>OY829915.1:122327820-124727820 GCA_963691935.1 Nephrotoma guestfalica | reverse complement strand
AACCCAAGTTCCATCGTTTTAGTCTTTTATCAGTTCCATTATATTTTAATAGTGGTAAGACAGAAATTAATACTTACTTTACGGGTTTGCTGAGGCACGAATGGCTCTCCACTCTTTTTTATCGATTAGCTAAGTATTTTATCACTGAACCCCACCTAGGTTTAGTTAAATATGCGATTTCCTTAAACAAGGGTCAACTAAGATTCCTGTTTGCGATTCTATCGGGTCATGATCGCTTTAAAAAATATCTTATTCGTATGGGGTTGGCTCCGACCGTCTTATGCGACGACTGCTTGGAGAATAATGATGACAGTTTGCATTACGTTTGCCGCTGTCCTGCTCTCTCCAAGATACCAGCCATTGTATTCGATTCTCGCTACATTACTGAAGACCATCTGCAGTCTATTCCTTGGTCCAAACTCCTTCAGTTTGCCAAAGACGCATCGCGCATTTGCACGCTTTGATAGAATCGGCGGTTTACACCATATATACGTGCTTTTTAAACTATTTTTATTGAATCAACAAACTAATTACAATAAATTTGATTTAGATGATAATAGAAATCGGTTAATGTTAAATAAATATACAAACAAACAAAAGATTGCAATCGCATATCCTTCCACTTCAACAGTAAGAGCGACACTAACAAATTGAGAAAGAAAATATATTTTTATTGTTTTGTATTTTTCTATGGCGAAATTTATTTTGATTTTGACAGAACGAAGCGACGAAATTAAAACGTGTTTTCCATATTCATATGCAAGTGTTGCCATATACATATGAAATTTTACCTTCTTTTTGAAGTTTCTCTTACTCTATAAACAATTTTAAGTTTTTTCTCAATAAATGAATTTTCTCAAAAAATTATTCTTTTAAATTTTTATTAAGATTTTACGTGATTCATGTAATGATCTATTAAGCATTAAATAAATTGAATTAAGAAAACGGAGGAAACACGTAAATATTTGCTTTTCGTCTCTGTTGACATCACCAATCGCTAAGGTGTACCGCTCAGTTTTCGATTTTTAAACAAATATATATTTAATAATAGCAATAAATATATAAATGGGAATTGGCAACATCTTTAGAATCACTTACTAGCAGAATATTGTAAAAACATTAGGTAGCCCGTCCAGGTAGGAACACCCCCACGGTTGTCGGTTATTCCTTCGATTGGATGTAGAAAAAAACTGAAGCGTAGGAGAAGTGTTCTAACAACCGTTTGTGAACGTAACAGCAGCGACACTAGAAGGATGTGAGCTACATTATATGTTAGTCTATGAATGTTGTTTTCTTTTATATGTCTCCTTTAAAATAAAAATGGAAATTTTTTGTTTTGCCCTATATGAAGTTTTTATGTTTAAAACATGTGGCAACACTGAACAAAAACTAGTAATAACTGAAAAAATTAAATAATCAACGAATGACCTTCCGCTTCGATGTAACAATTACAACAAAAGTTTTACACTGTAATTTTCATTTAAAAAATGTATCTGCCATGCAATACATGGTTACATGGTGAACTGTTGAGTTAGCGTTTTGTCATCATTTTAGCTCAGAGGCCTTTAGAGAAGGTGTCAATGCTTACTATGTAAGGGTTTGAGAAAGCAAAGCTATGTTTTTGGCTGCATTCTGTTTAAGCTAAAAAATCAATATTTCACGCACTGGACAAAACAGTTTTTGCTGTTTGGTATTTCACAGAAAGGTTTTTCGCATCACATTTCGTGGAACAGTAAAATCGCAATGAAATAAACTTCAACTTTACGACTATGTAAAATTGTGAACCTTAAAATACAATAAATTACCTATTTTAGGACGATAAAAAATAAATTTTAAATAACTGTTTCAGCCGAGGATTTGTTATTTTATTTCGAAAGTTGTGATAATAAAATTTTAAAGACCTAAATTTTATTTTGGTATAAAAGATTTGAATTTATTTGGTAATATTGAATAATAGACTACCGCGTATATTGATGCATGAGACGCACAAGATGTATTTTACGTCGGCTTAGTTACACAAACTAAGATTAAAGAAACACGAGTTTATCTTAAATCGGTCCTTATACAATGTTATACATAGAACTGGAAGAGATAAGAGACTTGACAAAATGACCACATAAATTTGTAATTGGAGTACATATGTTCAGCCTGCAGATGTTTTTTTTTATTTGTAAGTATGTGTGTTTACAGACACAAAATAATTTCGAGATTTATAGTCTTTCTTGTACATACAAAATAATGTCAGTTTTGTTTCTAATTTTATTTTTTCTTCTTCATAATCACCAATAAATTACAAGAAATATGTCAAAATTAATTTCATCCAAAGCATTTCCAAGTTCACCCCCCTCTCAACACATTATAATGGAAAAAAAAAATCAATTAAAAATTAATGATTTTATGCCTTAGGGTACTTTATTCATTAATGGCACGAATGTTTCCGAATCGTACAAAAATATTATAAAGGATATATTCAAAAATAGAGGTTGAGAAAATAAAATAAAATTATGTAAAATAATAAAAATATCGGAATTATAAAGGAACGTGACCGAAACTTGATTTGAATGGAGCTGCTTCTCATAAAATGTGAGGGAGTATTCAAATTGTTGTGTAACAAATGAGTTTAATACAAATAAAACAATAATTATATTTAAAATTGTTTAACCAATTGGGGAGGGGGAGAACACACAGTGAATATTAAATGACCATACTGTATTGTTTCGCGGGTGGCTTAGCCCGTTGGTAATAGAAATAATTACTATAGACAAAATATTTTTGCATAAGTAGCTTGTTTGCCTTGGTATTTGGCCTCCTCGGTTTCAGTCTTAGTGTTGACCAAATACTATTAAGATTCGATCTGTTTGTGCAAATAGTATGTTTGTGTGATTTCTACAGCATTGCATGGCACGAATTTGAAACAGTGCAACGACGACGCTGATGATTGACGCTATCATCGTTCAGAGTTTAAAATATTGGGTGATTTACTAGGCTGGCTTAAACTTATGGCGAAGTAAAATTCATTCGATGATATTTAAACTGTAGCCCACGATGTTATTTTTATTGCAAAATAAACTATGGTTATTTTTATTGCAAAATAAAACTGTCTTCACCAGCTAAATACTTTAGGTGACATTTAGAATGTGGTATTTTAGAAACCTACTCGGTTTCAGCAGCAATTTTTTAGAAACTGGAAACTTGTGATTTCGTTGAAATGATAGGAATTGGTATGCTCGTATATCCTGAACATGACCACATTGGCTGCTCGAAAGGATTATAGTTGGTTTTTGTTGATCAGTGGCCCATTTAAAAAGTTTTGTTTCAATTAATTTTTTTATAAAGACCTAATATTTTATCTAAATTTCGTTTTCTTAGAGTTCGCAATTATTATTTATGAAATTTGGGTTGTGCTGGTTGATAGCTAGATATTGGTTTTACATCTAGATGACCAAGACGTTGGAATGGAAGCTTGATGTAAAAGGAATATCTGGCTATCAACCAGAACAACCCAAATTCCATATAGAAATCGCATGTATGCGTTAAATACAATAAAATTTGAGGTTACGAAGGGGTTGACAATTGCTTAGCAAAACATAATAATTCGCTAAGGCATTGTGATTATACTTTATACGTAAGTGCAAAGTATTTTCAATATTTTTGTAGTTTGGTCACTGCAGTCTCATTAGACGACCGAATTTTTTAAATTAAAAAATTCAAGTTTCATTAGTTCGAAACCAAGGTTCCATTCCAACGTCTTGGTAACCTCACCTAGATGTAATTATTATATCACGTTTTGTTATTTGGCGGTGTTTATATCTCTTCTCCTATGTTTTACGTGATACATGTTCATAACAGACACGGCCCGTTTACAATGAGTGCGTTGACGAGTTGGTTTGTATACGATTAATAACAGGCCGACATACCTTTGGTACAGCGAAAATGTCTGCTTTAATTTCAACTTCTTGCGCTGAGTTCAAAGGTTTGGTTGCCGATTAAAGTATCGTATGTTATAAAACCGTCTAAAACCATAGAATCAAACCACTGGTCGCGTTTTAGCTTATCTTCATTTTCAAATTGGTAAGCAAGGACTTTTATAAAGTTAAAGAGAGTAAATCGAAAATGACCTTGAGATGTTTGAGCTCGCTATATCGTGTCAATCAAAACGTGGCTTTCGAGAAGTTATATGTTTATGTGTCTCTGTCTATCAGAATTAACTTATCAGATTAAACATTCCCAGTGGAGCTTATTTCGTAAGTCGTAAGAACGTTTGAGAAATTTGATGGAAACCGTTAAAAGTATAACATACCAGAAACCTTTTGGTTCAATTCAATTTACATCAAAAAGGCTCATTATAATTAAACTTTGAAACAAACTTTAGACCAGAAGTGAGTATTTTCTCGATCAGTACTTGGTTTTATTTTCCTCTATCATCTCACTACAGTAGCTTTATGTATTACGTAACCGAATAATCGACTGGAAGTCTCAATCTTTTTATGTAAATTGCGAGACTTCAGAGCTTTTAAGTGGCAACCGGTTTCTCTTGTCGAATGTTTTCGATGCTGGTATTCCAGAGGAGAGCATAAATGGTTTTGTTCAATTGGCCGGGGGAACGTTATCAATCGTTAATTTGTTAACCGTTAAAGCTCCCTATTACAGAGATAAACGCCATAATTTTACCAAACGGTGCCAATTTGTGAAGCTCTGCAACTATTTCATTTTGTACTCCAAATTTTTGCTAGTTCTACAAATATTTATATGACGGCAAGAGTAAATCTCTCCCTCCCCCCCCCCCACTGGGTCCCATATAGGATAACATAATTCTTAAAATTTATTTGATTAACGATCAAATAATGATCGATTAATAATTCTGGGGCATGAATTCCGGTTCGATGACTAATGAGATTGAATAATGGACATTGGATTGTAGCCGAATTGTGTGATACTACTCGTATGACTTCTATGTGTTGATTAAAAAAAGCTTTCATTTTCGTGCAACAACTTTTTTTTGTTAGATTTACTTTTTATTGGGTTCAGGGTGGACTTTTAGACTGTCCTAGCTCCTTGTAACTATTAGAGCTCCTGCACCAAATACACGATCCTTTAAGTAAAGGTTGGTAGATGCCTTAAATTTGTGCATTGTGTAGTCTAACAGAAATTCGGAACCGTTTAGCGAATTTCTCAGCTCGAGATTTTGGCAGCTTCACATTAAACCTAAATGCATTGACCGTTGTCCTCTTGTTACCCTTCCCGGCGTAACGAAAGGTAGTATTTTCTTCTTTAATTCTGCAGAACATTAACCATTTATTAATAAGTGGAGCACGCAGAATTCTGCAACATCTCTGCAGTGTTGTAAACTGTCTTGATCTTTGTAAGTCTAAGGTTAGTAGTTGCAGTTAATATGTACTTCTTATTTCTAAGACCGAGCCTATGGATCAACCATTTTGGAATTTTTGTATTAAGACAACAGTTGTATTATTAACGTTATGATTTAGTTAGTGAATACATTTTTTGTTCACGTATTTTTTCGTTTTTTTTTTCAGAATTAACTTTGAAAAACTTTGAAAATTTATAATGGAAAGACCCAGCACAGAACAAAGACCCAAAGTTGTTCAATTTTATTTTGAGAGTCAGCATTCGATTATTCAGACACAAAGATCATATCGAAATTTCTTTCATATTCGAAATGCACCTAGCGCTCCAACAATTTACCGATTGGTTCAGCGTGTTCGGCAACAAGGGGCTGTCTGTGATCTTACGCGTACTGGAAGACCTCGTGCAGTTCGAAATAACATGAACATTGCTCAAGTGCAAGCAAGTATTGAGGAAACCTCGAAACTTCCAACAGGCGACGTTCTCAGCAGTTATGGTGATGTCTAGGCGGTCTTTGCCACGAAATTACCTTACACCTTTCCCATATAAGATTCAATTGGTTCACGAGTTAAACCCAAATGATGCACAAATATGCATGCAATATAATCGCCGTTTTTAAGAGTTGTGCCTAGAAAACAACGGGTTTATTCACAAACTCGTAATGAGCGATAAGGCCCATTTTCCCCTCAATGGTCACGTGAATAAACAAAATTGCAGAATTGCACCCAAAATCAAAGAATAATTGTTTAAGATCAAATGCATCCACTTAGATGCACAGTATGGTGTGGAATTCACTCCAGAAAGGATCATTGGACCATAGTTTTTCGAAAACGACTAACAAGTTGTGGTTAATGTGAATGGCATTCAATACCTGGCAATGATTGATATTTTTTAAGGCCAGAGGTAGAGAACTATCCAGAATTGTGATTCAAACAAGATGGAGCCACAGCCCCACAGCTCGTCTAATTATGGCTCTCCTGCGCGAAATTTTTGGCGATCGAATAATATCGCGTTTTTCTGATTTTAATTGGCCATCGCGTTCGCCCGATTTAACGGCTCCGGATTTTTTTCTTTGGGACTACCTAAAGGGTAAGGTGTATGCCAATAAGCTCAGAACCATCCAACAGCTTAAGGCCAATATACGAGAAGAAGTGAGATTGCCGGGACCTGAAATTCTAAGAAAACTTGTAGAAAATGCTCTGGAAAGAACACGTCAGGTCGAAGCAAACAATGAGCACCGTTTGAAAGATATTATCTTCAAAACATAATGTGAACACATTTCCAAATTATAATCTAAATTTTAATAATTGCCAATTGGCATATAATAATTGGGGTTAACGTTAAATACAATCAGAAACAAAAAAAAAATATTCATCAAATAAATCATAACGTTACTTATGCGCCACCCTATATAAGACTTAATTTCTGTGGAATAAAATTTTTCATTGTAGTTTCGTGCAACAGCTGTTGTCTCTAATGTTTATTATTTATATAAGCGAACCCAGGGGTTGACCATGCGGTATTGTCCATGTCATGACTGCAAAATCCCAAATTGTTGCACGAATATTCCGCCAAAACGTTTACTATTTGTTTATTGCACATGGATCGTTTTTGTTATTTGGCAGAAATTTAACTTTGGTATCTCGTTACCGAGATAGGTACTCATTTGAAATGTACTATACCATAGATGTGCACAAAATAAATAATGTGTGTATGTTGCCGTTAAGGCAGATAAAATAAAGTGAACATTTACACATGATTTCCCAATATAAAACGCTTTAAACAATTAAATGAAAGCATTTTGATTAGGTTCCCTTTGCCTACCCAACGGTTGATACACGAAAACATTGCGTTGAAGGACGAACTCGATCGTATCAATAATAACTGCGTTTAGCGAAAATAAATATAATTTTCAATTGTAATTTCGAAAAGTTGCACACAACGAACCACTACGTGTCTATGATGAAAAATCGTTTCCAAACTTTTCTAGGGCAAATGTACGAAATAAGTTGCTGGAACTCTTAGATGTTGTTGAGTATTTAGAGGTTCCCCTTGCGCGTGGGTTCGGTACAGTAAATAACTGGTGTTATAGTCGTCCTTATTATGCCGGATCTCTAGATCGCCCTGATTACGATTCATTCGAAAGTGATGTGGCAGCTAAAGTTCGCCGGCACAAAGCTGCGGAATCTGAAAAGAAACTTAAAATACCAATTATAGAAATAGAAGACGCGATCAGTGTTGGATCGGTTCGCAGTGTAATTGTAATTGGTGTGGAGGTGGATGAAACCAAATTTTTCATCGAACCATCAGACGCTGAGCTATCGGAACCGAAAGAAGACGAGGCGGACGAGCAAAATTACAATTATTCGTTATCCGTTAATAAAAGAATAAATAAAATTTTCAATCAATAATTATATATTTTCTATTACTAAAGAGTGCGGCATCTTTTGGTTCGTTTTTGAACATAGAGGTTATTTCGCCGCTCATAGCTCTAATGTCATCTGTCAAGTGACAAATTCAGTATTATATTCCTGATGAACGAAATGAGTCGATATCCACTTGATATGGTTGGGAAATATTGCCAACGTTGGGAAATATTGAAAACTTATTTCCAAATTAAACAGTCAGTTGCCGAAAATTGCGTACACAATTTGGTAGAATTGAAGTGTCAATTGAGCACAGTGTGAGGATATTGGTGAACAAAATTCGTTCGACTGGCATATTGTTAATAGACAATACACACGTTCCGCATAGCAGTCCAGCTCGTTCGATGACAATGACCTGAATTGAAGGCAGTTGACAATCCATTGCGTTTTTACTTCGCTAAATGGGGTCAATTTTCGTTTGGAAGAAGATGAGCATTTTTACCAAAAAATCTTCTTTTCCGACGAAACTCATTTTCATCTCAGCGTTTATGTGAATAAGCAAAATTGCCGTATTTGGGCATAGAAAATCCACACGTGACAATCGAGAAGCCAATATTCCCAACACGACTGACTATTTGGTGTGGAATAAGGTCCAAAGGCCATTTTTCTTCCAAAATGAGCATGGAGCTACACCAACAGTTAATGACGACCGTTATCGTGCCATGTTAACTGACTTTTTATTCCTTGCGATTGAAGAGGAATTCTTAACCAATATTTGGTTTCAATGGGACAGCGCCGCTGCACACACAGTCGATTCAATCGACTATTCAATATACCGTTTAAAAACGAACTAAAAGTTGCCGCACCCTGTAAATTATTAGTTTCTGATTCGAGTACAAATCTCTTTATAATAACAAAAATTGTCAATTTTTTCTTGTTGATAATTTGAAAATATTTGTAGTAGTGTGATTTTTCAATAATGATCAGAGGCTAAATTTTTTAGAAATAATCACAGTTTAGAGTTGGAAAAATGTAAGCTAGGAAAACAAATTCTCGGCCTACTAAATGACGGTTCTGGTTATAAATTTATTCTATAGTCAAGAATTAATAGTATACAAGTAAATTCCAATTGATTATATGAAAAAGAAAAAAAAACAGAATGAAATAAATGAATGAATTGAAATGAAACAACAATTTATTGGATTTGGTATTGGTACTTTACAGACGCAATTGGTAGTATATCGGCAATACTAGTTCTTATACTATAAATATCTGGTCGTATAGGGTATACATTTTGACTTAAAATATGGCGGTGTTTACTCGAACGGCAAACAGGTTGTAAACTGCTGGCTAGTTAAAATACAATTATTTAACCAATAAGTATTTTAAATTAAATATTAGAACATTTTTATTTTCCTCATTGTCTGAAATGTGTATGGTTCGTAGTTTGAGCCAAACTTACGTAAAAACAAGCATCCCATTTTTTCTAAATAGTTTAACCACATCCATTCTCCTATCCTTGGTTGTTGTACAAATTATGACATATTCGTTGCTGTTATTAGCGCTAGACAAAACGGAAACCCAGAATTGATCTCCCTAATAGTGTAGTGCTGTATTATATATTTAGTAACAAAGGGCTATAAATTAAGTACATTTGAACAGCTCTGCTTTTAATCTTCAACTAATTTAAGATCAATTTATAAAAATAAAAAACAAATCAATAATTCATTTTTTTCAAGAATCTAAATTTCATTGTAATTGAACATGTACAATTTAATAACCGTGACTTTTAATATTTTATTTGCTTTAATATCTTATGTACGTTAAATTAAACGTTAGTTCAATAAAATAATACGCAACGCAACTGTTTGGATTTATTTTGCTTATCTGCGCGTTCATACGCGAAGATGAATTTTGTGAAAGTTGATCTTGCTACCAACAGTTGTTAGTTTTTTACTTCTTAGTGTAAATAATCTTTTGGTTGCGAAGTAGGTTATAGACTTATTTTTAACCTAATTTTTGTATTGTTTTGTTTCGAGAGGGTTTAAATTTTCATTATTGGATTAGTTTACTTAATCAAATTTTGTATTGTAACCCTATTTGTAATTTGTGACAGAGTATACTTCAATATTTTGGAAGTGTGTGTATATGGGTTTACTTTTAATTTGCTAGGTGAATGTTTAGAATATTGATTAACTTGTTCGACAGTCCATAGAATATATATTTAAATTATTTTAATTTTAAATCCATATAAAGTGTTTAGATAATAACCAAATATAAACCAAAACACTTTTCGAGTTGCTTATGTTTATAATGTTGCTTTATTTTTCGATTGGTTTGTGTTTACATTTTTACATCTTCAATCAGCGATAATTATTATCTTTAAGAAATTCTTACGAAATTCAATTTGGTAACAAGTTAATAATATAGTTTCTTTTTCATTCTGTTTTCAATATGTACATAAAATACAAATATCGTAAAGTTGTGTAAAAAAAATCCTCTTAACTGTTTGAAGTAGTGTTATTCTATTTATGTTTCGGTTTCTTTATTTATAAGTTTGTATATGCACAAATTAATTCAATATAAGGCAATGTTCATATTCGGTTGAAAAAAATATGTATATTCAAGTACCTTCATGACACACAAAAATTATGTAAACAAAAGTCGTTCTAGATATAAACAAGTAGTAGTTATTAAAAAATTTAGTTTGACAAACAACCTAAATAATGTTCCAAATTTACCAACTAAAAACAATAATTTATTCGAACATAGTCTACAAAAAAAAAAAATCGATGATAAATTACATTTTGCTGATGCTGGATTGGCCCGCATAATAATTATATGTTACGAAAATCGCCACATGAATCTTGATAAAAAAAATTTACACTCTTGTATTATTTTCACCTTTAGGCAGTCTTAAGAAAATATTAAAATAACAATGTCTGAACGGAACATGTTAATGGAAAGGTTCTTTGAAGTGTTTCAACGTAACTGATCTTTGATAGTTTATTTATTTATAGGTTCTTAATAATTATTTTTTATTTACGATACAGGTAGAATAAAAGCACCTTATTGTGAAACTTTCTCGAGAAATGGTTTTAGTTAAATGTCGCAATAGTAATTACAGACTCACGATGTGGAAACATTTTCGGCTAGAGGTCGGAAACTCGGAAATCAATTTACATTAAACCGATTTACCTTAGTCATCACAAGTTCTTGAAATATTTTGGAGATTATGCCATTTTAATTAAAATTAGGACGAATTGTTTGTCACAAAATACCTTATCGAAACCACAAAAATCAAATATAATGTTCACGTTTAAAATCTTATTAAATGTGTTTATTTAAAAACTATAAACGTTTTCTATCACTAAGGCCATTACAATAATGTGTGTCTACGTGTAATCTGGAATTTTCGACATGTTGGTGTCGAAAATAGCGTCGACACTTCATTTTGGCGTAGACAATTTGTAGAGTATTTAGAATATTCGTAGACAATGTAGATTATTGCTTATTATTGTTGTTTTACCCATAGTTTTTCAGTTGGGAATTGCCATCTCAGAGTTTTCCAGTTCAAATTGCGAATTTCCAATATTGTGTAAAATTATAGTTCAATTTTTACAAAACAAATAGGTGATAATAGTTTATGTTTAAAATAATTCAAAATATTTTAGCGTCTGATGATGTCATTTTTCGATTTTAGTGATTTGTTTTAGAAAATATAAAATTTAAAAAAAAAAGTCGAACTAAACTAAGCAGGTAAAAAGTTTATTTCGAAATTGTCAACTGCCGCCTACAAAAAACAGAAATACTGGCAGATAAAAAACCGCCAGATTCATCTACTTCCGGTATTTCAAATTAAAACTAGTTTAAAATTGTTTACGGTAAAATTTAATAAACCGTTTGGCTTAGACCTTTCTTGAGTTTTCTGAATTTTCTTGTTTATCTAATATTCCAATTGTTTTGGTAGACTAAATATACATGGCGCAACTTACATCATTCTTTTACTTTCGTTAACCATCATTTACACACAATAGCCGAGTTCTATAGTGTTAGCAACCTATTTGCTAGTACTTGTGAGTAATGTTCCATGGAACGCAAATTTGTTAATGATCTCTTATATTTCCTCAAGATCATGAAATACAGCACGAGAGCATTTCCACAATATACGAGGTATCTCAAGATGTAAACTTGCAAATTGAAACAGGCCTAGTAAGTGGATTTTTTCAAATATCTATTTAAAGAATATATACCGTGCTAAATTCAGAGAAGACGTAGGTTTTAGGTATCTTGAACGTTTCAATCCAAAGAATTGTGTCTTAAGCTACAGCTACCTTATTCAATTTGGCCAGAACAATCTGCCACATTTAAACCTGACTTCAAATAAGCGTCTTTCTTCCTACGCAAGTAATTATGTTAGTGTCATTACTACTTTTGATGCTTTTTCTGGATCAAGGTATTTAATGGTCGTTAAAACAATTCAGAATATGTGCTAGATTCCGAAAACAATTTTATACAATTCGCCGAGCCCGCGACATAATCGATAATTATAACTTCTTTTCACGCTAAGTTCGCTTCTATGAAAGAAAATCTGTGTGCAATTTTGGCTGTCATACATGTACTCGTACATCTTCGAAACGGATACTGTATCGACCTTCATTACTCAAGTTTATTATCCATTTCTTCAGCAAAAGAACGGTGTACAAATATGGCGACACATGAAAATTATTTTGCCTGCTGGATTTACAAGCTTCATATAAATATTGAGGTATTTGAGTTGTTTAACCAGAATAAAATTTGCACTATGTGATACCTTTTTTTAATCTTCCATAAACTGGTCCTTTTTTATCGCGTAGTGATGGTTTTGTTCATTGCACAACCGGCGCTCAAAGTAGTTATAAATCTGTGTATAAAGTTCTACTTTTTAACATAGGTTTCTGACCTTTTTCGCATTAATTGTACTAACCGATCTAAAGTATTATATGTAGGGTGGGGTAGAAATAAATTCCATGAAGCCGAATTGGTTAAATAAACAAAGAAATCATAGAATTTTACTGATTGGTAACAGAATCAATAATTTCGACATTTTCTACATTGTCTACGTCAAATTTTTAATTGTTTACATATATTCTCTACACATGTAAATTATTAATTATTTACACGGTGTAGACAATACGGCACAACCGCGAAGGTCAATAATAATCAGATATTAATTTTATAACTGAAGGATAAACGCAAGGTCTTCGACCTATAGAACCCAACTGATTTTTAACATTTTACGGTGATATAGTGATCATCTTAACATGTTTTCATACTTCTTTTTCTTTTCCGCTTCATTTTTGCTGGAACCGGTCTTTAATCGCATTCGCCTAATATTCGAGAGGAACGTTCATGTTTAAGCATTCCACATAAATTGGAATCAATTAATTTTGAGAAAATATAATTTGCTTGAAAATTTTAAAAAATATGTGCCAAGAAGCCCTCATATATCCTAGGAATACAATTTTCACCAAAGTACAATTATGTTTAATATGATATGATTGCATTTGAATATGCTACACGAAATATACAAAAATATTGTTACGATATCGTCTATGTTTCGGGTGACATTAATTCCGCGTGGATTGGCTACTTGGGTGAGCATAAATTGTTTAGTTAAAAGTTAGAATGGGCGCATTCAGGACCGCCAACTGTTGGCATCATGATTAGTGAAATCAACGCCAATTTGATTTCAAAATTTCATAGTACTAAACATTTTCATAACGTTGGCTTTGATTTTACTCAACATGTTCCCAACTGTTGGGTGCCCTGAATGCGCCCATTGACATTTTATGAAATTAGTGACATCTAGGTTTAAGTAGCAACATTTGAAGTAATTCTATAACAGTTTAGTTGTATTGCAGATGGAATATTCAGCGCGGTTTATAAATACGAGTGCGACGAACACAGTGTGAGTGAGTCATTGGATAAGTCTCTCCAGTTAAGACGCGGTACGCGACAGAATAAAAGCGAAAGTGTAATGTGATTAAAAATAATTGTAAATGGCGTTAAGTGGATAAATAAATAATTGTGGAAAGTATTTGTTGGTTTGTTTTAGGGTTTGTGGTATTAACGGAAAAATTGTGGGAATATTTCCGATATTTGGAAATTATTCAGAGATTATTTCCGATATATTCGGGAATATTCCGGAAACGGTGTAAATTACGAGAATTGTTGTTGTAACCGCCAAATTTATAACTGAATTCACAATCCTGTGATGCGAACATGATTGGATTATTTATTAATTCTTCCTTATAGTGATAATAAATTTGAATATTTGATTTTTAAAAGGATCGTTTCGGAAATATTACTTCTTCAGTTTTTTTAAATAACGTTTGACAGTCCGGATTAGATTGTTAATATTAGAAAATGGTGGTAGAGGATTTGATGGTTGCAGACATACAATTTCGTAATTTATCGAAAGGTCGGTTTAGAAATGAATTAGTATTGCGACTACGTGAGGCTAGGGAGAAAGAAACAAGGGCTAGATCCGGAGAATTCTAAGTTCGAAGAGGTAATAGAGGAAAAGCTAGATATTTATTAGATAGTAGGGGCAGTTCCCGTGCCATCTGAAACCTTCGATATGACACAATTAGTGGCTGTTATAACACAAACATTTGATTAACAAAGTAAAGAGTGATGCGTCTCTTCAAAAAACAAAATTTTGATTAACAAAGTAACGAAATGAAAGAAAAAATTAAAGAAATCAAAATAGGCAACGAAAATTTCGAGAAGAAACTACATGAAATAAGAAACATAATATTTGACAATCGCTACGGAGCAGAATAATATTTGGCGATACTGAACAGAAGGTCGAAAATTCTCACAACGAGCAAATGTTGGAAATGACTGATGGTAATAAATTGGAACCGGATGATGCAGACCATGAAATGGGTGCCAATGGTCGAGAGGAACAATTGGGCTTTGTGAAATCGAGCGGTGGCGAGAAGCGATAAAACGCAATAATAACCACAATAAACTGGATTTGAATGGACTTACATTCTGGTGAGATGACGGGGAAAATCGAACATGAATTGCAGCGTATGGATTATATCGGTATGTATATCACTTCAAGAAAAATGAAAAACTTGTTGTAGGTGCGGCGATGCTATCGGATGATACCGAAGAGCAATTGCGGCACCTACGTTTGGATGGGATAGTAAGTCACAACATGAATGAATACCGTCATCGGCTAGGACGACGGTATGCAATCAGAACGACGGCCAAGGCGATATAAAACTGTGGATGGCCCACCAGGTATGACCGTTATGGCAGCAATGGTAGGTGATCGGAAATTTGCAATTCACAGGAAGGCTGTCCCGCGCGGGTGGTATGTGTAGTGAGAAGGAAGTTTTATGCAAAAGTTGCAAACTTCTTCGGGATCCTGCACATTCTTCACGAAAGATTCAAATTGCTTTTGGATATAGGAGAATATCACCAGTAAAAATATATGTGGAACATATCTCTCAAGGTTAATGGAGGGCGGGTAAAGAACAGTAGTGAACAAGAGCCGAACGGAGGACCACCAACATGAAGAATGGATGGAAAAGATCCACAAACGAAGTGACAGCGATATTAAATGGAACGGGCTAGACGTGCGATTAGGTACGAGTGTGGAGGAGATACATGGCGTACCTGTGTACGCGGCGTGAATTGTCTTCGAGGATGAAGCTGGAAAAGAATCGGCCCTAGACAGTCCGGGAGATTGGAATATGATCTAAACTGCAGAGGCGGTAATTTGGATTCTTTTTGAGGCTAATGTTATGATATCGCCTATTGGTGTAGGTGACATTAATCTCGCGTGAGGATTAAGGTTAGACAATTAATGATATTTTGTGAAATTAGTGACATATATGTTTAAATAGTAGCATTAGTAGAAGTTTTATAACAGTTGAGTTGTATTATAGATTATAGCATATTAGTTGCGATTGTTCGCGGACAATTTGGAATATACAGCGCGGTATATAAATGAAGTGCGAAGAGCAGTGAGTGAGTTTTGAATAAATCTTTAAATAGCCTTAGTGATGCGGTACGCGATAGAATGAAAGCGGTGGTTAAAGTGAAAATAGTGGTGTGATTAAAAATAATCGTAAATGGTGTTAAGTAGATAAATGAATAATTGGGGAAATTATTTGTTTTTGTGTTTGTGAATAATAGTGGGAATATTTCTGGTAATTTCCGGAATATTTTGTAATGGTAAATAAATGTTCAGTAAATATTAGGAATCTATTCAGAGATTACTTCCGCTATATATGGGACTATTCTGAAACCTGAAAAAAATGTTGTTGTACCCGTAAAATTTATAACTGTGTTCGTAGCGTATTTTACTTATAATTCGAGATTGCTATTTACCAACAATGCATTATCGATATGATAATAAAATTTAAATTTCCATTAATCAATACGAGGCTTGCCTAAAAAATTTCCAACCTCAACATGTAGATGGCAGCACTCATCAGCAAAAATAAAGAAGTGTGGTTGCGCATGCGTTGAAAGGTACTCACCGAAATATCAACCATTTTGGACCCGCCGTTGTTGTGTAACAATCGTTTGAGTGAGTCGATGTGAACAAAAACACTGTGAAAATGGCAAAATTGATTATTGAGCTGTCATAAAATATTTATTTTTGACAGGCAATACGCCTACCCAAACCAAAGGCATCATCCAAAGTTGGATGCTGTGTGTACGGGGACTCCGCACCATCATTTACCACCGTGAAATGTTGGGCAACTAAATTTAAAGGTCGCTTTACCAGCTTGGATGGCGATGAACTTTCGGGACGTCGAAAAGCTGCAACCACTGGCGATAACTTTGCTACTTTGCTCAAGTGCTTCTTTGGTCTCACACCTCAGCGGTTACCGTGGTGAAAATCCACGAAATACGGTTTGAGCTGCTTGACCACCCTCCTTACTAACCATATCTAGCCCTAAGCCAGCCCCATAAGCTAAAAGTTGCGCTTGGAGAGCAAAGATTTTCGTCGAATGAAGAGGCCATCACCTTCGTAAATAACTATTAAGCAGATAAAGACGCCGAGTATTATTTGGACGGGTTGAAGAGATGGGAGCATCGCTAAGAGAAGTGTATATACTTACAAGGAGACTATGTTGTGAAATAAAACTAAATTTGAAGAAAAAATAAATTGTTAGGGCGGAAACTTTTCATACAACCCTCGTATATACAATTCTCTTAAAAATGATCCTGCAAAACTCTTATGGGATTATGATTAGACTCCAACGCAATCAAACAGTGTTGCTTGCACACATCTGTACCAACACTGTCTCTGATACATTTGGCAGACAAATGGAAATGGAATACTCTTTAGCCGAATTCAGTAATTAGACAAATTTTCAGATACCTTTACAGTTTAACTATTTAAAAACCCTGAATTTTCATGCATAATACGGGTACAGTATATCACTGATTTTTAAAATTGCTTAGGTATTCTAATATTTAATATATGGCAGCCAAATTATAATGCAGGCCATCTGACGCTAGGCAGCTTTCTGACATACATGAAAGTTGGTTTGTGCATTAATTAAAATCACATGAAAGTAGAACTTTTAAAGAATCCCGCCTAACAGAAACTCTTAAATAAAAGATACAATCTAATTTTATTTTTTATTTAGTTATTGAAATCTGTCATCCACATTTAGAAATCAAAATAATCTTCATTCCTTATTATACACATATATAATATCTAGATAGTTTTGAATAGAGTCAGGGAAAAGAAATAACTTAAACGACAGAAGATTTGAAAACTAGTCAAGCACCATATGCTTCTATTATGGATATATGTACGAATGATGTATACTGTTCATACATATTCGCAATTAACAGACATAAAGTTTAAATCGAAATAGAATATAGAACTTTATACAAAGTTTTACTTCATAATTTTCTGTTTTAAGCTCATCTAAAAGTAATTTTAATGATAAAATTATTTATGTACCGGGAAAACCTAATTAAAGGAAAATTTTCTAATTTACCCCAAATGATTATAACTAAATTTTTTCAGTTTACATATGGTAAAATTATGATATGGAACCCTATGATATTTTGGCGTTACAACTTATGTATCATTTTAATTGACCCAAATTAATCGAAAAACATATCTGATATATAAACTTTTTCCACAATTGGAAAACTTTACAAATTAAAAATGTTGATACCTTTTCTACTGATACTTACACACCTAGTAAGAACACAGGCGGAACAAAATATATAAAATCTACCTTGTACGAGTATTCATAATAATTATTATTAGGTGTATCTTAAGGTTTTCATTTAGGTTAAACTCGATTACCTAATTAAAGTTTTAAATTGACTTTGAGGCAAGTCTTCGTATCAAATGGTACAGTTTTTATAAAGCTAATCGAGATGGCTTATTTAAGTTTATAGCATAAAGTACGTGTATGTTTCCGTACATATTATTCGACGAGTAAATGGTGATGGCTGCTATTTTCAATAAGCAGCAAATATTAAAGAAGAAAAAATGTATGTTTACATGATTAATTGTCCTTTGTAGTTTCTTCTAAAAAAATGATAAATTTGGATGTTCACTTGAATAACAACGATTGACAAATCTTAATAAAAAGTCATTTTTTTGATTAAAATATAATTAAATTTAATTTATTTTTAATAATTAATTGGATTTACATGGTTTTAGGAATGCGTACTACTTCCCTTATTGAAAATAACTTCACACAACCTGCTGGAGATGGAGTCATACAAAGATTTTAAATAATCTAGTGAAATCTCCTTCCAGACTTCATTTATCGCCCTAATAGCTCTTTCTTTGCTGTCGAATTGTCGACCACCTTCGTAAACTTTTCGAGATAGCAAACCCTACACTTTTTCCATGATATTGAGATCGGGAGAATACGGTGGCCATGGCAAAAGTTCTACGTTTTGCTGCGATATCCATGATTTGACTAGATTAACGGTATGGGTAGGGGCATTATCTTGCTGATATATCCATGGCCCAAAAGTATCATTGAAATGGAGAAATGTTTTTTCAAGGATGCATTTGTAAGTTGATGCGGTCATTTTTCCGGTTGGAAATGACAAATCTCCCTGACCATAAAATGATACAGCTCCCCACACCATAAGGCCTCCTTCGCGGCTATGGTGTTTTGCTAAAAACTTTTCCTCTTTTTGAAGGCTGTGAAAATAATAGGTAAACCCATCGAGGTTAAATTTATTTTCTTATCGGCTGCAGCTGTAGCCTCAACAGTTCGGCCTTTGTTGTTTAAGCCATATTCATTTGGAGTTTTTATAAAATCGAAGATTATAGTCTTACTTTTTCTTATTTCATCTGTAATTACTTGTAGAGAATATTTTTCGCTGTGTAGCACTTGAATTTGGGCTACTCCTTCCTTACTAAGTTTTTTTCCTCGACCCAATTTTTATTTTTTTATGTTAAAACGGTAACTTTTTTCAAAAAAGTTAATTTAATTTAAGTTTAAATTAAATTAAACTATGGTCGATGACTGGTGGTCTATTCAAGTGAAACAAACTAAAAATATACTTTTTAAGAAAAATAAAATAAAATTCTTCTGGCCTACTAAATTATTTTTATTTAAATATTTTGTCATTTTGAACAAATGCTACCTGTAAAAAAAATATTGGGAAAGTTAGACTGATTTTAAAATATTCCAAAAAAAACGGTCGTTCCTGTTCAAGTGAACTGCAGTGTATGTGTAAAACGAGAACATTTAGGCGTTTTTAATAAAAAAATAGTTCATTTCACTGCAAAAATTTGGTTTTAAAATCAAAGCCATTTAAATATTCACTGCGTTTCTAACAAAATATTACTACTATTTTATTCCAATGATTACTGAAATTTATAACTTTACTAATCTAATATATATTTGTCCTGGATAGCATCTATCCCTAATTATGTTACCTTTACTAATAGTTATCAGGAAACCGATTAGAAAAACATCGAACTGTGTGCATATTTTTCTTTTTTAAGTGTTAGTGAGAGAGAGGCATATCTAATCCAAGCCAAATTTGAAGGAGTATATTTTCATTTTATTAGAACTAATGATGAATGAAACTGACTATTCAAGCACATCGTACAAATACTCGGCTGTTCGCAAATATTATGTAATTTCAATTTTTCTTAAATGTTTGCAAGTCACTAATTTATTCTCACATTTTTTGCTATTTATTTATTTACAATAGTATAAACTTCACATATTCAGAGCGTGTGAAAGTTTTCCAAAAATAGTACTAAACACTATTTTTTGTAATCTAGTAGAAAATAAGGTTTTTTTGTAATCTAGTAGAACTTCACATGCCTTGTTTTTAATGAATAATAGCCGGGTTCTATTGGTGTTAGCAAAGTACTTGCGATTACTTATGAGTAGATGTGCAATGGAACGGAAATTTAATAGTTAGAAGTAAGACATACCAAAATAAAATGTTTAATTTAATAGTTGTCAGTAGCTAGAAGTGCTGGTGAGTACTATGCTAACGCCAATAGAAAATGGCTAATGATTAATCACTGCTTGTAGTGAATAAGGCCTCTGGAGTTGGTTGCATTGGATATTTGTTATGCCATTAAGTATAAAAATCCAAAGTCGTCCAAACAAATTTTCTCGAATTTAAAACTCGTCACAATCGATTCTTAGTACTCGAAAATTCCTCTCACTCATTTTTATAAAAAGTTGTACAGCCCGAAATATTGTACTTTTGTGGAACACAGTACTGAATTCGACTTAAAGTAATTTTTGCACGTTTACCGACTCCATAGAAAAAAAATTCAATGCAAATACATGCATATTACATAGTTTGGTAGTGCATAGCATTTTGAGGTAACTAACTTGCAATTGTATTTAGTATACTTGCACTGCAGAAATTAAGCAATAATTGAATCTTTATCCAACACGCCTTATGTTAAGAGGATCTTTTATTATTGTGGATAATTTATTTTTACTGCTCTATCCCAAGGTAAAGATAGACTTATTTAGTTTTTGTAATCGTTGTGTTAGACGCTTTTGTTGATGTAGCACTTAACAGTACCTGTCATAATTAAACATCTTAATTAATGCTTCTTATCAAGAATCCTATCTAATCCACCTTAACAAAATTGTTATTGCTAACCTATGGGACTGGAAATAGCAGATTTGAGTTAAATCCTAGGTTACCATCATTTATAGATGGATAGTTCAAACCAAAATTTAACTTATATAACAGCTTAAGTTGTACACGATTTACACAATTTCGTTAAATTTAGTCAATACTGTTCCCCGAAAAAAGTGCAAACAGTTTAGAATTTAAGCACTTGAGTGCTCGATGGGGCCGGGCTTAGATTAACGTTTGCGTTAATCATTAAAAAATGATTATTGTATTGAACTGCTTCCAAACCAGCAAATTGACAGTTATCACATATTTATAAAGTCCTGAATCTTCAATTACAGTAATTTAGTCAAGCGTCATTCAATTGTAATTAAGAGAATTTTTCAATATATATGGCACTATTCTGTTAATTCTGTGAGAATAGGGAATGATTTTTCTTGTAGCAGCTATTCCCCAGACATTTTTCTGCAATGCCCCGTTTTCCAAAAGTTAATTCTGTAAATTGGGGAATAAATTTACGGGAAAATAATTTAATTATTCGCGGTCGATACGCGATAAAACAAGAAAACAAATATCTAAAAATAATTGACTGTAAAGTCAACAAAGTAAATTTTGTTTGTTTATTTTGATTGATGTTTGTTGATATTTCCAATTTATTGTATATTACCAATTTTCACCCATAATATAGCTATAAGGAAATACAATAATAAATTTCCGTTAAATTCAATTCCCAGTTAATGTTTTCGTGAAATAGGTATGGAATAATAAACGTCAAAACTACTATAATTGGGGGAAAAAAATTCCCAAGAAACATTTTTCCCAAAAGTTAAAATACACTTTGGGGAAAGGGAATAAAACGCTTCAAAGTTTAAAATTTTTATTTCCCGGGAATTACCAGAATTGTGCCACTGGTAGGTTTGTCTATCAAATATAAATTTGGCAGCCTCATTTGGCTAACATGACCACATATTTAGTACTCATTTTATTGAGTAATTCTAAATTCACCTAAAAATGATTAATTATTTGGTCTTGGGTTATCTGTTTATTACCTTTATCTAAAAAATATCACTCGACTAGATTAACTAGGATTGAGATCGAGAAATTTCGCCTCGAGAATTTTTTGTAGTTTTAAATTTTCGATATCGCAACATATTAGCAATATTCTGGTTGTTTTAGGGACTACTGAAAATATTAGGCCCTGGCCTTTTGTGATTTTTGGACGAATCAAAATAATGAACTTCTGAAATATGAGCCTTACTGGAATCTCCTAAACGAAATTCCCGTAACCAAACACTTTATAGAACATCATTTGATTGTAAAGGGCCTTTCAAAAGTCACGTCTAGAAGTCAGTAGTAAATAATTTCTAAACGCAACCTTTTTTTATGTCATCTTTGACATTTGTGAAGTAGACAAGCTTACAATTTTAACGATGGATATTTACACGCTGGAAGAACGCATTAAAGTTATACAAACATATTATGAAAATCATCGATCTTTAAAACATACGTATCGTAAAATTCGTGATTTTTTTTTCGTGTAAATAATCGTCCAAATGCAAAGGTTAGTGAAAAATTTGAAGAAACTGGTTCTGTCGAGGATCGAAAATGGTCTGGCAGAATACAGTGAGGCGGCAAAAATGGGCGTTCTAGTGAGAACCTTGCTGCTGTGGCCGAAAGTGTCGCGGAGGAACCTTCAACATCGATATCATGATGTATTCAGGAATAAGGCATTCATCCATCGATTGTTTGGCGAATTTTACATAAGGATTTGCATTTGCATCCTCACAAAATTCAATTAACACAAAAATTAAAACATTCGATTTAATGCGGTAATGTGTGAGCGAGTTCTTAAAATTTTTGATTTTCGTATAGAAGCCTGTAGACGTGCCGGTGGTGGACATTTAAATGATGTCATTTTTCACATATAATTGTTAAAAGCCATATTTTTACAAAAAAATAAAAAATACCAAAAAATGTTAGTATTTTATTATAAAAAATATCTAGGCGCAACTTTTGAAAGACTCTTTATATATCGCAAAATTTATAATAGGAAAACATTTAAACACGCAGATAATAATTGATTAAAATAATAATTTTATTACAATTTTATAAACAACTTTTAATTCGTTTTATACCTTTGAAAAATTGGAAACTAACTGTCTTGGACGTTTAATAAACTCACTAACTAAACGGCGATCAACTGCGTCATTTGTTACTCTTTTCCGCTGACATCTATCTTCGTTTATATCAGTTGTATTATTTTTATATTTGTTTATGTTGTAATAAATAGTACTTTTCTGCAATTTTAACTGTTTACTTAGTTCTTGCACTGATACTCCGCATTCAAATTTAGAGATTATTTGTTGGCGTAGCTCTACCGAAACTTCACTGTTTTTAGGCTTTTTGATTAGTTATTTATTGGCTAGTTCACGTCAGGATATTTAAACAAGACTAAAACAATATCCCAAGTAAAACAAAGGACCAACCTCTAGAAGAAAATCAGGTTGCGACGTGAACAAATGAAATTCCAATTGCCAGATGAAATAATGCACTACTACTTAGATTTTTTTTCGTGTTGCTGTTTCATTTTTGATTTAAGAATTTATAAAAACTACGCACAAAGAAGGTGTGAAAAAAATGTAGAAGCGAAATTTTGATCATATAAATATTCTACAATTTTCAAATATTTTGCTTGAAATACAAAAATTCCAAATACATACTTTTCCTCATGACTAGAAGGTAGATGTATAGTGTGGTAACGCTTTTATGGTGACATCTATCATTGAGCGCTGATATTATTCTGTAATTTTAGTCGTGGTTCATGGAAAATGTCTTCTATAATTTAGAAGTAGAGGAATTAGATAGAGTATATCGTCGTACTAATTAAACTTTCGCAATATTCTTTATTTTTATAATGACAACTGTTGAATGCACGAATTCGGGTAATTCATGTAATTCGATTTTATTCTCCATGTATTAAGAAAATAAGCCCAATAATGTCAGCTTGATCACGATACAAATTTGGTCCGATAGCAAATATTTACATATTCGCTTTTCTGATTGCTTATGACAAACTAATAAGATTTTCATAATTTATTACTGTCTGAAATGTGTTAAATAAGAAAACGGTTGAGGTTATTTATATATGAATATTAAGGTAAAATACATTTGTGATACGAGTATGTGTATCAAACTATCAAAAAAAAACTATCATAAATGTCATGTTTCTAAATTAAATTTATATTTTATTTTATTCTTAGTATCGCATATATTATGTAAGTTTAATTTATTTCATTTGATATAAATATAAATCGTGACGAATTAACTTCTACATAAAAGACATAGTCACGTTTTATACTTTATTAATGAAAATACATAAAATTAATAGGCAATGGTGTGGTGCAAATGAAAAGCGTGCGGTTATTTTTGTTATTTGCAGGTTTTATTTTCAATTAAAATTAAGTGATTTGTTTTTTTAAACGAACGCCTTTTCATGATACGATTACAGATTGTGATTCCATATAAATTAAGTATTTCCGTTTAAATTTAAATATTATTTACTGGTGGACACATACAAAATACAAATTGCACGCAAACAGCTAATGGAATATAATATTTAGAAGGAATGCTAATGTAGTTATAATTGAAGTTTAAATACTCGTGTCACTGTCAGACAACTCTCGTAACATACCCGTTTTATATTATTTGATTCATATCCTTTGATCGTACCTCCGAAAATTATTTAAATGATAATATTAATCTTGAACGTAAAATTTAAATATTAAACAGACCCTTTTCACTGATATCTGCTATGCTTACATAACATTTTAATGAGAATGGAATAAACATAAGCAAATATTTGTTGGCATCTTAATTTCGAGCATTTGGTTTTCTAAATAGGTAGTTATGGAATGATGTATAGTTGTCGAATAGCTTTATCAGCTAATGAACAGTTTTTATAGAAAAAATAATTTTTCATCAATATTTGTATACTAACCATCGATATTCAGAAGTGCTTTTATTTTAATAGTTTTCGATTAAGCGTAAACAAAGCTTGTATATAATCGAACGCGGAAATACAATAATACACAGTAAACAAAAGCCACTGTACCAGCATTTATATTTTCCCTAATTTTGGTTAGTCTTCATATTAAGCTTCATGAATTATTTTTCATATACCCACACGAATAGTTGTGTGTGAATGGATATATGTATAAATAGGATATATATCATATTTGGTCCACCAATTGGAAAAGTTGTTTTATTCATTTTACATTTCACTGAAAAGTTTTGTATTTGAGTTTAGTTTTTACTAGTTTTAAAATTAAAAAATATAATATGTACAACATTATGTATACAACTATTTCGTACTATACAAAAAAAAACCATATTCAAATTATGTTTGGTTGTTAAAGGGTGGTTTCGGGAAAACATTAATGTGGAACGAAAAAAACATGATTACAAGTTTTAGTTTACCATTTATATACATATACATACATATATAGTTTAGTAAACAACAATGGATTTTATTAAAACTAATCCCAGAATCATGATATGGCAATAAAAATATTATATATATATATATATATATATATATATATATATATATATATATATATATATATATATATATATATATATATATATATATATATATATATATGTATATATATATAAATGCCAATGTACCATATTGAAACCACGGGTCGAAGGAGTAAACAATTATTTTTGGTATTTTAGCAGAGCCATCTAGATTAATAGAGCCTCCTTTTTCGAGCTTTTTTCCACTAAACTTAAAATATTGGGTAAACAAATTTATATTTCCGATTGAAAATAATGAAAAACGGCCAGTTTTATTTGTTAGTTTTTGTCTATTTGAACCATGAGCTTTTTTAATGTTTTTCTTTAAGAAGAATTAATAAGAATTAATAAATGAGCTTTTGTAAATGTTGTTGTTGTAATACGTCATGGTTTCAAATCCCGTATTGTGATTCTCTCTCTGTTTTTACAAACTATAATGTTACGACATTCGGCCAGTCACCAACTCACTACTTAAATGTGGTTGTGAAAGCACGCGAGTAGCAATGTTTTTTAATCACAGATATGTATAAATACGTGATTGAAAAATTATGGAACAATGCTTCCTTTGTTTATATACATATGTAGAAACAAATTAGAGTGCATAATAAAACCTAAAAAATTTTCATTTGCAGTATGTACTTGTTACTGTAACATCGTTCGCACAACATCGCGGCCAGGCCACCGAAAAGACATACTACTTGTATGCAATTTAAAAATATTTTATTCTTTATTTCTTTTACTACCAAAAGACTTGATTTGATTGCTCATTCAGTAGAGAGAATATAACTTGTTTAAAGTAGCGACAATGTTTTCAATAGTATACCGACAATAAACGTTAAATGCGTGCGTATTTGTCTCCACGTATCTGTGGTAAGCCAAGAAGTCTCTTGTAATATTGTAAGCCCATCTTTCATCAAAAGTAGCATCGCGTATCATTCATTGCAGTGCTTTTTAAAACGATTTCAATTGATTTTTTGATTTATCCGCGTACTTTTCCGTTCAATTAAAGCTCCAACTAACTCTTCACAAATTTCATAATTATGCGGTGTTATATAGGCCACGTTACGTACGCAGTATTTCGATAACATACTTACCATAGCGCCAATACAGTTTCATATTTTGGACAGGCGACTTAAGTATAGCTCGTATATTCTCAATGCACTTGTTTCGAAGCGTAGTAAATTATTTTCGATTTTAACATTGAACGTATTCAGGCTCAGTTCCTCTTATGTTGCTTCCAGCGCTGTCAAATTTGATGATTTGACGGCAAAATGGAAATTTCAAATATTTTTAGCCTACAAATTATATATTGCCGAAGCAAAATATAAAAGTTGTATAATTTAAGTTTTTATAACCGTTTTTTCGATACTCTTGTTCAGTATTTTTAACGAAAGTATTGTAAAATTAGAATATGAAACAAATACGAATAAATAAAATACTTATAGTGACGTAGCTACACGATACCATGTCTAAATTAAATCCAGGATTAAGATACGACTTTGGATATTATTATTTTGCTAATATTTATCAATGTTTTTGTGGTGAGGTTTATTTTTAAAACTAAATATTTGGGGGATTCGATTTTACTACTTTGCATTTCATCTTTTCTAATTATGAAACGACTGTTTACAAAGGAGTCTTTCGATATTTCTAGAACAAATTTTCATTGAAGCTTAGTGCAACAATCGTTCAAAAGATCGCTTGTTATTTATATGGCCAACCCCTGGGATCGATCAGTTGGTCTCTCAGTAGTAAGCTGTCATCAAGACCTTCCCCGAAACTATTGTCTTTATTTGGCGGCCAAGTTATTCCAAAAATTTAAACTTATAAAACTTTTTAAATAATTACATTAAAAAATCTCATTGGAGCTCAAATAAAAATTAATTGAGATTGGTGAATGATTAAAGGAATATCCTTAGAGTCGAATCACAAGGTAATAATTCTCCTAAATGCAACTGAGTTGAACAACTATTTATCAAATATATCAAAACATGGCCTAACTACATGCTTACTGATGTCGAAACTTATTATAAATGTCTAACTCCTTATACAATTTTGCTTTATGGTTTGTTCAACAGGTATAAATATCACTCAGTTTCTGAAAATAAGAAAGGTGATAAAATTTAAATCAATAGCAATAATTTTGTCTAACATACTTCATCAGATTATTAATTAAGTATTCCGGTTCAAACCCTTTATTTCCAAAATTCTTCCGACAATCGAGTTTGAAACGTCATTAGGCCATTTAAACGATTCGCATTATGGTTATACTAGTCCATGTTCAACGTGCGTTGCGTTTATGAAATAAAATCACAAATTATGTATGAGTTAAACAATTTAGATTATAAAATTAGATTTCTTTGCAAACTTATATCAGCAGTGATAACTTTTGACGAATCCATTAGGTGTATTATAGAATTATGTACGATAGTATTATGGTATGATAATTTATAGTTTGATTACGGATGGTGTAATTTCATATGCCATATAGGCAGAGTTAAACCAAAATAACTAACGTTTCGGTAAGCGGTAACTGTTCAAATTTTTCAATTTCATTAAAATTTGACTCCGGTTTAAATTTATATTTTCGCTCCGGTTCGGGTTCTGGTTGAAACCTGGTTTAGAACCAGTTTTTCGATCAATCATAAATTTATTGATACTTGCTGGCACACTTGCTTACCCGACCCTTCCAAAATCCTCTGTAGTCTGCGGAACGAGACACGAAGTTACTTTTTACGCGCCCGTGGAAGTTAACTGCGACTATCATTCCGCTTAGCCACTATATACTGCATACCATAAAATTTGTCCCTAGAATATAGGACTCCCATTTTACAAATTAGGTTCCAGTTAATGAGTTCTTCTAATTTTAATCGCACATTTGCGAATTTTTTACTTTAGCGGTAACATATAATTTCAATTCATAACCAATCTCCGCCAATTTGGAAATGATATTACATTTTCATTTTAAATATTTAAAACATAATTGTTAGGCGATTCTCGAGCAGGAGCTTTAATTTTAGACCCAATATTTAAGGGTTATAACAGAAATTTAAAGAGGGAACCGAAACCGAACGATGAATTGAACCGTTTGAAAATTGCGTTCCGGTTACGATTAACATTCTATCTATCATTATGATCGTTAGGGTTTCGATTTGAAATTCCATAAAAATATCGGTTAATATCGGTTTTCGGTTCAGTTCTGGTTTGACTCTCTGCATGGGAGTAAGTTCAAACTCTAACATTGCATTAAGTAAAGAAAGGAAATGGCAAATCCAAAAGCAAATCTGAAAGCAAATTGTTACAACAGACACCAAGACCCCGGTCTTCAATACGTTTTGGAATTTGGGTTATGATGATACGAGGTGGTCGTCCCTGAATAATCATGTCAAAATAGAAGGACAAAACTACTCAGACTTGAAAATCGAGCATGCTTTTTCAACAACCGTTCCACATAAACGAAAGTTAGTAACAAGTATTTTTTAACACAATTGTTTCTAATAGAATGATACGCTATTAGAAACAATTGTGTTAAAAAATACTTGTTACATACTTTCGTTTACGTGGAACGGTTGTTGAAAAAGTATGCTCGATTTTCATGTCTGAGTAGTTTTGTCCTTCTATTTTGACCTATTTTGAAGCCTAGAAAATTGAAGGATGGTTCCATAAAAGTTGATAAGCGACTTAAACATTCTACAAAACGTTAATCAACCCTATATATTACGATTCAAATATTTACGATTTTTGTTCGTTTCTGAAATCGGAACATAAACGACGTGCAATCATGATGAACTGCATACGGCTACTATTTCAAAATAAACAAGTAGCATGATACAAAAATTTCCCTCTACAGATAGGCTCATTAGCTTGTATTCAAAATAAACAACTAAATTGGTAAAACCAATTTTTTATTGTCTTATCTACTCAAACAAATTAAAAAACTTGAAACAGACAATGAGGGGAATAAAATAGAATGTAAAAGTTTTCGGCTATACCCGAACTATAATTGTGTTAACCTGGTTGCAGCTAGAGAACTTTTAAATGTGAATTGAAAAAAGTGGCTTCACCAAAACGACATCAAACGAAATCATTTTCTATTGAGCCGATCTGATACCGAAATCTTTTTGTATCATACAAGTAAATAATTATTTTATTTTGGTTTTTTGGGGCTTCGAATATTATATGGTTTACTTTATCTTGAGCATTGAATTACGATGATGACACTCTTCAGTCTTCATTGGTTTTGAGTTGTCTTAGTTATATTGTCGTTTCTATTTGATTTCTTTTTTTCAAAACAGTGTTTCCTTTCCTATTTTCTTATAAAATTTAATTTACTATCTCGCTCTAATAATTGTTCATTCGTCATTTACGATTTATGACGTCATCAATTACCCGTATTTTAATTGTAGTTGTTTTACATCGAAATTAATGTTTGATATTTTGTTAAATATATAAATGTTTTTAATAAAACGAAACTAATTTTTATTATTTATTTGTATTGTCCTGATGAGTTTATTTAGAGGTTTGTGAGTGTTTGTTGAAATTACAAAATCATATGTCTCATTATCAAATGAAATCATTATTTGCCTTGGTTAGATATTTATATTTTGACAAATTATTTAAGGAATTAGCAAATAAGTAATTCTAATACATCAGTAGCGAATGGTAAATGGTCAGATTATGCATAGTCAACAGTTTCCGATAAAACGCGATGGTTTGCTCGAATCTGCTTCTCACGACAATAATAGCATTATTTCCATGCTAAATAAATTTTATAAGATTTGTAGCCAGTAGATTTTCAAACACACAAATCACATTTCAAATCAATTTACTACTATAGTTATTCAAAAAGTAGTTTTAATAAAATAAACTAAAACAGTGTTCAATTTGTTTCAAACAAAATACATGAAATTCTCTTTGACGTTTTGTTTGTTTTAATTAACACTAAAAAATCGTGAAGTTAGCTACGGAATCGATCTTTCGCTTTATTTTTTATTATTTACGGTTATAAGCATCTTCTTTTGGTGCAAGCAATTCCTATTCTGGATAGAAATAAATATTGTGCTCAAAGTAACAACCAAAAATTTTATTTATTTATTTTTATTAGTAGTTAATAACTAAATATATTTAATTAAATAGTAATATGATAAAAGATTATCGAATATTATTACAAATCGTAACAAATGTTTCGTCTTGTTTAGGAAAAATTCGATGTCCAAAAAACAAATATCACAAATATAACATCAATGCCAACATTTAAAAATAAACGGATTCAATAAAACTGCTCTGATGGTGAACATTAAAACTACATAGAATTAAGGCGATGATACATGTACAGTTTTTACCTTTAATTAATTTACAGTACCTTGTAAGGCGAAAAACATGTGAATACATGTAATATTTTGCCATAAGGCGCTTTTTGTTCCATACACCTGTTTTAAGGGATTTGTCAAAATTATTAGATAGATAAAATAAAGCTGGTTTTGTTTTATATATTATTGATTTTATTATAACTATTAATTTTATTTGAAGCCGGCACTTATCGTTGTAATAATCTGTCGTCTGATGGTTTTGTTTGTTGTTACCTGTCACTTTTTTGAGGTTAAGAAAATGTTTGTCCTAAAGGCAATTCAAGATTGCCGATTTGTAACCAATCAGCGCGCAGAAATGACTCATCAGCGACAGTCAAGGATGTCATTTATATTGAAATTTATTAGCAAATGGGACTAGATTTCGTTTGTGACATATATGGGATGAATCGTTTATGACATGACTGGAGTGAATCGTATATTAGAAGTCGTAAACGAATCTTATGTGACATGTCCGGGCCGAATTGTATGTAATAAGTCTAAAATAAATTTGTGTATGTAGATACAAATACAATAAAAACATTTCATTTAAATACGGACTAAAATTCCAAATCTATTTATGACAAAATAATATACAATGTGTTAAACAGCCCCTGTTGGTTCACAAATGGCTGCAGTTTGTATTTTTGTGGAATATAAAAAAAATGACAATCTGTTTTGTAAAAATTTTCCTAACAAAACAAATACAAAATGTGACAAACAAAATCTTAATCGCATAAAAAAATAGTAAAAATATTACAAAATACAAATTTTTCATATCTCTAGATTGTTTATTTACACAATCAAGTGATTTAATATTAGAAACATCGAAGACTTGTCACTCATGGTTCGGTTAAGACACGTGTCACACTTGTCGTCGAACGAAAAATAGACAAACATTAATTTTTTGCTTTTTCTTACACATTTAGAGATAAAAGACGAAAATAGAAACGTAGGTCTTTCGTAAAATAAAATTCACATGCATGTCGACGAATTTCCAACTGGGGTATTACAATACGTTGATGTAAATTTACATCTGGCAACTCGTCAAAAGTTCAAAATATCAGCAAATTTGTAATAAATTTACTTTCCATTCAACAGTTTTGTTTTATTTTATCAGGATATTTATGGAATGCAATTCAAACTAGGTGCTATTCAATATTTATGTAATGCATATTAACATAAGTACAAACAGCAAAATCAATTTTATTTTATGTCATAATTTTTCGTTCGGAAAGACTCCTTTTCTATAGAAAATACTCCTTTTGGTGCCCATTCGAAAGTTCCATGATTTTTTATTTGTACACAATCAATTGGAATTAAACACGATTCTAATACTTTCCTACATCTACAACTAGTACAAATAAATTGTTCACAATTTTAATCCTACATATCATTTTTCTAAATTTTTGATTTGAAATTGAAGCACTCTTGTATTTTTTTTTTGATATAACTTATGATTATTTGTTATTTGCTTGTTGTTATATATCTGAACAAATCCAATAAATATTTTAATATTATTTTTCGACGCACTTCTTTTGACACTTGGTTACTTTTGATTTTCTTTATGGGCGTTAAAGAGGTTCTTATTCTTATTTTATAAACATAATTGAAAAGAGCGTATATGTATAACAGAACATTTCGTACAGCATGATATTGTTGTATCATAAGATAGAATTCGAGGCCGTTGCCTGTCTGACCCGTTAAGCGATAATTAAGCTAAATTTTGATATCAAAACGATTTTGTGCACTTTTTTTTATCTTTTCTGAAATAACTGCCGTCTTCGGGCGACCAAAAGTATGTGCAGGGGTAGAGTAGCCTGGAACACTTATCAAGCTATTGCTTTGCTTGAACGGTAGTTTTCCCATCAAAAAACAATCAACACACGAAACTCATTTTTTCCATTGTTTTTAAAATAACAAAAGCAGCGTTACTAAAACAACTGTAGCTTGTAAACTAATGGTCGAATTTTCATAAAATTTTGACACCACTCGTTTGACTGGTGGTTGGTACTTCTTAAAATTCATGTGAGTTTTTCATTAGCTGCGCCATCTATGTGTCAGCCTCGGGACTTATTGACCGACTGGTATAAGTCGCAAAATTCTTCGTTAATGATCTTGTTTCAGAAGCATCTTAGCGTACTTGTAATCCTGTTTCACAGCCATACGTTGACTAATGTGTGCTGTCTGTTCCACCTGTTTTCGTTGACAACCAAAGTATACGTACTTGTCAACATCTTCGATAGTTTCATGGTTTATGGATATCGGTGTGTTGTTAGTATTCAGTGATGATGCCTTTGTCTTTCTAATGTTAATTTCAAACCGACTTCCTGTGTCGAATCTGATAACTTCTTGATTTTATGCTGTATGTCTGTGTGTTTGTGTGTTAGCAAACCTATATTGTCTGCGTAATCGAGGTCATTAAATAGAGTTATTGGGTTCCAATGTTCATCACTCTGTCCGGTACTTTTAGGAACATTAGTCGATATAGTACACATCCTGTCTGTCTCATCGTGCGTTATATTGTATTAAATTTGTGACCCTGCTTCCCTTTGCATGGAACTTTATTTGCACCATACATGTGCATTTCTTTGATGAATTCGATTATTTTCTTCGAAATGCCTATTTCGCAAATTGCCTAACTCAACTTTCAATACACAATTTTAATTTGCTTGGTTTCGAATATAATTTGTGTGCTGCATAAACTAGATAATTTTTCTGGCATCTGTTCATAAGTTGAATGCTGTATAAGTGGTTTGATCATTGAACTAATAGGGTTCCGCAATCAATACCACACAAGTTGCAAGAGGAATCAATTACAAAAGGCAGACCAATGATCAGTAGCTTTGGTAACTGAATCACGTTGAACCAAGGCAGGGGAAACTTCACCTTGAGTTGTGCTATGAGATCTGAAGCGAATTGTTTTATTCGTAGGTGGTTGAAAACAGGACAAATTTTTATCTGGTAATATGAATCGAACTGTCCTCTTTGTTGTAGTCTTCACACAAGGCATCCTGAACTAACCCATGTGATATATTATTGATTTACAAGCAGCGATGGCTAGTGAGAATCTCGAACAGATTTCTTTACAACTGCCTTGCTTTTCTAGATGTTAAAGGAGCTGCTGGTTCACACCGAATTCATTTCACTTAATAGCCAGCTTTGGGCGAGTAGTCAGCGGTCCCATTATTAATGCAATATTTACCATATTTGAGCAGTTTAGACAAGGTCACAGGATTCATCAAAGCATTGAGCAAAGCGTTACTGTCTGTATACAGAATGAAGCTTCTTCATAAATCAACGAGTTTTAATTTTGCAGTTTTAAGAAACTTAGGGAGTAGGATAAAAATTGGCTTCTAATAAATCTAGCATCGATCAAAGGCTTTAGGAAGGTAGATGATAAACTAATATGCCGGAATTCCTTCGGATCAGCCTATCTTATTTATCAATTTTCGGTGTGTCAACCATATTACTTTCTTTCAAGACTGAGGAGCACACGGAAAACGATGTGTCAGTGTTAAGTCAATATTTTTTGCGGGTTGTTGATCTCCCCCAAAAAAACGTATCTACGATGTGTTGTGAGCGGATCTTAAGCTTCTTAGAAATTAGTGTTTTTTTATACTGCTAGAAAATTATGCCATTTAGACAGTGTTTTTGATTGGTAATAAGGGGGCCGGATTTTTCAAGTACTCGTACAAGTAATTACAAGTCGTAACTTTAGTACGAGAGAGAATAATTCCTAATCTGTTATTTTTGTATTGCTGTATGGTTTAGGTATTAAATTTTAGGTAGACGAAAATTGTAAACTGAACTTCTTCAAAGTTAACAGAGGTTGTCTGCGGTGCGGTGTTGACGTCGGAGCTCTTGAAATTTTTTACCATTATCGAAGTTCAATCCAAATACAGTCCGTTAATAAGTATGGCTCCCAATTGAAATAGTGTGACACTGGTTGTGACGCTGCCACAGCTGAAATTAAATGGCTCAAAAAATATATTACAGGCTTCTCGGGGGCTTATATGGTATTACAATACCAGCAAAGGATTTACTCAAATCCCTTTTAAACACTACAAAAGCTCGTTCCTTCGAAAACCTTCATTGGGAAAATTAATGAGACTATAACTAGCCCAGCCTCCAGTCAATAACTATGGGACACTTCGGCCGTAATGACTTCGGCCTGAAACAGAGCTGAAAGCATTGGATCCCAGTGTAGAAGGGATCCAGTGACTGGTAATTATGCGTCAGGTCCGAAGAATGTAATCAGTTATTACGGTGAACTTGCCATCAAAACGAATTACCATAAGCTTTTTGACTGCGAGGAATTAAAATCGATTGATATCGAGAAAAGGTGCTGCAACTGCAGCAAGGAATTGGTCGCAAGAAAAATCCCAACTGTCATTATAAGCATATTCGAAGGTGGCGGAGCAAGAGTGGAAAGTTGTGGCTTTTGTAGTACCAAAAATAGCGGTTGTCAATTCCGAACTCATGGTAAGCGGTAGAGAAAAACTTGAACTTCAACATTAAAAATGTAGAATACGAATAAAAAATGATCTGATTATAGAATATATTATTTTTGGTTGGGGTTTGGCAAGAAAGTGTTTGAGATCTAATAATTCTGAAACCTCATCATGTTTCAACATAATCATGAATGTTGACGAAACCCTTAAACGATTTTGGAAAATCGAAGAATCGCCAGCATGTCGCCAACAAACGACGGCCGGCGGTGTGAAGACTGGTTTGTCCCCGCCATAACTGGAAACCACTGCTGAAAGTTTATGACAACTGGTAATTGCCACTTGCTTTGATGATCCCATATTTACACTTTGATTTTAAAAACATAAAAAGTAATTGTAAAATGGAAGGAAATACGAGATATCCTCTCTTCCTCCTCCCCCTCCGTCGGCATGTCACTATGCCTCATCTAATAATCCGAAAACTTGCTGGTTATGTAACCGCAAGAAATGTATGTAACCACAAACGGCAAAACAAATAAAATAAAGAAAAAGTAGAAAAAGAAAGAAAGTAAATATGGGATCATTAAAGCAAGGGGCATTTATCTGATTATTTTGGTAAGATGATTCAAGTGAGATTCTAAATTTCCCGACCCGTAGAAACATTTTACGGTGGCATGTGAACGACTAGAGTATTCCAAAGAAATTTTCATAACATCCGACTACGCTTGTCAAATTCGTAGTCAGCGGAACATCAGCGATTTTTAGTTGTTATCGTAGAAGAATTGAGAGATCATACATTGGCGGTCTGACTCAACGTGGTTGCAGGGGGAGAAGGAGCGATGGCTAGTACAAGCAAAATTGTTTGGCACGCACGAAGAAGAGAAATTAGAACCTCAAATGTTCGCAATTTTTTCTCAATTCAAGACGATTTATAATGTGTTAAGCCATTATTCAAGTTACTTCAACATGAGAATTGATAAAGGTTTGCGTCAACTGCTGCAAGCGTAGTCGAAAGGAACGCTCTCTAGTAGCAGCAGTTGAGCTCAGTAGCAGCAGTTAGAGAAGTGCAACAGTCTCACTTTCATGAGAAGTGTGGTGATAAATCAGTATTGGTAAGTATGCAAACAATCCGAACTTAAACGTAATGTGCTTTCAACAAAAACCTACATTGGGTTAGCAGTTGATGGGATCTACAAAATGCGAGAGTTTAGTATAGTAGTTATCCATTTCACTCTATCCGTGTCGATTTTGCAGGGCCATTAAAGGTTTAAAATGTGCAGAAGAGGATTTAAGCGGTACGCGCGTTCAATGCGCAATCTTTTCCGAGTACCAACAATTTTGTGGGAGTATTGTCCAGATTCAGCGGTCACCAAGGAATGTGCAGAGAAATTTATACTAATAGTGGTACTCACTTTCTTGATTTATTTCTGAATAAAAGTGCTAGCGAAATATTTTATTGCCTTTTAAGGAAAAATAAATAAGGGAGGTGAATGTAATTCGAAATTTTTATTAAAACATTTATTTCTAAATGTAGCAATTTCTGCCTGAGCGTGGTTTCTTCAATGTTTATCAGTATAAGTTCAATAAGTTCATTGATGAGATTGTTCTTTAGTTTGTGGAGCATACGCTCTTCCTGAAAAATAGATAATTACGCCCATCATTTATCGTTAGAAAAAAAAAGTGTATCCTTTTAATTTTTAGAAAATTAGAGTATTATATATTTGGATTTAACTCGTCGGCCAATAAGCCACAATTTTTTTTGCAAAATTCGGTTTTATTCCTTCTCCGTCAAAATTGGTACATTCATTCCAACGCTTCTCTAACGTTTCGATACCTTGTTTGTAGAACGATTTATCTTTGGCCTCAAAATAGGCGTTTGTTTAGGCAAAACTCTTTTCCTGGGCCATTTTTTGAGGTCTGCCACAGGTAGTAGTCGCTAGGAACCAAATCTCGAGAATACGGTGGATGGGGAATGAATTCTTGCAATTTTGCCATAGTAGCCAACGCCTAGTAACGCGGTGCATTCTCTTCACTTTTTTCTTACTGTTTTTATATTTTCTGGAGTATCTGCCGAATTCGAGCGACCTGAGCGTTCAGCACCATCAGTGTTTGAACGTGTATACTACGTGTATACTCAACAAATCAACGTTCGACGAGTGATTTCGAAGGAGCAGAGTCCCTATAACCCTTATATGAAGCTATTGCTCTGATTGAACGATATTTTTTCTCATCAAAACACAGTGTTTGATCAACACACAAAATTAATTTTTTCCATTGTTTTGAAAATAACGAATGTAGCTTTACTAAATCAATTATAATTTGTAAACTAATAATTGCATTGTAAAAAATCGTATTATTTTTTATTAGATGCGCCACCTATGTCTCAGGCTCGGGATTTATTGGCTCATAATAATTTGATTACAACCAACAGGCACATTCTTTACGTACAATGCTTAATTGAGAACATTAACATCTTAAAATTATTATACCATAATATATTAAAACTTTGTTTTTGGTTTGTCGAATAAATGTTTAATAGTTCCATCTGTCTTTCAATAGCACATTCAAATAACAGAACATATCATTTTGCTCATAATATAAAATAATAAAATAAGAGTTGTCTTTATTTGATTTTATATTTATATAAAATATGCAAATTTGTTTGTGCAAAGCTGGCTTCTTGAAATAATCGCTCTTTCGCCGATAAAAAAGTTCTTAGTTGAACTGTCGTTTAGTTTTTACTATTTTTTCTGACTTATAAGCCGAATTCTTTTCGTCACATTAATATGTGACTCCATATAGAAGTGAAATTCCATATAGAAAACAAACAAAGCCAACTTTGATAATTATTTTAAATGTTAAGTTCTGTTATTTGGTTGTGCTATTAAAACACAGATGGAACTTTGTTATTCTGAACGATTAAACATTTATTTGACAAACTAAATGAAAGTTGTAATATATTATGGTTGTACTTTTAAGATGTCGGTTATATATATCAATTAAACATTGTATGAAAAGAATACGCCAGCAGATTAATAAGGAGAGGACAATGGTTCCTGCAGGTTCATTCTGGCTTTCCTATAGGGAAAAGAAATTAGGATAAATATTTACATAGCATTTTTGTCAAAAATATCATTTTCTGGCCTACTGAGATCAAACATGATTAAATTTTTATCATTTAGGAAATATTTTTTCCATATCGAAATTGGATAGGAAAAATATTCCCAATTTAATTTTGTTTTTGAAAAAATTTACACCAATTGTTTACCATAGCATGCGAGAGAAAAATGCTATGTGACAAAAATACTATGCAAATATAGGGTTATCCAACTCTAATTATTTATATATATCTTTCCTAATTTCTTTCATTTCAATATGATTGACCTCGGAGCGTTAATATACCGCTATCGGGTATCAGAAGTTGAGTTGGGGTCGCCGTTAGTTAGTTGAATCACTGTTAAGTCAATATTGAATAATTATTCATAAACCAAGAAAAAATAACATCATTTCTAGAAAAATAATTTTGCTCTTTTAAATAATAATAATAACGGGTGTTTTTTTAGGAGGTTTGTTTTTCCGATAGATGTCGTTTTATTTTATGACAGTTGTTTTGACAGCTCAAAGTGGCATTTCTACTCAGTATTGTTTGGCAAATCATTATGAATAGGTTAACTCCAGAACAACGTTTTCAAATCGTGGAAATTTATTTTCAAAATCAGTGTTCAATTAAAAATGTTTATAGAGCACTTCGTGAATTTTATGGTGCACATAATCGTCCGTCAGAGACCACCATAAAGAACGTAATTACCAAATTTCGGTCTACATTCACTCTTTTGGATGCCAAGCCACCGACAAGAATGAGAAGAGTTCGTACAGAAGAAAATATTGCTGTCGTTGAGGCCAGTGTCGAAGAAAACGACAATTTATCGATTCGTCGTCGTGCTCAGCAAATTGGACTTTGTCCATCGACTTTATGGAAAATTTTACGTAAAGATTTGGGTTTGGTGCCATACAAAATTCAATTGGTGCAAGAATTAAAGCCACACGACCATCGTTTGCGCCGTGAATTCAGTGATTGGTCGTTAAATCAATTGAACGAAGATCCATTTTTTTACCGTAAAATTCTCTTCAGTGATGAGGCGCATTTTTGGTTAAATGGATACGTCAACAAACAAAATTGTCGCATTTGGAGCAAAGATAATCCACACGCCGTTCAAGAATTACCAATGCATCCTGATAAATGTACTGTTTGGTGCGGTCTATGGGCTGGTGGGATCATCGGTCCATATTTCTTTAAAAATGAGGAAGGACGACGCGTTACCGTGAATGGAAATCGATACAGAACCATGTTAAATGAGTTTTTGTTGTCAAATCTTGAAGATATGGATATGAATGAAATGTGGTTTCAACAAGATGGTGCCACTTGCCATACAGCACGTGAAACAATCGACTTATTGAAAGAAACTTTCAACGACAACATTATTTCGAGAAATGGTCCGGTGAATTGGCCTCCGCGTTCGTGCGATTTGACGCCACTCGATTACTTTTTGTGGGGATACGTGAAGTCATTGGTTTATGTGGATAAACCTCAATCGATTGACGCTTTGGAAACCAATATTCAACGTGTCATTGCTGACATACGCCCTCAAATGCTTGAAAAAGTGCTGGAAAATTGGACCTCCAGAATGACATTTGTGAAAAATAGTCGTGGTAGCCATATGCCAGAAATTGTGTTTAAATGTTAAATGCCAAAAAATTATCTACCAAATAAAAAAAAATTTTGGTCATTTCATAATTTTATATGTGTTTTATTCAAAAAAAAAATCGGCAACCTCTTAAAAAAACACCCTTTATAAACAACTTTAGTTTTAAACTGTTTTTCAACATCATGACATGTCAATCATTTTCATTTATCTTTATTTTGAAAAACAACTTTTCATTTTCTTATCATCTTTTTTTGTTTTATTAAAACAGCACATAAAAATGTAATTAAAATTTAAAATTTTTCCATTTCTCTTTGAAAATAATTTTCAATTTTTTCTTATCATTTCACAAGCTATTTTTCATAATTATTAAAAAAAATTCTATTTATTTATCTTTGATAAACATTTTTACGGAATGAAAAAAATAAAATTGATAAATTTCTTGAATAAAATTTATTTAATTTTTTTTTGCATGCGGTTGGGAAATGAACAATTTTTTAGGTACATCTTGGGAAATATACGAATATACGAGAATATAAAGGTATCATAAATAATTCGAAAAAATATGCAACACCATTTTATGTAATTTTATAGAATTTTAAATTTGATAAGTTGATAAATAAGTGTAAGTACCTATAAAATGTTACACATTACTAATGACATAATGAGAAATGACATACAATTTATACGAAAGAGATATTACGAACGCATCAAATATTAGAGAAATCGATGAAGGAAACGAAATCCTGAAAATGTAGTTCATTGATAAATGAAATTAAATTTTGTTTGGTACCTATAAAGGATAAAATAAAAAAAATTATAAGTTGCTTTAACATTTATTCTTACCAACATATTCCAACTACCCCTTTCCGGGACGTTATGAAACGGTTCAGTGTACATGTTGAAATGAACTTTTTTCATATAATTGAATCGGACGTTTTGCTGAGTTACAAACTTTTCCAAATTTTAATAATTTTTTTTTGAATTTATTACGTTTTGTGTGCTGATAATAATTTCTCCTGAATCACCTCTGGTAAAGGTAATTTACAATATTTGAGAATATATTCTACCACGTGCGTATAAACAGTTTTTTTTATTAAATCTGACAAATGTAACTAAAGATGAGCAAAATCCATATTTTTGTGAAACTTGTATAAAAAAAATTCCAGGATAGGAAGTAATAATCATTTTGGAAAATTGTGTCCTTTTTAAAAAGAAACATAATTTGGAATATTATTTCCTTAACTTGATGATTTTGGGTATTACGAATATCCGGTAAAAATATCCCTTGTGAATTTTTATGGTCGTAAGATAAAATCATTTATTTATTTTTTCATTAGTAGTAATACACGTATTTTATAAACAAATGGTACATTTATGGCTGTTTATGATGCTTAAGACGAATTTAGAGATTTTCTCTCGATTTAGTTGATTTGTTCCGCTTTATCAACCATATCCACCCGGCCGAAGAACAATGTGTATTGAAATATAGGCGGTTATGGAAGTGGACTGCCTGTGTATGCATGTTTATGTACATATTTTGTATTTTAATTTTCAAGACTTATCTTACAGATACAACCTAGATTTAACTTACAAGCAACTTCTCAAAAAACAAACATTACAACCAAAAATCCAAAACAACTGAAAAGTGGTTGAGACTATCAGTGTTCGCTCTGTTCTTGTTTTTTCTACTCCTTTGGCCAAGAGCAGTATTTTATTTATTGCATAGTACAAACTGTCAGTCAATAACGATGTATTTTACTCCCTAGGGATTAAAATAGATCAAATAAGTTGATAAGATGACTAAATAGATGATGACCATTTTTATGTTAGTACGATGGTTAAAATGAAAAGTACCTATACAAGTTAAATGTACCAAATTGAAATGCAATGTAATGTTCTTTTTCGGGAGAGTACTCCTTTCTTCCAAAAATGATTCAGATGCATCATTAAACTATTATACAGGGTTTCTGAGTTTGGGATGCAAATCCGTTACTGGCTGACCGCTTGTGTTATTCTGAGAAAAAATCATACATTCTGAGTTACAGTTAAAAAATTTTGTTCGAAAATTATGCAAACAATTATTACAAGTACAATTAAATGTAAGACCTATCGTATCTCCTTCCGTTTGTTATATACTTAAAATCCTTCAAAACCAAAAAAATAAAAAATTTATTTGAAAATTCTATTTTTCCAAATATCAACAATCGCATCATCAACGAAAACATAACCAAAGCAGTTACTTCCAGTGAGGATGTTAAATTATCATGAACACGGTCTGTGCGTGTATTTAACAGTATTTTCCATTTTGTCAACAAGATACTTTAAAATACTATTATTACATCCTATAACTTGCCACGATAGACGATGCTATAAATTAAATGCAGAGATGAAAGTTTTCTGTAAAAGGAAACAGGATAGCGTGCACCAAATTCAGATAAAGCTGCCAGTGACGCCTTGTGAGTCGGGCCTACACGATATATCCCAATAATGCTGCATGATTTTTCCTTTGGATGCTATCTCACACAGATCAAGAACCAATTTCTTTCGTTGCTCTAAAAACTGTAAACGGCGACAAATATGCCACACGTATTAAGAGGCCTGTCTATAATAAATTAGTTTACTTGAAGAAGACCAACATCTGGAAACTAAACTACATTAGAGAGAAGCAGAATTAATTTCTTCCCCAGAACAAATTAACCCCTTTTTGCTATTATTTTAACGACGTCCATCAAATCCCAACAATTTATGGGTGAAATATCGGGAAGGAATAACCTCAGCTTGAGATTTGTTCAAAGATTTTTAATAAGGCAATGACAATACCGGAATACAAATGTTTGGCCTAGTTCAATAAAACATTAGTTCATTTCTGCCGAGATCACCAGAACGATATCGAACAGACAAACTGAAGGTGAATTGAGAGGAAAGAAACTACAATATTGAGAATAACGCTGCTCAAGATTACGCGGGAAAAATGAAGAGGTTCGTCTATCCGTGCGTGGGTGGTCTGGAAAGAATAAATTTCCACCAAAGCTTCGTGGAAGGATGGCAAGAAGCACTCTTCGCTTATCACCTAGAAACTGCTACTGTGGGCGTAGTACGGTAGTAAGACTTTTCAATTTAAATTTCGCGCGGAAAACCATTCGTCGAAATATTTTTTTTCTATGTTGGTATGACTGTCAGTGACATCTGTGCCAAATGTCACATCAAAATAATCATTAGTGTTTAGTATACGCTTGTCTTTCTGAAGTACAAAAAGTGTATTTGGCGATTTTTACAATGAGTGAAATTATTAAACAAAGAAGTTCCATTAAATTTTGTGTGCGGAATCAATTTTGTGGTGCCGAAACGTTCAGAATGTTGCAAAAGGCCTTCGGTGATAATTGTGTGTCGCGAGCCAGTGTTTTTGATTGATACAAATTGTTCAAAGAGGGTCGAGAACGTGTTGACAACGAACCACGTCTAGGACGGCCATCAACATCAACTGATGATCAACACGTTAATAAAATCAAGGTATTGGTACTCAAGAGTCGATGATTAACAGTCAGAGACCTTACTGGCATCGTTGAAATATCGGAAGGATCAGTGAAAACCATTTTGAAAGATCATTTGGGCCTAAGAAAAGTGAAAGCACGATTTAGCACGATTTTTGAAAAAACAGCGTCGCGTTGTCGTCTGTGAAACAATGCTTTCCGACTACCAGGATGTCATGAAACGTATTATAACGGCCGAATATCGTGCCAAAGGTGAGCCGAAGCCGAAAAAACCACGTCAAAGCAAGTCAAAAATCAAGGTGATGTTGACAGTTTTCTTCGATTATCGAGGTGTGGTGCACTCCGAATTCCTTCCGACCGGCCAAACTGTCAACAAGGAATACTATTTGAGTGTTATGCGTCGTTTGCGCGAAGCTATTCGTAAAAAGAGGCCGGAATTATAGGTCGACAACTCTTGGTTTTTGCACCACGATAATGCACCTTCTCATACTGCATTGGTTTTACGTGATTTTTCACTAAAAGTTCTACCCATATCATTCCGCAACCACCGTATTCGCCTGATTTAGCTCCGTGTGACTACTGGCTGTTCAGCAAACTTAAACGACCGCTCCGGGGAAACCGTTTTGAGTCAATTGAAGACATTAAACGTGAATCGCTACGCGCATTGGAGGTTATTCCGGAAATTGACTTTAACAACTGTTTCGAGGATTGGAAAAAACGTTGGCACAAGTGTATTGAGGCCGGGGGGGGGGGGATTACTTTGAGGGGACGAAATAGATTTGGAGAAATAAATAATAAAGAATTTTAAAATTATGAGCAAAGTCTTACTATTTTTTGCCCACGTTCGAAGCGAATCGAATATTGTATACCGTCAAATATTAAATATTATTTATTAACTCCGAGTTGAACCAGGATATAGAATTATGTCGTCAGAAATATTCGGCAGGTTTACTAAATAAAACTCTAGGAGGCTGTTATATTTTATTATAAATCAATTCGCCTAAACCCTCCTATAGATATGAATTGATATCAATGTTAGCCTATGTTTCGGCAAAATGACTTACATTAAATTACAGGATTTCAGAAAATAAAAAAAATCAATCGGCAACACTACACCATAATAATAACCTACTCTAGTGTGAATTTAGCCCAACCCAGAAAAACTGGGTACAGTTGTAATTTGGCCTTGACCATCTAACCATGTAGTAACTCATTTTTATGTAAAGTTACGATTTAATTTGCGGGAAAGTGTAATTGTGGTCCTCTTAAAATCCTATATCCTCATTTCAACAAATTTATATTTTTAGGAAATTAAAAAGTATGTTACGTCAAAAATAAATATTAAAATATTCAGGAAGAAAAGACACTAAATCTTGAAAAAATATTAAGAAACAACAGACATATAAACACATGACATATTAGAAGCGTAAATTTTTTGCTGTCCATCATTAGGAATCAATTTCGGGGCTAAATTTCTATTTCGCTGTTTTCACTCTCTCCCTCTTGTAAATCGTTACACTATGCCCGACATCAAATTATTAATATTGCGTTTTAGTCATTTAAACTGGTGAAATTAAGTGTGGTTTTCATGTATGTAACCAAAACTCGTAATTTCGGTAATTTCAATTTAATATTTCAATATATTTGGGATTTTCCAATTTTCGTAAAAAACTTAATGTGAATATTTACCTCGATCAATTAATTTGTCTGGGACGTAGAAAGGTCACTGACACATGACGCGTACCACATGATGCGTACCACATGCAGTGAAATTTAAAAGAAAACTTCTCTTAGTTCGCGAATGAAAATTGTCATGATTTACTTTGTAAAATAAAACCAAAACGAGTTATAAGATTGCATCTGTTGTATAAAATCCGTTGTGAAATATTTGCCGGGTTTTCTCATTCGGAAATCGTTAAAATAAATTGCTTACTTACAATATTTACACTAACTCTCTAACGACTTATATAACCTACTTGTCAAGTCTCTTTTAATCTGGCCAAGTAAAAACTCCAGTTTGGAGAATAGCGATACCAATATAATGTTGAATGCATTTCAGAGTTTACTGCCCCGACTATTACTTTAGTGTCAGAGATATTGACCTTCGTCAAATCATTACGACAAGGTCCTGAATTACGGCTCTTGGCTTTGATTCCAGTAAAATCTGTGGTTCGAGCGCCAAGATCCAGTTTCGAGTGGCTTTGAAATGCTGTTTAGACATTAAAGAACTTTCAATTACATATCGAATTTTGATTCATGCTTTTGAAAATACCACGTGCAGTTTACTTATAGCTTAGTTAACTGGTTGTTTTACGGTTATGAGTTCTAAGACATTTTATTGAAAAACCATTTACCAAAAAACGAAAATCTGAATTTACTGAAAACTTCAATACATCGAAAATGTTAGTTGAGCGAAAAATAAAATCACTAATAACGCCAATTCATTCAATCAGGTCATTTAGGCCAAAGTGTATGAACCGATTTGTTCCTTATTTTTAGATTATGATCAACCATACATACGTATGTGTGTTCCGTTGCTTAATCAATTAAGAGCACTCTCAATTTGATAAAAGAATTTGGTTGGTTCCTTACAAACTGCGAATTCAAATAGAAAATAATGCGATAATAATTCGCTTCAATAATATGCGAAGCGTTTTGTTACATTTCTCCGAATACGACCATTCATTGAAATCGACAATTCGTCGAAAACCATTTCTCTACCGTTTGAACGGCGGGGTAGCAGTTTGTTTATATGAAGGAAACGAGACATAAAAATGGTCCACTATTTTTCTTCTGATAAGGATACAACACGGGTTGTTGGACGAAAACAGGATTCAAATGTTAGCTTCTTGAGTGTGGAAAATTTAAATAGAATTAAACCATTTCTCTCTCAAATGTTATGTAACATGGTTTTATGCATTTGATTCCAAAATGTTGCCTGGATGTGACCATAATTGCCAAAATTACCTATTTGATAAATATAAGCGTAGGATTTTGAAATATATATAATGTATGCTTTGTATAATGAATATTGGATTCTAATGCGAGTGCGTTCCCGATTGTGGTTCTAATAAACGGCGTCTTTGAATGGAACTAGGTTATTTCTCAACTGTTTGTAATGAAAATCATTTTATGTGAACAAATAAGATTTCGGTATAAGTTTCAAAAATAATTCTGGAAAATGGGTCAGCCTCGGCCTGTACGGTGAAAATTAGGAACTAAAATCGGGTTGTTCATCGAAACATTATTGGTATTTTTAATTTGTATGAATTCAGTTAGTTTTTGTATAAATCAGGCGCGAATACCAGTTGACCCATATTCAGACTCGTTTCACAGCATCTTCCAGGATTTTTCTTAAAACTTTTCGACTTCATTTCATTTTTAATTTTCACTTTTAGAGACCCCGTTAATTCTTTAGATTGTTCATATCGCGATTCGTTCAAAAAGCTCGAAGAAATAACACGCAGGAGTTTTTCTTAATTTTTCTATTTTTCAGAAGCACGTCCAGAACTCGGTTTAAAATCGCATTTAATCTTTCAAACTAAGTTTCTTTCCAATCATTTAATAAACGGCTTAGTTTAATCTAAATTGTGAATTCTGTAGAACCAGATATGACACTCACACTTATGCCAAATTAGTTGAGTAAATGGCTAAGCACAAATACTCATATTATGAAAATTTTAACCAAGTTTTATATTAAATGTTCCTTACTGAATCGAGTTCCGTTTAAAATTGACAATTTTTCAGAAATAAATCCTGAACTCACATTGGAATTACATTTCCTTTATACACACATAGCTTCATCTCAACCAGTTGAAATTGTGTCAGCAACTATTATTCAATATCACGCTTAGTTTTATTCAATTTTACCATTTTCTAAAATCAGTTGATAACGGAAAGTTTCAGTCAAATATACCATTTTCCATACCCACCATAAAACGGAGTTCCTTATAACTCAGTAATTCAAATGAGAAATAAATAAGCATGTCCCATCTAAATTGCCAATTTTCCAGAATCACATTTTGAAATCATATGGAACTCCATTTGCATCTTATAAAATTAATTTTAACACAATCTGTTGGAAATGATTTATCCCAAAAATCTAAATACCGGATCCTTACAAAATCGCATACATATCTCAAATCCTTTATTAGTCAAAATCACTTTTTTCAAAGTCCTGTTAAAATGCATAAACTATGATCATCCTTGCTTTGTAGAATGGAACTTTTTGAATTTATATTCTACTAATAATTTTAGGTGTGGTTACGGCAGCAGGGAAACTTTCGGATTTCAAATGAGACTTAGCGTACAGATTAAACCTAATTTTTACTAACGTGCTAACGGGGAAAAATTATTGCTAACAGGAACAGTTCAAACGGGAAAATAAAATTTTAAATTTTGCCTTAAAGATCAAATGAAAACCCGATTTATAGAGAAAACCAGATATCCTTTAAGCCCAACTTAAACATTTTCGAAATGCACTGAATGTGTGATGAAATTCTCATTCATAAATTGAGGAAAAACAACCAAAGCCCCAAGATACTATATTGAAAACGATATACATATGTATACCGTTCTATAATTTTTTTTATTTTTATTCTTTGCAATCTTTTCTGGGGCCGAAGCACTCCCAACTCTTTCGCAGTACGCTTATTTACGTCCTTACCTTACGCAGTCGCCTGCCAAATCGAGGACGTACGGATATAGGTTCGATTTTGTACACATTGCATAGCTCCATGCCAGCCTATACTGGCATGGAAGATGGGTCGACCCATGAGTTCTGCACTCCTGCTTCTAGTTGTGTTCCATTTCATCCCAGATCGTAATCTGCTGATGAAAATTCCCTTTTGCATGCTACTCCTATCGGGATTCGAACCCGTTACCTCCCGATCCAAACGCCAAAGCTTTAACCACTGTGTCATTTGGTCTATAATGTTTGTGTGGCACTTACAATTACATATTCCGGCTCAATTTGTGCTAACTCAGAATTGGCCCAATTCCATTGTTTAATAATGATGGTTGAATGAACGATTTTTTGGCATAAAGTGCTCTAAAAACCAATAAACTTGACACTTCTGATTGCATATTCCTATCAGGTATATTCATTGCCATCCGAAAAATATTGTGACTGTATTGGTGCTAATCCAGAGTTGGACAATTTTGTTAGGTTAGTTGTTGTTCAATGAAATTGGGAGAATTCTGGATTAGCACAAATTGAGCCACTTGAATGGAATATGTAATTGGAAGTGCCAAGTTCCTTGGATTGTAAAATATTTTTCTTCTACTACTTAATTATTTATTCAACACAAATATTATCGAACGGTATTTATGTATTTCGTTTTTAATATCCTTTAGGGGCTTGGTTGTTTTTCCTCAATTTTTTAACGGAAAATTTCATTGCTCATTCAGCCGCCTTTAGAAAATGTTAAAGTTGCGCTTACATGATATCTGTTTTTCTCTAGAAATCGAGTTTTCGTTTTATCTTTAAGGCAAAATTTGATATTTTCTTTTCCCGTTCGGACTGTTCCTGGACTAGCACCAATTTTTTCCCGTGAAAATTAGTATTTACGAATTTGATCATGTTATTTGAACTGAATTATGTTCCTAACCGACTATGGTAAAATTCTCTGTGTAAATAAAATTAAATTTATATCATAAATTTTGGTTGTAATTAGGTCTCTAATATGGTCATGCTGATGGAATTTGCCGTTTCTCAACCGATTTTGATCAACTTTGGATTGTAGGATGTGATCGGGATTTTTATATGAATTTTGAACGAAACTCTGTCCTGTCTGCTTAGTCGGTCCCGATTATTTCTTAATTGACTGTAGTGAATAATACGCATGCTGATAGAACTTGGTCGTTTCTTAACTGGTTTTAAAGGGTGGTTAAATTTTAAGGGCCGACGTTGAATGTGAACCACACCTAAACGTCAAGTTTTTTTCTGCATTTAATTTGACATTTATCAATTTCAGACTAACTCAATTTGAACCATGGAAAGATACACAATCGAGTTGGTCAAATTTGGTTTTGGAGATGTCATTGGGATTTCATCATGTACTATGGACAAATTTCTATATAAACTAACGACAAACTCTGGTTTTAAGATGAATTAAGGATTAAATGCGGAAATTGTAGCAAAATAAAATCAGATTTGGAACTCGAGTGCTTTTTAAACATCCGCAGCCACAATACAACCAGAATTTTAATGTTTGGTTCAAAATTCTGGAAAATCTGTTTTTATTAGCTGGTATTGTTCCTCAGAGTATTCGATATTCGCATGCGATCAGTGCACGCTAGGCTTCATAATACCTTCGCTGACATAATCACGCGGAAGAAAGATGAAAAGCCTTATATTGAACTCATATATTCTGAGCGGTCAAGAATAAATCGTGTTTTGCATGGTTTAGCCTTTGGAGATTATAAACTGTCTCAACTATTGAACGAATTTCGACTTAATATCGTAACTGCATTCAGTGAAAAATCATTGAAACAATTGTGGATGCCTAGACTTCCTACTCAGATTTAATAAATACTTGCTGCTTACTTCATCATCATTGTCTCATAGTACTTACGATTGTGTTTCTAAATCAACGTAGGATTCTCATAAATTTTTGTTTGACCAATTTCAAAAGATATGCTTGAGGAGATTTCTGATATTGTAGCTGGTATTACGAATGGCAGAGATCGTACTAGACCACGATGCTGTAATCCCAAAGATCAAAGATGATTCAAAAAACTACGATTGTGACGCGTCAGACTAAAGATTTATCAACAAGTTGACTTATTTTTTAGAACGCCAATTCCGGCTCTCTCGTTAAAATTTTTGGTTCAAAATTTTTAAATCTTGATATTAGTCTTAGTAGAATATTTCGATGAAAATTTATCATAGGGAATGTGTCGATTTCTATTTTGGAATGCCGATTTTCTCAAATTTTATTGCCTCCTAGTTGATATTTAGAAACCTCGGATCATTGATCCATTAACCTCTCTTCCTGTTCCGGGAGTACTTTCGATGTCATCAACATCCAACATCGAACTTATATAGGTTTATTAAAAAAACTGAGTACCGGAAAAATTTCCGGAAATTACCAATCAAAATCTTAGCAAGACGATCATTAAATACTACGTTACGCATACGCTTAAAACAACCGATCCGCGTTATTTCAGCAAGAACTAGGCGTCTCACCCCAACAAAAGTTCCTTATCGTCAAAAATGAAGTCAACCACATGATGGCACAGTGCATTTGTAGCAATTCTTGGGCTAACCCTCTGCATCGTTAAGAAGAAAAATGGAGCCAATCGCTAAATAGAGTGACTATTACGGACAGATACCCAATACCGAATCTACACAACTTTTCGTATCAACGTGAAGGTTGTATAATATTTTCTACTTCCTTGTCCAAGCGTATCATCAAATTCCGATCGAATCTTGTGGTATATCAAAGACAGCAATTACAACTATATTCGGATTATTCGAATTTACCAAAATGACTTTTGGCGTAGGGAATGCAGCACACTATCCAAAGATGGCCTTAATTTTGGTTTTGTCTATTTAGATGATATTTTCATCACATCTAAAAATTTCGAAGAACATCTTGAGCCTCTAGGTTGTTTTAACTAACTTTCTGAAAAAGGATTGATCATTAATTCTGATAAATGCGTCTTTGCATGTAACGAAATCAATTTTCTTTGACACGCTATTAATAGACAGGTGATTCTTCTTCTTAAAGACAAAATTCAAATCATCCAAGATTTTGAACGCCTGTAACAATTTTTCAACTAAAACGGTTTTTAGATTAGATTGGTGCTGCTGAAGATCAAGTTTTACTTAATGACTTCTTGAAAGAATACAAGAAGAATAGTAAAAGACTAATTGAATGGCGTTTATCAACTATTTACGCTTTCAATAATTTTAAGGAGAAACTATGTCACGGGACACTTCTAGCACAGTAGGGGTGTGCTTAAAGCTCGTTTAGCAATAATGGTTGACGTATCCGATTTTGCGATCGGAGCAATGGTACAACAGTATGTTTCGAATACTTGGCAATCGCTAGGTTTCTTTTCTGTACGTCTAAATGAGACAGAACAAAGGTACAGTGCTTATGATAGAAAGTTGCTTGCAGCTTACTCTAGCATTAAGCATTTCAGGTATCTTCTTGAGGGTCGTGAGTTCATTTTGTTCACAAATTATAAACCTTTGATTTTCGATTTTTTTTTTTTCAGAATTCGTATAAAGCATCTTCGCGTCAATTTAGACAACTTGATTTCATTGGTCTTATTAGGTTTAAGATTTCCGTTCAGTGAAGAGTTTCAAGCTTCTTGATCTGATCTTGTCTATGGAAGTAAAATCAGGATAACTAGTCGGTTTTTCAATAATGTGACAATGACATACCCCAAAGTGAATTTGTGAAGCAAACTAGTGATCATTTTAATGTATTCAAGCCTACACCAGCTTTAAAACATTCATGGTGTCTTCACGAAGCGAGATTATATTTAATCCAACTATTTAGCCAGTCAAATCTATATATTCAACTAAGTCCCGCCCAATTTTACCTAGGTTCAATGAAATAATTCCGTCTTTTGAGCAAATAATCTTGGTCGTACCAATATAATAACAAAAATAAACTGAAATATGAGCATTAATTGTGCTCATGTATGTTTTGTTGTTGGTTAGCAGTATAAATAAGCGAGAAATTTTGTTTTGCCTGTTACGGTACAAATTATTTTATAATTTATAAATTGTGGTAGTTTATAAAACAGAAAATATGTATAAGTCAACGGTCTCGTAAACCAGGCAGAAATTGAAAGGATCCAACAAAAATACAAAACAACAGGAAGCTTATGACTCGTATGACAGCCGTAGACGAATCGGTTGAGCAAATCTCATGACTGTATCCAAGTTGGTAAAAAAAAATTCAACTTTATAACATCGCTTCGTGAAGACTGCATCAATCGTTAGGCCTTTCGTTACTAACGAGTTGAAAATTTGTACTCATGTTTTTCTGCGGCCTCGAAAGTGTATTCACTTTAAATCTTGGTTTATCGGTGGTTCAAACAGAAAATGTAACAATTAGAACTGTGAGGAAATTTAAGATAAAGAAACCACTAGTAAAGTTTATTATTCCACATCAAAGTCAATTAAAGAAAGCCCCTGGGTATGATAAATTACCGGTGAAATGCTTAAACAACTGCCTGAGTGTGCCTTTGGACGACTAGCTCAAATGCTTAATTCAATTTATGAATCAGAATATATCCCTAAGTGCTGGAAATTGTCAGCTATAAAAATGATCCCGAAGCCTGGCAAGGATCCTACCAAAGTCTGGTCATATAGACCAATAAGCCTACTACCAATCATCTTGGAAAGTGTTCGAAAAAACAATTATCGAAAATATTAAACCGGAACTACTAAATATCATCCCTAATCACCAATTTGGTTTCAGAGCCGAGCACGGACCCATTGTGCAAGTGTACCGAGTAAGCTACAAAAATTAGGTCAGAATACGAAGAAAACAAATACTGCTCCACCGTCTTCTTGGATGTTGCCCAAGCATTTGATAGTTTGGCACGAGGGTCTGCTTCATAAAATTATTTTTAAATTGCCAGAAATTTACTAACTTATGGTGGCTTGGTCCAACGTTATATTTAATTTTAACTTCAGATATATCAATGTCTTCGCAAATTATGACGTCTACTTTCGCCGATGATACGGCAATCGTATGTAGCCATCAAAATATGGCTCTAGAAATGGAAAATGAAGGTGAATGAAGAGAAATCGACCCACGTAACATTCACATTAAATGAGCTTTCTTGTCCGCCTGTCACAATGAACGGAATACAAATCCCTCCATCCAATAGAACAAAATACCTATAGGCGTCCATCTAGACCGACAGTTAACTTGGCGAAAATATTTTGAAATGAAACGAGACCATATCAAATTAAAAGTGGATAAAATGCACCGGTTGATGGGGAAATATTCAACCTTTGGTCTAGAATACAAACTTATCCTTATAACACAATGATTAAACCAATTTGGTCCCATACGGCTCGTCAATTATGACAATCAACCTCAAATTTGAAATCGGCATTGTCCAACGAACACAGTCAAAAATTATCAAAATGATTACAGGACCACCTTGGTTCGTAATAAACAAAAATATACCATAAGGACCTTAGCATCCTAACTATCGAAGATGCGGATCAGCTATGCAGGGAAACGATCATCTTACATACCTATGTCTTCACGATTAAAGAAGAAAACGATGGCTGTGATAACATAAATTGTAAAATTTATTTATTAATAAGAAGTAGATTTACATAATTACCTTAGTGATTAAGATTTAACAACTTATTGTTATTTTCATGTATGAAAGATTCAATAAAATTGTTTAAAAAAATATTTTTCTGCGGACTGATGCGTTGAGAAAAGTTTTACAACCTCCGTATTCAGGTCCTCATCAGCTAATTAAGCGTACAGAAAAAGGAAGGAGGTAGATGTGTCAATTGATCGTATTAAGTTTAGCTTTTCTGTTAGTAATTCGCTTGATTTAAATCAACAACCAGCTGTAATCTCTATTCCACATTCAGTGCCTAGTAAAGTTATAAAAAGAAACAAGTGCATTTTGATCTTTTACCTAGCATCAATACAACCACATTAAATTCAAGGTCCAGTAAAGGAAGATTAATTGAAACACCTTTCCGTTATCGTGATTAATTTTGCGGAGGCGCGCACGTTCTGTGATTTCGATGGAGGGGAATATTGTAGCGGACGTTTTCTTGTGTAGTTTTCCAATTTTCAAGTTACAGTTTAGTCATGGTTAACTTTATGCCAGAGAATTGTTTCACATTGGACAAAGTGTACTTGCGTATTGAGCCAGCTTGGAAAAATGTGAAATAGTTTTTTCGTTATATTCGTTATATTCAATTTTCATTTTTTTTTTTTTCAATTTTAAAGGAATTTAATTTTGATCTGAATTTGTTATATTATAAATTAATTGATTGTATTGAAATTCGGTATGAAGAGTGGGTTGGGAGTAACATTAATTTGGTGTTGTAGTTTAGTTTCAAAACTTACATTGAAACATAAGTAAGGACCACATATCAGTCCGAGTCTCGCGAAGTGCATTTCATTAGTAACTAGCAAATAACAGAATAAAGCTGGAAAATACTATTCCAACCGATTTAATTAGCAAGGAAGGCATTTTTCAACATTTATGAATGGATTTTACAAATTGAAAAGTTTATATAATAAAATACGTTTTCTAATTGTTGTAATTAACCTTTGAACAATGGCAATGCCCTAAGGTATCCTTATATTAATGTTTTAAATACAAATTAAAATATTTTCATTTTTCCTTACAAAATTCCTTCGTACGAGTATATACAATGAATAAAATGAAGTACGAAGGACCAACTTAATTTGCATATATGAATAAAAAATCGTAGTAAATACAAGTAGATTTAAAAAAGTCTTAAAGCAATTCTGCAAATTATGATAGTACGGATAGTACTAGTATTAAATACAACCTACACATAATATTAAATTTTGATGCAAGCATTTGTACGTTCGACAGTTATATAGATATAAAAGGTGTTTGGAAATAAATAAAAAACGTTATCCTTTTTATCCCTATACCCCAGTTCCATATTCAATTTCTAGAATAATGGGTCAATATAAAAGAACAACACACTTTCCTCATACACAACAACAACAAAAAAAACATTACCGTAGACCACTTTTTGCAAATTTTTTTGGGTAAAATAGGTTAAATGGGGTTATACATTTAAATTGAGTTAGGATACGAATTAAAATATTTGAAATGTTCATTAGACAACGATAAAGTAGTTTACTCGAGCTTGAAGGCGGATGAAGTAATTTAGTGATTTGTATTTAAATGTTCGGGCATATGTTATACTCCTTGTCGGTTATAAAATTAATTCGCTCCGGTAGTTTACCATTTATTCATAGTTATGTAATTAAAATATAAAATCCCATTTGTGGCCGAATGGGAGGTATGAGTTTTCATTCTACCGTATGTGATACTGATTTAATGTGCTTTCGGCAATTTTTTTTAATGAGGAACATAAACGATTTTTTTTAATGACGAAAATTTCACTTGAAATCCGCTGTTATCGGAAGCGAATAGTGCGACTTGAATTTGCCCTACATTTATTTGTGTACATATAGGCAATAATGTTCATTATCGTTATTACAACAATAATCCAGTTTGTATTATAATTGAAATGTGTATAAAGACGAAACTAAATAATAATCCTAATAATTATATACACCTTTTTGTTATAATATGGATTAAAATCATGACATAAATGTTTTTGAAAAATAGACAATAGTTAGCATCTGTTAGCAGCAGTATTATTATACAAACATACACAAATACCGAGAATGTTTTAGTTTTTCGTTCGGCGAAAATGCGCCTAATCGATATATTACATTATGTAAATTGAAGGAAAACAATTAATATCATAAGTACATACACACATACACAAGCACACAAAAATATGGTTCAGCAAAATTGTTTAACAATAATGTATATAAAAAAAATTAGAATTTTGAACGCATGTGGTGGAAAATATTTTCTCTCAACATTATTTTGCTATACACAAATCTTTTGAGTTAAATTAAAATAAAAGCACAGATGAGCTTATTCGTATTATATATTTTTGTTGCACCGAAACACTGTGTGGGTAACCCACTCATTTCATTCACTTCAAATATTAAAACCAAAACACTTGGGGAGCAAAACAAAAAAATATGTGTAGTTCCGTTGATGATACTACGGTGTTGTTATGCCTGATGCTGTTGAGTGGAATTTAATCCATTTTTATAATGAAAAAATTCTTGTAAAAATTTCATCGATTTTTCCACTGAGATTTATATTGAAAACATTTTTTTTTAATTTATAAAATACACGTTATCCCAGTGATAGCACAATCACAAACACTGTAGCATATTATGGATATATTTATATAACATCTATATATACATATACAATAAATATATTATAATATAAATTTAATTTAATTTAACTCAAATTATAAAATTTTCCACCATAAACAATACAAATTGAAAATTAAATTAAATATTTTTTTAACAAAACAAAAAAAAATTTAAACTTCAGAAAATTTAATAATAACTTTAATTTGTTTATGTTGAATTTAGAGTGCTTTTTCGCCCGTATTCTATGCAACCCGCATCACAACTGAGCACCACTAACCAGGGTTCAAGGATTCTGAAAGAAAAAAGAAAATAATAGATGTTATACAACCACAAACATAATAAATAACGCAATTTTGTTTTTGTTATACGGTACATTGCGAGCTTTCGGTTCGAAAAGTTCGGAAATTTATTTTTTCGGAAATATCTGGGGAAAATGCTTCTCTATTTTTTACACAAACATTTAAATACGACACTATAAACTATACATATATATACGTAACATGTAAGTGTATATGTGTATGTTTGAATCATATTATTTTCTTCTTTGGGGAAATAGGGTGATTCAATACTGGGGTTTTTTTGCTTTTTCATCAATTTTCCGAAAATTATAAGTTGGGGATGCCTTATCCGATTAGAATGTGTACACCAAGAAAGCAGATAATTTCGATAAAAAATATATTGTTGAACAGGAGAACAGAGTATTTTCAAATTGTTTGTAATAAATTGACATCTCGAAAATGAGGTTATATTCTTCTTTAAACAGGTTACCTGTTATCGTGATTCTCGTTCTGGCATTGATAATATAAAAAAGAGAACTAACTATAGAAATGAATGATGAATAAATGATAAAATTAATTGGGAAGAAGGAAGTATGGAAAATTTGGAAAAGTTATGAAGTATTTAATAATCATGTCATTGTGGTAAAAGATAAAGACCTCCTACTTCTTAAGGCCGGTTTTGGTTTGTTCGTTATTTCATATCTAATACACGTTGGCCTTCAATTATAGAGCAAACCCCACCCACTAAAAATTCCTTTTGTTTTATATTGTTTGTTCTGGGCCACGGCCACGCTTTACTTTAATGCAAAAAAAAGCAACAGAGATTTTTTTTTTGTTTTTAAACAATTCAATGCTTACTTGATTTTAGTTATAAAACAAAAGTTTGCAATTTCAACTAGGAAAAATGTCAAGTATAATTTTACTTAATTTTGGAAATAAATATTTATTTTATTTAGACACATTATGAGCAATGTCATTAATAATAACTATAACGGTGTACGTATCTGGACAGGGGTACGAGTGAAAGTAAATTGCCTTAGATGCTATCGTTTTAACATCACTTAGAAACACAATCAACTGGGTTACTCCCGATCGGACGTCCTTCCATCATACCGTTCCGTTGTAGTGTTTGTTTTCGGTCCCTCGCTCTGCCACAAATAAATCCCATGCCAGTGGGATTTCGAGTTCAGTAGTCGCACAACATAACCATTCTCGGAAGCATTAGAGGAAGGATACTATCCGTGTAATGAAACCCGAAGTCTCTGTTGGCATTTATAACATCAGAGGTCTGTATGAGTATAAATAGCCGGCAAACAGGGGCGTTTGCAGAAGTAATGTTGTGCTTGAGTAAACCGCTGCATTAATGAAGAGCATAACTAAATGAACAAACAACTTTAAAGAATTGACGAAAAGCGAAATAAAATACTAAGCACGGCCGACAGCCTTTAGCACATATAAAAAACAATTTTAGCGTAATAGTTACAAAATAATTCTTCAAAAAATTTAAAATATTATAAAAGTATACGTTAATAAAATCAACAAAAATTGCAAATTTTACATTTCGTTTAGTTTTTACACGTTTGTGTATGGGTTGCGGTGTCCAAATTTGCCCTAATTCTCTAAAAACCAAGATACATTGCAATGTGTAAAAGTGATAACTTTTACACACGAGAAAAACTATCGTAGAAGTCTAGATCTATATTGGATATCGTGATGTTTTAGTAAATTCGCATTCTCTACATTTTTTTCAAGATAAAATGTAAAGTGGCAATCGTGGCATTATCGTGGAATATTCAAGCAAATGAATGTATAAAAGGCTGTCGTTTGGATATCATTAATTGGAATTTTTGATATTTTAGCTTATAGTCTTATTTTAGAATTAAATAATCTCAAGCTCTAACAATTTAATTAAATGCGATAGTTTACTTAAAAAGTAATAAAATTATTGCGATTTAGAATGTATCGATATGGACTGTGATCGATGGAATTAAAATATTATTTCAGTAAAGTCAAACATTCGAATATTTTACTTGATCGTCTTAAGGAGACTTAAGGAGACGAACGTCCTAAAACAAGGTGGTCTGTGGATTACTGGAAAAGGTCTTCAATTTTCAAATATAAAAGTCAAGTGTTTCAAGTGTCTGATTTGACAACATCTAATGGATCAGTTCTCCACATAACAAGCAAAGCTTTCAACTTGGCGTGCACTCGTAATATTTTACTTGATCATTACACTTGCCCAATTAAGAAAACCGATGAGTACAATAAATATGACTGTCTATAGCAAATCTAAATTAGTTAAAAAAATTCAGAAAGTGAAAATGTTTAATATTTCATTTAGAGGCACTAGTAGCTCTCAACAATCTTTAAGATCTTACAATGATTTAATTCTAGACTATTTAATAGACCTGTGTTTGAGAAATTGATAGTTAGGACAAATTTAGAAAAATAATGAACGAGTACAAAATTTAATTATATTATGCAATAAAACTAACGTTTAACTAGCACTAAGGTCAAACAAGACGTCTATTTCATAAAAAAGATTTCTAAAGAAACAGTTAATTGATCCAAGCCTCACCTCCTACTCGTTACCCATCCTTAAGATCAACCCATACATTTTACAAAGATTAAATAAAAATTAACCCTAGGCGAAAAACAAATGGTAAAACTAGAACGTCCCTCCAGAACTAGACCTAAATCAAATAACCAGAAATGGTTTCAATTCATAAATTTTCAGTGCTATTGAGGACTTAGTCTCAGGCACACAAAAAAATTATTGGGTAAGAAACTCGTTTAGTTCGAAAAACTCGTTATGACTAACTAAATTTGATGGTTAAATGAGCTTCGGTGTTCAAAACGCATAGTTTTTTGTAGTTTAGTCTACATTACAGAAAATATTCCAGATTCCAAGATCCGACTATTATACTTAGATATTGTTAACTCGCACGAGCGGAAAGTGCTAAATAGGTCCATTCGTCTTCAACAATGAAATACACTGAAATTAAGATCTGCTTAATTGAACACAGATTTGATTGGACTTGAATGATGTGATTTTACTTAGAATAAAGAATAACCTTTACAGGGTTCAGCGTATACAATATTAATTAAAATTCAACGGATGAATTGTAAATAAGACTTAGATTGTATACGTCTTTACCATACGAAGTAAAGAAATTTTTGACTGTTGTAATGTTCTTTTCAAACATTTGACTTGTTTTATATGTTTATCAAACCGTATAATATTTTTTATATCAAATAACTCCCGACTCCGACTATTTTTCAATATAATTTTTGCAGCTATGTGTGATTCTAGATGGCTTTGATGTACTACTGTGGGCAAAAAGTAGTAAGACTTTTTAATTTAAATTGCGCGCGGAAAACCATTCGTCGTTTTTTCTATGTTGGTATGACTGTCAGTGACATTTGTGCCAAATGTTACATCAAAATAATCATTAGTGTTTAGTATACGCTTCAAACAAATTCTTCGTACAAATTGTTCAAAGAGGGTCGAGAACGTGTTGACGACGAACCACGTCTATGACGGCCATCAACAGCAACTGATGATCAACAAGTTAATAAAATCAAGGAATTGGTGCTCGAGAATCGACGATTAACAGTCAGAGACCTTACTGGCATCGTTGAAATATCGGAAGGATCAGTGAAAACTATTTTGAAAGATCACTTGGGCCTAAGAAAAGTGAAAGCACGATTGGTTCCAAATTTTTTCGCCAAAAATTCCACCCATATCGATCCGAAACCACCATATTCGCCTGATTTAGCTCCGTGTGACTTCTGATTGTTCAGCAAACTCAAACGACCGCTCCGGGGAAACCGTTTTGAGTCAATTAAAGACATTAAACGTGAATCGCTACGCGCATTGGCGCTATTCCGAAAATTGACTTTAACAACTGTTTCGAGGATTGGAAAAAACGTTGACACAAGTGTATTGAGGCCGGGGGGGATTACTTTGAGGGGGACGAAATAGATTTGGAGAAATAAATAAAGAATTTTAAAATTATGAACAAAGTCTTACTAGTTTTTGCCCACAGTATTATATGCAAGAATTTACATTTCTAGAGATTGTATTTTTTAAGTTATTAAGGATATAAATTAATTAAAATTTCGATTTGACGTTTAATGCTATCTTGTTCGCTTGATGTCAATATTTTTATCTTGGGTAAAAAAAATGTTTAGAGAATACGATTTGAAAATGTTAAGATAATTTATTGCAGACAATTTTCACCTGTAAAATTACCCATACCACAACCCTTAAGCCTTGAACTATTGTTTGTGAATAGATGCTATTTAGAATAACTTGTATCCACAAAATTATTATTGAAATTTAAATGGGAAAGGCAGTTATGAGCACTCAAAGGCTAAATATGAATCTACATAACTCATAAAAGTGTGTTAAGTTTTGACACTCATCGTAACCGTTTTAAATTTTATCTTGGAGTGAAATTAGAGAATGCGAATATTGTAAAAAGGCAAGATAAATTATCGTTTACACGTTTACAAATTATTTTACTTCTTAGAGAATTAGGGCACAGGTGTATATAGGCCACGTACTGATAGCATTAAATCCAAAAATGTTCCGGCTGCAAACTGGCAGGCCGTATCATAATAAAAATTTGGTTGTGGCGTCTTCGCCGGCGTTAAATATTTGAGACTTAGGCCACGCGCTGACGACTTTAATAAAATTTGATTGCGGAGTCCTTCACTTGCCGTTTAAAAATGATAAGTTTGCCTCGTTAGGCAACCTGTATGAGTTGCGTTGTCTACCCGCAGATATAAACAGACCACGTGCTGCCGGCTAATTAACTGGCTACGTGCCAACCAGCTTTTTACACAATTTTTTTTATATTAATTTGTTTGCTGCACGTATTTGTACGTCCATTTTCTCCTCAAAATGATTGTTCGCAAAAACCGTACAAATAAACTAGTATTTTATTATTTTGGTTTATTTTTTTATTATAATATAAATCGCAACAGAATCTTCTTGTATTTATCTATTTAATCAACGCAAGATTACAATTTTTTATATTAAAAAACAACTCCAAACTACATGTCAAAACTCAACTCTTTTTAAATTCAGAACTAAATTCACTAAAATCAAAACCGAATCCACCCTCTAAAAAATATTTTGTTGCTCTACCTCGTTTCTCCAAAAAATCGAGGTGCGAGAAAACAGTACAATTTTCGTATATGTTTGTCTCGCGTTATATTGCCAGATATAAATTTTTTATTCAGCGATCGATTTCCCTTGCATCGTTTCATGACGATGCTCACACCATTTGTATTCGATGGACAATAGTAAAACAATCATCATATTCGGCGTAATCAATCATCAAACAATAGATTAATTTTTTATTGCCTATTTTTTGTCTCTCCTTCTTTTTTTTACTCCATGCCATATTTTCCAGGGCCGAAGCACTCCTTGCTCTTTCGCGGTTCATTTTCCCGTCTTACTTTTCGCAATTACTGCCAAATCGAAGACGTACGGCTATAGGACCGATTTAAATTGCCATCTGACATGGAAGATGAATCGGCCCATGAGTTTTGCACGCCGATAGGGGGTCGTATAGTTGTGTTCCTTTTAATCACAGATCGTAATCTGTTGATGAACATTTTCTTTTGCGTCCTGCCCCTATCGGGATTCGAACCCAGTGCCTCCCAATCCAAACGCCAAAGCTTTAACCAGTTTCCTACTATACATATCGAAATTTTTATTTCTACAAATCAGTAGATACTCCTGATGATGACCTAACAAGCCGAAATCGAATGAATATTTTTTTTTTTTTTATTTATTTTATATATTTATTTATTACAACTGATTTACAAATCATCTAGTAATTTATCTTTCATAATTTATATTCTTGTTTGGAGGGTTGTAGCCCTTTGGCTAGTCCCCTTTACAATTTTATTATATTTTTAGTCGATCCTGATTGGAACTTGTAGATCATGCGGTTTCTTCCTTCGCAGCCGTCTTACTGGGTTTGAATCATCCAACATACGACGGATCCCAGCATTTTGGTGCAGGCTAATACGTTGCATGTGTTTTCTCGCGTGTTTGCTTATTTCTTCACTAACGAAATCCATCTTCAGATCTCTATGGAGGTTGTCATTTCTTATGTACCACGGTGCATTAACTATTCCACGAAGGACTTTGCTTTGGAATGACTGGATGATATTGATATTGGTTTTCTTTGTACAGCCCCAGAGCTGAATACCGTAAGTCCACACAGGTTTTAGGATTTGCCGGTATAGTAGCAATTTATTATGTAGAGTTAGCTCAGAATTTCTTCCTAAGAGCCAATCCAAATTTCTGTATTTGGTGTTTAATCCTTTTTTTTTCTTTTTCACATGCTCTTTCCATTTTAATTTCGTGTCTAGAGTCATGCCTAGATATTTTGCCGTGTTTGCATATGGAATTTGCTGGGAGTTCAGTTATAGTGGTATCCAGTTGACCTTCTTGTTGGTAAAGTTTATGTGAACAGATTTTGTTTCATTAAGTTTTATTCGCCATCTCTTGGTTCAGGTACTGACAATACTAGTAGCTCTTTGCAATTTGCTTGTAGATTTTTCTATGCAATTAGCAACTGCTAAGATGGCCGTATCATCCGCAAACGTCGCTATGTTAGTCTCGTCTATCGTTGGCAGGTCCGAGGTGTATAGAACATATAAAGTTGGTCCCAGAGCGCTACCTTGTGGTACCCCTGCTAATATTTCCTTTATTTCTGAGTATTCGCCATCTAATTTAACTCGAAAGTTTCGGTTAGATATGTAAGATTTTAGAATTTCATAAAACTGCTTTGGTAAGTCTCGTTGTAATTTATATTCCAAACCTGTATGCCTTACTCTGTCAAAGGCCTGTGCTCCATCCAAGAAGACGCTTGAACATACTTTCTTTTTTTCAAGTACGTCTTCAATTATGTTTGTAATTCGGTGCACTTGTTCTATTGTTCAATGGTTTTCTCTGAAGCCAAATTGATGTGGAGGAACAAGATTTCTTTCTGCTATTATTGGTTTTAGTCTCTTTAGGAGTAGTTTCTCGAATAGTTTTGAAATTATTTTGTCATTAAGTGGTTTGTTTGGTTTAGGTATCATAATTACTTCTGCTACTTTCCATTGACTTGGAACGTGTTTAAGTCTGAACACTGCATTAATTATTTGGAGTAGTTTACGTAGTCCTTTTACTATTTGTCCTAAAATAATTCTTGTAATGTGACAGGAGATATTTTTGCTTTGCACTTATAGCCCATGTGCCTTCATTAAAATTTTTTGAATTTTTTTTAAATATTCAAAAACAAACAAGTGATTAAACAAATGTGTTTATTAAGCATGTAGTTGATTAATAACGACCAAGTGCTTGTTGTCGATTTTGTTGGTAACACAGGTTTCATGGCAATGGCCTTCTTGCTATGCACCTGTGTAAACGTTTCGTTTGTTGAGGGACAACTGCTGGTCGTATCCTAATCTGTACAACCAATAAATATGTGGCCTCTCTAAATATCCACTCCACGACTAGTTTTGACGTCTATTAGCGAACTGTATGCAGTTGTTGACTGACAGCCTTTTTCCGTTGTTGTTTCCAAACGTCCTTGAGATCCGTTTTATCGGTGCTAATATTTATTTTTTTAAGAAAGTATTAACTGTTCAATGGATTTAATGTCATTTGAAGGTCAATTAATACCTCCTTTTCATGCATCACATACCACCCAGTACCACTCGCTCCAAGTGCCGAAGCTTTAACCACTGCAACACTTGTCCGGAAATTTCCGATCTTGATTCTTGCTTTCATCACTTTCAATTTATATTGGGGAATAACATTGCATAAACTATGGTACTTCTAAACCAAATCTTGAACCGTGCAAAGAGGATGCAATTCCAGGCAAGTTTAAACTCCATTAAAGATTTTCTCGTTTTACTAAAATACTTGGAATTACTAAAATTTAACGCGTATTTTATGAGTGATATTGGCGATATTTGGTCTGAACCGGTTAAGTTCCCGTTTAAGAACACTAAAACTTTTACTACTTTTCAAATCAAAAATTTTTGATCTGAGACAAAATTTAGATCACGTTTTCCATAATCTATATATACAGAGTGGGCCATCTATTGGTTTGTTTTTAAATCATAGAGTACCGCAACACTTTTTTAAACGATTTCTCCTGATATTCCGCGTTGCGAAACAATATGTTTTCGCTTGAGGAGCGTTTCGAAATATTGAAAACTTATTTTCAAAATCAGTGTTGCTTAGCCGAAACCGTGTGAATTTTGAAAAGAAATATGAATCGTGAAAGAATGCCAAGCGGAATCGCTTTAGTGAAATTGGTGAAGAAAGTTCGTAAGAAAGGCTTGCTATTGGATGACAGAAACGGTCCTCGAGCTCAGACAGTGCGCACGCCCGAGAATATTGCGGCTGTGGTCCATAGTGTAGGACAGAATCCATCAACCTCAACTCGACGCCAATCGCAGCAACTGCCCATTAGTCGCAGCAGCCTGAGGAGAATACTGCATGGCATAATCGGATTATGCGCCTACATGGTCCAGATGACTCAGCAAATGAGCATCCGCTTCGATATCAGTTTTCTGTGTGGACTATAGACCAGCTTCATAATGACGTCGATTTTAGTCGAAAAATCATATTTTCAGACGAAGCGCATTTACATCTCGGGGGCTATGTAAACAAGCAGAAGTGCCGAATTTAGGGAACAGAACAGCCACACGTAATCGTAGAGAAGCCAATGCGTCTACCAAGAGTGACTGGTTGACAATCGAATAATCGGCCGTTTTGGGGATGTCAATTGGCCTGCGCGAAGCCTTTGGACTCTTTTTTTATGGGGATTCGTTAAGAATAGATATTATGCAGATATTCCAGAGACAATTCCAGCTTTAAAACATAATATTGCGAAAGTTATTCGCGAAATTGGCGCTGGAATCATCGAAAAATACTTAAAACGACTCACAGGAGATTCTAACCGATACAATAAAAAAAAGTTTCTACAAAATAAAGATGTACTATATACTCATTTTATAGCGTTTTTAAAAATAACCCATTATATTATCTAAATACAAACTAACTGATAATTTTATTTTCTTCGGAATATTTTTAGGCAAATACTTCATCTTTGCTGCCTTAGAATGTCATGCTCCAACCGTAAACCAATTATTCGGTTACTTACATGCTTTGTTCAGTTGTTTCTATCGATGAATTTGAGTTACCGTTTCATCAACGTTCTTAACCTTGGTTTACAAACTGCCTTATCAACATTTTTTTGATCTAAATACGTCTCGCGCTTGTTTATCTAGTTTTCCATCAATTTTTTCTTGGTGACAGGTAAAATGTTTTGATGAACTGTTTTCGTAGGTCTGACCATATTAATTAGTCACCCGAGATTAGTTTCATAGTTTCTATAACGGATTTCCTTCCTACTTTACAAAGAATATTGTCTTTTTCGATTAGAAGTTTACGAGTAGGTTGAGCCATTTTCGTATTTTGAATAGGTAAGCCATTTGTATGAGAATATACAGTATAGAGAGTTTGTACAGTAGACATAAATTATAAATTGTGTGAGTAGTTGTCATTAAATATCCTATTCAGTTTGGTCTGAATGGTTCCCGATATTTTGTAGGAATTTGATTTTGAATTATCCTGATTTGTTGCGACGGTATTTTTCGTCGAACAAAGCATTGGTTTTTATTATTTTTACATTTTTGATTGTTCCTCGAGATTCCTGTCGTATCAAGTGCTTATCTAAAATCTGCTATTATTATGAAAAATTTGCCAGTTGCTATCGATATTCGCAATCAGGCTGGGTTCCTTATTTTAAAAATGTAAAATTAAATCGTGTACCCGTTCGTTAAATTTTCTTACTCTATAATTTTTGTACACATAGGGTGCTTCCCGAACTAAATTGGCCGTGTAGCTTACAACTAATAGATAGAATACTTAAGAATGTGCACAGAGGAAAGCCTGGCGTGTGAGTGGATTAAAAATGTCTTAATAGACAGTAAACCACATCCATTGGCTAATTAATACTAATCTACAATGACAGTGGCAGTAAAATTTTGTTAGATTTGAATTGCACGTCGTTTCGATCGTGAATGTCTCTGAAAATAGAAGACTATATTGAAGAGTTCAATAAAGCCGTGTCAACTGATTAGTTAACAGCCCGGCGTTGCATCACTTCTTATTCATGGACATCTATCTCTAGCAAAACATGTCGAGGCGAAAAATTCATTCAACATACACTGCGGTTCACTTGATTAGACGCACTTGCAATTTTACTTTTAAATGTAAATTTTCTCGCGGAACCAAGAATCTATTTTGATTGAGAAGAGGGAAAAATTAGTACTCAATAAAACAGCGTTATCTTTTCTTTTGTTATCTTTTTCCGACTCACCTTCCATGTCAATGTACAGGTTGACATGGAGCTTGCAATGTGCAGGTGGTACACTGTAGTTGTGTGAGTAGGTGAAGTAGGTGGGTTAATGATGTGGAGTGAATGAGTGGTATCACAATGGGCCTAAAAATTGGCCTAAGTGTGCGGTAAGCAACCACTGAAACCTAACCTAAACCATGCATAGGACGGGAGCAGTCGAGGAGACACAAGTAGCAAAGCCAGAGATAATAAAGTACTATAATAAAACGAAAGGCGGAGTCGACGTAATGGATAAAATCTTCAGAGAGTCTTCTGTAAAACGAGGACATTACGTTGGCCTCTGGCATTTTTCTACAACATAATTGATGTCACTGGCTTAGCATCATATATTATATATAGAGAACACAATTCACAGATCAACGAAGAAAGTTCCTGAAAGATCTTGCCAATCAGCTATATATGCCTTCAACCGAAGCTCGTAGTAGAAAGCCAATTTCGTGGCCAAACTATTTTCTTCCAAGTGCAATAGAAATGGTGCTTGGGCGACGAATTGTGGTACAGTACCTCAAGGTATTCGTGGAGTCTCCCCTAACGTAGACAGTTGCTATGTCTGCCGAGAGCTAAACCGGAAACAGCGCAAAACTAGAAAATCAAGTGGAGTTTGGTTGAAACCCGTTTGCGATGAACACGCAATAGCAAAGACAACGTGCGAAACTTGTAAAGAAAATTGAAAATAATAAAAACAATTCTTATTTTTCTTTATATATTGAAACTGAAATATTTTTAATTTTTTTTATAATAAAATGACATTAAAACATTTAAAAAAGTCATAATCATATCTTTTATTTTAGATTATTCATATAAAAGGTATGAAGGTACAATTGGACCTTTACCTCCTGTTATGATACAAAAAACTAGTCGACCCCTTATCTCTGAAGAGGCTGGAGATGCAGTCGAGATGGTCTGCATGATCCAGCAAAAAATGTAGTAATCTCACAAAACTTTAACCCTCTCTTCTACAAAAAGACTTATTTGACGAGGGTAAAATACCTAGGTATGCTTAGACTCATACACTGACAAATATAGTGACTTTTTGGAACTGGGCTTTTGGGTTTGGGAACTCCCTAATGGTAAAGCCCTTATGAATGACTAGTTGTCAGCTGTGGAATTGTACTAAACCCAGGAACCAGAACATTATTCGAAGATTCCAAAATAAATTACTGACGAATTTTGTCAATGCTCTTTGGTACACTCGTAATAGCCTTCTCCATCGAAACCTCCCTTGTAGAGAAAACAGTCGCCAACGAGGTAAGCAAAGTAACACGAAAATAAGAAGATGCTCTCTACAATCACGCAAACCTGGAAGCCACTAAACTGCTGGACTCAGAATGGATAACGTCGTTTGAATTAGCTTGATAGCCAGCTTAAGACAGAACTAACAGTCGATAAAAGGTAACAACTGAAATATTTTTAGTCAATACCCGGATAACTAAGAGTAATAATTTTATATGGATAAATAAAATTAACCAAAAAGAAAATGTGTCCTCTGAACCGGGTTCCTTACTTTTGGAGGCAGAGACCAACGAATTTGACAATTTAAGGAAAACTTTTGGGGTTTTATTCCGCTAAAATGTTTTCTTTGAAAAATGTTATAAAATTCTAGTAGAAATTCTATTATTCTAAAGTGAAATCAAGTTTCGCAAATAGGATAGATACCGGCCGGTTATTGGTTTAAAAGCCATTGCATTCACTTGCTGAGGGTAAATCGCTCGTCAAATTTTGCTTAGTAAGCAGGACTTCTTCACCAAGTATAACAGGAAGCCGGAATCTTAATCAAGAATTGTTTATTTGAACTGATAAATGTACACCTTGAATTTATAAATTTACAGTTATGTCCATTCCATCGCACAAGAACATACATATTAAGTGATGTGTATATATCAAAAGAAAACTTGAGAGAGACGAAACTTTTTCCATTAATAGATTTTCGTTATTGGCTGGGGAACATGGGTAACAAAATTACATATAGACATTATCAACGCTACTAGAAAATTATACTGTTGTAGAGACTTTATTGAAAATCATGAAAATGATTTGTTGGTTTATTTAATTGAGTTAATTGCATTAGGAAAATGATGAAATTATATGGACTTTTCATGTAACTTGTAATTACTTTATGCATAATTTGTAATAATTTTATCAAAATTGTAATTTCCAATGCCCGTAATGTAATTAAATAAAACAATTAAGCATTTGTGTTTGATAGCAGAGCAGGACGGGAAGCCGGGAAAGAGAATCTCTGCAATGCGAAATTAAAATGCATCTGGATGTTGCAGTATCTTGTAGAAAATAACTCTTCTATATTTATTTTTAAGCAAATACGATGCAATTTCGTTTCATTTTAATTTTACGATTTTCATGATTGTCTTATATTACAGAACTAAGTGTATTATTTGTATCCCCCATATGTCTTCTTACTCTAAGCATGGTATTGATGTGCTCCACAATTTGGACACGGAATTGGATGTACCGCAAATAGAATACAAACTGGCAAGCTCTATTTATAAACTGTGTGGTTTTAATTACATTACGTTTAAGGGTTTTAGGAAAATATCTACCACAAATATTTAAACCAAAAATAATTTGAACAGAAAACACATTTTGTCTAGACATTCCCAGAGTAGTATTTTCATTAAAAATGTATTTCATTATTTTGGGAAATTTAATTTGAAATAAAATAAAATTTATATTTAGTTTTATTTATAGATATAATTAAGTAAAATATAAAATTTCACTAACCTTAAAATAACTTATTTTCTCTATCGTTTCAGGTAATCAAAAAAATGTTCATATCATACATAATTCAGAGCATCCTGCATCTGTTTTCTCCCTATTGGATAATGGCACGAAAATGATTCCGTTAGTCGCAGACGGTCTATTCGATTTGATTATGATGAAAATGACGCCGGCCTATCCATCCAAAAAGCAAACCAAAATTGAATCGAAAGGGCCACGTTTTGAGCTGGGCGATTTCTTAATCAAACTCGGAAGCGTCACAATGAGTGAGAATTTCAAAGGGGTATTAGTAGAAGTTGAGTATCGACCGTGTGTAATTCCGTCTATGTGCTGGGAATTAATTCGAGAATTTCTACAAGGATTTCTGGGCTCGTCTGTACCAAATCAGATACCAATGTATTTCACCACACCTTCGTCGATGAATCCAAATCATAATAAGTTGAATGATATATATCAGCCCCTTGACACCGTACAACAATATTTGGAACATTTTATGAACTATCGGAAGCAATCGTCAATACAAACTGCTGGTGCAATGCGTAATTAATAAGCATATTAAAAAATTGAAACTGAATTCTCAATAAATACAATATTCAAAAATATTCATTTTTATTTATTTATTTTCAAATCACAAATTTACAAATATAAATATTTTGTTAAATGCTCAGAGCACATTTAAATAATCGTAATTATTATAGTATTGCGGACGCGTTACTTGATATTTAGATTGATAACTGTCTTGAATGTATTCCAGTTTGATATTTTCTGTGCCAAGTTCTACAAAATCGTTACTATAGGTGCTCTACACACTCTCGACCGAGTCGAAGATCTCGACGCTAATGAGGTCACTTAACAATGCTCCAGGAAGATGATTCATCTCAGGCTAAGGGTCCGACAAAACTGCGGTGGGGACTAACAAGTCAACCTAAATGTTTAGGTTCTTGCGAATCAGCCTTCATTGTTGCAAGGCAGTCTCGGCAGCTCTTTTGTTCAAAATAATTGCAGGGCCCATTGATATTATCTTAATCCAAGAACCCTTGGTCAGTGGAGACCGGTGCAAAAAAACCGGTAAGATTCGTTCTTGTATTTTTACTAAATTTAACCTAAATAGTTTTCTGCTATAAAATTACAGCAGTGCCGATGTAGTAACATCTAGCATTGAAATGAATAACCAAAATCTCTGGATTATATCAGCTTACCTTTCACACGAGGAAACTCTCTAAGGGCCTCATGGTAAAAAAGACGGAGTCACCCTGAGAAGCAATGCGAATTCACATAATATAATATGGGAGGTAAGGATTCCAATAAGACAGGTGAGTATGTCTTCATTTCATTCTTAATACAAACCTTTGGGTATGCAGCATTAGCTATAAGCCAACTTTTATAATCAGCACCGTGCAAGAAGTCTTAGATATTGCCTTGCCTTCAATTTTATAAAGGACAATATAAAGAACTGGAAGGTTTCTGACCTAGCAGAGCATATATTGAAATGCTGCTCGCTACGTGCATTCTAATACTTTATACTGTACCGAATACTGGTTTCATAACTATAGCTTTGAGTAAACCATAACCACGATTTTGTACTAACTTAATTCAAGGGATAAGATGTTTGTCTCATCCCAATGCAGTTTAATGCTCAGAAAGCCCAACAAATCAAAAATAGAGATTCCAACTACTAATATTTATAACAAGAAATCTAGTTTTCTTTGAGTTTTCTGTTTTTCATTGGAACTTTTAGTTGGCGGGAAATTTTCATATCTCAATCTTGGCATTTTTGTGAACTCCTACATCATTACCATTTTAAACCCAAATTAAAAGAGAAAATAACTTGTAGTAAGTACAAAATTCCGATTTGAAAATCATGATCCCGAAATTATGGTTAGGAGGCGCCAGGATAATCAACGGTAAGGCCCTATGTTTTCATTTTACAGATTCCCGTTTTGGTTTCTAAAACTCAAATAAGCGAAATATTGTAGATAAATCTCAGGATCAACCCAATCTGTAAAGCAATATATTTAGATATTTTATTGTCGTCTTGGATATAAATAATTAGCTCACATCGCTCCCAAACTGAGCGATGTGAGCTATGTTTTTGTCCCATAACTTTCAATATAGCATTTAAATAGATCAGGACGTACGAGTAGCTTGAGTTGTGCTCCAGGAATTTGGTTTCACTTATTTCAAAATAACCCTTCGTAAAATAACCCGAGAAGCTGCGATCTCAAAACATAACTCACTTCGCTAGAAAAATATAGCTCAAGTGTGCAACGGGCCTAATGCTGGTTGGACGAAGAGAAGATCAGAATGTTCAGTCTATACAAAACCAGTTAAAACATGCCGATAACACGAACAACCATAATATGAGACTGCTTACTCCGGAACAAAAAAAACAACTTTCGACAAGGAAGATATGATGAAGGCGTTGTTATTTCAAATAAAAGAAATGGAAGCGGTCACAATGCGCCACAGCGCAGCGTGCCTTACAATATAGCAAAACATTGCATCCCTTCAACTGTAACTAAGACGTGCTTTTAGTGGTTATCTTGATTCATTCTGACCGCCGATAGCAGCTTCGTCCATTACAAATGGAAGTTTCTTTGCGCGTTTTATCAGTTCTATTGAAAATGGTCAGTGCATAATTGAGTATCTGATGCGGCAGGTGGTTGGCCATTGGAAGACGTCGATGAATTATCAACTGCAGGAGTTTGAACAACAGTCGATAATGATGGTTGAACGTCCTCAGCTTAAATAATACTGTTGGAAGAATTACCTGTGGCTTCTCTCCTGGTCGTAGTGGAAATATCATTCTGTTCGTCGACCTCACGACTACGTAACTATTCAATGTAAAACCGTATTATTTGGCCCAGTTCTGTTTTTACCATATATGAAGTGTTACTCTGGTATTACATGCAGGAATCTATTCCAGTTCAGTCTTGGTGGTTCATCGAGAAATGGCTTTATTTTATGAACGCCAATTATTTGGATGCAAGGTGTCAAAATATGTACGCATACAACGATGAAAATGGAGCTGAACGGGTGATCTACCAGAACTGTAGAATGTGTTGCATGATTATGATGAAGAAACTTGGCCAACAATTCCTGAATATTTGCCAAACTCTCTCGTAGAACCGCTTGAATTCAATCGAATGCTGTGGCATTGTCACTCATAATAGTCGGAAATTCCCTGAGTGGTGAATATTTTACACAAAGCTGATATGGATCATGCAGAGCAATAATAGATGAACAGCCAAATTTGGTATTTATCTTTCTTTAAGCGAATGCCGGCCTGATCAACTCGTTCAAAAATGCCGACCAACTTTTGGTGTAAATCGCAGTCGGACGCTGCGATGGTAATGATGTCAAAGTATGGTGTAACCCCCGGAAAAGTAGGTTCTCTACAAAATTCATAAATTAAATGGTGCGGAACTAATGCTGAATTGGAATCGGTATACTTTGGATGTACCCTTGTAGTGAAAACAGATGTTTATTTTTGGCATTCGTGATTAAATGGACTACTTGAATAGATATTCCCAAAGGCCAACATTTTTATGTTGATAAATAATGCTAATCTGGAACTTTCATCGACTTCTACAAAACATGTTGATAATCACAACAAAATATGTTGATTGAATTCCATTGGAAATCAACCAGATGCATATCAACTTCTTTGAGAGATGGTGGTCTCTGAAATATGGTTCGGAATGTTCTCCCGGAATTTATATGTAAACCTTTGTTTTTATAAACAGTCATACACCGACTTGACCGAGATTTAAGTGCTCGTTGAATCATTGAACGTTCTTGATCTCTCGCTTTATCAATATTTTTAGTTTGGCAATATTGTAAATTTTAGAATTTGCCAATTGTGAATTTAAGTAGCCCCTCAAGAAATGGATACCAAGTCGGATGTTGCAGGGGTCCATAAATTACGATGAATAAATGATACGTTATTTTGTTGAAGAAATTCAAGAGTTTTCTTTTCCGTGTGTGATGGAGCTGAGTCCTGGTGGAATATCCAGTTACCATCTAGGTATGAGCGTTTCGAATCTTTGAGAAGTGGTTTTAAATATATAGTTGCTTATGTAGTAATATGCATTTATCTTAGCGACTGGTTGAACGAAAATGAGTACTGTTGTGCTAAAATTGGATACTCCTAAGAACACCATGAGCCTTTCGGATGAGACGTTTTTGTGAAGAGAACTAATTCCGCTTTAGTTTGGCCGCGACTCAAATATTACACATTTCTTTGGCCATCGGCATCCGTTAAATAAAGCTTCACCGGCTGTAATATATTTCTTCCATTTGTCACCTTTCAGAAGTCGGTAAAGATTCAGGGAGCGCCGGCGTGTAGATGATTGTTTGCGCAGACTTATTGTGACGCTTCGGCATCTTCGGAAACCTTAGTTCCAATTTCTTTTTAGAGTATATTGTTTGACTTCTACCTTTGTTTTAAAATGTTTTGCCAGATGTCTCTGCGTCTGTGGATTGGGTTTGGTTACCTACCATTTTTCGCAAATTTGAAATTTGACGATCTGACGAGGATGATTTTCGTCCAGTATTTTTAGTCCGTTTATTACATCTCATTAGCGGAATTTTATTTTTTTGAACGTTTTTCTCTAAAAAATTTAAAACGTGGAGCTGCTGTTCTTTTGTCAACACAGGAATAAAATAGCATTTGGAATATTCCATTGTTTTATTGCTTGTCTCTTTCATATACTCTATCTCTCTCGAAAATAACGGGACTCTGAGTTATTTGAAATAAAAATCGTTCACATTCGTTTTTGACGTCTCTGTAATGGTGTGTTTCGACTCAGAATCCAGTTTGAGACGACTAGGAACATGCTTTATATTGATGGTAGCACTTCTATTGATCGTAGAAAAATCAGGAACGGTCTTTATTTTTGAAATCATTTTCTGTTAAAATCCGATAAGAGATTGTAGTGACATTTTCAGATTTTCCTTTGAAATTGTTTTACAAAGTGGAGAGCAACATGACGCGAGCTGTTATCGCGCCATTTTTATCAACACCGACAACGATTGATTATCAACACGACAACAACATTAAGGCTGATTAGCTTTGATTATAGCACGGCACATAATTATAACAATATACGCTCATAACGAATCTTAAAGCCTCAGGCGTTCGATGGCGAAAACATCAGTGGAAACGCCAGTCGAAAACGTCAGTGTTTTATTCAACATTGGGTTTCTTGAGTGCACTATTGAGTGAAAGGTGGTATAATAGAATCTTTAACTTAAGTACATTACGTCCATCGAAGACTTCGTTCTGGTTGTTTTTGTAGATGCTTCAAAAACGATTCCTACATAAGATTTAACAGGCTTACCGATGTGACAACTGCTTGTCTTTGATGTGTTAATCAATATAACTCTATTCGATCTTGATAGGTTCGAATAAATTCTCAGTTTGTGCCCAACGAGCTCGTATTCCCTGACGAAATTAATGTTTTAGAAGGTTTTGCGGTTTCGTACTGCTCCAAAAAGTAGGTATAACAGACTTAATTAAGAATATCGGCTAACGGCAATGGCCTTTTATCTTTTGCAAACTGAAGACTTCTGAAGCTAATAAATCAATTTAAGCTGAACCATAACTGTAATTATTTTTAGCACTGCTAACCCCACAACTTGTGAGTTGCCAATTTCTTACCGAACATATTAAGCAAAAAAAAGTCAAATTACTAGAATCCTCTACATTTTTGACTTCGAACTATAGGTCGTTCAACATTTTGTAAATTACATTTAATCAAAACTCTGATTTTGTATTTTCCAGTTGTTTATATATATAGTTATTGTCTAAAGTTTCTGAGCCATCATATCATACTGCTCGCAGGTCAGTGGGAAAGCCCTATGGAGTCGCCCAAAGTTTTCGAGAGATTTTCGAAAAATTGCTTTGGCTAATACAAATTTGACTATTACTGTATAGGTAAACGGTTCCATTTTATAAGAAACATAAGGCCAGAGGCCTGAAGAAGTTCGAGTTGAAGATCGTATAGGTTATTATTTACGATCCAATTTATGCTGCGGATAATTAATAACAGCTGGTGCACGCTTTAGCTTTTAGTCTTCGGTCGCGTGATGATGACTTCGAACACTATTTATTCAAACTTCTGCGCATGCGCATATCATCTGGATAATGTGCCGAAGCTCTATCACATGTTTTTAAATTTACGTAGAACTTAATAAAATTTCTATTCAATTCCATCAATATTTAATTATGCTTATTCACTCAGTAAAATTACTATGTACTCGTTTCGGTGTAATTACAGCCAATTGATGTTTGCCAGTCATGCTCTTGCGAAATCTTTACAAAATTTTAAAACAATAAAATTATCAAAAAATGCAATATTAGTTGTACTTAAATCTTTAAACTGTCCATCAGTTAAGTCAAAAAGTTCTAATTGAAATATGTTTATTATCCATGAACTACTATTTTTATTTATCGGTAAGTGCAACGATAGATTTTATCAAAACATGTAGGTAATATAAATTAATCCAATTCTGTTTACCGAACTAGTGTTGGTCCAATATGCGTTAACCAGCGAACATAACAACACTCTGCTTACCGAAGAAGAACACATTTGTATTACGAATGCTGAATATTATACAAAACTTGTGCCACATTGTCGTGATAATCCAGAGATATTTGATATTATTGATGATAATATTTTGTCAAATTTTGAAGAAATGATTGATCAAGATACAATTCGGGTCGCAGTAACCAACACCTGCATCGTACTACAAAATGAATTGGAATGTGATATTATTGAATATAACTACACGATTCCATGCGGTTCTTTAACATACTTGGCAGAGCTGAGAATTTCTATGGCTTTTGATAAAGTTGTTACAGAATTTTTATGTGAAAATGATGGCCTCCGAGTGACGAGTAAGTACGCATTCGAAGTGGAAGTAATTTTAAATGATTAACAAGGTTTTTTTTCTAGATTTAATTCCTAATGATGGTCTTGAATTGATATTTGATAATGAATGGTACGATTCATGTACAGAACATTCTACTCAACCTGAAACAATGGTTGAATTACACGAAAATGAGTATAGCATTTCAGCAGAATTTTGCATCTATTTAGATAATATTCATAATTGTTTAAAGCAATATCTAAATACAGCCACAAATCCGTTTATTCAAGTGTATGAAATTGATTTGCACGATAGGCTCGTTCGACAATTAAATTGTTCTCAATTTGTTTTGTAAAGTACCAAACCAATAAATATAGATATTTTGAAATATTTGTTAGCAATATTAAACTACGCTTTGAGGCTTAAGTAGCGAATTTAAAAACCACTTACTTGGCCGGTCCTAATTGTAATTTTTAACATCAACGAGTTTTTGTAAACGTTGTGTTGATTCGTAATCAAGCATGATGACATACTCGTATTTGTCGCCCCGTTTGCTGTAAAGTTGGTTGCGTTGCGTATGGTTTTGAAGTAGTTCGGTAACAATTACGAACCGTGATAACGATCAAATTTTAGTAGTGCAGTTGTTTTATTCTGCTTAGTCGATTGTTTTCTGTGGTTTTATTTTATTGATTGATGACTTTTTTACTGATTGCCAATCTATTTAATATAAATTTGAACAAATATTTGAAATTATCATCGTTAAGATTTATAAAAAAGAAACCAAGATGTCATTCCTTCTACGCTCATGTGGTAAACTGGAAATCTTTAAAGATGTTGACCCATTCATCAAATCAGCTTCTACTGTAAAGCACTTCAAAGCAAGTTTAGTTGAGCACAAACTTTTCTTTTCTTAATTCATCTACCAAATTTTCTGGTACATTTTGGTAATGTCAACGCTGATTGCATAATATGTGCCTGAAAGTGAATCAAAATCGAAATAGATCACTTTGCACTACTGGGCCCACCATTAAAATATTATTTAAAGACTTTTCGATGTTGTAAATAGGATGTCGACTAGGTGATGGACTATGGATCAACAATTTTCACGTATTCTAAGCTCTTGTACTCGTGAATGCACTCCAAATAGCCGGATCAGGCGATTTATGAATTGGTTTTTTTAGAGATTGTGAATTCGTTTTCTATTTTCTTCGGATCGGCAGTAAAGTAGTAAATGACTTGAAATTACTTTCACAACCCACTCCTTCAGCTGACTATTTGAGAGAATGTGGAGAGATTTCGATGTCTCAAAATTTTTTAATTTCCTTACTCAGCGTAAGTGCATTGTCGAAAATCAAATGACATCAGTGTTCGGTATTCGAATGTGACTTCAATTTTCCAGTGAAAATCAAACCCAGTTCTGTGTTCTGAAGTACAAATTGTAATTTCACCGACAGAAAGTAATTACTGATCAACTTGAAGAATACAGGGTCGGAAAGTTTTATATTCGAAGTTGACCAAGATTCTATATTTCTAATGGACGTGATTATCTGATATTTGGTTACTTTGGGAAGGACATGAACGTCCAACGTGGGGCAAATTTGGTAGTTTGTGTGATTATAATGTTATTGTTGAACAGCCGAAACAAGCTACAGCATTGGATCCAACTCCACGTATTTTCTAGGCATTGTTACAATGTGAACCATAATCCGAAAACTCTTATTATGTCCAGAGGTTTCAACAACCTTGGTCAATGCGGTGGTCAAATAAACAAATGCTATAGTGCAGCGAATTTAGTTTTGGCAGCAACAAGCGAAGAGGTTGCGATTGTAAATATGGTTAGTCTTCCCCTCATTATTTACCGACGTTGATAAATTTCCGAAATTCGTTGCAATAAATAGCGGTTTCCGGTCGACTGTATGGATTGAGCAACATTGATACCTTTGTGAAATAAAATGCAGGCAGCGAAATATTACTGAATATATAGACACGGTGTAATCTGGCCGAATTCAATTGTAAAATAATTTGGTTTCGGTTACGAAAAGGTGATGTCGATCTCTATGGTAGGTTTAAGAACTTGTTACATTATTGAGTGTTCATCTTCCTTACCATGAAAATCAATAGTAATTTAGTAATCAATAGTAATAGCAATTCAGTAACGATGTGCGGTGACGCCCCATTAGAGGGATGCTTGGGTTTAACTGATGTTTTTGGTGCAGCCAACGTAGAGCTTTGAAAATATACACACGATCAGGTCATCCCATTTTGTTGGTATAATTAGTGGTTCAAATGAATGCATAAGTGATGCACACATTACATTGTCGACTAAACCTATTAAATCCGGTTTTGGGAATCTCTCAAGCGACCTCGTAGTTTCACGTTTCAGAGGGTTGAAAGTGTATATTAATGAATTCCACTCCAAGTATTCACGCGAAAAGGTTGGTAGATTGATTATCGGTACAGTTTAGCATTAATAGATGGTGGAATGGTTCGTAGCTGTGGTTTCGGCTCATCGACTTGAAGGTTTCATTTTGCATCCTTAACTCTGTTTTTTCAAATTCTGATACAACATTAAAATATGATTCTTCAAGTTTGGTACGAGTGTCCTCAACAGAGACAGCATTCATTGATAAACACTCCAATTACCATTAAATTCAGTCAATCAATCCTCTATTAGATGAGTATTTGGCTGTTGAAGAATATTAATTTAATTAATGAGAATTGACTGATGTAGTCCAAATAGCGGACTTGATGAGGTGGTCAATTTTTACTCCTTTTGAAAATGCGAATATTAACGGTTTTTGATCCGTATAAATGCAAAATTGTCGACCTTCCTGCATATATCGGAAATAGACACCGCTCTATACATAGCTTCCAGCTCTCTATCAAATATACCGTAACGTTGTTTAGTTGATGAAAAAGCTTAAAAAAACAAGTGGCTCTGGCTCACCATTTTTCGTCATTTGTTCCGTATAAAGTTCCGTATCTATGCCACCAACACTCAAATTTCGTATCCCTTCCGATGATAATCTCTTACTCTTCTCTCTCCATGTAATTTACAATCATTTTTCCTCTATTCACTTTGACTTTTAATATATCGCTTACCAAATTACCTGTGACAACTTCTTGCTTGCATATCGTTGTACTTTTATATACAAAGGGGAATATTCAAAATTTATATAGAGGAAAATGCTCTTGATTCGCCTCTAATGTTGTTTCGCAATTGCTTTCAAGTACTAATATATTTATGGTAGTATGTTCTGGTATCTTAATATATAACGAGATTTATATTTGCACAATACATATACACATAGTTTAAGGTTTAACATAAAATATTTAATCTTCCACAAAATTATACAGAAATAATAAAAAATAATTATTTCAACTTATATTTTTTTGACACACGTTTTTTCTCTTTTTAAAAAAATAATAATAATTGAATTTTTTAAAACCAAAAAACCTTTTGTTATTTCGACCTACGTCGATAGACCGGGTTTTTGTCTCTTCCATATTTTTAATTGAGTTCATTGGAATTTGGAATTTTGACAATTAATTTGTAAACATCGCCACAATACTCCCTCCCCAATAAATTCGGAAGAATTTATGAAAATACAAGTCTATACGCGAGGCCGAAAATAAACTAATTAAAAGAACCAAAGGTGATCCAAAAGCTGCTTCAGCTAAAACGTGTTGGTGGTCTAATTCTTCTTCCAGTCCTGGTTTGAACTGGTTCCTTCGGTAGAAGATTGAAGCGAACCTTTTTTAACACGTGTGTATCATCAGAAGCCGGCTCGATATCCGAAGTTCTCTCACCCAGCGGGGTCGCCGGAAACGATCCCACGATGTCCGCATTCTCCGCGAAACACGGTTTTAGGCGATCCAGAGACACCACACCTGACCTGCCGTTTACGTCAATAGTGAAGAACTTATCCCCTCTTTTGAGAACTTTAAACGGTCCTGAATAAGGTGGTTGTAAGGATTTCCTCACAAAATCAGACCTTAAAAATACGTGTGAACACGTTGAAAGCTCTCTGCTTACGAAAGTTTTTACATTGGAGTGCCTGGTTGCCGGAGACGGTCTAATTTCATCAAAATGTTTTTTAAGATTATTTACAAAATCTGTCTGAAGAATTTTATCGGTCGAAAAAGAATTTAGAAATTGACCAGGCACTCTCAACGTACTTCCGTAAACAAGTTCAGCAGGAGAAGTTTTAAGTTCCTCACTATATAACGTGCGTAAACCTAACAGTACGGTTGGCAAGAACGTTACCCAATCAGTTCGCTCGTGACACATGATTGCGGTCTTTAACGTTCTGTGCCATCTCTCAATCATACCGTTGGACTTTGGGTTATAAGCCGTCGTTCTTACTCGCCTGAATCCGATTAACGCTGACAATTCATTAAAAAGACAAGACTCAAACTGCGAACCTTGGTCGGTGACTATAACGTTTGGTACCCCGAAGCGTGAAATCCATGTGGAGTATACCGCAGAAGCGACAGTAGCTGCAGTAATATCAGGAACTGGAACTGCCTCAGCCCACCTCGTATACCTGTCGATTAATGTAACGCAATACCGCTGATTGTCAGAAATAGGCAAAGGACCAATGATGTCTAAGTGAATTTCTGCGAAGCGTTGCGAAGTTAATTGATAAGATCCAAGAGGTGAAACGGTGTGTCTTGAAATTTTGGATTTCTGACAAGCTAAACAGGATTGTGCCATAGTTTTTGAATCTTTCGTGATGGAGGGCCAGATGACATTTTTTGTCAATAATTTAGTTGTTGCTTTGATTCCAGGGTGCGAAAGATTATGAAAGGCTTCAAAAACTTTTTTCCGAAATTCAATTGGAATAAAAGGTCTTTGATTAGCTGTCGAAATATCACAATATATAGTTTTGTTAGAGTTAAAACTCAACGGAACTTGGACAAACTTTAAAGTTAAATTATCGCGTATAAGATCTTTAAGCTCGACATCATTGGTTTGGGCATCCGCAATTTGTGCATAATCTATACTTTCAGGAATAGAAATTAGATTAATGCGGGAAAGTGTATCTGCGACGACATTATCTATGCCTGATATGTGTTGGATGTCGGTTGTGAACTGCCCAATGAAATCCAAATGTCGGAATTGACGCGGTGATGCCTTTTCCGGATTCTGACAAAAAGCGTAGACAAGTGGTTTATGGTCCGTAAACAACGTAAACTGCCGCCCTTCCAAAAGATATCTGAAATGCTTGATGCCAGAGTACGCTGCTAACAACTCTCTGTCATAAGCACTATATCTTTGTTGCGCTTCATTAAGACGAACCGAGAAGAAGCTGAGTGGTTGCCAAATATCGCCGATATACTGTTGTACTACTGCGCCGATAGTTGTGTCCGAAGCGTCTACCATGATAGCGAGTTTAGCCGTAGACGAAGGATGTGCAAGAAGAGTAGCTTTACACAACTTCTCCTTACAATTGTTGAAGGCATCAATGGACTCTGCTGACCAATTTATTGAAAGTTTACTATTTTTCTTATAACCTTTAAGAAAATCATTAAGTAAAATTTGATCAGCCGCGGCGTTTGGAATGAAACGTCTGTAGAAATTAATCATCCCCAAAAATCTTTTGAGTTGATTAACTGTTAACGGACGTTCAAAATTTTTGATGACTTCAACACGTTCTGGAACAGGTAAAATGCCATTTGCATTAACAAAATGTCCTAAGAATTTAACTTCAGGTGAAGCGAAGACACATTTTCCAGGATTGATTATTAAACCGTTGTCTGATAATTTTTGGAAAACTAGTTCGAGATGCGCGTGATGTTCCTCGAAAGTTTTAGACGCTATCAGAATATCATCTAAGTAGATGAATGCGAAATTAAGTCCCAACAATACGGAATGCATGAATCTCTGAAAAGTTTGTGCTGCATTCCTGAGACCAAAAGTCATTTTAGTGAATTCAAATAAACCGAAGGGAGTCGCAATAGCGGTTTTTGGAATATCAGATGGTTCAATAGGGATTTGATGATAAGCTTGGACAAGATCAAGAGTCGAAAAAACTGTACATCCTTCAAGCTGGTACGAAAAATCTTGAAGATGTGGAATAGGATAACGATCTGGAATAGTAACACGATTCAGACTTCGGTAATCTCCACATGGCCTCCAATCTCCATTCTTCTTCAAGACAAGATGCAAAGGACTAGACCATGCACTATTACTCGGACGACAAATTCCTAGTGCCATCAGATTCTCGAATTCCTGTTTTGCAATCGTTAATTTATCAGGTGCCAAACGTCTAGTTTTACAAGAAACCGGTGCTCCAAAAGTTTCCAGCCGATGAGTGATCATATGCTTAACTGGTTTGACGTTTAGAGAGTTTGTCATAATTTCTGAGAATTTAGAGAGAAGTTGCTGGATTTGATTATTCACCTGGGATTTGTCTAGTTGAGACAGTGTTGACTCGGCTGTGAGAGAGATAGAACCAACAGTAAACAATGATGTCGTTGGATCTAGAAGACGATGTTTGCCAAGATCAACTATCAATCCAGAACTTTTAAGGAAATCAGCTCCAATAATGGGCAACGAGACATCTGCCACTATAAATTCCCACTTGAAATTACGCCGTAACCCAAAATCTAAATTTAGAATTTTTGTTCCATAAGCTTTAATTGGCGTTCCATTCGCAGCGAATAGTTTGGAGGTAGTTAATGCCTGCGGAATGTGACAAATTTTGAGTGGAACAACCGAAACGTCAGCACCAGTGTCTATTAGAAATGCAACTCTTGAATTGGCATCATGAATTAATAGACGACTGGTAGTAGGTTCATCAGTAACGGTCGTCACGTCCTGATGAACATTTAAAAATCCTTCTTGATCGACTGACCTCCGCAGGTTTTATCATAAAATTTACAGCCAGGCTGGCATTTCTGAGCCTTTTCACCGAACCGAAAATGATAAAAACATAAATCGAATTTTGGGTTAACCCGACCTCCAGATCTCGAACGAGAATTCGTTTGTTTTCTATTGTGTGAACGAGATCGAGAGCTATGGTTAACCATAGATTTAATTTCAGCTAAAATTTTAATTTTGAAATCTTCTAATTTTGCGTCTAAATTAGATGCATCAGAAATACCAGCTGGATCAACATACCCGTTAGATGCTGCAGACGAGGATGGGCCGAAAGGGTTGCACGATTTAACAGCATTTAAACCCAACGGTGGCATCACCTCCATCATATTATCGGCTCGTGCTGCTAAAACATCTAACGTCACGTCGTTTTCAAAAGTGGTCAGGATAACTTGAACCTGCGAAGGCAACCTCTTCATCCAAAGTTGTCTGAGCAACTTGTCGTTGAAATTGCTGCCAGCGTTCAAACGTATCTGACTTAGTAATTGAGACGGCCTTTTATCCCCCAAAGTCAGGTTCGTCAAGACGTTATTTAGGCGTGACATCTCTGACTCGCCCAACACGCGAATCACTTCCTCTTTAAACACCGAGTAAGGAAGTGTACCCTTATCGCGGAGAATTAAATCCGCGAAGCGATCATGCAGTCTCGCATCCAATGCCCCCACTGCATGAGAGAACCTGGTGGTCTCCGACCTGATGTTCGCGACAGCGAACTGCGATTCAAGAATCGTAAACCAAACGGCCGGATTCTGACCATACAACGGTTGTGGAGGTCGGAATCGGACCGCTCCAATCTCCAAATTTGGATTTTGGACCCCAGTCCAACCAGGTCCTGAACCAGACTGCCCAGACGACTGAGCAACTCCTGGATCCCGGAATAAATTTTGAGCTTGCAGAAACAATTGAAATTGTTCTGCGAATAAATTTTGTAGTTGCGATGCAGAATTAATTGGATCTGCAGAACTTGCATCTCCATAATCCTCGTCATTTACCGGAGAGTTGGATGGAGTATCAGACGACATTTATAAACTTTTAAATAATTACGCAAACAAAAATGCAAAACGAGTAGGCGAAAAAAGTTAATAAATAAATAAATAAATAAATGCCGAAATAATTTAAATTTTTTTAAATGGAAGCTTTATTTTTTTTTTTTTTTTTTTAGTCGAAATGAACCCAAATAAAAATATGAAAAGAAATTACTCACCTCGGTCCACCTTCGTTTACAATTTAGAAATTTAAAAAATTCTGACGCCTGGTGTCCTGTTGGCTCGCCCGCTGCCTTGTCACTGCTGTTGAAAATTTGTCCTGCTTGTTCCGTCCAAAAAAACTTTTTACTAATGGCTGCCCAATTCCAAATGACCTTGGATGTCAATTCAGCACTCGAATGACGTAGAATGATGAATATCAGTTCAGCAAATAATGTGGTGCTTATGTTAAAAGATCACGTCGGTGGTTACCAATTATGGTAGTATGTTCTGGTATCTTAATATATAACGAGATTTATATTTGCACAATACATATACACATAGTTTAAGGTTTAACATAAAATATTTAATCTTCCACAAAATTATACAGAAATAATAAAAAATAATTATTTCAACTTATATTTTTTTGACACACGTTTTTTCTCTTTTTAAAAAAATAATAATAATTGAATTTTTTAAAACCAAAAAACCTTTTGTTATTTCGACCTACGTCGATAGACCGGGTTTTTTGTCTCTTCCATATTTTTAATTGAGTTCATTGGAATTTGGAATTTTGACAATTAATTTGTAAACATCGCCACATATTCCCGCTCCATCCTTTTTTTTAGCATAATCGATGCAATAATCCATTGTCACATTGACACGTCCTGTGCTCTGCGCTATCAGCCCGCATATCCCTTCGTGCGCCGTTACTCTTGGAATTCCCATTGAAACAGCGAAAACGATTCCATCTACATTGCTGCAGCCACAACTGCTGCAGCTCTCTTTGAAGCCATTGTTTTCACCTTATAGATATAGAATCTAACTTGTTCCATTTGATGCCGCGGCCGCTTCTCATTTTTCCTGTCGCAGCCGCTTCTCATACATCCATAACTATCATCCATCCCACCTGGGTTACCGAAAATCCGTGTTAACCATCCTTGTGTGAGAATCCTTAAATACAAACCGATGACTAGCTCTCAAAGTTCCAATTACAACCCCGCTACTTGCTTATTTAATCGAACCTTCCTGCAGTCAATTAAGAACAAAAATGTTCACGCTCTAATTTAGATTATGAAACAGCTGTGACAATACACTGCTGCACAACTTCTCGCCTTATAAGTTACTTTATCACCATACACTACTGATGGGCAGATCACCTTGCCACCTACTCTATCCGGTCCAATGTGTGTAGTGTTTTCTTAATTGAAGGCTCCGCCGTTGAAGTACTTTTTCGTACATCTTACAGGAAGAGCTTTTAATAAGGTGAATTGCTCATACTTCCCGTAGTAGAATCGCACAATAACAACTAGCAACTTGTTGTTCCCTTCTTAAAATAATTTCAATGGAAAATCTGAAGACATTTCTGAAGTTTTTGTTAACCACATCGAATAAACAAAAACAAAGAGCATAATTTCATTTAACTTACTATACCAACACCATACCAATATCCATTCAATTACCACTTTCACCGAATAAATTTTACTAACCATCCAACAGAATTTTATGAAGAATTTGAATATTGCTACGTCTTTAACTATTATTATTTGCCTCGCCGTCAATTGGTCATTTGGGCTAATAATTACAAAAGTACAGTTAAACTCCTTTAAGCCGGAACCAACGGGAAACATTTTTTACGGGTAAAAGAATATTCCGTCTTTGACGATTTTCAAAAAATGCTGTGCATGAAACTGTCAAGTTATTTATTTTGAGTATTTATATGATAAATGTACGGAATTAATTCAGACTGGTAATAATAATATATTAAATTTATTGTGATAGTTACTTAATTTTTTTATTTAAAGAAATCATTTCTATGATTTACAAGTATGAGTCCAGATTATTTAATTAAAGCAAAAATTATATAAAAAATTTAAACAAGAAACTTTAAAACAAAACAAAAATATAAAAATATAAAAAAATAAAATAAGAAACATAAAACATAATAAAAAATAAAATTAAATAGTTAAATAATAATAATAAACTTTTGGCATAATTTTATTTTTTAACCCGTCTGAATCAAGCCGGTACTACAGATCGAATTTTCAAATAAAAGGATTTTATTTGTTGCATTATTCCGCCGTAAATGATATTCCGCGATATCGAATTTCCAGCATAGGGAATTTTCATTGTTGTTACATATTTATATATTTGTATTGGAAAGCATTCTAAAAATGTTGAGAACATTCATTTATGAAAATCTAGTCGAAGCCAATCTAGTCGAAAATCTAGTCGACCATCTCCCCTCTGTATATAAATCATAGTAAAATGAATGCAATGGGTATTTATATAGAAGATTCGATACGTAATGCTTTAAAATCGAAAATGAATAGTGAAAAAACTATAAGCAGTAACTAAAGTTAAAATAAATGAACGATGTGATTTTGAATAATTCCGCATTGTGTTAAGTATTAGTTCACTTAATTAATTATGAAAAGTTGTTGTGTTTCAAGTGTAAATATTTATTGATTGTAATAAAATGTTGTTCAAAATCATGAAATATAAGGCGATCGTAAATAGATCCCGGTAACTTCAGAGTAACTTGTTGACAAAAAATGTAGAGTAATTTCAGGATGATTTAGGATATAAAGGTTTTGTTAAAATTAATTTATGTATGTAAGTTGTATTATATAAATAATTATAGTGCTTTTAAAATACGATTAATTATCCAAAAAATATCTTAAAAAGTAATGTATCTAATGAAATAAATTTAATAGTATGTAATAAGCGAAAATTAAAAATATTCACGATAATTTACTTTTTGTATAAGAGGACTAACTTGAGTAACTTTTTATCAACATTAAAAAAAATTGAAGTTACCCTAAAGTTACCCAGGATTTATTTACGAAAACGTTATATTCACAATTTAATGATTCGCACCGAGTTTGTTATGTGCAGTATATGCCATGCTTATACTAAAAACTTCAGAAACGTAACGATTCTGTGCAACAGAAACCGTAACATTTATCACAAGAGAAATAAAGAAAAATGTGTTAAATTTGTACAGTTTTTGTAGGTAATTTGAATTGTTTAATAAGTTTAGTTTTTGTAGATTATTTTCAAATTATTTGGACTCGATAAAACTGAATTGTTTAATGTTGAATTTGTACGTACATAAGTACTGCATACGAATATTACCACTGCTTCCTGATATATCATTCCATTATATTTACAAATCAGAAGATAAACTTTTGTAGTAATCAGAGTCAAATCTAGTAAAATTCTTATTTTATTTAAACTATGCCTAAACTATTATTGTATTTAATTATAAAATCACTTAAAAATTATTTTTTATTGGTTAAAATTCAAAACATATGCTAATTTCAGGAATATTTCAATAAGAACACACAAATCTCAAACAATTTATTGTGTATCAATAAAAATGTTAAAAGTTAATTTAAATCATTAAATAACTTCAAATAGTTTTAGAATCAACTATTTTAGTTGAATTCACATAAATATTTTCATGTTACCTGTATTTGATAAAAAAAAATAAAGAGGTCATTGCATTATTCTCAACAGAAATACTCGATTTGCAGCTGGTTTTGTGAAATATTAGTACAGAATTTGTGATATATAATAGTATGCACTCACTCTAGTAAGTATTAGTAAGTAGTAGTATAGTATTTTTTATTGTTTCTATCTTCAAGTTATGAAGTTTTATAGATTAAGGCATGTGATATTTACTTAATTATTAAAATAAATTATATTAGTCATAAGCCCCAAAATAACATAAAGATATTGTATCCAACCCAAATAGAAGTCTTGTAAACAAAAATGGCGATGCTATAATTGTTTTTGTATGTCCCATAAATATTGACAGTTCAAACAGCTTGCCTTTAAATTAGATAACGAACAAAATCGAATTGCGAAATAAAATGATTTTAAATAAAATATGGAAAAGTTAAATAATGTTAATGTTTATGGTTATTTGATGTTTATTTGAAACTTTTTTCAATTTTTTTATTTTACTGCAATAAAAATACTCGTAGAAACTATATTTTATGGCAACATTCTCAGTTTCATGCCAACATTTGCTCAAATTAAAAAGAAATAAATCCAATTTTATTTTACTGAAAGTTTCGGGCTCCTCTCGCAAACGAAAATCGTAATATACTTAATCCTTCATTTTTTTACTGGAATAAAATTGGAACTTGTAAATCGTCAATATAGTTAAAATTGTGTGTAAATGCTATATTACGTTTTATGTACATTGTTGGGAGGGAATAATGTTTTGATATCGTAACCGAATTTTAATGCTTCTTGGTAATTGTTTAATTGCAGCAAGCTTCAGAGTATATTTGCAGCTGTCAAAACTTTGGGAGAAATTTATTACGGATAATTTTTGTGAGTTTTCTATTTTGTATTATTTTGTTATTGAAGATAAAGTTTCGTTTGTTTATTGAATTACATTTGCGTACCCTTCTTAAAAATGACAACTTACACAGAAGATTATATACGCAATAAATTGTTAGAAAAATTAGACGCTGTACACGTGGTAAGTTTTTGTCGATAATTCGTCCACATTTTGTTTGGTTAGATCACATTTATAGATTATTAAGTTCATTGAGGTGTTTTATTGCATAAAGAACGAATGTGTGAAAAGTGATGTGTTGGTGAATAATGAAATACTTAAATTTAGATAACATATTTGTGATTTTATCAATCGTGGCATTAAGCTTATTAATACGATGTGGAATTTCAATGCATAAATATTCCGGTTACGATAAACCGCCCATGTATGGCGACTTTGAAGCTCAACGACACTGGCAAGAGATCACGGTCAATTTGCCGATTAAAGAATGGTATGAAAATACTGCAAAGAATGATTTATTATACTGGGGATTGGACTATCCACCATTAACAGCTTATCACAGCTGGTTTGTTGGAAAAATTGCAACTTTAGAAAATGCTTCTTACGTGGAATTGGGGGCTTCAAGAGGATTAACGAACGAACAGCATAAGTATTTCATGAGGAAAACTGTATTATTCGTGGATATTTTTATGTATATTCCAATACTACTGTATTGTGCAATGAAAATTGATACATTAAATCCTATCCACATAAAATCAAACAGCAGTTTACTGTATTTATTTCTTCATATGGTCATATTGATTCTGTACCCAGGACAAATTCTGATTGATAATGGACATTTTCAGTACAACAATATTTCACTTGGATTGGCAGCTGTTGCTATTGCATTAATACTAAAAAATCAAAATATAGCCGGATCGGTTTTCTTTGTCATGGCATTGAATTACAAACAGATGGAATTGTACCACGCTCTACCATTTTTCTTCTATCTTTTAGGAAATAGTTTTGTAAATAAACCAGGTGGATCGAATACTCTTTTATCGAAATTATTTAATGTTGTGAAAATTGGATTCGTGGTCTTATTAACATTTTTCGTAATATGGATTCCATGGGTTGGAAATCTGAATGGCTTAAAGCAAGTAGTTCATAGAATATTCCCACTTGCTCGAGGTGTATTCGAAGACAAAGTTTCAAATATATGGTGCATTATTAATATCTTTGTAAAGCTTAAGTGAGTAGCCCAGTTGTAACACAACATACATGATTAGTTTAATGGTGTTTTTTTTTGTACAGGGATACATATTCGGTGGAGCAGATGGCAAAAATATGTGGATTGACTACGCTTTCATCCGTTCTATTAAGCTGTATAAAACTTTTATTCAAACCAAGCAAAGGACATTTTCTTCTGTCTCTTATAAATTGTTCCTTATCATTCTTCCTGTTTTCCTTTCAGGTTCATGAAAAATCTATTTTACTGGTTGCACTCCCTATGCTACTTTTCTTTCCTTTTCAACCATTTGTAACATTTTGGTTTCTCCACATATCCACATTTAGTATGATTCCATTATTGCACAAAGATAATTTAACTCTTCCGACCATTTGTCTTTCCGTAATATATTTTCTTTTAGTAAAGCAACTTGGAAAAGCTACATATTTTTCCGATCGAAAATCAAATTTAATATTTGATATATTTTTAGTCAATTTTCGATTTCCTAAGTCGCTTAAAGAATTTAATATAATCATGTTTAATTTATCAGTTCTAGGCACAATCATACTTTTATTAGCGTTCTTGTTTATCCCGGCACCTAGCCATTTACCTCATTTATATCCTCTTCTCATATCAATTTATAGTTGTGTCCATTTTATCGGATTTTTACTGTATTTTAATTATTTGCAATTGGTAATGTAAAAGTTTTGTAACCAAATATACTTTAAAGTTTAAACGTTCTTTCAAAAGTAAATTGTTTTTTATTATACTCAAAGTGGAGCTTGAATTTATAGCAAAAATTAATATTTCCACCTAAAAGTAATCTATGTCGTTTTTTTGTACTATTAACTCAGCACTATGCATTATTTTATGTTTGCTTGAGCACCGCTATTTGAATTTTTTAGGAAAAGGATCTAGACGAGCTAGTTTTATGTATCCAGGTAGAGAATTATACATTTTTGGGGCCCGAAATTCTAAAAACGTCGACTACTCGTTCCGGATTTTTAGAACTACACAACGAATCTCACCACAAAGCAAGCAACCATTATGTAGAATATTCCAAATATCTTTAAACAGCTTCTTGATAGGACGAGTTTGGCAATAAAAATACGAATACAATATTTTCCACCCAGCAACAGATGTTCAATTTTATTGGACCTGCCAGTTAAAGAATAAAGAACTAGTTTAACTCATTTAATATCAACTCGCTTATTCTTATTAAAAACACAATTTATAATCCTACGAAAATGTCGGAAATGTGCCAAGTGAAAATTGTAAAATTAGGCAATTTTAATTTCTCAAATTGGAAATATAAAATGGAAATGCTGTTATTGAAGAAAATTCCATGGAAGAAACTGATTCTGAGTGATAAACCCGCAGTATTCACTTCAGCCGCAGATCCTACGCCATCGGATGGTAAGACGCGTTATTCGAACAGTGGAGTGTGGCAATGTTACAGAAAAGTCTGCCGAAGGAATACGATTCGTCAATCACTGCTTTGGAATCTCGAACGGGGGATGAACTTACATTTGCTTTGGTGCAACAAAAGATAATTGCCGAGTATGACTAGACGATTGCATGCAGGTCATGATCCGAATTATAAAATTTTATCATTTGTTTTTCCGTTGCTATTTATGTGAAAAGACTGGATGGCGAAAGTAAAGTTGTACTAAATACAAGCAATGGATGGCAAAGCAAACCAACAAAAATAATCGATTCAGTGAAAGAAAGCGACGACAATCCACTACAAGAAAACAATTTTTTGTTTTTACTTGGTAAATTACAACTAGATTAATGGTTATTAGACTCAGGTGCAACAATAAAAAATTTTTTGGTACGCTGGATGAATCGTATCGATAGTTGAGGTTGTAACTGGTCAATTCGCTTCAGTTATTGTATTGGCAATGGAAAATTCAAACTCTTGGATCAAAATGGTAATATAACAACAACAGCCACTCAGGTGGTGTATCTATATGCTCCTACAGCGGTCGGAAATATGCTTTCTGTATCAAGATTAGCAAAATTGGATCTTACATTTTCTGGAGCAATTTTTTTAATCAAGTACCGATGGGAGACACTTAGTATTGCTGATTCTATTAATGATGTACAGTGTGATCCAAAACTATATAATCACTCGTTTTGCTCGATTTTTTTTACAATACAATAACACTAATGAAATACACTTAAATAATAATAAAAACATTCACTTCGATTTGCCCGCCTTTCGTGTAAAAAATTTATTATGTGCTATACCTATATAAACACTTTTTATTAGACGTCCAAACTTCAATAAAATAAATAAATATTAAAAAAATTGATATGCCGTCGGTTTCCCTTTCTTCTCGGCCACCGCTAGAATCCTGTTAGGCATACTTCCAATCAATGAATCAATGATTTCGGGGGATATGTCGTTCCAGGAATTTTCAATTGCCAATTTCAGTTCGTTTGGAATTGTCTGTTATCCTCGTAAACCTTTCTAACTAACAATCCCCAAAGATTTTCTATTGGATTTGCGCTTGTATGGGATTTTTTCTGGAGAACAAGTGGGTCAATCTAAAATTTGTATGTAATGCTCCACAAACCAATATTTGGTATTTTGCCTCTTATGGATTGGAGCGTTATCTTGGTGGAAAATCCAGTTTTCCGCTTGATGAATTTATAGAAAAGGTAATGTATTCTGCGTTGTTAATTCTAGTTGGTGGAAAGGCCAAAGTGTATCCGCATAAAAGAAAGCTCCCTTAGAAATCTTTCTAAGATCCCTCCAATAGTACTGAATACCATCTGACCCATTCAGATTAATTTTTTTTTCATCGGAAAAAATCACCTATTGATTAATAATGGTTAGTTATAATAAATACAGAACTAAATTTTTTCAATTACCTTTGGCCAGTCCTGTCACATATTTGACTTAACAAATTCACGTAGTGCAGCTTTTGTGCCGTGGCAATAATTTTGGTATCTATTTCATTTTTGTGTAATTCAGGTGCCCAACACCTTTAAATTGAATTTAATTCAATTTAATTTGAAATTTCTCTCCAGGTGCTTAATAGTTTTGATGGAATTACTAGCGGCTTTAACCAGTATTTGTCGGTAAGTCATCGTTTCTGGGTCCTGGGTTTTTCTTGTCCCGTAAGTAGCAGAATTTTTTAAATAATTGCAACCGTTACAGGATGGCGGCCTAATCTTCTGTCTATTTTCCGAAAAGAAAAACTCCGAAAAAGGCTTGAATTTTGTCTTTTTCCTCGGCCGACAAGTATTTTCCACATGACATTTTTGTTATTCAGCACTTGGCTATTTGGCAGACCGAATAAAACTAAAATATTTATTCATTTATTAGGCTTAGCGAAAAAATATAATTAAAAGTTACTGTGGTTATATAGTTATGGAATTAATCAATTTTGAAAAACTGTTTTTTCTCAAAACAATTGAATCCTGAAACGGGGTTTTTCATTACGAATAGTTCGCACTGTATATTACTTAAGACAACCTCATAAAGTAAATGTTATAGTTGAGTTAGTTGAGCATAAAGAAAACTGCATCCATCAGTGGTATCGAAAATTGGGTCATCGTGATCTAGAAGCTATTTTCAACATGTATAAAGAAGGATTGGTCGAAGATTTTGTAATTGTTGATTGCGGAATTAAGGAAACGTGTGAAGTTTGAATGGAAAATTATTACGATTGCCATTTCCAAACAATCATTGACCAAATCACCGGCCCCATTCTACTTAATTCATAGCGAAGTTTGCAGTTTGCCAACAATTACACCGATTTGAAAGAATTATTTGGCTACGTTCGCCAACGAGTATTCACGCTCCGCTACTATTTTGCTTACTTCGTCATAAATCAGAAGTTCAGAAGTTGACAAGTTAAAGAAATTTGTTTAACTCGTAAAAACGAAATTTGAACGTAAACGAAAGATTATTCGATCTGATCGTGGCGGTGAATATATTGGGAAAGACGAAGAATTCTTAAAATCGCAAGGAATTCAAGTCGAACTAACAACAGGTTATGTACCACAGCAAAATGGAGTTGCTGAAAGAAGCAACACAACGTTTGTTGAAATGGCACGTTGCATACTAATTGATGCAAATTTACCGAAAACATTTTGGGGTGAAGCAATAGCAATACCAATTATATTCAAAATCGTGTTATCACAAGATCATCCCATGGAACGCCATACGAATTATGGAATAAAGTTAAACCAGGTATGAAAGATTTTCATATAGTTGGTTCTAAATGCTTCGTTCATGTATCTAAGGAGGAGAGAGACGAACTGGATAACATAGCAATTGAAATGACTTCTCGGATATGTTACCAACTCTAAGGCTTACTACAATCCATTAACGAAAAAGGTGATTTTCAATCTTGATGTGAAATTTAGGAACGATAATATTTTGGTATGAAAATAATTCAAGATTCAGATGGAAATTTTTATTAAATATTAAAAATGTCCAATTACATTTATTATATTTGTTAGTAAATAGAGAGCCTGACATCTCAGAAAATGTCAGCATCTTGGCTCAAAAAATAACATCTCCAGCTCAATACGATTGGGACCAACTGAAACATTTCCAAACACCAAACATGAAGTTAAAATTAAGCAACGTTCGTGGTGACGAGCAGGAATTATCTGGATATGCAGGTGCGAATTTAGCTGAAGATACATTAACTCGAAAATCAAACAGTGGCCAAATATTGTTCTTGAATGGAGGTGCTATTAGTTGGCGTTGTAGAAAACAAGGTGTCGTTACTCGATCTTCAACAGAAGCGGAGTTTGTTGCATTATCAGATGCTTGAAGAGAACTAATGTGGTTACAAAAGCTTTTACGCGATATGCATGAAGAGTTAAATCGACCATCGCCTTTGAGGCAATCAAAGTTGTCCTGAATATATAAAAAGGGGAAAATTTTCATTGCGAAGAAATAGTGAAGTGTGAATGGTGTCCTACAGATGAAATTGTTGCAAATCTACTGACTACACCGCTATTAGTTTCGAAGCATTAAAAATTCAGAAATTTAATTGGTTTACAAGATTGAGGGGGAGTTTTGAAATATTGAAACATAGCAATCTTATAATACTAAGTTAGTTTCTTAAAACTATTCTTCGGAAACATCTAATTTTAGTTGTAGTAAAACTATTCAGAACGAGGTTGATTGCTATGGTCTTATACGCTATAAATTCTACAACATCCTATAGTTCAATGAAAACATATGTAGCGTTTATGGAGAGGATTCAGTAAATTAATAGTCGGGAATTACAACTCGTAAGATTTAACCAAAGCCTGCATTCACTGGTATAGGATTTACATATACTGAGCCACATCTAAATCAGTTGAAAATGAAATTAAAACGTTCCGTTTTTGAAATGATTAGCATTAACTATGACCGGTCGTGTCAATTAAATGTAAACTAATGAAAACACTTATTCCTGAAAATGTGACTGCAAATGATATTCTTTTAATTTGCACTCCTGTTCGCGGCCATTAAGAATTATTAAAAATAATTAGGTAAATTTTCTTTATTTTTAGGAAGTTGTTGACGAATCGGATGGTTGTGGTGGAAAATTTAACGCCGTAGTTGTATCGCCACAATTTGAAGGCAAATCATTAATTCAAAGACACCGTCTTGTGAACGGAGCGCTTTCTGAAGAGCTTAAAATTATCCACGCATTCTCACAAAAGACGTTTACGCCCGCACAGTGGGAGCAGAACAAAACTCAATAAAAATAATTTTGTATCATTAATAATAATATTTTAAAATTTGTAATAAAAAAATAATTGTAAATTTAAAATGAATAAATCTTTAATTGCTTTTCAAATATCATCACCTGGGAAGGTTATTCTTCACGGCGAACACTCAGTTGTTTATGGAACGCCGGCGATTGCAGCAGTAATTGGATTGCGAAATTATTTATCGTTTTCGGTACTATTAACATTAAATAATTTTCATCACAATATTTTTACTATATCACGAATTTATTTTTTAGGAAACTGAGGCGTTTGTGATACAGGTCTCTTTTATTAAAATGGATTTCACCTATCAAATGAAAATGGATCACTTTAATAGTTTCCACGCAAAGAACTTTTCCAAATATCGAAATACCAATTTACCAAGTTCATTGAATCATGATGAATATTTAACAGAATTACAACAATTTTTAAGAGGCAATCAGTGTGATGCGAGTGACAAGGAACTTCTAAGTTTAACAGCTTTTTTCTATCTGCTTAGCGCAATTTTAGTAGATTCGAAGATGGAGCAATTAAAGACTGGACTCAACATCAAGATTGAAACCGATATGAGTATTGGCGCAGGAATAGGAAGCTCGGCAAGCTTCGGAGTTTGTTTGGCGGGTGCCTTTTATCTGTATTCCAAGTATGCACATTACATATTCTCGATATTTTTCAAACATTAAAAACAATTATTTTGTAGATTTTCCGAGTTTGAAGCCACTCAATATGAAATTACAAATGAGATGAAGGATACAATTTCACGATGGGCTTTTTATTCGGAGAAAATTATGCATGGTAATCCTTCAGGCCTAGACAACGCCATATGTACTTTTGGAAATATTGTAAAATTTTATAAAGGCTCTCTTCCTATAAATATTAATTTAAAAGTTTCGTTAAAAATATTGTTAGTCGACACAGGAGTTTCTCGAAGTACTGCAAAATTAGTGCAAAATGTAGCCGAACTAAAAGGAAAATATCCCAAATTGATTGAAAATATAATTAGCTCTATGGGAGCGTTAGTCGAAGATGCAGTTGAAACTTTGGAAAATATTTCAGATGACTCAGACATAAAGAATTACGAAAAATTAAAAGAATTAATTTCGATCAACAATAATTTACTTAGATCTATCGGTGTATCACACAAAAGTCTCGAGCGTATTTTTATGTTATGCGAAAAATATGATTTTAGTTCAAAATTAACAGGCGCTGGTGGGGGAGGGCAAGTTGATAATGTTACGTAGTTTTTCATAAAATTAAATTTCGTTTGTTTTAGGTATGCTACGGTTTTGGTGCCACCAAATTGTGATAAAAACGCTTATGACAAGCTGTGCGCCAATTTAACATCGAACGGATTTACTTGGCAAGCAACAACTATCGGAGGTCCTGGCATTACTTTCAAAAAAATTTAATTTTTTCAGAATTTAAAATTGTTATAAATCTAAAATTGAAGATGGTGTTGGCGATGATCGAAAGGTTATTTAAAAATTAGAATAATTAAAATAAAATTTAAACAGGTGTTGGTGCAAAATAAACCATCGCAATTTCGTAATTGAATTGAGTTGGGTCTAATTTAAATTTATAAAAGATAGATAAAACTGGAATTGGTTAAATTAACGGAGTAATTCCTTCGAAAAAAATATGTTAGAATTCACGCAGCCGAACCATGGGCTAATACCGAAAAGCGAAGTGGCTGTTTCAAAGCCGAAAATTAAAAGTGAGGAAAGCTAATTTCATTCGTTGGTACATCTAAAAAAGGACCTGGAACTTTCGTTGGTGCGCTAAATATCGCTTGTCATTCACGCCACTGTAAGTTATATGAAGTTAAATAAAACATTTTTATACAACTATAAATTTCTCCAGTTCAGATATCCTCATACATAGAAATGGGCAAAACTGAATAAATGGTCAAAATTAACAGTCTTGTCCACTTCCAGTTTTGAACCGTAATTGGATTATGAGCTCATTGAAGAGATTATGGAACTTGAGGAAAGCACTGACCGTTCCCAACACGACAGTAATCTAAAGGGATGATGCGGTTATCTTTTGGAACATATAATTTTATAATATTGTTTTATAATAGTGTTGTTTGTCTATTTAAGGGCGACATTGGTGCATATGAATCGCAAAGCATGTAATACACATTTAAGTTATTTATAAAACATTCTATAAATAAACGAGAAACGCCTACTTTCTACCCTAAACTTTACTGGGGATAAGCATAAGTTTTCAATTTTTTAAGATTAGGGTATCACGAACATTTTCCGTTCCCTGTTTGCCAACGCTTACGCTATGCAGAATGACAAATGCTGTAGGTAAAACTATTTATAGAACATAGTATCATGAGGGGATGTGTCAGAGACATATTCTTAAAAATTAATATTTCAAACATGAGTATGAATCATAAAAGCGATGCCACATACACATATCTACGGACGACTTCTAAAAACAGATTTGGCATTTATGAATTATATACAGCATATTTTTGACTTAAATTAATGAGATAATATGTAAAATATCTCAAATTAGTAGCAAAAATAATAAATTTGCAATTATTTACAAATTTAATTAAAAAATAATCATTTTTCTATTTAGCCGCTTCTAGAAACGGCTAAATAGAAAAATGATTTTTTTTCAATTAAATTTATAAATAATTGCAAATTTATTATTTTTGCTACTAATTTGAGATATTTTACATATTATCGCATTAATTTAAGTCAAAAACATGCTGCTATAATTTATAAATGCAAAAGAAAATGAGTTTTAGAACTCGTCCGTAGATATGTGTATGTGGCATCGCTTTAAGAATAAGTAAAGAGATATTTTCAATAATTGTTATCGTTCTCAATCTAATTCAGTTGTAACTCCTACGTGGACAACAATGATAAAAAAAATTCAGAGAATATGGTGTCTTCTAACTTTTCATTTAAAAAGTGAACTTCTCAAAGCATGATTTGTAAAAAAATAAAATCTGCAAAAACCAAAGTTAGCTCTGTTTTGTTAATAATGAATTTATTATTCCTTGCGAATTAATTAATTTGAATGTTTGGAATTTAAACGCGTGTCGTGAAGTGACAAAATATAAAAACTGAGATGTAAAGTAGAATTTTCTGGAATGAAGCGCAAATCTTGAAATCGACCGATCCTTAATGGAAGTTGGAAAGTGCTGAGAGTATACTGTAATTGTGTGAGGAATACGTAGGTGTAGAATGTAGAGTATCCTCCGTTGTTTGTACAAATTTTTAAATGGTGATAATTTTTTTTTTTTGATATTGAAAAAAAATTAAAGCCGCAACGCAACGAATCCTATGTGCACCGGGCTTAACGCATCAAAATCGTCCGACCAAAGACGCTATAATGTAGTATTACTTTTGCAAACTAAGAGGAGATAAGAACATAAAATTAATAAAATACTCGTATAAGAATATCAAAATAAAAGTTGGTTCTAGACCATTTATGTGTGGAGTATGACATCGTTCATGTAACCATCACGGCTCCTGTTACAGGACTGCCGTGCGAACATTTTTGAATACTTTTTTCATTAATGTCCAATGGCTTCAATTTTAGCTCGAATGTTGTTCTTAAGATCTTGAATTGTTTATGGATGATGTTAAATAAATGATCTCGGCTTGGTGGCCAATTGACATCAGAATTTCTTGAAATTATGAGATCATCGAACTTGGTTGCCAATAAGTCGAGTATTTCAGAGGTGTATGACATATGGCATTGTCTTGTTGAAACCAAAGGTCATCTAAATTAATTTCAACCAATTTTGGCCACAAAAATCCAGTTATGCCACGATAGCGCTCACTATTCGTATTCACTGTTACTGCATCTTAACGTTCATGTTCGAAAAAATAAAGTCCAATGATACCACCAGCCAAAATCTAATTAAATATAAGTCCTGCTTACTCGACACATATGAAATAAACAATAACTAACTAAAAATGTATTTGTAATTTTTTTTTAAACTAAGTATAAATGTGTAGGTGCAGAAACGAACAAAACGAAAAAAAAAATCAAATTTACATTGTATTGTTAGTGTATCCAACACACTCTTTGGTAGTTTTTTTATATAGGTATCTGTCAATGAGCATTAGAGCAAGACTTACATTTACGTAGATTTGGCATCAGCCCACAATCCAAACAGTAACTTTTTTATGGATGAATATCGAGGATTTTCAGTCCATGAGAAGAAAATGAGCTTCATCCGAAAAGATGATTTTTGATTAAAAACGCTCTTTTTTCGCGCATCCAATAAATAAAACGACGGTTGTGCTGATGGCCAGCTGGCTTTAATTGTCGAGTTATTTGAATTTTGTAAGGATGCATGTGTAAATCAACGAGTTAAATTCGACGTAAAGTGGTTAACAACACGTTTAATTGTTGTGAACAATGCCTCAAAGAGCTGCGAAAGTGAAAATGTTCGTGGCCAAGAACATTTTCACTTACAGCCGTTACTGTTTTTCTAGTTTTGGACGATGTGTTCATATGCTCCATGTTCTGCAACTAATCCAGTTCCTTCAAAACGTTTAACAATTTTGCGAATTCCAGACTCTGTAGGACGTCCATGTTTATCAAAGTCATCATGTAATTTACGAAATGTTTTTTACAGAACGATCACTTTCTTGGTGTTGTTGTGTTGTAAACGAACACATGACTAAAGATGGGATAGTGTTCATTGTTCATTTGTCAAAAAATTTTCGGGTTGCCACCGCACAATAAATTTTTTTTTAGCTTAAAAAACGAACAGATGGAACACCCTTTATAAGAATACACAGATCATTGCGAACAATTTTTTGTCCGAAAATCGAGGAACTCCAATATAACACTTCTAGCAGGAACCCTTAAAAATCGCAGATGGATATTCGTTTAATCCAATTTAATTCGTTTTAGCAGCTTACGATGTTTTCCGTTTTCTACGGTAGTTTAAGAGTGTTTTTTCTGGCGTTCCTCGATTTTCACTTTGGACAGCAAATGTGTATTCCTGTATCACATCATTACCACAACAACTACTATTAAGGTTTGGGATCCGTGATACCACCAATAGAGTTACTTTCTTTACTAAACTGGCCTTTAAAAATTAAGGAAAACATGGAGCCTTCCTCATTTATATGATAAATCAGATGCTGTTAAAGATTTATTCTTTGGTCCAGATTGAAGACTTCATAAATAACATCTATCGTGGGTAACCAATACAAAAATCCAAAGAGGTTCGAATTATTATCCAATCACCACATCAAAAACTGGTTGTATATAAACAGCCGTATTGACTATATTATTAATTATTATACGTTATTTCAACATAAAAAACCCACTAGTTACGTGGTTATCAAATTATGGAAGGATAGGATGCATAGTGCCATAGTTACCAGGTTACCAGTTAGTTCTCAATGAATAGGGACTTACTATCCAACCAGCCATAACTGCCGTAATTGGCGCTTTCAGGTCACTCAACTGTTGGCATCACGATTAGTGAAACAATCATCAATTTGGGAAAGCGCCCAATGTAAAAAGCATTTTGAAGAAAATTGCCACGATCCCGTAAAGATTGATTCGATAATCAGTGTGGTCAGCTTAATGAAACTAAATGAAAGATGTCTGAAAAATGTTTGGTTTATAAAGTTCGGGGGCATTACCAGAATACATCTCCAGAAAAGGCGTTACTAATATACTTCATCAAAACAAGAGCTTCCAAACGATACCGTCTTCCGCTTGGAGCTCATGTTTTTAAGAATCTCCAAAAGGTTAGTTTGCCAACTCCGGACATTAAAACTTCCACCTAAGATATTACTTCCATTAAAAACATAGAAACAAGCTTGGCTGATAGTGAGAGTATTTGTAGCTTTTATTAGATAGGGAATAAATTAACTTCGAGCAAAATTCTAGAATACAGCTTCTGTTGCTGAATGGAACTTCAATATTTCTTAGACAATTGTGATCAAATTTGATTTACAGCATGAAAACAGGAGTTTGGACGAAGTTGTGGAACAACCGTGCTGTTAAATATAAGACTTAAGTGAAGTTCAGCGCCTAAATTCCGGTTAATTCATCAAAGACACAAGTCACTGCCTTAAAATTCAATACTGAAAACAAAGCTGCTGAAAAAGAACATTACACTAAGGGCTTCTTGCATTGCCTGGATTTGATTTTTTTTATTCGTGTAATACAAAACGCGCTTCTCGTATTTCCTCGAGGATGATGAATTTGTTGTGAGATGCAGCTTCTTTGAAATGACAAATTTTGTGATACAGTCGAAAGCTCTTCCGAAATCGAGAAATATTATGAAGAGGATGAGTTTTTGGAAAGGATAAGGCCACTCACCATTTTTTGGGATTGTCACAATGATTCCAGTCTGCCTGTGTCCTCTATATACTCTGAAGTATTTATATTTTTAAATTTAAGAGCTCTGCTAGTAATTTATCTGAGCCCTGTGTTGTTTTTCAACTATTTAACTACGATATACGAGTAATAAACGTAGTCCAATGTAATAATGTCCTCAAACATTTCTCCAGCGGAAAAGCTGCAAGAGGTCTGCAAATATCATTTCGATAGAGGGCGTTTTCTTTGACTGCAGCGATGTTATATGTAATAAACTGCTCTCTAATCGTGTTTAAAGTTTATGCTTGCGAGCGGGTTTGATTAAGTAATCATTTAGTAATCTTATCTCTATTAATATTTACTTTAGTGTGAATTTCTGTTAAAAATAGACAGTTGCAAAGTATTCGCAACTAAGTTTATGCAATCACTAGGTAATGATCACAACATAACTATCCGACCCACGTTTGTTTTTAATCTCCGGTAGTGAACCGGGATTCGGAAGCGTTAAGCGATTGGAGGTTACTATAGCGTATTCAGTTTTAATTCGGATATTCGTATAAAGGATAACCCGACTGGGTTGAAATTCAGATTGAACTACGAATGGGATTATAACAGGAATTTAAAATTTAATTTCTTAATCGATTAAACGCCCAATTAAGATTGAATTGGAATTCTAAAATGAATTTTGATAAGAGATAAGTAGTAGACCAATTAAAGTCAGTCTCCGACCAATTAAAAATGTCCTGTGGTGACCTCTTCAATTATATGATCGGCAGATATTGGAGCAAGCAGCCAAGAGTTCAGATTAGATTTCATTTCAATTATTAGAGTATTGAATTAAATTTAGTACTTGTTGTTGATTGACGAAGACGATACTTTGCAGTTTTAATGGCGACCCGTAAATATAATTAAAATGCGGAGATCTGGGTGGTACAAAGAATCATTCACTTTTGTCGTGCTGATACATAAGTTAAATTCGGATTTAAGGTCAGGGCCTTGTATAGAATTTTAAATAATTCGTGTAAATCTGTGGTGGCCCGAGTGAAGTTGGTTCCGTATCAGAAACAATTTCTTCCTTCAGGCCGCGTGTGAAAATAAATCTTTTTAATGCTTCCATGAATGGTGTCGTGGAAAATGATGAGGAGTTAGACTGCCAATACAATCGGAAATTTTGAGTAGTAACCTACAGTGTAGAGCTGAAATTTGGACATAGGGTATGTTTCATCAAATCGCCAGTAAATGTATTGAAATTTTCTATCATTGGGGTGGATGTCAGTTTGTTTTAGATGACTGGACCAGACATTAGGATTACATTTAGAAAATACCAGAGCTAGTCTAAGCTGAGCCGTCAGATACAACTCTCAGTTTAGTCCTTATCGAATCAGATTTAAAAACATAATGGTGAGGAAGTTAAAAGTGATTGGCTTCGATTGCTTTAAGTGATACATATTCACAGAAACGTCAACTCGCAATAACGACGGAATTGTCTTGCTAATTTTTAGTACGAGAAAATGGCAAAAGAACGACGAAGCGATAATGATGATGAAGATAACTCCGCCCTTCTTAATTCATTGTCTCTAAATATCAAACAAAACTATCGGATTAGGAACTCTTGTGGATCGTCGAACTCTTTCGGTGGATGTTACTTCGCAATTGGCATTTCTTTAACAATCACTAGATCATTCTGTGATGATGTTTCCATTACTTGTTGAGGGTTTGAAAGGCTTCGGTGGTTTACTGGGTTCTTTCCTAGATATGATTGTTATGCACATTACTAGTTTGCGTCAATGTCGTACGAATCTGAATTAGATGTCTGCATAATCCATCGCTAGACTCTGTCTTGACACGATACATCATTTCTCTGCAGTATCCACAACTTCAGCTTTGAGATACTTTTCCGCTGTTCCAAAATTTTTCACAAACAACAGGTCACCGGCGTTGAACTTTGTCTCGGCGTTTTTCCAACGTCCTTAAAACAAAACGGTAAGTAGACAAACACGTCAATTTTAAGCCACCAACAATGTTTCCTTGCCATGTGCTTCATGCAAAAATATTAAGAAATTTTACTCGCAAGGTGTTTGTGACAGCCACGCGAACATGATCATTCTGTAACATAAGAACCCTATGAATGTGCTATGAATAAATCTTAGAACCTTATTATGTACAATCAATAAACTCTTTTCATCTATTACCCGAATTTGGTCTGGCTAATCATTCCGTACATATTGAACGATGTGTTTTGGCTCCTGTTTCACTATCAACAGGAAAATCAATCAGTTGTTGGTGGTATCTCACTTTAAAATTCATTCATGTTTCAATGTATTTCATATTAGATCTGACTATGTTTACCGATAATTCATCAGAACAATGATCTTTGGAGATGTTGAATCGTCATTACAAGCAGGTTCTTTTCAGGATGGAATATTACACAAGCGGCGTATGACCACAACTGAAAAGTACCGCCTGATAAATATTGATGAAATCGATAAAATGCATCCAAAAATGATAGAGAGAGCGTCCTTCTCTATCTTACTCTAACGCTTCTGATGTTCATTCAATAAGTTTCGGACGCAAACGTGTGAAATGACTGCGCCGATTCCATAAGACGAACCATCGGCTTTATCAATTCTGGTTTGATTAGATTAAACGTTTTGTCTTGTTTCGTTGCCCATTCAAAATCCACATCTTTACGATGCAGTTGGTAAAATAATTCATCGGTGCATGGAATTGCGTACTGAGCTGCGAATTTACGGCAGCGATTCGGTGAGCCCTGAAACTGAAACAAAGACCCAATTCTGGTTCCAAATTTGTTTAATTCTGCTCTTTGCCCGATGTTAGTTGCAGAACATTAATATTGACATCGCACCTACCGTATACTTGAATGTCTCAAACCAGTCCATTCCAAAAATTCTTACTCCGATGTTGCTTTCCGGAACCAATACATCCAAGTTTAGCTTTTATTATTCCAATCTGACATTTACGGTTACTATTTTTTTTTAATTTAACATTGGCGCCACCATTCGCTCTAAGCATTTAGACGGTTGGCTCACAAGTTGGCTATCCAATCTCACAGTACCTCCCTCCTCAGACCAACCATATTGACGCAACCCTCTTGCGTCGACAATAACTTCTGACGATCTTCAGTTGACGTTCAATTGAATGTACATTTTGCGATTCTTCTGCTTTATGAAACTGTTTGCAGTGACCAAAAAACCCCGACTTGCTCATCTACGGCACCTGCACTGACTCATGGTTTTTTACCAAACGGGCTCGAGGATCTCTAATGACTTGATGTTATTTTAAAGACACACGGAAAGTTAACACACAGAAAATTAACGATCCATCATCTGATTAACATCATTCGCCACTTTATTTCTCTTTTCGGACAATATCTGTATTGCTTTGTGTCGACTCAAAGGCTTTAACGATAATCATAACCTCTTTTAGTGTTGGATTTTCCTTCTGAAGGCAAGTGGTACGGTCAGCATCGTGAGCAGGGCGCGTAACTATAATGTCTCGGATTGCGGAGTCATCAAGGGATTCTCTGCAACCGTTCTTCGAACAAATGAAGTTACACCCACAAGAAGCTACACGTAATCGATCTAAACATTTAGCACGGTTCATTAGGTCGCTACAATCATAGAATTTCAGCCCTTTGTCAATATTTGAATGGCTTGGTACTAATAGATCGAAGACTCAAAAATATAAATTTCAATACTCAATGAATGATTTAACAAAATTTATTACTTGTGAACAGGTGCGTAAACTCAAGGAGAATGATTCGAAACGGAAAAATATAATTTTTACAGTTTAGCAATAATAGTGTTGTCTCATTTTAATTCGATGTCGTTGTCATTCTAATAATGATCGCTAGATGGAATTTACGAAAATGCTACTGATCGTAAGCAATTTGACCAACATTCTTCTGTTTTCGTTGTTCATCAGGAGAAAGCGCTATAGTCGGTACAAAACAACATGCATAATTAAACGCCTCGTTTAATTGCATTTCACGCAGATGAGTCATCGGGTTTCTGTCCTTCCATAAATTTAAATATATTTTCAATCGTAGGAATATAATTTGCTGGAGTTTCATATTTCCATTTTGATTTTGTTTCCGTATAAAATTTGGAGGCAACTAAATGAGAAATCAAAAGTCCCAGTTGAACGATCAAGTGGCTTGTTACCTGAAACACAAAAGCCCGAGACGTTTTCGAAACCTTGGTATCTTAATCGATTTGAACCCGAATCGCTCAATTCTTTAGCTTGTTCGTAATTCGTAGCCAGAAACTATAAATTTCCGAGTGATTTAATACCGCAGAGTGTTAAAAATAACTTTTAAATATTGAACATACATTGTTTATTTCATTTAAAATAGGAACTAATGACTTTGTGATCATGAAATCGTCATTCATCGGTGCTTTTCAATCGAGTATGTCATTGCAAAATAAAATATTGGAAAACAAAACTGCCATCACTTATTTAAATTTGGCTTGTCAATAAAAAATACTGCTTTTTCTACCAGAGATGTCATCACTTACAAAATTATATTAATCAACAGATGTCACCCCACACCATTAATGATGAATTTATTAACTCCCCTTCATATATTTTAATGCATAAAAAGAGTATAAATTCATCACTATTCTCAGTTTTTCGTTATCGTTCATTCGTGGTGAGCACTAGATGAGAGAAAAACAATTATTTTGTAAATTTTATTTCTATGTTATCAGAAGGCGTTATCAAAATAAAAAAAATATCTCACCACCACATATGTAATTCTAAATAAAAAAAAATACTAAAATAAAAACCAGGTGGCCATGATTAAAATTATTTTTTTTAAAATCAAATAATCACAGTCTGAGTCGGTGAGTAATACATCAAACAATTCTATCGGCGCTGACGACAAAAACGAAAAATAATTAAATAAAATAAAAACTATATTCTAACAATTTATAATAATTGAAATTTGTAAAAAAAAAGTTTTGTATTTGTTTTTGGTGGAAAATTTAGTGAAATAAAATTATGTTACATATAAATTTTTTTTATAATTGTGATTCATTTTTAATAATTATTACAAAAATAAATAAAAATTTTCTTTTTGTACGAGTGTGACGCAAAAAAAAATAAAATAAAATCGTTTATTTTTGTTTTTACTTTTTCTTTTAACGTGTGTAGTGTGCTATGATGGAAAAACGGAAAATGTGATGTGATTTTTTTTTTTGGAAAATAATAATTTAATTTATTTGTTTTCTTTTATGTTTATTATCAGTTTTTTTTTTAAATAAATTAAGTCAATTAATAATTTATTTATTGTGCATATAAAATATGTTTTGTGAAAATTAATAAAATTATTTTATTAAATTGTGAATAATCCTTATGAGTGTATGTGTATGTGTGCCGTTTTTTGTTGTTGTTTTATCGAGTGCGATGATAACAAAGAAATGAGAGAGCAATATTTTTTTATAATATAAAACAAAAGCGGCAGATGTCAAATAATTTTAATTTATGTTTGGTAAATTGTGAATTTTGTGATAAAATAAACATAGCTCTCACACTCTTGCATTGAAAATTATAAGAAAATCGCAAAAAAGGACTTTATTATTGTAACGTAATCACTTAATGAAAATTTTTGCAACAATGTGTAACGTACCGCCAAAATTTTATCAAATTTGTCGTTTATGCTTGTCAATGGTCAGTACCAGTGAAATAAAAAATTTATCATTATTTTTGAATGAAAATTTGAATAATAATAATAACGATGATGAAAAAGAAAAAAATTTAATCATAAATTATCATAAAAATATAATAAAATGTGAATTAAATAATACTAATGATGATAGGAATAGTGATGAATACGGTGGTGGTGATCATAATATTGATATTAAATCAAAAGTGAAAAATATAAATTTAACGAAAAAATGTGATGATGATAATGATAATAATAGTTCAGTTGATAATAGTAATGATAATAATGGTGACGAATTTAATATTAATAATATGGATAATCCAGATGATGATGATGATAATGAAGACGAAGCATTCATTAATATACCCAGACGGATTTATACTTGTTTAGCAATAAAGGTAAGTGATAAATCTTATGATTAATCAAATACCTACATAATGTGTGCTGTATCTGTGTGTGTGTTGTTACGCAAAAATTAAAAATGTTGCCAATCGTATTTTTTCGTAAAAAGCTAATTATTATCGCGAAAATCATTCGCAATCAATCATGACACTTTGATTGCTCTAAAAACGATATATAGCTCGTAAGTTCTCACCAAATTAAAATCTTATTATAAATTAGAAAGTCATTTGGAATTGAATATTATAACTCGGAGAGCAGTCAGAAATATATATGTATAACTATAACATAAAAAAATTGACTTTACAAAAAAGAAACACCAATCCCGGCCTGACTGAGAATGTCTGTGTTGTATATTACTTTTTTTTTTAAATTAATCAATTTCAAACAAAGAAAATTTGTTAATTTTTCTACTTCATTTTACCATTTCCATATTCATCTAAAATTAACCGAAAATAAAAATAAACACAAAATGTAATACATATGAAGTTAGTCGTCTTACTTTATTTTTGCTTGTTTGTAGTTTACTATAATATTAACCCTTGAGAAGACGGTGTCAATTACACGAAGCAAGGAATTTGCAATATTTTCGTGAATGCAAACTATGCAATATTAAAATTTGATCAATATTTTGTTTCGTCACGCAAGATGTAATGATTTATGAAAAAACTGTAAATCAAAATATCTAGCGAAATTGAGCCCCGAACCCAATAAGTAGTCATCCATTCCCGATGTTGGTCGGGAAACAAGAAATAAATAAGAAATATACTGGCTTACTCAGAGCTTTATCCAAAATTTATAAATTACAGAACTTAAATTAATCACAAGTTTGGTGATAGATGAACACTTGTACTCTGAAATAAATTCCCAAAACAAAATTCTGTGCAAAATACGCAATTTTTCACCGCATATCGAACGAGAATTGTTATTAAAAGTATTTTGCATAATTAGTCGTTACATTGTTTATCGACCATGAGTTAACCGCAACCGGTGCAATCAACACTGATTATTAAAATTGTTGCTGCAGACTAGAACTGTACGGTAAGGTGAGCTAAGCAGTGAATTCCACAAACTAGAACAAATCTTGCTCTAGCCGGCAACTAGTTAGCTTGTTTTGGAAATTTTGTTTAATAAAAACACTAAACCCCCTAAACTTCCGCTCTAAAGTTTAGGCGGTTTTGTTTAAAATGAGCTTAGAACATCCTAAAAATTAAAAGAAATATTTAGTAATTCGATTATATAGTTTACATAAATGGATGACGCGTACACAAGAATTAAAACAGATTTTTCGACAAACGAGATAACCATTGCCCGTTCCCGAAAAAATACCTGCATCATAATAATGATTGATTGGTGATTTAATTGTTACCTTGATCAATGGAAGCTTAGCAAATTAGTTTCTTCTCCTAAGATTAGTAATGCTTCTGATATTTCTCAATTTCACCTAATAATTTCCATTTCAAAAGCTTTTGGGACACTTAGTTGTTAGAAATACAATTTACGCTAATTTGAGTAGTAATAAATTGGTTAGAGTTAGGTTCTTTTTATTATTAATAAATAAATTACTGAGTTTAGTTTAAATTAACTATTAACTATCTTTTCAATAGCTCCGTAGCAGTTTTAACAAATCTCTTTCAATCCCTTATAGTTTTCTTGGTTCATATATTAATGACATATAACAACTTATTCTTAATTGGTCATTTTACATTTTTGCAGACGTCATATAAATTTGCGCCGTTTAGATAATACATCTACTAGTAGTGGTATTGGTTACCTGATAAAGTATGCCTTAGTTAGAACTTCTAACTGGGCTGTTTTTAATGGATTAATTTTAAATGCTAGTAGATAGAGCTTCTTTTACTCCAATTATCCTCAGTGGTGTGTCTATTCCATATTCTGTTACTGTAATGGATTTGGGGTTAGTTTTGAATGAATCACTGTTGTGGGTTCATCACAATGTTAAGGTTAGGGTTTACTGATCAATAATTTAGAAAGCAAATGTTTCTCTTATATTCTGCCGCATTATCTCTATGGTTGTTTTGTTTGGCATTGTTCGTTAAAGTATGAGTGTTTTGCAAAGGGCCTTCAATGCTTGTTTTAGTATTAGGAAATATGTCTATATTCCCCCATATCTATATATGGTTTTAGGGTGCAGTTTGAAAACTTATTTCGCGCTTCACTCCTCTAATGTACTATTACTTCTTCCGAGATACCTGTGTAGGTCCTTTAATTAATCAATTTCAATTTATTTAGTTAGTAAGAGTCTTAGGCTTAGTAATTAGATTATTCAAGGGTAAATTTTTAGAATGACACGTTTGAATGGCAATGCTTATTTAATTTTTTTTATTGCTACGAGGGCGGATTGAAAATGAAGCTACCTAAGTAGGAAAACAACATTTTTTTTGCCAAAAACCATTTATTTCTCAACATAGTCTCCATTTAGTTCGACGCACTTAGTAAGACGATATTCCAACTTTTTTATACCATCTGAATAATACGATTTCGGGAACCCCTCAAAATACGCGTTAGTTTCGATAATCACTTCTTCGTCTGAGATGAATCTTTGTCCTGCGAGCCATTTTTTCAAGTTTGGAAACAGGAAAAAGTCACTAGGAGCTAAATCTGGACTATAAGGTGGATGATCAACCAATTCGAAGTGTATTTCACGTAATTTTAGCATCGTATCTAATGCTGTGTGAAGTGTTCTGTCGAACTCGTTTTTGTTCGACACTGAGCACCCATGTTGCCGATAGCTTTTTCATATGCAAATGTTCATTTTCTTCAGTAACCACCTCTTTTGGCCTTCCTGTTGATGGTATTGTTGCAGTGGTTCTTCGGCTGCGTTTAAATTCAGTAATCCAATATTTTACCATGTAATCTGACGGAGCAGACTCACCGTAATGTTTATCGAGCTTTTCTTTTGTCTCTTTCGCCGTTTTCCCTTTCAAATAATAGTGTTTAATCACTGCACGAAATTCGTTTTTTTCCATTTTTCAAGAAGCACAAAAGTTGCTTACTTCAAACGACTACAACAAATAAACTAATCGATGAATTTGGGTGAAATTTTAACAGCTGACGTTTGACAGATCGCAATTTCTAAAAAACAAAAATTTTTTGTGTTTGTACTGCCATTTAGCGCTAGGTAGTTTCATTTTCAATCCGCCCTCGTATTTTTATTAATTGCCTTATTTCTTGTCACACATTGGGCGCTTTCAGGACACCCAACAGCTGGGAACATGTTGAGTAAAATCAAAGCCAACGTTATGAAAATGTTTAGTACTATGCAATTTTGAAATCAAATCAATTTGCGCGTTCAGGACCGCCAACTGGTCATGATTAGTGATATCATCGCCAATTTGATTTCAAAAGTTCATAGTACTAAACATTTTGATAACGTTCGCTTTGATTTTACTCAACATGTTCCCAACTGTTGGGTGCCCCTTTAGCGCCCAATGATTCGCATCAGTTCAAATTTTATATGGAAAACCTGATCCAAATTTTGTTTTAGATCACAAATTTTGATTTGAAATCTAGTAAGCCACTTGCATCGTTTCATGAAACATGAACTGAACCGGATCAGATCAAGCATCAAGAAACACAACTATTGTTAACTTTTTAGTTCTGTCCCGTGCTTCACCTGTGGTTTTTTTGCCAAATGGAAGCTTATCTTTCCTGAAATAGCAAAAAGACGCTTACTAGATTCCAAATCAAAATTTGGATCAAGTTTTTGATATAATGGGTGTCATGAAACACGGCTAATTTTGTGCTGAACGAATTTATTTGTGGGAATTTCACCCAGGCCTTGTCTATATCCGATTTGCATTGCGCCGTACTTTTTCTGTTCTGAGACGAAGTCTCTTTTTTATACAAGCATATACATATATGTTCATACATAAATAGCCAGTGTCAAAATAATAAATAAATAAATAAAATAATAATTATATAAATAATAATTTGCAAATCTTAATTGCATATATCACGGATCTGCGAAAACTTATGTTCTGGCCTCTAATTTAAGTGCTGGAGGATGAACTCCTGATGTTAAAATATTTAAAAAATTTATTAAAATGACCTTGGAGTCAAAATTTACTAGCTTTTAAAATTGGGGATCTTTAGAAATTATTGTCCAGTATGCTATCTTTCAGTCAATATCGTGTCCGTTGGTCACGTTAATTGGTTTTCACAAGTAATTGAGCTCTGCCATCGAAGGCTTCCGTCCTCTCGTAATTAACGCATATGCGTTAGTAATGTTGTTAGTAATGCGTTCGAAATGTTGTATTTTTCTTTAATAGAAGAAAGTATTTGCTTAAGCATCCCATGAAGATCAATTTTATATTCCTCTTATTTACATTTAGTGTTTCAGCTGTGTGCTACAAATAAAATTGCGTTGCATTATAATTCACTAGAACAAAAGTTGGCCCGAGTTTACAGCCCTGCGCGGATACATTTGTTCTCATCCGCATCCACATAAAACACACTCATCCAGATTGAGCAGTTTACCCCGAATATTACTATTCGATGCAGCACTCTAGGCTCGACGCTAGAGTTATATAAAGCAACAGAGAATCACAGTAATTAACGCAAAGCTTTAATCGCGCGATCTTAATCACAACCACAATCTATAATGCAATCACCTTTTTGTCTAATTAAAAAATTATAAGTAATTTAAAAACTAATTAATTTGGTGTCAAATTTTGAATATAACACTGTACGTTTTAATTGAATAAAGCGCCTAGCGAGCACGCTATACGTTTAGATCACCTAGGCCTTATTTACGAGGGAAGCCTTAGGTCACAATCGAACACTATGACTAATTGACTAATTAGTTATATTCGCATTCGCAACTGCTCGTTTTGGTTTGAATCTGTGTAAGAAGACTGCGCATTTCCCATGTTCCGATGATGCTTTTGTCTAAACCAGGCACTTCGGATATCTTATTCGTTAGTAATGCTACTGTTTCGAATATATGCTTAATGTAATACGGCCGTCTAGCTACTGATTACATTTTTCATGTCGAGCCGCAGTAGGTGCTTTATGAATATCTCTTGAGCTTAATCATGATATTCGGTATTATTTGATCTTCCAGAATTTGAGCGCTTCGCTAGGTAACCCTTTGGATTGCTCCAACAAGAACAGTTGCCGCATCAGTCGCGACCGCCTTACACGATATATTTATATCGAACAGTACTCCTCTTTGTGCGCTAATAACTGTACTTTGGTGGTGACAGTCAATTATGTCAGATTATCCAGTGTTCCATAGGTCTTAGATGCCACCACTAGGTCGTCTTATATCTTAACGAGGGTGCCTTCTTTTAGACCCCATGTCACTTCGGCTCTACTTTTCAGTATAAGGAAACTTCCTTACTACTGTCGAACATTTCATCATCTGCATTTCATCAACAGCCATAATGGCCTTCTGATGTTCAGAGAACCTTTAAGTTTGATCATTATGATTTTGAAGGAGGACAGCTCTATTTTGTTAATAATGCACCAGCTGGCCTATCCGACACACATTCCCCGTTGCGAGTACAATACTGAAACGAGAGTACTTGATTCGTATTTGATTTGAATCAAATTCGAACGATTCTTATTTAAAATTAAATAGGAATTTAGTACTCTCGTTTTCGTACCGTATTCAGAAATAGGGCCCAGGACAGTAATTAGGTGAAGAGTTTCATCTTACCAGAAAGCCATACTTTTCTATTTAAACAAAAAACAATTAGTAACCGATTCATTAAAGCATGCTGCAAATAAATTGAAAAGAGGTACGAGTAAAAGGTTGTAGGCGGACTTGCTAAATTCAAACCAATTGATTAGTTACAGTAAGCCAATTATCTGGTTTTATTTACCAGATAAGTCATTAATTAAGATAGTATTTGAAATCTGAGAGACATTTTAAAATTACTTCTAAACACAACTTAAAAAGCTACTGACTGATCCCTTTTGGTAATGTCACAGAGCTTTCGGAACAACGGGGGGCTGGTTTGGAAGGTTTTAAAATTTATTATCCTATGCATGATTTCAGATCGGCAGGCAATTGTAGAGGTACTGTACCATATTTCAAGGTGGATCATAGCACTGAATTTCTTTGTGTCCAAATCATTGATTTATGACATATTAAAGGAACTAATACTATGTACTTAGTGTAAGGCGTTGCTCAATTTGTTGTTGTCAACCATCTGGTTGATTTTATTTAATTATGAAGTCTTTTATCACTGAGTGATTTACTAAATTCGGATTTAACGTATTTTTCTTACGAAATTAAAAATTACAAAGCGAACGAGAAAACATAAAACAACTTTTAAATAGGATTTGATAAATCGCAGTCTGCTAATGCTGCAAGAGAGTTACGATTATGTGGGTCATTTGTCGTCTTAGACAACGAGATCGCCAATTTTCTGAGGAAAGCTTGCTCTCGCTTTAAACTGATCGGTCCTAGCCAAAGCGTTATCTTTCCAAATAATATCCCCAAGTAGTTCTAGCTGCTCAAAACTATATATTCAACCGACAATTTCGTTTTCTTATGTGTTCTTCTAACTAACAAATTTAAATTCCATTGAACATCTACTTACAAGTATTACACAATCATAAACTTTTTTCGGCAAGGCAAGATATGCGTTTACAATAAAGAGGGACCACATTCAAACCCTTATTACGATTCAAAATAACCGCTTTACAGGTGGTCTACGATTGATAAACATAAAATTTTGTGATTTTTGTTGGGGTTCCTTTGTCTTAATTTGTAGGGAAATGAAAAAAATCTAATTTTGTCCTTGTATTGAAGAATCACTTCACTAAAGTGAAAGCTGCGTTTTCCTGAAAAACAATCGGATTTAGTTCGTGATAGCTTTTTTGAAATTTGTCCAATTTAAAAATATTTTTTTTTTTAAATTAAATAATTCTGATTTAATAGTAATCTAAGTATACTTAGATTATTATTAAATCGAAATTAAGTATTTAATTAAAAATAAATAAATTATTTTTAAATTAGACAAATTTGAAAAAAGCTATTGCGGACCCAACCCGATTGTTTTTCACAATAACAACAATTCGCATTTTATTTAAATTCAGGCAGGTGTTGTAGCGATTACAGCTATGGCACTTGAACATATTTAGAAATAACCAAATTTACAATCGACTACGGCGGCGATTCCTAAACTATGGTCTGATAATTCAATTTACTCGTACTTCATTGATGATTGAAGATATTTTTTGAATGGAGCAGACATACGAAATTGAAGTTTTGAATCTTTTCTGTTCATTTGTTAAAAATCTTTACGAGCCAAAAATGGAATTTTCTAATAATGCAATGGTTCGAGTTTGTTGAAGTGTACATGGCTCGTAGCGTAAACATTTTAAAATTAAAAAAAAATTTTTTTTATTTCGCAAAATTTGCGAAATATAAAACAAGTATTTCATTTTAAAATGTTATTAAGTAATTTTTCCAAAAGTCAACGGCAATAAGTGTAAAAAGTGTGGCAGTAAATCTCTTAATTTTACATACTTTTAAAGTTCGATCTTCATCGTTTTGAAATATAGGGCTCAGTAACGCCGGTCTCGCAGACAATTGTGTTTCATCAAATGATTTTATTTAAAGCATCAACCACAATTTAAAATTTGAAGTATTATGTTGAGACGCAACACCTCTATCCGCAGAATTATTTTTATAAACGATCGAGATTGCCTACAATAAGGCCGATTCAAAAAAGTTTGGAATAGTCTGCTCTAGAGCCTTGCCCAGTTTTATTACATAGCTTCAAACCTGTCAATCCGAGGTATCATATATTTAGAATAAACAATTACGAAATGATGAGGTCATAAATTCACAATAATTCCATCATACGAACTAAAGTTTTTATTTATTTTTGCTTAGCTACTGAAAAACATCTAATGTAGATCGTCAGTGTGGATATACCGCTTATCATGAACAACTATTTTTTGTCATAATATTTTACTGCACTATGTGCAATATTTTGCTTATTACATTTTTTTTTGTTCGTCGAGCCTGTAGCTGAATTTACGATTTTAATTATGTACTCAATGTGGGCAGTTTTAGCTTATATTATTCGGCGTTGTTGTGACATTGTCTTCTTGGTTAAAGATTATTATTCTTCGTCAAATGCGGACGTTTCTCTACCTTACTATGGAAGCAAATTTCAACTGACAGGTAATCATATTTCAAGATAATCGATGTAGATTAAGTATGTCGTGTGCATCCCGAAAATTGTAGACACGATTTTGTTGGCCGATAAAGTCACGTTGGTTTCTTCGGTGTAGGTAGATTCTACAAACCAAGTACTCTGTTTTGGATTCTTCGGCTTGTGCTTTAGTTTTCTTAAACATTCCATTCCAAATTAAAACGCGTGCATTTGTAGTCAATTTGTGAGTAATCGTAGTATTTTGTAGAAAGTTTCTGATATCAAAATGATAAAAATTGCTGGCAACTGTACGGCTGCAACTCCCACAGCAATATCATTAATCGTACGTTTGGAAGATCCCCAGAATTCAAGTATAATTTTATAATTGCAAACTAAGTTGCAGCTGGAAGAAACTCGCCTTATTTGGTAGTTGTAACTAGTCATCTTAATTCACATGACAAGTCGTGTTTACGACCTTATCACTATTGAGTAGACCAACCCCCCTCGCCCTCTGAGTACCTCTTTAAAGATTTATCGATCTAGGCTATAAATTTATTTTTTGAAAAAGTTAAATGAAATGAAAAATAATAATGAAAATTTAATTTTATTTAATATTAAAGGTAATATTGGCCTTTTGTTGAAGTAGTTTTAAGGACAATGAAACACAATTTTATTTTCACTATATTATTTCCCTATTTTTAGTTGAGATTAAGGACAACACTATATGATCGAAACTCGGTTTACGTAAATATTAAGAAATACAAAATCATGCCTTTCCATCGCAAAAGAAATCCGTTAATTACTTCATACAAAGTCAACAACGGAGTATTGCAAAGAGTCAATGAGATTATAGATTTAGGTGTTACATTTGTTGAAAATGCCTATTGAAAATTGTATTGCCGAAGCGAATGCCATGTTTGGATTTGCTAAAAGATGGACAGATGAATTTAAAGAAGTTGATGATTTTCTTGTTAAAGATAAGTGAATCGGAATACGACCACAATTTACCATTCCATGAAAATATGGCTTGGTTACCGTACTCAACAAGATGCACGGATTACAAAATATGCACGCTTGAAAATAGACGACTTCTCTAAGGCGCGGATTTTTTTTGGTAACGTTTTGCTTGGTCACATTGATTAAGCTCACATTTTGGAAAACATCAATCCATGTACCTTGCAGAACATTTCGAAACCATGAATTTTTAGAACTAGAAAACCATTCCACAAACTATGGAGAAAATAACTGCAACATCATCGTCGACCTATTTGACTTTAATTTATCAAAGGACAACTTCCAAAATATCTTGAAGAATCATTTTTAAAATTTTTAAATATTAAACCAAAATTTGATTTATATTTTTTTTGTTTTTAAGTTTTTTGTTTGAATTGTTTTTGAATATAATTTTTGTTTTAAACTAAATAATCTGAATCATACATGTAAATCGGAGACCAGATTTCTTGAAATAAATAAATAAATGAGAGCAGTTTGCTAAGACCATTGCAATTATTTGTCTTTAATTTTTTCAATATTTAATACTTTCATGCGCTTCTACTATTGGGTCAATTTTACATTATCAGCAAAGCAAAATTAATACGGTTTGCGTACGAAAGCCAATTTTGATAAGGTTTGACCAATATTTCTCGAGTAGTTGATAACTCTTCCAATGAAAATCATCGATCATCTTACAAAGCTTAATGATGGGTTGAGGAAAAATAAATCCATTATTTTTTCACTAGATGGCTTTAGTGGCATATATCTCGTGATCTCGTGATATATTTGTCGCAGTGAGCCATACTTATAATCGTTTGAAAGGGAGATTGATGTACTAAAATATTCGTTTGTCATTGTTGTGATTGATCGATTCAGTTGTGAGTTACAGCGTGATGATAATTGAGAGATTGATAATGATCGGATTGAGAGGGTATCATATACTTTGAGCTGCTGCCCTATGACCAAAGGCTCAATTTATACCTCTACTGCCAGCAATTGAACCGACTGAAGGCAGCAATTGACTGGAAGCGGACATTGTGTTCCACCAGGGCAACACACGTTTATGATGACCCGTTAGAAGCTCCGGGAGCTTGGTTAAGAGGTTATTATACTTTATAGTCTGAACCTGGTATCAAACGATTTTAATTTCTTTTTGTCCATGGCAAACGCTCCTGATGGTGTAAAAATGGCCTCAAGAGATGCTTGTGAAAACTAGCTATCTCAGTTTTATCGAAAGAATGGCGCCTATTTAAGCCAAAACGAATGATTCATGTTAAATAAAGCCCCGAAATAAACGTAAAAATAAATGATTTATATTCCCTTAATTAAGTATGTTAATGCAATGTTGTTGTATGTTATGCGGTTCTACTCCGTTGATGAAAGATCTAGAAATTAGGGACACAGCCAGCCAGCCATTCGGTAATTGGAATTGCCATTTTTACTAATAGAAAGCTCTTATCAAACTAAATTTTGTTCTTAGATTAAAAGATACGTAAATGTCGATGACATTTCTTGCAAATTTAATGCATTGGTCTTCATTTTTTTGATCTATGATAAAAGTTTGGTTTGGAAAGATCTTGCTTTAAGTAAAACTTCGGAACGCTACGGAGAAATTATAATAAAAACTAAGGAATGATGTAAAATTATGATATGTGTTCTTAAGTATTTTTAACAAAAATGTGGTAATTTTGAAAAGAATGAAGTTTAAGTGTTGGAATATAATTGCGGATGTTTATTTAAACTTACGAATATTTGTAATTTTTCATATAAAAAAATTTCACCGTGCTACTACCTAACTTGGATGTAAGCTTGTTGTAGAATTGTAACCGTTACAATGATTTCCGATAGGATTAAGAACAGTAAGATTTCGCTATTTTTAAAACCATCACAGACTAGAATTTGCATGGTTTTTCGACATTTTTCATAGCACACTGACAATAACATCATCGGTCATAAACGGAAGAGCAAATCGCCACAATATACAGTATACATCTGAAACTGGTAACCGAATGTTAACTATTAATTTTTGATTAAAATAAACAACTGTAACTTGGCTGACCAAAGTCATTAGAATACGAGATTGAAAGCGTATTCAACAAATTCTTATCTCTTATCTTGCATGTAATTTACAAATATTATGTTTTATCTATGTATATACAAAAAATTTAAGTATTTAATTGGCTGGAAAACGTATTTCTTATCTTATCTTGAAATAAAACTCTGGGGCCCAATTGTATGATAACAAATATCAATAAAATGAATACGAGTATGCGACCAATGAAATTGTGCCTTATTGCTTATTAGCAAAACGCGCTGATAAGAAAATTTCAATATAAAATTTACATTTACCTTACACAGCAAAAATATTTAAATTTATAGTTCATCGGAACTTATGTAATAATCAGCAAATTCAATTGATTTGCCAATTCATATAGTTTCACAATTTTATTGATTGTTCTACTGTGCTCTATAGATAGTTTATATGTGGTGTGTAGTAAATTGAGATTTAAAGTTTTGAAAGATACTGAAAATTCAATTGTCGTATATGTACGTATTAAACCAGAATTCCACAAGCCGAAAACACAATCGCATTAATCGAGATAATTAGTTTTCTGGTAATTTAATGTTATTTTGTGGAACTATTTCTTAACTGTGATCATTCATGTGAAACTCTTTTCTTATATATATTTTATATACTATATATACATATATAAGGACCCATGGTTTTTCTGTATTCGCGCAAAACTACATAAATTTATATTTGTAAAATCTCGCCGAACGGATGTGGATTTACATTGTATATAAATTTTAAATTTAGCGTTACCTAATCAGTTACTTTGTCATATTATTCATCCAAATTACCTATAATTATCGTTTGATAACCTAGTAAATATATTCATAAGAAATCATATTCCCAAAAATAATTTATGCTAAACCGAATGAATGAATGAATAATAACTTCGTTTTAACACTTTCCATGACCAAAGCGTATTCGCGTTCGTAAATGCTTTATTCAATATTGTTTAATACGTGTAGAATATCAAATTTTGTTACGACTGAGTGGGTTAGTTAGCATTAAGAAGATGACTCAGTCACAAAAGAAAACGAAACAAAAATAAAATCGCAGAAATATTACTTATATATCGAAATACACGCTCTATACAACGAACGAAAATATATTGTACGTGTGTGTTGTGTGTAGAATTGAAATAAAAGAAATTTTCAAATTTTCTTCTCTTGTTATCAAATTTCGCGTTTGGTGTTGTATTTATAATTTGTGTATGTTTATATTTTGAAGTTCCAGTGGCAATAACCTTTACTTACCATATATAATATGCTAGCACTGAGTGAATTTTTGCAATGCAGTCGTCGCAAGTATGGTGAGACTCAATACTTTTGAAATGTATACGGAGACGCCTCTTTTAAGATTTGCGAAATGTTTCTGAATCTTAAATCTAAATAAAGATCAACCTTCATAAATTAGATCCAATAAATTGCGAATTAGGTTAATTTTCAATTGACAAAAATACAAAAACAACAACCATTTCGAATACCACAATATAATAACAATACAAATCTGTCTAACATGCTTTCTAATTACAAAAAAATTACCAAAAAAAAAAGAATTATATCATTACGTAAGATAATAAATCGCGAAATTACTTCTAAGCGAAACGAATATTTGTCATATTGTGGTATGCTGTTAGCCTCCTGCCTGCCTCTCTTTATATTTATTTCGTGTCTTTAGAAAAATATATAAGATATATTTTATAATAAATACTAATACACTAAAATACTTTACACAACTTAACTGTCAATCAAATCAAATTAAATACATTCAATTTAATTTTAACAAAATAGTTTTTTTTGGAATTGTTCAATAGTTTTTTTTGTTCGAACAAAGAATGTTTTCTTTAATTACATCGTAATCAAACTTTAGTAAACTAAAAAAAAAATTACAATAAATTATTTTGTGTGGGTAGACTGTATTATATATAGATAGAGGGATAGTCATACCAAAAAAAAAAATACTTAGTGGGTAGATAGCTTTTTTTAATAAGTAATCGAATACGATTATCTTTTAATCACTTCAATGTTTCTATAGTTTCCATACAGTATGTAAATAGTTTTGATTCCATTGGCGATATTTTATGGTTTCATTTAGTGTACAGAAATGTGGAACGTCAATATACAACAAAATATATACTTAAAATACTTAGTTAGCTTAAATTTTAATAGAGTTAGCACAACTATTACGGTGACTGGGACATTGTTACCAAAACTTTAATAATGTTTACTTGTCTAAATAAATTTAAGTTTTATAAACGAATTTTGTACCAAAATAGAGCTTTTTGAAGTTGAGGTTAAACAAGGCCAAATTTACGATCGGTGAATGTCTTATGGCTTCGCACTAGAATAAATAAGAAAAACGGCTTTATGCAATGGACTCAAATCATTTTTCATTCAATCGGCGGAATCATTGCATACAGCAGCAAACATAGTAAATACAATCACCTCTTTCTCTCTCGCTAGCTATCACATCACATGAAGATATTTTGTCGCCTGCACGGTGGTCCTCCATCCATCTCAATCCATCGCTTACGCCCTCCAAGTTAGACATCCTATTATGTAGGTCTTGTTCGACGTCGTCTCGCCAGTGCAATCGGAGTATTGCCCTACGGCGTGCATAACCTGGTTATTGCTGCAAAACTTTTTTGATCATCCGTTGTTGTGGGGACCTTGCAACGTGACCTAGCCATTTCATTCGGTTGAATTTAATGAATGCAATGGATATCGCTGATTCTGAGACGTCGCTTTAACTCATGGTTTATTCGAATCCGATATTCGTTTCCCGCAACGAACGACATTCGTTTCAAAAGTGGATAACATTAGTCAATCGATAGAGATTTACACGACTGCAAAATATATTTAGATTGTACTACCCTTAATTGGGTGTAGATAACTCGATGTCCGATAGCAATTTGGGCTTTTATGTCTGCCTGCATATCATTTACAGCTGTTATTACGGTTATTACTGACCAGAGGTATTTGAAGTCTTCTCCGCTATCAAAATTATGGTTGCCGATTCTGATATTTGACACAGAGATGTTCTTGAGTGTTACGAGTTTGGTTTACTGCTGTTCACTTTCAAACCAATTATTTTTGTGTAGCGATCGAGCGGTGTCAAGCCGTTCTTGATATAGTTAGGTCTTCGGCCAAAAAGTACAATATCATCTGCACAATAATATTAATTTTGTGCATCTAGTAAGTTAGTGAAACAGCAGCAAAACTCCCAAGTCTCAGTTTCCGAACAAAATCTGTACTCAGATGTTATTTCACAGTTTGCCATACTTACTGACAAAACATCAGGGACGTTTGTTCTAAGCTCTCCTTTCTTGTCTTTGATGGCGGTACTTCTCGGGTGAAAACCTTTAGTGTGATTCCTGGCATTAGCAAAACAGTCTTCCGAGTTTCTATGTTCCGCTTGGAAGCTGATATTTTCGATGTAATTCCTCATATGTTCGCGCTTTTATCGCAGATGTTTAGTAATAGCTTAGCAAGGATATATTCTACTGGAGAGCTTCTACTGTTAATAGCGACATCTAGGTGGCCTTCTTTCGATAATATTTAGTCTCGCGATAGTTATGGCGTACGGTATAGTGAGCCACTGCTCTAGAAAATTGTAGTCTTCGTTTTTACTGTGCTGGTTTAAATAGTCAGTGATAGCTGATTTATAACTCTGCAGCGATACTTGATAATCTAAAACACCGACATTCCAACAGACGCTCTTTTGTGTTTGTCTGTATATTGAATGTAGATGACAATTGGCATCATTATTTGAAAACGATAAACATGTGATCGTTGCTGATATCGGTACCTCGTAAAATTTAAGTTAAGATCGGATGCTGGTAGAATGTATCTTAGAGATTATACCGTGATCGATTAGGTTTGCCGATCTTCCGTCATTCTATCTCTACGGTAATTCATGGAAAGTCTTAATGAGTAAAAAAACATGCTTGATACTACTAAATTGTACAACATTACCAGTTCGGTCACGCGTTGACCGTTTTGCTATTGTGCACTCCTAACGATTTTTGCATTAAAGGAGCCCGCGATAATTTTAATGTAATGGATGCCACTTTTGGACCCTCGAAGTTCTTGTAGTGCGAGTACATCTCCGACATGGTAATCCAAGGTCTTTGTGTAAGGTTTAAAACATAGTAATTTTTGTGAGAGAAGCTGTGAGTCTGCTGTCCAACCCGCTTGTTACGTGTGGGTTCACGTATTGGTGAATAATCTTAAGGCATCCAGTCCTACCTTAGACACGTTTATATAACGAACTGCTTGGTACAAGACAGACGCTCGCTTCATTTAGAGTTAACCAGAGAGCATTGCGATGGGGTCTAAATCTAGGACTTTGACTCTTAAGCTAATTCCATTATTTTACAATGTAGATTATGATACCGATAAATTAAGCTAATTTTAATGTTTAACTGTCTGCGTTGAACTATGAAATTAGCTTTACGAAACCTACAAGAGTAGGTGTCTATTTAGTGCAGACCGAGCCTATTGATTTTCTCAAGAATCGTAACGAAATTATTTTTATGAATTTAGCGAATAGAATCAATGTTAAGAGCAATCAATAAAGACCAAAGTGCCGCATATTTCACGCGAATTATCTTAAAAATATAGAAACACAAATTCTTAAGGTATGGATCAATCGAGTAGTTGGAAAACTGACGGAAGCCCGTAATTATAGGAACACTTGCATCGAACAATCGAATCAATAATCTTAGGTTTAACGTGGGAAAGTCACCCGATACAATTGGATTCAATGCCTAATGCAAATCCAGACAATCTAACGCGGGTATAGAAACTCAACCAAAGTACCCTGAGGAACTATGGCTCCTTCAAGGGGTGTCGCGGTTTCTATTGATTCTTCCACTAATCCAAAGGTATTGGCGGAAAACGCCGAGTTGCAAGGCAAGTTGCCTAAGGTCATCTTTGATCTTTGATGTTGGCTCGGAACTTGATGGTAACATGGTAACAATTTGCTGGGCAAATCAAAACCGCCTAAATTGAAAACTTTTCAAGGTTCTATCTAGAACTGGTCCAAAACATAAAATACACTTTGGGTGGCGAAAGTTGAACTAGTAACTAGAAACATAATGCTACGAGTAACACGTGACAGCGCACGTGAACTGGTTAAGATGCCAAGTTAGAGAATATCTGACTTCTACTAGGTGTTTTGGGTATCAACGATACGGTCATGTGGAAAAGGCAAACTTGCGATATGCAGTGAAACATCAAAACCATATCAAGTACAAAACTTAAATATAACTCTAAATATGAGTTTAGTCAAAAAAGACGCTCTACTTCATGTGCGCTAAAATAATCAGATCATAAATATTCGAACGCATCCAAACAGGATCTTGATATTCTATTTATGTGATATAATCCCATTCACTAAACAGCCAAATTAGTGGCATGCCGCTACAGTCAAGTCTCCAGACTGTAATTAGTATTCACAACGTTGGCGTGAACATGGTGAAGCTGAGTAAGGTTTGTGATAGCCTCGACGATTGATTTCATTTACCTCCTCTTACGGTATAAAAACATTTCTAGAGGGTACTAGTTCTGTTATATGCCTTGGTCGAAAAGTCACCACTTGATAACTAATACATAATGACATTATTGAACAGCTGTCTGGAATTTAGGTACTTTCCTAAGATATGCAAGTCGGATGAACTGCTCATTATCAGGAAAACTGGTGAGAGAGATCCACTTTTGTTCAAACTTTATAGACCTATCATGTAGCTACAAGTAACTGGAAAATTTCTAGAAAGGTTGTTTGCCACCGAATTACACGACGAATTATAGTGGACTGTCCTCGGACATACAATTTGGATTCAGACGTAGCATGTCTACGGAAGATGCAATAGTCCGCCTAAGACGTACTGACACAAAATCCAGAGATCTAAATATGTAATGGGTATATTTTTGGTCATAGCCGGAGCATTTGATAACCTCACGTGGCCTAATTTCATCGCAAGAGTATCTGCATTCATTCACATTATAAATGTTATTAGGAGTTACTTAAGTAACCGCTCAGCAATAGTAAGATGGGGTGGCATGGTATGATTTTATAACTAAACAAATCACCACAATATGTAATTAAAACTCTATTCTGGCCTGGAATATCATTTTTAATATTGTACAAGCATTATTAATGACTTTGATGAACGTGCATTCGCGGATAATAAAGGACGCGGATAATGGATGACGTAATTCAACTCGGGGACTCGAATTTTAGTGTTAGGGTCAAAACATAATAAATATATTAAACGAATGGAGCGTAGCAAACAAAATTTCACTATCTGCAGAAATACAACAATGCTTCAGCTAAGCCAAATTTTATTCTTGTCGTCCTCCAAATATATCACTAAATGATCGAAACTTGAAAATGGTCAAAACTTTGAGATATTTAGGATTTAGAGAATTTGTCCTAGTTCCTGGTGAGGGTAAGGCAGGTTGGGGAGTAGATCATAAAGTACTCGTATAATAATTTGCGAAGGTGCCGGTCAATGGTAAACCTTTGAATTCTATAAAGTGATTTTGATCACAAACTGTTGAGAATTAATCGTGTTCACATAAATCGCATAAACTAAATCATGATTGATAAATTAAATTTATTGTATAACCGGTAAATAGGCTGATTTTCATTCATTTTGACCAAATTGAAGAACTTTACATCGAGTTGTATTTCGCATAGTCAAATCTCAGAATTTTTTAAAATTTATTTATAATCCCAATCTGACTACAAACTGAATTTGACCTTAATCGGTCATGAACATCGTTTCGGCAGCCTGACAGATGAATAAGGTTTTTGGTGTTCTGTACTATACTCGACGACGAGTATCATGTCTCCATGTAGAGTTGAGCCTAGGCTAAAATCGAGTTTCAGTTTATGGAAGACGAATGGAACATAAGGATTGCACCTGCTGAAAAAAATTTAAAATTTTTTATTTAATTTTGTCAGTCAACAGTTGTATCATGTTAGCAGTTGTTTTATTTTCATTTTTTCTCCCGAGAGGCTCTTATTTTCCATTTAGAATCATAAATATTGTGATCAATAGTAAGAGTAGGATATTTTTGAAAAAAAAGGCAAGAAACGTTCGAAGGTTACCTAATTAATCGGCGCCCCTCTGCGTGACATAATCTGCTTAGTGGGTTAAACCGTACTAGTCTATGTTGGTATTAAGACAAAGGATTATACTTGACAGATTACCTAACATTGTTGAAAGATAATGGAACGACAGTCGAATTACCAGTCAGACCAGTTCAAAAATCGTCGGCAATAATGGGAAAACTAAAATCAAGAAACCATTTTATGGAAATATCAAAATTTTATTGACCTTAACAATGACAAAAGAAACATCTTATATGGTTAAGTTTGGGACCCTTTGATTCGGTTGTACAGTTTATCTTAAGCGAATGTGGCCTTTTTATTACTCTTTTAGCCCTGCATATCACTGCATATCATTTCAAATCACAACGTTTAAACGTACTAAGATTGTGACCAAGACTCTTATCAATTATGATAATTTGAAGAACAACTGGATTCTCGCAGAATATTTTATAAACAAAATTCATCATCATTATCGGCTTGAAACGCAATCATTATTAAACAGTATGACACCACTTTTTCTGATATTTCACACTAACGATTAAAACCATGTCGTTATCAAACATAACGATGATTTCATATTTAAAGTTCGCACTGCAACATTTCAATGAAGCAAATAGTGCTCTAGTACGTACGGGTTTGAGATTAACGTGTTGGAAAGCCGTTAAAAAGCAGCTAACCTCTTAAAATTTCGTCACGTTTATCATCTTTTGCTTCTAAAGAGTGATTTTTTTTCTTATTGGGTTTTCATGTATATGTTTTTGACACATCACGCGTGATTACCGACATCTGTCAAAGTTAATTGTTCTCAGTTAGAATTGCCATTTTAACATGGAAAGACTTACATTCGAACAACGTTTACAAATTATTGAATTTTATTATCAAAATTCGTGTTCAGTGAAAAATATGTTTTGCGCATTTCGTTCATTTTATGTCCGTTATAATCGTCCAACTGAGCACGCAATTCAAGCCGTTGTAACAAAATTTCGCACCAATTTCACGTTATTGGACATCAATTCACCGTTGATGAACGACAAAATAAATATCCACCCGTCGCAGGGCACAGCAATTGGGATTGTGTTATTCGATTCCGTGGAAGGTTTTACGTACGGATTTCCGACAACTGAAGTCGAACGACTTGCCACAGCGTCGACATTTTGGTGAGTGTGCCTTATAACATCTTGAGAAAAATCTGTTTTTTTTACCGAAATCTGATTTTGCGCGATTTGACGCCTCTTATTTTTTATGAGGCTACGTGAAATCTCGTCTATCCCAATAAATCAACAACAATTGCATAATTGGGAGACAACATTAAACGTGTGATCAGCAGCCGAAATGTTCGAAAAAGTAGTGAAAAATTGGACATCTCGCATGTACCACTTAAAACGTAGTTGTAGTAAATGTTCGCCGCAACTACTATGAAATAATCTTTAAAAAGTAAATGGAAAGTAAAAATTTCAAACATTTTTGGAATATTTTCTGTTTTTTTTTTAAATTATAAACCAAACGCTTAAAAAATCACTTACTAGAAGGAAAGATTCGATTAATCCAGAATTTAATTTTTTCTGGATCACCAAGTACACGTGTTCGGAGCAAAAAAAGTAAACTACAACTTTACGATGGTAGACGACGTATAATATAACGGGTTTTTTCAATTGTGCGGGTCAATGTTGGCAGCCTGAGACGACCAAGCTGTTTTGGTGGCGTCCGTCTAATCTGGTGTTTTTTTTTCAGTCACTAATGTCAAATCACCATGTCAAGTTACACGATTGAGCAGCACGTCCAAATGATAAAACTTTATTATCAAAATGAGTGTCAATTTTACAGCAGACACGGTGGTCCTTCAAAGTTGACTCTCCAATGGTGGCCAAATTTGAAACAATCGGTTCGGTAAACAAACAGCCAACACTCGTACGTCAAAGAAACGCCAGATCGGTCGAGAACATTGCCGCGGTTCGTGAAAGTGTACAGAAGAACTAGAGACAGTCAATTCCTCGCCGTGCACAAGAACTCGGCCTTTTACAGACTTCAACTTGGCGAATTTTGCGTCGGGACTTGTGCATACACCCGCACAAGATCCAACTGACCCAGGAGCTGAAAGTTAATGACCGTAAACAACGCCGTTTATTCGCTGACTGGGCTTCAGAGCGTTTGAAAGAGGACCCCAATTTTGGCTGAAAAATCTTCTTTAGTGACGAGGCGTATTTTTGGATGAATGGCTATGTTGAAAAGCAAAATTGCCGTACATGGGATGACGCCAACCCACACGAGTTTCACCAGGTGGCAATGCATCCACAAAAAGTTACTGTTTGGTGCGGATTTTGGGCCGGTGGGCTTCATTGGTCCTTAGTTTTTTGAAAACGACGAGGCCATAACCATCAACAGCGAGCGCTACAGAACGATGATAACCCAAATCATCTTTTGACCCAAATTGAACCATATGGAGGTAGACGACATGTGTTTCCAGCAGGACGGGGCTACGTGCCACACAGCAGGCGCAACGATGGACATTATGCATGAACGATTTGATGGTAAGGGTATCTGTCGCAAAGTTCGTGAATTAGCTACCAAGATCGTGCGGTTTGACCCCGCTAGACTTTTTCAATAATTCGCAATCGACCGATGCCCTTAAAGCCAAGATAACCAATACTATTGCTCAAATTTGGCCAGATCTTTGCGGCAGAGTTATTGAAATTTGGGCCACTCGGATTCGTGCCACCGTAAAAAGCCGCGGCGGACATTTGAATGGTGTTATATTCCATAAATAATGGCATGTGCCTTTCAAATACAAAGAAGAATTTCGTGAATACCTCCCACACAGCTTAACCCTTTATATGTGAACCTAAATCAATTTTGGATAACCAGGAATATGTCTAGCCTTCTGTTGTACATATCATTAATTACTTTAATCGTTTATAATGTTTTGTCCTGAACTGTTGTCATTATCCGGATCTTCTCTTATATTTCAAAAACCTCCAGGCTGAAAACTTATAGTGATGCAAACAACTTTAAGGAACCTAATAATGAAAAAAATCGAAATGCATCCGAATAATAATTTTTTGTTACAGAATAGTACTTAAATGATGTCAGGAGTGGTCATCCAAAAAGTATCCTTTTACCACACCACCAACTACACATAGCATGAAGTATTAAACATTATTTTCCTAGTTTGTCACTACAGTTTGACAGCAAATTTTTGTTTAAAATTTTTTAATTTTCTTCAGTTCGAAACCAACTGCCATCCAACATTTGGTTATCTCACCTTCTCTCGTAACAATTTATATTAAAAGTAAATTTTAAATTACTAAAGGTAAACTGCAAAATTAAACCACGGTTTCAGAGAACGCTGAGCTCAAATTAAAATTACCTTACGATTAGATTGATATGATATTTGAGAGATAATGTCCGGAATAATTTTAAATTTAAAAAGAAAAATTAATAATCTCTCCGGCAAAAGCGATAAAAAAATTAAAATTTTAGTTTGATATTATGAACATATTTTGACATATTTTGTTTGATTTTTTGTCGTTATTTGCTAAACTGTTCAACATCATTGCAAAAAATAAAAAAGTCTCAGGGAAGCTCAGGTTTCCACAAAATTTTGCAAGGATCGATCTCCCACGTAATGGAAAAAGCTGAATTATGAAGTTCTATAATAGTCAATCTGTCTGGACTATATAGATGCCGAATTTTGGTGAAATAAAGTTGTCTTTTATAAAAACTCGTCATTTTCGTTAAAATTAAAAAAAAAATATTCTGAACTAATTTAGTTAGAAATTTAAATTACCATCATTTTGTATTTTGTAGTTTAGCCGAATTTTTGTTGAAAATCATTTTATTGTAAAAATTCGTCATTTCCGCTTAAATTTTGGAAAAACTGATCTGAACCGGTATTGTTGAAAATTTAATTTAAAATCGTTTAGTTCTTAGTCGTTTTTCCCGTAAATGATATACATACATACATACATACTCAGTTACATACTTAGTTTTTAAAATACATATTTTCGAAAAACAAAAGAGCTCCTATGAAAGCTGTTACTTCCGGTTGTCCAATTTCGGCCAAAAATCACTGTGATCTGCCAATTTATGGAAAAAGCATAAGTATGAAGTTTCACTCTGATCAGTCAATCCGCCTGGGCTGTAAAGAACCACCAACATTTAGTCTGTACGAGACCACACACGCACAGACACGCAGAGATTGTTTAAAAACTACTTTTTTGCGATATAGCAAATGGTATATCTTCAAAAACCTCGAGGTCAAAATTTTTCATGATTACTAGACTTGATTGTACTACGTAAAAGTAGTAAAATAATACATCCGTAATTGCAATGACATTGTGACAAAGTGAACATGATGAAATGCATATTTTTTTATTTTCGCTGTCGTATTAAAAATATTTTGATAGAATGAGAAACATCGAAGACTTGTCATACATGTTTCGCTTAATGCAGTGTCATGAAAAAAGAAATATATGCGAAATGTCTTATACTTATTTTTATCGTGGACAGTCATAGAATATATCATTTGAGAATTAATGTGGCTTGTCATAAATTAGATATTCATCAAAATAATTTTTTTCTTTGTTATACGAAAGGTATGACGTTTCTCTTCCTGAAAAAGGACTACGTAAACTACTCCAAATAATTAATGCCGTGTTCAGACTTAAACACGTTCCAAGTCAATGGAAAGTAGCAGAAATAATTATGATACCTAAACCAAACAAACCACTTAATGACAAAAATTCGTATAGGCCGATTTCCTTACTCCCAATAATTTCAAAATTAGTCGAGAAACTACTCCTAAAGAGACTCAAACCAATAATAGCAGAAAGAAATCTTGTTCCTCCACATCAATTTGGGTTCAGAGAAAACCATTGAACAATAGAACAAGTACACCGAATTATATACATAATTGAAGACGTATTTGAAAAAAAGAAAGTATGTTCAAGCGTCTTCTTGGATGTAGTACAGGCCTTTGACAGAGTATGGCATAAAGGTTTGGGATATAAATTACAAAGAGACTTACCAAAGCAGTTTTATGAAATTCTAAAATCTTACATATCTAACCGACACTTTCGAGTTAAATTAGATGGCGAATACTCAGAAATAAAGAAAATATCAGCAGGGGTACCACAAGGTAGCGTTCTGGGACCAACTTTATATGTTCTATACACCTCGGACCTGCCAACGATAGACGAGACTAACATAGCGACGTTTGCGGATGATACGGCCATCTTAGCAGTTGCTAACTGCATAGAATAATCTACAAGCAAATTACAAAGAGCTACTAATATTGTCAGTACCTGGACCAAGAGATGGCGAATAAAACTTAATGAAACCAAATCTGTTCACGTAAACTTTACCAACAAGAAGGTCAACTGGATACCAGTAAAACTGAACTCCCAGCAAATTCCCTATGCAAATACGGCAAAATATCTAGCCATGACTCTAGACGCGAAATTAAAATGGAAAGAGCATGTGAAAAAGAAAAAAGAAGAGTTAAACATCAAATACAGAAAGATGGATTGGCTCTTAGGAAGAAATTCTGAGGTAACTCTACATAATAAATTGCTACTATACCGGCAAATCCTAAAACCTGTGTGGACTTACGGTATTCAGCTCTGGGGCTGTACAATGAAAACCAATGTCAATATCATCCAGTCATTCCAAAGCAAAGTCCTAGGAGGAATAGTTAATGCACCGTGGTGTAACGATTCGATGGGGTACGCTGTTCTCCAATATGATCCAATGATTTATTATTTTTCTTCAAAACGAGTAAATCCATAAAACTTCAGAAATGTATGTGTAAAAATAAAATTTTAATTTGATTATACGGAACCCGTTACTTATTTCCCTTTAATTTTTTTTTCGGTTAAAAAAAAGAAAACGAGATGTGCTGATAATGGAATCGGCAGTCGATACCCAGTTGTCAGATCAGTTTGATATACAAGAACATAAATTTAATAATTAGCATCGATTGACAAATTATACATGTCTATAAAATTTTTGTTTTGTTGACCGAAATCGATCATAGCCAGTTTTGTGTATGATACGATGTTAACAAATTTAGTATTAATATTAATAAATTGCTGCTGAAAAACATTAAATTATTAGAATAGTGGTTAGTGTATACGCAATCATTGAAAACGTTAATGAATAAAAATATAGTAATAATTAACGATTGCGTCTTTTACAACCGTAAGAGTTGTATATAAAAAAATTAAAGTTGTATAGTGTATATGAAAATAAAAGAAAAACTGTATATGAAAAAGCTGAATAAAAGTGAAATAAAATCATATGTAAATTATAAAGGTGTACGTTTTAATTTTCTGGCCTACAAGTGTTCAAAAAAATCGAAAGATCTCCTAATTAAACCCGCAAATACTATCGAGTGCTACAGTGGGACTATAACGGCGTTCATTAGAAGCAGCAGTCACTACCGGTTCTATTCGACCTTTGGGATATGCAGAAACTAATGGGAGAGGGAACTCCACCATTCAACGGCAAAACTACTTGAGTATTAACAAATTTTTTTTATTTAATATTTTCAATTTATCTTTTTTGAATTAATACCTCGCTATATATGTTATCGTATTACTGCCCAGATATTGTTTTAGAACTTAAAGTTTTGTTCAGAGTGTGTTCACCAGTTTTGAATTATCTAAAATTTTTGGGCTGGCCTACAGTGAATCTAGATTAGTATTATATTATACCCTATTGTAAATGGATATATGTTATTGTAGATCTTTTGACGGTCGTGCCTGTTTCTTTTTGTAAGACAAATTACCGTGCGCGTACGTTATATTACCCAATTAGCTCAAGGTGAAATTATGAGCGGTTAAAATTTTCCGTATATAGGTTAGTGATAGGATTGTGGCACCGCGTGGATAAATTAATGTTACCATTTACCAGGCTTTGAAAATATACTTAGCTGCTTCGCCGACATGTGGATTACGGTTTCGGAATTATGACCCTACCTAACGACGAGCCAAACCCGAAAAATTAGCCTGGAGTACCGAAACCAACAAGCAGTTACAGTGGTACATAAAAAATGACAACCTCCATAGAGATCTGAAGATAGATTTCGTTAGTGAAGAAATAAGCAAACACGCAAGATAATACATGCAACGTATTAGTCTACACCAAAATGCTGAGATACGTCGTATGTTGGATGATTCAAACCCAGTAAGGCTTCTGCGAAGGAAGAAACCGCATGATCTTCAAGATCCAATCAGGATCGACTAAAAATATAATAAAATTGTAAAGGGGACTAGCCAAAGGGATACAACCGTCCAAACAAGAATATAAATTATGAAAGATAAATTACTATAGATGATTTGTAAATCAGTTGTAATAAATAAATATATATAAAAAAAATACGAAAGGTAAGAATAAGAAATTAATTTTTTCCTTAAAAATTATGCGCCTGGATGTTGACAATACACAAAAGAATGGGTTGGCTACACCAAGAAATAGGAATATTAAATTGTTTATAAGCTTAGAATGTAGTTTGTTGTTATCTGTAGTAACACGTGTCATTTGTAGTTGGCTGTCATAAAAATCATGTTGAGGTTAAGTGTAATTCGAGTATACGATAATTTTGGACATATAAACACCGTGGTACACCGATGAAATTCAAAAAAATTGTATTGACACCACTTTATAACAAGCGACAGCGAAATACAATGATATAATGGACTTACTACGATATATACCACCATGCATGCACCAAGGCCTCTCCAATTTCTCCCGCATACACAAAATGTAGATGAGAATTGAATTGTTAAGTAATTTAATTAGTTAGAGGATTACCTAAATTGTATAAATGGTGTTTAAGTGTTGTAATGAAATATATTGTAAAATAAATTGACTATAAATTTTCGCAATTTGAAGCATTTTTAATTATATTGAATGGACTTGGGCTTTTAATAAGGATTGTAAATTTAACTCTCTTAGATAAATTTAAGGGGCGTGGTGTGATACATTGGTCTCCTATACGTACACGTATATTTTTAATTTCATTGAAACGCAAACTCTTCAACATTATTAGTAAGTTTATTTACAGGCTCATTTATAAGCAGGTTATCACTTTAAAATAAATTTCAGATTCCTGAGTAATTATTTCCACGGAATTTCTATGCATTTCGACGCATAAACTGAAATTTATGAAAATGCATAACCTCGAATTAATCTGACAGAATCATAAAAAACGCCTGCCGATCATTAAAATATGAATGCAACCAATTTTCTGACCGAAAGGCGTGAAGAGCCTATATACATATAAACACACTGTTCCACGTACATAAATTTTTCATTGATAAGATTAAAAACAATAGAAAGAAAAACTCTAAAATGCGCTACTGCTGATCTTCTATAAATTTAAGATAGCGTCACCTGTCTTATTTTACAGAATAGTTTACATATGTTATTTGTTTACCTGATGTTACACTTAAACCTTAATACAAAAACATTATGTCGCTCTTAAACAAATATTATTAATTTTTTGGACTATTTGCTTAATGAGATTGAATTACTAATTAGTGATGGAACAACAGCGAACTCGTTTGGAAAAATAACAAAAGTAGCTATCTACCAGGACCAAAAAGTATAAAGACACAAAGAAAACATCCTGTCAAGTATTAAATTATTCAAAAGCAACAAAAAAATTGTACCCATAAAATTGAGTACTCATATGCCTCTGCATCTGTGATACGATACACATAAAGAAGTTGGTGAATGTATCGATTGATGAAATTGAAGTGGAGGATAAACTATTTAAATACACGGTACACTATCACCAAATATACAACCAACCGCACACATGTACACTTTAAATCAACATATACCGGAAGTTTTACCATTATAAATTTGGTTTCGAACATACATCAAAAATAAAATACGAGTATAGAAAAATCTTAATATTCTTTCGTATTCTTTTTATCATGTATGAAAGATAAAGAAGCCTTTTAGAATTTTCGTTTTATATTTTATTTAAGTTGCTGTTGTGTATTATCCCAAAAACTTGTTTTTTCTTCTTTATTTGGGATAAAAATAAATTTCGTCGTATCATCATCATCATCATCACCAGTATCACCAGCAAAGCATCAATAGATCGGAGAGCACACACACAATGACACTGATTTCTACTAAACACATTCATCAAAAAATCTTTGTTAGGAAATACATAATTCTTTTTCGTTTTGATTTGAATTAGAAAAAAATTCTAAATTATACGGCTGAGTTTTTTTATAAGAAAAAGAAAACAGGTTGATTGGTTTAGATAAGGAGGTGTAAGTATATTGGTTGGTTCTTTATAAAACAATAAATCGATTTGTGTTCAGGAATATTTATTACTTAATTTGCGCAAGTTTGGTGTTTAATATTTGTGTTGGATTTACACATCCTTATTGACAATTTTCTTAAATCTTTAGTTCATATTTCAAATCCGTCTTTTCGGGATGCGGTCAAGGTAAATAATACAGCAGCAGGAAATCTGATATAAAATATCGTTTGTCTAAACCCAATACTTGGTAAAAACCTGCCTGTGATTATATAACGACTATACGGAAACACGGAACGGAAACGGTGAGACGAATATTGAAATTAACAAAAAACCAACTTAATTAACAAAATATCAAACCTTATAAAACATAAAGAACCAATTTTATTTCGTATACCACAGTATTGCCAAAAAGAAATGAAATTAATAAATATTCAAAGTGGAGATTGCGATTTATATCAGTAAGACAACGAAAATAAAATAAAAACAAAATGTGTTCCGCGATTTTTATTTTTGGGTAAAATAAAAAACCAGTTTTACTTTGTTTTTCTTTATTGTGATGATAACATTTTTTTTTGTTTAAAGAACATCAACAACAACTTCGTACCTTATTATCGTCTTAAGTTTTGTTTTCCTTTAAGTTTAACTTGTTTTTCTCGCTGTACATCGTTATTCATTGTAGTTACCACCTACACTAACTGTATATATAAAAATACATAATATGTCTTAGAGAATAAGTTACTTTGAGTACTCAAAGAAGATTTTTACTCAAAGCGTTCGGGTTTCGAGTTTCTAAACCAAATGTGTAGGACTGTGCTTGCGGAGTTCAGTATTTTGTGTTATCAGCCGTTAAGTTAAAAATAGCTTCACTTATCTAACCCATCTAGCGTTTGCAATTTCAACTACCGGTTATTTCAAGTGTGGCAACACTTACGTCATTCTTGTTATGATAGAAAATTTGATTAATGTTTGACATTTACGAAATGGGTTGCTTTACGCTTGCACAAAATTGGGAAACATTGAAATCAAAAAAGTGGTGAGTGTTCTACCCAAACTGAAAGAAATTTACGTGTAAAATGCAGTAGAATTGAAATGCCTACAAGGTAATTTGTGGATCAATTTGTGAAGCAAGTTCTTGAACCTGCGATTCGACTTCGTTTCATGTTTTTGTGGGGAACCGTTATGGATAAGTGTTACGCATAATTAATGTTATTAATTATTAATTAATGATTAGGTTAATATTAACATTATTAATAAATTTCCGACTTATTCTGTTCTAGAACTTAGGTCTCGTACAAATCATTCATAACTTTTAAAAATAACATTTCTTTATTGTTATATATTTCGTATCTGTTATTTATTTTGTTTTCCCAAGGTAGTCGTTGGAATTACGTTCCTCCCAAGCACATAGATGTACTCTCGAATTGGAATTTGGTAATCATAAAATTCTATGTGGAAAAACTACCAGAACTTAACATCAGATAAGACGCTTAAAATGCCTTTAACAAGTTTAATTTTTATGTTTCTTTTTCATTTATTTCCAATTTAGGAGGAGCATAGGGCATCTACTAGACTGTACCATCTAACTCTGTTAGGTGCTATTGCTTTGATTTCCACCTCTGTAGCGTATTGTTGATCTTATGCGCATGCTTTCAGGTTTCCCAAGCGTATACCAACTCTGATTTCACACGTGAATTTAACATTCTTACTTTCGTGTTGAAGGATAGGACAGATGTGTTCCAGACTTTGTGTAACATGTCGAACTCGCTATCTAATTTTCTCATGACCCTATCTAATACTACTAGGAACAGAAGTGAAGAAAGTACGCTTTCTTATCATACTCCTTGGCTGTTACTGCGTATGATTCATTTTGCTTGCATTTGTATTGAACTCGATGACCTGCATCCTTGTACATTCTTGTATGAGTTCGATTAATTTCTTTGGGATGCCAATTTCACCAAGTGGCTTTCATATTGATTACCAGGATCGTACCGTGTCGAATACACGTTTGCAGTCCACGAAGTTTTGAATTCCATTCGTTTAACTGCTCAATGATGATGCGTGTTGTTAATTTCGGGTTGATTGTCGGAGAAATTCTTTCTTTGAGGACCATTGCTATATATGGTTGTGTTGAGGAGGGATATACCGCGCCAAGTTTTGCATTCTCAGGTCACCTTTGTTGCGAATCGTTATAGTCAAGCCTTCCCTCCATTTTCAAGGTATTCTACCGAAACTCCTCACTTCTGTTCTTCCCGCTACGAGCGGATGGGTGTTTATAGTTTCGTTATTAGCGCCAATTGTTAATTCGAAGATTTGAATATCGTTGGTGATGTTGTTTCCGAAATATTTCTTCATCTCACTTGTCTTCATCTGTTGTTAAGATTTGGCCAGCTGCATCCCTTATTTGTGGTATATTAATGAATTTTTTAGTTGCCTTGTTTGTGGTTACTGAAAGTTCTTCTGCTGCCTTGAGAATGTTTTCAGTGATTATCGCCTACGGTCACTCCTTGCCATTTTCTTGATTTCTCGTGTCGTATCTTCGTATTGGCGTTTCAGTTCCAATGTATTTTGTTGGCACATTTTCAACTTGAGTTGCTGGCGTTCTTCGGTAGTCTTTCTAGATTACTGATCTAGCGTTTGCGTCTGTATTCTTGGTATAGTGTGTTGGTATTGTGTTTCTTGTGTCGGCATCTTTTAATTTGTCGGTGTTAAATTTCTTCCGATTTATCTTGATGCGTTTTACAGCGACAGGCTTAATTTTGAGCAGTGAAATTATCAGTTGGTGGTCATTGTGAATTCTGCACCTCTCATGCCCTGGCATTTTGTAATGACGCGAAAAATGTCTTGTTGATCATTACGTGACCTATTTGGTACCTTGTTTTGCCATCGGGTAATGTCCATGTGTATTTGTTTATATTTGTGTGTGGAAATTTACTCCTTCCCATGAACAGCAAATTTGTGTCGCATGAGTTGTTTTCTAATTTTCGATTCGTGTTCGCGTTTAATAGCCGAGGGTCGATATTTGTGCTTGCCGGTTCTGTAAATATTTTGATTTTAGATAAATGTCCAATGTCCATCTTAGCCAACTCCCGGGGCTGCTGAGTAAGACATACTAGCATGCCGAGGGTAGATTTCGTTCCATTCCATTATTCACTTTCTTCGGCACAAAAATGAAAACTAGAATTTTTATTCTCACTAAACTTCTTAAACTCTGTATATTTTTAATCAGGTATTATAAGTTTATCTAATTTTTATTGGGTTGGATACACCCATTTATATTTCTAGAGTTATTTGCTCAAAAACTACTGCGACTGCTTAAACCTATATGTCACTATTTTATAACCCAAGTGACCGGTTTCGATAAGTATTTCTTCACTCGACGAAATCGTCCAGTTGTACACTAATCTCTTAGTAGCGCTATTGCTCAAAAAACAATAACCTGGACACTACCATTATCAATTTTATAGAGAAAGTGTTACGTAAATCAGCCACATACTTACGTAATACATGAAAGGAGCTGACAACAATCAAGCTTCCGAATTGAAAATTTGCGATTGTATCGTTTTTTCCAGACAGTCAGTTGTAAATATTTCTATAACATAGCCGGTTTAGCATTGAAAGGTTTATATGTTGTTGGAGGTTCCATATTAGCATAAACTAATTTACAGGCGATCGATATCACATGAAATTGGCCGCAATTCGGCGTGAACTATTCCACTCGGTCCTTACTCGGAAGTTTGTGGCTTATGGTCTGAATTTGTGGCTTATGGTCTGAAATTCTAGAAATTATTTTATCGTAGAATTTATTTTACCGCGTTAAACTCCTATCCAGAGCATTGCACAGTATGCCACACTACATTAATTGGTTTGTGATTTTAACATCGCTTCCTGTTTAAAATCAGGTAGAGTTTAATGAGAAAGTGGCAGAAATATGCAAACTGTTGCTTGAAAGTAGTAACGAATAATCTTTTCTACGATAAGATTAGTAGTGATAAGACGATAAGATTAGTAGTGATATGCAAATATCTAGTAGTGCCATAGCAATGTTAAAATTACCCAAATTAATTAGGCATGCCCCACCTTCATTTAGAAAAATATTTTCAGACTAATACAGAAGTTTTAGGCAGTCTACAGCAACGCAGCTACATTTCATATTTGTCATATGCTTACATTGTAAATTTCTGCCAACGAGACATACTTACCACCATTATGATCCAACGCAAGTGCTTTAACTTCTGCCAAAAGCTAATGAATTTAAGCACTATCGGAACCAAATGAGATTCGACCGGTGATAAGAGTCAATATATTTAGGAAGTGCGGCCCATCTTCCATGTCAGTGCTAATAGGTTAAAATATTTCATTGAATAAATAAAAAGCGCTATTATTTCCATTTTGAAAATTCTTCCGTGATTACCACTTCAAGTTGTTAGCATTTGTTAGTTACCCAGCCCCGCAACATTAAAAACAAATATTTTGATCTCAAACTATAACATATTTTTGATCTCATTTAAGTTTTTTTCTGAATTATTGTTGCCGAAGTACAAGTTTTAACAAAATGGAATTCTAGATATCAGAAACACTTATAACGTACATATTAGGAGCAATTGACAGCCCTTCGTTTACGTTTGACTGTTACGTTGACCCCGAAGATAAATGGTGGAGCCATTAAAATTATTATTATTATTTGCTTTTGTATCCTGTCTCTAATGGGATTCGAACACAGTCTTCCAGATCCAAGTGCCGAAGCTCAATGGAGGGAAGAAGTAGTAAGGATAAATAAATATTTTAAGTTTATTTATCGTTTATTTATAAATAAATCAGATTATATCGCAAGTAGTTACTTTCTAAAAAAAAATTATTGTTACCACAAATAAAAAAATATATCGCGAATTTTACAAATTTGTGTTGCCCCGCTCACAATAGACTTCAGTCACTTATTTTCTTTGATTTTCCAACGTTACAAATAGATGCTTTTTGCATATCCTTTTTCAATATTTGCTTCCCAAAATTAAATTCATACTATAGAATCCTATACTTTGTATCTGTTTATATGTAAAGCTTCAGTTGAGAAATCTCTTAGAAGCATCAACTCAATAATCGACCAGTTGTTTTACAATACACTTCTTTTCAGTTTATTATGATTCTTATTTGGGTTTTGTTATACTCAGAGAAAGGCTCATGATATCTTTCTTCTATACGCCCTGCGATATGTTCTCCAGTGGTCGTACTTTTTATTTCCGTACTTTTTCATGTGAATTGTAAATTGCATTTTTTGTCTTAGCTAGTGATATTGAGATGCAATAAATATTAAAAGCCCTTTCAAAAAACAACTGTAATGTTGCTGAAAAGTTTATAAACAAATCATACCAGTTTAAACGATTTAGAATAATTTTCATCTCTTTACACAACAATAACACTACATCTCTCAAATATGATTGTTTGTAGAGGACGATATGTTTAACTATAACAACAGTTAACAATAACTATCTTATAATGATTTTTAGTAACCTAAGAAATCTTAAATTAAATTAATCATCTGAAATGAAGTAGAGTAAGTTATTGAGTTTCGCACTTATGCTTTATAAATAAAAAAAAACTAAAAATTGATCGAATTGGATTGTATGATGTGTATTGAAAATGGTTAGCTTCTATAAAAGCTGAAAGAAAACGAAATCATGCTATTGCTAAAATGAAAGTTAATTTAGTAATACGGACATCCTTAACACTTAACTATTTTAAGATCCGGTGACGAATCAACATGAATCTATATTTTATTTAACCTTTCTGATTAGATTACATCATAAAAATATGAAACAACCATTATTTAGTCATTATTTGCCATCTGGTGCTGGAGCTTTTTGAATAAATTTTCTTTGTATGTGATAAGACTAATATGTTGTCGATGGTAACGTGTTCTTGGTGTTTTAGGCCAAAATATAATTCCTGCCACAGGGAAATTATCCACCTAACCATGCGGTTTTTCTTAATGGTTATTTTGCTTAAAACCAATATCGAATTATGTATATGTTCAAACCGAAATCGTGTATACATGTTCAAAAGTGAATTGATAACCAACAAAATATGTATAATAAATTATATCCGTTGGTATAATATGTTGTAACAGTTGAACACATTTATGTCTTAAATATTTCTCACGAAAACCATTTTGTATGTCTCTCTACTTTAACTATCCCAACTAAAAAATTCAACATCCAAAAACTAACAAAGAATCATTTTTTTCCATCATTCATCGATCAAATTACTTTGGAATTAGAATTTAACCGCAAAATAAAAAAAAACATTAAGGTAGAATTAAAAATAAGATGAAGAATGATTTCTTAAAACCAAAATTTAAAAATATATCCATATATATATATACATATACAAATACACTCACACAAATATGAAAAAAGAGTAGGTATTAGCTGATAATGTCGATTACTGAACGTATAATTCTTTTAATTTTTTTTTATTGTCGGCATTTGGTTGGCTTTGAATGTTCAGTAGTTTACATGTGAGTGTACATAAATATATTTAAAAATCTGTATACATATATATTACTTGTTGTTGATACGCATACCGTTAAAGATTTTTTAAGAAAAAATTTCTAAATTAAGAATAATAATTTCTTATTTTATTTAGACAACACAAAGGAATTGGATATATCTAGACAACATATTAAAAAAAAAATCATCAAAATTACATTACTTATCATTAAAAATGCTTTAAATAAGATTTCTTAGTGTTTTTATCTTGTGTTACTTCTTCTTTTTGATTATTTATTAAGAAACTATTGTTAATCAAAAAACTTTCGTTTGCGCTCTTTATACGAGGGGAGGAAGAGTGAGTTGATGAATTACATTGAGCTAAAAATATATAAAATATTAGATACAGACTTATGGCGTTTTGACGTCCTACTGAAGATAAATATACGTACGTAGTTTAGGTAAGAGTTCAGCGCTGGTTCTGCTAGCTTTGATCCGTTCCAATCAAGTATTTCTATAGATTCAAAATTTTATCTGTGTATGTGTTACAAATGCGAACAAATAAACGACCACTATCATTTATGAAATCACAAGCCGTTCCAAATAATTTGCTTTATCTTTTTGTAACGTGATTCTGGACGGAGAGCAGGCTGAAAGAATGGTAAAGTTATATATTTTGCGTTTCTTTGCATGCGCGAGAACAACTTTGGAATTTTGTTATTTTTCAAATTCAAAATAAAATAGATTTAGCTCTTTGTGTTATTGATTATACGTACTATTAAATACACTTTGTATGGTGGGGTGTTCGAGTATGCCATTGTACTTTATAGTTGGATTTTAGAAATAATTTTGATTTTTGATATAATTTGATACAGTATTTAAGTGTCACTGATTGATTTAGTGTATTCCAGTTTCAATGTGGTTTAAAAATAATAGTTTTGTCTTGTCAAATGGAAAATCTGGCTAATGCCAAATGGGATGGTATCTAATTTAAAAGACTTTCCATTACTATTTTGTTCCTCTGACCATAAGCACAGCTCAAAAGTATTCTATATATAGATTGAAGTTTTTATTTTATTTTGGTTTATCACCGTATGATGTAATATGACATTAATTCTACATTCTTTTCCAATTGTTTTTATCGTGCTTTTTATCTTTTTTATATTTTTTATTTTAATCTATTGTCATTTTTTATAATTAACTACGGGTTTTTATGTTAACGCACACAATATATCGCGAGTGAAAAAAAGGATTATGTCATCAAATAAAGAAGACGGTATTTAGATATAAAAACCAACATTTTTTTGAAGTGCTTACTTAAAAACGCTCTTTAAGTATTGTTTCGACTTTGAAATTGTTAGATCATCATCATCTCATTCTGTATTTTGAAATTTAAATTAAATATAGTTAATAAGTACTGCAATTGTTGTTGTAATATTTTTTCCCTAATTTGATGATTTTATTTTCAAGTTTGAACCCCTTAAGGTAGAAAAAAATATTTGAATTAATTGAAGGTTCATTTAGTTATGCTATGATAATGACTAATTGTATATGAAACCCAAGGTCGGTAATGGTCTGAAATTTGCACTTGTAAATTTGATATCAATCATGAACTGTTTCAGAAATTTAAGAACTAAACTCTGTTTTACTCTTAAAAGTTTCTGGAATGAAATTTTTTGTTGTTTGTTCCATGGTTCTATCAAAATGTTTTTTATTTCAACGAAACGTTTTTTTTTCATTTAGGATTAGTTTTGAAAATACTTTCATACGAATATTTATAGAGTTGGTCTGTCCACGATGTGGAGCCCGGCAAGTATTCAGGAAGTTTTTAGAAAAAAAGAAATCCTAGCATCTAGATAGTGTTCCAAAACCGACAAACAACTTTTCTATAATTTACTCTTTATCATGTTTTTTAATTTAAGTATTTTTAATGGTTCCTCGCTGTAAATTCACCTCGATTCACTTCCGGCTGCTTTCTACAGATATGAACTATGAAGATGTGTGACGGTGTATAACATTTTCACAAATTCGTTTATTTTGAACCAATATCCATGAAGATTGAGGGTTCAATTATTTTCAGTAATTTAGTTTTGCAGTGTGTGGCAGAAATAATAATTTACCCAAAAATGTCGTGTTAATTTTTTAAATCCGCTACCGACTAAAATACGGTTAAATTACCTCTAACAAGAAAAAATTCTCTTAATATCTGTGCACAAGCCGCTTGATTTAGGTGATGAGTGCCTTGAAAGTTCTTTAAATACTGTTTAATTCAAAGATACCTATCAAGAGTAACCTCTAAAAAAGGAAAAGAGCTGTTTGCAGCAGGAAGACTATGCAATTGCGATTTTCATTCTGGAGATCAACCAACTTATTGGCCTACGGATAGAAACAAAATAACAAAATAACCAATATCATTGACTTCTTTATCACCAAAGGTATAGACGAAAACTGCATATACCTAGAAAGCAGTGAGGGGACTATGTCGGTTTACACGCCTGTTATTATGACAATCAGTGCAACGATTGTTAAAAAAAACTAGTCAACCTTTGCTAACTGCTCTGTTCCTTAGAGTCAAACGCTATTAGTCAAAAATGACTAGTTACTTTGTAAAATATTTTATTGCTATCGTAAATAAAATTTAAATAAAAAAAAAAAATAAAACCTTTGCTAACGAACAAAAAAAAACTGCTGGGAGAAATTCCAGAAACTTGTTGAGGATAATATTGATCTTCAGGTGCCAATTAAAAACCCGATACAGCTAAAAGAAGAACTAGAACAACTCAACAACAGTATACAAGAAGCGGCATTTCGTAGTACCCCTCAAGTTCAGAGGAAATGCGCTGAAATGCTATTTATCCTCTGGAAGTTAGGGAACTGGTTGCAGCAAAACGAAAAGCAAGAAAGAAGTCAAGCGCCAGAATATAAAACAACTCTAAATTTTTTATCCAATAAACTAAAGTTGCTAATTAAAGAAATCAAAAAAGAATCCATTAATAAATACTTGAGTGGGCTTACTGGGGAAAAAGATACCGAGTACTCCCTTTAGAAAGCGACAAAAAGTTTAAAACGACCTAAACTACAAATTCCACCAGTAAAAAATGAAGATGGCACATGGGCTATAAGTGCAAACCAATAAGCTTCGTTGTTTGCAACCCACCTCGAGATCACGTTCCAACCTCTACCTAGATAAACTGCAGAGGGAAACATACCACCAATATATAAAATGGATAACTGCAATATATCTCCTGTCACATTACAAGAATTAAAAGAGGAAATCAATCTTAACCTAAATACAAATCCAGAATATGACTTAATTACAGGACAAATAGTAAAAGCTCTTCCTGAAAAAGGACTACGTAAACTACTCCAAATAATTAATGCAGTGTTCAGACTTAAACACGTTCCAAGTCAATGGAAAGTAGCAGAAGTAATTATGATACCTAAACCAAACAAACCACTTAATGACAAAATAATTTCAAAACTATTCGAGAAACTACTCCTAAAGAGACTAAAACCAATAATAGCAGAAAGAAATCTTGTTCCTCCACATCAATTTGGCTTCAGAGAAAACCATTGAACAATATAACAAATACACCGAATTACAAACATAATTGAAGACGTATTTGAAAAAAAGAAATTATGTTCAAGCGTCTTCTTGGATGTAGTACAGGCCTTTGACAGACTATGGCATAAAGGTTTGGAATATAAATTACAAAGAGACTTACCAAAGCAGTTTTATGAAATTCTAAAATCTTACATATCTAACCGACACTTTCGAGTTAAATTAGATGGCGAATACTCAGAAATAAAGAAAATATCAGCAGGGGTACCACAAGGTAGCGTTATGGGGCCAACTTTATATGTTCTATACACCTTGGACCTGCCAATGATAGAGGAGACTAACATAACGACGTTTGCGGATGATACGGCCATCTTAGCAGTTGCTAATTGCATAGAAGAATCTACAAGCAAATTGCAAAGAGCTACTAATATTGTCAGTACCTGGACCAAGAGATAGCGAATAAAACTTAATGAAACAAAATCTATTAACGTAAACTTTACCAACAAGAAGGTCAACTGGATACCAGTAGAACTGAACTCCCAGCAAATTCCCTATGCAAATACGGCAAAATATCTAGCCATGACTCTAGACGCGAAACTAAAATGGAAAGAGCATGTGAAAAAGAAAAAAGAAGGGTTAAACATCAAATACAGAAAGATGGATTGGCTCTTAGGAAGAAATTCTGAGGTAACTCTACATAATAAATTGCTACTATACCGGCAAATCCTAAAACCTGTGTGGACTTATGGTATTCAGCTCTGGGGCTGTACAAAGAAAACCAATGTCAATATCATCCAGTCATTCCAAAGCAAAGTCCTTCGTGGAATAGTTAATGCACCGTGGTACATAAGAAATGACAACCTCCATAGAGATCTGAAGATAGATTTCGTTAGTGAAGAAATAAGCAAACACGCGAGAAAACACATGCAATGTATTAGTCTACACCAAAATGCTGAGATACGTCGTATGTTGGATGACTCAAACCCAGTAGGACGGCTGCGAAGGAAGAAACCGCATGATCTACAAGATCCAATCAGGATCGACTAAAAATATAATAAAATTGTAAAGGGGACTAGCCAAAGGGCTACAACCCTCCAAACAAGAATATAAATTATGAAAGATAAATTACTAGATGATTTGTAAATCAGTTGTAATAAATAAAAATATATTTAAAAAAAAAACAACATTTTCTGGCAGAAAACGTTTGTTCATAGAGATAGCACAGTAAGTATTAGTCAGTTTTAGCCTCAATTCAATCTTGTTTGTATATTATTTAGTCTAATTACCTAACTATAGTATTTAGGTTTTCCAAACTATAGTATTTAGTCGTGTGATCTTTTCTTTTGAGCACTTCGAGATGTCGGCGGTCCATGGAGTCCACAAGCTTTTGGCGTTTAATAAGCGATATTTTCCCCATTCTTTTGTATTAAATAATTCCTGATTATTGCTGTATGTTTTAGCTAATGGCTAGTTTTAGTTTATTCCACAAGTTCTCGATCGGGTTTAGATTGGGTGACTGTGTTTGCCATTTAAAAACGTCCACGTCATTTTCACTAAACCAAGTTTTTGCCTTTTTCGAAGTATGCTTCGGATCATTATCTTGTTGAAAGCTCCACCCGTGTGGCATGGAATTTTCAGTATATTCGAGCAACACTTCGTCCAATATTTGGATGTAAACATCCGGTGCCATACGACCTTTTATCTAATCAATTGGACCTGTACCCTACCACGAGAAAGCACCCCATATCATAATAGCACCGCCACCATGTTTGATTGTTTTTTCGTACACTGTGGCGAAAAGTATTCGGTGGACGTCGTTTAGAATGGAGGCCGCCCGAACCAATCAAATTCACTTTTGTTTCATCGTTTCATATTACTTTCCTCGTTTTTTCGGCTTCGGCATTAGCTAAGTGATTTTTAGCTAAATTAATCCGGACTTTATATTTCTTTTAATAGAAGTGGGCCATGCTGGACAGCCCATCTTTTTAAATTGTGTGCCAGCAGCCATCGACGAATGTTGTCAGTTGAACAATTAAGGTTTAGTTCTTTTCTTATCTCGTTAGAGCCAGTAAAAGGATCGTTTTTAGCGGTTCGGTCAATTATAGCATCTTCTTTTTTAGTTGTCTTGCGTTTACCACGACGATTTTCGACTGGGTTCTCCTGTTTTAGTGCATTTAATACTAGTTTACGAGATCTAGCAAGGGATCTGGCAATTTCGGAAATTGATTTTCTCTTGGATTTCAGATTTCGGATTTGCCCAGTGGCTAACTTATTAATTTTTTTAATAAATAATTTGATATGTTTCTCATAAAAATCAAGTACTGATGTTCTATTTCTTTCAACACGAACAAATGGTAATATGTTTGTTTTCGGTGATTTCCCTAAATATATAAACAGATTAAATTTTTCCCCATGGGCAGTTTTTTTAGTAGGCAACATTGCTATTGTCCTCACCTGCATAAAATTGAAAATTTTTGAAATAAAATTTGAAATAGTTATATGGTAATGAAAAAATACCTAGTGGGCTATTTCATTAAACACCACTGTATATACGAGTAGTGGTCGACAATCGTTTAAGTGCAGTCTTTTTCAATTTAAAACTGTTTATTTCTCATCTACTTTTCATAAACCAACTTTTTTGATTTATTTATTCATTTTTTTTCCTTTATTAATTACAACTGAGACTGTGCTCATCTAGCAATTTATCTTTCAAATTTACTAATTTTACATTTCTTAAATAATTCTGATTTGTTGGGGTGAAACCCAATGGTTAGTCCCAAAATTAATTAAACCTATTTAAAATATAATTTTAATTTGGTATGTTTACTAGGTCAAGTGGCTTCGTTCTTTGAAGTCTTCTTTCAACGACAGGGTTATCTAACATATGGCGACTATAGGGGTTTCCATGTTCCTGGAGCCTTATTTCGTGTTTGGCGGCGTGCTTTTTTATTTCATCTTTAATCCCGTACTCCATTTATTTATTAAGAAAAGTTTACAAATTTGACTTGAAAATTAAAATATTAAAACATTAAAAAAGTCACAATAAAACATACAAGTTTTAAACAAATGCAATAAGTTATACAATAACGCATAGAAGCAAAGAAAGTATTAATTGTCCAATGGATTTCATGCACTTTGAAGGTCAATTATTACCCCCTTTTCATTCACGCATACACCACTCATTCACACTAATTCAGTATACCACCTGCGCATAGCTAGCTCCATGTCAACCTGCACATTGACATGAACGGTGGGTCGGCGCTGAATTCTGCACTCCAACAGAGGGGGTCTTAGTTGTGTTTATTAACATCACCGATCGTAATCGATGACGAAAATTCGCTTTGCATCCAGCCTCTGGTGGGATTCGAACCCAGTACCCCGCGGTTCAAGTGCCGAAGCTTTAACCACTGCACCACTTGTCCGGTAAGGTTGGGGTATAATGCTGCTTTAACCTACGTCCAAAGCTGTCCTTACTTATGCACAAATCGAATACTTTAGTATTCCTTCGACATCATATTGATTGGTTAATTTGCGCCGTGGTTGGTGTGTTATGTATAGGTCTAGTTGAAGTAGTCTTAGGTACCTTAATTTTAACCAATTCTAGTATAGATGGTGGCAATTTGCTCAAGTAGCATGTTACCAATACACAAACATTTTAGAAACTTACGTCTGTTTTGGAGCGTCGAGACGTTATAAGTTTTGCAGCCAGTTAGATATAGTGGTAATTCCTGCATATTAATAGGGTACGACAAATCTTGATCGTAATTCCATCCATCTCTCCAACCTAGGTACCGTAAACAATTTTTTTGGAACATTTTCAAAGCATTGGATGTACACTTGGTAAAAGGGATACCTTACGTATATTCCAGTTGTGATCTGACGTAGGCACTATATAGGGTTTTAATTATTTGAACGTTATGTACATCTCTCGTCCATCGCTTAATGAAACCAGCGTTGAATTTACTCTAGCAATGCTTTGTTCTATGTGCTTGGTAAAGCACATATTTTTAATGAAAGTAACTTCTAAGTCTTTAGTTTGTTTGTTACATTAATTGTAGGTGTAACGAATACATAATTGCGTTAAACACAAAATATTACCACAACTAAACAAAAAATAGGAACAACATTCATGAGCCATCCATTTCGACGCAGTGCAATTTGACCGTGATATTTAATTGTGTTTATGTATATCAAACTTTATTGTCATAAAATTGTTAAATTTGGAGGTATAATTGTAATATTTTGTAATATGCTTAAATTTAAAAGGCTGTTTACAGCAATGCCTAAGTGTAAAAGATTATCTGAAGAGGGCTGCTGTCTATAAAAATTTATAATGAGAACCAATATTCCAATAGAGAAATCGCCAGGAATATTGAACTTCTGAAAGCGTTGTTTGCAATTTTATTACAAAGAGTAACAAATCTGGCATAAAGCCGCAACAAAAGGCCGAAGCAAAATCTTAGTTCGCCAGAGCGACCGATTCGAGAAGAAGCTACACGCTACATTTTAAACAGTTCGAGGGGAAGAGATTGGGCGGGAGTGACTTTCCCTGGCGCTACTGGCATAATTTGAAGGAATACGACGTCGTTAGGTGGAAGCGAAATTTTTGTGGTGAAAGTATTATGGTATAGAGAGCATTTTCCTATCAAATCCCATCTGGTTTATTACGACTCGAATGAACTCCAGTATATACGTTGAACTCTTGAAAGATGCTTTATTAAATTATCTGGATAATAATAAGGACGAAAATTAAATTTTTCAACAAGACAATGATTCGATTCATGTTTCGAATGAGGCCAAACGTAGTTTCTCGAGAAAAACATTTTTGAATGGTCGGAGTCCTGATTGCAACCCTATCGAACACCTTTGGAGGTTCCTGGCTGGAAAAGGGTATGGTAATAATGAATATTGGATCAAAATTATTCCAAACGGTGCGGGTCACATCAAATATTAAACAAATTTATAAATGGTTTTTTCTTAATTTTCCTCATTATATTTTGCATTGACGCAAGTTCAATGTGTTTTAACTAAACCTTAAATGTTCGCTAATGTGATCTTACAACAGATTAAAGATTAAATGCACAATTTAAACTATCTGAAAAAGATTAAAATAATTTGCTTCTGGAAGTGCGGATATTAAAACAACATAGTGCGGTTAAACGAATGCTATCACTGTAAGTAAATTCTAAACTAAGAAGAGTTTATGATTGGACTAGAACTACATTATACTCAAAAATCATTAAAACGGAAGAATTCTATTTACAATTTGAGTCATTTAATTTTAAAATGCTTGGCCACATATAGGCACTATCTAAGGGACTTTACCTTATTTCAATATAACGAAATCGTCGGTCGTTAATAAAATAGTTAAATATTAAAGAGTTTTGTACGTATTTAATATACAAGGTATCCGGGGTTGGGATGCTAATCCGTTACGGAGTAATTCCGTGATTCTTTACGAGAAAAAATCTTATGGGAGATGAGGTTTGAGTTAAGGGGTATTGGAAAAATGTGTTCAGAATTTGTCATACTTGAACCGAGAAAGATACGACTGTCGTAGAAGGGTTGTTACTATTTTTTTTTAGTACTGTACTGTGGGTTCGTTAAGATGTAAAATTAAATAAATTCCCGAGCGCGCTTGGCTTGACAAAATATTTAAGGAAAACGCATAGAGCAATCGACAATTAGTTTACAACATTTAATGTTTTATATACACTGTCTCGCAAAAGTAGGTTAAAAAATGAAATGCAATATTCTAACTTTGTTTTAATAGACTCAAGACCGACGAATCGATGATTCGGTTAATAACATTATATAGTGATAGCAGAATGCTCTTTTGGCGTAATACGACAGAAGTTTTTTTTGACAAAGCCCACCCACCTTAAGGCCGAGAAAGGTATTATGGTTAGGAGATGCATGTGTTCAGCTGGCGTTAGCAAATTTATAATATTTTAAGCAGAAGCCACCGCTGTAGTGTACCTTAAACTCCTCGAAGTTGTTTAATAGCGGAAGGAAAGAGATTAATTGGTGAGAATTTTGTGCTACATCAAGCAGATGCACCAATACACAAAGCTAAATCGGGGACAAAATATTTAAGGTTTCCAGAGTGAACGTGTTAATATGGCCACCGCAATGTCCAGACCTGTCGCGTATTGATAACTTATGGTCCTTGCTCAAGTATCGGATTGCAGAGAGAGCTCCATGAATTTTGACTCGGTTTCGCAGTTTCAGCACTGAAGTCTAATCCCAAATCAGTGTTGAGGAATGCCAGAGGTACACACACTTCTTACCAACCCGAATTGATGGACACGGATCGATACATATATTTGAAATGTCAAGTCAAATATAGTAATGAATATAAATTAACTATTTATCTGAATATCCTCCACTTTGATCATTCGCTGATTACAGTGAAACATGTTTCTTTGGCTATTTATGAGTTTTCGTTTTTAATAATTCGTACAATTAGGTGTATAGTTAACCTTGAAAATTACTTTTTATTTGTACTCATTGGAAGAACCACAAGAATAAAAAACTGATTGTTGAAAAAGAAAATGAAAGGAATCGAGGAAGGAATCGTGATTCGGTTCACAACTTGATTTAAAATCCCACATCCGAAATGTTTTTCAAATTGCTTCAACTATTTTGTATGCGTGTATTTTGTATAATTTACGTGATTTAATTGGTTAAAACGATGGGATGAAACATCGGCGATTATTATCCATGATTATGAACCGGACTTCAAAGTGAGAATAGACTGTGCGAGGGAGTTCTATGACATTTTAATGAAACAGAATTCGCCGAGAACGAGAAATACGCGAAAATAATAATCTAACGAAAGCGATAGTTCACTGAGAATTCACCTCACATATTATTAAAGCGAATAATTCTTTACAATTTATTTTATTTTGTCTGTTGGATTTTATTATTACAAATTAGGGAAATCTGGATCGGAAAATTTGCCTTTTAAGAAGCCACTGCTTAATAAGGAGCGATTCGTACAACCTGGGCTAAATGAACTGATTTGGTTTCGGTGAATTGCACTTTTAGGTGAACTGCCGATTATGGTGAGTTGACGTTTTCGATGAATTATTGAACGACAAAAACGACAGTTCATCGAAAACGGCAATTCACAGAGAACAACAGTTCACCGAAAACAAAAATTTGCCGAAAACGGCAGATTACCAAAAATATTATGCAAACGGCTATTGGAATTGATTGATTGATTGATTGGACTGTAGGACCAAGTACTGGACAAGTGTCCCGGATACGCCTACAGCCTGTTTACACATAACAATAGGAAGGATAGGAAAGGTTTTTTTTTTGGGACAGAACGACCCGGTTTCAGACACCTAGCGATCGTACGCCACAATACAATTCTAATCTACTTCTAATCTACTAGGGGAAGGATAAAGGCTTAATGGATAATGATGGTATTGGTCTTCAACAATTGCTTCTCTAAATCAGCAACCTGAGAACAAAATACTATTATTTCACGTACATCTGGAAATTTCCTGAAATTTAATTCTGCATTAATAAATTCCAGCTTCCTAAACAAAATTGATTGATTGAATGTTACAGACACCTAGATAAAATCGATAGTTAGTAAAATTATGTAAACGGCTATTGGAATTGTTTAAATATTAAAGCAATTGTTTCAAATAGAACAAAGTATGGATTCTGTAAAATGGCCAATTTGAGTGAAATTTAACGATTTCTCTAAAATTTATTTTCTTTAAAATTTCAATTATCAAAATTTCTAATTTGATGGAAAGAAGGATAGATTTTGCAAAATGGCAAATTTAAATATAACCCATGATTTAACAATTGGAGTGAAACTGGGTGTGTAAGAGTATGAGTATGTGTATAATGAGTAAGAGATTCTAAACTGCTGTGCGGCTGCTTTGAATGAATTTAAGCCATTTTTCGTCGATTTGTAATGACATTCGGTATGTACGAATATAATGTGATTTCAATATACGAGTATGTGTTACTCAGGCATTTTATACCATTGAATTGGCTGCGAATCTGCAATCTCTATGATGAACTCCATTCGCTCCATATTAAAATTAGTGACAACTTTAAGGAAGCTATCTTGAAATAAAAATTAAAATAATTGGATTATCCTAATTAACTGTAATTTATCGGACTGTACAATATATTTTGGCGAATGGGCATTTTCGATGAACAGCGATGTTGAGCGATGTTCTCAAAATAATCTATGGTGAATGGCATTTAGCCAAAAGCATGCTAATCATACTTTGATCGAAGAGCAGAAGGGCCTAGATGAATTTCTTAGATAATAAAATTTAATTATAATTTCTCACATTTGTATTCTTTCAACTGAAGGTAAAGTTTTCGTTAAGTTCTGAAATACGGTCGGTCATCCTAAGATTTTGAAAAAATATAATAAAATTATAAAATTAGAGATCTGACAAAGAGGGTGATATAATTTTAAGAATTTTGTTGTACTGATGAAATCATGTTTGAACAAGCATACAACTCATACAAACATTTCAAAACAAAGTACTACGTAGCACTGTGATGTGCTCCATGAAACATTAGAAATGACAACCTCCGTCAAGACCAACATGGAATACGTCAGCAATGAAATACAAAAAACTTGCAAGGAATCATGTACTGCGACTGAAGCAGCATGATAACAAGGAGCTGCGGAACCCACTAGTGCCTAAAACGGGCATGCCTTTAGAATTAGTGGCTGGCAGAGCTGGATTGAACCGATAGGTTTCATCCCATAAAAATAAACTACCAATTAAACAATTAAACTAATAAAATAATTACTAAATAATCACTGAGATTACAGTGTGTTCTAATATTATACAGAAATAAAAATTTGTTAAAAATAAACAAAAATAAGAAAAAAACTGTTTGAGCAAGCGCGGATCCAGTACATTGAAATTGGGAATAAAGATCAAATGTAATTTATACCTCCTGGAGCCCATCTCATGTGCGCCCTTGGTTATTTACTATATTCATAAACGGGATTACTGAAGTCATACAACTATATTTACAACTATTTACTATATTCATAAACGGGATTACTGAAGTCATACAACATGTTAACGATTTAATATTCAATGATGATCTTAACACTTTGTCGGTGAAGAATACCATATGACATTAACATGCTTTCGAGCTTGGACTTACCTTCCCCTTCAATGTGAAGTGTTTCAAAGTAATGGTGTAAATTTTCAAAAATTAAAAGGAATCAAAGATCTGGGGATCACATTTGAGGGAAAGTACGACGTTTTTGAATCTATGCTAGGCTTTAGTAAACCCTGGTCAAGAGATATTTATGACATATCAACTTATGATCCTGCCCTATGTAGTAGAAAGATTCCAACTTGAATATGCGGTAACTTTCTGGTTACCATTATAGAAACGACACTAAAGCCGTTTCTATAATGGTAACCAGAAAAAGTGAATTCCTTTGAATTATTTTCTGTTGGAAACATGTTGCAAGGCCATATACATGCACCGCCTATTTTGGAAAACATTACCATCAATGTTAATAGTAGGAGTTTACGTAACAAAACTAAAAACCCATTCTATTTTAACTGAAGCAAAAAAAATTTTAAATTCAGGTTATAGGTGCACTATGCGTCATTTTGATTGTCCGAATTCCCGCTATTAGTTAATAAAATGCAGTTTGAATTTTGTTTTATTTGTTTTTATTGTTTCTGTGTTATACTTTTCATGTCATAATTGTCGATTTATTACAAATATGAACTTGAATTACCAACATACTTGTGTCTAATAAAGCAAACACAAAATTTTTATTGTGAACTTTTACTTTTTTAGATAACATAATATGGCAAATATAACAAATAGTTAGCTTTTCTGAAAGCTTAGAGTTTGAACTATGTTTTCATCAAAAAATATTTACTGACGTAAATTGTTAAGAGTTAAATGGCACCGAAACAAAAAAATTTCTTAAAAAAATAGAATCATAAAAGTTTTGTTTAAATTTAAAATAGATTTTAACTAGTAAGTTATAATTACTATACCTTATTTAAAAGAAAATGTTATCAGCTTTTTAATGAAATTAGTACTTGAAAATAAAAACATGTTATTTCTCAAGATATTGAGGTTTCTTTAATACAAGGTGATGTGTAGGGGGCTTTCACGTGCGAAATGATAGAAGTAACCTTACCTTCGTTTTGATCAAGGAATCCAACGGTACCATTAGTGTCAGCTACTTTATGGCACCCTGTATAGTACTGAAATATACTAATTTAAGGAACAATCACTGGTGTAAAACGTAACACATCCTATACCAGAAAAAGAATTTTTAACCTTTTGATAACAATTGTTTGCTGAAACTCCTGTACTTTTGTGACGTGCTACTAAAAGAATCAACCTGCCAAGAAGCTTTGACTAAGTTCTCGTTTTAGTTTTTTGAATTTCTTGAATACCCCAGAATTTCATTCCAATAAATGAAATAAAAATGATCGGACAGCTCTAAAATTACAATGATATCCCCCCACACATTTCTTCATTTTCGACATTTTACATTCCATCCAGAAATGGTAAAATTTTAAATATTGAAATATAATCAAAATTTCAATTTAAGTATAGGGTGGGCCATCTGTTAGTCCTGTTTTCATTTGTAAATAAAACACACTTTTTGGGAATAAAAGTCAAAATTTTTTATTGTTTAGGAAAGTTGGTTCTACGCCATTTATGTATGAAAAACAATATCCTTCATACGTCCACCACGACTTCGTCTACAGGTCTCCAGCCCATAAACCACATCAAACATGACTCTTGGAGGATGAACTTCTGCTTCGTGAATAACACGAACGTTCTCCGCTCCCCAAATTCAACCCTTTTGCTTATTGACGTAACCATTATGATGAAAATGAGCTTCATAGCTAAAGATGATTGTTAATAAAAAACCATTCATTTCGTTCAACCATCCAATTAACAAAACGACGATAAGATCAACATGCAAAATGCGTCGTAATGTGGTTCGTGAAATGTTTAGTTCTTGTGAACGATGCCTGGTTGATGTGCTTGGTTCATTACGAACACTTCCACTAACAGCTGCCACTGCATCAGGAGTATGAACTGGATGAACATGTTGATACGGTCTACGACCTTCCAGTGAACCAGTTTTTTCAAAACGATCAATAATTTTGACAATTGCACGCTTAGTGGGACGTCCATGTCGACCAAAACTCACGTAATTTACGAAATGTTGTAACGATTATTTTCATAATAAATTTGGACAATCAAAATGCGTTGTTATGTTGTTAGTGACTCCATGATGATAAATGGCATATTTTTGACTTTTCATATGTCAAAGAATTTTTTAGAATAGATAACATTAAGTACTAAAATGCATCGATTGAAAAAAGGACCAACAGATGGCCCCCTCTGTATTTACTTAACTGATTTGATTTAGCCCTCTGAAGCAAAGAGGGTTAGCTCATAGTTACCCGAAAATAAGTGTGATTTGAAAGTGAAAAGTATTATATTCGGCACTGTATCATTTGAACCTTAGTATCAATATCAAACGATTTGCATGTTTTGTGTGGAGCTATAATAGTTCGAGCGGAGACTAGCGCTAGTCAATATAACCTAAATAGTATCTAGTGTCGATTAGAAACCATTTCATTACTGGCCTCTGATAAATATAGACAACATGCACATTACTTTGATATCGGTACTAAAACTAGTGTCACCACTGTCATATAATACCGCATAGAATGTCGAATAGAGCTGGTCGACTTTGCTGCACAGGGCTACATTAAATTATTAAATCTTATTTAGTGCTGCTCGGTGATTTTTAATTTATTTTGTGGAATGAAATTCTAGGCCAACTTCACATTCATTTTTAGGAGAGATATTTGAAAAACGTTAGTAAACTGCAAAAGGCCAAAGACCATATACTTTACCAAATGTTGTGTCTCTTTTTTCTAAACTGAAATTGGTGGCTCTTTCGTGTATGGATTATTTATTTTCTATTGCTATCACAACCTACTGGATTAAATATTTGAGCAGTACCTCTCCAATTTCGTTCAAGCATCGAAAACAAATTATTTGGTGATATAAATGAACTAGAAATATCACAATCCTTTAATCTAGCAGGCTGGAAAATGTTATAAAAAATGAAACAGTATCCCACTTTATTCTAGAGAAGCGAGACATAAACTTCGATAAATTATCGAAAATGTGATGTGTTTATAACATGTCACCCCAAGGTTCATCATTATCAAATAAAACCATCGAAACCCATAAAAACATGACATCACATTTAGATAAATTTAACTAATTTGTACTAAAGGCGCTTTTATGGTTGCGTTCGTTCGTTCAAACACTTTTTTCGATCGCGTTTTCTACAGTTTTTTTGGGGGTCGTTTTACACTTCGGATCCTCGAATTTTACGTTGTTTTACGCCATTGAAAATGTTTCGTGTATTTTTATATTATTAAAAATAATATTACGTTGAATTTACTATAGATATGTACGAGTACATGAGTGCTCGTTACAACATCAACACATTTTAAAAAGTACATATGGATTTGTAATTGTAAAGATAGTAAATTTGGAACTCGTATTCGTAATCTGCAAGATCGCAGTTTTAACAACAATTTGTATCCGCCATTTTGTGTTCACTTTTATAAATATTTCCATCTTTACCTGGTATTCGTAATCATCAATATTGTTATTTTAATTGTTTACATACTTAATTTGTTTACATTTGGTTTACTTTAAAGTATATGGACTAACAAAATGTAATCGTTGTTATCCCAAACGGTGCACCGGGCTCCCATCACTAAACTACCTTTTCCTAATTATAGCAGCGTTAACATACGACCTCGCATAGTATAATAGTGAAACCGAGAGTTAGAAAACGCGGTTTTACTTCTGTTACTTACCAAATTTAAATATAGATGTAAATTCAATAGTAGAATCCGTCCTTGTCTAGTTTTAGTATTTTTTGTGTTGTCGTTATGACACATCAACATGCACTGAGTGTACCCAACCATAAAATGAATTGTTTCTATTGAATTCCAAGAAAATAATTCAGCAACTGACTAACGTCACCGAAAAATGGTGGAAAAAATTCTAAAAAATAATAATTTGCTCTGCGAGCTACCGGATTGAGAGGAGACGAGCGAGGCACACACAATAAGCCAGAATTTTGAGCAAAATTTTCTACTTTTAGTAAATTTTTCTGTATTTAACCTTTCTGCCCTTTCTTTTCGTAAATCTTTCGTTAATTTCTACGCTTAATTTCGCTTTATGAGCGCATTTTGGGTCAACAGATGTAAAACACTAATTTTCCTAAAACTGCATCTGCAAACATATCTGATTACAAAATCGCAAAGATTTTTACCATTTGCAGATTCGTTTGCGCTTATAGTGAAACTCGGTGTTGTGTTATGGTTACATTTAAACAAATACAAATAAAACATACCGAGTATCCCAATTATTCTAGAACGGAAATAAAAAGCGACAGACAAAATGTCGAAAAGTATTAAAATAAAATAAAAATACAAAAATAAAACATAACTTAATATGTACGAGTATTATAAACGAACATATATGTATGTATAATGAACATTAGTGCGGAGCAACAAAGTTCAACGTGACGTCATTTTGTTGATTTTATTTTCGCGATTGTTTTGTTATTATTTTTAATGGTATGCGATGGCGGTTTTTCGGAAAGAACACAATACTCAGCCATACATACACGGACAAACATATAGACAAATATACAACTAAAATGGGGATCAAAGAGTGGATTATCATTGTTTTCTTTTAAAATACATTATCAAAAAGATGTATTATTTCGTATGTATAAGAAACGAAGTAATACAATCTTTAAATTACAATAAGTGTATTAGTACTTTTTTTAATGTTACTTGTACAGTCATGGTATGATAGGTTTTGAAACCCATTTATCGTGTATCCAAGCTGTAATATTGTATATGATTGTTGCCTTGTTGCTTATGCACGCATACACTAAAGAATAGATAGAAAAACTGTTTGAAATATCTGAAAAACTATAAATCCGCTGTAGTTTATTTTTAATATTACATTATGTTCATATGAACGAATTGAATGCGAAGAATTGAAATACTTTAGAAATATAAAAAAAAAAATAAAAAAAACAAGAATTATTATCAGAGAAATCAATCAGAGACAACACGAATTTTGTGTAACGTTTTCTTTTTGTATGCTAAATAACTTTATTTCGTATACTTACTTATACGAGTATAGAAATTATTATAATATATTAAATGTCGACTATGTAATATAAAATAATAGTAGTTTAGTTAGGAGTTTCTTATTTTGAATATTTTCTTAGCGGATAATTAAACGGATTACAGTTTATTTTAATCTTTTTATGTGGTGGATTAATACAAAATTCATTGCTTTTTCTTAGTTTCTTATTAACTTTAGTCTATAATACAGGATATACAGACTGGTAATACTATCGATTATAATCACTAGATAATTTTAATTACGTTGTACATTATTGCTTAACGTCACTTGCGTACATGCCACGTGTTGTGTTTTACGTTAAATTTTTATTAATTTTCTATATTTACATGGTTTTTGGCACTGCCATATTTGTTATGTGCTAAGAACTATCAGTTTCTCACGACATTTTTATGAAACTACACGTACCTACAAAGAATAAAAAGATTTATATATATATATATATATATATATATATATATATATATATATATATATATATATATATATATAAAGGGTGTTTTTTTAAGAGGTTGCCGATTTTTTTTTTGAATAAAACACATATAAAATTATGAAATGACCAAAATTTTTTTTTATTTGGTAGATAATTTTTTGGCATTTAACATTTAAACACAATTTCTGGCATATGGCTACCACGACTATTTTTCACAAATGTCATTCTGGAGGTCCAATTTTCCAGCACTTTTTCAAGCATTTGAGGGCGTATGTCAGCAATGACACGTTGAATATTGGTTTCCAAAGCGTCAATCGATTGAGGTTTATCCACATAAACCAATGACTTCACGTATCCCCACAAAAAGTAATCGAGTGGCGTCAAATCGCACGAACGCGGAGGCCAATTCACCGGACCATTTCTCGAAATAATGTTGTCGTTGAAAGTTTCTTTCAATAAGTCGATTGTTTCACGTGCTGTATGGCAAGTGGCACCATCTTGTTGAAACCACATTTCATTCATATCCATATCTTCAAGATTTGACAACAAAAACTCATTTAACATGGTTCTGTATCGATTTCCATTCACGGTAACGCGTCGTCCTTCCTCATTTTTAAAGAAATATGGACCGATGATCCCACCAGCCCATAGACCGCACCAAACAGTACATTTATCAGGATGCATTGGTAATTCTAGAACGGCGTGTGGATTATCTTTGCTCCAAATGCGACAATTTTGTTTGTTGACGTATCCATTTAACCAAAAATGCGCCTCATCACTGAAGAGAATTTTACGGTAAAAAAATGGATCTTCGTTCAATTGATTTAACGACCAATCACTGAATTCACGGCGCAAACGATGGTCGTGTGGCTTTAATTCTTGCACCAATTGAATTTTGTATGGCACCAAACCCAAATCTTTACGTAAAATTTTCCATAAAGTCGATGGACAAAGTCCAATTTGCTGAGCACGACGACGAATCGATAAATTGTCGTTTTCTTCGACACTGGCCTCAACGACAGCAATATTTTCTTCTGTACGAACTCTTCTCATTCTTGTCGGTGGCTTGGCATCCAAAAGAGTGAATGTAGACCGAAATTTGGTAATTACGTTCTTTATGGTGGTCTCTGACGGACGATTATGTGCACCATAAAATTCACGAAGTGCTCTATAAACATTTTTAATTGAACACTGATTTTGAAAATAAATTTCCACGATTTGAAAACGTTGTTCTGGAGTTAACCTATTCATAATGATTTGCCAAACAATACTGAGTAGAAATGCCACTTTGAGCTGTCAAAACAACTGTCATAAAATAAAACGACATCTATCGGAAAAACAAACCTCCTAAAAAAACACCCGTTATATATATATATATATATATATATATATATATATATATATATATATATATATATATATATATATATATTTATATATAACATGCAAAACAATGACATTTTTATCTAACTATTCGTTTAAATAAGCAATAAAAAAATTATTTTCGTCTTGATTTGACGTAAAGCTTCGCATGTTTAATTTTTTACTTTGGCCGATAAATGAAAGTGATTTTTCATTTATTTATAATAATCAATTGTCTAATTAGACATTCCAACCTAGATGGTAAACTGATATTTATGATGTATTCTGAAGTTGTGGCAATTGACAATAATAATCATTAGTCACACTTTAATGGTATGATTAACGCTGAAAGATATGTTGAAATGAAACTGAATTATCATTTCACTTCTATGATAAACTATTTTCAATACTTATGTAATATCAAGCAAATTTAACAAGCTTAGGTTATTGACATCATCGTTCGAGTAATGTGCGAACATTTTCACGCTGTTTCATTTTACAATTCTCAAGTAGTTTACGGATCCTGAAAGAAGTAACACATTTTGCGGTTTGAGCTCTTCTATTTCACTCCAATAGTTCAACCAACCAAGCAGGGCAGTTGTTTGCCTGACTACTTATAACATACTTAATGCTAAGAATCCATGTCTAGCTGTTCACAGATTTTTCCGAACTACGCGGCAAATTAATTTCTTGAGCACATTTGTTCGATTATCATCTAGTTTTCGAAGAAGTCTGGTAATATAAATATAACTGTTGTTCCTCCACATTACAGATCGAATTTCTCCTCACAAGTGCAACATCATCACCATTTCAAAATTTCGTTGTTCGTAAATAATTATTATATTATGTAAAGTTATATTAATTTATAATTTTTTAAGTTTTTAAGTTTATAAGTTATATTAAGTAAGGTTAGTTTCTTCCTTCTACTCACCATGAAGATGAGGAGGGTATTTCTGTTGAATATTTATATCGAAATAGTTATATTTTTCTTGTGATTTCTTCTTGGGGAATTGAAGAATATCACGAACCATATGCTCGTGACTTCAAGCAGTGCATCACAAACCTTCCTCCGGAACAATGTTTCGAGACACGTTTTCGTCTTAAAAGTAAAAGTTTAATTTGTGGGTTAAATGTGTGTCTATATAAAACAAACTATCGAGTACAACATATTGTGAGAAGAGAATATTACGATTAATTGCGGTGAAACTATGCTCCTTCCCCCAGAAAATAGAACAACAAAAATCATGATCGTAAATATCACAGCAAAATAATAAAAATATTTCAATAACACTCTCCCTCTCGTGTACAATCTGCTTAAACTATACTACTGAAAATTCTCAAGCAAAAAGTAACCGTGTTTTATTGTTCGAGCACTATCCGACGCCGAAGGGAAATTTCTACTGAAACTGTAGCTATTATTCTCTGGTGTCGCTATTAATAAAAAAAAATTAATTTATATACTTCATGTAGTTGAATGACAGTTCTACTTTTATGTTTATTATTGTTTGTCACTTGTGTATTTTTTCTTGGTTTTCTTTAAGAAATAACAGTGTTTAAAAAAAATTATTAAAAATTTTTAGTTTAATTATAAAAATATTGAGTAATGAACGAAATATTGTAAAAGGTAATTTATTAAAAATATTTATAATTTTGTTTGTGTAGAGTATAGACATTTGTTTATGTTTATGTTGTATGAAAATAAAAATTGTAATTTCATATTTTGTTTCAGAAATTAATAGAAGCTGTGGATGAAAATAAAGACGATCAAGACATTGATACATCATAAGCTTAATAAAAAGACAAATTACGGAAATTATATTATATAATTTTTTTTTTAAAATACTCAAAACTAACTTTTACTAAAAACAATTTCGTATGTTTTTCTCGAAATCATAAAACAAAAAAAAATTGACATTACGTCAAAATTTGTAATTGCCCAACAAAATTGCCCACCAAACCAATAGGCGAGATCGTAACAATACATATACATCTAAGCCTTTTGTATGTAGGTTTTTTTTATCTAATCCCATTAAAAGAGAGTAAGTAAGTATAAAGCAAGCAAATATGATGAGATTTCTCTGATTTTGATAGTTTTGTACGTAATTAGTACAACTGCATCACGAGTAAAAACATTATGACTTAAAATTTTACCCGCACTATTCACTAACTAAACTGCTCGTCAAGAAATTGCAAACACTTGAATTATTAATGCAAGAATTAATCGACTTGTTGGGCCCGATCGCAGCCCTGAGCTTTATCCCATTGAGTACGTGTGGAATATGCTAGAGCGTCGTTTAAGACAAAGGGAAGTCGTTTCAGAAACCTTAGATCATCTTGAACCAGCTCTGCAGGGAGAATGAGAAATGATACCACAGGAGTACATTGCAAACCTGGTGCACAGTATGTCAAAATGAATGCTAGATGTGATTAGAGCTCGTGGAGGACATACTCAATATTAGAGTACCGACCGCTTAGATTGATTGTTGATTTTTATTTAAATAAACATGAAAATATATCAATATTGTGGTTATATTTGTTTGTTTTCTGCGAACGTCAATTATGAAACGGTACAAATCGGTTAAGTTTTGGTGTTTATGTCGTTTTGTTCTCTAACTTGACATCTCCCTTGCTTTTCAAAAGTCGAGTTAACACGTTGTCCATCATCATCTTGTAAAATGATAAAACTTTCCTTCTTGCAGTCAGCGGTGCTAGCATTTGTTTCTCGGGTTTGTCAATTTTACAGCACATGAAAGATATTTCTCTTTTCCGTAGTCAAATTTTTTTTCGCGGGGGGGGGGGGGGAGGGAGGGGGTGCAGGAAGAACCCTAGAACAACTATTTGCGGAAGTATTAAAACATTTCAATTGTTTGTAGCTGCGGTTAAAAAGATGTATTTGTGAATAGTAAAGCTTTGAGTTCTATGGTGGAAAAATTTTTCAATCCCCCAAAATATTTACCATACTCTTTAATTATCCTAATTACACCTTGCTCAAAACTATAACTATGATATTTTCGTCATTTTTCAAAATTAAACTATTTTGCAGTTTTGGTAAAATATGATATATATCCCTAATTTAGATCGATACTAAAGCTAATTTGATTCAATTTATGAATTATTTTGTGGAGGCTGACTTATATTTCAAGTACAATAATTATTATTTTTTGTTTACTTCTTGCAAACTTATTTGACTGGAAATTTACAGTTTAGGACTAACTATTTCAAATATAAATAAAACAAGACTAAAAGTATAAACGAGCGGATACGATTTATAGACCTACAAAAACATCAACCCGCACAAAATAAATTATAAAATCAACCAGATCTTGGAGAAAGAGCTTGAAAAATAACAAAATTAAGGCTTAATAATACACACATACAAAATTTAGTTAAAACCGAGCCTTCACTCAAAAATTTTTGTATGTGTGTATTTATTTTGCACATTGATTTGTGTATTTATTTTGCACCTGACATTGTTGACATTGTGACAGAATTAGAAGAAGATTTTATTTTACTTTCAATTAAATAATACAGAGAGCATAAAATGATTTTCTACTCCTGTGACTTTAAAAATCGAAAGTAAAATTCATCATTACATCATTGAACATAAGTAAATAATGAAGAATTTTCAAAGAAAACTCGATAGCAATATAAAACTTTCTCGTCGACATGTTTTATATTTAAGATAATATATTTACTTCAAAGTTCTTAATAAAAACATAATATTTTTACTAAAAATGAAGTTGTAGAAAAAATATCATAATAACTCGGGAGTAAATTTTGATTATTGATGTAGCTATTCGGAGGTTAACTTTTCATCTTACTCCGTTCATCTATGTGTTCCCATGTGGTCACCGAAATTTGTATTAAACCAAGCAATGGTTTTACTTGGGGTTGTTGTCAAAGTTTCTCTTCTTGCTACTCGCGGGCTACTCTTGAATTTTAATACTCGTACTATGTATTTTTTGTTATTTTTATACGTGATCGAACCAAAACATACCGTTCGTGTTATATTGTGATTCTTCAGGATATTATCATAAAAGAAGAATTATATATGACATGTCGCACGTTGGTCTTCGATCGTGGACAGTCATTGGACGCGTCATTTGAGAAACTAAAGAGTAAGCAATGGAAACGTACGTTTCTTATAAAAAAATTATTCAGGCGGAAGATGGCTAATTTTATACTGACATGTTACGTAAAATCACGGCCAACGTTATGAACATTTAAAACTATTTGGAATCAAATTGATCATGAGTTGAACAATCTAGATGCTAGCAGTTGACGGATATAAAAGAGCACCACAGTCCACACTGTTATTATATTTGGCCAAATTTTATAATATTTAATTATCGTTCTCTCGGCCATGATTGATCGGACTGATTTTTTCATTAATCGTTTTTTCATTAAAACAGGTTAACGATTTAATTTTTGTATAAGTCTTAACCTCCTCGCAGCATAAGCGCTTATGTCCCATTTGGAAGACTGCCAAACCATAACTGTAAGGTAACTAATCTTAACTAACTGTAAGGTAGGTAATCTTTACACTATGATCCTTTAGACAAATGACATATTTTATAGAAAGAGTTCGGTTTCGAAAAATTTTAGTCAATAAATGCTAAGTACGAGTACATGATAGGAACCTCGATGAGCTTGAAAAGTTGTATAGATCCCCCATCGGACGGATTCAGAAACCATGAGTATCTCCGGTGGATTGTCAGGCAAATGTGTTGACATTCGCAATCGATATCCCTACTGTGAATTAATTTTAGTTGATGACTTAAATGCCCAGTGCTGGGCGCCAAGCGAAGTGGTTTACCGCGTCGTGTCACCTCACACAGATTGTTAGTGATTTTACATTTCAATGTCAAAATTCTACAAGAGTCCTTATTCTGGATCTTTCTCTCACAACAACCCCCCATTCCATGGAAGCACGTGTCTAGGCTGGAACTGGAAATTTTAACCATAACCTGATAACCATAAAAATATCAGTCGAAACACTACCGGAATTCAGACAGCAGCCAAGGCGTCTTTGGGATTTCAACGAATCTGATTATGATGGTTTATGGTAATGTAATTTTTTACCTTCGGACGCGATTGTTTCTACAACAATCAAATAGATGAAGCCGTTCCCAATTTCACTGAGAGCGTGTTACATGGAATGAATAAATATATCTCATCATCATTTTCCAATACCAATCCAATTTTAAAATCTTTCCAAAAGAAGCCGCCAAAACTGCTAGATAAAATAAAAGTGCTCTCAAGAAATATACGCGCAACGAAATTTCTTTTAAAAATAACCCGTGCTAAAGAAGAGATAATAGCCCGCAACAAGAAAGCCACCAAGGCTTCCGATTTGAAAATCTCCGATTACAACTTTTTCCAGATGGTCGCATCGTTTGCCAATATTTCTGAAACATCCATTTCAGCATTGAAATGTGCACGCAGTGCTTTGGTAGTGCATCCATACTTGCAGGCCGACTTACTGGCAAACGCCTTCACATCGAACTCGACATTAGTTATGATGGACTTGTGCCTCCGTCAATTCCGTATTGCGGTCCCAAAATGGACCTCATCAATAACTGGGAGGAAAGTGTCTTCAGAAACCTGAAGACAATTGACGTAAATAGGGCCACCGGATCCGAATTCCAGTTCGAATATTGAAGAAGTTTGCCATCGACATGTCTCCAATGTTAGCTAAAATTTATCTCCTTTCCTATGTGCAAGGTAAATACCACAACGCTTGGCAGAGTGCATGGTTCAACCAGTTCTGAAATGTGGTTGTGATAAAACTATCTGCCAATATCAATTGTGTCAGCCGTCGTCAAAGTTATCTTGAAATTAATAAAATAATTTCAGATAAACAGTATGGCTTTCTTGAAAGCTGCTTCAACCGATCTCTTGACGTATGTAATAAATGGTATTCCGTTCGAGAACAACATGACGATGTCTTTATAAACGTAAATTTGTTGCTTCGGCTTGGATTTATGACCATCAAGTGGAAATCCCACTCTCAAAGACCGAAAGATCAATGTTGCGCTAAACGGAAGATTATCAACGAAACACTCACCAAATACCGGTGTCCCTTAGCGATCAGTTTTGACACCGACTTTGTTCTTGTTATACTCGTACATCAATAATTTGCTGGATAGCACTGCTAACCCTATCCATAGCTTTGCTGTGGACGCCACATTGCACTCTTCTAATTCATTCGAAGTGGGACCTACTCCTCCGAACTAAACGGTAACAGGTAAGAAGTTGTCACTTCACTTAATTCCGATTTGGGTACAATATTTGAATAAAATGACAAATATGGACATTCTCGCGTAAAGAACGATGAATACACTTTTGTGGTACATTATATACTCGTGGGTTATGACTCAATTCGCCTGCATGGTGTGCAAATTAGCAACAATTTAAAATGGATTGAACACATTGATGCATTGGCCAGGTAAGCTTCACGAAAACTTGGGTTCCTCAATAGATGCAGAAGGTTCTTTAAATCACACCAGGTTCTCCAGAATCTGACAAACAGCAAATGAAAATACAACTTTCGTAAATAAAGTAGATGATCTTAACATAAGATATACGAGACCTTATTGAAACTAAAAACTGAAATCAATATTAATTTTAATATCAGGAAAGCTCCAGGTTATGACCTGGGCAAATTATGAAACCCATTCCCGAAAAAAATTTCCGTAAATTAGTTGAAATAATTAATGCATCCTTCGGAGTGAAATATGTTCACGTCAGTGGAAGGTGGCAGAATTAATAATGATTCCTAAATCAGGTAAACCAGCAAACGATAAACAATCTTATAGAACGATATCACTAGTTCCGGTGATATCAAAAATATTTGAAAAACTGCTGCTCAAGAAGCTGAAATCTATAATAGAAGAAAGTTGTTTAATTCCATCACACCAATTCGGCTTTAGAGAAAATCACCCTACAGTTGAACAAGTTCACAAAATAACGGATGTCAATGAGGATGCATCTAAGAACAGAAGATATGCTCCGGTATTTTCTTAGATGTAGCCCAAGCTTTTAACCAACTTTAGTTTCCATGGCTTGAATTTAAACTGTATCGAGACCTACGTAAGCAATTTTACCAAATTCTTAAATTTTTCATCGCAGATCGACACTTTCGAGTGAAACTCTGAACTAACCGTGTAATCTGAACTAAAAAGAATATTAGCAAGTAGCACAAAGTTGCACCACAAAGTAGCATACTTGAATTTATTCTGTTCAACCTTTATACGAGCGATTAGCAAATTTCAAAATGCAGTTAACTCAATGAGTAACTGGATTAAAAATGGCGCATTTTATCAAATGAAGCCAAATCAGTATATGTCAACTTTACAAATCAAAATGTAAACTGGATTCCCTTGGTTATTAACTCAAACCAAATCCCATGTGCAAATACGGCTAAATACCTTATGGCATGGCTCTTCAATGCTAAGGTAAGATGGAAACAACACAACAAGAAAATTAAAAAAAGAGTTAAACATCAAATATAGGAAAATGTACTGCCTCAAATGTTCTGAGCTCTCAACAAATTGCTTCTGTACAGGCAAATGCTAAAACCAGTCCTATGGTAGCTAACTTTGGGGTTGCGCCAAGAAGACCAATGTACAAATGATACAATGTTTCCAAAATAAAGTGCTGCGGGGGTTTGTAAATGTCCCATGGTACATTAGGAACGACAACATAGGTACTCAAAGATGAAATATGTCACCGATGAAATAAAGAAACAAGCAAGAAAATACGTACAGCGATTATCTCAACATGAAAATGCAGATATCCGTCGTATGTTGGAAACAGTCAATGGAGTGAACAGAATCCAAAGGCAGAAACCGCTGGAGCTGGGCAGTCCTAATCAGAATAAGAATTTATTTTAAAGTGAGTAACCAATATGTTATTTATCATAAACCGAGAGACTAATTTAAGATAGATCATAAATTACTAGATGATCTCCAATACAGTTGTAATATTGAATAAATTATAGGTTCTCCATAGACCTTTATTAGATCATATATAGAGTATTGCTGGTGGAGCTTATGGTATTGCAATCTAGTTACTGAATATGATTTAGTGGTGTACCATTCGAATCACAACCCGAGAAAATACCACAATTCGTTATGCCAGGAAGGACGATCAATGCATCTAGGTTTACGGTGAAGCTGCTGAAAGCTCGAATTGAGGAAGTCAAGTGCGAATTTATTTTGGCGTTAGACAGGCTTTACGTTAAAATACGTAAAAATTCCATGATTAATTTGCCACGTTTGTTATTCACGACTGTCAAGTATGAACTGTCAATATTAATATTCACCTAAATGGCGGCAAATAAAATTATAAATCATCAGAACTAACTACGGGGTGTATATCGTTTGCTCTATACTAGTTTGTGATCTCCAAATAATTTTGGGTTGGTATTAAAACAGTAATTTAGTGGTATTAGATGTTTGTTTGCCGGTGTCTCGTAATATTAGATTTATTTTTCAGTTTCTTTGTCATTTCACTGAAGTGAGAATTTCACTAAAAAGAAAAAGTGAAAGACTAATGTAGCATGCGTTAGAGATGAGATCAAAGCTTTTGTAATAAAATCAATTAACTATAATTTCTTATTGGTTTTACTTATCAGTTTTTTTTATTAATTGTACAATTTGCCGTATTATAAAAGTTATCTTATAAGTTTAAATTAATTTATCTGCTGCTTGCAAAATCCTTATTTAGCAGTGGTGGCCATTAATTTCTTTTAATCGATCAATGACTTTTACTAATTAGTCAATAGTTATTGTCCCATACTCTTTTCTTGTATTTTAAATTCGTATTTGCTTGTGCTATGATTTTGTCATCCTAAATTCATTTATTTATTTTGAACCGCTTTAGAAGTATTATATTAGACTGGGCTCCAATGTCCATTTAAGTATCAATTGCATATTTCTTAATGGAATGTTAGGTACTCCTGTCAAATAGAATCGTAGAATGAAAGGTTCGAATCTTTTCGGCGGTCCTCGATTTTTATCAATATTATTGATCTAATGGTTCGAAAATATGTTCTTTTCAATCAAACCGTTTGCAAATTTTTGAGCCAGCCAATCTAGCCCTGGCATAACAAATGTCATACATTCATATATTGTATTTTTATGACATACAAGAACTAATTAATTTTATTTCTTTTTATTCCAGGTAAGATTACGGATTGATTACAACATAAATTTCTCGTTCTGTGTAAGTTTTATTATAATTTTGGATTAAGCATAAAAAAATTTGGTTTGCTTTCTGAATTTAAAGTTTTATTTATTTTTGGAAATTAGTCGGTTTACTTAGGTCCAATGTAATGGAATCTTAAAAAAACTAACTAGAGCATTCACTGCCATCGCCCGATCGATACGTGAATACGGTAGTGGCGAGTACCGAGCCAAATATTAGAAAGTTCGATCCATGCTCAATAAAAATGTTGAATCACTCTGTCAATTTATAAACAATCACGAACACAATCGAGAAATTTTATTCCTATATCTTAAATTTTTACCATTCTGAACAATTATTTTTGAAAAATTTAGCCACTGAACATTATTGAAAAATCACAATGCTACAAATATTTACAAATTTTCAACTACAAAAGTTTAACATGAACCTCTTTGATGTACATATAAAACCGATTAAAGTGTAGAGGATATATACCATACTTTTGTACCAATCCCAAAATAAAACTGTTGCTTGTTTCCTATTATTTAAACAATTTTAAATAATTTAGTAATAAAAAATAAATTAATTGATGATTGACTAATTATATTTATTACTAAATATCTCAAATAATTCAATTTCTTATCAACCGGAAGATGAATAATTGTAATCTTCCTAATTGAACCGTGAACCGATTCAACACTGATCAACACTGTTCTATTTAATTAACTGATATTTTTAATCTTTTAAAATGATATATCTTAGGTACTACTTGGGATATTTTTTTTTTGTATTTTTTTTTGAGCGCCCAATAGTTCTACTATAAGGTGCTTCAGGCTTATCCATTCATTCTGGGACACCCTGTATAATCCAAATGTTGAAGATAAAAGAGATATTGCTATTCATTTTACTTATCAGCACCATCTGTTATCGGTTAAATCACTTGAGAGTCATTGAGAGTCAAATGTTTCTGACCCATTGTAAAAATTCATCAAGCCTCGCCCAACTCTACTAATTTGTTTGTTGATTTGCCTCAAGATGTACTTGAATGTGAGCGAAATTGTCGATTCACAGTAGCTTATAAAGGAAATTCTACACAAAGCGTAAAATAAAATTGCATCTACGAATCGTAAGCTCCAACTAAAAACGAAAATGTTCTTTTAACTTTTCTTTTCTAGGCTTTCTTTTGTTAAGATACTTAGAATAAATATATTTCACCATCTCTTCCTCACCCCCGTGTTATCGTATACAATCTTTAAATGATTACTGCGTCAGCAAGCAAAGAATAATTTATATTTCTAAATGAACGATATTATCACGTCGAAAATACCCAATAAACAAGGTTGTTTTGTTTTATATTTTCTAAATAAAATATCTGACGTTATTTGTTACGTTTTCATAGGAAGAAAATCGGATATCGTTCTTTATCATTGAAAACATTCTCATCTTCAATTTAACAGAACTGTAACACGGCTTGCAGGTCAATGCCATACTTAAACTGGACCATTGCAATATCAAAAACTTTAACCCGAGGTGTTAACAATAATTCCTCGGCTATATCATATCACTTGTTTAGTTTTAAGTTTGTTACTTCAAAATTTTATTTATTGAATAATAATTGCCTCGATTACTTCTATTTATATGTATTCAGTTCATGCACATGTGTTAAGAGATCGCTTCAGTTGGTACTTCACTAAATTTTAATCAAGAGTCTAGAAAAGATTTTATATTTATTATCATGAAAAATAAGACTACGTCACAAACACGAATTACAAGTCGAGTCATGGAATTCCCCTAATCATTATTTAAATATTTAATAGACTACTAGTATAGAATAGTTTGAAATGTAAATATTTTATTATTGATAAGAAAATCCATTTTTTTCTCATTACATAAATTATAAAATATTTTTATCAGTTTGTACAGAAGGCACGGTTGGCGGGTTCAAAGAGAATTGATTGTCGGTCATAATTATATTTACTTGTCTCTATTTCTGTCAATAAATAATAAATAATGGTGCGTGTTATTTGGAGGTGGTGCGCGCGCCTGCAGATGTGGATAATATTTATACATGAGGTTATTGTTGTCATAGGAGAACAACGTTACAAACACAATTTTTTTTTATATTGGAATAGGAATGTTTGCAAAAGAACTAAGCACACACATGTTTTTAAAAATATTGTGAAGTGGTATTTTTAAGTATGTACGAAAGTTAATATTCTCAATTAATTAATTAAGCAAATCGTAATGGTTGCCTGAAGTATCACACCTTCTGTGCTGGTGGTGGTGATGAAACGATGGTAAATACTTAAATAATGTGCGATGCAATATGAGAAAAATGAATCTACTGTTTAGTCTTCAAGAGGCTAATGTATGGCTTTTTAAAGCAAATGCACCGAGTTTTTACACCAGTGTTAATTAAATTGATAAGGTGTGTTTAAAGTTAATTTACTAGTGTAATGTTTGTATAAAAACTGTGAACATGTTGTTAAAGTTTTCTTATTTTGTTAAAATGAGGTTGCTTCGCACTGCGTCCCAAAAACCCTTCTCAAAAATAAAATGCGCAAGTGTGCACCATACCGCCAAACATTTCTTTTATTTTCATGAACCACCGTTTTCTATGCTTCACTCTTTAGAATCATCTGCTGTTGCCTTTACTTCATAGACGAGTATATATCCACATAGATCGGCAAGAACTTCTTTGAATAAATTAAACAGTCTGTGGACTGCCATACAATCTTAGTTAAAATTGACTTGATACTTTTCAATTCGATTATTAACACGAATGAATGAAGTTTGTTGAAAATTGTTTGCGGACTAGGCTTAATTAAACGGTCCTCAGAGAAGTTCTCATTAATGGTCTAATTTAATAGTCCTCTAAATTCGACGTCTTATTACATTTATTACATTATAATTACTTTCACAACAGACAGGTTTAAAGCTGTCCAATCTGGAGTTTTATAATTCTATCTACATAACAGCAGTGTTTTTTTTGGTTAATTTTATTTATTCATATAAAACATTTCATTTCTAGCCTAATTGGTTTCTCCTAAATTTTATCTAGTGTTGGTTATCTCTTGCGTTGGCTATAATGCTAACTGTAAAAGTTTTACCTTTATTTCTCGTTGGTCAAGCAGTTGATTTCGACGATTGGCTGATTGATTATGTAGCTCGCTATTACGTATCAACGGAACGGGGATACTGGTCCATATGGGTATTCTGTCCCTCGCACTTTAAAGTTTATTAGTAGTTTTCTCTGCGGTGTCACCTACTGCTATGAAAGCGTGTTATTAGCAAAATAACCCATTGTTGTATTATCAGTTAGTGGAATATCACTTATGAATAGAAGATATAATACTAGTCCTCAGACGCTGCCTTGTGGAGCTCCAGCTTTGATCTCTATAATTTATGAATATGCTTTTTCCTGTTTAACACGAAACGTTCTACTATAATGTATGATTCAGGAAGATGACAGTTTTGTAGTGGTAAAGCTTTCCTAAATTTCAATAATAGAATGTCGTGCCAGACTTTGTCAAAAGCCTGAGCCACGTCAAGGAAAACTGCTGAGCAGATCCTGTTTTCTTCGAGTGCTTTATCTATGATGTCCATTATCCTGAACTTAATCTATTGTGGGATGTCTATCTCGAAATTCATATTCGTGTATAGGGTTCTTTGCTTTAAATTAGAGGTTTCGTTCATTTTAATAGGACTCCTTCAAATAATTTTCACAAAATAGGTAATAGTGAAATAGAGGGCTGTGTTGTTTAGGGCGGTAAATTTTTTAATTCAAATTGATTTTGGGAAGCTATTTAAGGAGTGTTCCTGTTATCCGATCAAAGCCTGTCGCTTTTAATGAATTTCTTTCTTTTATTTTTTTTATGACTTCCGCAAGAGAGGTCAGGGTGATTTCTTGATCTTCAGTTAGTTCTATTTCTTGTACATATTTGTTCGCTCCTCCGTACCTGATTAAGCTGCAATATACCTTCTAGGCGATCAGCAAAGGCTTTTGTTTTTTGTTCAATGCTTCTTGTCCAACTTTCATAGCCCGTTCTTATAGGTGGAATCTGAGTTATTGGGCTTTTCATTCGTTTTGCTATTTTCGACAATGCATAGTCAGTATCTTTTTCATATGATAATGATCGTTTTCTTCTTCATTTCTCTGTTTATTCGCTGGGTCAAATTATTCAGTATATTTTTAAGCGGGGACATTCTAGTATGCTGTCGTTTATTACTGAAAGTACTGAAGAGAATATCCCCGCTGTAAACGAAAGTGTGGAAGAGGATCCAAATTTATCGATTCGTCGTCGTTCGCAGGAACTGGGGCTCTGTTCGTCCACTATATGGAAGTTTTTGTGCAAAGATCTTGGCCCACACTCGTACAAGATCCAGCTGGTGCAAGAATTGAAGCCACGAGACCATTATGAGCGTCGTTCTTTCGCCGAGTGGGCTCTAGAGCAGTTGGCAAATGACCCGTTGTTTTATCGTCAAATTGTGTTCAGCGATGAGGCTCATGTTTGGCTTAACGGTTTTATTAATAAACAAAATTGCCGCATATGGAGTGAGACAAATCCACAAGAGACCCTACAGATTCCATTACATCCAGAATTCGTGTTATTCGTGACATGCGGCCAGCAGTGCTCGAGAAAGTGGCCCAAAATTGGACGTCCAGAATGCGTTTCGTCAAGAAAAATCGCGATGCCCATATACCCGAAATCAGTTTGAAATATTAATGCTATGTATTGATCTTTCGAATAAAACAAAATTTTTGATTACAATTTAATTTTTTGTGTTATTTTTTACAATTTCAAGTTCTGTCGGGCTTAAAAAACACCCGTTAGTTTGCTGTCATTTATTACTGAAATTTTATTTTTCGGCACCTCCCTTACTTTCTTTTGGGGAATTTGTACCTTTTAATAATCTTTTGATTGCGCGTGTATGGTTGGTTCCATGCTGACTGTTGTATGTCTATTATGAACTTTTCAACTTCATCCAATTGTTCCATCTTTTAAGAGGTAAATTCATCTTTATTCTATTACTTAGTTCTTCTTTGAATCCTTCCCAATCTGTACATGTATTTGTCAGGGTAGAATTGCTTGGTTTGGATATTATTTTGTCGCTGAGAGTGGGCAGTATGAACGTGTGATCAGAGCTCGAGTCGAAACCTTCTTCGATACTAACATAAATTATCAATAATTTCCTAAGCCGAATTACAACAACATTTTTCCAAACACGAAACTAGTCTTGATCACCAATGAGTATGTTTTGCATTGAAGTCTCCTCCAACAATGAACTTTGCTCCTAAACTTTTTAGGAATTTTAGAAAGATCTCGAGAATAATTTTTTGTCTATTTTGCGAGTACAGCGCTTCCTTTTCTTGCAGAGTTATCTGGGTGTATTGTGTGATATACTTGATATCCCAAAAATTTTATATTTGATTGTCTTGTGAGTGTGTTTCGGATATGAGAGAAACATCAATTTTTGGATGTGTAAGAGCATTTGCAATTCTTGCTGATGTTGCAATAGCCCATTGGGATTCGATGCTAATATTCTAATGTCATTGATTTTTACCCGTTTATTTCAGGAGCCATCTTGACAGTGTTTTCTATTTTTGTGAATCTTTGGATAATTGATTCGAGGGTTTTGTTTTGTTTTTGCTCTTGTTCATCTATTCTGTCTAACATTTGTTCGCAATGTTTGACTATAACTTTCAGGGCCGTTATTTATTTGTTTACCAGTTTGAGCAAGTTCGAAATATTGTAAGCCTGCATCGGTCGGTTTGATTACCGTTTACTTTGAGTTTCTTGGTTTATTTTTTACTATTTCCTTCTCATTTTACATATTCTGAAGTTCTTTGGCAACTATAAAGCCTCTGTCGCTTGCGAGATGTGGTTCACCACAGTTCACACACTCTGCTGGACTTTCTCTAGGTTGTTTACATTCCTTTGTAAGTTGTTTAGTTGCGCTCTGGACGCATCTTGCGTCTCTAGTGCGATAGTTATGAGTGTGTCCATATAACTAACATCTTTTGCATTGTGGAATCAACCTTGATGTCTTAGGGCTTGAATCTCTATCTTCATATTTAAGATGTATCTAATTGCATAAATATTTTTTATATCTTCTTATTTATCGAATGTTAGCATAAACAAGGGCAGAGGTCTAGCAATATAGATGCAGCTTTTTGGCTATAACTTTTTGTGGTCGACGAGCATGTGCCATTTCACAAAACAACATTTTTGAAACTTAGCTGATTATTCAATCAGAAGTATACTACCGTTATTTTATGAAATGACACATACACGATTAGAACTTCGAGTATCCTTTTTCCAAAGAAATATACAATATAAGAAAATTTCTCTGAGAAATGTGTTAAGCAAGTTATGCGGCTTTTTAAATTCTCGATAAAATGTTTGGTTTAGTTTCCTTTTGGTATAAATGCTTAGGTCACCATTAGTGAAAATATTATTCAAGTCGCATAGTTTGTCATTGAAGTGATAATATTACCAGTCACGAAAGGTTAGTCAACTATCATGCAAAAAATATTCATCTGTCGTTACCTCAGATAACAATACTCAAATTGTATGTGCTTTCTTGTCACTTCTGATATTCACGTAAGTCGTGAAACTCAGTCATTTCATTCCATTTTCTTATTTTAGTATTCTTTAATTACGACTAAAGTCACTTCAAGTGAGATTTAGTGAGTCGGAAAGTGACACACAATTAGTTTAGAATAGAGTTGTTCCAAAACATGGTTGCTTCGAGCAAAGGTATTCCTTCCAAGACATTAAAGTGCGATAAGAAGGCGGATATCAAGAAATTTTGCTCGAGTAAACTACTCGTATGGCAGATGCAACAGCGTGTCTTTTCGTTACGAATGCTAGATTATTTAATTCGTGGACCAAGAAATTAAGAAACATGCCATAAAATAAAATAAAGTTAAATAATCACATTCTAAACCATATTTCTTTGTTCAACGAGGAAAACAATCATTCTATAGAATGGTTCTTAACATTTTAAGCAGTGCTTGTATTTACTTTTAAACTTCGTACTCCGACGAAAGGTATCAAACCTAAGCCGATATTCAGCCTAAATTCGTGGTATGACAATATCACTGAACCAAATCCTAAATGAAATAAGCAAAAAGCAGGAGTATTCAAAGATATGAAGAACATGAGGACCAAGTTTTAATCCAATGGCAGCGCCCATACTAAGTATGAAACTGAACAAAGGGACAAGCCACTCCAAGAACGAATACAGTAGAGTTAATACAGTAGAGTTAATACAGTAGAGAGATTATACTTTGATAAAGTGATTATAAACGCAATGTTCCTATTCTGCGGTTAGAACACTAATGCTCTCGGCAAAAGTTGAATGTGCCTAGGAATGCCTCTGGGAACAAGTAGTTTAAAATGTTCAAACAATAAGCCATCATTCTACAAATTATGTATAAAAAGCTTAGTGGCAACCCTGTCAAAATACTAGTGAACGAAATATCAATAGCTACATAATCTGCAAATTCAGATTTTTAGATTCAATAGAGCTACCAATCTTAAGTGATGCACACAGTCATATAGCGAGTACAGAATCGAAGTTGCTTAACCCTTTAAATTAAACGTACTTTTAATTAAAAAAACATTTCTATAAATTTGGTGTTTTAGATTCAATTTAAAAAAATAAATTGTTTTTGGTACAAATTTTTGACGTTTTTATGACAGTTTTGATTGTCTATGGCTGCCTTTTTGTTTTATGATTAACAATCGCTTAAAAATGTTTTCAGTTTAAAACTAATTTGATCCGTACCTTTTACTTTTTGACCGAAATGCCGTTTTTGGCTGATACGTTTTCGACTTGTATTCCCGCAGCCAGTTTAATCGACCAATGTCTTCTTGCGTTTTTTACAGTCAAACCAAAAATGAAACGTACCAATAAAATCTTCAAAAAATTTAAAACTTGACCAGATTTCGGGCGTTATGCGGTTAAAACAAATTCTGATTGGTATTTTATTGATTTATCTTGTAGCACCTACTCCAGCCATTTACTTTGTTTTTTGTATCCGATGGCTAGCATATGAATGCTTCTGTACATTTAGTCGAAGCTGCTTTGAAGCCATTTTATTTCTGTTTTCTGATAGTGAAAGTCGACATAGAGCTCATCTCCTACAGTTTCTAAAGTGCTGCATTATAAATGTAATTCTTGGTGCATTAAAGATGATAGGCAATTATCGGGTGTTAATGTAACACGGCCAATATCATCTCAATCGAGCGGCCGCTTAAAGAGCATTTCAATAGAAATTTGTATTGACTGCTTACGGGAAAGTAATGAAATATTCATTAATTGTATAACTGTCTGCACATTCAGATCCCATCTACTAGTATTTAATGTTCACTATTTTAGCCGCAGAAGGATTAAGCAATTGTGAGACCCTTTGAAATTCCTTATTTGGAATACATATGAGTAATAGTTCTTTTCAACTATTTGCTATATGTACGGTAACCCATAGCTCATTTTGTGACTGCTACTTACTCGCACTAAATACAAAAATGATTTTATTGGAAAATTTATTTTTAAAAAACTGTAAAGAGTTTTGCTAATAATATATTTTGCTCGTTTTGAATAATAGTAAACACACAGCCAACCACCAAAAAAATTATGAATGAACTAGTTATTGTAAATTTCTTTGTCTTGCTGAAATAAAAATAAGAAAACACGATTTTTGCTTTTTTCTATAAATTTTATAGAAACAACACATACCCACTAATTTTACAGTTGAATCTATGAAATCCATTAAAAATTTATCTGTGATTTTTACGCAACAAACCATTACCGTGCTTTAGGGTACCAAAAATTGTATAATGAATTCCGCCTGTATACAAAGAAGAAAACAAAACGTATAAATTATAAAACGCGTTCACGTGAAATACAAAAATTGAAATACAAATGTTCACACACATTAAATATTGTACGTATGAGATCAGATGAATATTTATAAGATAATAACTATAAAAAAATATGTGTATGATTGTTTCTTTGCATACACATGTGTGTATGCTATGTCTATGTATGAGTATTTTTTTAAAATCCAAATGATTGATCATCTTTTTTGATGATTCACGAGTTTTGTCAAGCATACCAACACCATGAAGAACTGGTAACCGGTAGTGGTATTTGTAGCATGATCGCGATTCTTTTTCTTATATTTGTTTATGTATATTAGTTTAGTCGGTCGTATCTTTTTGAATGTTTTATGAACCAAATGGTATAAATCTAATTTCAAATATTATGCATTTGAATGCCCGGCTCGAATTTATAACAAGGTTTATTTATTAAAGCATTTGATTGTTTGTATATACATAGAAGTTATGATCGCATCACATCAAAATTATTATATAAGAGACTCTGACATAACGATAACTCCTTGAACAAATCTTATATGATGCGATCACCTCACAAAAAAAACAAAAAATTGTGAAAAAGGAAAGAAATGAATAATCCCAATTTCAATTCTAAAATTAATTTGTAAGAATATATTAGCGAGCGGAACATCTGTATCTCGGGTTCGCGTATACACATACTAGTGCACACCCGTTAACGATAATAAAAACTAAATTGGTTTTTTCTCGATGAAAAATAAAAAATTTTCTCGATAATTATCTTCTATATATTATTTTACTGGCATATTTGTATTTTTGAATCGAGTGAAGCATTTTGACAATTTGGTGAAAGAGTAAAGTAAGTTACTACTATAGAATTATGTATTTTTACGCAATTTTATTTTTAAAGTTTAATCACTGCTTGAGATTCTTGATGATTATTCGTGTGCTACGCATACAACAAACACACATTGTGACTTCCAAACTGAAAAATAAATATGGCATGAAAAATGATGGAATTTGTATTTTTTTTTGGTGTATGATAGAAACACAAAAAATAACTAGAGGCACCATATGCCATATGTCAATTACACAGCACATTCAGTTGGCAAAAAAATATTTATTTTTACACAAAAAAGTCGCGTTTTTCATTAGAATATCTCTTTTTCTCTACAAAATAGATAAAGAAATATCACTAGAAAGAAAAAAGAAATTAGTTCATCTACAAAAATGAATATATAGCGTACATCACAAATATAAGAAACTATTCTAAAATTACTTTTGAAATAAATAATACCGATTAATGTAATTTAGAAATGTACGAGTAAAAAATTTATATCTATTTTCTAATGCAATATGGGTTAGTATTGAAATGTTTTTTTAGGAGATCGGTGATCTGTCCGAAAGACAAAACCGGCAATGTGTAATAAGAATTCATGTTATTCATATTATTCATATTATCTATTATAATATTCATATTCATATTATCTATTATAATATTTTAGTCTATCTGTGGTATTAATTAATTGCAAGACCTTGGATATTTTGTACTTTTTTGATATTTTTTAACTTTTGAGAAGGTAGCTAGTACCGATTGAAGATCTCGGCCACGGAAATACAATACTCCATATGTGAAAAGTAATTAATTATTACCATCATATTTCAGATGTATATAGACTTTTATTAAAATATTAAAATAGACTTTTATTAAAAGATAGACTTTTATTAAAAGATAGACTTTTATTAAAATATTTATTTTATAAGTACCTTCATGTCGTATCAAAGTATTCTCTTTTGACTCGAGTTGCAGAAGTAGACTCCTTTTCACTTGAATGGGTTCACCTTTTTTGTTAGCTGATACGTTATTTGTCATTGATAGTGATAGTTGGATAATGTTGAAAACAACGAATATAAAAATGTGGCTGAAGAACAAAAGCAGTTAACATTATTAATGAATTTGTAATTCAATTTCGTATAGCAAGAATACAGGATATTTAATCATAGGATTGATAATTTAGTTTTCTCTTAAATTTTGAAAAAATTGGTTCTGGATTAGAAGTGGCGAAAAAGGCCAAGATTGAGGTTCATAAAAATGGGGCTTTTCAATCGACGTGATTATTCGTGAATATTCCATTTCAGCCTACACTTCAACGACCTGAATTTAGTGGAAAGTGTTTTCTCCAATTCAAGGATATTTTTTTTGGATCCTTACCTTGGCTTTACTTATAGGCCAGCTTATGTACTAATCCATAAGCAAAGATAATTGAAAGAAACATCAGATAATCATTGAATAGCAAGGTGAAGAAAGAAGATTGTTTTTTTAGCAAAGCTGCTTTGATTGGTGCCATTCAATCCGCTTGGAAAGATATTTCACTTGATTTCATCTGTAGATCAGATTTTTTCTGGCTTAGTGGAACTTAACTCTCAGTTATGCAGTTCATTTTCCCTTTAATTTTCAACAAAAAAAAAATTACCCAGTACGTCCTCAAGAACTGATTGCTTGATAATGCTGTTGAACATCTTTAATTTTATGTTTTTAGTTCTCTACATTTCTCTCAACGTTTTGAATGTTCTTGATCCCAAAAATGTTAAAAAAAATTTGTCCGTTCGTATGTTTCACTATTCATCATTTTCTGGCCTACTGAGAAATCATGTTTGATCTAAATTTGTATAATTTAGGAAATATTTTTTTCATATCGAAATTGGATAAGAAAAGTATTCCCAATTAAATTTTGTTTTCAAAAAATTTACACCAACTTTAGTTTACTATAGTATGCCAGAAAAAAAATATTGCGACAAAAATGCATGTAAATATTTTTCCTAATTCCTGAAAAACCAGAATAGTACCACTGGATGTCTGTTTCGATGATATTTCTAGAATGGCTTGTGCAATTTCGGAGAATTATCTCGCTTGCATCAGCCAATATGAGTTTAGTGCATAAATCAACCGCTTTGGTGCTGTTAACAAATTATTCGTTTCTATTCATTGTATACTTGTCTTATATCGTTGACAAGCTCATGAAGAATGTCCGAAAGCATTGGACCATCCTACTACGTAAAACTAACGCTGTGGCGCCAACAGCAGTTACTTTTTCTCATTCCCATATTATCATATGACTCTAATTTAAAAGTTTTTAGAAAAAGCAACAATTTAGTTATTTCAAAAATCCATCGTTTTGGCGTTAGTGGCTAATCGTTAATTCATAAATGTTACTATCATCGAAAAGTAGACAAAGGTTATTTATAAAAAACATTTATAAAGAATATCATAAATTTAGAGTATTAAGGTTCTTACTTAATACTCCAAACTACCGCTATCGTGCTGATGGCAGATAGACTTCTTATTCTTCCCACACACCAGGATCAAGTAAAAATTTTGTTATCAGGACTTAGTTCACAAATCCACCGTTTAACGCTGGTAGCGAATTATTAATTTATTTCAGATGATTAAAGTGTCGCGTGTATTATTGAACTGGTATTGAAGAAGATCGCAAATTTATCTGAAGCGTCTAATACTCAAAACTATTGGCATATCGCTTGAAATGACCAAGCAAATGCACCAAGCAAAGATTTTCTACCATCACTTTTGTTCATAAATTTACAGTTTTAGGGCTAGTGGCAAGTTATTCTTTTCGTATTGAATGCGAGATATCATTGTAAAAATCTTGAAAATCGAGCTTATCGAATTTCTTAAGACCGACTTAAATTCAAAAATCACAAAAAAAGAAAAACAATTAAACCTGCTTCGATTTTCCTAAAATTTGTTTATGTATATCAGTGTTTCCTAACCTAATTTTTTCCATATTTATGTTAGTTCATGCATTATTTGTAATGTTCATGCCAAAATGTTCATGGCCTGTTTAAGTCCAAGGCCCCCTAATCTATGAATTTAGCATAAGGCTCCTTAGATATACGCTATACCTTCCTAGGGGGCCGTATGGCCCCCGTTGGAAACACTGATATATATGACGATGACACTCTAAAAACATCCTGTCATAAGCACTATTTGAGAATGATTTGAACTCCAATCCAAACTCACTCGACTTTCACAAAATTACTAGAAATATTTTTGATTACAAAAAAAAACGATCATCAATAATCTCTTATTTTATTGCCATGATGCAAAATCTACTATTAGCAGATTACGTGGTTTATTTTGAGTTTTTTTGAAATTTCATCCTTTATTGGTGTGCACAAGAAGGGTGCATGCTGCAAATTTTGTGTCGTGATTCTGATTGATCTTTCTTGTTTATTGTCATACATGCGAAAGTCAATGAACACTCAATTGTTTTCACTATGCTTCCGTATGAGTCTCTGATGAGCAGTTCGTGCCGCAATTCGACAATTTTGGCAATAGGAATTGCAGCAGTGTGATGAAAGAAAATTCCATCTTCGATATATGAAGCAGCGTTTAAATCAATTCAACATGAACTCATTCTTTACAACAGAGGCTTAATTTTGTCCTGTGATTATTTTTTCTTCAGGTGGGCGATAAATATTGTGACACGGAAATCCCAAAAATCTTTTGCCACATCTCTTGTGTTCGACTAAACTGTTATTGTTTTTTCGGAACACGAATAAATGAGAAATCCATTATGTTTTCAATTTATCTTGTAATGGTCTGACAATTCCGGTTTTGTCTTTTTGGGAAGAAATGAGTCAACAATCTAGCCGATATGTTCATTCAAGTTATGAAAAACACGTACGTTCTTTATGTGCACCATCTTTTTTAATTTCCGATTTAGGAGACTAGGGTGTCTACTAAACCGGGTGTCCACCTCACCGTATTAGTGCTGCTGCTTTTGCCTCCATGTTTTACCAAGTTTTGTCAGCTAGCAACGTTCTCTTCCTGGTCATTACTGGTGTTGCTACTTTCCTGTTCCTCTACTGATTCTATTATAACGTTATTTTTGTATATTATGTTATTTTGTTATATCATAGGCCCTTGCCTCAATGTGCATGTATGGGCCTATCCACTCCCATCTTCATTTCTTAATGTTACTCTTACTCTCAATTTTGATTTGATTTGCTTGTCGTAGAAGTTTTTGTGTTTGATCTGATGAAGCACAATGAATGTATTTCTAGTTTTTGTGTTCCGCCTGTTGTCGTTCCAGTACAACCAAGGTACATGAACTTGTCTTCGATGGCTTACTTTGTTGTTGGTATGAATGTTCGGGCATAGTCTCATGGTCATGTTATTTTGAAACCGATTACCTATGCTAATTCTGATAACTCTCGATTATTTCTGCTGCATGTCTGTGTGTTTATGCGATAGCAGACATATATCGTCTGCATAATATCGTTTAATTAATTTTTTGGTTTCTCCAGATCCTGTTCTATTTAAGAAATGCAGGATGTAAATATTTTTCTTTTCTCTAACTTTTACAGTTGGTTTACTAAATCTCGTCTTTCGAACAAACTTGTCCACGCATGAATTTTTATCGTGACTTCAAGTTACGTGGAACTCTTCATATTTATTCCCATTTTTGACCATAGCGCTGGTTTTGTCATTTGGTAGATTGAGTTGAAGCGTTTCATTCAATGTATTTCTTGTGGCTCTATTTTTCAATATCTCGATGTTGGATTTCCTCCGATTAGTTTTTGTACGTTTCACCGCTGCTAGTTGGACTTTGAATTTGGCTATGACTAGCTGGGTGATCGCTGTAAACAACTGCTCCTATTTTTTGCTCTAACATGTTGTAAGGAGGCTTGAAATTTATTGTTAACCAATACATAGTAAACATGGAAAAAGAATTTATATAGCATTTTACCCAATTTTTTTCTGGCCTTTTATTTTCTTTACTGAGGATACATTGATATACATTTTGTTTAATTAGGAATGCTTTTTTCATATCGAACAAGGCCCAGATATTGCAAAAAGGCGAGTGGCGAGTTTATGTCTTTTTTGTACGAATCAGTTTGAGTACCTATTCTTTTATTAAAATCGTTTATTTCCTTGATATCTCGCTTTCTGAGCTAAAATATAATAATATTGCAACTTACATTTGTCCTCTGACTCGCCTGCTAGTGTACATGGTTAAATTGGTTAAATGAAATAGTACGCAAATTGTTTCTATCTGGCTGAAATAACATTAAAAACAGCGATTCCTACAGAAAAGACGAATAAACAAATTTATTAGTAGAAAAAGAGAAAAACACTCGCTCTCACCAACTTGTGTGAAATCCAGGCCCAGGAAAAATTATTAACAGTTTAATTTTGTTTCCAAAAAAAAATTACCACAAACATTTTGAATGCTCGCCGCCTCGCTCGTGTCTTATCTAGCAGTGCACATTCGATAGTTCCGCGTACTTGTTGTTATATCGCCACTATTAATCTATCACTATAGTACCGTTTCATTTTTTTCTCAACTTGTGCTAACCTTACGTTAGTTCTGATGTTTCTATTTTCAATTCGTATTCGGGTATGGTCGATCTTTGTGTTGTTTGCTAGATAAACATTTCTTCTTTTACTATTCGTTTCTGTAATCATTTAGTTTCAGTTGAATGAATGATTGCTGTATTGCATCCTAATCAGATTCGAGTTCTACTGGATGAGGCGGTCGACTCATACTGGTCGAGGGGAGGTTTCGTTTCGTTCCATTTTTCACTTCTTTTAAATTCCCAAACGGTTAACCCGAATTTGGTGTTAAAGTTGTTTGTTGTCTTAAAATTTTATTTTTATCTGCCACTCGCCTACACGTTTACACCATCTTGCCGATCTAAATTGGATTTTTTTTGATTATTTGTACAATTGTGACTTTTTTATGACGTACCGCGCTTAGCATTATTTGTGCTTTCATGACCACATCGTACTCGTTGAACGATTCCATTCAGCGGAACACAGTCCAAATAATATTTTTTAGGTTTTCGGTAGTTTCCTTGGGGTTTCCACGAAAATATTTATAATTGACGCATCTCAGCAGGAAAATAACTCGAGAGAAAGAAAGCATCGGGACCAATTTTCGAGTGTGCCTTTCTTACGTAATAAGCACAGACGAATCGTGTATGACAAGTCTATTATGATAGTTACGTGACTTATCATACATTGACGTTCGTTAGTGAATGTTATATGACTTTTATAAAACTCTCACTTTATAATGAAATAATTGTATTTAATGAAAAATAATATTCATAAGTATTCATAAGTATATTCATTTGATTTTTAAGAAATTTTGTAAATATTAAAGCTGCCGCATTACAAAATATAAAAATCAACTTTGCTGGCATTGATTTGGCATACATTGTTGAAATATGGCTGCATTTTGCCGAGCTACATACGAGTATCTATATTATCTGAACATGAATAATAAAAAATAAAAATATTATTATATAATATAAAACAGGTTAAGTTACCAATTTAACAAATATTTTTTAATTTTCCACCACACTTATCGCATACAAAAAATACAAATTAAAATAAATCCAGTTACCACTTGCGAAAAAGAGTCAACATGAAGTAAACTACGTATTTTTATCCGACGCCATTTTATAAAGAGAACGTTCGACCGCAGACGTTAGGCTATTTGGTAACAAATGCGTAGCGAAATATAATACTTCCCTAGGATATTGTGATTATATTTTAATTAAAAGTTCAAAATATTTTCCAAATTGTTGTAGTTTGCGCACTGCAGTCCGATAAGACGATCGCATTTTTTAATTTTAAGAATTCTTTCGAATTAGTTCGATATAAAAAAAAACAGACACATTCATTCTTCTTGTGCAAAATCCGGAAAAAAAAATTTTCTTTTCATTTGTAAATTTCCAACCTTTGAATCATATGCATGTTGACACTGGGATCTACTTAAAACTTTCTGTGTATGAAACCAGAATATTTCATATATACAATTGACCAATGGTACGGTATCCTCTAGCGGAAAAAAGATTAATTATCTAAACGCCATAAATTGGATATTTAATATGGAAATTTTACTGAATTTCTTTGTAGTTATCATAATAATTGTTTAATTTTAAAATTTAAGTTAAACCATTTCAAAACTAATAGTGTGTTATTAAAAATAAATTTAAATTAAATTTTCCATGAAATGTTAAATTACAGAATATAATTAAAGAAAATACTTTTCTGAAAGGGAATTTAAATTTGTGAAATTTTTTTAAATAAAATAAGGCAGTTATTTTAATTAATTTTAATAGAATTTTCTTTTTTTATTTCCCGATAGATGTCTCAAACTCTACTTTATCATTTGTCAAATAGTTGTCCTATGTTTAAGTCAAATCTACTCGGTTTCTTTTGCTAAATCTTCTTCTTCAGTGTGATAATGGCAATATAGTTCGGCAAGAGCTCCCTGCATAATAATTAGGAGTTTATTATAAATTGAGGATAATAATTCTTGTTTAATGTTTGGATAATGTTTCCATTTATCGATTTCTTCCATTCGCTGTATAGTTTCTGTTCTTTTCACTTTATTCCAGTTCTCTTGCGCGACGATATTCCTTTTTGTGTCAATGTTAATCTACTTTGTTTGAATCTAATAGTAAAAGCTCTCTAAGTCTCAGGAGCACTATTTACTTTCAAATATAGTATTCAGTTAGTTTTAAATGAACGTTGTCTTATATATGTTATAAATTATATGAACAACATATAGAGTTTTTATTTATTTTTCCAGACAAAATTTAATTTACCATAACTAATTCAAAACTATTGACGATAAAAACAATTCTTCATGAATACTATTAAAATTATATATTTTTTAATAAAATGTAAGATTTAATCGCTTTTTAAAGTAAAGTGTTTGACATTGGTGAACTATTTTAAAACTAACACTAATGGTGATGAAATTCTCTATAACTAGTTTTTATGTTGTAATAAACTAAATATTTGATTATAGTCCGATTAAATATTATTCATAATGTTAGATTAGTATATAATTAATATGAAAAGCAATAAAATACCACCGTTGGCTCGAATCGGAAGTGGCGCTAACTGGGCCAATAAAATATTGTTCAATTAAAGTTTACTGTTGGTTCAGTTTCGTAAATTTCGTTCTAAAATTTGATAAAATGAAACATGGCGTTCTTGCTACTCATCCCCAAGGTACGTGCACTATAGACATTGATGATCGAATTGAAAAAGGTGGTAGTGGCAATTTTGTAACATTTTCGACGAGATGCGATAGTTAATAAATATGGCAACCCTTTTTCGAAAATGAAATGACAGTTCTTCGTTATTCAGCCTTTTGAAAGTCGATAAATTTTAATTGTTAAATTTTTATTTAAAATTCACGACTAGTGTAAGAGTGTAAAATGACTGGTGCAATAAACTTGTTATTATTGTTAAACGATGATTCGGATGTTACTAATGAGCCCCAACTAAATTTTTATATTGAGCGGTGCTTTTTACGTGGTCGCTATAATCTAAAGATTTAGGTAAAGAAAAGTAAGTTTGCCATCTGTTGTGCGCATACATATTATTACAATTCACAATACTTTGTTTAAGATTTATGCAATCTTTTAGAGTGACAAAAGATATCTTCCTTTATTTATTCGACCAAATAAAATCTCGACTGGATTCTGAAAGCAGAAATACCAAAATTCCAGTAAACATAAAATTCGCAGCGGTTTTAAATTTTTACGCTACAGGATCTTATCAAAGAACTGTAGGTGACATAATGTTGCATTCGATTCTCGAATAAATGTTATCTACATCGATATAGGAAATTACAAGTGCTTTAGAAAACACCATTTGCCGTCAGCACATAAGCTTTTGAAAAAACTAGTCATCCTGGCGTAATTGGATGTGCCGTGTGTAGACTGCACCCATGTAAATATGATTTCCCCGGTTCAAAACGAACATATTTTTGTAGATCGGCGTGGTATATGCTCGATCAATATTCAATTGGTAAGTACCCGAGCAATACACAGTACACCCTTCTTTATACATATTAATTTATTTTCCAAATTTTTAACTACGACCTTTTGCTCCTCTGTGTGCGCGCCAGATGGCTAATTAAGAGCGTCTTACTTGGTTGCTGGCGATTCTGGATATCCATCAGAGCCATACATAATGACGTCATATCGCAACCCAACCAATGTTCTAAGTATATACAATAATTTGCACTCTAAAGCACGAAATCCTATCGAGCGCTGCATTGGTTTGCTCACACATTCTGTTCAGTGTTCGTTAGGGGAGCGAGTTCTGCGATATGATCCAGTAAAGATTGTCAAAATAGTAAATGTGTGTGTGGCTTTGTACAACCTTTGTACACTCTCTGAAGAGAACAATGAAATTGTTTATGAAACGGACTTCGAATATGAAGAGCAACCGAAACAAGACTGCCGTTATAATTCGACACAACCTAAAATAAAACAAAAATCTTATTTAAATAGTTTTTTTAATGATTTTCATTAAATGATTTTCGTCTCACCGAACGAGTAAGTCAACTTGACCAGGTAATTCAATCTTAAAATAAAAATTAGTTGAACCGAGATTTTAATTTCAGGTTTTCCTCTGGAACCTTCAATCGCTTGGTGTTGATACTATTTGCCTCCCTTAATAAATCGAGCAGGACATTTTAGATTTTTTTTTTGTTTCTTGCCTTGTTCTTTAAGTTCATCGTATTTTTTTGTCGACATGTTCTTCCGACGACGTAGAATTGTGTTGGGTGTTGTTGAAGCTGTAGTAATGATCACTTCCTCAATTTCTGCACCGTCTCTATTAGCACTTCGACTTCATTGTTATCTATTGTTTCTTCATCTGAGTCGTGACCTGCATCTATGTTCTTGGAATGCATAAATTAAAAACTGTAATATATTTTTCTAAATTATAAAAAAAAAATTAATCATAAATATATATCACACGGTATCACTAGCTTATTATTTAAGTGATAAAATATCGATGGTATTGCTCGTCGAAAAGGTTACAAAATACCAATTTTTCAATAGTTCCGATATTTTTTCAAACTTTGAAAATTGTGATGTTACTAAATCTCGTCCCAGCTGGTTAATTTCGTAGTGTTTCGTTAATCCAGTTTTAAATATGATTGATGATTAACGCAGCCGTTTACCATTATTTACGTATTCCCATCATTATAGATTCGTGTGGCAAAAATTCAATTTACAATCATTATTGGAGAAATACTTCAGACACGAATATAGGAGTAGAATAATAGTCGGCAGTTAATAATAGTTTCAGTCCCAGGTAATCTCACTAACCCACTAAACCACAAGATCCTCAAATGGAACGTTTTTTAATTTTTTAGGTGTCATTGTCTATCATTTGTTGATAAAATGGCAAATATTCAATTTTGTAGCTGATAATTAGGCACAAAGTATGTTATCACGTTTTCTTGACATTAAGACTGTCTCGCATTCCGTTTGTAAAAATAAGGAGGCTTGCCAGTACTTGTCGATATGAAGTAATTCTAAAGGAAAGGCATTAAGCAATATTTCAGAGAGGTAATAGAGGTTAAATTAATCTATATAAGAAGTAGATATTGCAAGACTCTTAAAATGCAAGATTTTTATTTCTATTTTACTCTATTTTTGTGTTTCGTTGAAATTATAAAGAAAAATTGCTTATATGCTTAATCTAATAATAAAAAATATTCACATATACAGTCATATATCGACATTAAATTTTCAACTCTAACATTTTGAAATTTAATTATAAAAATTAAATTAAGAAAACGAAAAATATTAATTTATAAATGTAATACCGCAAAGTCTAAGCTTTATTAGAAACAAAAAAAAAGACCAAAAAAAACTTTCACGAAATCTATTTTTAAATTAAAGCGAAAATAAAAAAATATTAAGAAAAGTGAATATTTATTTTTATTTTATGGTAAAATGAGAGTATTTACACATAATTGTACATGAAATTGTTTCGTCTTTTTATTTTTATAATTTATATTTTTGTTTATATTTACTTGAAAAATCTTTATAATAAAAAGAAATATTCTGTCCGTTTTAAATACCGATTATAAATGAAGAGCTGTAATTTTCCCCGAGAAAATTCGTATCAATCGTATTTTTAATGTAGTACAGTACATACAAAAAATAATCTCTTAGTTTGATCTTTGTCAGGTATTTTTAAACAGCAAATTTACACTAATGGTCAGTATACTTGAAAGGGTTAACAATTCAAAGAACACACACACACATATATATATATATATATATATATATATATACATATGTATTACATTTCAAATACACCATGGTATGTGTGTGTGTATTTGTGAATGGTGCATTTGTAGTATAATGTGATCGCCAAGATCGCGTAATAAACAAAGAAATGATTTACGTTTAGTCAGAAAAGAGTAAAAAAAGATCAACTAATAGAATTTCAAGTTGGGTGATTAAGTATTATTACGTCATTCAAGAATAAATGAATAAATAAAATAAATAAAAAAAACTAAAAGGCCAATGACAGTCTTAGTTTGTGTGTGTTTTGTTTTATATTTGGCTTAATTCTGTTTGGTGTGTTAACAGATATTATGTTGAGTAACTTTTGGTTCTTGTATTTGTGTTATTTTTTAAATTTATTATTTCGGTAAATGACATATTTTTCACCAGATCAGTTTTTTTATCCGCAAGGACGGTTTTATATTGGAAGATCCCGTTTGGTATCAAACGTTACTTTTACTTTCGATGTAAGATGGTATATGATTTTTACAAAAACAAAATATAAGTGTTGTATTTGCAGCACTGAAAGAAAATGAAATGTATGATATAATACTATTCCATTAGATTTAATTCAGAGAGAGGGAGAAAATACAGCATGAATAAGTTTTACAACATTTTATTTTATTTGTATAAAATTACATTCATACATGTACGAGTATGTATCTATAATCTATATAAATATAATTAGGTACACAATTTTATAACAACAACTGTAAAACCAGTCTAATAAATATTAGTTATGGTTTTCGTAAAATTATTTTCAAAATGTACATTAGTTGTTAATTATATCGTATATACCTAATTACACAATTTATTGTTGTTCTGTTTTGTCGCAAGCAAATATTTTGATAGTGCTGCAAAGAACTGGGGGAGTGAAGTAATTTATCGGAGATTTATTCCATACTACTGTATTTCCCCAAACTTTTAGTAACCAATGATTTTATTCTTTGATAATGGTTACTACATATTTATACGAGTATTATACGTACATGGTGAACAAACCATATCAATTTTTTATCATATCTACTGTAATCGACATTAGAATTGTACAAAGGCAAACCACGTTGATATGTGAATGTGTGTTTACAGTGATTATACACAAAGACGTTTATTTTTTACATGGTATTGCGCGAGTATATCGGAGAGTAAAAATTGTAATTATTATTGTTGCTATATGCGTAGGTCGAATTATAAACCGAATAACAACTAATGGGTATGATCTCATAGTGAGAAAGTAATTTATAGTTTATCTTATTTATTTCAAATGTATAATACAGTCTGTATACGAAGTAGCTGTGCTCGACGAAACACATATTTTAGTTTGCAAATTTTTATGGAACGAACATACACTTTTTAATAGAAAATTGGACCAACAATACTAAACCTAGGTAACCTAGTTTAAAAGATAATGTACTTGTATTGACATTTTTTAACGCAATAATTTTTTAGCATACTGTATACAACTAAATATCGCGCTGTGGAGTATTACATTTACTACCCATGTATCTAAAATATTTATATAGATTCAGTGAGACTAAAATGAGAATATATTTTTTAATGTGTGGTGCAATGAGAGAAGAAAATCAGTAATATATATTTCTTAATTTCTGTTTTCTTTTATTTCCTTTTTGTTGTCTTATTATTTTGGTTTTCTTAGCATAAATCTAAAAATGGATATTTATAGAATTGTTTGTTATAAATAAAATTTTAAACCCATAAACATTTTAAAACACATGATGAGGACACAAGATATTATCACTCCATTGGTAAAAAGATTTATCATTTGTAATACTATCATATAAATAAATCAGATTTTGCATTTTTAATAAAACGCTATCCGCATTTATTTAGTGTAGGTCTATTTTTTTAATTCAATCCGATGAAGCAGGCTTACACCGCGTACTGTAGTACACCGAGCGTAGGTTGCACAGTGTCGGTGTGCGTAGAGCATTAAATTAATTTTTACTTCACACACTATTAGCCTACTGATATTCATTTCAGGGTAAAATTTAAAAAATCGAGTAAGCACAATTCATAAATAAAATCGCAGAGTGCAGGATAAATTTACTCAGGTTAATTAAAAAAACACGGAGTATTTTTGACAGCGCACTGCTTCCTCGGTTTGTATTAAAAAATATCCCCTGTGTATATGTAGATAAAGAGTTGGTCAAGAAGAATTGTGATGCTCATAGAATTCAAAGAACTCTAATTACGCCGTAAGCAATGCATTCAAATAGCAAATTTTTTGCCTAACTTATTTAAGAATATCTGAAAATTTTGTTATTCAAAGCTAGTTTGGAAGTAATTCCTCGCCGTACGCACAGTCTAGAGAAAAAATTTTCTATTTAGAAATGTAAATTAATATAAATGAAGTTTAGAACTGGGAAAGGCTACGACTGGCCAAGGAAGATAGATTATTAAATTTTTGCCTAACGGTATCTCAGCCAGCAGAATGATGGTTCATCGTGTAACACATTTAGTGTGCCACACATTTGGTAAATTTGAAAATAAAAAAATTATTATTTTTAAATTAATATTATATAAATCCTGAAAGGGGGTCTTGCTTTTGCCAAGCAAAACATAAAGTGGCAAGAGAAGGTCACAATGTGGTGTTTTTGAAATTTAGTTTTCTGTTTAATTTACCGACGGCTATGATTTTAGAAAAGAAGAAGTTAATTTGGAGAAATGGCACACTAAGGAGGCTATGTGTGACGAACGGTGTTATGTTTTAGCATAATTAGTTTGGAATGATTGACTTTTTCACCTCGTTCACCTACTTAAATGGAAAACTCAAATCAATTAATTGAAGTAATTACATCATCCTCTTTGTTGTTAAAAAAGTCAGACAAAAACAGATTAACTCCTTATGACTTCTGTTCTGTTCTATGAAAAATAGATTATCGATTCATAGTAAAAGTTTGAAATTAGAGAATCCATTACCGGTTTTCGGTAAACCATTATTCGGTTTTATCGACAGTTTTCGATTAACAAGTTACTGTTATTTTTTTAAAATTTTCCAGAATGATTCTTAAACTTTTAATTAAAAAAGTTAAATATGACAAATTTTATCAAATTTAAAATACGCGCTGCAAATGAATTAAAGCAATGAAGCAAACATCGATTGCTTAGGTCGTTTGCACATTTAATATGTTGTAGGATGAGATCAAGTATTTACTGCGAAATTTTGTTGAAATAAACTTACTGAGAAATTCTTTACATCCGAAGGCTGTTCGTTAAATTCGGTAAATCAATATGAAATACCGGTAATGGAAATTTTTTATTTTTTATATCCTTTCATTTAGTCTACCGACAAAGAAAAAATCATGGAAATCAATTGTTTCATTTAATTTCTGTGAGTGATTCAGCGGTTACAATTATCAATATATTTTTTTTTCCCTGATTTGTTCTGGGGCCGAAGCTCTCCCTACTCTTTCGCGGTTCGCTTATTTACGTCCTTACCTTTACGCCTGTATTGGCCAATTCGAGGACGTACGAATATAGGTCAGATTTTAGTACCATCTGCCCATTGCATAGCTCCATGCCAGCCTATACTGGCATGGAAGATGGGTCGGCCCGTGAGCCCCGCACTCCGACAGGGGGTCATAGATGTGTTCCTTCTCATCCCAAATCGTAATTTGTTGATGAACATTCCCTTTGCATCCTGCCCCTATCGGGATTCGAACCCGGTACCTCCCGATCCAAACGCCATAGCTTTAACCACTATGCCATTTGGTCGGTAATTATCAATATAAGTTTCATAATTTTTTAGCTAAATAAATTAAAAGGTCATCGATCAAAAAGCGGGGCGAGTGACAAAGAGAGATAACGTAACAACAACTTCATCACCACTAACTTCAGGTTGAGAGCATACGAAATGTTTAGTAGTAAAGCTGCCTGAAATACATATATACCCATATATGAAAAAAATTACTTCGAAAGTTTTGGTATTAATCTTGAGCCTCATACCTTACCCGAATGAGCTTCTATGCTCAATTGGGGGGGCGGGTCATAAAATGTATGTTGTTAAAATAAATAAAGATATTAAATATGAGTCCAAGTGACCCCAATTTGGATGAGTCATATTTATTTGTAACAATATTATAGAATTGATCGCTATAATGTCGTCTACGTGATTCCTAATTTAATTTCTGTAAGCGAATCGTAACATAAAAACTAAAGATAAAAGTTACGGTTTTTGTTTGCATAAATACAAGTTTCAAGTAATTAGAGGTCTATGGTCCGTTCTTGAAACGAATGACCTTCAACTTCAAGTACGATGTTCGGATTAAGTTGGCAAGTTGGGCGTCCGCCACATCGTATAGAAGATCGTTGAACTTCACAGTTTCAAGCATACTCGCTACCGCTTACTTAATGATGCGAGGAAAACAAAACGGCGCGAGAGGTCTCGCCATTTGAACCGATTTGTCGCTGACGGTCGCTTGAGAGAAAGTGATATACACAGGCGTGAAGAAGACCGCCCAGCCAGTCCAAAATTGTCAAAATAACTGCTAGTTGTTGCGGAAAGATCTAGTCAGCATATTCGCCGTCCGTGAAGTGTGTTTTCCCCGTTTTTGGAGCAACAATGTTTATCAGCAAACTGCGCGCGACCAGTGTCGCGATTTTTGAAAGGACCTGAGCTAATGTACTGAGACCGATGGAAGTAACATTTGAACATTTGTTGTAAAAACGTGAAAAAGGTCACGTTCAAAAACGTGAAAAATTTTTCATTAAAACGGTAATTTTTATCGCACCGTTCAATATTACTAACTTATTAGGTATTTCTAATTTATAGATCAAAAAATGAACTCCACCACACTTTGAAAAAATTAAAATTAAGAAACCGCTGTAACTCCTTGTTAAGCATTTTTCTAAAAACTTACGATATACATAGTTTCGATCCGTCTTAACATAAAGAACTCGCTCACATAAGGGCCCCCTGTTCGGAACTAGTGGTGTAATCGTAATAATAACCCAGTTGGAAATTTGTCAACATACATGCGAATTAATTTGTACGAAAGACATTCATTTCTATTTCTTACCTTTTTTCTAAATATGTATGAAAAAGAACAATAACATTTTGTCGATTTTTATGTTGACTAAATGACTAATTTATGACATGTAACTATAGTCTCTCAAATGACTAGTCCAACTTGTCAACGTTAAACGACGAGTGTGAGACATATCATATACTGTTCTTCTTTCATTACAGTGAAGAATCTTAAGAGCAACATGTATGATATGTCTTTGACGTTTTTCATTCTGTCAAGAACTTTTAAAAATGGCGTAGGTAAACAATCGAGAGAAATGAAAAAAATACATTTAAATTCATGTTCACTCCTCATTGCAACGCCACCCACATTTTTATTAGTTTTTTTTATACTACTATACATTTTGTTTGTCGAATAGGTAAGTAAACATTTTTTAATTGTTTTATGGGGAAGAATTTAACATATTTTATATTTTTTTGTATCCGACAAACATGCAAAGTCCAGCCAACAGAAGTGTCGGAAAGATGTCTGTAAGATTATTTAAGCCAACAGCTTAATATTGTATAAATTATTGTTGTCTTAATAAATTATGAATATTATTCGTCATTCACCTAAATAAAATGTTGTCTTTGGACATGTTAAATGGGCAAGTACAACACATAATAAAACATGTCAGAGATATTTTTTTTGTATATTGAAACATATACATACATAAATTTAGCTTAGACAAGTCATTTACCACTCATCTAAGAAATACCAAGTACAATTCATCTCAGACATGTCACACATGACTCGGCAATAACTTCTCATATACGATTCATTTCAGACATGTCATAAACGATTCGTCTCAGACATGTAATAAACTAAAACTAGACCCATTTGCTGATTTATCTCAAACATGTCACAAACTAATTTTAGCCCATTTACCGATAAATGTCTATATACGTGTCATGCTTACTGTCGTTGATGAGTCATTAGTGTATCGTGAATAACTTTCCTGCTGGGTAACCAGTGCGACATTATTTGGTATACTACGAAGGGAATACAAGTGTATTGCACTCATTAAATTATGGACGTATTTTTCGATATTGACACATCTCTATGGTACTCATATTATTTTAGACTATGGTGTGATTTCATTGTTTACTATTGCAGTATATATATCATTTTCTACCGGTATTTCGATAAAAGTTTACTAATTAAATTTTGACAGTATTATTTATAGATGTTATGCAATTTTGCTCAAATATTCAATCTAGCTACATCGTAAATGAGGACCGGCTCTGTAAGACGGGATAATCGTAGATAGGTTTTTGTATATGCTTGCATATTTTTAGATCTTAGTTTTAAACTCTGAGTACGGGGAAATTGGAAATATTTGGAAATAATTTTGACATTTGTTTTTAATTATCCTGACGGTTATGGTATCTTTTATCAAAACTAAATTGAAGTGAAAAATTATTTCGTACAAATATGCATGTTTTTCTAGTAGATTTGAAATCGTAATATGCTGGATGCCATAGAAAATAATCACATTGTTGTTATCGTATTTCCTCAAACTCTAATAAATACTTCCAATGTTTTGGAATAAATTAAAATTGTGATAACTATTTTAAATTCTTCGAAACTTCCAATATTACAAATATATAATAAAACTCCACATCTTAAATTTACAATTTTGTTAAGATAAAACGCCAGATCATAGTAAATATTTTCAATACATTCGCTGAACTTTATGATTAAATTTATTATTATTGATTTTTATATTTTTTAATACTAGAAACTATTTTATTTTTAACTATTTTGCCTGTACGCTTTTACACTTCTTTAACAATTTCTCCTGTATTTATAGTTTTTAATTTCTTATAGCAATAATAATATCAGTAATGTATAAAAAGCTCTAGATCCGGTTATTATGTTAGATTGTCTTTTTGCATTCATATACAAAGTTATTTATTGGAAACCAGTAAGTAAAAATTTTGTGTTTCGATAATGCTAATAAATACGTTGTAAATGTTCAAAATAAGTTAATTTAACGAAATTGATGATGGAAATCTAGACATTTTTTAAACCTATGGAGGTAATAAGTCACAATGGAGGCAATATTATACCTAAGTCACTTAGGTATAATATTGGGACCTTAGACGAGAAGATCATATATGCTACTTCTTATCCAGTTATCTCATCCTGATTTGCCAGTTAAAACAACATTAAAAGCAATTCCTGAATCATGCAAGAGGCGAGTGATGATAGCGATCTGGTTTCCTTACCTCTTTGAGTGTTTCCAATTCAGACATAGTGCGTGAATATGGTTTACAAAATATAACAATTTAAATTGCGAAGTCTATTTTCTAGTTGTAGTTTAATAATGTTAGATTTTTTTCTTTCGTTTTCTATATGATGAAATAAAAAGTTGTGTTACAAAACATACACAATAGTTCAGTTGTTAAAAAAGAGTAACAAAATAAAAATGGCGAAAATGTTATAACGCCTCAACACAACAAAAAATTATCGAACCATTAAGATACTTTTGATTTTCTTTTTGTTTAACTTTTTTGTTTTGTAAATATATAAACTATGGACAGAATAATGATAATATTATAAAGAAATTCATTTCAATTCATATAATTTTTATAATATGATCAAAAATGCAAGAATAAGAGACAAAACCTAGAGGTGGTTGCGTTAATTAATTCATGTTCATATTATTACTGTAAAGTTTGTTGTATACAATTTTTAAGATTTTGCAGATAAGTTTAATGTAAATTTTTGTAATACGGTGTACTTCCTCCTCCAGTATACAAATTCGTTCCATTATACACACACACAGCCACAGATACAAAATACTTGTATTAATGTATATGTTGAGGTAATAAAAACTATTTAAGAAATCCACTCTTCAGCTCTTATTAAATTTGGCAACACACTTAAATATAATTAGAAAATATGAAATTCCCCCAAAAATTAATTTTCGATGATCATTATTATTACTATTATTACTTTTTTCTTGAGTTTCTCTTGAACGATTGTGAAATAAATGAAGAGCAATTGAAGTGAAATTTAATAATTATTCATTTTTTTATAATTTGAAGATTGTTATCAGAAAAAATAGAAATTAGGAGAACAACTAAAATCATATTCTGTAACGCTCTGATTTTTTAATTTGGTCACTATTTTACAATTAGATATTTGTATCAGTCTCTTATTTGCTTAACGAATATTTACAAAGTATTCCAAAAATATATAAAATCTGAAAGCGGCATTTGATACAAACGCAGTTATTAAGAAGAGAAAAGATCCCAATCTCGATTCTTTGTTGATGGCACCACATCGTTCTAATTAATAATATTTTGGTAATACGCTAGAAGCAGTGCGCTTATGAGAAATGCCAGTATACCTGCTTATTTTAATTTTGTCAATAACAACGAAGAAAATTAGATCAATTTCCTTAAAACAACTCGGCTACTTCCTAGTTTAGTACTTATGTTAATGTTCATCATGTTAAATTTAGCCGACGAACCGCATAAATTCCAGATAAATGAAAAGTGAGAATCCTTGATGTTTATAGATTTTATTTCAATCTATATGTATTATTGATCCCACAAACTACTTCGATTAGAAAAAATCGGAAGTTGAAAGCGTTTGCCAAAATGTTGAAAAGCGGGATAGAAGCGGACAAAACAATGGGCGCATTCATGGCACTCAACAGTTGGGAATATGTTGAGTAAAATCAAAGCCAACGTAATGAAAATGTTTAGTACTATGAAATTTTGAAATCAAATTGACGATGATTTCACTAATCATGATGCCAACAGTTGGCGGTCCTGAACGCGCCCATTGTTTCTACAACATAGTAACGAATTTGAAATTTATTTCAAATCAAAATATAGGTCTTATCTTAATCAAATTCAAGGAAAAATCAGAGTAAATCCAAAACAATTTTTGAAATACTCTAGGAATAAACGCGAAATTGAAGGATATCCTACTTATATGACCTATAACAATACCAGCTCCTCAAACTGCAAAGATATAGCTGACATGTTCGCAAAATTTTTCCAATCAGTCTATAAACCAAGCGTTACTAGTGGATTGTACAGACAACCCAGCAATAACTCCTCCTGTTATATTTGAAGATAACATTTTATCGGCTTTAAAATGATTTGGAGACGGTTGTTGCGTATGTTACCTATTCAACCTCTTCTTAAGCACCGGCATGTTTCCCGAAAAATTAAAAATTTAAAAAATTACACCAATTTTTAAATCGGGCAAACGAGATGACGTTACATGCTACAGAGGAATATCATCAATTCCAAAATTGTTTGAATTAGTTTTATGCAACAACTTTAAATCCACAATTGCACGTCATATATCAATAAACCAGCATGGGTTTATGCCTGGCCGATCCACATCAACTAATCTGGTTGAATTCACCAGTAAAATAATTAATGAGATAGAAACCCATGATCAAGTTGATGTAGCATACACGAATTTCAGTAAAGCATTTGGGTGTTCACTCGATCACATAAATTGGTTCAAGTCTTATCTATCAAACCGGCGACAATTTGTAATAATGGGAAATGAGAAATCAAACATTTTAAAAGTGACGTCTGGTGTTCCCCAAGGATCTCACATCGGGCGGTGTATATTTATTGTTTTCATAGATCAAATAACCGAGATTATCAAAAACTCAAACGTGTTCATATTTGCTGATGACGTGAAAATTTTTCGAACTGTTAATGGAATGCTAGATACGAAGAAACTTCAAGAAGACATCGATAGATTAAGTGAGTGGTGTGATCGAAACTCGCTTTACTTAAATATGCAAGAAATGCAAAACCATGTCTTTCCATCGTAAAAGAAATCCGTTAATTACTTCATACAAAGTCAACAACGAAGTATTGCAAAGAGTCAATGAGATCATAGATTTAGGTGTTACATTTGTCGAAAATGCCTATTGAAAATTGTATTGCGAAGGCAAATGCCATGTTTGGATTTGTTAAAACATGGACAGGTGAATTTAAAGATAGTCAAACCTTATGTTCATTCTATTTCACTTACGTTCGATCTCAACTGGAATACGCTGTATCGGGCTGGAATCAATACTATACTGTGGACATTAAAAGAATTGAAAGCATTCAAAAGAAGTTTCTGATTTTATTGTTAAAGAAAAGTGACTGGGATTACGACCACAATTTACCATTCCATAAAAATGTGGCTCGGTTACCTCCGTACTAACAAGATGCACGGATTACAAAATACGCACACTTGAAAATATACGACTTCTCTTAGGCGCGGCTTTTATTTGTAACGTTTTGCTTGGTCACATTGGTTACACTTCAAAACCATGAGCACTAGAACACTATTCCACAAACTATGGAGAAAATAATCCCATTAATAGGTTGTTTAAACTTTCAACATCATCGACGACCGATTTGGCTTTAATTTATCAAAGGACAACTAACGACAAAAAATATCGTTAAGAAATATTTTTTGAATTTTTAATTGTTAAATCAAAATTTGATTTATATTTTTGTGTTTTAAAGTTCTTTATTTGAATTTTTAATATTTTTGTTTTAAATTAAATTCTGAAATCATACATGTAAATAAATAAATAGAACTTCGATTAGCTGACATTAACTTGGAACGGTAATTTGAAATTTCGACAAAGATAAGTTCTAATTAGCGTGTAGACGCTTTTTGTATCAATATGTATTCGGTAAATAGAAGGAATCATCCTGTTTGATTAAGATAAATTATTTAGTGTTTTAGATACGCGCTAGTAACCATAGTTAATTTATTTTTGAGCATATCTGGGCTTCCTATTTATGGTGTGTCCGCGACTAACGCATATTATTCTGTGCAGTCAGATTATTTGCCCGAACTCTTTGCAGGCTGTATTCCAGCTTCTCGCAGGATTACAGTTTTAATTGGCAATTTAGATAAGTGTACATTAATTTTTTAACAGTGTAATTTACAAAAGCATGCCAGTATGCCGTACTCGGTAGCTCTGGGAGTTAGGGTTCAATGGACCAACCATTATTCATTAATGCGGAAGTCAAATTGATTACAGAAACGAATACCAGAATAGATGAAATAATACAAACCGGCAAACGACACGATTCGGAAATTGGAACAAAATACCTTTAACAGAAGCATCAGGGCTAGCACAATTAGAGAGAGAAATGAATCGTTACGAAATCGATATTCCAGTAAGGGAGAAACTCAATGATATGGATTATACAAATGACATATGCCTACTAACACACAAACACGCCGACATGCAACTGAAAGTTCAGAAGTTATCAGATCTAGCAAAGGAGGTTGGACACAAAATAAATATCAGGAAATCAAGAAGTTGAGACTAAACTATTCAATTTCACAGAAGGAATAGAACGGGTCAACGACTTTGTATTCCTTGGTCGAATACTACCGAAAACAAGTGGAACAAATGAAGACATAAAGAATATAATCAACAAACTCAGAACAACTATCAACATGTTACACAAAGTCTGGAACACATCTGTCCTATCCCGCAACACCAAGCCAAGAAGGTTCAATTCGTATGTGAAATCAGTGTTGCTGTACGGTTGCAAAATCTGAAAGCACACGCATGAGATCAACAAAAATTACAGATATTTGCAAACAAATGCCCTTAGGAGAATACTAAGGTACTTCTTGCTCAACAAAATCACAAATGTTGAGCTCCTTAGGCAAACGATAATTCGTTGGGAGTCAGTGATTGGGACTGAAATGAGAAAGCGCAAGTAGAGATGGATTGACCACACATTGAGGAAGTCACCGAATGGCATAACAAGAAGATCTCCGGGATGGAACTCACAAGAGAAAATATAAGTCGGACGCGGCAAGCTGTAAATCAGTCACCAGAGATAGATGGTACAGCCAAGTAGACGCTATACGCTCCTAAATAGTAAATGAATACTGTAAAATGCGATCAAAATCTTAATAAAATACGATAACAAATAATACAGAATTCAAATTCATTTCAAAATGGTAAACTGGACTTCGTTGGTAAATTTTCCAAAATTAATCAAAGTATCAAAATTATAGTTGAAACGCACACTGCTCTGGACCAGCATCAAAATCTCAAAGATATAGTGTCAATATAGTGAAGTCAATTCATCATAATGAAATAATACAAACAGTTTTTGAGAGCCTAAAGTAATATTTTTCAGTGGAGTATATAGTGACTATAGGAGTTGGCTCATAATTTTGAGATCTGTGATACGAGTATTTAATACAGAGCAGTAGTTCGCCTGACATATTGTTTGATGATTTAATTAATCCGTGTGCAAATTCACTTCGAGTGCAAAACAACGAAAGAGAATATGTATCTCTTGATAAAATGAACAAAGTACCGATATTTTAAATTGCAATTGGGCTCGCCACACCATATTCATACTCGTATATATATTTCAAGCGAGATTTGAAACAATGATTCAAAAATTGTGTTACGTAACTGAAACTTTCATCTTAGCTAGCTAATGGAATTTCCAATTTATAATTGAAAAATAAAGTTAACTTGTGACCTTCATGGTTTATATTTTGTTTGAAAGTTTAAAGTGGTGAATGCGTATAAATTTTACTCCATGCTGCTAAAAGACTACATACTTTATTCTATGAACTGTGAATATTTTGTGTCACCTCAAATTCGATACAAACAAAAACGATCTGTGGAAAAGATATTCTTACGTACTTACTTACAGAGCCTTCGCGCCTTATCTAATCTAATCGTGTATATTGGTATTTGGTAGATGTTTTGGGATTGTTTTACTTCTACTATACGAGACGGGACAACCGTTGTATAAACGTTACAAACTACCTTTACTTTAAATTTTTTACTAGATTGTTTGTACATCAACATTCAAGAGCAGTGATCTTCTCCCACTATCAGATAAAAGACAGGTTACTTGGTTTTGTTGAACATTATACGAGGGGATTCTGAATTGTTTTGAGTTTCAGCATAAAGATGCTACTCGTCAAAACCATTCTCCCTCTAGAATCATACGTGCCTTAACAAATAGCTGTAAAAGGGCCGTGGCTCAGTCGTTTGTACCAGTCGATGCCAGTGCTTTAAAACAAAAATTGATTCTAATAATTCATATGAAGTTAGATCTAACTGATGAACTAACTTTAGTACAATATAGCTAGTAGAATATTTTATTATAAATTTCAAACGCTTGAAGTTTTTACTAAATTGATTCTAAACCAACAAAAATAAGAAACGTGAATATATAGACATAACATTAGTAAATATAAAAACAATGACCGCCTGTCAAGGCGTTTGAAATTTATTTTTGAAATATTTTTCTAGAAATTTATATTAGAACTATCTATATTCCAAACCATTCGAAAAGCTAAATATTTTCAAGTGGTAAAATGTAGTTTTTACGAAGCTTTACTATCCTAAGAATTTAAGAATTTCATTACTGCAGAAAATCATACTGACATTGGTGATAAACATATCTCGTAGATCTCGACATAATGAATTACTTTATCAAATCCTATATTTTTCGGTTTAGTAAAGACTTAATATAACTTGTGAACCCCATCCTAATAAATGTTGAATTCACAGTTATTTGTTATAATTGAAAAACTGAAATTATTTCAACAATTCATTGTTGCGTCTGAATGTGATTGTTGTTTAACTTTTATCAATACACACAAATTTTCATTTGTTTTTGTTTGCTTAGGATTAGTTTAACTTAAAATGCGTTTCTTACCTTGCGGGTGCAATTCCATCGAATTCTTATTGGCTTGGATTTATCACTGTCGATGAAACTTGGGTGCATCACTCATGTGACGAAAGAAGAGTGGACAGAATAGTAGATTTCCCTCAAAGAGCAGGGTAAGTATTTGTACCATTTAGCTACCGTTAATTAAGCGTCTGAGTTTATTCGTAAGTAAGGAATTTATTCCAGGTAAGATAAGGTAAAATCCTATAGGTTCTTAGGGTTTGAAAGTCAAGTCAGATTAAGAATCCGGTCGGTCATACATATTGAAAGTAGAAACAGATTATATAATCTATAGTATCTTTGTAGAAAGTTATCTACAGGATCTTAGTCATTCATTTGGTTTACACATAGAAATTAATCCTGTAATATTAGCCCAACCCGACTTTATAACGAAGACAACAGTGGTAGCATAAAAAATCTCCGTTTACATTACTAAGAAACTTGTTGTACAATTTAGTTCAGTTTTTTGGTCGATATAAACTAATCGCGATAGATGTATAGTTAAAGGAGGCTTTGAATTTCGGATGGCACTGTAGGCAAAAGTTAGGGTTTAGGGGTAAATTCCCGTTCCGTGAAATTTGAATTGCCCTTAAAAAATGTTAATTTCACACAGTAGTATTTAAAATATTTTCCCGAAATATGAACTTACTCCCAGGAGTTGCACTAAGTCATAGTTGGTGCTAAAAAGTAGTTTTGCTAAGTATAGTTTATTATTTATGCTATATAAACAATAAATTATATCTAGCAAGTGTTCCTTTTAGGTGTTCTTCAAATGTTAGTATCAAAGGTCAATTTTTTGCCTAGCAATTTATCGTTTATTTTTAATGAAGTAGAAACTTTTATTTTTATTTTAAAGCGTTTTAGTGTTAATTATGGAATATTTTTTAGAAAGCTTATATCAAACTTACTTTTCTGGGTATATTTAACTAGATTTGTAGACTTTGAGGTGTTTGTGAAATAAGGTACACGCATTAGTACAATACTACACCAATAAACCAGAAATATAATTCATAATTCATTATGTAGCTGATTAACGTGCTTCTTCCACATTCAACAGAAATATTATACTGGGGATCTATTATGAAATTATCCGTCCCGGATTTTTCTGTTAACGGAGAAATCCATGCTATTATGAAACTAAAATGTAAAATCGAATCGGATTTTTCCGACAACATTACAAAAATCCGACTGCTATTTAGTTGACGTATTCTGTATTCGATTGATGTTATTTTGACGTTTCAACAAAATATAGTGAAAGTGATTTATAATGGGTGTTTTTTTAAGAGGTTGCCGATTTTTTTTTTGAATAAAACACATATAAAATTATGAAATGACCAAAATTTTTTTTTATTTGGTAGATAATTTTTTGGCATTTAACATTTAAACACAATTTCTGGCATATGGCTACCACGACTATTTTTCACAAATGTCATTCTGGAGGTCCAATTTTCCAGCACTTTTTCAAGCATTTGAGGGCGTATGTCAGCAATGACACGTTGAATATTGGTTTCCAAAGCATCAATCGATTGAGGTTTATCCACATAAACCAATGACTTCACGTATCCCCACAAAAAGTAATCGAGTGGCGTCAAATCGCACGAACGCGGAGGCCAATTCACCGGACCATTTCTCGAAATAATGTTGTCGTTGAAAGTTTCTTTCAATAAGTCGATTGTTTCACGTGCTGTATGGCAAGTGGCACCATCTTGTTGAAACCACATTTCATTCATATCCATATCTTCAAGATTTGACAACAAAAACTCATTTAACATGGTTCTGTATCGATTTCCATTCACGGTAACGCGTCGTCCTTCCTCATTTTTAAAGAAATATGGACCGATGATCCCACCAGCCCATAGACCGCACCAAACAGTACATTTATCAGGATGCATTGGTAATTCTAGAACGGCGTGTGGATTATCTTTGCTCCAAATGCGACAATTTTGTTTGTTGACGTATCCATTTAACCAAAAATGCGCCTCATCACTGAAGAGAATTTTACGGTAAAAAAATGGATCTTCGTTCAATTGATTTAACGACCAATCACTGAATTCACGGCGCAAACGATGGTCGTGTGGCTTTAATTCTTGCACCAATTGAATTTTGTATGGCACCAAACCCAAATCTTTACGTAAAATTTTCCATAAAGTCGATGGACAAAGTCCAATTTGCTGAGCACGACGACGAATCGATAAATTGTCGTTTTCTTCGACACTGGCCTCAACGACAGCAATATTTTCTTCTGTACGAACTCTTCTCATTCTTGTCGGTGGCTTGGCATCCAAAAGAGTGAATGTAGACCGAAATTTGGTAATTACGTTCTTTATGGTGGTCTCTGACGGACGATTATGTGCACCATAAAATTCACGAAGTGCTCTATAAACATTTTTAATTGAACACTGATTTTGAAAATAAATTTCCACGATTTGAAAACGTTGTTCTGGAGTTAACCTATTCATAATGATTTGCCAAACAATACTGAGTAGAAATGCCACTTTGAGCTGTCAAAACAACTGTCATAAAATAAAACGACATCTATCGGAAAAACAAACCTCCTAAAAAAACACCCGTTATTTCAATATTATTAAAATAAATTAATTTGTAGCCTTAAATATATTTAAACAATTAAAAATTATTTAAAAAAAAAATAATGTTGCTAACTTCAGATTTGTTTATTACCAATTCGATAATACAAGTTTCATAATAGAGAAAATCCGTGTCTAATCGAATATTTTCGTTAACGGAAAAATCCGAGACGGATAAGTTTCAAACGTTGTAAAACGTCAACTCAGCACGATCGATAGTAGTTTCTACTTTAGCTAGTTGCACCCATTCGCTTTACTATAATATCATATTACAATAATATCTGCACTCTGACTAATAAATAAATTTTACTAAAATTATTCACCGCATGAAGCGGTTTTCTTATTCTATTTATGGGTTTTATCAAACGAAATGGCTAAACTAAACACCAAAGCAAAATTCGATACCAAACGATCTATTTAATTAAATGGGTTATTAAGATAAATATATGGTCCCATTTATCCCAAACTAATAACCAGATTCCAATTCAACCAATGCAACTCAAAAAATCATACCTTGTGGAGCAAACCAAACTAAAAGCATTTTTGTGATCAATGTAATTATTGTGAATTACGTATGTGAACTCTTTTACTGAACGTGGTATTTTTCATTGGGCTTTTTCAGGCACCTGTGGTAAGATTATCTTTGATTATACGAAAATATATAGTACAGCCATCTTTGGGAAAACTGTCTGTAACAATATCGCTAGTTGCCGCTATATGTCTACTACTAATAAAGCAATGGTATTGTTAATTTTTCGTTGTTGTATTACCGACTAAAAATATTGTATGACAATAGTTTCATCATTTTGAAATTTTGTGACTTGAAATGATATTGACAAATTTTATCGTTTTAAATTGTATCGATTAGTGATACCATCTTTTGGCAAAATAATCAAACTCGACGCTAGTGACAAACAGTGTTAATATTTGATACTATTATACATAAAACGAGTGACCTGACTTCTATTGGAAAATATGATCTATAAATAAGAAAATACTTTGATTGCTCGAGTAAAATTTATTGGACTAAATGTAAAATACAATTTGTTTTCGAATAATTTCCAAAATAACGATTTGAATTCAATTTAACTATGTTTTCATTCAAATTCACACGACAATGTTATTTCGTTCACAGTGATTTTTTTGTGAACATATACCCCAAAATGATAATAGTCCAAATATTTTATTGTTTTTATATTTCACATTAACGTGAAAAATGTGACTTTAACTTTATGTTGATTAGTTTTGAAAAGCAAAATTCAATAATAATACGGAATATGAAATCTACGAATTCAATTCATTTACATTAATCAGCTTCTAATCATATTCATTAAACAAATCAGTACAGGTAGTATCTGTCAAAAATTATTATACATAAAGACTGTGACAATTAGGGTGTGTTCGGCATTTTTATGAAATTAATACTAAATTTCTTTTTATCACAGTCCTTAGATACATTTTTTTCATTTTCGTTTTATTTATTCCTTGTTGACAATAAAGAGACCCTGAATATTTTGATTAGCTTCTTTTCTTTACAAACAATTTTAACGTTTTGCTGTTGAGATCAAAACTCATTAACAAAATGTTAATATATTACTGATACATTGATTACAGGTAAAAGTTGAACCTTTCAAAACTATTTAATTTGTTTTATTGACGGCCCAGTGTAGTCACCAGAGAGCTCCAAACTTAAATAACTCTGAAAACCCTAATATCTAAATAAGATAATATGTAATAATTGAATCCTCAGTTTTCAACTTCCCAAAAATCATAAAGGCTTATTAATTAAAATTTTCCCAAACGTTTCAAGATTTAAATAAATTTTAAAAAATATTATGAACCTGGAAGTTAAATATACATATAAATATTTTTAATAGTAAAAATTAAAAAGGCCTCTCATGACCAAAATCAGGGACAGGATCACGAACGCTACAGGGAAGTCCCAGACATTTAAAATTGATTTAAAACCGAAAAAAAATAAAATTAAGAAAATACAAAAATTCTCACTTTACCATACACAAAATTTACTCGATTGTATACCGGTACACTAAAACTTTTTTGAGAAACTATTTCCATTGCAATAAAAATAATTTAAAACTAAACACAAAAACTCAAATTTAAAAAATTATAAGAATGTTCACAGAAACACACAGAATTTACTCGATCGAATACCGGCACACTATCATTTTGTTACCAGCACTTTAGTTTATAAATTCACCACTTTGGCGTTGGTGACAAATGAATCAACATATAACATAATATTTTTAAAAACAAAATCAAATCGAATGTTCCGGGTTGGTGGAATGGTAATTATATTCTTAGAAAAGTTTTCTCCATATACATATATTTCCTACCAAATTTAAAATAAATTAGTTTTAATTATTCGCTTCATTGTGTTAAAATTGGTATTTGTTCAATATGTTAAAACTGCTATAATTTTCAGGTGGACGATCGATGACGTGGTTTGTAATGTTTCCCAATTTCGCATGAGTTTTAAATTCTGTTAACCTGGTTATGTTTCATCCCTAGCATTTTTATAATTTGAACTAAGTCAAAATAAACTTAGTTTAGCTAATTATTTTAATACTCGGCAGGTGCCTCAAACTCGTCATTGGCATTCGTCAATTGTCGCTCCTTTAGCCTCAACTATCAGATATTACGATTTAATTATTTGAGGTTTTTATGAAAATACATAGAATAGACATTTCTGCATTTTTCAGCTAATTCTCAATATGCATCTTTATGCTCTTTGGAATTTATTTAAAAGTTTTGTGAAACGTTAAATATTCTTGTGCATTTTTATCTCGCAAATCGGACATTTTAAATTCGTAGTTTCGGACGACACTGTATATGTAAGAATAAATTAAACAACAATAACGAAAACGACAGTAATAATAACAACAACAATAATAATACAAATAATATCAATAAAAACAACAACAATAACAACAACACCATCAATAATGAAAACAACGACAATAATCATAACAACAATAACAACAACAACAATTATAATAACATCAACAATAAAACTAAAGATAAAACGTCAGTACTGGAAAACAAAGAAATGGCGAAACAAAAATTAAACAACATTACAACACCGGATCCAGGATCGAGCAACACTAAAATTATCATCAAAGCAGTGGCAAAAATGAACAACGAAGATATATTATCAAGGAAATATGTAGTGTTTAATCCTAACGAGAGGCAGATTATACAAAACAATGATCAAGGTATGAGTGATGATGATTATTAGAGGAAAGGAGGGAAAAAGCGTTACTCTTTGGTTTAAATTGTTTTTTCCTTTCTTCCTTTCCTTTAAAGAGAAGTGCGAATGATAAGATCCAATGAATGCGTGGCAATTGGTCAGATAAATATCTGCAACATGTATGCCAATGGTGATATGTTGCGGACTTATCTGCCCAAGGATGATGTGAATATAATGCTTTTGTGTGAAACTTGGGAGCGGGAGGATGAGACGTTATGTGTAAGTGGGTACAATTTTCTGTCTAGATCGAGGGCCGATGGCTTCGGCGGAGTGGCGATATTGGCACGGACTAATATCAGCATTGTACAGTGCGACATACCGTCATTCGAGCGCACCGAAGTCATCGTAGCCAAAACTCGAAATCTGGACAGAAATTTGTTATTTGTGAGTGTATATGCAACTCCAATTGAATCAGTAAGTGACGGAGAAAAAACCTGAGAGATTTTCAAATTTTGTTTGACTGGGTGGAAGGAAAAAGTGACGTGATTCTGGGGGGTGATTTGAATGCGCATTCGAGAGTATGGGGGTGTGAAAGAAATGATGCTTGGGGAAACTTGTTGACTCATCTTATTTTGGATTCGATCTCGTAATCCTGAATGATAGTGGGTCAATTACGATGGCGTGTGTGCGGTCGACAGCCAGTGCGATAGACTTAAAATTAATGTCTAGCGGGTTGGCGGCCCAAGTCACTTGGAATGTTACGGATGATAATTTGGGTAGTGATCATTATTTGATGAGGATGTGTGTAGGTGGTATAAATGTTGATATAGACCGTAAGGCCATTATGAATGGTAAGAAATGCGTCGAACGTATGAATGAGATTCTCATAATGTCTGAACCAAACGAGGTTAACCAACTTGAGGATGAGATAGAGAGAGTGAATGAAATGTGCACTATACATGGAAGAGGAAATGAATGGAAGGTGAATGGTTAAATAAAGGAATCCAGTGGAATAAAGAAATCCAGTATTGGTATGAAAGGAAATGGATAGCATTGAGAGAGTTCAATAGCCAAGGTAAAGTTGGTGGGAATGTGTGAAAATGACACATTGGACCACAACTAAGGATGTATGGGATAAGGTTAACAGAGTGAGAGGTTATAGAGCGCAAGGCAGAAATACAGTGTTAGATGACAAATAGAATGGAGGGTAATTTGTTGCTGGTAACCACCTTTGGGTTCCGTCGCAACCACTCTGCTAATGAATGTGTAGAAAAGTTTGTGTGGGAAGTGCGAAAGGAAAAAAAACATGTTCTGGCGATATTTTTGGATATAGAATGGGCATATGACTTCGTGGTTCCGGGGAAACTTTATCAGATCCTTATGGGCCTGAGGTTTCCTTGAAAATTTGCAAATGAGTGTATGAGTTCATGAATGAAAGAAAGGGTGGTATTGGGGGCGATTAATTCAGCCCCAATACACACTTTGTGGTCTGAATTGAGTGATTCACCTCTTAATTATAAGAGGGAGTGGATCACCGTGCGAGAGACCCGTGCGAATGTTGACTAAGGACAATAAATTGGCGAATGAAATGAAAAAGAGATTGCAAAGAGGGACGGACTACCAAAGGACACAAAGATAACGGGTGATTTTGGAAAGTATTAATGTATTTTTCAAAATTCGACATGTAAATCCGAAATTCCCTCCTTGCAATCTAATTGTGTGTTTAAAGTTTGGTGATACAACAAAAGCGTTGATGAATGAATTGTCGGTTAAGAGTGAGTTTTTAAAAATACGAATCAATTATTTTGCCCATGTGGAAGTGTATACAGATGCTAGTGTGAATGATGTTCGAGTAGGTGGAGGAGTTTTTATTCCGTCAATAAGAAAAGAGAAAATACTACGAGTGAATGCCAGCATCTGTATAATGAATGCAGAGTTGATTGGAATTATGGAAGGGATCAAGTTGGCAATGATACAAGGGAGGAGGAGAGTAGTATTATTCTCCGACTCCTGGAATGGATTGGAATTAATTAGTAGGGGTGGAGGAACTCATGGTAATGTGTATGTGGAAATGTTGTATGAGTACCTTCAATCGTGTGGGAGTGAGGTCATTCTTCAATGGATACCTTCACACCTACAGATTGAAGGTAATGAAAGAGCCGATATACTTGCAAAATGGGTTGTTTGGTTAAGGAGGTAAATGAATATGAATTCATGGATGCAAGCGATGTACTTCGGATGTTTCAGGTGAATCTGTGTAGAAAATGGGAGAGAGTTTGTTGCAAAATGTCAGGTGAAAGGTAAGAAGCACTTTGAGTTGGTTAGTTCTCCGTTGAGTAAACCTTTCTTTAAGGTTCTCAAGGGAGATACTAGAATGACAAGAACAATGGAACGAGAGAGACTGAATCATGGAAATTGGAAAGAATGCTTGAAGAAACGCAATTTGATTGGATTATGTGACAGCTGCTGGTTGTAGAGGATATCGAACATTTGATTTTAAAATGTTCTGCATTTAATCAGAGCAGACAAATGTTCGATGTTCTCATGAGTGCAAGGAATTTGCCAGAATTATTACGAATGGAAATTAACGTGTATAAGAATGTGTATGATTTTATTAGAATGAATCAGATAGAAGTATGAAAGGGGATCGATGAGTGGAAGGTGAATGATCGAAAAATTAAAAAAAAAAATTGTAAAAATTGTAAAACCAAAATTGTAATTTGAAACTGGGCCAAATGGAACCAAATTTGGAGCTAGAGCCAAATAAATTTCAATCATAATTATAGCAATAATTCTGAAAGAATGTAATGTTTGTAATGTTTGTTGTTTGATCGAACCAAAATTCAATGTTTTTTCCTCGAAACTACATTTTTATTAATACGGAGTGTTAACTCGAAAGGTTTACTACTTTTTTTGCCTGTACAATTTTATTAAATAAAAGGAAATAGATTTATTGTTTACAGATCGTTTGTTTAATATGTGCAATTGTTTGTATGAAAAGCAAAGTCTGCCAAATATCCGCCTCTGTTGGCCTTTCACATATGGCTCTTTTGATTACGTTTTTCATCACTTTCCACAAATTTCATCTGTATCATGCTAATTTCTTCTTTAATGTTTCTTTTAAGTTGTTCAATATTATCTGGTTTATTTGCATAAACCTTACTTTTAAGATAACGCCATAAAAAGTAGTCAGGAGCAGTTAGACCAGATTTTGAAATTAATTGTTGTGGTAACATTTGTTGTAATAATTTCATGGTTTATCTAGCAGAATGACATGTGGCATCGTCCTGTTGGAACCACATGTTCACGAAACCACTGACAAGCAATTCTGGTCTAAAAAATTCATATCGCAATAACGTTCACCAGTGACTGTAAGAGCTGAATCCTTATAATTTTTGTAAAAATATGACCCAACGGCTCTCCTAGCCCAAATTGCACAACATATCGTCACTTTCAATGGATGTAATGGTAATTGATGAATTATTTATAGATTCTTTACCGCCTAGAACCGGCTGTTTTGTTTGTTTCAGCAGCATTTTATTTGCACACGTACGGCGCCGCAAATAATCTCTTGGTAGCAGCTCTTGTGTTAATTGAATTTTATACGGGAATAAATCCAAGTCTTTATGCAAAATATTGGATGTGGTTGGATTATCTCGCACACTCCCGCGCACTCCCTTTGATAATCCGGTAATTTGTAGGCTTTGAGGTCACCATATTCCTTCCGAAACTTTCTCGTAATTTTTTTAATATTAATGTAATTGATGATTGACTTATGTAAAAGGTATTCTCTATTAACCCGCGTTGTTCAATCGAATATTTTCCCATGAGTAATTTGACACGTGTGTATACTTCACAACTGCCAAGTTTGAACTGTCAATATTAATATTCGCCTAAATGGCGACAAAAAATGTGTAAATTTTATGGATGGACACCCTGTATTTGCATTTGCTGAATAATATTATGATATTTTTACGATATTATTAAGCCCTTGAAAAAAATGGGGAATTACAGCACGCGGTGTTAAATAATTGATTTAAAAAGTATTTGATCTTTCACATTTACACCTAATCGCGATTTCTCTTACCAAAAACTCATTTAACTCCGCCCATTTCTCTGTCAAACCACTCTCAAACCGCGAACCCAATCATTTGAATCACTCTCTTATCTATACGGTGTTCAACCAGTTTTATATTTTATATTTCAGTTTTATAATTAAGAATTTAGTACTTTGGATTATACTTATTTACAAGAATATTAATTTTTTACCTCGAAAGTCAACAATTATTTATATAGTTTTGTTTTCTAAAGATTTCTTGACGTCATTCCATGGTATTTTATTTCTTATCTGATAGATACGAGTATAAATAAAAAAGAAAGAAACTGCAATACAAATATTGTAAATCGTTTATAAAATCCATAGAATTTGTTTGAATACAATTATTTAAAAAAAAAAACGTAAGAATAATTAAAACACTAAGCGGATTCTAATGTTATGATTAAATAAGAATTCGTTGACCCCTCAACGTTGTAAATAGCAAAAATATTTGTCGATTGTTAAACAATTTTCGGAATCAGTTGATCTAACACCATCGCATAGAAAAATTGATATTATGAACCCTCCCGATCTTTGGTGATAGATGGAAATGTCAATATTTAAATTAAGCACTCATTTTTTATTCCGATGATGGAAGATTAATACTTCACACCTTATTATTATTTTCTATATATCTTTTCTTAAAGTGTTTACACCTTTAAAATATTATTATTATTACATATTTCGTTATTTTTGTTTTTGATTGATGAGCGATTTTTAGAAATTTTGTTGAAATTTCAATGAAGTTTTTATATACTTTTTTGGGAGATGACTTATTTTTTTATAAATATGTAGTAGCTTATTTACTGAAATTCGTTTTGTAAGTATAAGAACTTGTTCCGGATTTAAAGGCACGATGATAATATTGTTGATAAAAATCACATTTATACCATTTCCTGTAATGGTTACTAGGTAGTAAGTATTGGTTGGAAATTCCGAAAAGTCATGTCATGATTAAAATAATAAAGACAAAAAATCACCATTTCTTATATAGCATGTGAGAATGTAAATTTTGCTATAGTTTTAGTGTTGGTTAATTAATTTATCAATTATAAAATTAGTCATGAGCTATAATAGTTTAGTCTGCATTATTAAGTAGTATGTAATTTGAAACCGAATATCTATACTACGATTTGTAAACCGTATTTCATAAAATCGTTTTTTCTATTTTATAACCTACTGTAAATCCATGTGCTTTTTTAAGTTAGCTTTTAAGAAAAAAAAACTAATAACTTATATTTTTATTATTTATTTACATTTCTTATGGTTTTTTAACACGTAACACACCTACAGTACAATAGTATTTGTTAGCATTTCGTTTAGTTTTTTTTTAACAAAGAAAACTCATTCAGTCCATTGACATCATCATAAATTATTTAAATGAATTAATTTAGATTCTTATCACCTTTGAATGATGAATAAAATCAATTAATTTCTATATTTTATCTTTTTAAAGGTTACACCGACAGATGGTCTACCGACAGTTGTATGCAAATCATGTCGAACACAATTGGATACATGTCATAGGTTTCGAGAAACAGCCCGAGGATCACAGAGAACCTTACAAAGTTTTTTAGATTATGCTAAAAATCTTGGTGGAAATACTCAAGTAAGTACAAATGACCTGGTGTTTACGTTGCCTATTTTTACGTGTATGATGTAGTTTTATTTTTAAAAATAATAAAGATATGAAACGTAACGCAACTAGGTATATACAAAACATTTTTAAGGCATGCAAGACATACGAGTACATGAATCGTGAAAATCTGCGCAGTGATATCAACTGCAAATAGAAAATGTACATTATTAATTAGAAATATAATTTTCTATTCTACGTTACAACACACCACACCATCGTATTATTATTGCTTTATGTAATTTTAAACTGCGGCTGGAACAATTCGGAAACCCGAATGTACAGTAGGCGGACTAAATATTATATTCGATCTAAATCATTACAACGTTATAGCAAAATCAATTCGAGCGAATTTCAATACGATTTAGGAATGTTTTCTTATCAAAATTTTACTATGGAATAAAAAAAACATAAAACAGTTAAATAACTTCCAGAATTGGAATGTTGTTTACTCTGTATTTGGTTTGCATCCTAAAATGCACGGAAACGTGAGTCACTATACGTATGTTGTGTCAGAAATTAGTGTTAGTGGAATAAATTGAAATAGTAAAATTAAAACGGATATGAAAGAATTGGTTACTCAGCTGGTTGCCAGTCAAGCAGGTTTAAAGCGCACATAATTTTACAGAGCCTGCACCGTTTCGGGCATACAAAAACAACAAAGAAAATTTTGATAGGTACATGGCTCAGTTAAAACAGCATTTTATCGTGAATAATGTCTTATCATACCATAATTTTCGGCAAGAAAATTTTCGGCAATAAACCGTTAGATGAAATCGATAAAAGATTGACATAATACCTATATTATAAAATCTGTTCATGGTCATCCCGGTTTAAGTTAAAAATGATTAGTGCAGATACGTATGCAAGCTGGAACGCTAAATTAAAAGAAGTGGCTGTAAAATGTGAGTAGAAATGCATAGGATGTAAGAAATCTTATTCTGATTTTCGCAATTCGAGATAAAGTAGTCTTACATACTCCTCACGAGCCAGTACGAATGGCGATCTTATAAAAAGGTAGCTCCAGCTTAGATGGCGTCATTCCAACTACTCAAGCTGTGCGTTGTTGAACACTCGAGGTAGACAAAATCGTGCTCAATCCTTCCACCGCAATCGAAGTGTGTCTAGCAAGCGTAATCGAAGTATGTCAAATAAAATTGCTTTAGTCTTGTTCGGGCTTTGGATCAAAGCATGATCACAGTAAATGTCAATTTTTGAATGTCGAATGTCGGAAATTTTTTAAAGTTGGCCACATTGCATGAATATGTGCATCGACAAATAGTGATCAGTCACAGGTCTATGGTTATATGTATATGTATGATTATACAGTATACCAAATAATGATAGGACCAAATTAAAAACGTATGTTTTAATTAAATAATCTTGTAAATAATTTATTTATTTCACAAAATGATAGCTAATTTAAATGATAGTTAGCTCAAAGTAGCAGAAACTTTATTTGGAATACTAACTATAACTTTGAATTTGCCCCCTACGAAATAATGAGAAGACCTCAACCATTTTTATCATTATTCGTTGATAATGACTTGTTATAAATGTGTTCTGATCAATTTTGGCCTATTCAGTCTTCACAGCTTTTAGTTGTCGACCAGAGTCGAACAGAGGTTCTCGATCTGGTTTAAATCTGGACTACAGATGCCACTGAGGTAATCTGGTATTATTAGACTTTAAAATCTTTTCGAGTTCGAATAAAGAGCGGTGTTATCTTGTTGGAGAATATAATTTGTTTTCATCTTCATATAGTAAATCGTCTAACAATTCAACATACCCGGTTTCATTTATTTTCGTTGAGATAATGCATATAGGGGTTTTCCATAATATCCAATGACCTCCCAAATCATCAACGATCCATCACTAAGATTACGAGACATTCTGTTGCGGTTTTCCTCATCTGAAAATATAACCTATATCCGCTCTTCTTACTAAAATTGGTATTGTTCTACAAAATCTAATCTCACTAGTCTGATGACGATACTCCTAGTTACAGGCAGCTTCCAAAATCGGCTGAACCTGTCTTACATTCATGTTGAGTTTGAGAGAACTCCAAAATTCAACAGAGCTATTCGATTTGTGAACTGTCAATCGTTTACCTCCCGGAAATTTCTAGCTTTTGACATATTGTTCTATCAATTTCGGCAAATTTATAACCGCCGTCTTACTTCTACCATTTCGCGCAACTATTTCTCGGGTAGTCATTCCAGATGCACGGTAGGCCAAAAATTGCCCTTGCTTCTTGTCTGTCAACTCTTTAACTCGAGCCATTTCAAATAATTCACTAATTTTTTAGTTTTTATTGTAATAAATAATTTTTTGAGTATTCAAAACTTTCTTACACAGATAATCCAATTACAAAGTATATGATACTGATGAAACGACAAGAATTAAAATTAAATAGTCAGCTTGTGGTCAACTATATACAAACCCGCACGATAGATAAAGCACTTCTCTCAAATCAAAAATGAAAGATTAACGACATAAATAATATACATTTTAGTTCCGAATCAGTTTATTTTGAGACTTAACTTTTGACTATAATTAGAATTTATGTTAAAGTATACGTCAGAGCATTAAACGACATACATATTTATTGGGGAATCGGAGGACTAAGGACCACTCATAGTCATTATTCCGATGATAGTACCATTTAACGAAATACGTAGTTGATTATAATTCGGTATCGGATTAATTCGAGTATGGCCCCTGAATATCAATAGCTTTTAAATTAAAGGATACGTCAGAGCATCATACGACATAGACATTTATTGGGGAATCGGAGGACTAACATATTTCGTTGAATGGTACTATCATCGGAATAATGACTATGGGGAGCCCTTAGTCCCTCGATTCCCCAATAAATGTCTATGTCGTATAATACTCTGATGTATCCTTTAATTTAAAAGCTATCGATATTCAGGGGCCATACTCAAATTAATCCGATACAGAATTAAAATCAATTACATATTTCGTTTTATTTTACGTTTTTGGGTTGACAGTAATATTTTTCTTTAATGGTAGTATCACGTGATATCACGACATATTTATTTTTGGGCTGACATTAAAACATGGCGGTTTTTTCTTTCGTTGGCAGAATAATTATTGGTTTGGTATACGAGTATATAAAATAGAGTATTTTTAAACATTTTAAACACTTTCCTATAGTCAAATTCTGTATATTTTAGTATTGTCATAGTTTTTTTTGGGGTTAGAATTTGGACCAACTTCATATACTTCAAAAATCTATAATGAAAACACATTTGTTTTTTGGGCTGACATCAATAAAATGTCGTGATATACGATTTTTTTGGGCTGACAGTTCATACGTGACAGAAATTATAGTTTTCGTGTTGCCAGCGCGTTTTTTTGGACTGACATTTGGGCCAATTTCACATACATCTTTCGCCTAGCAAATTTTTCATTTTGAACAGAAACTTGCGAAATCTATAACAATGTGTTTGTTGCAATTTAAACCAAACAATGGCAAAATAATGTTGATACCCCAACCTTTCAACCCATTATAGGCATCAGCAAACTTATTTAAATGTTTTTATTTTCGTTCAAAATGTTGCTTCTTTTGGTTCACTGTATAATATCTATTATCTTACAAATATTATGAGTCAATATACATAGATAATAATAAACTATGACATATTCGCCGTAACCGGACCTTACCGTGTATCTTCTGATGACAAATTTTTAAGTATTGTTATTAGTAAAAGTTGTGGACTTGTGGTGTGGGTGTTTGGCACACTACACAATAGTTATGTCTTCAAACATATTGCAATAATTAGTTAATTAATTATTTAAGAAACATTTATAAAACATATCATACAATCAAATACGATATCCAAGTACTTTGTTTAAATTGAAGTAGAAAAAACCGCATCATAATTTTATCAAATTCCAAAACTCTATTACAATCAATACTTTAATGTTTTTTATCATTTAATAAGAATGAAATAAGATATTATTTTAATCCATTGCAAAGAGAAAGTATCTGTATTCAATAACTATAACAAAGCAAATGCTGGCTATTGTTCTTAAAGTCATAAGAATATAATATTATATATAAGGAAATATGAAATCTTCTTCTATTTATTTTGAGATGAAATTTATTCTCGTAAAAAGTGGCGAGTAATCAATTGGTAAACTATTAAAGTTATTATTTACAATTATAACAAAATAATTCTGGGAATTGGTGATTATAGATTATAAGTTCAATACATCTCAAATATATATGAAATTGTAATTTCCTCTATGATCTCAAAGTTTTTGTGCATTTCATGCAACTTCTTACAGCAATAAAACGAATTTAAAATTCAATAAATTATTACCAATCAATAGAGAGGTTGATGTTTAAATTAACTATGAAATATATTTTATTACGTTTGTTACATTATCATTAGAAATATTAATACAGAAAATGTATATAAATTTAATCTTAAGTTTACATGTATATGTATAATAATTAACAGTATATGCAATTAAAAGTATGAAAGTTGTTGTTTTCCAGATTTGGGTAATTATGTTTTGTGATATGGTGATTTTAATGAGATACTCGTACAATTAGAAAGCGTGATTGTTATGTTTTTTTATAGTCAAATAATAACAAAATTTAAGAAACAGGATATTTTATGATCATATCGTCGATAAACACAAGTGTAGTAAATTATTACAAATTATTTCCAATTGGATAAATCGATTAATTATGATCGTAAGAATATCAAATTCATCTGTATTTGTAATCTTAAGGTTTACTTAACATACCGGGGTCAAATTCGAGCTTTTCAAGTGACCGATTGGCATATCGTAAATTACCAGAGCAAATCTTATTGTTCTCGCTTTCTCATTGAGTGAATCATCAAATCATGTTATAACCGAATTTGCCTTTGAACTAAAAACACGGTTATATGCCTAATGTCACGTGTATTTTTTGGGGGGAAGGGAGGTAGGTATTCATGGAAGGGATTAAATTTGCAAACTTTTAGCTCGGTATTTTAAGAAATCTGTTTGTTGTCTTCAGGAGTTTTATTGCCCGAAAATCGTGGGCCTCAATGTTACTTGCCTCAACCTTATATGTTTGTCGATCTGAAACCACCTCTTCATTTCTCTTTAGACAGATGTCCTTGGTCGCTCAGAGTATTTTGTAGAACTTACGAAGAAGCCGTTTTCTCGTAAAATTAAATTGCATAATTTCTGTTTCATTGCATTTTCCCATGAAAAATGTTTAATGTATAACTTTTCCGTTGTCTTACTTATTGTTGTGGATCAAAAATTATTAATTAGTCGCACTACATTATGTTTCTTTGAAATCCAAAATCATAAAACTTAAATAAAGCTACAATAACGATTAGGTTAATTAACGAAATTAATTAGAAAAATTAACTTTGTAGGAATATGAAACACTCACAACTATGTATTATACAAAATTTAAAATAACAAAAAAACGTGAAAGTAGTCGAAACATTTGGTGTTTTGCACTATATAGTTGTACGGACAAATGAAATACCATTTTTTAAATTGATTTTTTAACATTTTTTATCGTACAAAAGTTGGATCAGTTAACTTCAGTTTGTTTTGAAAGGGCATGCTTATTTGAAGATACAAAAAATCTCCCAATAGAAAAAGTGGTAGTGGAACAAATCTCATTATTACTCGCGAAGAAATCGCGAATACTAACCATATGCAATTCTGCTAAATACAGTCGTTTGCTGTCTGAGAATCATTGCACTGTCTACATCGTTCACACAGAACAATATAAAGGGTTTTCCAATAAGAGGTTTCATTTTGAATAGCCTGCTATTTGGACGGCTGTTAATTTTGAAGCTGTCATTTTTTGACATTTGACAAGTAAAAACTACGCCATTACTAAAAATGGTACGATACACGCTTCAACAACGCATTGAAATTGTTAAAATTCACTACAAAAATGATGAATTTTGCAGTCACAGTTCGCAAAACTAAAGCACTTTTGGGTCGTCGTGAAGCACCTTCTGGGCCGGCAAGAAATCGAAACCGCTGCTGTAGCCCATAGTGTTGACGAAAACCCAGGTTTGTCGATTCCTCGTCGATCTTTGGAATTAGACATTCCACAAACGACATTATACCGTATTTTGCATTGACTTAGGTTTCAGGCTTTTAAAGTTCAGTTAACACAAGAACTCAAGCCGGTCGATCACTATAAATGTCGTATCTTCGCTGATTGGGTCCTTCAAATGCATCAAAATGATTGGGATTTTCATCGAAAAATCATCTTCAGTGATGAGGTCCATTTTCACCTCGGAGGCTACGTTAATAAGCAGAATTGTCGCATTTGGGCGGCGGTGTGATTGGACCTTACTTAATCGAAAATGAAGCTAGTGCAACTGTTACGGTGAATGGATTGCGCTACCGAGCTATGATTAATGATTTTTTATGGCCGGAATTGGAAGATATTGATGTAGTGAACCCTGTATGTGTTTAACTGATATAATGGATGGAGCATCTCCAAATCCTCAACCAACAGAGAAATATAAAGTTATTCTAATCAGGCAGTTCTAGTTGTGTCCAATACCCGACTTTCTTTTACCACGAATATACATTATATACAGGCGAAAAATACAACTTACCAGACTTATGGTAAAAAGTGGCTTGTTTAACCAAAAATCTTCATTTCTGCTTAAACTTCAGAAAATCTTCAATGATAAACTTTCTGGGAAATTTAACCTTTAAATTTATTCTTATAATTCTTGGTCGGTTTTCGTAAATACTACACTTTTCAACAACATTACAAAAATGATAAAACCTTCTAAGAAAGCCTTTGTCATTTCCGGTACACAGACTTTATCCAAATTTCACTATAACCTTTCAAAATATGGGGAACGGTGACTTATAAAGTTTAATATTGTTTAGTAAAGTATTTATTGTTTAGTAAAGTAATTTAGTAAAGTTTAATATCGATCGATATTGGTCATTACCAATAAAAAATGTATTGAAAGATATTGTTTCAAATTAAATTTAGAATATTTTAGTGTAAAGTCATTTTTTTCATATTTTAAAAAATAATTCCTATGGAAGCTGCAACTTCCTGTGGATCGATTTCAATTTTAAAAAAGGCTTATCTAGTTTCATCCAGATCCGTCAATCCGTAATTTAGAATCTTTTCATATTCGTTTTTCTCACAAATCACATACTTTTCAAAATATTTGCAATAAATAATACATGATCCGTTGGAAGCTGCGGCACTACCGGTATTTCGGGCAAAAAACACTAGGATTTCCCAATTTATGGGAAACAATTTGTGTCTATAGTTCAGTCTAAAGATCAGTCGCCCTGGGCTGTAGAGGTACACAAACTTTTGGTCTGCGCAGACCGTGTGGACACATACACATTGAGATTTTTTAACAAACGACTTCGGCGATATAGCAAATGGTAAATCTGCAAAAATATTGAGGTCGAAAATGTTCGTGATCACTTCATAAAAGAAAGTAATATTCAATCACTCTACGCTACTGAAGAGTAAACTCTCTGAAATTTAGGATAAAAACAACGAGTTGGAAATTAAATTAGCAGAAATTTGTTAATAAAATTTGAGCGTTGATTTGATGATTTCAACAATTTAGAAACTTTCACAAACATTTTGTGTTAAATCCTTTTGTGCCAATTTTGGATGACGATGGATTTTCGTCGTTTCTCAATATAGTTTGCTTAAAACAACAGGAAAATAATACTATAGCCATCTCTGTTGTCGACTGTAGTGATGCAGAACTACTGAAACTTGTCGTCACATGTGATGAATCATAGGTTTACGGATATGATGTCGAAATTTCAATCGTCCCAGTGGAAGCATTTTGGATCCCAAAGACCGAAACAGCTCGTTAATTGCGGTTGAATGTTGCCAAAAGGTCAAATGATCAATAAGGCGTTGCAAGTAATACTTGCAAGTTCAACGCCGTTTCCGTGAAGCATTTTGAAAAAACACGAGGATTTGTGACGAAGCAATTAATTTATGGTTTTTGCACCAATATAATGCACCTGCTCACACTTTTTGCTTGTTCTTGAATGTTTGGCCAAAAGCGAAACTGTAATGATGACTCCATATTCGGCAGACATGGTCCCGTGTAACGTTTTCTATTTCCAAAAGGTCATTAAAAGAACCTTAAATATGGCCGTCGATTTATAAGCATAGATGAGGTTTAAAACGCATTGCTAATTCGATTTCCAGAAGTGTTTCGGGGAATAGAAAAAACGACGGCATAAGTGTATAATTTCTAATTGGGGCTATTTTGAAGGGGATACCATTGGAATATAGAATTATTTCCAAAAATAGAATTACACACCTCGTACAATATTTCCATTGTGGGTTCGTTCGACCGAGGATTGTGTTTTTCTATTTTCAAGATGCATATTTTGTAATCCTTGAACCTTGTTGGATACGGAAGTAACAGAGCCAACTTTTCATGGTATGTACATTTTTGATTTTCCCAGAATGCTTTAATTTTTTTTTAAGTGCACAGCTAAATATGAATTCCAGACCGTTACAGCATATTCCATTTGATATCGAATGGAAGCAAAATATTTTGTAAGATCATCGTGTGGCAAAACCAAACATGGCACTCACGTTAGTAATACAATTTTCAATAGGTCTATCTTGTTTTTGCTTCAACCAGATTATTCGATGTAGATCCAGGCATAATTTCCTTCCGGTTCACTGATCTATAATGTGCTATTGTAGCTTTAAAACTATTGCATCTTGCTAATTCAAATAATTTGGAAGTTGGTGATAAGTTTATATTCCTCTGTAGCATGTGATGCCATTTTCTTTACCCGACTTAAAAATTGGTGTTATTTTTAAAATTTTTCATTTTTCGAAAAAAACGCCAGAGCTTAAGGAGTTGTTAAAATGTTAACGTGTTAACTTCCTTCAGCATATAATAAATAAGGGTATGTTGTTAAAACCAATGTTGCGGTTGTCCAAAACACGTCGAGGCTGAAAAAATATTTTTCTCAAAAATAACGAGTAATTTAATCGTTATTATTACTGGGTTGATGCACTAGTAACATTTTGACTCTAATTTGTTCGTGAATTTGATCTATATTGGACCTGTATTTTGTTCTGAAGTGAATTTGAAATTCGTTACTATGTAAAAAATTAATTTTGTCCGCTTTTATCATTCTAGCATTCTTTCGATATTTTTAAATTAACAAGTCTATCATTTCAGCACTTTGTGATTTACATTTCCATTTATATCATTAGAATTGAAAATTTCTTCCCATATTGTTTCTAGGTAAGTTTTATCTCCACGCGGGTTGTTTTCTTAAAGTTGAGTTTGATTTGTTGTTGATGTTATGAAGTTGTCATTAATCAAAAACCTCAAGTTTTCCAATTTTTATCACGGTTATTAGATTAGTAACGGTGTTTGTTTGTTGACATAAATATTTCGAAACTGATGTTAACGCATGGAAGAATGCAATTTAGTTTCGGGTCAAAATTCCAGATTATACTTGGAAGATTGTAATCACCAAGTTGAACGCTTGGCACAGGAATTAAGTCCGATGAGTTGTATTAATAACGTCATCAAACGCATCGTTGCAGGCCATAATGGTCACTATTTGAATTAGGCCGTATATATGTTATGTATCCCGGTAACCGGGGGTAAGTTATGTACCCTGTCTTGACGGGGCTAAGATTACCAGGATATTCCATAGTTTAGAATGTACTGCTATCAACACGCCACGAACCGATTTCTTTCAAATTTTTAGATAAATGCGATTATGAACAAGGTAACCATTACCAAAAAAATTCAGTGCTCCGTTTGTTAGGAGCTTTAAAGTAGTAATGAACTTTCACAAAATAGATAAATAAGGTAATTCGATTTTAAGACGAAGCAGTTCCGTATATTTTCTTTGGTTTGTTTGATCTTGGACGAAGTTATGAAACGGAGATGATTTTGGTGTCATTTTGTTAATAAATTAAATTAATTCTCGCGTTTGATTGATTTTTTGATTAATTGTTTTATCATTGGAGCAGTAGCCTCGCGCATGAACAGGTTCGAGCCTTAATTAATAATTATTGAATATTGTGGGTTAAATTACTGTTCACCATCAAATAATATTCCTTAATTTCCTTTAAATGAATTAAATAACAAGAATTCGATGGCATACCAGAAAGGGCGCATTCTACCTCTAGGTTGATGGCAAGTTATATTTGACGCTCCTAAATTTTTTCTTTTCGAATTTCATACAATGCGCATTTCGAACGCAATCGATTCGCGGCTATAAGCTTTTTATCAAACGGAATTCATAGGTTGGCTTCAGAAATTTATTCATAGAAACAGAGTACCCCTTTCAGCTGTGATACCTAAAAATATAATATATTTCGCCGAAAGTACCAAAATCTTCATATTTTGTTTATGCGATAAGATTAAGAATGTTCTGGGAAAATTGGAAATCATTTTTACTATTTTGCTAAAGTTAACTGTATTGAATGAAATACAGAAGTTATCAGTTAAATTGAATTATTCTAGATGGATTTTAAGTTATTTTTCAGTTTACAAACTATTTAATTTTGTCAGAAAAGCCCAGACATCTTTATAAGCGTGGATTTGCTCTTTTAAATACAGGGTCTTTCAAAAGTCGCGCCTAGATGTTTTTTTTTAAATAAAACATGGAAATATTTTTTTTTTCGTGTTTTTAATTTTTGTAAAAATATGGCTTTTAACAATTGTATATGAAAAATGACATCATTTAAATGTCCACCACGGGCACGTCTACAGGTTTCTATACGAAAATCAAAATTTTTAAGAACTCGCCCACTCATTACCGCATTAATTTCATCAATTTCGGTTCGAATGTTGTTTTTCAGCTGTGTAATTGTTATTTGTTTATTCACATAAACTTTACTTTTCAAGAAACCCCAACGAAAGTAATTAATGGCGTTAAATCGCATGATCTAGGTGGCCAGTTTATGTTCTGCGTTGATAATGATCTGTTTGTTTTAATTTCTTATGTAAAATTCGCCAAACAGTCGATAGATGAATGTCTAATTTATGAGAACGTCTTGATATCGTTGTTGAAGGTTCTTGCGCGACACTTTCGACCATAGCAGCAATGTTCTCACTAGAACGTCCATTTTTTGGTCTGCCTTTTCTCGATTCTCGACAGAACCAGTCTCTTCAAATTTATTCACTAACCTTTGAATTGTTGATACAGTTGGACAATTATTTACACCAAAAAATCACGATTTTTATGATACGTGTTTTTTATAGATCGATATTTTTCATAATAAATTTGAATAACTTTAATGGGTTCTTCTAGCGTGAAAGTATTCATCGTTAAAATTCTACATCTGTCTACTTCACAAATGTCAAAGATGACATAAAAAAGGTTACGTTTATAAATTATTTACTACTGACATCTAGGCTTGACTTTTGAAAGACCCTTTATTTGAAAGGTAATCAAGGGCGATGTATTTGAATGGAGTTTCAATTCTGCGTACAACGGTAAGTGGTTTTCGAAAAAGGGCAAACGATTACAGAGCTATACTAGACAAAAAATTCCAATTAGCACGGGTTCAAATCATTTCCCAAATTAACTTGAGGTTGAGTGTCTGGCTTTTTTCGCAAAATTAAATATTTTAAAGTTATTCCAGACGTTTCGTTTTAAATCGAACAGTCATATAACCTATTAATTTATATACGGTCAGACATGAATGAGTTTAAAGACGTATAAGACGTATTTTTTATTCGTATTCGGTCAAAACGTTCGTAACTTCATAAATCATTACTACCCAATTCTGCTCACAAAATATAAAACTATTAACTATATTATAATATCAGATTCCGCCAATCACGTGCAATAAATAATAATGTGTCGGAAATTTCCAACGGAAGTGCTTACGTTATTTATCTCACTTCTTCTAAAATTACTGTTACGTGTTTTGAAAAAGCGTTAAGTCTTTTGTATTGAGAATTTATTTATAAGGCGAAACAAAAAATTATAATCACAAAATTTTCAAATATAACCACTGCGGCCAAAATTTTATTCGCTACCTCCTAGTAACCGCTATTGGGCATGTACCACTACTTACGTCTTTCAGAACTGCATGCACTACAAACAAATAATTTGTTTAACTGGAAAATGTATATTAATTTATTTAAACTTATAAATTAAGCTTCATAATTGATAAATACATAATTTAATTTATAAATTACCTGGTGATCAGAAATACAATAATTACGTAATCGTCATGAGAATATTTTTATTTTGTACGGTTACGATTACGATACGATCGCAGTTTTCGTGTCTCTATTCATGATCATAAAACTAATACTACAGCAATAAAAAAAAATCACATCATGTCGAGTTAATCTACTTTAAAGCTCTTTTCCATCGATTTCTAATTTTAAATATATTTACAAACAAATAAAGAAAAAGCAAAATGCCGATCTAAAATATTTTCCCATATATTTTTATTTTATTTTTCAAATATTTATTAGAATGGACAAAAGATGGTCTGCGATTGTCAAATTGACCATAAGTATTATACAATTCGTGTACACATGTACATCTACCGCCATTCACCATATGATCATTGATTTATGTTGGAACGTCGTGATTCGAAGCTTTCAATCATAATAAATATGTTATAACTTCATCTCTCTACTTGATTCGTACGTATCTGTATCGATAGAACGTGATATTGAAAAATTAAATTTACCCAATTTGCCGGAGTACCAGTGGCGTTAACTAATGATTTCTAATATTTTATGCTTATAACTTAAAAATGAAACCCCATTTATCTTCTTTTTTATTATTATCATTTCGTTATCCACATGTATGAGATCCAATATTTCGAAAAAAAAAATTTGTACTTTCAATTTTTATGTAATTCTAGTTTACTTGATTTTCAAATAAATTTTACTTTCTGTTTTGTATGTATGTAGTATTTTACAATTTTATCATTCTCGTACATGTGCATATTCATGTTCGTATTATTTGTTTTGCGTTAGTTGGTTTTGATGCAATTATATTTATACGTTCATATATCTTCTGAAATTAATCAAATTTTATATCCTGCGGCCATATATTATGGTAACAGGGTGTATAAAAACTAAGTTACCTTTTCTTTAAATACTAAGTATAATATGATTCATATATAAACAAGAAACGTTAAGATTTGTAGAATACTCTAAAATATTAGAATAAATTAATGCAATATATAAATATCAATAAATATGAAAATGTATAATTCCTATCCACCATTCTAGTGTCCATTAATATACTATTTATATAAGAGAATAAAAATAGAATTAATCTTTGTCACGTATAAACCGCAACCATGTGCCGCCCTAAATTCGTTAGTTTAAACGCAAAAATATTGCATGAAGGTCCTCCTCTTCCTCTATCTTCGATTTATCGTCATATATAACAAAGTTGTTTGTCACCCTAATGTTGAAGGTGAGCTATTACATACACAAAAGTAAGTAAATACACAAAATAAATTTACTAGAATTTTATCATTTCTTTGGTTATTTTGAAGCTCGTAATAATATGTAATTCTCTATAATCAACACATCTTATTTCCGATAATTATATTAGCAATAAATTATAAAACACATACAATGTTAAGCAGTTTAGCCTTACAGAATTTGTATGACCAATTTGCTTAGTTTTAAATCAATAATAAATAGTATATACTACTCTAAAAGGCCGCTTTCGATACCGCGCATTATTATCAGTTTATTTACTTATTGTCAGCCATCTTAAATAAATCGTTAAAAACATGCGATTCGGTTTCGCTAACTTATTTGCTGTCACTCGCCAAAATAAAAAATATTTTTCATTACTAGTATACTAGAACATATCATTTTTGTATGCCTAAGAAGTTTGGTTTTTCCAATGGTTAATAATGGAATTCAACCGATCAATTTTTTCCCAAAGCACACATATTTTGCGAATAAATTTTCGTCATAATACGTCACGAAAATAATACACAATACTTGTGTTTTAAATTGGAGCTACTTTGATTTCGTTAATATTATTAAAGAACAAGTATTTTGCTTATCAAATTGATTTGCTTATCAACAGAAACCCACTAAGGCGGTACTTCGGTTCTAGTAATGGAAAGAGTAGTGTACACACCACGCTTGAGAACTACTATTATAGCCCTCGTTTGCTATAAACTTATCACTACCGCTATAATAGTATACTTCTCAACATTGGTATATAATACTATTCTTTTTGTGGATGCCCATCTATTTTGAGTGATAGTAGTGACATTCGCCGAAGTAAAAAAAATGGATTTAAAAAATTTTTGGCGTGCGTGCGTATGTGATCTCGTACATACCAAATATCTGTTGGTTCTCTACAGCCCAGATGGATTGACTGATCGAGGTGAAACTTCATACTTAAGCTTTTCCATAAATTAGGAGATACCAATAATTTTTGGCCGAAATTGGTCCACCGGAACTAGCAGCTTCCATAGGAGCTTTTTTGTTGTTGATGACGTATTTTCCAAAAAACTTTCTCACTTTTTTTACGCATAGAGTGTTTCTTTAAGAGCGCTTATTTTGAAATTTGAAATAAAACGCAATGTTTATTTGAAAAGTTCTGCGATGGCTCAATTTCATCTATTTCGGCGCGTCTTTCAATTCAGATATTGTTCTTGGGTTATATCTTCTTCCACAAAACCTCAAAGAAAGAAATTCAACGGCGTCAATTCGCATGATCTTGGTGGACAATTCACATCGCCGCGGCGCGAGATAACTCTCCCTTCAAACTTTGTCTTCAACAGTTCCATTGTTTCGATGTTACAGGTTGCGCCGTCCTTTTGAAACCACATGTTTTCGAGATACATTTCAGTAATTTGCGCGCCAGTTCAAAATGCGTACCAAACAATAGCTCTTGATGTGACAATTCTGTTTGTTGACATAGTCATCAAGTTCGAAATGCGCCTCATCGTAGGAGATGCTTTTCTTCGAAAAATCACCTTTGTTGTTGCTCTAAGATCCATTCTGTGAACGTTCGGCCTTGCACACGGTCTGCTGGCTTCAAATGTAGTGTCGACTGAATCTTGTAAGCATACAAATGCAGATCTTCAGTTAAAACTCGCTGTAAAATTACAATTTGCTTTTGTGTTACTTCTGCTTAAGTTACTATTGGGATACTGTATTGACCTGCATCCACCGTTGGGAGTGAAGATTATTACTTCCAAGGATCGAACTATTGGACCATTGTATAGGGTGTCTCAGCAAGAGCGCCGGATTTGAATTTGCGCCATTTTGTTAATGGAGAGTTGTACGGTGATTTTTTTTGACACGTACAGACCACGCGATTTAAGAATATGGAGAAGTATTCAGACCAATAACGTTTAACTATTGTAAAAACATTACAAAAATGGTCAAAGAAATACGGCCCAATTACTCTGCCAGCCCAAAATGCACACCAAACAGTTATTCGCGGTGGATGCATTGGTTGTTTGAGTATCACACGAGGATTTCCAGCACCCCAAATCCGACAGTTTTGCTTATTTACGTATCCGTCGAGTTGGAAATGTGCCTCATCTGAAAAAATGATTTTCTTCGAAAAATCCATATTAATTTGATGATGTTCCAACACCCAATCAGCAAATTCACGGCGCTGCGCATGGTCTGTTGTCTTGATTTTTTGCGCTAATTGAACTTTTGTACGCGTCCAAATGCAATTATTTTACCAAAATTCGTTGCTTAGTGCTTCTGGAAATGTTTAATTCTTGACCACGATGCTGAATGGAAGTTCCTGGATTCTCGCCCACAGATTCCCTTACTGTGGCTATATTTTCGAGTGACCGACAAGGACGACGACGAACAATGATCTTCTGATCCATCAGCGTAAATTTGGTTTCAAATTTTGTAATTAAATGCCTCACTGTTGATTCATTTGCGCATAATTGCGACCGAAAACTTGACGTAATTGGCGAACTGTTCGCAAAACTTTCATCGTTTTTGTAATGTATTTTTACAATAAGTAAACGTTGTTGGTTTGTATACTTCTCCATATTCTTAAATCGCGTAATCTGTACGTGTCAAAAAAATCACCGTACAACTCGTATTAACAAAATGGCGGCAAATTTAAATCCGGCGCTCTTGCTGAGACACCCTTCAAGAGAACCGTCAACATTTAGTTTGCACGGCATCACACACACACACACACACACACACACACACACACACATGAACCGTCAACATTTAGTTTGCACGGCACCACACACACACACACACACACACACACACACACACACACACACACACACATACACACACACACACACACCCAGAGATTTTTTAAAAACTGCGTTTTTTTACTTTTACGATATATCGAATGGTAAATTCGCAAAAATCTCGAGGGTTAGAATTTTTCATGATTATTATACTTGTGAGAAATTAGGTCGTTGAGATTTTTGCAAATTTATCATTCGCTATATCGCCGAAGTCAAAAAAAGTAGTTTTTAAAAAATCTCTGTGTGTGTGTATTCTGCGTGCGTGTGTGGTTCTGCAGATTAAATGTTGGTTCTCTACGGCCCAGACGGATTGGCTGATCGAGGTGAACCTTCATACTTAAGCTTTTTCCATACATTGAGAGATCCCTATGATTGTTGGCCAAAATCGGTCCGCCGAAAATGGCAGCTTTGGATGCACTTATAAATTAGAGTTTAGTTCAAACCAGTAATTTACAACCGCAGTGCCCCACATCAAATTTCTAATTTATGTCTTTCCATATGCCGAGAAATAGTATTTTCTCTATTAAAATCGAATTAATTTTAAAGTAAAAAACGAAAGTGAGGTGATATCTGATAAATGAAATTACTTTACAACTGTCCTATTAAAGGACAACTTTGAAAAACAAACTTTTGAGTATACTTTTCCCGAACCTTTAGTAGATGTAAAAAAGCATCTCGTGTTTGAAATTAAAATATTCTAATTAAATTTAGATTTTTCGATCACAGAAACACTTATAATCTGTGATTGATGAAGTTCTTCTTGATTTGTACTTTTGAATTAAGCAACAGGAAAATTATGGTTTGAGGTAATAAGTTAAGGTCAATTTAATCGGAAATTTAGACAGAAAAAATCGACATTAATTTTACGATTTCGTCTAAATAGAAGGACGTCTGATTTAAATTCAAATGGCTATCGAAATGTTGACATCAGAAATTTTCTTAAATATATTTACATACATACACTTATTTGTATACACTTTTCATTGTAGATTCTCATTCTATTGTGAGCTTCGCGATGACTTTAGCCGTAATAAAAGAGCCTGAAGTGTTTTGAGCCTCTACATAAGGATGGTGTTACTCGTCAAAAACCATTCTATCATTGCAATCGCACATGCCTTTCAAATAATTCCTATAAATATTTCAGCCGCAGGCGCTCAGTCGTATTAAATTAAAAATCAATTAAATTAATTAATTAACGAATAAAGCGCATTTATTAAGTTCTTGTATTTGATACTCAATATGCCTAGGAAAAGTAAAGTCGAGTGGGACGTCGTTTATGGCAGTTACTTTATTTGCCACCGTGAAACGAATTTAAACGTTACAAACACTTTTTTATGTTGTTTATAAAAATAGCACAAACTGTTGTTTGTAAAACTAACATAAATGTTACTTGGACACCAGTCGAATCAAAGTTATAAGACTAGTTGAAGATAGTTATTGCTGCAATTGCAGAAAAACGGCGCGATGGAAGGTAGAAAATTGCGCCCATTGATATATGTATATATAGCAGCCTTTTTTCTTCAAATATATTTTCTTACAAAGACAAATACTACTATTACTTATTACTTTTTATTGGAGCCGATGAGCCGTTTTTTCGTGAGCCAACCTCAACCTTCAAGCATCCTTTTCGCTTTATTCTCCAAGGATTTCATTTTCTGTTAAAATATTTAAATTAGTAAATTAGTGCAATGCCTTGGAAAATCCTGAAATTGTACAAAGTAATTTTCTATAAAGTGAAGATAGTGAAATTCGTTCGATGATAAGATTAAATTATTTGTTTTTTTTTGAGCGACCGCTATCAGTATCAATTTAATAAAGCAATAGGTTCGGGTAAAATTCTCGTTCCGACATGATAACTTGCGAAAAGCGTTATCGATTTATTTTAGTAACGTAGCATTGGTATACAAGTTTTATAACTGTTAATTTGATGAGTTCTAGCGGCAGGTAAACTATATAAGTATACAACAGGCTAAATGTATCAGCAAAATGATGGGAAAAATGACTTTAAACTTATGGATGTTGCCATATATTTTGTAATGTAGCGAAAGTATTCAGTTCCCAACACGTTGTTTTTGTTTCAAGTCCTTACGCCATTAGTTCAAAAAATAGAGGGGTGAATATGTTATGGCTCTGCACGAGTGTACATAGATCTTGAATACACCACTCTTCATTTCTAAAGTGAAAAATTAAACTTACCGGAATTTTTGTAAACCAGTCTTGTATAATCAAAAACCGTTATTCCTGCTTAAATTTCAGAAAACCAACCCATGTTGATAATCTGATCTTTGAATTAATACGAATCTTTTAATTCTTTGTCGTTTTTTGTTTTATTCGTGGTGGGAATGGTCAATCCGCCTGGATTGTGTAGAGATGCCGAATTTTGGTGAAATACAATTTTTTTGGTGAAAAGCTCCTATGGAAGCTGCCACTTCCAGTGAACCGATCCGTAGAAAAACCTTAAGTATGAAGTTTCATTTCGATCAATCAATCGGTAATGGCTGTACAGACAACAAATTTTGACTGAAAAACAGTTTTTTGATTAAAATTTTCATTTTCACTTATATTGAATTAAAAAAAGTGACAAAAAATATGTTTATTAAGTTTTAAATTGATTTTAAATCAGTAAGCTCCATTGAGTTGGCACTTCCGGCGGAAAAACGAAATAGCTCCTATGGAAACTGTCAGTTCTGGTGGGACGATTTCGGCCCAAAATTCATTGGGATCTTTTAATTCGTGGAAAAAGTTTAGGTATGAAGTTTCATCCCGATCAATCTATCCATCTACGCTGTAGAAGTGTCGAATTTTTGTTGAAATACGGTGCAAATTTTATTTATAATCTTGTAGTTCATAGTCGTTTTTCTCGTAAATGCTATACTTTTCAAAATATTTGCAAAAAACGAGAAAACTTCTATGTAAGTTGGCACTTCCCGTGGAAAACGAAAAAGCTCCACTGAAAGCTGTCACTTCCGGTGGACCGATTTCGGCCAAAGTTCACTTGGATCTCCCAATTTCTGAAAAAAGTTTAAGTTTGAAGTTTTAACACGATCAATCAGTCTATCTGGGGGCTGTACAGGGGCCAAATTTTTGTTTTGTCAAAAATCGTCATTTCCGCACAAATTTTTGTAAAAGTGATCTAGAGCGGTATTGTTGCTCATTTACTTTAGAATATTTTAGTTCATAGTCGTTTTTCCCTTAAACGCTGTACATTTCAAAATATTTGAAAAAAACGAAAAGGTTCTATAGAAGCTGCGACTTCATAGTGGACCTATTTCGGCCAAAATTCGCTGGAATCTCCCAATTAGTCAATCAATCAGCATCATTAATTATCCGTCTGGTCTTTTTGTTGTCGAATTTTTGTTGAAAAACAGTTTTTTGTCAAAAATCGTTATTTCCAGTTAAATTTTGGAAAATGGTCTGGGTTGATAATCGCTTTTCTCGGAAATGCTATACTTTTCAAAATATTGAACCGATTTCGGCCATACATCGCTGGGATCTCTGAATTAGTGAAAAAAACTTAAGTATGAAGTTCCATCGGATAAACCGTCTGGGCTGTAGAGAGGACTCAGACATTGACCGACATCGTGAGCTCTAAACATTTCATGATTACTATACTTTAGTTTCTTCGTAAACGAAGGTAAAATTAGTTTTTACAATAGATAATCGATTGATCTGAAATTAATAGTTCGAGATATACAACTACAATTTGTTTATTCTCTTGAAATTTAAAAAATTGGTTTTAACTTTATCGGTCGCCCTGCGACAAGCATAGGAAAAGGTGGTACAAAAGACTAAGCTAGCGCTATTAAACAACAGCTAACAAAATATAAGGGACGGAACATACACTCACCTAATAGCTTTGAAATTAGTTTAAACTTCTAAATACAGTACAGTGGACGAAGTATTACTAAAGAAATATACGCCTAATTTCTTCTGTAAAAACTGCTCCGGATTCCTTTTTTTATTTTTTGGTTTAGATCAAAAGACTTTAATATTGCTGATAGAAATTGCTGATAGGGGGTTTACGAGTACCGTAACGCTTACAATGGGTCCTGATTTCGGGAAAAATCTTTCAGATCCTCCGATTGGGCTTGCGTTCTCGTTTTAATTTTTTTTTGAGTTCAAACGACTTTCATGAATTACTGAATGGAGTTTTCGAGTCGGTTAATGCCTTGTATCGATTGCGTTGGGTCTTGACTTGTCCGTCCCTCAACTGAGGAAGTTTGGTTAGGACACCCGCGGTGGAGTCCGAATGGAGGTTTCTTTCCATAATGGACCTTTTAATTATTTTTTTCAGATAAAACAACTTTGAACGAAATGGCTGGAATGGTGTTTTCAAGGAACAGGAATCGATTACGTTGGTCTGCATTTCGGGAAAACTCTTTTAGAGGGACATTTGGACAGATCGGGTTCCCTTTTTTTATTTTTTTTTTTCAGCTCAAACAGTTTTGATGAAAACTGAAATGGGGTTTTTGAGTACCAAGAATCAATTGCAATGGGTCCTTATTTCGAGAAAAGTCGTTTAGGGCTTTTCCGGTGGGCCCGGGTTACTTCTTTTTTTTACGTCGGCTCGCACGATTTGTTCAAAATTGGTGAGGGGAGGCGGTTTTGTATTGCAGGAATTTATTGCATTTGATCCTGTACCATTTCAAGAAAACTAACCGGTTCCTCAACCCATTGAAATCACAAAGCATAGAGCCATTTTGTTTTTTAAGGTTACGTATCGTCATAAAGTTGTTGACATAATTCTAACTAAAATTTAGGATATAATTTAAAATCAATTTCGGTACATACAACATTATTAATTACCGTGTCGCATTTCTTTTGTTTCCTTAAATATCCAATAACTAATATAGGACTTTGTTCTGCGTCAGCCATATTGCCGTTTTGTCGGCTTGATGCTGAACTTGTGCGATGTATTTTATGCATTGTGTATTTACTAAATTATAGATATAGAAAACACATAATGTCAATTGTGAACACAGCGGCCCGACATATAACCACAACTACACAATCGATAACCAAAGTTGCTCCAACGCCGGTTGTAATCGCAACAGATCCACCTGTGACAAACAAAACCACAGTTGCTCCTAGCGTAACTACAACAGAACCAACCTCGGTTGTAGAAATAAAACCAGCTGTAGAAGGACCATCACCGCCACCGGTAAAAGTTGTACCTGAACTTAAACCGGGTGAATGTGCTCTACCGGTTGAGCCCGAAATGGGAGACTTCGATATCGGCTATCGATTTGGTACTTCAGCCTATTTACACAACCAATATCAAAAAGTACCGTTAGGTGTACGTCGCCAATACGATGTCGTATTAGAATTTCGAACAGAAGATCCAGACGGTATATATATTCTTTGTAGCAAATCAACAAGTACCTAGAGCGCAAGGTGATTACATTATCATATATTTGGACAATGGTAAAATAGCTCATTCGTACAAGATAACTGGTATTAAAACTACTCTTGTTACGGTGAAAACATATGATGACGGTAAATGGCATAAACTGCAGCTTGTACGCGGTCGTGATGTTGCGACACTCAAAGTCGATGATGAAAGTGTGCTATATGACAGATTACAGGACGGATCACATTACGTACGGGTAATATTATTCTCGAGCCAATCGATTTTATTGATTGCTTGTGTAACATAGTCATGTACAACAAACCAATTTCGGATCCAATTTTGATCCAGGATGTATTTCCATGTACAGATGAAGTTGAATCAGGATACTTCTTTGGTAAAAAATGGAGGCTATGTTAAGCTACGTGAGAAATTCAAGGTTGGTGTAGACATATCGTTCAGTTTGGATATAAAACCTCGAACTGAAACTGCACTCTTACTTTCGGTGCATGGTAAGACGGCGTACCTTATATTGCAATTAATTAACGGCACTATTAATTTCACGGTGGATAATGGAAATGGACCGATTATAGCTGAATTCAAACCGAAAGCGGGCGATAGTTTTTGTGATGGTAATTGGCACACAGTAGCGGTTATAAAAACAAAATACGTCTTATCAATTCAAGTGGACGGAATTCAATCACATCCCGGTATTGGTAGTGCATCTAGTGCATCGACCGATACATCAAGACCGTTGTATTTGGGTGGACATCAATATTTAACAAAGGTTCGCGGTATTGAAACCCGTCAACCATACAAAGGATGTATTCGTAATGTTAAAATTCAAGATAATGTGGAACACATTAATCCATCGATGATTGTTGGGCAAATTTATGTTGGTATCTGATAAAGTGATTGTTTTACGAATACAATCAATTTGTATTAATTCATTATTAAATTAGTTTTTAATTAGTCCCCTCAATTTTAGTTAGTCCCTTTCAAGCCCTAAACTAGGCTGTTTTTTATCTTTGCTATCTCCACTTGCTGCGCCTCTGATGAACCTACCCACAAACACTATTTTAGAATTTCAAAAATGAGAATAGACTAGACAAATATTGTAAAGTAGAAACAGTGGTAGGTCGAAATAGATAATTAAATAGGACAAAAAATATTTTTTTTATTACATATACGTCATTTTTGCTCGTCAATTCTTTATTATATTTTATAGATGTCGCCACATTACAAAAAACATTTTAACGAAAAAAGGCATTTACTTCTCATGTATAGAAATTACCATTGAAATAGTTATTTTTAATTTCGAAATTTCTGTGAAGCGTGATGACTGACGATGATGACTTGTTAGTTTTAAAGTTTTTATTTTTTCGTATATACATGGTCGTTGGATTGTCATTATATTAATAATACTATGGTTCTTTTTTTGTGGTATCGTAAGTTTTATAATAAATATAAAAATTTGTGTGTTTTCTAAGAAATGATTATCAAAATTTTATCTTCTTGATTGTTTTTGGTATACTTTTGGACTTGTATATATAAGTATGTGGGGGTTTGGGGGTATGTAAAATTTAATTTCATCGTGCTTGAATCTAAATATCAATGAGTGATGTGAATGCATAACGAAATGAGAACAGTATTTTGTCTTACTACCAGGATCTGCGAAATTGGGACAAACAAAATCTTATCTGTCTGAATAACACTTTAATTTATCATTGTGGTTCAATTCATTCGCAAATCAAAGTAATATATGTAGTTAAACAGTTGTGTGGGAAGACAAGATTAGACAACTTTTTTGCTCGAATCATATTTGGATATACATATTTGTATGCATAATATTTTAGTTTTTTTTTTTGTTATGTTGATTGATGATGGTATGTATCTCCTGTCGCCCTACCCACGAAATATTTATTTAAATGCAAATTTTTAGTTTTTAATTTTATGTGTTACACGTATTATTCTTGTGATAAATAATAATTATCCAAACCTCATCCATTTTTTGGCTGTCATGATTAAAAGTAATAACGATCAAATCACTGGAGCTCTTATAACAACTTTCTCTCATTTCTATTATTATGGTTGTTGTTATAATCACTCTGTATGAACGAAATAATAAAAATAAAAGAAATCTTCAATTTCAATTGCCAAAAATATGTATAGTTTCTTACTTTCGAGATTAGTAAGATTATTATTCATTTCTTATTTAATTTTGATTATGCGCGCCATATTTGGATTAATTTAAACGGGTTCTCTGAATTTACCAATAGTTTCTTAATTTACAAATCAGAACTGCAATTTAATTGTGATTTAAATGCTAAGTAAATTACATCTTCCGCCGCACTTACAGTCACTTACAAAAGTCTACGTACACCACTAGCATTTGCAAAATCGAAATAAATGAAACGAACTAAATATTGTAATATTATAGTAGATTATGCAACTAGTGCTATCAATGGTTATGTAAGAGATTGGTAAATGGCCGAGGACGCTAGCGGGGCGGATCCGAATGCAATAGAACATATCTGGTATGAAATGGAACGGAGGGTTCAAAAATATAGGATTACCAATAAGAATTCATTAAAAAGTGGTCTTTCGAGTGCATGGGCTGTAATTTCGTCTATGGTTACTGAGAATCTGGTTTTATCAATGCTCAGGCGACTAATCGTTGTTAATGAGTCTAATGGTGGCCCAACTAAATTTTAGTTCTTAAGTGTGTCTCTTTTGGTTTTATTTACTGTATATAAACTTTTATGATATAATTTTTTTGAATTTTTTCAAATTTATTATTATTTTTTATTTATTTTGTCCAATAATAACTTTCTTTGTTTAAATATATTATTTAATTAATTGATTGATTGATTGATTGGACTATAGAACCAAGTACTGAACAAATGTCCCAGATAACGCCGGGCCTATTCCTACAGCCTGTTTACGCATAACAATAAGAAGAATTGGGAAGGATTTTTTTTGGGACGGAACGATCCAGTTTCAGACACCTAGCGATCGTACGGCACAACACAATTCCAATCTACTTCTAATCTAATAGAGGAAGGATAAAGGCTTAATAGAATGGATAACAATGCAGTATTGGTTTTTAACAATTGCTTCTCTAAATCAGCAACCTGGGAAAAAATGTTATTATTTCACGTGCATCTGGAAATTCCCTGAAATATAATTCTGCATTAACACTTTTGGTTTCTCTTAAACAAAATTGTTTGATTGAATCGGCCCGGTTACAGGCACTTAAGTAAAGTCGATAGTTAGTAATTCAATTCTAGTCTCCACAATCAGCAATTAATATTTTAAAGAAATATTAGTATTTCACAAGCATTCGTAGATTTCCTGAAATTTAATTCAAAATTAATATTTTCCGGCTTCCTAAATAATATAAACATTTATTATTTTAATCCTCTGCAACTCCACAACTTACAATAGAATTTCCTGAAACCATATGGTTATTTAAATTATATTAAAAAAAAACTAAAAAAAAAAATAATAAATAAATAAAAAAACAATTATAAATTACTCTCCGAAATCGGAAAATGTACGAATAAAAATGAGAAAAAACTGTTTTATTGCTCCGAAACCTATATTCTCGAAATAGTTCACCCTTCACCACACGTTTATTTTATGGTACTACCACAGAATATAATATAATCGAAATATAATATATTCTGTGGTAGTACTGCAAATTGAATTTTGGAATATTAGGAACTAACGGCTTTACTAACTCTCACGAACTCGCGGGAGTTAATTGTGCGCCTAATGGCGCTTAGCCCTCTGATGGGGAATAAATAAAACTACGGGGATGTAGGGGAAGGTCAACAAACATTTCGTAACCATTGGACCTTTGGACGTCTAATCGTGTAAACGAATTAAAAAAATTTAAATTTCGGACATTTATCTATTTTGGACTTTATTAACATTTTCCCCCAAATTTAATACTGAATTAATTAATTAATTCCCTGGCATTTACGATTTTGCTTCTTCTGCGACTGGTTCGGTTTATATGGTAACGCAAACTTAATATCACATGGTAGGCGGGGCTTTCTGCCAAACAGCATCATTGCAGGTGAATTTCCTGTTGTACATGTACTGCGCTGCGATACCCCAACATGAATAGGGGTGTACAACGATCCCAATAATCCTGATTGGCATTGGCTTCTTTCCGTAGATGCTCTTTGAGTGTTTGGTTAAACCTCTCTAACATTCCGTCTGATTGTGGATGTAATGGTGTGGTACGAGTTTTGTTTATCTTAAGAATTTTGTTCACAAATGTGTCGGCTACTGTCCGGGCTTCCGAGTTTTACAATCGGATAGGCTTCGGAGTAGTTTTACAATCGGAAACGATTACCGTTTTTGTTTCTGGAAACGGGCCGGCAATGTCCATTGCTATTCGATCGAATGGCGCACCAACATTGTATTGCTGCATTCTTCTTTTTGCCCGAGTTTGCGGTCCTTTACTCGCAGCACACGGACTTCACACTGTTTGCACCAGTCTTCTTCACCCTTGCGGTAATTGACCCAATAAAAAGAGTGTCTTATTTTATCCAAGGTTTTATGTTCCTAAATGTGTTCCTTGTAGCACTTCCCGTATCCGATTAGCAGGTAGCACAATTTGATGTTTATTATTGTTGCCGTTGACCAGATTCTAACTAGTATTTCGTCATCTATTCTCAGCGAGTGTGCCCAATAACTTTTAACAGTGGCGATGCAATTTCATGCCAATACGGTTGTCTACCTTCTACCAGCCATTATCATACTGGCCCAATTGACTCATCAATCTCCTGGTCTTCTTTCAAATGTTGTTTATCCCAACCACGTTCCGGTTCAAACTGGATTCGTGCAATAACTGTGGAACAATTCTTTTCTTCTTATCTTACACATTGCTTACACTGCACTGCGCAGGGCCTTCTTGATAGTCTATCTGCATTCTTGTGCAACTTACCTCGTCGGTGTTCAGTCTTGAAAGTGTAGGCTTGTAGTCGTTCGATCTATCTATCTTAACATCATCAACAATTTGAGTGCCGCATAATCCGTTCGAATAACAAACTCTTGCCCATACAGGTATTTGTTGAAATGTTTAACACCGTCCATCATAGCCAACAGTTATCTGCGTGTTACACAATAATTTTTTTCTGGTTTAGAGAGGGGTCGGCTATAATATACAATAATTCGTTCTTTGCCCTCTTGCATCTGTGACAATAATGCACCTATCCCCGAATTGCCAGCATCTGTATCCAAAATGAATAACCCACCGGCCTGCGTATACGCCATAGCACTGCATAATTTCTTCTTTAATTCTTCAAATGCTTTTTGATGTTCTGTGTTCCACTGAAATGGTTGACTTTTTCAGTGAGAACATCTGCGAAGTTTGGCACAAATCGTCGGTAGTATGAGCATAATTCTAGGAAACTTCTTAGTTATCTAATATCCTTTGCTGCAGGCCAATCCATTACTGATACAAAATATATTATTTAATTAATATTACAAAATTTAGTTCGTTTCATATCTCGATTTTGCAAATTTTAGTGGTGTATGCAGACTTTTGTGGCTGACTGTATGCTTTCAAATTTATCATAATAACTTAAAACTAAATAATAAAATCGGTCCGTTTATTTCCCATAAACTAAAGTCATTTACTCATGTAACTCTTTAATCAGATAGCCTTCTCACATTGTATATAAAATTTCACAACACAACAAAAAAACTACAACTGAAAATCCAAATTTGGCAAAATATGTAATCATAATCAGAGTTTTATAATGACTAAGCAATAATGTAAGGTTTTTTATAAGACGATAAATTTGTATTTTTCATGTGAAAAAATCAATTTTGTTACTTTCTGAACAAAATTGGAGTGAGAGTGAGAGAGAGAGAGGTTAATTTCCATGTACATTTCTAAAATAGAGGAGAATTACACTATCAATCATTTTATTTTACCAGTTCTATGATTTATAACTATATTAGTGTTAGTTTATTTGGTTTTGTCAATTTTCTCAAGAAAAATCCAACTAACTTGAAATCAATAATAATTATAATCTTTAGTAATCAAAAAGGTAAAATATAAAAAAATAAATTGAAATAGATAAACAATAGTTTATAGTTTGAGCTCGTTGTACATACATATTTCGTATACATGTAGTTATTTAAATCAAGGTCATAAAAATATTTTGATTTGAAATTTTTATTTTGCTTATGCCTAGTTGATTGAACCTTATATGGATATACGTACGTATTGAAATATATGGCACATAACAATTCATGATAATTTTATCAAATTGCGCTTGTCATAAGCTTTCAATTCAAACACGTTTAAGAGTTCTTGGAATCTTAACCCATTATAAACCCTTGTAGTGTTCTACAACATAAACAAGAGGGTGATAAAGCTAGGGTATAAAATATTTCGTGATAAATTTTAATTAAACTGTGCCAAAACTTTTTAAAAATTTTTATCGTGCATTAATCGAATTTTTTTGGTTATTTTTTATGATTTCTGAGCTATGATTAATATTTTTTTTTGTTTAAATTTGCGTAATCGTAATTTAGATCACAATTATCGGTTTTTTTGAAAGAAACATTATTATGAAATCATAATCGAGTGAAGGTAAATATCTATACACAACACATACGTTAACTGCCATGAACATATCAAATAGTAGAGATTCCAATATACCAAATAATTTAAAACAAAAATGAAAACGCGTATTTATAGCGGATGCTACTTTATTATAAAATGTAAGCTCAGTGAATGTAATCCGGATATTATCAAGTCATTGAACAATTGGAGCAATATTAAATTTATATTTTCTTCCAAATATATTTATTACGTTGTAATATACCAAGAGCATCAAGCAAAATATATTATGGACGATCACCAACGGTTTTTTAATTATAATTTCTTTTGTTTCAAGAAACGTTCAATTTAACACATTCAGACAACAAAAAAGAAACGATATAAAAGATTTAATTTATTTGTCCATATCAACTCAATTTTTAAAATTGAGTAAGTAATTTAATAGATTTGCTTAAATATTAATATTTATGTAGTAGTAATATTTTCGATGACTCACTGTTACAGTAAATCATAATTTAAATTTTACCACTGCGTCTTTCAAAAAATGTTTATTGTAAAATGATTGAGGAATGAACGCTAGATAGAGAATGGTGGGTTTGATAAATTGTAAGTCATATTTATTATTTTTCACCGCGCGTGTTTAACATTATTAGGATTTTAAGTTTTTTTGGCTCTAAATTTGTTTGGGCAATTTTATATATTTTTTATATAATTAAAAAAGATTTTTTCAATACGATCCAATTCAAAATATTGTAAACTGGGTAAAATCGTACGCTAAACAATCAGAATAACTCTCAGTTACTAAAATAAAATATTTTCGTTTGTTAGGAATTTATACAACTTTATTCCTAATATTTTTGTTAGAATCTTAGTTCAATTCTATATGAACCGGATTTGATGCTAAGTGGTTAAAATACGGCCAAGTTATTTTCCGTAAAAACCCGAAACTTCATATCCAAAATTAATTTGTTCAGAATCATTGATAACTTGTTTATTTAGCATAATCATTCAGCATTTCGCCCAATTTTAATTTTAGATTGTTGTCCGTGATTAGTTATGAATAGTTAAGTTCATCCAAATTTAGACTAAAATTTAAATTATATCCTACTACCGAGTATCTTAATTAAAATTGGTTATAAAATGGCCAGATTGCATTCAACATTGTTAAATTCTAAAACTACCCAAAAATGTTTGTTTCACACTCCATAATACAAAATAAACGTTTTTAGAATTTGGTTTATTTATTAGATATTGGATGAAACACGGTCGCTCCTATTCTTAACATATTTCTGAAAATAGTCACAAATTTTTTCTTGTACTACGCTGACAAAATTCTTTATATCTTCAGATTTAACTACAACTTCATATTTATTACTCCTTGCTTATGCCTCCCCGGATGATCCGCTTAACATTTTTAATTTCAAGTAGCTGTTAGAAACAAAAAGATGCCTATGAAATTATTACGAATCGTTCTGAAAATGTTTATACTGTTTTAATGCGGTGGTATGCATGGACAATATATATTGGTTTGTTGAACATAGAATATTGATTTCAATACGAATCCATAGTTTTTAAAGTATATTTAAACATGAACTCATCGGTCAGGCTAGACTTTGCCTAGTTTCAGGAAAAAACATGCAAATTTCATTTTTAAAATTGTGATTAAACGATCGACCATTATTCATTAAAAAAGATTGTGTTTCTTCCAAGTGACTTTAAATTAAATCTCAATTTTAAACATGAATTTTGTTCGAAAACCGCGACTTGAGAGTTGGGGATTTTACTGTTGTTTCATCAGCACACTAGATATAAATATAAATTTAATTATTATTTACAGAAATCAACAATAATACTAATATTGTGTATCTAGTAGGTTACTGAAACAGCAGCAAAACTCCCAACTCTCAAGTCTCAGTTTTCAAACAAAATCCGTACTCAGGTAAGAATATCAGAAAATGACTAATATTTGTGAAATACCAAGATGCCGATGGTCATTAGGATTAACACTGATTATATGAATAACCGTGATACTAAATTGCATTATCAACAATGGCGAATCGTTCAATTTGAATGATTATATTTCTTGAAGCTTGACCCGCTTTGGTTCATATTTTGTGAAAGAACTGCAGCACGGCGGAAACTAGATTTCAAATTAAAACTTGTGATCCAAACTAAAAATGTAAATCAAGTTCTATATATAAGTGCTAGGGGCTGAAACCTCACAAGATAATCAAAACTTCGGTCCGACCTATCCAACTCGAAAAATCGGTAGCTACTCCGTATTTCCCCTGCATTTGTTCTGCCGTTTGTTGTCACCACTTCGTCTTTAGGCAAGTGGCTTTTCGAATTAAAACCAATTTATGGGATGAGGGAAGCGCGATGGCTTTTGCAACCATTTTTTAAGATATAACACAGTAACAGACAATAATTAACACTTAAAATTGTTGCTGGGTCGAAAACCTTTGAAACGATGATTATATCGGAATAAAAAAAAATATTAGCTACCTCCAGCACCATATCGGTAGTTTTGAGTACTAAGCGACACATATAGAAGAATAGAGGAAAATATATCTGACTCTATCGCCAGGCCGGTAGTTTTTAGTATTAAGTTATTTCGGTTTTTGTGGCATTGTTCAAGTCCTTTTCAATAATATTCGATACCCACATATTCTAAAATAAACTAATAATTTGCCACCTCCGCCAAAGAGGTGGATTTAAGATTGAAAGTTATATTGTTAAAATTGGTGTCGGATCCAAGACCTTCCAAACGATATACGCGTGTAGAGGTATATGTGAATAACAAAAAAATTCTAACCCTATATTGTGGTGTTGGATTTTTTGGGTTGATTTCCTATAGTAGGTACCTTACCCCCTTAATCTCAAAACCTTATTATTTCTCCGAATTAGAAATAGAAAAACATTGGTGAAAGTGAAAATCAAAGTTCAATCAAGTTATTCTTGAGATTTCATCGGTACAAACATCCCAACAGACAGCTATTTTCTGCTTTTTAGAGTTGGAATTGCTTCATATCGGGAAAAATGGTTTTGAACCTAGGCAATATTTTTTTTATTATTCAGTTAATTATTTTGATCCGGATCGATTTATGTCATGAAATGCAGCATATTTTAAGTATAAAATCCACAATTTTTTTTCTTAAAAATAGGCTTATCAATAGTTATATTATTATAAAAAGGATATCTGTAAAAACTCCACTTAGTTCGCTCCAAATTTAGATTGAAATCGAACAGAACATTTTGCAGGCCCTTCTTTTTGCTTCTACATACATTTCGTTAGCAATTCGGTGACATGAGAAATATAAAAACCTTAGTTTCTTAGAAGAAAGTTTTGCAGAATTACTACAATAGTAAAATTAAAATATGTACGTGTAATCATGGGTTGCTATAAGATATTTTAGTCAGAACCCATAAAATTTTATGATATTGGAAAATATTTCTGTCGCATACTAAGCTGATGATTTAAAGATTACGTTAACTAATTAAAAAACCGTGTACAATAATAGTGATTGTAATTGCCAAAGATTTACAAAGTCAAGGGCGGACGATTAAATTTTTTATTAACCTAAATTTTTCGTCTTCGGCAAAATTCGTTGCTAGTAAATAAGGTTGAGCGTCCTTCGATTTCATTACTGGTTGGACACCGCCTTCAATATGTACTAATAAAATGCATTTTACAGTCATTTCAGGGCTACAGTTCTTTTGTTATTTTAGTATTACGTGTAGTACATTATGTTGTCCATAGTAACGAGACCGAGCTGAATGGTATTTCAATTTTTCCAAAAATCGTCTTCAGGGAGATATGTTTTCTATTTTCCGGTGGGTTCTAGTTATTGATGAGTTACGTGCTAAACTGCATCGATCTTTGTTTATTGGTCCTAAAACCGGGTAAGGGTTAAATTTATTATTATTAAATCACGTCAATTTATTTAATTTATAATATTATTATTATTTATTACACATTTTTAATGTCTTTCCGCTTTATGTCCAGCATTATAAAAGTTGATAGCAGAATGAAATAGATTGAAACACTTGCACACGTCGGAGCGAGAAAACAAGTCAATTTATTTCGATTTATTTTATGCACGGAATTTTTTTTCCCCATCTCTTGTTTTCAGTTTCTTTAAAAAAACTTATTTCATTTCTATCGGATTTCAGCTGAGTTGTGAGTTTATGTATTAAATCTAGGCCATCTTTACTAGGGCCTCTTAACTAAAATTATGACGACACACTATGTCGGTTCCTCATAAAATAACCAGGTGGCAAGTTGACTTTAACTGTGCGTTTGTACTTGCGGAAATTAGTGCGGCACTAATATATCGCACTCGCTCCGCAGGTGTGAATATATACCTGCAGGAGCGAATGTACAGTAAAACTGAAATTTTTCAGTAGAGAAAATATTCAGTTGCAGTTATTTCGTTGAAGTGGAAGGTTATGCGTTTTTAAGTTTCTTTTTTCCAGTTTTTTTGAGTTGTTTCTCCGCCTCGTTCTGTCTATAGAAGAAAGAGAATTATACAGAAAATTACAAAACATTAAAATAAAATTGTTTTTAATTTTCAATTTTTTAGTGTCACGAATGTCGAAGCAGAAAGATGTGCGTTTTCTAATTTTTTTTCACTTATATGTACATTTTTATTTTGCAAATAGACATTATGTAATTGTCCAACGATTCTAATATATTCCTTGTTATCTGAAAACACAATTACAAGGGTGGTTGATAAGTCTTTAGAATGAAACGGTAATTTTTTTAAGTAAAATTCACTTTATTTTTCAACGTATTCTCCTTTTAGCTCGATACTCTTATTCCAAGTTTCAAATTTCATTAAACCTTGTTTAAAATATGATTTATCAAACTCCTTAAAATAAGCGTTCGTCTCAGCTAACACTAGGTATTAGCAATAGTACCATTTTTAGAAAAATAAAATGACGAACCTAATAGCACTATCTCTTATCGAACGACAAAACTTAACAACCTAGTATTCCATCATTTGACCCAAATTTTTTTCCACCGAGCAATTTCTTCATGTTTGGAAATAGGAAAAAATCACAAGGGGCTATATCGTGTGGCCGTTTTTCATTAATTTTTTCATTAAAAGTGTTTAATGATGCATATATTCATTTCTGATGGTTTTACCTTTTTTAAGATAGTCGATGAATTGTATGCCTTGTACATCCCAAAAGACAGTGGCCAGAATCTTACCAGCTGATGCAACAATTTTTACTTTCTATGGAGCACTTGAACCAGCTTCTATACTTCGTGACATTCATATAAGATGTTTACAATGTTAGCAATCTCGTGTACAATGTCAGCAATCTCACACAACTTTATACGACGGTCAGTCATAACGATTTCATCCACTTTTCGACCATTTCTGGTGTTCCTACCTCTTTTGGTTTTCCTGAACGTTCAGCATCATTTCTGCTTATGTGGCACAAAAACGACTCTAACTAAGAAAATATTCAATCTAATGTCATAAAATTTGACAGCTTTCGTTTAAAAGAACACATTTTACAACAAACAAAAAAAGTTGTTACTAGTGACGCATAGATGGCGTTATTCTAAACTTTTATCATTCCACACTCGTAAATGGCCTTAGGGTCGATATGTTCGACATCTCGTTGGATTAAATAGTTAATTTAGTATTAAATATGGGGAAAACTATTTTATTTTAGAGTTTACCATTTATTTTTCAATTTTATTTAACATAAATCCATTTCTAAGATCATCTTATTCCAAATTATTGGAATTAGTTTGTAAATTTAGTAAAAATAGCAATAAAAGAACGCGTATCATGGTAAAAGTACGTAAATAAATATGGACAAAGTACGTCCATTGGCTTGTATAAATTGTGTGCACTAAATAAATATGTATATGATTTTTTATTTGCTTAACCACGACGATGACGTGTTTAATAATTACAAACAGATACGTGTTGTTCTCGTTTTACTTGGTTATACGATTTGGACCAAACGAGAAATTGAAATTTTAATTGATTATTTTCGTTTAATAAAAAATATTAAATTTGTAAAAATATTAAACTTTAATAAAATATTAAAATAAATGATTTTACTTTAAGTTTCCATTTTATTTAAAATATTAGAGTAGCCAGTTCACCTAGAATACACTGCTTTCAGGCCACACTGCTTTCTATGTCATCAAGTTTAAGTCTACAGTTTATTCTTTGAACTGTAGACGGCAGTCGTGTTCATAAAAGAATAAACGAAAATAAACAGAAGAAAAAATATTTATACGAGTGCTAAAAGTAAGGTTATGTCTTCTCGTAAATTACATGAAATGTGTACACATTTTATACGGGATTACATATTTAACACAATTTAAAATACATAACTTTATAATAATATTATGAATTAATACTTACCAATGGCTTTTTATTAAATTTTATTATTAAATATTATTAAAATATTTTTCTTGTGATTTGTTTACAATTTTTTTGTCAATATGATTAAGCTGACACAAAAAAAATCAAAACAATCTTTATAATTTTAGTGCTGCCTATAATAGTCAAAGAAGGAACTGACGACATAAATTGACGTCATATAGCAAAATTTTTAAAGCAGTATAGCCTGTAGTATTCTAGGTGCACTGGAGTAGCCCATTTTCTAATTTTCATCCAAATTAATCTTTAAATTTTCGTTTAATTAATTAATTTTAAAACATGTCCCCGGGAGTAAAGAGTATATATCTTAACATTATTATGCTGCCATTTAGGTGAAGACATACTTTAACGTCATATGTAAAAAATGAGGTATAATGGCCACATTTTTTTGCATATGACGTCAAATTATTTAGTCTATGCCTTTCTCTCCTATCTTTACGCTACAGCCCATCTTGTTATTGCCTCTTTTGCATTCCTTTATTCTGAACATGGCTTTTCCCTCTGCTTTTCGACTGAGATGCATTGCGTCTTGGAACAATCTCAGTTCAACTTAGTAGGGCTTATGCAAATTGTTAATTATTTTAATTCATTCATACAAGAAACCCACATTGATGTGATCAATGATAAAATGTTTCTTGCCTTTGGTTTCGGTAATTTTCGTTTCTTTGGTGATTGACCTTTAGTCCACAAATCACTTACCATATTTGCTTGTGATTTTTACCAATGGCTCTAACGTGAATTTTGGTACGGGGTTCTTAGTTTATGGCACATCAAACGATCTAAGATTAACTGGAAGTTGATATACCCAAGACACAAGGAGTGTAAATACTTAATCATTCATCTTTCTTTCAGTAACAGAGTTACGGTTATGTGATTTCCAGATCATTGTGTATTAAGGATAATGAGATTGCTGGTTCTCTGGTCAAAACAGTTTCTATGTTAAACCTGATTGACCCTATTAGCCTACTTGACTTATAACAAGAGCAAGGAATCTGTGAAAAAATATTACCCGGTGTGGTGATGTTCGTAATCAATCAAAGCAAATATGGTTTACTGGCTCTATCTGAACCGAAACTAGCAATAAACAAATGCGCCCCGCCGTTGAGAAATCTCCAACTTAGATTTTGGTTTCGTTGATTATTGGTCATGCATGGCCGATTCAAATATCACCGATTTCACATGGGGCTGGCACAAAGTACTTTATGTGAAGAATAACTTGAAGAGGATGTCGATTCCGTTCATTTCGTGTCCAGCTGTCCATCTACAAATATGTATGTAAGATCGCAAGTATACAACTCTTGATCTCTGAGTGTAGGTCAGTTGTCGTCGGTGCCTTGACTTAAGATCGATCAATTAGCTATGGCAGTTGATCGTGTTTGCGGAATGCGAACTTTTTGAATAACCGCCGTAATAACCTTCTCGTAAACTAACATCGTATATAATTAATAAATAGGACTAACTATAAGAGAAATTAAAACTGGTGAAGAGGATCTTGAAGAAAAATTATATAATGAAAGCATTTTACTTACTTGGTAATTTATTATTAAGTTAGTTACCTTTCCTTCAGAAATTTAAACCCTCAGTTACGATCAACTAATCGTGTCTTAGGTTCTATTATAAATTATTTTATCTTAACCAGGACAATTTTAATCAGTTTTTGGTTTAACAAATATTTTTCTTCCAGTTTTCATTTCAGTTCCCGTAACAGTAAGTCTCAGTCTGCGATACTACTTTACAATTCTTTACCCTTATTATTTGTGCAACGATTTTATTTTAAAGTTTTTTTCTTTGTGAATCTTTTCGCTGCATAAAGGCAAATAAAATCGCAAACACACTTGAATTGGTCGATCCTTTGAATGCAATAATAAAAACTCGTAAAATTGGTTTAGTTCTAAGTTCTAACTGATAGTAAAAATTTTATGTACCGTCTTTAGGAAGAGGTACACAATTGTGTTTAAACTGACTTTTGAAGCGAAATTGTTAGATACGGTCGGATGAAACTACAGTTTTTATTCGATTAACATCAAATTTGGTTTGACTTTTAGTAGAAGTTCTGTAATAGAGCACACTGGAACGGAACGGAACTACTGCAATTATTCTTCAAATATGATGAAATTTGCTTGTTCTACAAATTGGGAACGTATTTTGGTCAAGTTCAGAAATGTTCTTTTGTTGCAGGTTAATTCTTGTTGGACTATTTTGAAATTCAATTGGTTCGATAGAATTTTGTAATGGAGCTGGACAAATTCTTATCCAACTATAATGAAATCCAAATTGTACGATGAAATTAGAATTATAAAAGTAAAATTATTATATTCTGCAAATTAAGTCTCGAATGGGCCGTAATTAGGCCAATTCTTATTTGAATATAATAAAATTGAGTTTATTGTTCCCTAAATAGAAAATAAGAATTCGGCGATACCTATATTTTGTAAGTTACTAGAAGCTTCGTTTTACTGTGGGATAAAGCACTGTGCGGTTTTTAGTTGACAGAAATTCACTCTGAATTTTAATGTGTTTTTGCGATTTTCATCTTACAGTTAGCAAAATATAAGTTTAAATAGTTGTGACTATACTGAGCCGTCGTTTAACACCCACCACCAAATAATAACACTCACTACATTTTACTAACCAACAATCCAACTAATTAAAGATCTTTTGTTGCATCTAAATAAACAGTGAAAACAACATGATAATATGTGAAATTCGCTACAAGCTTCTATCTTTTTTGTAAAGTGTATTAAACGGATAATTTTGATCCATCCTGTGTGTGTAATTTATCTAATTTTAGATGAAACTATATATGTAATAATTTATCGCCTGGCCGCTGAGACGAGCTTAATCCTGTAAAGTTCCAGCAAAAGATTTGATTCAAAGTGACGAATGCTGCTCCGAAATTCGTCAAGGATTAAAATAATCTTCATTTATTTTTACCTAACGATTGAACATTAGTAACCGGCTAAAATATGGAATGCGGATCATGTAGTGGTCTGTTCAACCATCCAATTAGTTAAATATTTAGAATATTATGCCATTATTACCTGCAACAAAATACCTACAACTTATCACAATCAAAGCTCTTGGAAATAGTCCAAGATAACTCATAAGTGAATCATACACATTTCATATATAATGTGATGAATACAAAATACTCCGTTAATTATGATTTCCAAGGAAAAGATGTGTAGGTATATTTTACGTCGCATCCGGGAATGTTTTAGAAAATAATTTTAATTAAACAATAAAACGTATTATAAATTAAATTATTATTTCCAATTAAAACATAAATCTTATTGTTTTGATACTTATTATTACACAAAATGTGTGGTGTCTTCTATTACCTATCGATACAGTTTATTGCTTGAAAATAAAAATTAAAAAAAATGTATTAAGATCAAGTGAAAGGATTTGTATTTCATTTAAAGAAAAACAAGATCGATCATTGAGATTTTATGTGTGCGATATACTTTTGTATCTATGTATGTAAGTATACATGTTTACATAATATGCGATCATCTATATGGGCATGATTGTTCTCATTGAAATTAGAAAATAAGAGTAATGTAAAGATTAAACATTATAAATTGGAAAGTTAATTTGCTCGATTGGTTTATATTGTCATTACCTTTCAATTCTGAACTATTGCAGCATTTTTATATGGCTTGCTTAAATTGTGTCTAAATCGTACCCAAGTTATGTATTGTGTCATATAAGCGTGTGTACAAAATTTTGAAAATTTTCATCATCGTAGAGGCATAAATGCCTGAAACGTTTTCGATTATGTAAAAGCTTGGTCATCTTATTGCCTGGACCTATTGCAAGTACTCTAGGGAATAAAATTAAATTCAGTTCTACACACTACGAAAAATTCAAAACCTACTAGCAAACTGGAGTTTTTTCACAGACTTGGTGGATTTTTGAGAACCGATTTTACCATATATGGACATACTTGTGGATCGTTGAAGAGTAATATTTAACAGGTTTTCAATCAACGGGGATTTCCCCATATTCTTTTTTGTTCTCTCATAATTCCTGAGAGTTATCGACCTCGGTTTATTTGGCCACATATACAATAGAAAGTAATACAATGGAAAGTAAAGAACTACTAAAATGGTTTTTACTAAGCGGTGACTATTATTGTAGTGCTTGAAAGGAGTCCTCGGCTTTTATAATTTTGCATTATTTGTCATATCGCAATCGCAATATTAATGAATAAGAGAACTAATGTGAGACATTTTCATTTTAATTCTTTTTGTTTTGGCTCCCCATTTAATTTTTAATTTAATAACATGGATTAATCCTTTCTATTTTCTTAACTGTTTAGCTTGTGTAATATTTTTCTTTTTCAAAATCAATTCTAGGAAAAAATTTAGAAATTACAGATATTAACCTCCAATTTTTGTTGTTTGTAAATTATGAGAAGGTCCATAAATATTTTTACTAGAATTACTTAGGGAATACAATTTTATGTCTCATAAAAATGATCAGATTGGGTGTAGAAATAAAAAGTATTTGCCGGTTTTAACCAATTAAATTATTTGTTAATTATTAATACAATTTGGGGATGCATTATTAGTACCTTATGTTATAATCCTAGAAGTTGATTAAATTATTTTAAGCAGAAGTTTCTAGCCTGGTAGGAATAATACACACATTTTAGGTAACTAAAAATTTACACTAAATTTTTCTGCTTGATTATTAGAAACTAGATAATTTACGTATATGACAAACGTTTTGGACGTAATCGCCATCTACTGGAGTTTTCGCTGCATTTATTGTTTTGCGAATATTCAGTAGAGTCGTAATGCAAAGTTTTTCAATGTGTCCTCTTTTTTTTGCCGTGTTTGCAGTAGAGTTTGTCTTTGTTTCATTTGCAATTAGGAGTGTTGTGATTATTGTGCGTGTACCGTAGACAACGACAAGCTAGTCCCAATGCTAGATAGTCGATTCGACCACGGGATTTTGACTGATTTCTAGAACCGGAGATCCGAAAGTTGCTGCTTCGTTGATGGAAACGACTTCTTGATTCTCGATTATTTGTAATTATGCTCACATAACTGGAATGATTCTGTTGGAAATAAGCAGTGAATCATTTCCTATTTATTGTATTTGACTTTTGTAGCTAACTTCACTTCTGTACGAACCATCAATCAAGTAACACGCGAAAGTTTTATAATTAAATTAATTTAGAATTATTCGCGTTTCATTTTCAAGTTTTCAGCTCTGATTAGCATTAATTCCATCAAGTTATGGGCCCAGTGGATAAAGAATACGGATATTTCGGAAAAATTAAGGCAGATTAATTGGATAAATTGAATCGGTGTTGTGAAATTCACATATGGTAAAAGATGGCGACAGCTGAGTCAAAATACAGCATTTCAAAGCTAAACGGATCAAATTATTTTGTGTGGAAATACAAAATGGAAATTCTTCTTAAGGAAAAAGGTTTATGGGCAGTCATCAATGAGGTACAACCATCACCAGTTACAGCAGCGTGGACAGCAAATGATGAAAAGGCACATTCAACAATCGCATTGAATGTAGAAGACGATCAAATTCATCACATCATCGGTGCAGATTCAGCAAGAAGTGCATGAAGAATTCTTAAGGAAACGTATGAATCAAACACGTCAAGCAATCGTGTGCATATTTTGAAATTAATCATGTAACGCGGCTTGATGAAGGCGGTGATGCGGAAAAACACGTAAATTCCATGAACGAGCTGTTTCAAAAGTTATTGGCGCTTGGTGCAGATTTTGGTCCGGAATTTTTATGAGTGATACGTTGCTGGCTTTTTTGCCACCAAGCTACGACGGTTCGCGGGTAAAGAAAAGGGTGAATTGACACTCACGTTGCTTAAATCAAAGGTTCTCGCTGAATTCAAAAGAAGAATGGATCGAGGCGGAACAACGGATGATACTGCATTAAAGGTTGACTCATCAAGAGCAACGAAAGGTCGAAAAGGTGAAAATAAAAAGTCTGAGTGCTATTTTTGCAAAAGAAGTGGTCACATCAAAAAGGATTGTCGAAAATACAAAGCCTGGCTCAACAAAAAGGAAGGAAGTGATCAGAAGGCGAATCTAGCGAAAGATGAAACAGAAAAACTGTTTTGACACATCAAGTAGGTAATGGCTGGATTGTCGATTCAGGTGCCACGTGTCTAAAGATCTAGGATAGTGCCAGTTCTAAGGATACTTTCGTCAATATCGGCATGAATTGTAGTGATAAAGTAAGCGTTGCAAGTGGTCAACAATTAACAGCTGCGGGTAAAGGCACAATTAAGGTCGATTTTCTGAACGAGGAAAATCAAAGTGTTTCAGTAAGAATCACAGACGTGTTGCTAATGCTAGTTATCGAGGGAAATTTGGTTTCAGTCAAAATGCTAACGGAAAAAGGCTGTTACGTAAATTTCAAGGGAAACAAGGGAAAACAGTCGTCAAATTGCAGTTGGCGAAATCAGCGGTAAACTTTACAGACTAAAGGAACCTCAAAAAGTTTACTCGGTCGAAAAGGAATCCAATGGATGCATACATTATTTACATAAGGTTCTAGGCAATAGAGACATCGAAGTTGTGAAATCATGGGCGAAACGAAATTTGGTTAAAGGCATCAACTTCAGCGAGTGTACAGCGGATTGCGAAATCAACTCCAAGTGCAGAGAGTGTCTCGAAGGAAAAATTACTCGAATTCAAGTTTCCAGTAAAATCGAGTAATAAAGCAGTTGCAGTTATGGATCTGGTTCATTCGGATGTTTGTAGTCGAATGCAAACGACTATAGACGATTACTCAATTTGCAGTCAGCTACCTAATCGCAAATAAATCATCAGTTTATAGCAAATTCAAGAAATATATTGCGATGGTAAAGGATCTACTCGGAAAGAAACCTAAGTGAATCCGTACAGATCGAGGAGGAGAGTACCTCAGTAATGAATTCGTGAATTATCTAAAGTCCAGCGGAATTCAAATCCAGAGAACTACTGTGTACACACCTCAATAAAACGGAACAGCGGAACGCAAAAACAGAACGTTGGTAGAAATGGCTCACAGCATGCTAATTGACGCAGGTCTAGAGAAAACGTTTTGGGACGAAGCTGTAATGATGGCTAATTATGTTCAGAATCGTTTGCCAACAAAAGGTACAGAAACAACGCCATACGAAGGCTGGTTCCAGAAAAGTCCGAATGTGCAATACTTCAGTAAATTCGATTCAAAGGGTGTGCAAGCAGTGCTGGTCGGTTATGATTACGAATCAAAGGCATATCGTTGTTACATTCCGGAAACCGATCGAATCACAGTTAGTCGAGATGTTCAGTTCGTCGAAAGGGTCCATTTGTTACCTATCAAGTCCAGCAAAAATTACCAAAAGGAACAAATTATCGACAATTCAGGGTTGAACAACTTTGAAGATGCAGAAAACGATCCAGTACAAGAGGAATTAGTCGATGAGGAAGTTCAGGAAGAGAATCCAATACAACAGGATCATGTTCAGAATGAAGATGAAGAACAAGCTGTTAGACGATTGCAATGCGATAACAAAGGAATTCTACCAAAGAGACTTATTGAAGAAATGAACGTGGTGAATTCAGTCATTCAAGAACCAAAGTGCTACGAAAATGCTATCAAGTGTGATCAAAAGAGGCTGTGGACTCAAGCAATGATAGATGAGATGAAGTCATTGATGGAGAATCAAACATGGGAGCTTGGGAAAATGAAGAAGGTGCAAATCTAGTTGGCTGCAAGTGGGTTTATAAGCTAAAGTGCAATTCAGATGGAGAAATAGTCAGACACAAGGCAAGGCTTGTCGCTCAAGGTTTTTCGCAGAAATACGGTACTGATTATGATCAGGTGTTTGCTCCAGTTGTTCGTCAAACTTCGTTTCGAACATTGCTTACAGTGGCAGCAAACAAGGGCATGAAGGTTTATCGTCTAGATGCGAAAACGGCTTTTCTCAACAGTGAATTGTCTGAAACAATTTACATGAGACAACCTCCAGGATTCAAAGTTGAAGGCGGCGAAGGTTTAGTGTGTCTACTAAAAAGGAGTTTATATGGTTCTAAAGCAATCAGCGCGCAATTAGAACAAAACAATTCATCAAATTCTCATCGATTTCGGTTTTGTTCAAAGCAAGAATGATCCATGCTTGTACACCTACAAACATGATGGAAAAATATGCTACGTAGATTAATACGTTGACGATGTGGTCATTGCTGGTGAAATCAACGAGATAATCTCCAAGTTGTAAACATTTTTAAGTTCGAAATTCAAGATTAAGAACTTGGGAGATATTAAGGATTTCTTGAGTCTTCAAGTCAAGAAGGAAGCAGATGGCCATTACACGTTGAATCAGACTGCTTACATTGGAAAAGTACTAAAGGGTTTCCAAATGTCTGATGCAAAGAAGCCCTCAGTTCCATTATCAGTTGGATATGGTAAAGAGGGAGATCCGGTTTTTTGCTGGGCAACGGCAAATATCAAAAGTTGCTTGGTTGCTTACTGTACATATCAGTCAACACGAGACATGACATATATGCAGCGGTTTTAATTCTCGCACAAAAGATGTCCAATCCAAACCAGGAGGATTGGAACGATTTAAAACTAGTATTAATGTATCTCAAGGGTACTGCCGATTTGCGATTGTCACTTGGGAAGAGTGATGGTTCGGATCAGTTAATCGAATATGCAGATGCAAGTTGGGCTGATGATCGCGCAAGTCGAAAGTCTCAATCTGGTTACATATTCAAGTATTGTAACGGTTTCTCAGTTGGTGCAGTCGAAGACAGGATTGCATTGCATTATCATCAACGGAAGCAGAATTTATTGCGTTGTCCGAAACATGTCAAGAGGCGAATTTGATGCGTCGTTTACTCAACGATTTCGATCAGCGCATCAGGAAACCGACGACAATTTTTGAAGACAATCAAAGTTGTTTGAAATTCATTAAGGAGGAGAAATTGTCGTCGCGTACCAAACATATTTATGTTCGAGAGGCATTTGTCAAGGATTACATCGACAAATGTATTGTTACATGCCAATATTGTCCTACGGAAATTATAGTGGCAGATTTATTGACAAAACCGTTGGCGGGACCACGTGTCAATGTTCTTCGGGATGCATGTGGAGTAGTTCACTGATGATTCAAATGAGGAGGAGTATTGGAAATAAGCATTGAATCATTTCCTATGTTTATTGTATTTGACTTTTGTAGCTAACTTCACTTCTGTACGAACCATCAATCAAGTAACACGCGAAAAACATCATAAAATAAAATAAAGGAAGTTTTATAATTAAATTAATTTAGAATTATTCGTGTTTCATTTTCAAGTTTCCAGCTTTGATTAGCATTAATTCCATCAGATTCGGCTGTCTATCTGAGAAGACGAGAGCCAAATCAACATTCATAAATTCCAATTTTCCTGCTTGTAGCAGGTTTGTTCGAATTGAACTAATCCATCTTATGAATTATTGAATCAAAATTGTGAATTCTGAAATTGTAAAAGGTAAATGTAACGGGTGTTCCTGCGTCTATTGCTGAAATGTATCTGCAATTGACGCAGGAAAACCTTTACATTTGAATTTGTATGTAGACACATACTCCCGCATTGCGGCGACATAATTTACAATTGATTCGTTTGGCTTTTGAATACGCGTTAATGGCGCATGGTTTCGGTGCAAGTTAATTCGATAAACACAGTAATATTCTAGACCAATACAGTTCAATAAAGTTTTTTGCATTTGTCTATATCGTTTTTGAAAATTTTCAAATCGAAATAAATTTCCAGTCGCCAAACGTTGAAACGATTCATTTTACCATCGAAATTTTCGAAAGATTAGGGTTGTCGTCTCCTTTTTTGTTTTTGTTTTTTTTTTATTTACCGTAGAAATGTCATTTTTTGTAACTGGAGCCTGGATTAATTTTTGCCGGAAGAACCGGAAAATTTTATTGTTTTCATGTAGATATCGGATTTATTCCGAATTTTGAAAGCTGCGTTCTAGTAGGAGATCACGGAAAACTTCATAAACCATATTTATAAACCTAAATTTTTATTGTGTTAATATGTTATTGTGCTTTTATAGCGATTTAAAATATTTTATGATATTTACTTTTAACTAAAGCTCTGTTGAAGTACATCATCCACTTACAGTGAATAGTTAAGGAAAATTAAATGTCTACGCGTATCTTGCTTAAAGTCAAATTTACATAAGGACATGAAATAATGTTTTTTATTAATTTTGTAAAAATTCGTCTAATAATAATAAAACAGAATATTCATCTTCCAAATATTTGCATATTGCACATTACTGTGGTGATATTTAGAGTACCCAATAAAATTTAAATTAGGTCAAATACTTTATTCGTATTTTTCATCGGAATTTTGTCATAAAAATATTTATATTGGCATACAAGTAATTATGTATGTATTTTTTATAATGTGCTAGTATTGATTCACTTTCGAAAATAATTTTCAGCTTAATGAACCTAAACGATTGGGCATCTGTGAATTTCATAGTTTTACCATTCTTGGCTGAGCTTTTTCATTCGCATAAACTTTCATTCCACCAAATAATTTATTCACTGCAAATTCAATTTAAATTGCGGTATTTGTATTTTATTTCAGTTTAGAGTACATCGCTGAAAATGATAAATCTAACATAGGCTATTCTAATTGTGTTATAATTATTTGATTTAGATGTTAAAAGATGTTACCAAAGCCAAAAATAGAATGTAAAAATGTTGGAGGAAAAATTTTGAAAAATACGTGAAAATGGATACTTAGCGTTAAGCAAAACACATATCACTCAAAATTTCATAAATAAATCACTTTGTGGAATTTTTTTAAATTAAGTTGTCATATGCCACAGATTGGTGTAATATAAACTAAATTCAATCAAAGAAATCAAAATATGATAATATTTCTTTTGAGATAATTGAGAATCCGTGTTATATAATAAATCAGCCCAACTGATCTATGTCTATTTATTTCAAAATGGCGGAAAAAGTAATCAACATTAATTTATATACATAATTTTTAATGTTTTTCTAGTTTTGATTAATTACACCTAAACTTAAACAAAATACATTTTTAATAATTAGAATATTATTAGTTAATTTTATTGTTTTACTTGCGGTTAGATACTTGTATTTACCCAGAATAATAATTGTGTTTTTATGTCATAAAAACTTTTGACCTTTATAATTTTGAAAATATTATAACAATCAGACAACCCAACTATCAACTATAATCACAGAAACTATTAAAATTATATGTACGTTGAACAGAATAAATATTTAATTTTTTTGGAAAAATGATTTTAATCGTAAATTTACTTAATGAGGTTGTTTTGTTATTATTATGTATTTGTGTACTTACATACACACTCTCTATATATAATTCTATATAATCATTTTTAACGAAAATAAATAAATACGAGAATCTTGAATCCCATAAATTACGAAAATATGTGTAGGGAAATTTAATTGGCAGAACTTACTTGTTTCGGTAAACATATTTACCATTATTATTATGCGGTCTCTTTTTAATTTTTGCGTATTGAGTTGATTTTATAGAAGAATTACATATTAGTTGTTGAATGGTTAGGGTAGGAAGAGGTGAGTTTAGATCATGCTCAACATAGCTGCCTATTTTTATATAGTTCTGAACAATGTTTTAGCGTTTTTGGAAGTGTAGTTTTAAAATTGCCTTGATGATGACAAAAAGTCAAAAGAGTTACAGGTATCTGTGGGCCGTAAAATTCTTCTTCATAGTTAATGTTGAATTTTACTTCAATTGAAGAAGAATTAGATTTATTTAAAGTTTTTCGTCTTTTTATAGACAAAATATTATTTCCAATGACATTCGCAATGTTTATTACTTGTTAATCAGTGAAAATAAAAAGGCCATTTACTCACAATATATCTACCACAAAAAGTAGTCAATTCGCTCCTCTCCTCTCATTTTTAACCCCCAGGGTACGTGTAGAAAGATACACAACCCTTACAAAAATGAGAACTTCCTCAAGTTCTTTTCTTGGCTGTTTGGTTTCATACTGATAACAAGTTGGTTTGCAACTAAAAAAAAGAAACGAATTTCATTAATAATTAATTTAAAAATTAGGGTAGTAAAATTTTTTGTTGTCTTGCATAACACGTTTAAGTAGACAGCCGATCTACCCATTTTAAAATTCTCTATGTGAATTTTTTGTCCAGAAATCGTGTGTTCACCCATTCCAAAAACCCTATTTTATTTCAACTTTCCACACATGTGTTGCAGTGACAACACTTTCTATTAATATTTGGAAATGCTTGGACCCAAAGGTCAGGAACTACCATATAATTTGTTTGAAAATCCTCATTGTCCTTAAATCACTTCAATATCGTTTTTTGTTATAATGGGTTGGTGAAAAACATCCACTATTTTTTCACTAGATGGCTTCAGTGGCATACATATCTCGTGATATATTTGTCGCAGTGGGCCATACTTTTACCCGGTGGAACGGGGGATTCATGCACTAAAATATCATTTTGCCATTGTTTTGATTGATCGCGTTAGTTATGAGTTATAGCGTGGAGGTAAACAAAGAGAAAATTTGCTATATTTTACAATTTTGCTTCGATAAAGAAGAAAACGCAAGTCAGGCGGCCGAAATTCTGAATGGTGTCTATGGTTCTGATACTCTCATAGCATTGGAAAGCCTATCGTAGAAAATGTCGATAAAATCGTGGAAATTCTCGAAGTAGTCCGACATGCGAGCTGTCGTAGCATCGCCCAGGAGCTGCAGATCGAACACCAATGGTTTTAAACCATTTGCATATGGCAAGCGGAAATGATCTATGTCGAAGGCTGGTAAAGCAGCCCAAACGGGGGCCAAACCAGGATTGACATCAGGAAGGTTTAGCTGTGTGTTTGATGGGATTGAGGGGGGGGGGGGGGATCATCTACTATGAGTTACTGCCCAATGGCCAAACGCTCAATTTGGACCTCTATTGCCAGCAATTGGACCGACTGAAGGCAGCAATCCACTAGAAGCGGCCAGAATTAGCCAATAGGAGGGGCGTCGTGCTCCACCAGGACAATACACTTTCATGATGACCCGCCAGAAGCTACGGGAGCTTGGTTGGGAGATTATTATGCATCGATCTTATAGTTCGAACCTGGTACCAAACGATCCCTTTTTGTCCATGACAAACGCTCTTGGTGGCGTAAAAATGGCCTCAAGAGATGCTTGTGAGAACGGGCTATCTCAGTTTTATGCTAATAGAGACAGGGCGTTTTGGGAAAGCAGCATAGTGAAATTGTCTTCTAAATGGCAACGAGTTATCGAAAAAATGGCGCTTATTTGAGCCAAAAAGAATGATTGTAGCCATGTTAAATAAAGCACCGAAATAAATGTAAAAATAATGGATTTATATTTCCTCAACCTAATATTTAAACGTATTTTCATTTTCGCCTTAATATTCACATAAAAGCTGGATGCAACATAGAGAATTTACATAGAAATTTTAATTTTAATGGTTTGGTTTGTTTGTAAATTTATATCAATTTTGAATGGAAAAGATTTAAATTTACTATAATTTTCGTCAATTAGTTCTTTTTGACATACCAAAAAATTAGGTACGAATAATTTTGTTTTCTTACAAAATCTGTTTCGTTTTTGTAAAAAATTTAAAAAAAAAATTTTATGTTTTCAAATTCTCGAATCTATTCTTCTGCATTGGTTTTGTTACCATCTTTCTTATTCGCTGGTGAGCTGGCTCTAGACGTCATCCTCTGAAAAGTACCCCCTACCTATCGCATGATTCATTTCAGTCGTAACATTACGCGTATAGCGCCAACAGAGTCATCTCGGCACTCGCCGCCGACTTTGCAACGTTTCTATATCGCCCCTTCCATGCGCACTGCATTATCGATGAAAATCCTCTTTGTCACTGTGAGCAATGCAACCTCGCTACGTGTCTCGATTATATATTCTACGGTACCCCATCTGAACCGAAGTAGGCTATTTCACCAATTTAAATTCTTTCTGGCCAGTATTACGTTTTGTTAGAACTCATTAGTCCGACCAAACATGACCGCCACTCCATTGATCATTATCGTCATATTCCTCATATCATCCATTGCAGTTGCTATGCCTGATATAACATATGCGATTAGTTCTATTATATCAACATCTTTAGAATCATCATCATAACCTTTTTCTGGTAATTCTGTCATTCTGTGTCATCCTTTTGTTCTTGCTGACTAATAGGTGGTCACTACGAGACAACGATTTTTCATACGGTTAACAATCCAGAAATTGGGTCACTTCTTTACTCGTATTCATATCCCGGTTGAATATTTCATGAGTTGACTCAACTGCTTTCTTATAATTGCTGTCTCTTCGCCATCACCCGATTTCTTAAAGCCTAATGGTTCCTCTCGCCAATGACAACCTACAGTTATTATTAGCCATCTACTTCCGCTCGTTGCCTGGACGTACGACTTTGAACTCCATTTCGCCTATGTTATCATTCGTTTAGCCAAATAGTCTGGCTCTCGATTGATTCATTTTCTTCTCGAAATTTTCGTTGCTTTCTTTAATCCGTTGTACCAAATCCTGTTTCATTTCATTAATTTTTTTGAACTTTATTGCCCTAAATTATTCATCATTTCTTCATTGTATAGTTTTTGTTGTTATTCAGTTGTTTGGGAATAGTTTTGACAATTTTTGAAACTTCTGCTTTCTATTCTATCATTTCCACACTTTTAATTACCTGTTCCAACTTGTTGTGTTGTCCAATTATTTGGATCTAACCCTTGATTCATGCGACCGATCACTAATAAATTACTTTGCTCTGTTCTATTTTCTGATCTAATATTCACAATTCCACCGCTTTCACCAGTTTGTTCCTATTTACTTTCTCTTTTAGTCGCGTACCGAACCTGCACCACGGGTGCTTTTAGTGTTCATTACGCTAGTAAATGCGACCAACGTGAACATTATGTAAAAGGTTATGCAAATGACTTACACTTCTATATAGGAAATTGCTAGCATTTTTCATAGAAAACTGTCATTCCAACATCATTTCGTTAAGTAATATTATCGGAAGGCACTAACAGATAGCACCGCATACGTTTTTAAAGAAATTTAGAGACGCATCAAATATTGATTTTTAGTTAGTTTTTTCGCGAATTAATATGTCATACGCAATTATTTTGTTTTGTTCGGGATCATCTATGTCGAGTAGAAACGTTATAAATATCGTTAACTAAGAAGTTTATTCGTGATTTGAGCATTAGCTTCTAGATCAAAAATATTTCACCTCTTATGACAGTCGAAATATTTCGCGTATTTCGACTGTCATAAGAGGTGAAATATTTTTGATTATTTTTTGGAACAATTTGTACTAATCTGAAAACGTTATTTGCAAAAGGATTGTCTGACAAGATAAATTAATTGTTGTAGGTCTTGTTGTAGAGAAAATTTATTTGGTTTGGAATAATATTAGTCATCCTATCCTGTAGGGCAGAATATACAAAAAATATCGTTGAATTGGTTTTATCAAATTGTTATTCAATAAAAGTACAGTGCATCAAGAACTCAACTAAATAGTTGTGAAAGGTAATAGCCTGGACAGACTGAAGATTAGTTAAACTGGTTTAGTAAAATTCGGTCAAGTACTCTAGGGAATAAAATTCAACTCAGTTCAACACACTACGAAATATTCAAAAGTCTACTAGCAAATTCAAGTTTTTCCATAGGGTGCTTGATTGAATTTTGCTAAACCAGTTTAACTAATCGGCAGTCTGTCCCGGCTATAAGTTTCTCAACTTATGCAAGTTATTTTATTTGTTTATGGCTAGTAACATGAGCTACGAATAATCAAGTTGACAGATTAATTGCTGGACAGAAATTGCAATGTACAATTGACGCTTCTTAACTGTTAAAGCGAAACATTTCTGTCGATCCAGACAGAAACCCCAAAGTATTCAGCCCCCATTTCTTAGGCGATAAATATTTTACTGGCGTCATACACGAAGTTTCAACAAAAAGTTCAGTGTGAATTTATCTATTCCTATATAATTTTTTATATAATCGGTCATCTTTCCGATAAAAGGATATCTGAAAAGTCAACCGTAATAAAAGAATTCGCTGCTCGTCCCGAATAAAGAAAACCTCCCTATTCGACCTGTTATACGTATAAAATACATTTACGAGCAGGCATCGTAAATTTCCGATTTTGAAAAATTCATGAAACACTGCCAGATTCTTCAGAACTTGATATTTTCACATAAAGTTAAGCGACCTTTTTCTTTTTAATTTCAACTTTTGAGCTTCTGTTGAAGTAGTAGATTAATTCTCCTAGAATTGAGACTGGATTTGTCGCCGAGTCAGGTTCTGCGACGACATTTTCACTTTTCCAAGTTATCGCTACGCTTGGTCTAATTTCCTTCGCCTTTTATATTTTATCTTTCGATTACTTTTTACAAACGACACATCATGGTATTGAAACACTAACTATTGAAATATTTGTTTTTAAACACTTTCTTTCGACAAATAATCTAATCGTATTAAAAATTTAACAATTTTTCTTAATATTTCAAACTGAACGAAATCTTATCTCGTGTCTGGAGAATTTGATTCAGTTTTCCTGGGTACTACGGCAATTCACAGAAAGGCTCTATTTATAAATTGTAATTGGCCTATGTTGCTTATTAAAACGGGTCAATCTGTCTGTCTCGTTTAAATGTAACCCGTCAAAATTGTCTGGTGTTGCTGATTTATACTAATAAACTCAAGAAGATCATCATATAGTGAATTACTCTTTTTACTAATATGTGAAGCATTTGGAGTATTTTTGGAGAACTATCGCTTTCATTGACGGTTTCCGGTCAGATAAATCAGCTCTATCATCAGCTGCATCAACATCTTGATTCAGTTACCTCAATTTTAACTAAAATCATATAGATCATTTAGAAAAACAAATCTGTGTCTGTAATTCCAACTGTATGGTTGCTTATCGTACGTTATTGTGAACATATAGTCAAATTAATATTTCAAAATATATCTTTCAATCACGGTTAATTTATAACTATTTCATTGCGATTTGTCAAATTTTGTACGTGACACGACTCACTTACATGAAAATAAATTGACGCAAACAAATACGAAACTAATAAATATGAAAAACAAACTAATTGCAATCAGCATCTGATCAGTGAAGATAATCCCTAATATACTCATGAATAATGTTAGCATTCCCTTTTTTCAAAATTTATAATACAATTACTGTATATAATGTGTGTGTGGTCTTTCGAGTAAATACAAAATATCGAATGGATTTAAGTTTATTTTCATAATTCTTTATTAAGATTATTATTTTCTTTATTTTTACTTACAGGAAAATTTGGCTCAAACTACGGCAACCCTTGATGAATTACTGTCCCCGACAATACGAAAAGAGTCCGAGCATGCTGCAGCAGCAGCATTGACAGAGCTGCGAAATAACAATAATCATAATTTAAATCATCAACATCATCATATAATTTATCACCATGAGCAAAACGATATGTCGCCACAGAAATCTCAGCTCTCTCCACACCATCAGCATCAAACACAACAGCAGCAGCAGCAACAACAACAACAACAGCAGCAGCACCATCATCATAATTCAGTTACCTCAATTTTAACTAAAAATCATATAGATCATTTAGAAAAAAATTCTGTGTCTGTAATTCCCATTGAATCATTAACCTCTTCATCATCTGTAAACAATATTAGAGTTTCGAATGGATTATTCAATCAAAATCAAAAATCTCAACAAAATACCGTGTATAATGCTTCGACAGCGCCACTGTTCCAAATAAAAAACTTATCACAGTTACAACAACAATTGGAAACGGCGGCCGTTCTAATGGACATAAGTAAAAAAATAATAATCTCACCACCAAATTCTAAACCGCAATCGCCAAGCATAAATGATAACCAACATTCGAATCAACACCACCAACAACAACATATTAAAACTAGTATTGCACATTCTGTGATAAAAATGTCCGAATATAATAACAGTGTAGCCGGTATAAAACGTTCCCTGAGTAATGAGGAATTAGATTTATCTGTGAAACGAGTTAAATCACCGCAGCCCGAACAAAAATTAATTTATTCAACAAATACATCACCATCTGTTTCAATAATCACATCAACACATCATCAACAGCAGCAGCAGCAACAACCACAACAATCACATCAACCACCACCAATAGTAACCCATTCGTCCACTTTATTATCACCATCGTTACCAATTAGAAAACAGGAAGTGCATGATAAAATTGGTGACTATGATGCCAATCAAAATAGCGATTCAAATGATAGCTCAGACTCAGGTCGTTTGCATGTTGATATTTCTTCGCAAGATAATGATGATTTGGATGAATTGTCACCACATTTTATTATTAAAAAAGAGAATTCAACCGCAAAATGTAATTCCGAGCGAACATCTCCCGACAGTTTTACCTCGTCAGAAGACAAAAATATGCAAAATACCGATCCCGCCACAACACAGCTATGGCAGGCATTAGCGCAATCAACCGCAAACGGTATTGGTAGTGATGCAACACAATTATTACGACGAATGATAAACAGCCGAACTCTTGGTTTACCACTACCGTCCGCAATGGATATTTCTGGATCACTAAATAAACCTATGTCATTAATAAAGGTATGTTGCTTACATAATAATCATTTAATGTTATTTAAACGTATTCTCTTTTCTAGAACGAACTATCGCCTTTGGATAAAATACATAAAACGTCGGGCAGAAGGAAACAATCATGTCCGAGTCGGGCACCGATGGAAAATGCTACAGACACATCTGGTGATTTAAATGAACAAAAATGCCAGCTGGCTGGTACACCCACATTACCGGTAGATTTAAATACACGAGATAGTAGTTGGTCGAGTGATGATAAATCGAAAATTGGTTTAGTTAAAAATTCCAATACCCAGAATAAAGATATGTCTTGTACGAATTGTGGTACACTGACGACAACAATTTGGCGGCGCAATATTCGAGGTGAAATGGTTTGCAATGCGTGCGGTTTGTATTTTAAATTGCACGGTGTCAATAGACCCCATACGATGCGACGTGATACAATACACACTCGACGAAGACGGCCAAAGGGAGAAAAATCAAGTCGAAGAAGTATGTTTAATTTTTGGATTTTAGTTTAAATTTATTTTAAAAATTTGTCTATTTGTTTAGGATCGAAAAATCAAGAATCTAATCCCGTAGAACCGGACGCTCTAGACTCAAAGGAACATCTATCCGATTTACAAGCATTACAAAATCACAACTTACTGATTGCCTTAGGTGGTGTTTCGCACGGTGTCCCGTCACATTTTTCAATGCCTGTGAGTAATTGTTATTATTATTATTATTATCCTGTACAGCTTAAACTCCCTTGGAGACAATAAAAAGGAAAAGTTGAACTATTTATTCGACTTAACTATAATTTAACGATAAACATACAATTTCTAAAAGTGCTAATTTAAAAGGTATCTCGTTAATACACTTCTTTTATAACTCATAGCAGGAAGGGTTTGGGGTATTATCTCTTGCAATGTAACCAATAAAAAATCAATACATATTGCAGTTTGAGTTAAAAAGGACACACCCTCATCAATTTTTTCTTTTATACGGGTTTTGTCTCTCTTCGACTTCATCCGGTAATCAGATAGTTAAATATTATTAGGCGCTTAGGGTAATTCCGTCCGAATCCTTTGGCTAGTCGAAATCTTTTAGTTTCTAAAAACAGCATATTGAAACTTGGGCATATTCTAAAGCCCACAGGAAAACAACCAAATAAGTTTAGCGCTGTCGTTCGTCATTCCAACTAAAGAGGGACAGTATGTGTTTTAATACATTTTTGAAATAATAAATTAGAAAATCAAGAAACGTTAAATATTTTGTAGATATGTATAAATTGCGTAATTTTGGATGGTTTTAATATTTTTACCGGATAACGAAAATTCAATGTGTTTCAATCTATCGAGTTTTGATAGAAATTAAATATACATATTCATAAAATTAGTTACATTAGAATAACGAGACTTAGCTCCAAGCACCTGTACTAAATTTTTAAAGTTTCATCGGTATAGCATAAGTAGAAACTTCGAGGAATAAATATATATAATACATATATTATTCTACGGTAGAAAACAATAAAATATTTTGCTTACCTTTATTATTTAGTCTAAAATTAATTAGGTACTTATCTAAACAATATTGGCATTAAACTCGAATAATAAAGAAATGAATTGCGCCGCAAAGAGCTACATCCGGCGGCCTAAATTAAATTTTATTACGAGCGAAACTTTGCGCTATTTACCGCAACTACGTAATTATCTTTCGCTTTATTTTTAAATTAGCGTACCAAATATAAGGCACTTTTCGTTAAAACAGGGAATAGTCATTGACTTCTTCTTGGACTTAATCAACAAGCACATGTATAATTTTAATCGCGTGGATGCTAAAATAGAAGAATAATAAAAACATTTTTGTTGTGATTTACAGTGTCACTATTTTTTAACGCTTTTGAAGTTAGACCTAACTTAATCCTATCCAACAAAAATAAACGAAAATTTGTATGTATTGGTTAAAAAGTAAAACAAGAATGTCATTTAGGCGTAAAATTGAATTTGTGAACTAATTTTCTGATAGGTCTAGATTAGGACTAATATAGATAGTCCTAATCTAGACCTATCACAAAAACATAATAACATTCTTGATAAACATATTATTTAGGTCTCGAGATATTCAATTTCTTAAGAAAATCCTAACTTCTCGAAAATCGAAAATTCTAGAAAATCTAGCAAAAAATTAATTTGATCGCGCAAAAATTATTAGCTTCTCAAATGGCTTGGAATATAGATAGTCCTAATCTAGACCTATCACAAAAACATAATAACATTCTCGATAAACATATTAGGTCTCGAGATATTCAATTTCTTAAGAAAATATTAAATTCTTATTCCCATCCTAATAAATGTTGAACCTAATTATTTATTATAAATTGCAATTGGAATTAGTTCACAAATTCAGTGTTTCGCCTAAATGACATTCGTGTTTTACTTTTAACGATCCATACAAATTTTGGTTTGTTTTTGTTGGTTAGGATTAAGTTAGGTCTAACTTTACACGCGCATACAAGCGTGAGAAGTTTGTGCTAAACTTATCCTAAAGTTAGTTCTATACTGGTTAGGTCTAACTTCACATGCATTTTTTATTGATGCCGCAAATTCAGAAATGTAGGACCGTCTGATATAACTGAGAGAGTGAGATCTATGTTAATAATTTACAACCAGAGAAATTGAGAGCTTGTTTGACAGTAAAATCGAATCGTCGAAATTGATAGACATTTATTTAGTCATGTTTTTTGTGCTAATAATCCAAATTTTCTTTTGAATCACAAATTTGCAGCGGATTAGATCTAGAAAAGCGGCTATTATGTTAGGTCTAGTTTCCGTTTTTCTTAGATACAATTTTTTGTCGAATTTAAACCTAAGATAAAAAAGAGAAATTTAGGTTGAAACAAATATCGCAAAGAAAATATGGCTTAAAAATCATCGAATAAAAAATGTTGACTGCATTTTCTTACTGTACATCTTCAGCACAACTCTTAAATTTCCGTTTGGAAAAAATTTAAAATATTTATGGCGCGATTTGCATTTTTGTAACGATGCCCTCACAGTTTTAGAGCCCAGGTAGTGAAACATTTGCTAAAATATTTTCCTTGAGAGAGAAAATACTTACATATGTTTTTGGAATTGTTATTCAAATACTGAGTAATACTTTGAGTAATATAGGTCCGCGGAAAAGCGGGGATTTGAAGTCGGTTTCCTCATCCATCGACTAGTGCAGCATGCTCTTCCTCCTTTCAACATGCGGATATGCAAGGTTAAACTCCGCATAAATATTCAATATAACTATTATTAATACGCTCACCGAAGACAAATTGGGTGATGATAATTCATGTTTTGTTGATTTGGAAGGTTTGATGAATAACTACCCGCACCATGGCACCATTCATAGCCATCGTGGATGACATTAACGCAAAAATCGGTAAGGCACATAAACTTAGTTATATATGTGTATTGGTTCTTAGAACTTAGGTTCCTAGACAAAAAGAAAAACGATATTGATTCCCTCATGACTTCGAAGAAACCTCTGCATTACCTCATCAGGGTTAGATCCTACAGAGGCGCCGACATGAGCGGTGGTCATATGTGCTTGTTAGTTTCTAATATAAGTTCTATAGGGTTTTCCAATAAGAGTGATATGATTCGCAATAATTTAATTGTTACACTTGCTGTATGGCACGTAGACCTGTCTTGGAACAAAAATTGTCAAGATCAACTTCTTCCAATTTCGGTCATAAAAAGTTGGTTATCATCGATCTATACCGATCTCCATTGACAGTAGCGGTGTTATCAGCTTCATTTCGAAAAAAATACGGACCGATGATTCCACCAGACCAAAAACCACACCAAACTGACAATTTAGGTGAATGTAATGGCTTTTCATGAATAATTTATGGATTTTCTTCGCACCAGAATCGACAGTTTTGTTTATTTACCGCACCACTCAGATGAACGTGAGCCTCATCGGAGAAGATGGTTTTCTTAAAAAAATCGTTATCGTTTTCAAGTTGTAAAACTGAATAATTTGTAAACGTTGTTCTTGCGTATATCTCACCATGATGAAATTGTAAACATTACTGAATACAATGAAACAAAAAATGACAGATCATGACATATTACAAATAGCCGAAACGTCACTTAAAAGTCATATCATTCCTATTGGAAAACCCATTACCTGTCATCCTAATTCTACAGACACTTAAAGAAGATCACGCACTGTAATGTCCATAACTAAAACGCAATTTCACTGAAGTTGCTAATCAGCTGATGATCAATGCCGCCGTCAACTCGTTGAAAGAAATGGGTCACATGGGGAGATTTAAGAACAAACGTTATTGATGTTCTCTCAGTATGACAATTCTAATTACAAAATCTACTGAATTACTGGTAAAGTACCTGTTATTCGAATAAATTTCCCAACAGGCCTAAATTTATCAATAGAGGAAGTAGTTTCACCTATTTTTCCCACTGGAGCTACACGTGTCCATTGATATAATTCAAAATAAACAAGAATCAATTTTCCAAATTGGTTTTTCACCGAATTCCCATTTTATGTTTAGGATTAAATTTCACAAAAATAAGGAATTTAGGAAAAATCAAACCTCACAATTTAATTCGAACTTCCAAATGAAATGGTAATTGGGACTGAATAATGTTTTTTCTGAAAACGAATTGTAAATTTGAGAAAGAATTATTTTTCAACCCAAGCTAGCTCAGCGACTAAATGAACTCCCTTGAGCTTTATGGCAAGAGAGCGAGATTTTAACTGAACATGTGAGGATTTTTTTAATATGGAGTCGTACGCTAGGAGATTGCCCCTTGTATTTCCGGCTACTGTGTGTATGGCAAAATTAAATCCTCGTATGGAAGGTTAATCCTATATTTGTGGGATGGCTTTTGGTCTAATAAAATGTCGACTACAGTTGACTAAATACTAAATCACTGAACAGTTGTATTATCTAAACAGAATCACTGAACATTCAATTTTTTGTAAACGAAAATATTACATATAGGTAGGTATTTAATGAGATACCTACCTACCTATGAGAAAATGTCGAACAAATATAAGTTTCTAATAAATTTTTCTGACACTTAATTTTTTCGAATTTTAATTTAATTCGTTCTCCTTACTTGGAAGACAGCTACCCAGTTTTCGGGAATAGCGATTGATTAATTTTCGAATTAATCGTTGATTAAAAGAAAATTATTATTTTTTAACCAAAATAAAAATACAAACAAAATATAATAGTTTTATTGGCACATTAAATTAAATTTCAAGAAGCAGAGGGGGTCGATAGTATCGCTCATTAAAGATGTCCTAAATGTTGATATATAATAAACCACTGGAACCAAAACTTCGCTCTGCTTTTACCGAGGTAAATGGTATAGTTAAAAATGTCAGGTAAAGTTTTACCTAACACTCCGGATTCTTGCCTTACTTACTAAAACCGTATTTATCTTCATTAATTATGATTATTGTTGTTTTAGAATTTGTAATATTAACGTAATGCACTGAGGGCTCGGTTTCCAGAAACCAATTGAATTCCTGAAATTTGGTCAGATTATAATGCAACGATTACAATTTCATTTCGTCTCTGCAATTAAATTATTATTACCATTTTCACAACTTTAATTATGCCCATGTTCTGACGCATCGTGATCATATTTGTTGAGCATTTTTCATCTTATCTATCTTATCTATCTTATTTTTCATCTTTTTTAAGCGTTTGTCAAATTATGTGTTATCCAAAGTGAACAAACCTTTTTGGCGGCCAAATGTTAATGCAATAATGTATGCTGGTTCCACTAATGACCGAGGGTGCCTCAATCTCACGATAAGTCACATCACGATTTTGTAGTTTGGACGACCTTCAAGAAACTCGTGTATAGGCGAATTGCGACCACGATTGAATTTTGTAAACCATCAATAAACACTGGTCCTTGACGGAGCTTTATCGTCAAAAGTCCAATTAAGTTCATCAATGCACTTTTGTTGAGTTAATCCACGTCGAAAGTTGTAAAAAGTAATAGCGCGAAAATGTTCACGATTTAAATATACCGTCTAAAATGCTAAACTTTACAATAGAGGCGTCAGTTACCAGATGGCAGCACTAGGGTTGCCCAATCCCTATTTATAAAAGGGCAATCCTCGTATGTTATGTATTCCACGTTCGCGATCATCCCGTCACTGAAACTGCTTGGTGTAATAATTTAGCAGCGTGGAAACTGAAAATTGAGAACCAAAATCCTTTTTGTTGATTTCTGTTTTCTTTTTATTCTTGCTGATGTCAAACTTAATTTGCCAGATTTTAATTTTTAAAGTGAGTAGCTAATTTTTGTTTTAAAATGTGCCATTCAACTTTAAATTTGAAGCTATTCGTTTTTATAAAAAAATATTAGAATCTTACTGGTGATATGCCATAAATAAGGCGAAATATTTAAGAATTTGAAATAATAAGAATATGTAAATATAAAAGAAAGAAATAATAATCGCAATGCTGATAATGCGAAAAATTAAAATTGGCCAACATTCCTTTTTATTTTTTCCTCGGGTTTATTTTTCTGTGACCATCGATCTTTTCCATTTATAAAATATACTAATTTTGTTTATTTATTTGCAGCACTATCAGAATTTTTTACGCGTCTCCCAAAATTATCAAACTACACCGAGTGATGATAATTTAAACGATCGCGGTGAAGATAGCGGAAATGAAAATGAAATTGAACCTTTAAATTTACCATTAAATTTAGTGTCAACCCAGCTTGGTACTGGCGGCGACTCATCACAACATTGACTGAAAATATGAACAACTTAAAAGCATCATACGAAAAGGAAATCTCTCTTTTATTAGAATACACGATTAAAATTAAATTAAAATAAACGATACCTCAATTATAAAAATTTATAATATTTTGTAACAAACAAACAAAAGATGAAAATACTCAGAAACGCGAAGGTACCGAAAATGGCCTTATCAAATCTAGAGATCTGACAATATAAGCAATATATATATAAATTTTAAGTTTTTTTTTCTAAATTAAAAATGAATTAAGATCTCACTTATATATATTTAATAATTTAAATTGAATCTCGATTAGGATTAAACAAAAAAATTGTATACGAATACAGTGGATTAAAAAAGTATATCTTTATTATTAAAACACACTATACAGTATTGGCTATGGTTGAAATTATTTGTTTTTTGGGAATTAACCAGATAAAATAAATATTTTTTATTTGCTTACAAAATCTCAGATAATAATGGTAAACCAAAACTTTCCTAAGAAGAGGCTAAATTTAAAATTCTATTTCGTTACACCTCCACTAGTATTTCGTACGCGCCACCATATATTTAATGAATTCATTATACCAGAGAGGAGATTTCAGTATTAAAACAATGAAAATATTTTAAAAATAAAAATAATAATTTGTTTTATATATATTATATACACATAAAATATAATTAAATCAAAAACAATTACTAATATTTAAATATAAAACTAAAGCTTTTTAAATTATATTATAAGGAATAATATATTTTTATAAGATATATTAAAAAGTAAAATGCAAAATTATAATTAAACGTAGAGAGAATTTTGTTTTAGTATTAGCATCGTTACTTACAGACCTTTAAAATCAAAAAAACAAGAATGTGATTTCTTTATATAGACATTAAAAATTATTATAAAAATTAAATTTACTGTCTTTAGATGCTTTTTTGTTAAATTTTATTTACCAAAAAAACCTAAATAAAATATTAAAAAAATAAAATTTGAAAATTTATACAACCCAGAGAGATAGAGAGAGTGGTAATCTTTGATAGAATTTGTAACTTAATAGCAATAGCACATTTATAATGATATAACTAATAAGCAATTTTTATAAACGCCAAGACACCTAGTCGAATGCCTTGTCTTTTTTACAACATAACGTACTTAAAATTAAATTAATCAAAAATGTAATGCTTCACACTAAAATATTTAATAGGAGTTACCAAAATTATAATTACAAGCAACGATTAAATTAACTCGCGAATTAAACTTTTTACCACAATTAAAATTTTATTTCATTTTAACAGATTTACTTATTTAATAATAAAACTACTTAATTTATATATAAAATGTGATTTACGTAAAAAATAAATTATTACAGCAAAATAATTAAGCAACTTAAATATACAAATTGTGCCTAATAAAATAAAAATTTTATTATTATGTATTATTATTTTTTATTAGCTAGACAATCAAAATATAAATATTTATTTATTAATATAAAATTTAATATATTAAAATACCAATAATTACCACTCTCAATTAAAAAATATAAAACAACAAAAGATAAAAATTCTTGCCTGAAGCATTAAGACAATTGTGATAGAAATAAAAAAATTACAAATAATTAATTTAAACAAAACAAAAAAAATTAATAAATAAAAAATTTCCGTCTCTATAAAAATTAAAATTACTAAATTTACTTTATAGTTTACATATAAAACAAACAAAAAAATACTCGACATGCAAATTTATTATAACTATTTACTATTATTTTAAAATGATATTGATGTTTCAATTATAAATACAAAATATATAACAAAAAAATATTTAATATTTTTTTAAAGCGGCCTTAACCATTAAAACACAGTGTAATGGAATAAAGAAAACAATTTTATTTAATTAAAAACCAAAGTGTCTATTTTTCATAAATAATAAATAATATAATAAGCAATATTTTATGAAACATCAATTAATTTAGAAGGAAAAATTAAATAATGTAAAAAAATGACATTTAAAAACAAAGAATTTGTAAATTTTTATTCTCTAATTTGTTTTTTCTATATTATACTACCTTTTATATATTTTTGCTCTCTAAACTAATCTCGTACTTACTCATTTTTATATAAATTATATTTTTTTTTTGTTTTTGTAAATTTTTGATTTTTATAATTTATTATTATTTAAATTATTGGCCAAAATATATGTATATCGCGCCGACAATTTGTATTTTAATTTAAAATGATTTTAAATGTGATAGAAAAAAACAAAAGAAAATTTAAAAAGATAAATAGAAGGAAGAAACTTATATAATTAAATTATAAAAATTAAAAATTAAACGAAAAATTAATTTTATTACGTATACCATTTTGTTTACCAGTTTTTTTTTGTTATAATTAAATTTAGTTATTAATTTAATTATAATGATTAATTATTATATTACCATTAATTTTTTTTATATATATAAATAAATATTTAAATTATGTTAACCTAAAAAGTAATTATTAATCTCGTTAATCGAACAAATTTTTTTTTGTCTTATTTGAACAGTATTCTTAATTTTTAAAAATTGGTTAAATTTATTAAAATTAATTAAAGGAAAAAATACTTAATACTTAAATATTAAATTTTAATTAATATTAGTTATATCTACACACACACACACACACCATCCCTATTTTTTGTTTCTTATTTATTATTTAATGATTATTTTTAATATTTAATTTTATTCGTCCAAATATTTTCAGTTAAATATGGAAATATCAAAAGATATATAATTAAAAATTAAGCCTCGCCTTTATTTTTATTATTAATTATATATATATATATATAAAATATATAAAAAGCTGAAAATATTCTAAAATTATTTTGATTTTTTAAACAGTATTTTTTTTAAACAACAAAATGTTAAATTTATTATTTATTTTATTTAAAACAATTATTTTATTAGTAGACATTTTACAGTGATTTCTTTGAATCAAGAGGAGAGGCGATATATGAATATAAATTTTTCGGCAGCACGAGAAATACATACGAGTAATATTAAGTTGTATTAAAATTGTTGTAAATATCAAGCATGCATCTCACCCAATTTCTTGATTCAGCATAAATCATCATTACATTATTATGCAAAATAATCATGTGGCATTATCTAAATAAAATAGACATAATTTTATTATTATTTATGTTAATTAAAATTATAAAATTAGAAAACTTGCGGAATGAGAAATAATTTGAAAAAAGTTACCATTTTATTTAAATATTAAATATTAAACTAAATTAATAATTTAAAAACCATCTAGTCAAATTATTTTATTGTTTGTGATTATCCAGTTTTATAATTTTAATTAATATAAATTAATAATAATTTTATTTAAAACTAATGTTAAACATAAAAATTAATGTTACTTACACAAATACCAGTATAAAATGACAGGGGTTTTTTTATTTTTAAAATTAAAAAAAAGAAATAGATTTGTTTTTGTTTTTTTTTTTAGAAATTAAGTTCCATAATTATGTTTTTTTTAAATTAAAAATTAAAATTTTAATTTGAACTTAATTTGTTTTTTATTTACTAATATTATAATATTGATAATAATAAATAAAAATTATATAGATCTAAATATTCGCATATTCTTTTTTTTGTTTATATTTTGAGCGTGATTAATGTGTTTTTAGTATTTCTATTTTTATACAGACCCTCTAAATTTGAATTTGCTGTATTAACATCTTAATTTTTATTATTATTTATTATTATTATAATTAAGAGATTTGACAATTATCTTTATTTGAATAATCTATAAAAAATAAAATAAAAATTAAAGAAATGTTAATTACAAAACAATTTGCATAAATTTTATTCTTTGTGTATTGCATTCATGATAGAAGGGGGGTGAAGTCCTAGATTCATACATACTCGTAGTAATGGGGTAATGTGGGTAATTAACTCTAAATGAATCAGACGGTGTAGTGGAAACGAGCAGAGAAAATTCTGTTTATAGCCATGGGCACTACATGTCACGGTGAGTTAATGGTATTCTACAACCAATACCAAATCAACGTCTTTCATCCAGGTTAAGGGCCTTCTAGTATCAAGTGGTTCGATATATAAACGTGTTCAAGGTTGGACTGTATACCTTAAGAGTGTTCTTTACTAAATTAAAGGTAAGTTGTGCAGGTTCGATAAGCATCTGTGGAAACATTTTCTTCTAGAGTTTTTGATATTTTTCTCACACACGTAACAAGCGAGTTGAGCGGCAAGCTAAAATAAATAAATAAATTCAAAATGACGTCAAACGTCATGTGATGGGTTTCCGTCGAAGTATACTTAAAAAATAAACAACTTGACAACTTAACTCCAGGGACGGACATATTTAAAATTCAATATGAACGTCGATTTTAATGATTTTAATTTATTTGCCATATTTAAAAAAAAGTAGTAGCGATCACGAGAATCGACAGCCTTGACTCGCAGCCGTGAGTAACACATTTATTTTTATGTGCACCTGTTACTCGAAAATGTAAACTAACATAAAAATAAATTTTTCTTTAAATTTTAACGTTCCAAGAAATTGAAAATCGCTCACGAACGATACCGGACCACCGCGTATTTGCTAGATGTTTAAAATGTACTCTGAATTTGTATTTATTAAAAATTTGCTTCGCTCTAATCGTGTTTTGAATTTTAAATTTTTATATGTCCGTTATTACTGCAACATCTTAATTCCACGAAAGCAAATATAAAATAAATTTAAAATGAAAATAAATTAAATGGAATTTACTTTTATGTACGCCTGTTACACAAAAAAGTAAAATAACTACTGTTTAGAATTGACCGAATATTTTCTAATTATTTTCTTATTACTTAATTAAACACGGCCTGGGAAACTACATGGACAACGCTTTAAAATGGGAACATGGAACGCGCTTAGCATCTCTAAAACTTCTCGAACCAGGCAAAAATATACGCGTTAGATGTACTTGCACTACAAAAGATTCGATGGTCTAGAAGTGGCATCCATGATACCACCAATGGTTATTATAGCGACCATCAGAATGGGAGTTGGCTTCCACCGCCCTACCTACATGCACGTCAGAATCCGCGAGTTGAAGATGGCCATTAATGCATTCCACACCATGACTTTAAGATTGTCGTGGGCGACTTTAATGCAAAAATCGGTAGGAGTGCAGAAAATACATCACATATCGGTCCTGATTCTTTGCGCATCACCAGTAACAACCATATTGCAACGCGTCACTGAACTGGCAATAATATACAATTTAGTTGTATCATGTACGTTTTTTCCTCATAAGAGAATTCACAACATAACGCGGAGATCGAATGACGGAAGAACGGAAAATTACATTGATCACATCATGATCTCTAAGAGATATTCTACCATCATATCCGCCGTTAGTTCTTATAGAGGTGCCGCCCTGAACAGAGATCACATGCTTATTGTCTTCATCACTGCAGAGTTGCGAATCACAAGTCACTGACTATTTAGACCGGTACACTAATAACTAAGAACAAACTAAGCGCAGAATACTATCAGAGGAAAACCACCGAGATGCCGCAATAGTGCGATCACTGCCGCCTGGTCATCGAAAATAAACAAAAGATTAGTAATAAAGGATTGGTTCGAAAAACTATAAGGACTCATAATATTTCCTTGCTAGGAGAGCTACAACCAAATATCTCTCAGTATGTCAAACCTACTTCCAAAATCTGCTAAATTAGACTAACGAAACGACTCCTATTAGAGCAACTGCTCCGCCGGGTGAGGAAGTCGGTGTCGAATACCCCACAGTACAGCACCAGATATTAACAGCTACTCAAGTTGAGATCCGACGCATTCAAAGTACAATATCTTTATAGGGTCAATACAATATCTTCAATATCTCCAGTGGCACTATTCTGGTAATTCCTCGGGAATAGGGAACTGGAGAAAGATTTTATATGAAATTTTTATTTAAACATTTTTTTTCTGGAGGTAAAATGTTAGTGTTAATTTTTTTGAAAACAAAATTAAATGGGGAATAATGTGCCCTGCCAATTTAGATATGGAAAAATAATTCCCAATTTATAAATATTTTCATCAAATTTTTCTCTAGGCCGGAAAAATAATATTTGGACAAAAGTTACATATAAATTCTTTCCCCAGTTCCCTATTCCCGGGGAATTACCAGAACAGTGCCACAGGACAGCTTTTAAAAAGCCAAACATAGAGTTAGCTTTAGCTTGGCAATGCTGGATGTGATTAGAGAAACTCATATTTTGAACGAAAGTAACCCCTAGGTCTTTAAATTCATATACTCTTTGTAGAGCAGTACCATTTAGGTATATGGCACTGTTAGACAACAGGATTAGTTTTTTGATGGAAAGATATGGTTTTACACTTATTTATGTTGAGACTGAGCAGATTGGAATCACATCAAGTCACTAGGTTGTTAGTATCTTGTAATTTGTGGGTGTCGATGATGTTCTCCACGATTTTAAAGCTTTTAAGGTTATCTATCATGAAAATGGCCAAGATCCAAGGGCCAATATGGGAGCCATTGAGGCACGCCTTAGATGGGCTGAGATTAATTCAGACCTTTTGTGCGCCATTTTGGGAGCGGTTGCTTAAGTATGATTTAAACCAGGTTACAAACATACTACAGAACCCAAAGTTGAAGCATTCTAAGGTTTTATAATGCGTGATGGAGGCAAAGACTGTGTATACCACATCAACTTGCTTGTGATTTTCTATTCCTTTTATCATGCTGCTAGTGAATTCTGTCAGGTTGGTTGCAGTTGATCTTTTTGGTGGTACCAAGGTCCTGAATGAACTGCATATTACTAGCTCTTCGGAATTGATGAAATTGACGTTATACCTCTATATTATGAACATCATTCCGTGTTCCAGTTTTGAGTATTGGTGTTACTCTAGGTATTTTCCACTTCTGAGGAAAATGCCTTCTTTCAGTGATTGAAACGTTTTTAGCAATTTGTGAAATTTTTATGGATATATTGTTCGTGCTATTATTTGGTTTTATGTATTTATCGATGTCTTCTGGCTTATACACTTATTGAAAAAATTGGGCGAACATGTTTGACATAGCTTGTGAATCACAAGATTTTTACTCTTCAAATGTCATATGTTCTGTTATCAAAACAAAACGCCACAGAATTTTTATTATTTGATGAATTTTATTGAATCAAAGTAAAAAATGTTCACAAATATTTAAACTTTCGAATTGCATTAGCAGTTTTCGATTTGGCCACCCGTAGCCGCGATTATGGCCTTCAAACGGCCGACAAAGCTATGCATGCAGCACGAAAGTGGCTCTGCGGTATTTTGGCCCATTCCCGGCGAAGAGCTTGCTTGAGATGATCGACACTTTGGTATTTTTTTGTTCCAAGCTTGCTCTTCAAAATACCCCAAACCGAGAAATCTAGCGGATTTGCATCCGATGAATTTGGTGGCCATTGGGCAGTGGAAATGAACCACGGAACGTTGTTTCTCAGCCAATCTTGATTGACGCGCGCTTTATGACCCGGCGCCGAGTCCTGATGAAATGTCCAGGCTCTGCAGCCGAAATCTTTTTGTGCCCAAGGCTTCAACGCTCCCTTCAACACATGATCCCGATAAATTTGAGCATTTATGTTGATGCCACGATCCAAAAAAAACGAGCGGTGAACGGCTTTCGGCCGTTACTATCGCCACTTTCGTGCAAGCGTAACAACTCCTTTGCCCTTTCCACTCTAACTTTTTTTTGGGCATCGATGAGACCATGCGTTTTATAGAATTTCAAGACCTTTAGTCCAAGATGATCTTTCAATATGTGCTGCATCCGTTCGAGCGAAATGTTCGCCTCACGAGCCATTTTTCTGCCGCTACGGCGCGGATTCCGAGCCAATTTCACCTTCCGAATGATATCCGGCGATGTTGCAGTGCGTTTCGGTCCACCACCATGGCGTTTTGCAATGCTGCCAGTACCGTTATAACGATTTATGGTGCGATACACAAACATTTTATTCACATGCAGATGTTTTAACTGGTTAACAATCTTCGGCTGTGGTTTTCCAGCCAAATATAGAGCAATCACATTATTACGCTTGAATTCCATTGCGAATAACTTTTTTTCTTAATATTTCCCACTAAAATGCTTTTGTACGCTTGTAAGCAAAGGAATTAACTGTCATTAGTGTAATTTTCGGGCGCTCTGTAAACACTGGCTTGATAGCAATGACAGTCTGAAGTTGGCAACACTTCGTGTCAGTCACCCGGTAGATTTCCTATACTGTTGGGGTCGCATGTTGCGAATTTATGCTTACTAGTTTTGCGAATTTATGTCTATAGTCTACTGTTCACTATATACAGGCATATAAAAGTATAAACCGCGAGAACTTCTGGATCGCGCTCATCTGTCTAGGAATACCAGAGAAATTCTTTTCTATTTCGATCCAATAACATTAACTCAGGGCAAGAGCTTTCATTTTAACCATACCAATATGTGCAGTACGTAGTTCATCAAGTATCCTTTTACGTACAGCGGTCAATATTTTGATACGGATATCTTTATAGATACATGCGTTTTGTAACATTAGTTCTGTCTTCTTACGCTTGAATGACGTACCCGCTAAACTAATTCTCGCTTGTAAACGGTTGTAAAGGTCACACAACATTTAATCGCTTTTCATTGCTTTGGAGATTGTACCGCTTGTTATCTGTAAAACATATTCAGCCAAATGATAAACCTATCTCTTCTTTATTGGATGGTTCATGGGTTTTAATCACCGGATGTCGAGATAGAAAATCTACTTTCATATGATTTTTGGCCTCTCGGTGTACAATCTTGTATTAGATAGAAACTGCGAATAATCTAACAACCGTTGAGTTGTTAACGTCGGAAGATTTTTCTCTGGATTAAATAACATCGCCAGTGGTTTGTTATCTGTAACTAAAGTGAATTAAAGTGACTAACAATAATTGTAGAATTCTGGAAGCGCTCAGTCAATTGCTGTAACTTCCTTGTGAAGTTGGTTGTAATGTGATTCACTTTTCGAAAATATGCGTGACGCATAAGAAGTTGGTCACTCACCCATTGAAATTTTATGTGATAAAATCGCCGATATTCCTACCGGAGAGGCATCCGTTGCCAAAATTGTAATTTTTCATCATATTGCATCAATAATCGGTCGCTTTACAATTCCGCTTTAACGTCATCAAACTCTCGAATTGACGCACTTCCGACACATCCGTCGGCCTAGCAATTTCTACAATTGGTTTGGTTTTATCTGAATTTGGCTCTACACCAACTTCGCTGATGGTGTGTAATGAATATATTACCGATTTGCATTTTTCTTTATTTAGGTGTAAACTGTATCGCCGAAGTTGCTTTAATAGCGCGCGTATGCTCGAAGAAGCATTGGGGACTTCTGAGATCATTAGACATATATTCATCCATTAACCTTGGCCAGATGTTAGGTGCTGTTTTGACGTCAAACATTAGTTTCCGAACCTTGTATAGTCTATTATGCGTACTGTTTGTTTGCATTAGTGAACTTACTTTATGTAAAGATTCCTTTTACACATCAAGTACTCAAAAAAATTGCTCAAATTTCGAAGCATATCCACGATTTTTGGAATTGGATAGTTGTCATGCATGGTAACTTTATTGAGTTATTTTGTAATTGTTGCATCTGATTTTCTTTTCTGATATATTTATTGCGCGCGGAACTGGTCGTGGTTTAATGCAAATTATGGGGAGACACTTTCACGTAATTTTCCCCAAAAGTTTCTTCCATCCGCGGTATTGTGCCTATTGTATTATCAAATAAATTTGAATATTCTTTAAAAAAATTATTTTGTGCTCAATGGCGTCCAATCTTGCCGTGGTCCGGCGGTGGTAACAATTGTAACGCTTGTATCCATTCACGACCGAGAATAGAATCTAATTTCTCATCAACGATATATAAGTTTCCCCTCATTGTTTTGACTTCATGGGTCACTGATAATTTTGCTATAACCAAAGCTGGGAAAATGTCACCACTATATGCTTTCAACATGATGTTGGTTGGTGAGTTTTTGACGTTCGGTAATTTAGAACATAGTAATTTTTTCCCTATTATTTTCGAATGACTGACCTTCTATTAACATTCGTATAAGAAATTTACTACGCTCACCGTAGTAATGGCTCAACAGTATTTTTTTACAGGATGTGCGTATAAAATTGCGGGAAATACTCATCATTTCATTTGGCTTGGGGCATAAATGATTCGCCGCAGTAGCTCAATTAAATCATTGTATGATTTTAAGCTAGGCATATCTGGCGCGGGTATCTGGCTCTTCATATTGAACGGCTCTCGAATTATGCCTATTCTCCATGTCAGGGGCGGTGTGTTCATACCTGCCACTAGGTATAAAATGCTACGGGAAAAAATCCAAATACACTGGATGGGGTTGCTTGAAATTCTGCATTGTAGTTTTCAAAGTTGAGGTTAGTGGTCTATCTAGGTAAATGAGGTAGCTCATAATTCTAGATAACAAAGTGAGTTTATATCTAAATGTGTGTTGATTTGGGTCCGAACAGCTAGAACTGTATATTATAAAATTTAAATAATACTTGTTAGCTTAAATGTTAAATAATAATCTTTATTAGTTCTTTAGCTTTCGAATAAACTATTGTAAAAATAAATTAAACTATTCTTATAAATTATTATTTTGAGAATGGAATCGAAAAGGTTCTGAAAGCTAAAGAACTAATAGAGATTATTATTTAACATTTGAGCTAACAACTGTTATTTAAACTTTTTAGCTAGATGTTATGTATTATTGGAATTTTACTTTTCACTACTCGGCTTAATCTATTTATATGTAGCGTTTTTCTGACTACTGGCAATATAAATGAACAATTCATTGTTCTGAAAAGTAGCCCAATAAATCTATCAAATTGGTAGTTATCAAGTTCTGATCAATTACTCAAACCACTTGAGTCTTTGCTATAATTGAAAACATTACAACAGCGACGAATATTTTACGTAGTTTGGCTAAACGCTAACGCAGAATGCATCTCCGTTAAGTTAATCCAGAAAACTTATTATTACGATTTTGATTGCTAGTAATCGTTTGTTCGTGTTTATCGTACTATTGCTAAAATTTATTAATAATTAGGTGTTTTGCAATTGATCAAACAAAATTAGGTGTTAAGTTAGCTCATTGAAAATTATATTCCTATGTTTTTAAATTTTAAGATTTGATTTTGTTAGATAATCGTTTGTTGATTTTGTTTATAGTAAATATAGCATTTGTTGGTCATTATTTAACGAAAAAATCGGAAAAACTGTTCCGAAGAAAAGTTTCCCTCCGTGATTTCAGTTATAACATTTTTTGACTTAACTGACATCTAACAATGAATAGATCGATTATTTTTATCACTTGAGCTTCAAAGTTAATTGATCAAAATCATTGAGTTAATAAAGTCTCTGTTTTCTCTTTTCTATTATTTTATCGTTTTACAAATATAACAGTATTTGTGTTTTTTATTTGTATTCATACCATTAGTTTTTACATTTGTTATTTTTTCTGTTAAATCACAATGAAATTTTACCATATAAGTACCTGTATTGGCAAGGTAACTACTTTTCGCTATAAGAGCTGTGTGACATATATTTTCGTTAAAATTTGAAAAATGCAGATTAAAATATAACCCTACAGATGGTATACTATACGTTTTTAACGAAATATAATTGAGAGCCATTTTATTTTTGTTTGTAGTTTTTTTAAACGTTACTCATTCTGTGTTCATGCGTCATATGAACAGTGTTTTTTGATTGTTTTATTTCAGATTATTAGAAGTGAAAATGTCAAAAAATAGGAGATGTTGGACTCCGGAATATAGAAATCAATAAGTGAATGTAGGTGGAAAACCACTGCAGTCGTAGTGCTACCATTTTTCAGTTATATTTTCTGACCTATTATATTTTTGTTCGAAAACAACTTTTTACTCAAATTGACCGACTAGGATGGCCCGTGAGTTGAGAGAAGTTGAACAACGGTATGTATAAATAATAAGACTAGAGTATCACTATATAAATTTAATTAATCAAACGGCATAAACGGTTGTTTGCAACTTAACACCAAACTAAGGGGAATGAACCATGTCTTTGATAGTGAAAAGTTAGTTTACACCTGCATGTGGTATGCCACAACTAACATATTCTGTACCACAAATCGTTTGTTTAGTAAGCAATTTTAAATTTGTTTCAAATGCATCTCCTCCAGATACATTTCAATGTTCTATTCAAAGGAACTTAATCCGAGTCAAAAACTACCGTTTCAATAATCCTGTATCGATCTGGCCAGCGTTCGTTCAAGGTCCATCCGTTCAAAATTCCGAGTATTTTGTTTGTTTCTTCTTGAAGTGTGGCAATATTTCGGTTAAATTTCTCCTTACCTGCTGTCTCCTTGCCAACACTCGATTCCACAAGACCTACTGGTTTCTCCTGACCAATGGCACCCACTTCATGATCTTCATCATCCGGTTCCGCCTTATTACCAACAGTAATTTTTAACATCTGCTCCCCATTGTTTTCTGAATGCTCGACCTTCTGTTCCGTATTGTCTACGACATTATTTTGTTTGCCAAATATTATGTCTACCATTTGATCCGGTTTCTTATCGAATCTTTGGTTACTCATTTTGATTTCATTAATTTTCTGTTTCATTTCTCGCGTCAAATCTTTTATTGTTTGTTGCGTCTTGCGTCCCTTTACTTGATCAACTTTTTGGTTTTGTTGACCAACTTTTTGGTTTTTGGTCGAAATTTGTCTCATTTCCAACATCATTCGTTGCATAGAAAACAACATTTGCACAATATCAATATCTGTAATATATATCAATATCTATCTATCTATCTATATCTATATCTACCATCTCTCTTTTGTCATCTAGTTTTTCTCTATTACCTCTCCGAACTCATAAAAATAACTTTAAAAGCGTGCGTTGCTATTGTAATAACAGGAGTAGTTGTGTTTATTTTGCTAATGAAATAAAAATTCATTATTTTTCATCATTTTATTTGCTTATTTTGACATGTTTTGCCGTGTGAAAATATGCATCAAGTCATCCCCAGTGCAAACAATTTTTCCTTATAACTTTCACCTTTTATATTTACCTAAAGATGCGCATACCCAATGAAAACTTTCCCGAACAATAAAATTCAAACTGAACTCCCTTTCGAACTTCATTATTATTTATTTGTATACAAAATTTTGACATTAATGTCTAACTTCTCAAGTTTTCTGAAAATTAATTATATACACACCAATTCCATTAAATATCCCATACGTATATTCAAATATAGTTGAAAAATTTATATACGCAACAAAAAGGTATTGTTAGTCATAATTTTATGGTTTAATTCATGTTAAGATATCGTATTGATTTGGACACCGTTCGCGATAAATTCAATAATAAACAATTCTCAACAAATTTATAATGCGGTTAAAACTTCATTGTATTTCTTATAAATCAAAAGATAAAAGTTTGATAAATTTCGATTTAGTTTGAATAATAACCCGACAATTTTGTAAATTATTTTAGTAGTCAAATTACAAAAGTAATCGATCTATTCATTGTTAGATGCCAGTTAAGTCTCTGAATGGTATGGCTAAAATCACGGAGGTCAGCTTTTTCGCGGACGCTAATGAATTCCGTTTTTATTCAATAACGTTTTGGTGATTTCTATGGTTTCTGAAATTGGTATGTTCGATACATTATTTTTAAGAATCATGGGTAAATCCATTAAAATTGGTGTTGTTGGTTTATCATTTTATAGCATTTTGTTTCACGTTTCCTAAATAAATAGATAGTAGATTTATCAAATGAGTTGTTTTCTATCGTTATTGTACTTCGCGGTTAGATCTTCATTTAAACATGAAACCACCGTCGGATTTGATAATACCAACAACCAAAAATATATAATTGTGAAATACAATTAAAATTCTAGCAGACACATAAAACACATTTTTTCAAATTATGGCTATAAAACCTCTTACAAAATAAATTATTAAATAAGGAGGAGCAAGGAGGAATTTATAAAAACAGGAACAATCCAAATATAAACAATAAAATTAACACTTCGTTAATAAATTAGAAAATTAGATTAGAAAATTTACAGTAACCCATATAAATTTGGATTTTGAAGAATATCAACGTTACCCTACTCTGTAAATGATTTTCAGGCTGTAAAAGCACTTGAAAACCGTTATTTCATTTTATTATTGTAAATATATTTTACAATAAAATTTACTGAAGCCTAGTGCATCGAAATCAATAAAAATCGAAAATTTAATAAATTATTGTAATTTCACTATACGGAATAGAAATTAAATAAATTATGTATACGGAAATGGTTTAATAATAAATCATATTTAATTTACAGTGAAATAACCACACTGGTGACCCTTCGGCGACGGTTTTTACCGTACAGAGGTATGTTAGTATTTTTTTATTTTTGACAAGTGAAAGTAAATAATTTTTTTTGTTTTTTAAATAGTCGCACAGGCTCCCACTCGTGGTAAGCGCGTTATTTTCACAAATCATCAAAATTCCCTGGTCGTAACATGCAGAACCCCAACCAGAAATAGCCACGTCAAAACATTTGACGCAGCTACCAGTGTTCTGGGAACACTCCAACGAGCTGGTACTTAACAGCCGAGATAATCGACGCGAACAAGATAATTAGCGACAAGCAAAAATTTGTGCACACTGTGCTATCGCTCTCGGCAACACAGATGGAGAAGACAATCAAATCTTACAAGACGCTCCAGTCCAAGCTAGATAGAGACAATTAAACGAGTACTAATTAATCGTTACTCGCATTTCCGAGGAGCATAAATTAGAAACAATACTCGGCACAATTGAATTAGGTGATCAAAAACAATCGGACATGTTGCACCGGATTAAATCGTTGGCCGGCAAGAGTTTCACGGTCAATGAAATTACAAACATATGGGTCATGCAGCTCCCTGATTACATACAAATAGCTTTGATCCGACAACAGGACAAACCTGAAAACGCACAGCGACAAGATTCGCGTTCACAATCGCCTTGATGGGCAGGGGAGACACTTTCACGCAAGAAAGTTGCAATTACCATCAACACAGGGTAGTTTCAATCACAAACAGAGCCAACAAGCACCAATATATCAATATTCACAAAACTGGTGTTGGTATCTTGAAAAATTTGCACCAAGCAATTTTATTAACCAGCAAACAGGGATCCACAAATAACGGTTCCCCAAACCAATAAGTCTTAAGGTCTCAGCGACAGGCCCAAGACGCTGCTTATTTTCGCAGGATTCGGTAAACAATATTACATTCCCGTATCACAGATAGTACGCAGCTTCAGAACAAATCGCTATTCCGATTTAGTTCTGTCAGCAACAAATGGCACCGTAATAAATACTTACGGTACCAAATTATTAGACGTTGACGTTAAATTAAGGTCTTTTAAACACGCCTTCTTCCTTGTTAATGTCGGAATCGTTCTATAATTTTCGCGGATTCTTAACGAAATTCAAATACATAAACAACAATGGCTTTGACGCATTGTTAAAGAATTTTCCTTCTTTAACAGCTCCAGTCAACTATAACACTCCGATAAGGCACAATGTAGTATACCACATCGTGACTACAGATCATTTACCATTTTCGGGACCACATAGACTTGGTCTAATCCGCCACAAAGCAGCTTTCCTGGCATTCCAACAGATGGTTGCCCTAGGTAGGTGCCGACCTTCTTGGGAGGACTACAGAAGGTTTAACGCAGTCTCAATTCCTAACCATTACACAATTCCACATACACAAAATTTTTACCATGTCCACATGGATGTTTGATTTTCTCAATATTCAAAAAACTGCAACAACCACACTATTTGGCTTATTTGAATTCATCTGCTGCACAAACCTTCCAGCGTTTCATCAACAAAATCGTAGGAGATCTCTATTTCGTTTCTGTATATATTGACGACTTCCTCGTACCATAAAAAGAAGAGAAACCACACTTACTTACGGCAATATTAACACACCAAAATGTGTGTTTGTAACAAGCAATCTTAACTGTCTCAATTACAAAATTACACCTAACGGCATTCTGTCGTTCGAAGGACGAATTAATGCAATTAGAGAATTTCGAGCACCGCAAAACGTTAAGCAAATTCAACAATTTGTCGGTATGCTAAATTACTACCACCGATTCATCCCAAAACTCGCAGAGTTACCGTCAATTCACAATTGGCAAGTCTTCTCAAGAAAAGCTAGGAAAATATTCCGCATCCGCTAAACGATACAAAATACAGCATCACCACTGATGCATCTAATGCAACTATTTTACAGCAACAGCACAGTCTTACAGCAACTAAATAAAGGGACTATAGGCAACCTCTTGGACTTTTCTCTATGAAGTTATCAAATGTCGAAAGAAAATATTCCGTATTTGATAGAGAATTGCTTGCAATCTTCCAAGTAATTAAACACTTTCGCTACTTTGTCAAAAGTCGGGAATTAACTATTTTAACCGATCATAAACCACTTACTAGAGCAATTTCCTCTAAGTTGGAACGCAACCCAAGGCAAGTGCCCCATTTAGATTTTGTCCCTCAATTCACGACAGACATTCAATATATACAAGGCAAAGGCAATGTGGTCGCCCAAACATTTTCTCAGACTTCCGATCACGAGCTTGTCTCCGCAACAACACGTTTCGACATCATCACTATCGCAAAAAAACAAGCTTGCAATTCTGAACTAAGAGACTTGCTCTCTAGTTCTACAAATCGGTGATCTTTCAATGGGAAATTAGAAAAATTTCCATTAGCTAGCTTGACAATTTATTGTGAAATAACAACAGGCAACAATCGCCCGTGCACATTCTAGGGACATTACGTCGAACTATCTGATACTCTGCAAAACACTTCACATCATAGTGTACGAGCAACTCGCGAACTCGTCATCTTCAAGATATTTTTGGTCTCGCATGAACAAACAAGTAACCCAATTTTGCAAAATCTTGTTATCCTGCCAAAAATGCAAAGTACAACGCCATACTAAATCACCTCACGGGAATTTTCAAATTCCACCAGATAGATTTGAGCACATCCATGTAGATATAGTTGGACCACTTCCACCATCTAATGGATACATACACATAATAACCTGCGTTGATCGTTTCACGCGGTGGCCAGAAGCCAATTGCAAAAACACTCGGCGAAAATTACATTTCTAGATTAGGTGTACCGGTCAACATAGCAACCTGTCTGCCACAGTTCGAATCCAAGCTACTCACTGAGCTTATATGCAACTCTTAGACTCACATCGAATCCGAGCAACAGTCAAATATGACCTAAAACGTTCACCCGTTGAACTGGTATACGGTCAAACTAGCAAATTACCTGGGAAATTATTTGTGATACATCCACTTACTGCTCGAGTTACCACTGACACAGCGATAGATCAACTGCGCTCCACGATGAACAAACTCATCACGCGCTAAACAAATCAAAATGACATATTCGTACCAAATTCACTGCAAACTTGAGACTATGTTTTCATACGAATAGACCAAGTACGCACTAGCCCCACAAGACCTTATGAAGGCCCATACAAAGTGATACAACAACTTCGTAAGCACTTTGTATTGCAAATCAGAGACAAGCAACAATCGGTGTTCATTGATAGACTCAATCCAGTCTATGGAATTCTGAGTTCGCCCGATCAAATATCGGGAGTGAACAAAACTGTCTGCATTTTCAGGTAACACATACTTCACCGAACTCAAACACTAAACTTAAAACTCCATCCACAATCGCTGGTGGACATGAAGACATTTTATTTTCTAAATTAGGAAATAAATTACTTTTCTTATGACGATATACATCACCACATGATCGTCACGTTATCTTTCAGCAACTATTTTTTGCTGGTAAACACTTATATCACCACTACTAGTACAATGATCATACATTATTATAATACTACTATTCCCAAAACTCGATGCGCAATCGCTGGTGGACACAAAATCCATAAAACGGGGGCCTATCACTGAGGAAGGAGTGATGTAGCGGCTTGTGTCTTCAACTACAAGAAACACTGCAAAATATGGTCAATTGTACAAGTGGATAATTTTCCGCAGACCGAACTATTTATTAACGGACTATTCTCTCTATAAATAATCATATTTTGTATATATGTACATCTTGGACATATGTACATTGTTTAATGTACCAAATAACATGTTTCAAATAACAAAATTCATTTTAGAAAAATCAATAACAACTGTACAACTGATGATTGCAGCATTGCAGATCCCACCTAGCGGGATTTCAATGAACTTCAGTAAATACAAATTGTGACATTTGCGCATCATTCACAATAATTTATTGGTTTTATTGTGGTAGCTTAACTTGGTTTAATTTTGTATTAGAATTAAAATTAAATAACAACCGTTATAAAAATATTGTTCAAAAACATAAAAGTTTTATATAACTAGTGATTTTGTGACATATATAATAAAAAACATCCTGCATAATTTTGTTGTCATTTCGGTCACAATGTCATTTTTTGTAGTTAAGTAGTTGCAACCTGAACCACTAGCGGCGCTTTTCTAACTGTTACAATCGTCAATAGTATTGCCGCCGCATTAAATGTTGGCCCCATCGTCGCTAACACGATTAAATGTTGCGAAACCCAAAGACACAATCATTTAATACATAATTAATACGATGGCGTTGCAGTTATTACTTCTAAATAAAATAATCGGTGCATTTGGATTCACTACCGTTACGTCTACGATTTAAATAATTCGGTAACTATGTAGTTAAAACTAGATTTTCATTTTTTCAATTTAGATTTTTATGATCGTGTTTACAAAGCGAGATTACTAGTTAAAACTGGATTGTATAAATCCAGATGTTGGTTATAAACATTAGTTTATCAGCTAATTAACACGTTTACTGCCACCACAGGAAAAAAACGTATTAGAAAAAATAGCTCAATAAATAACGGTTAAGTGTTTCTCCTAAATAAAACTTACAATGAGGTAACTGCAAGAGTAATCCAGCACTATGTTTACTATGTTTTAATCAAGTGTCGAAAAAATATGTTAATTTAAAAACATATGCATGTGACCCATCGGTGGGTCACACGGCAGTAAATATGTTAAAAATGTAAAAATCATTCTATTCAATTTGAAATTTTGGAGGATTAACATCTCGCATCACACCAATTATTAATTATTAAAATTATAATTTTTTAATAAAGAATTTATATTTGTTGATTTTTCAAATTAAATTACGTATTTTGTTTTCAATATTATAACATCCGTAACACAGACAAATAAATAATATTTACTTAATATGTGTAATTTTCTAGTTTTTTATTTACCTGACGGCATTCATAAAATGCTCTTTCTCAAAAAATTATCTTCAAATTATTCTATAACAGTATCAATGCCAAATAATCGGACTGCGAAAACGTTTCTCACACACGACTTAAATATGTGCATACAGACCTTAACACTGTTAGGAAACTTACAATAAATTATAAAGTTTGAATAGTTGTCGTAGAACCTAAAGACAAATTAGTGACCGCCAGACGCCAATATCACAATGACTGCTAACCTTGACTGAGCTACAACCAGGATGTTAATTGAATTGTACCGGGTAATTGAAAATGACAGCGGCACGTACAATGAATATTTTATATGCACAATCGATTTCTATTTACTTCTTAACGTATCGCAAGTGTCCAACTTTCACTTCCAAATGTAATTACGGGTTGCATATAAATGTAATGATATATCTCAGAATTTGTAACCTATTCAAAATTTGATCATCAGCAACGAATTTTATTGTGGGTTGTATCGTGTTTAATACACTTTGTGTTTTATTTTATATTTTATTTATTTCAAGAATTTTATGTATCTCCTTTGTACTGCAAATGCAATCCGATAATTCACATTACATTCCTTTCATTGCAGTGCAACATCTGACATTCAAATAAAGGTACAAAAAAACTAAGGAAACCCCCTGGGTGTTATTTTAAATATTTCGTTTTCTTGGTGTCAATTTTCACATCCAATCGCTTCGAAGAATGATGGTATATAACTGGTTTTGATATTATTTGGTTTTCGGCTGACAAGAAGCATGATATCTGCATATTCAAAGAATCCGGTTTTTTTATTAAGTATGTAGTTTCCATGTTGGGCCTACAGCCACACTGATAGTTGACAATAAGTCTCTTGCGAGTGTTACGTTCGCATTAACTCGTTATCATATTCAACGTAAAAACAAGCAAATGCATTTTATTTCTTATCAAATTTATTTAAATTATTTATCTACAAAGGTTGCTTCAAAATAAAATTAAAATATCAAATCTAAAGTAAAAATTCTTGTTGTAGAATTCATAAAAACAGTTGTTTTACAGTTTTTTAATCAAATGAATGAGATGATACAGGAAGTGTTTAATAGAGCTGTGACGTTTTTGTGGAGCGAACGAACAAATTATTTCTTCAAATTAACCAGTAATTTCACGTGGTTTTAAATCGTAACTTTGAAATTATGTAAATGTTTATTCGTCAAAACCATTTTTTGGCTTAGTTATGATAGCATCTTTTCGTGCTGAGGTCATGGCGTGATCTTATCGATTTTCTCGAAATGGTTAAATTATACATCGTTATCAGATTATCCTTAGCGAATTTTTTTTGAAGTCGCCATTGATAATGTTGGCTTATTGTGCATATCTGCTTGCTGATTGTACGAAAACTGTAATCAATTACTCTCCTTCATAAATCCTAATCTTTTTTTACAAAAAAAACAAAATGTATTCGTAATCGACCAAAACACTGCAGAGTTTTCATCACCATAGGCAAAATCTAGAGTTTCCGAAGTCCGAATTTTATGTACAGTATATTATAAACTCAATTTGGCCAAATTTCCCCAAGAAACCACTAAATTATATTAAATTATTATGTTAGATTATCAATTCTACTAGGTTTCATCCTAATGATCAAATTCCAATTTTTTTATAAATATAATCAAAGCGTTTAAGGATGAATTTCCGAAAGTTGTGAATGATTAAATATGCAAAGAAAATTACAGATATTATTCAATAACAGCCTCTGCTAGTCGTATCGTTTAACATTTGCAAGTGACAATAAAATTCTACAATTTGTACGAAAACGTGCTATGTCAACATACCACCCACTTCAAATGTTGAACTGAATCGACTAGAAACGTGTAGAATGTGACAAATAAGTAGTTTAAATCACTTGCTTCAGCTTATTTATTTCTAATAAAATCCTTACTTTATTACCATGGAAACTGATAAATTTTTTCACCCCAAAAAATTGGGGTATCTTTACTAATAAATAGCACTAAAAGAAGTTTAAGATCAGCTCACATAACTTTCAAGACTAACTTTTGTGGAGAAATTAACAGTCTATATCTCGAAGCACTATAGATTTCGTATTTTGCCCTGGGTCAACATTTTCCTTGAAGATTTGATATATTATGACACGCTGGTGGCAGACTCTCCTCTCCCCCCCCCGCCAAATAACCATCGAACTTTCTCAAAACTACTAGATAGCCACTTATTTATAGTTGAATTGCTGCATATAATTTCTCAAAGTTGGTTATTGTTGAATTACTTGTAAAACTACAGCGAGTTCAGTTAATGCAGCACGCTCTAGGTTGCACAAAGAGGAGTGTCTAAGAAGGGTGTGTACGTTAATATATTAATAATACCAAATTGTCGGTATTATTAGCGGACTTTGCTCTCCCCTTTCTGGTTTTTGGGGAAACGTTGATTCGTATACAGTCAGACAATTTGGATACCTTCAACAGTAAACTTTTCTAAGAAGTCGTAGTGTTTGACTCCAAACCCGCTGATCTTAATATATAAATTATTAGTTTTACCTACACAATCTGGCTTTTCTGTTGTTTGGTGATACCTGCATTGAAAACTATTCAGTTCACGCTGCCTCTGTGGTCATCCGTCCTGAGAACGGCTTGATTGCCTCGGCCGGAGTGTACGTTATTGCTATTGTGAACGTACTTATTTGTGAGAATGGCATCCAGGTCGAGCCTATAGTTGATTTGTTACCGTTCCAGCCGCTTGGAGATGCATTCTTGTCTACTACCTCTATGTCCGTTATGTTTAATTGGACACTTATTCATATGTAGACCTTAGCCTCTATATAATGTTGTAGGATGAAGTCCTGACGTCAAAAATTAAAATATTTAAAATTTACTGAAATCGTTGTTATAAACCTGCCGTTGTGATTTAAAAACCTTTAAAAAATTTAGAGAACAAAGCCTTAGAGTTAGTTTTCCTTTCAATGATAATCAAGTCCATCCATCCCGCGCTTAAAATATTGTTACATAATTTTTTGAATGAACTGATGTTATCAAACAACATAAACACCAGCCTTACTAGTTGGTCAGATAAATTAGTATGCTTTCGTAACTGTGTGTGCGAGATTACAATTGAATAAAATATAGTTAATCGTTTCCGAATTATGCAGGTAGACTGCGAATTTCCTACCCCAATAGCCTTTGCTACCGCTTGCGTAAACGAGGCACTTAGAGATATCTTATTCTCAAACCTTTCGATTGTCTGCTGCTTACTCAGGATTATTTGATTGTCTAGAATTTGAACATTCTCATTTTGTAGCTAATATATTGTCGTTTTCTTATTTTGGAAGTGGCCAATCGTTCACTCAATAATATATCTTTGGAGATGACTCCAGTTAGTACCAACAAGTATTCCTCTTTGTGCCTTAAATAGAGTTCTTCAGTGGTGATAGTTTATTCTCTCAGGCCATGGATGCAACCAATAAGCCTTTTTATATGTTAGCCGAGGTATTTCGTCTCAAACTTCTCCTGTTTTTGGCTAATCTTTCAGCGTGAAGAAATCATTTTTACCCGAGGCTTTGATCAAAATAAACTTATAACTACTTTACCGATGTCACATCTGTATTTTACTTTTGTGAACTTTATACTCCATTTTGAGCATAGAAGCTCATTCGTATAAAGAGCGAAGTTCAGAACTACCTCCAATCTTTTCATCTAAATACCAGCTGTTTCCTAATTTAAATCATATTGCAAAGGACCTCCTGAAGTTGAGAGGCGTTATTCATCTGACGAGTACTTAAGTTGAGTAGAAAACACAATGACCAAATTCCCATTTCTGCCTCCTCCAATTTCAACAAACTACCTCCAAATCTGTTTCATGCAACTCTCAATAATGTTAGTTGAAACTATTTACATTCTAAAATCATTTATAGAATTTGTATAATAAAATAAAAATAAAATTTAGACAAACGTGGGAAAACAGCGGAATGCTAGACACGAAAGTCAAAGCTGGGAGTTCTATTATGAAATTTTCGATCGCGTTTTTTTACGACAATATCGATCGACTAATCTAACAACGTCGAAAATACCTAATTAAAATTATTTAATCCAATATTTAATATTTTATGTATGATTTTGTAACATTTTTTGTATTCGCAACGATAGTCGACACCTTAAGAGGTGTCGTAAATTTTCGATCATATCGAAAAGAAACGCGGTCGAAAATTTCATAATAGGCCTCCTGCTTTAAATAAGATGAGGGTCTAGAACTTACTACTCTTCACATTATGATCTTACGGCTGTATAGGTCTCTAACATGCTCCATTGATCGCACTTTGTGCGATTGATGCTATAACGTCACTGCTTCAAATGAAAATATTATTCGGTGCATAGATAGTAAAGCTGTGTTTAATGCGCTTCAAAAACCAATTACTACTTTCAAACTGGTTAAGGACTATACAAATTTTATTAGCCCTCTCTGTTCCAACATTAGAGCTTCAAAAGCTGAAGCTCTAATGTAGCCAAAACAAGAAAAAAACAAACACTTTAATTGTAAACCTAATCTGAGGTTAAGCCTTGGGGATACCGTGTACACCGAAACGAAAATTATTTTGAACTTTTAACAATATTTATTAAGTATTCATTTATGAATTTTCCATATCGCTTGGGGGTTCAGATCGCTATTCTTACGGGTCGTGACGATTTAAAATGCACGCTACACGATTTGTTTGGAGTTGTTCACTTCGAGGTTGCCAGATTCCGCTTGCTTGATTACAGATGTTATCTTCACTGCCTCGGTTCAAAATCTTGTAGTTTGTATAGATCCCCCAGTAAAGCACAATTCCAAAATGTGTTTTCCGTGCAAGTAGTTTTAATTTTCAATTTAATATGCTTCCCCAAATTTATTTGATATTTGTTTGCAAGAAAAAAATTAATTTAAATTATTTAAGCAAAATCTCGATCATATACGGCAATCTATTCTAACAAACTGAAGTTACTCTTGGTCCATTAATTATCGCTCATATAAGGTGCTTCGGATGGATTGGTTACTTTAACATTTAGTACGTAATAATTATTTCAAAATGGCTCAAATTAATGATCGAATTTATAATCGTCATCTCCTAATCTAATACTCAAACCACAAACATTTGTAAAGCTTCAAAATCTGTCTTGAAAACCTTACAAAATCGATTATTTAGTTATAAACTAATTTAATAACATCGGTAGACAATTATTATTTTCCAAAATGTAAAATTTCATTGAATAACAACTAATAAGGGCGATTCAATTTACCAACATTTGCAATATGTGGTTTTTCCACAATTTGCCTAAACGCTCCAATTATTTTCTCAAATTATTCAAACGAAATATTGTGGAGCGAAACGACCTTGGTTGCTAGAATTGGAAATCGTTACAATTTAGAGTAGAACTGATATATTTATTTTCAAACGCCATCGTCCACTTTTTAGCGTGGACGGGTCGTAGATACGGGGTTATGCTAAAGTTCGGCCAAGTATAAGGGCATGTGCGTTAGTATTGCACAAACTAAAAGAACCGTACAATCATTGCCGCTATATATTTATACGTACTGGTTGTCACAACAAATAATATTCGGTCGTCAGAGGGTCTAAACCACTTCTTCACATAATTAAAATCTAACGATATTTACAATTCCAATTTTCTGGTAATAATAAAATATGACATTGATTGTGAAATAACTAATTACAAATTATAAAGTATATCGCGACGCGAGCACAATACAATAACAACATCCAAAGCAAATATTTTTCTTTAACATTTATTTTTCTAAAATAATATTATATTATTTTCTTATTCTTATAATTAAATTATCATAATATACTTCAATTTTGTTTATATTTAACAATAAAATTAATAATTACTGTACAGAGTGTTTTTAGTTTTAATTATTTAAAAGTAGTTACTATTTTTGTATTAAATTAGAAATTAATAATAAATTAAGTTAAATAATTTATTACGATTAATTTTATATTTATATTCATTGTTATGTTACACCGAGACAACATTTATACATTTTTATGAAAATGTAGTCAAATTTTAAAAAGTATTTATATAACTAAAAAGGCACTTTATGGAGTCAAAAATCACATAAATGTGATTTTTTTTTGTTTTAAATTAATAATTATTAATTAATTTCTAAAGCTTTGTTTTTTATACACACATACATAATTCTTGTTTTCTATAAATCATCCTTTCATTCAAAAACACATATAAAAATCAGGTAAATCATAAATAATTTTGCTAAGTTGCGAATAAGTCCTTAAGTTTCCTTTAAACAGGAAAAACAAATCAGTATACATTATTAACGATAATGGTAATAAAAATTATAAATGTATGTATATATAAAAAAACATTGTGGTTATGATATCCATCGCAACTTTATTTTATACAATTATTTTGTGTCGGATTAAAAAAACATAGGAAATCATAAAAAAATATAATTATATATCTTTGTATCTTTATACAGGATTCCATTCATCTCAGGAAACGTTTATTGCAGTTGCACCATTGAACGTTTTATACAAACAAGTCGACGCTGAAAATCGATCCATCTAAAAAAATATAAATAATGTAATTAGATCGTGTGCCGCGATCATAGAAAATCGAATGTATTTACCATATTATCATCGAAATCTTCATCATCGTCATCCACTTCGCTGTCTGGAGGACTTAGTGGTTCTGCGCCCAGTTTTGTTAAATCTGTTAGTACTTGCTGATTTTGATTGAGTGCTGCTAGTTGATATGCAGTTAAGCCGGCAAATGTGACTGTCTCAAGTCGTAATGTTTGGCATTCTTTTAAAAGAAAATTGGCTACGTTAATTTTTTCATCTTCAATTGCTATGTGTAACGGCGTCCTTCCCGATTTACCCTCCTATAAAAAAATAAAAATTAAATATTATATACCGATAAGAATATAAAGTTCTCAGGGTTATCGGTAAAACCAAATATACTTACACGAGCATTCATATCAGCACCACAATATGCTAAATGTCGCAATATATCGACATCATCTCGCACTGTAGCAATATGCACGCAATATTCTCCTGGAAAGACAAAATAATAAATCGAATCAAAATGAGATCAAGAGTACAAAGAACTTTAAATTACAACCAACAAAAACAAAAACCGATCCCATCAAAATTCTTTAAAAAATGTGTATGTATTTAATATAAAACTTGAAAATAACATTAAAAAATATCGGGTTTTCTAAAAAAATTATTGTATTCGCGCAATTTTTTTATTTTATTCAATTTTGGAATTCCCAATGATGCAAACGCGAAATAATATTATAGCAACCGCTGATAAACTAACTAAACAGCAAAAAAGTTTATCTTTTGATCTGTGATAAACAATATCAAATTAAATTTTTTTCTAAAAATCACTTGTTAATTATTTACTTTTTTCTGTAACAGGTGTAGGGGGAAGCCATCGCATGGTTTTCCAAAACAAATTAGAAAGTTACCGTAAATTTAAAATATAAACAATTATAGATGTGTATTTCCTCAACATTGATCACGAAAATGTATAAAGTACATGCACATATACACAAAGAAATAGAGTCGCGATCACAATATGGTTTTTCCAGAAACGTAATCACAATAAAAAAAAAACATTAATAATTAAGTCTCGTTAATATTCTAATAATTATATTAAATCATGTATACCGTCTACCGAAAAAAATCCTTGTTGGGATATAGCTGGCACACAGTTGATCTTAAGATTATTTTTAAATTTTATGGGTTCTGTGACACACAAACTTATTTTAAATCGTTTTTATGAATGAAAATATTTTACTATTCATGAATATAAATAGTAAAAATAATAATAATAAGCAACAACATAGCACAACTATGTTGCAAAGTACATCCCTTTATTATTTTACAAATTGGGAAGCACCAATTTCCGGATTTAACGATTTTAATACGGCAGAAAACATGATTCTTCAAATCAATCGTCATTTTTATATTTAAACATCTCATACAAACAAAATTTACTCAAGGTTTTTCAACAATACAGTAAGCAACCAATGAACGGTATCATTGCTAAATTAAAGAGTTTATCGTCAAAACAAGCCAACAATTTTTTAATGACCTGACGTCTAAACACGTGTACAAACATATCTAGCTCGATGTTTGTATGATTACGTGAATTTGCGTCTTTCGGTGTCTTAAAACTTCAACTGTAATTTTTTTATGAAACCTATTTGAATAAATTTTATAACTTTAAAAATTCCAAAATCTACAAAATTTACATAAAAATGAAGAAAGTATTTTTTTGCGTGTTGCAAAATTATTTTAATGGAATGTGGGTAAAAAAAAACCCGGTTCGCTGACAACCATTATCAGTATCCCATAACACATAAATACTTTGTGAAAGTTGGTGGAAAACAACAACAAAGAGAAAATTGTGTAGGTAATTCCAATCATTGTTATTATTACTAACGGCGTAACGGGTATTACGACCACATATTTCAATTAAGCAAAATAGTGATTGTCGCGACCTTGACAGCCGATTATTGCAGCAAAAAACGTAACATTAAATACTTTTGAAATCACTGTTGAAATTGAAAGTCAATTAAAAACAATTTTCAGTTCAACAGCAATCAATGACTTGTTTATGTTTTAGGTGCAAAAAACGGGAATAAACCATAAATTATTGGAATTTTTTGTTACATCACGTCCCCAAATTACACGCCGTATGGTTTTTCAGAGTATTAATTGATCCAGACCCAAAAATGGATCGAATGGAAATAAACAACAAACAATACAAGCATCCGGAATGCAACGCATAACACGGAATTTCCAAAATGACGACGACCCTGATACATCGATTTTGTATTATTTTAATGCAATACATTTTATAAAAATAGTCGTTCAAGACATTTTTTACATTTACTGAATCATTAGACCCAATTTTGGCACCGGCTGATATATTTATACTTAGCAACAAACAAAAAAAAATTTTCTAAAAACGAAAAATCGAAATTCTTTTCAATGCTATTTTTGTCTGCGGGTAAAATGGAAAATCTTTGCGCGAGCGCATACCATAGCTTTATAATTATTTATAGAAGAAATAAAATTAAACACTAGACATAAAAAAATTAAACATGCAATCGGGAAATAGAAAAACCAAAATGGAAAATTCTTTTGTATCTATACACACACACACACGGTATCGCTAAAAAAAGAAATTTTTTACTGTTTCGGACTCTTGGAAAATTCTAAATTCGCTGAATATAATGTGGCTAGGCTATACAAAACGGTAGCGATGATGACGTACCCAAAACTCTTGCGTTTTATAAAGTTTTTTGTGTGGTGTGTGTTTATTAGTCTCACTACGTCTATGTCTATACATTTTTTTTTGTGTTATAATAAAACTCGCGACTTTAAAATCTTTGGGAAAACCCAAAATTTTTTTTTGTTATATAAAAAACCAAAAATAAATTAAGTATTTCGGTACAAGTTTATTTTATTGCAAAATATATAAATTTTCCAATCGAATTTTGGGATTTTTTGGAAAAGAAGAGGTGGACTAGCGAACCTGTCCTATAGTATTGTAAAACATTTGGATGAGATAATAAAATAAAAACCCCATATATTTTATTGCCAACGGAAATATCGAAAATATATTATACTAGAGATAAGTTATGTTGCGCATTACTTTATGCCGAACATGATAAAAAATGTTTCATTCACTTACCATCATAATTTCGCTGCTCTAAATTCGGCCGATATATACATTTTTTGACGTAATCCAAATATACATTCTGCAAATGCATGGCCTCTAGGATTTCTTCTGCTGTAATTGGTTTTGTTAATTCACGAACACAATTTATATCACCGTTTATACACGCTAAATGAAGTGGGGAATTTCCATGTCTATCTTTTATATTGGCCTAGATATAATAACAAATAAAATACATAATATAATAATGAAATTTTTGTTGATTATTATTTTGTTTAAATACTTACATCTGCTCCTGCTAAAAGCAGTTTCCTAACTGTGACTGGTTGCTTTGTTAGTACAGCTAGGTGAAGTGGTGATTGGAATAATAAGTTTTGAATGTCCAATAAACAGGGTGCCGGCGCTATCCGTAGTAATGCCATTTGCACATCAAAACGTTCATGAATTATTGCTAAATGTAAATGTCTGTAAATTAAAATGCATTAGATAATGTCGCGCCAAATCAACAGGTGGGTTTTGTCTAGCAGAATACTTACGTATCACCATCCTCATCTTGTCGATAGTGTATCTCCCAATTGTCTAGTACATTTCCAGTTTCTGGTTTGGATTTTTTTTCTGATTTATTTAAATGTTTATCTAGGGATATATGGGTGCTTAGTACTGGAACCTTTGGATTATCCAAATTATTTAACGAATGATTTAGATTGAGGTGAAGAAACCGCTCTGAAACCGTATCCACTACAAGTCCACTATCGACAAGCATTTTATCATCGACTATTTTAGGATTATTGGTACTGTGATCAACTTCAATCAAACCGGATATTTCTCCAGATGGCTCGAGATCTTCCACTAGACCTGAATCTATAGCAGATTCTTGCGACACGCTACCTTTGCCCTTGCTATCATGGAAATCGTTTTTTGGTTGTTTCTTATTTGTTCCCCGATCTAGAATTATCCCCGAATCCTGTTGTTCCACCAGTATGGCGTCGTCTTCGTCGTGTTTGATATCGAAATCAAATTTTTTTACCTCACTATATTTATTTTCATCTGAAATATTATTAGGTGAATTTTCTTTTGTTGGATCCCACATTTTAAATATATTTTTGTGTATAATTATCTCTTAAAAATATATAGATATTTTTTCACAGTAAAAATGTTATTTTTTAAAAACACTATATTAGAATTCCACTGTTGAACATTTATATTGTAATTTCAAAATGGCCGAAAGTGATTATTGTTTTATTTTATGAAACTATTTTAATCAAAGTTATAAAATCACTATCAAATATTCACAATATATTCGTATTTACTACAAGGTTATATATGCTCGATTTTCCGCGGTTTAATAAATTCAAATAAAAAAAACTATATTACAAATATTATAATGTTAGGAGTAACAAAACTTCTTTACAATATTATACACAACTCATCTCGTTCGTAATTCGCACTGAACTGATTGAAAAATTTTCTGTTCGTCTGTCTACGTTCGCGACGCGACTAGTCGTGTCGTATCGTAGTCGATGACGACAACATAGCACGATATAATTTCGTTTCATGTTTATTTTGTTCGTTTTTTGTTTTTATATGGAAACTTTTTTTATCGTAGACTGTACATTACATATTATGATATGACGTTTGGATTTATTTTGTATTTATTTTCTTTTGTACAAGGTTTTATTTTTTTTGTGGAATTCCAATTCTCATACTGTTACAATAATATGTGTATTTTTTTGAATGAAATAACTATAAAAAGCAATAATATACGTAATATCGTAAAGTTCAAACCCCTGTTTATAAAAGAAATGTGATTTTTTTTGTTTTGATTTCAATTCAACAAAATAAATTTATGACGTTTGTAGATATTCTAATTATCTTATTGGAAATTTTTAAACTGTTTTATTAAGCAACGGTACATAAACGGATATCCGAATTGAGTAGTAAAACAATTTGTGAAAGTGGGAATTACCAAATCCTAATAAAAGATGTCACTAGGTTTTATTATCCTCAATAGCAGTACATATATGCAATATTCGGTAAACCACTTTTATCTGGTTTACTCAATAAATTAACATATAAAATAAATTTCAGTGCTACATACATAATTGTAAAAGTATTTTTTCTTAACAAAGAAATGGATTTTCCAAAAGTAATATACTCGGTCACAAGGAGACGTAACAAGAGAAGATAATAGATGAATAGTAGGTAACATCTTAAAATGTTTTGTTAGTGTTTCACTTATGTTTAAGATTTGTGGGATTTCTCAGAATGAATTTCTTTTTTTGTTGGTATTTAATTAACCAAAAGAAAAAAACTGCGATAGAATTTTTTCCCATTGTGCAAAAATTAAAAGAAGTATATTAAGAAATCATTTTAACTTTTCTTTATAAGTTTGTCGGTTTATGATGGGTAAAGTGGTTGGGTTTTTCTCATATCTCCATGCAGTTCGCGTTATTGAACAACCTTTGTATGTAGTAAGAAATTTTAATCAAAATGGATAATCTCTATCTGAGTTTAACCGTAATTGAACAAGAATGAATTGCCATTCTTAATTACGGGTCATAACTAATTTATTTTATTTAAGAGGTAGGATACTTTAACGTAATTAATTTATATTTTGTTTCGATCTTAATATTACCGCAAATTAAATATATAATTAATTGTTTTAGAATTGCTTGGTAAAACCCGATAATTTGTCGTGAATCACTACTTACTGCGCTACAGATCATTTATGTGATCTGCTTATGAGATCGGAATTTTTAAAGGGGCATCAAATTTCCTAAGTTTGTTAATCATAATACAATACATAATATGGTTACTTTAAAATTCTCATTAATCGCGATGAAATGCTGTAAAAACCGTTGATTTAACGAATTCCGAGTAAAGTACCGAATTTTATTAAGAATTTATTTAATGATAGAACCCACAGTCCAACTAGAATTTGTGATATTAAATGCAAAATTATTATGATTCACCGTGGAGCCATAACCCAGCGCAGGTTCTAAGTAATGTTAGTGATTGGCTGGCAACACATTTAAAAAATTTGCGTTCTATATTTTATCGCAAAATTGCACTACTAATTAGCTTATTATATAGCTAACCAAAAATAACTTGTTTTGTTTGCGATTAATTCCCAACTCAAAAGAAATTGAGGAAGATTTTCGTTAAAAGTTAAAAGTTAATATTTATTTTTGTTAAGATAAGTAAATATGAGTTGAGTAGGTAAGTATTCATGATATTTAAACCAGTTTTGATATTAAAGCTTTATTAATTTGCATACAAATTTAAGTGAGAGGTAGAAACTAACAAAATGTGATTTAACTAGTAACATTCAAAACACAAACTAAAATATATACGAACAAAAAATTGATAGAGTAAACGGTTTAGATCTGTATTCGGCAAGGTTTATTTGGCGTGTTCAATTTTTTGGCAGTTTTACAATTCCCATATGAATGAGGCGAGCGACTTAACAAACAAACAAAACACTCTTATAGACTCTAAGATACAGTTACAGAATAGACACTACGTAATATGACTTAGATGTGCGTCTAGTTTTTTACGCGTTTCAGACATGTATTTTAAGAATTCTTTTGAGAAAAAGAATGATAACTTTAAGTTTTAAGACATCAACAATAAAGTAAATTTCGACAAAAACAAATCACGCAATATAAGAGTTTAATCTAGAAGTAAGGTGGCGGATTAATTAATTTTAATAACAAACGATATCTGTTACTAGGTACTGTAATTCATTAATGGTCGGTTGCAGGTTTATTAAATTGGCTAACTTATACATTGAACTAACTAATTAATTCAAAGCAATTATATAACACATATTTCAACCTCCCATTTACTTTACTTTTCGATGAAGTGTAACAGAATCAATATCTGCTCTCGATCTGATACGTTCATGATATTTGAAATTTACTAGCGAATATGTTATTTATTTAATATTTCTGTTCCAACTAACTTTTATTTGAACGTATCAGGTTTACTAACATTATTATCAGTTACATATCAAATATCTTATGTATACACGTCATAGGAAATAAGGACAAATCTGCGTTTCAACATGGTTTCTGGACTTAAGATGTCTCAGAAGTAGCTGACATATAAAATAGTCGTTAACTTCAAAACATGATTAGAGCGACGCCGTTAGTTGTGGAATTTAAATGCATTCACCAAAGAGCACAGCAAGAACAATTTCCATAGTTTCCATTTAAAGTCCCATTTAACAGATTCCATTACAACTTACAATTTTCCCTTTATTCCATGGTAGCTATAAGTCTGTTAAATAACTTATATCATTTATCTCTTTTTACATATCTTCCACCAAAATTGGTGATTTTGGCAACAAAACATCCTTGTTTAACTACAATTGGGAGCATTTCCCCTTCAGGATTCGTTACCATAATAACCGCAATGTTTTCCTTTTAAGATGTGGTAATCGTCAGGACCAAATGTAGGGACAATGTGTACGATTCCAGTACCATCTGTGGTAGTTACAAAATCACTCGAAATCATTTTAAAAGCCTCACCTTTGGGTGATACATATGGTAAGAGTTGCTCATAAAAGTGCATCTACTAATGCTGCACCTGTTTCAATGATTTCCCATGGTAGAGCAGCATATATACAAAATTGATTAGTATCAAAACATGTGTTAATCATGTGTCAATAGATTTAATAATAATAATTCTTCTCAAAATTGAGCCGAGATTCATTTCGAGCATGGGTCTGATTTAAATTTATTGAACGAAAACATAAAGAGACCTTCCATTTTTCCAATAACAAATCGTCGGATTATGTTGGATGCAATTTTTTTTATTTGTATAAAATTTGCCGACGAATTAGGCTTGGCTTGGCATTAAAATTCAAATTTTGCCAAACAAAATGAGCAATTAATTAATTTAAAATTGAAATTTGATGTCTTTGTAGAAGTTTATGTTTAAATAAAAATTAAAATGTTGAAAATAGTTTTGAATTACATTTTGACGCCACGCCACTAACATCTGTTGTAAATGTATGAGATATTTATTAGAATTAGAACTCGCAGATATTGCGTATTGGTACTTGGGTTCTGGGATGTTGACGAGCATTACAATGGAAAAGTCGATCAATTTCCTATATAGTGTATTATAAGATATTTGACGATAGCTTAAATAGGGTTGGACACATTTATAATATTTCATCATTGCAAACTATTTGTATGAAACTAAAAAGCTACTATAAGCTTCACTCGTGGAGGGAATAAAAATGAAGTACACACTTGAATTTTTATAAAAATCTTAAATAATATGACAACGACTAGAAATTTACCAGGTGTACAAGTATGAAATGCGGATTTCAGACAACAACAACGGATGGTGCATCAATTCAGTTTGTGCTATACAAATTTGACACTGCACTATTTTGTTGTGTCATCAACAAGTGGCAGATGCACACGAGTGATAAATTGGAAAAGTGTGTGCATATTGTGGTATTATGGTGTTCAATATGTCGAAATTTAGACCGAACAAGGAGCATTACTTCGAGAAGCTTATGGTGAACATGGTCCATCGCAAGATACGTGTGAACGTTGGTTTCGGCGCTTCAAAAGTTGTGACTTCAATATTGCACACAAGGAACGTGGAAAACCTCCAAAAAATACAAAGATGTGGAATTGCAAGCAATGTTGGACGAAGATGATACATAAATACAAAAACAACTAGCCGACCAATTGGGCATTAGTTAAGAAGCTGTTTCCAATCTGCTACGAGAGATGGGAAAGATTCAGAAGACCGGTAGATGGGTACCATATGAGTTAAACTACAGGCAAATGGAAAAGCACGAAAACACATGTGACATTGTGCTCGGTAGAAAAGCAAGTAAAAAATCATGGGTAGACTCAGGCGCACCATCCACATTGATCGCAAGAACGAATCGCTTTGGCAGAAAGACGATGCTTTGTATTTGGCGGGACCAGAAGAGCGTGGTCTATTATAAGCTGTTCAAACCTGAGGAAATGGTTAATATTAAACGTTATCAATAACAATTGACCGATTTGAGCAGTTCGCTGCTTGTAAAAAGGCCAGAATACCGAAGGTAACACAAAATCATTTTTCTTCATGACAATGCTCTATCACATACGGCAAAACCGGTTCGCGACACGTTGGAATCACTCAGCTGGGATGTTCTACTCCATGCGGCTTACTCACCAGACTTAGTTCCTTCTAATTACCACTTGTTTGCATCGATGGGTCACACACTTGCTGAGCAGCGCTTTGGTTCGTACGACGATTCGCAGCAAAAGGGAAAGAGATTTTACTGGCGTGGTATTCACAAATTGCCCGAAAGATGGGAAAAATGTATAACAAGCGATGCATCATACTTTGAATAAAGCACTTTTTATCATTCTTCCGGATTTAACATGTTTGTTTAGAAAGAAATCGGCATTTCATTCTTGTCTGGTGAGTCTGTCTCATTTTTCGTACGAATCAGCGCCAATTGCTTTATAAAAAAACTTGGTCGACTGAATGTATTTTATATCTTTAAGGTTGCTACACATCTCGAACCTTGTACGGATTGTCATATAGATGACACCAGTATAATATTTTGATGCTGAATATTTTTTGGGGGTGGACACATTTTATATCTTTACAATTTAAAGTTATGCAGCAGGCGACAGTTTTCCGATTTACATGGGACACTTTATTTGGATAAAGATAATTGGATTATTTTGTAACACCGTTATAATAAACATGTTTTTTAATTTTATACGCACATAAATATGATAATTGAGTAAGGAATGGCGTGCGTAAATTGTGGTCTTTTGAGTACGTACCCAAAATTGTTTACTGGGTACAATCTAAAAATGGGGAATAGTGGAAAAACATGTTATGTTCAATTTTTACCCTGACAGCTCATCCAGTGTAAGTTTTTTACCCTGACAGCTGAATCTCGGTAACTTTCTGTTGCCTGGCATGGAAACAGTATCAGATGACCTTCAAATGCAACCTAAACGTGTACAGAACATCATTTACGAAGAATTGCATATGAAAAAATTGTCAGCAATATGGATGCCGCACTTGTTAACAATAATGTTCATAATGAAACGAATTACAATTGCTAAGCAATGTTTGGAGATGCTTAAGCGTAATCCAACTGAATTATTGCATCGATCCATAACGATTGATGAAACATGAATCCATCACTACACGCCAGAATCAAAAGAACAGTCAAAAAAAAGGGTACTTGTGCCCATCGACTATCTTGAGAATGGTAAAACAATCACTGGTGAATATTCCCAAATCCCTTTCCATGGAGCCATTTCTTCATGTTTGGAAATAGGAAAAATTCAAGATTTTGAGGCCGTTTGATGTGGCCGTTTTTTTTCTTAATTGTTTCGTTCATAGTGCGTAATAATGATGCAATTAAGCTCTATGAACTAAACAATTAAGAAAAAACGGGCACGAAATTTTGAATTTTTCCTATTTCCAAACAAGAAGAAATGGCTCGATGGAAAGGGATTTTGCCCAAATGATGAAATAACAGCTGAAACGAATGCTTATTTTGAGGAGTTTTAATAAATCATATTTCAAAGAAGGTTCATATTTTAAAAGGAGACTATATTGGAAAATAAAGTGAATTTTATTTAAAAATAATTATGTTTACTGTTTTATTCTAAAGACTTTTCAATCCAGAATTTCGGATGCCCTTGGAGTTTCAAATGTCAAAATGCCAGCTCAAAAGGAAGATTAAACTACTTCGAATGTTTATATGTACCACACTTAAACAACATATCGTTCATTTACTGCAACAGTGACACAACTGACGTCACTCATTTCTAAGACATTCGAATCAAACGATTCCTAATAGTTCATATATAATTATTTTGTATCAAAACATACTCTCTTATGTCGTAATTTCAAGCAAATTACGTAAAATTTCATAAAAAATCGCTCAATTCGCGAAAGAAATTATCATTTTAAGATATTGCAAACTATGCTAGGAAAATTAGCGTTTTTACAAACAATTTTGAGTGATATTTTTAAATCGCTGTACTGAAAATTTAAAAATTTTGGATTGTGTCACTCTTTCAGCAAATGAGCGATATGTTAGACTAAACACAATTTTAATTTTACATTTTGGCAAAATCCTCAATGACAGAGCGAACATTTTTTATTAAACAGTTTTTAATTATGGTACAAAACCGAATAGTTAATCGGATAAGATATTTTGTTTTTATAGACTCAACAATTCATCCAAATTGATCATATTATTATTATTTATCACAAGTTTTATGTATTTTTTTTACCATATCCATAAAAAAGTACATTTATTAATGACAACCAATGCAGTTGATCTAAAATTTATTGATAATTTTTTTTTGTGTAAATATAATCATGATTCAGCCGTTTTGAGAGTGGAGTGGTAATTAAAAAATTTGATTAGTTTCAAAAATATGTTATTGTTGGCGACTTCTTCAGCGAGTTTTCGAATCGGATAAAATAAATATTTAATCTACTGATATTTTATTTCCTTGTACAAAACCGATTTAAATCGATTACGTTTAATTTTAATTGCGTCAATAATCAAAATTGCATAGAAACAGTTTACGTTGTGTTGGTTAACTGGCTGATATCCCCCCAGTGTACCAGTTTCAGAGTTTCAGAAAAGTCTCAAAAACGTTCGAAAGAATTTTGTATATTGATATCCCCACTATACATATTTTTATTATGTAAATACAGGGTGGCGCAAAACGACTGTTCTAGTGTGAATGTTTAATGACTTTTTAATTATGTTTTGTCTTTTTCTTTTCACAGTTTTATAAAGAAGACTTGAGATATTTATTATGGAACTATACACAAAAGAACATCGAATTAAAATAATTGGATTTTATTAGGAAACCAACGGTCATTTATTTTGACGCAGCGTGCTTATCGACGGCATTTTAATGTGTGTTCTGTAAAATTTGATGAACAATAAACCGCCTGATTGCAAATTTCCAGCAGAAAGGTACCGTAAGGAATCTCCCAGGTTCCGGAAGGCGACGTTCATACAGAAAATTTTTGCCACATTAAGAATGTTCCCATATAAAATTCGGTTTGTTCAATAATTAAGACCGAAATACTATTAAGAAAGATTATTATTTGATAACCATTTGAGGCGATTTGGAACGATTTTCTGGGAATTTGAAACAATTTGAGACGCTTTAGATCGATTTAATTACAGTTGGGAATTTTTTAAGTTGATTTTGAACTTATATACAATAAATTTGAGACGATTTGATATGAATTGGATCGATTTGATTACAATTTGAGGCAATTTTTAACGATTAATTGATTTTATTTTATTCAATCGATTTATTGACAATTTAAGTCGATTTTGAATGATTTGTGTAGATGTAGATGTAGATTTGTTGTGATTTGGAACGGGTTTCTGAGCATTTGAAGATGATTTAAAGCCATGTAAGTTGATTTGGAACGATTAAGTCGAAACGTTTTGGAGCGATTGTGAGCCTTTGACGACTTTAAGGTTTAAGTGCATAACGTGGCATTAAACGGAGCGAATATGTAATGTAATCTACTATCTAATAAATTGACAATTGGCACAACTTGGATTCTGGATATTTTTTGAACTGAGGTAGATACAACCAAAACTAAATTTTAACTAGATGTTTATTAATTTAAAAAAATGTTATTTTCGTGTAATAAAATTTTAAATGTCTTTATTATTTTCATAAATCGTAAGAATATTTCAGGCTACGAATTTTATGTGTAATTTTATGTGCGACCATGAGTGGCGTATGTATGGTTCGATTTGCGCTGTTTCGCACAACAAGCCTTTAAATTTTATTAGACAATTTACTTTTAATTTTGCACAAATAGACAGAAATAAAAGGCGAGAAAATTGAACAACTGTCTATTTTCTGTCAAAATAAAGTAAAAATTGTCAAAAATATAAGTAAAGGGGTAATTGGGTTTTTATTCGTAAAGAAGTTCTAATCCGTGCTTCGAGTTTCAACTTTCGCCAGTATCTTTCTTCTTATCTACCTATTCTTATTTAATACAGTTTGAGATATCTTTTCATGATAGAGGCGTTACAATACTTAACATATTGTTAAAATTATACGATTTCTCTCTAATAAAGATATTGCATTGTGAAAAATGTATTCAATATCCTTTGAAACTTAGTCACTGGGTGTCTATAACCGTTAACTGTGGTGAAAAAGGCACAGGACATTAATAGGGAGCATGTTATTGACCAAAGCAAAATTCAAGAAACCGCAGTGAAAAATACAATATCTTTATCAAAAATCTGTACTTTAACCCTTGAGTTCCCAAAAATTATTTTTAAAACTTTTTAATTCATTCCCAATATACCGAATTTTTTTAATTCATTCCCAATATACCGAACTTTCGTTTTGACATGAATTTTTTAAATTCGTTCTATTCCCTCTATTATGTATTTTTTAATTAGTTGAAATGTAGAAATGTAGAACAAAAGATTATTCTTTCAATGTGGAATGAAATTAAATTAAATGATATAATTTTAGCAAAAAAAGTTTTTTGTTGCATACAAAATATGTCTTTAAGGCTGTGTGGTACTGAGAAAACAAATTTCTTTTTAGTATCGATATTTAAATACCCCTATATGTATGCAAACTGGTTGTTTTTAACAAATTTGACTACCAATCTTTTGTATAATTTGCCTACTAAACTTTATTTATATTGTTTGTCTGTTTAAAACTAATTAATAATTTTTTTAATTTTCTTAATTTCTGATGTAAACTTTGCATGTTATAAAAATTAATGATCAATCTAGGACACATTAATTATTAAGTAATTTGGAAACATATTTAATCGTCATTGCGGCGTAAAAACTAAAAACATCTTTGACGTAATTTATCGATAAAATTCGAAGTTTTTAATAGTTTTAAACTAAATTTTACATTTTCTATGTTTTTAGACTAACCGTGATAATCACGTATTAATATCTCGATTTAATGTTTCTTACAAACGTTTTTCGCTGTTTGTAAAATATTGAGAAAATTGATTTGTACTTTTCAAAAAAAATATAAACTTTGAAACCTATCCATAGACAGACTAAACATTTTATTTCGATAATCATGCATTAATACCTCAATTATACATTTAATTTCATCCTAAAGAACTAATTCGAATTCGAATTATTATTGGTTATTTTTGTATTGTATTGTATTGCATACATAATATTGTAAGAACACGTGACCAGTTTTTTTATTCTTTCCATTCCTTCTGTGTCATTTTGTGTTTAGTTATTCAATATTACAACGGATCTTAAATTCTTTTCTCGGTTGATGCTAAATAACCTATTGGTTTCTCATTTTAAAATAATTTCATATTCTAATTAGAATTGCCCAGCTCCAGCGATTTCTGTCTTTGGCGTCCTTACTTCATTGGTGGTCTCCATATGGCGTAGGTCTGAATTTTCATGCCTAGATTATCGTTATAAGTGATTTCTTGCTTGTTTCTATATTTCATCAGTGACGTATTACATCTTTAAGTCCCTATGAAGGTTATCGTTCGTAGTGTATCATGGGACATTCACAATTCCTCGCAGCACTTTATTTAGAAAGCATTGTATCATTTATAGATTGGTCTTTTTCGCACAACCCCAAAGTTGGATATCATCATAGATCGATACTGGTTTTAGAATTTACCTGTACAAAAGCAATTTGCTTTGTATTGTGACAATTTCTACCCATGAGCCAGTACATTTTCCTATATTTGATGTTTAACTCTTCTTGTTTCTTCTTGATGCGCTCTTTCCATCTTAGCTTACCATCTAGGGTGATACCAAGGTATAGTTAGCTGTATTTGCATATGGAATTTGGCTTGAGTTAAGAACCACAGAAATCCAGTTTACATTGAAATTTATAAATTAATAAAAAACACCATTCTATGGCATGAATAAAGCATCTTGTTGTTTTGTAGGTCAGAGGTGTCCAAGTACGCCAAGATTTTTAATCAGAGAAAATTATTTACATTGCATGCAAATCTCATAGTGTAAAACGCATTTTGTGAACAAGATAGCAAATTGCCTAACTTACCAAGTGCTGAGTAGCAATTCAGAATCAAGAAATTCAGCAAGAGTCACACAAACAAGAATTCTTTGAACTACCCATTCTGATCGCAAACAATCCGTACGCACGGGTTCCGAAGAATATTGTGCCAACACGAGTTTTCAGCATCACACTTCACAGTATCAAAAAGGTACAATTGAAGGTGTGCCAAGAAGAATTTTGAATCAATTCAACGCAAATTTTTCTTTCAAAAGTCGGGTCAGACGATGTATATTTCACGAATGTTTGAAGAGTGCATGGTTTGACACATACTTCTGCTTGCCCTTATTTTCCAGTGATTACGTGCTATAATAGATGATGCTAGGTAATTGTACAGGAATTGTATAGGATAATCCAATATTTCAGTTTCTACATTATTTATGATAGTGTTTTTTTAACTAAATACTATTAGGAAATTTTTCTGGTGTATTGGGGTTTGCGTTGCTGAATTTCATAGAAATTAAATTGGAATTCACAAAGCAAAAAATTTTATTTGGTACAAAAATAATCTCTATAATACCAACAAAACAAGTAAACTACAGGTTCCGCGCACATTTTCTCATATTGAATGATTAATATATTTAGTTACTGGAAATAAGAGGGTTATATTAATGATATTTTATTATTTATTTGGAAAGTTTAAATGGGTTTTCCTGTCTGGGTAGTGGTCATATAATTCGTAGTATTGAAGAATTAATTAAACCGTTACCGATATGTTCGGTGACCTTATTCAACTTGATTGGAATTTTTGGTAAATACTGAATATTATAATGCCAGTAATCCACTACTTTGAAGAAATTTAGTTTTTCGGTTTTCTCTAAGTTGTAGAATGTATTTTCTTGTATGTGTTGAAAATGGTTTAGACTTTTAATACTTAAACTATTTATTTATCCAAATTGTGACAAAGCAGTTTCTATAGACTTTTCAGATCTAAAAAAAATATTTATAACGAGATGTTGTTGTTACTTCTGATGATTGTTACTTCTGTTGTTTTACAATTGCTTTTACTGGTGCAAATCGAAATCGGGAAGAAATCTGCATTTGTGATGAATTATATACTGACTATACCTTGCATTTTGAACTAAAGAAGATTTCACTTTTCTTAAACAAAGTAATTTCGACAATCTGCAAAAACATCGGTAGTTAAACGATACGATCTGACGTATAAAAATGCGATAACTAACAGAAAATTAAATGCATGCAATGAATTCATACGTCGTTAAAACGTAACGTAACACAAAACGCAATTCATGCTACCAGAGACGCTACTGCAATTTTTGTTTGCTTTATTAATGTCGGAAGTTAAACGACTGATTCTTAAAACTCATCTCGTACGTATTTATTAATTCACTATATCTTAGTTTAATAATAAAATGGCCATGTGTCTAACCGTTGTTGCTATGACACATCAAAAGTAGATCATAAATTCTCCATAAAGAAAACCCAGAATTAATTAGAAAACATTTGGGATTTCCGTGTACTAATTTACATTACATACAGAATGTACAATAATAAAAACACACTTGGTTTGTAAAACACACATACATACGTTAGGAATGTGGCAGATACTCGATTCAAATTCGAATGAAATCAGTCAAAATTCGTAAGAAACGAATAAACGATAAGCGATTAAGCTTTTGTCGTTTAGTCAAATACAGTTTTATTAAAAAATAAAACACTGTGAAATTATTATAAGCAGTAAACATAAAAACGTAAATATTCATCAGGATAAATAACTTGATACAGCTTCAAAGTATAAATTTTATTCACTTGTTTAATGCCAACAAATAGGCCACATAATTTATATTACTGTTCGGACGATTTTGGGTTTTTTGAAATTTTTGAATAATTCGTTTGTGTCAAAATTGTGTGATTTTAAAGTAAGGTTATTTCACGGCTTGAACTATCAGCAACCATGAATTGATGATAATGATCTAAAATAGTTTTCTGGGTCATATCTCCAATTTGAAATTGTATAGTATACGAGTGTGCCATCTTCTCCGCTAAAAAAATTGTAAGTTTTGTGTCGGCCACAATAACAACTAGTCATATTCTGCGTGATATGTTACGTGGTAGTATTTAGCACCCACAAATACTCGTATATATCTGGAATCATAATTGAATAAAACATTGGGTGTGTGAATATGACTCTGCCCTTTCCCAATAGGTGCCGTACTGCTTACCTGTACTATAAATAGTATGTACAAATTTGGTCGAAGTAAAAACATCTAGTATTTTTAACTCCTTGAAAATGTCGAATTTTATTCCAAATAAAAATCATTTACGGGAAGTTTTATTAAATTATTTTGTTGCAAAGAAAAGTGAAGCGGAAACTTATCGTTTGTTTGTGGAAATTTACGATGATTTAGCCCAACAAATTTGAAGATGCTGAATTGGAAACCTTATTGACTGAAGATTTTTCTCAAACACAATTAGAATCGGCTTTAGCATTAAATGTTGATCGATCAACTGTTGCAAAACGTTTGCAAACAATCGGAATGGTTCAAAATACTAGCAGATGGGTTCCACATGAATTAAAAGAAAGAGACCCCGAACGTCGAAAAGCCATTTGTGAAATATTGCTTCAAAGACAACAAAGAAAATGTTTGTTGCATCGAATAGTTACTGGAGATTGAAACTGGATTTATTATGAGAAGGCCAAGTGAAAAAATCTTGGATGAAGCCTGGTAAAGCTGGTCCTTCGCAACCAAAGCATGATATTCATTACAATAAGGTTATGCTCTGTATCTGCTGGAATCAGATAAAACTACCAATGGCAATGTCTACCAACGACAACTAATACGTTTGAAGCGAGCTATAGAGGAAAAACGTCCAGTATGAGTGAATAGACACAACAAATTAATTTTTTAGCGCGACAATGCAAACCACTTGTTGCAAACGTTGTGAAAAATTATTTAAAAGGACAGGACTGGGAAATTTTACCCCACCAGTACAATATCCAGTTGGATCTTTCTGAACAGCGGTTTAGTTCTCGCGTAGATCGTAAAGTTGTTTATTGATTGGGTCGCCTCCAAAGTCCAGGGTTTCTTCAGAGAGGGAATCCGAACATTGCCTGAACGATGGGGGAAAGTTGTAGCTGCAGATGGAGCATACCTTCAATAAATAATTCTGTCATTTTCTAAAAAAGCAAATGTGTTTTATTTATAAAAAAGGGCGGAATCATATTCACACACCCAATATATTAGTCGTGTTTTAACATATTTAATCACACTTGTGCCAAAGGACGTCGTATTATGGTAACTCCAAATTTCTATGAGTCGACCTCGAAAATATATTCCGTAAGTAACTAACTAAATTTAATTGTAAAAAACAAATTTATTTGTTTATGCTGCTGCAATCTTAAGTATTATAAATATTTTTAATAAGGTATGTGCAATTTTAAACTTGGATTTGATAACTGTAATACTCCAATGTAAGCTGAGTTTTGCATTTATCGAGTTTAGTCAATTAAATTTAAAAATTGATTCTGATTGATTGAATCTGACCAACGTGGGAAATTATTGTCTACCTCTTGATTTTGGGAAATGACGGACACAATTGGAAAGGCTCAATAAAAAGTTATTGGGGTCATGGCGCATGTCGAAATTTTCAGTTTTTAAAATACGTTTTAAAGTTATAATATTATACTGAACAACTTGTTGGGACGATTCAGAGAATCCAATTATCAGACTTTTTTCTATCCGATTTTCGAGTTCGAGTAAGTATCATAAAGTAATGAAAGTTACATGAAATCTAGGCTCCTGAAGTGTGCTCGAGCTAAACCAGACATCTTTATGAATTATGAATTATACATTAGCTATTTTTCTTTAGGGAAAGAGTGTCTATATAATAAATGACGGACCGTATTTTTTAAACGTCCCTGACTGACTTATTAATTTTTATCTTGAATGGACTTGGACTTATTTGGGAAGTTTACAGTTTGAGGGGAACTATCCCGAATAATAATAATAATAATAATAATTAGCTTTTGTACATCAACATATTTACAACTTAATAATATAAATGAATGAAAAAAAAACAACAATAAATGATACAAAATGTTTACAAATGTGTACAATTTAAACATAGCAACAATTATTTATCCGCTATTAAATTAAATATAACTTTCTTAAAATTATTAACAGAGGTTAATTTTTTTACCGCAGATGGTAAACTGTTCCAAGTGACACTCGCATTTGTTAAACCCGAATTATTATAGACACTAGTTCTGTTAACGGGTAAATTAATATTTTTTGTTCGTAATGACTGAGAGAAATTTAATTTATCATTCAAGTACAAATATTCACTACAAATTGTACACGTATAAATAAGTTACTAGACCGTACAAAATAAATTATACAATCAACCACAGGCTGGTAGAGGGCTCGAAAGTTAACAAAATCGATTTTAAAACAATAAAGCACTTCAGAATATCCCAAAATTGTGGGGGTCTATTAAGATTTTATATATATTTGTAGCAGATCTTATGCATTTGATGGCAGTATTGCGAGTTCAATTCCAATAGTTCGAGGAAAGTAAAAAACGGGATTAGTGGAGGGATTTCAACCTTAATAACTTACCCCTTCAACGGCTGAATCTATGTATGGTTCTTTAATTCATATTAAATCCTTCCCTTTACACTATTAAGCTATAATTTCTTTTGTTAATATAAAAAATTATAATTCATAATTAGTCATTTCAAATTTGACTGCTACATGTCGATATGATTTCTAATTTGTATCAATTTCATTCAATTTTAAATAATAAATGTAAACTAATTTTTCTATTGTGACTTGAGGTGGTCACCAAGTTCTTTAGAATTTGTGCACGGGTTAGAACATTCACGAAAATTGTAATGAAAGTTAAGTAAATGAACCAACTGTTTTCTACTCCACCACAATTTTATGCCCGCATATTAACAAACAAAAATACTTCCGCTACAAACACCAATCAGCGGTTATTACGATCAAAACAGTATAGTTATCTCTGATTTGGCTATAAACCTAGTCTAGTCAGGTTTCAACTATAAAAGTACTCCGATTATTACATTTCCAATTTGAATGACATCTATGGAGCTAACCTTTCAAACATCGGTGGCATTGTTGTCGGAAGAACGCTATGAGTACACTGAAGTAGTTCAACTCAGTCTCTTGTCTTGAGTATCAATCAATTTTTTGAAAGCCACAGATGTCATTTGAAAATTTAAGTCCTTAGCTGTCATAATGTAATTTTGGTACAAACTCTACAATATCCTGTTATCGACCATTCAAACTGCGCCACCCAACGAATTCAAGAACCTGTTTTACTCAAAAAATCTATCGCTATCTTAATCCGTTTGGAAATCATCCCACAATAGTGCCATTTTGCTACCTGCTATGTCTTGTTATAGGCCGTAAAATAATCCACTCAAACTCTATGTGCACTGCATAAGTTCTACTCAAAAATTTTCTGGTACTAATCTGATTGGAAATATCAACGATGTCATTCGAAAGATTAGGTCCATAGATGTTATCTGTATATAAGGAAATTTTGTTAGAAACTCTCGATGTCCTGTTATTGGTCAATCAAAGTGTGCCACCCCAACCAATTCAATGAACGAGTTTTACCAGAGCCACATAGATATAAGAGCCTTAACATTCCGCCATTTTTTATCGTAAGCTAAGCTTGTTTCTTTAATATAATAACATTTTAATTAGTTCCATAAATAATACATAATTACGAAATCAACTTATTTGGTAACATATTCATGTGAAAATTTTCACTAGAAATTTTAATTTGATTGATGAATTTAACCCCGCTTCCGTAGTCGTGTAGTGTGTCGTTTTATGTGACTCGTTTACTATAAAACCAGTGCTTGGCCAAAATATGTATTATGTTAACTACCGTATTTACTTCAAACTCCCAATCGACGTTTTTATGGTTTTGCTAGGCACCTCCAAACACAACACGTCTCAAAACTATAATTTTAATTGTTTCTTTCGCCTCAAGTCACTTACTGGTGTTCAAATTGGATAACTTTTCATACAACTAACAAACAGATTTTTATAATCACTTGGAACGACAATGACTGAACTCAAATCTCTTGTGTTAGTTCGTGTATTTTGTCTAATTTTTTGTGGTCTTTTGATTGCAATTAAAACTCAACGTTTTACTCCCCAATTCATATCGATGAGATCAACATTCATTTATAAAACGGAACTATTTAATTGAATTTTTGCACAATTTCCGGAAAATCAATTTACGTACCTTTTACTAAACCACACAATTAAACAGAACGTTCAATTCTATAGAAAACATTAAAATTATGCTTCTGTTTGATTTATTTTATTAATTAAATATTAAATAATAATGGCTGGTTATTTTACATTGTTTCTTGGAAACATAGAAAAAGTGTCTTCTCTAAATAAAATACACATTTTAATGTTACGACTATTTAAATCGTAGATGACTCTGGTTTTTAAATCAAATCTATGCTATTTGAAAGGTGAAGCCTATTGACGATTGGAGCATCACGGCTTCCATCTAACGGATTTTCAATAAACTTTGATAACTTCAAATTTTGACATGTTAGCGTCAGGCATAAAGAAATTAAACAATAATCATCATTTGCGATAATTGATTCGGTTTACCGTGCTAGCTTTACTTGGGTTAATTTGCTTTATAATCATAAATTAAAAAAGGATAAAAGTTTTATATAATTAGTGATTTTATGACATATGTATATTCTTCACTTTTTTATCGGCATATGAATCACTTATGTCATTTTTTTAGTTAAGCTAGTTGCAGCCTGATCCACGAGCGACACTTTTTGAACTTTTATAATCGTCAATAGAAATCATAGTGGAACTTTAATAAAAACTCTGCGATGTCTTGTTATTTGCTGTTAACAGTAAACCACTTAAACGCTATATGTGTAGAATAAGTTCCACTAGTAGTAGCACAGAATAGACAGAAACGTCATAACGCTATTTTTGTATGGAAAAATATCGATTCATTTTCTTGACCTTGCTTCGAGAAAGGTAGGAAAAATTGTTTGCAGGGTACCCAATAGAAGGAAAAATTCGTTATTTTTGAGGTTTAAATTTTAAATAAGGTAGAAAAATGGTCGATAGGTAATTTTTTCTCGATCTACTCAATGACGCTTCTGCATAATATTCTATTCTGTGGTAGTAGTTCTTCTCTATATCGAATTAATTTAATTTAATTAAATTAAAATTTAATTTTTTAAAACAGATAATATTTATATGCTAGCTTCTATATGCTTTTTAATATGCTAGTTTCGTTTAAATTAATTAATAAATTCTTTTTTTTTCACAAATATCTAAATGGGATTGAAATATCAACAGAACGAGATAGTTGTTGGAAATGTAGACAGTAAGAAAGGGCGGTGTGCTTCTTGTAATTGTCATAACGAAAACCCAATTTTTATTTTCATAAGCTATTTTTTATTTCACTTAAAATTCTAATAATAAATATTTTAACAGTGTACTTACTAATCAGTGTACTTAGTATTTTTGTCAATTGCTAGAAACGACACTACGATCAACCATTAAATTAGTTTTTTAGATTAGGGTTTAGGATTTAGTTTAGTGGAACTATGATCAAACATAAATTTTATTTAACAGAAACTATCTTTTAAAAATTTTGATCACCTCTCGCTCTATTTTAGTATTCTACTGGATGTCAGTTAATATATGAATAGAGAAATATGATAAGTGCGGTAAGAATGTTTGTTGTAAATTTTTCTGTAAAGTGGGTGCCCTCTAAATCAGGTGAAATATAAACGTATAGTTTACGAAAACCTTGCTGTACTGAGGTGTTCGTAAACGTTATGCAGAAACAGAACAGAAGAGATTCATAAAGTGTACTTTTGGCACATCATGAGAAGTGAAACAAATTTGCGAAACTTGTCGATGTATTAATGTAAATAATAGTGTCCACTTAATGTATATGCCTGATACGCAATGTTTGTATAACCGCCATGATTTGTCATTTAAACAAATAGTTTAAGCACCCCGTAATACCTTTTGGAAACTTTTGTTTATTAAATAATTTCAGTCTTCTCCAAATTACTTTACAAAATGTCGATAGACTATTTAAGAAGAGGTACAATTTAATGTCTTGTTTTAATAATTTGAGCGAGGATAAGTAAGATATATAAATTCTACACAGTACAATTTTTGTATGTATAGATTTTTAAGCCGGGAGAGTGGTGTGTGATATACGTATTTTGTTGAGGAAGAATTTAATTTAAGCAACCTTTGCTTTAGTTTTTTTTCCAAGAAAATAACCAATGATTTAATATTTTTTTTATGTGTTGGAACTCCGTGGATAAATTTATGTTGCAAAAAAATTCTATTACATTATTTTATAAAATTATATTTGTGTATTCATATTATACAATAATTATATTGTATATTGTAAAAACATTTATATTAAACACTTTATAATTATACAAATTTGTATATTATTCATATTATATAAAAACAAAGAAATTCGGATTGAAGAAAAAATATTTTGACATCTAGTGGATAATACGATATCGAAAAATCAGCTTTAATTTTTTTACCAAGCTTTGCTTTATCTAACGGAATTGTTGTTGCAACCGTGTGAAGAAAATGCGCCAAGAAACACCATTGTACTGTTGGTTTATGTGACATGGTCTATTACAAAATTATAAAACGAAATAATTTAGTTATTCATGTAAGATTTAATAGGAAATTTTATTTATTATTGAGAAAGCATACATTTATAGGTTATTAAATTAAATATTCAATAAAAATCAAATGATGTCTATCTAAAAAAAAGAAACAACAAAAACGCGCACGCCGACTTATACAAGGCTTTCCGAATATTTTGCTTATTATTATGTCGTTTTCAAATTTTTTATATGGAGTTTTATCGAAAACAATTCCAATAAAATTTAGTTAAATCCAGTTCTGTGTAGCAATTTCATCACCAACCATATAGGTTTAGTTAAGCAACCATAGGTAAGGTTAATATTAATTTGGCTGGCCGCATGGGAACTGCGCTTAAAAATGGAAAGAAACGAGAACATCGCTACCGACAAGCCAGCTTCATTCGTCTAGCAGCCCTAAGACCTGCCTAGGATTCAATGTACCAACCATTCGTTACTCCAAACAACATCACTTGATTCCTGTAACCTCAATGAGTTGGCCATATTCCTTCAAGCAATGTAACGAAAATGATCGGATGACCGATCCAGTTTGGCCATGTGGGCGGCATTTTTATGAGCTAACACATAGTCGTATAAATACAACAATACATATAGCACTAAGTTGAATCAATATCAAGATTTATATGAATTTCCATAAGGGCAACCAGTTCGAGAAATAATATAAAGCTTATTATATATTTTGGCACGATCACTGACATTTAGATAAAAACAGCCGTCGAAAAACAACACGTTGTATGTAAATTATTTATATATTACTCACAAGATTTATGTAAATCAAAATTTAAAAAACATAATAATTTTGAATATTTTAAAGTAGGAAATGATTATAACAATAACGCGTTATTGTATCGAGATTATTTAATAATTTTAATTTTGCAATCTTAAAATTCAGTAATAATCCATATATCTTTAATCATTTTCCCATTTACTACAGTACAGCATTTTGTTGCGTCTATTTGTTCCAAAAGCACATTTGAGCAGAATGCGATGAATCGGCAATATGCGCTGCCTATCCGAATGGAAGTAATGCTTGCAATAAAAACAAAAACCAATATGCGGAACCTTTTATAGGAAAACCCAAAATTATTATTTAAATTTGTTGTGCTGTGTTTCAATCCACTATATCTTTGGGTTTCTAATAAAGTTTTTGTTCAGTATATTTTCTGAATTTAGAACCAGAAAAATTATAATAAACTTAACTCGTTTTACATATTGTTTAAAAAAGGTTATCTAATTAAAAGCGTGGAGGTTGTCATCTCCTGACAGAACATGATATAGAGACAATTTTTGAATAGTTGACAGTTTAGAAGTTTATTTATTGTTTATTGGCAACACGTTTCATTTGACGTACGTATTTGTATTTTGTTGTTTATGTCACAATATGCAGGGAAATTGCTACGGACTTTTATGGTTTCAGCTTTAAATAAAACCAAAATCAAAATTATGAATATCGGATTTTTGCAATTTGGTATTTTGTATTTCAATGAAATTATCAACCGAACTTCTGTGAAGGCCACCGGAATCGTGCGGTTTAAGGCCTTTAGATTTCTTTCTTTGGGACAATTGTAAATCGCGAATAAACCGCAAAAAATGCATGCTATCAAAATCAGTTTAACGACGATATATTTAATACTGAATGCCATAAAAGTATGCCATCTTTTAAATAAAACAAAAATTGAGTGGATATCTCACACACAACATCGAGCGTGCTTATTAAAAGACCCTTTACTTAACAGGAATACTACTGGTATCGGGTTAACTTAAATATATTTAAAATACTTGCTACACATCGTCTTAGCTATATGTAGCTACTAATCTTGAATTTCTAAATTTGCATTGAACTTTAAAGTTTAAACTACATTCCATGAAGCCTGTGATCCCTCTTCTGATGAGAAGGATGAAATTGGCCTAGTAAATGTAAAACACAATAGCTAAAACTAACGTCAATATCAGAAGAGGGATCAAAGGCTAGATGTTTCATATCGAACCTCTGAACTTCCAAATTGTTCGCATTTTAATCATTTTATCGGTGAATTATCGCATTTTGCCATAAATCTAGATAGGAGGATAAAACTGGTCCAGTAAATGTAAAACTGGATAGCTTAAAATAAAATAAAATCAAAAGAAGGATCACACGCTAGATTTTTCATAGTAAATCCCTGAACTTCTAGATTGCCCGCATTTTTATAATTTTATCGATGTTTTTTCTTTGCAGTTTGGTATACTTGAATGTTACGAAAGCTGAACAGATAGAATGGCTTATTAGAATTTTATTATACAATACATTTTATTTATTTGGCTCAAAATTACACGGAATATTGAATAAATAAATGTAAATGTTATTAGGTATAATATTTAAATTTGTGCGCCTGAATGTTTACATAGAAATAAGTTTTACTAATACATTTATGCGTACTACGAATTAGGGTAAACTTCAACGTCGTTTATTTCGGTCACTTTAATTAGAATTTGAATCGTAACGTATCTAACGCACGATTCAAGAATCGTGGTCGTATTGCATTTTTGTATTTTAGGTAGTATTTTATTTTATAATTAATTTGTATTTTGCCTTTATATAATTAATTTTAATTTAGTTTTAGATAAACAGCGATGTGAAAGTAGCATATCATATTGAACAAGCACTAAGCAAATCGTAAATAAGCGTGAAGCTTGGATATGTAAATTTTAGCTGTAAATAAATAAATAAATAATACCGAATTATAAGACTAGTTGGTCGAGTACCATACTAAAGGTCCCGAGGAAAAAATATTATTGAGCAACTGTTATTCTATTTATTCGACAATCTTGCCGGATAAAGTATTTTCCTCCAATATCGTTTGGAAATTCGATTTTAGAATGACTTTCCACGTGGGGGAGAGGGTGGTGTGGTGCGGAATATTGAAATAACAAAAGTAACTGCAGGCGATGGCAATAGTCATTATGGAAAATACTTTAATTAATAAAAACGTTAATCATCACGAGAGGGAAATTGATGACGTGTAATATTCGCGAATACAACTATACATGTACACGTGCCAGATACAATAAAACAAATAATCTCGAACAGCGATATATAAGTATATAATTATAATTTAACAATCAATAGTGCAAGTTAAGAAGGAAAAAGTGCATACTGCAAAGTAAAGGTGAAATAGTGAACAGTGGACAAAAAATAGTAAGACTTTTTTCATAATTTTAAAATTCTTTATTTATTTCTCCAAATCTCTTTCGTCCCCCTCAAAGTAATCCCCCCCCCCCCCGGCCTCAATACACTTGTGCCAGCATTTTTTCCAATCCTCGAAACAACTGTTAAAGTCAATTTCCGGAATAGCCTCCAATGCGCGTAGCGATTCACGTTTAATGCCTTCAATTGACTCAAAACGGTTTCCCCGGAGAGGTCGTTTGAGTTTGCTGAACAGCCAGAAGCCACACGGAGCTAAATCAGGCGAATACGGTGGTTGCGGAGCGATATGGGTGGAATTTTTGGCGAAAAAATCACGTAAAACCATGAGAAGGTGCATTATCGTGGTGCCAAAACCAAGAGTTGTCGACCCATAATTCCGGCCTCTTTTTATGAATAGCTTCGCGCAAACGACGCGTAACACTCAAATAATACTCCTTGTTGACAGTTTGGCCGGTCGGAAGGAATTCTGAGTGCACCACACCTCGATAATCGAAGAAAACTATCAACATCACCTTGATTTTTGACTTGCTTTGTTTGACGTGGTTTTTTCGGCTTCGGCTCTCCTTTGGCACGATATTCGGCCGATTGATCGTCTGTTTCCGGGTCGTAAGCATAGACCCAAGACTCATCGTCAGTTATAATACGTTTCATGACATCGTGGTAGTCGGAAAGCATTGTTTCACAGACGTCAACGCGACGCTGTTTTTCCAAAAAATTGATTAATTTTGGAACCAATCGTGCTTTCACTTTTCTTAGGCTCAAATGATCTTTCAAAATGGTTTTCATTGATCCTTCCGATATTTCAACGATGCCAGTAAGGTCTCTGATTGTTAATCATCGATTCTCGAGCACCAATTCCTTGATTTTATTAACGTGTTGATCATCAGTTGATGTTGATGGCCGTCCTAGACGTGGTTCGTCGTCAACACGTTCTCGACCCTCTTTGTACAATTTGTACCAATCAAAAACACTTGCTCGCGAGATACAATTATCACCGAAGGCCTTTTGCAACGTTCTGAACGTTTCGGCACCACAAAATTGATTCCGCACACAAAATTTAATGGAACTTCTTTGTTTAATAATTTCACTCATTGTAAAAATCGCCGAATGCACTTTTTGTACTTCAGAAACATAAGCGTATACTAAACACTAATGATTATTTTGTTGTGACATTCAGCACAGATGTCACTGACAGTCATACCAACATAGAAAAAAAAATATTTCGACGAATGGTTTTCCGCGCGAAATTTAAATTACAAAGTCTTACTACTTTTTGCCCACAGTGAAATTGCTGAAGAAGTTAAAAGTGTTCGAAAGTAAAGTTTGTCACTTTCAAACGCTCAATGTTTTATTTACGAAATCCATTACGAATCCGTATCCCCCCGATACGGGAGGAAAAGGTGCCAAAAGTGGGATTTTGCAAATACTAGTAATGTCCAAGTAACAATTTTTAGTATCAAATTGGACTCAATAAGTATTTGATACCTCGGTATCAAAACGGTATCAAAGTTTCAAATTAAGTTCGCAACACGATACACACTTTCTAGGGTCGTATAGTTGGCACAGATTTTGATCGCGAACCCTGAACCTATTTGGACAGTTTTGGAAAAGTGTAGTGATTTTACTATAATTGTATTAAAACTGTGTCTTATTTTTGGTTATAAAAATTGTTATTTTTCAACGTCTCGGAAACGTCTATGAATGTATAACGTGTAATAATTAAGTGTTTGTGGATCGTCTTGCAAATTTAAATTAAGAAGCTGTGGAACCACCTCAAAGTTTTACAACTATTGTTTGAAATGTTTTTATTTTCTAAATTAAACTATTAAGTTTTTGAACGATGCATTTCCTGCCACCAAACCGCGAACGCTTAAGTTAACATCGGTAGACTGCCGAGTGAGACCGTCTAAGTTTCTACGAACAGTAAAACTACTAAGTTGGTTTTAGCTTGGTTAATACCGAGTACCTTTTCAACAAACCATGCCTCCACAACGTGAAGACTTGTTGCATTGGTTCGAATATAACATTTAGATGTTTACCTGAGACAGTTAGAGTAATATTATCAGCATGGCCCTCCGCATCGGCGCGAGAGTTCTGAAGCTTAAGTAGAAATTCGTCGATAAACATGGGTTACAATAAGCCTGGCATTTGGGATCAAAGCAAAACAAGTTATATCTATCTAAAGTGTCCATGAGACTGAGACAGAACTGCGTCTTGGACAAATAAATCTTATTCCTAAATTGATACGATCAGGTAGACCCGTTTTTTATTGACGCTGAATCTGATAAATTTTTGCAAAAGTACACTAAAAAAAATATTTTGCTTATCTCTGTTTCCGACTTGAACATAACCCCACCTGAATATGTTTTAAAATTAGCCAAGACCAACATAAAATGTATCTTAAACAACGAAACCACTTAGCAGCTAGCAGGTAGGTAGATCAAACAAGATCAAATTAAATTTTTGCATTGGGCAAATCAAATCAAATAAAATAACCTGAATGTGGAACATGTCACAGATCTCACATGTTAGTTAACGTTGTCTAATTATAATTATGTAAAATTTGAAAATACATGTGTTTGATAGCAGTAATCTGTCGACGATAAGTGCTGAGACTGATGGATAGATGGCATATCTAAGAAAAAACTCTTATGGTTTTTAGGAAGTAGTTTTAGGTAGAAATTTTATGACAATTCGACTATTCGACTACTTGTGTTAATTTCAAAACAATGGAAACAATGGAAAGACCGTAAAGTAAAGTTGCGTGAAATAGCTGGCTCCTTAAAGATATCAAACACAGGTGCATTAACATTTGTCCATGAGAAAGCTCTGCCCAAAGTAGGTCCAGCGCTTGCTCACATTGAATCAAAAACAGCAGCGCGGGATGTTTCAGTTCGGAGCTGTTTAACCGTAATAAACATGATTTTTTGCGTCGGTATGTGACAATCGAGAAAACATGGATCCACCACTTCACTCCGAATTCAAATCGACAATCAGCTGAGTGGACATCAGCCGGTGAAAGGCGTCCGAAGCGACCAAAAACTCAATTGTCGGCCGGTTTGTAGAAAGAAATGGTGAAAAACCGGTGCCAAATGCAAAAGAAAGAAGTACTCGTGCCCCAAGACAATGCATCGTGTCACAAGTCATTTGGAATGAGTGTACTATTCTTGAAGGAAACTATATTAATAAATAAAATCAAACTTTGAAAAAAATTTTGTTTTTAGTAGTTCGCCTCGGGACTTATTGACCAGTGGTTATGTTTATTGCGATTCTTGTTCTTTGGTTTTACTCTAAGAAATATATATCGAGATAATAGAAAAATGTTTGTGTCTCTCTAGGTTATGTTAAAATTAGATATATTTTACGTTTTTCTAGATATAAAATATTCGTGCCCAAAACGAGATATATTTTATATATAAAAGTCTGTGAGAATATAACTCTGCGGGAAGTAATCTATCTTGGTGAATAAATGGAATTTAGACGATCGCTGTTTCAAAGATTGGCCTGTTCACAGATATTTCAACGAATAAGGTGCATTTGCGTAGTTAGCTTAAGACCTCCTAGACAAATCAAACGTGTCCCCATTTTGATAGATCAAGTATAACTATTATTTGTGAAGGGGCCAATCTGGTGGGTTCCTAAGTGGGAATCATTTTTATTTCCCAAGAGTAACTACGCATATATACACCTAGTACGTTGGACATCTCTGTGAGCTCGTAGACATTACTTGAGTATTGCAGAAATTGATCAACTTCCGGATGAATAACAAGTGAATCTATTTCATCGTACCAAAATGAGACATTTTTTTATTTGTTCAGAAAGTCTTCGGCTAACTACGTATGTATATACCACGTTGTTCATTGGACATCTCTGTGACCTTCCAAACGTCTAAATTTCATTGATTACAGTTTTGCTAAAATTGATAAATATTGGGGTCAATAATAAATGAGGGTACCCCATTGTATCAAAATTTACGATATTTTGTGTTTTTATAGGAATTTCAAAGCTAACTACACGCGTACCCATTGTTTGTTGGACTGGAGTGATCGTTGAAGTGATTTTCGATACAGGGAACGTTCAAATTCCATTCATTTTAGTTAATTGATCAACTTCACGGTCAATAACAAATGGGTTTACCTCATCGTATCAAAATGGGAATAATTTTTACTTGTACAGCGCATTGCAGAAAGCCTTCAGGTAACTAATACGTTTTTACACGTTGTCCGCAATCACTTTCTTCCATTTACACATCTATAACTCAATTATACATATAATACTATACGGTTATTGTTTGGTTTTAGATAAATAATATTTGAACCATAATATGTGTGACATTTTTGTTTACTTTGAAAGGCAAGTGTAAGCTTCATTTGCCTTATTTCTTACGTTTAAAAATAAAATCAATGTTTACAATTTTTTGTTATGACGCAAAATTAAGTAGTAAACCAATAAAGAAAACCCAGAATTCATTAGAAAATGTTTGGAATTTCCATATACAAATTTACGCTTTATCTAAATTGTAAACAACAAACCGATAGTGATAGAAATTACGAATAGAAGATTGAATGTGAATGAATGAAACGTTGCAAAATTCATAAGAAAATGTAAATTAGCGGTTTATTTATTATCGCAAATGAAATAAAATTTAATTAATAAATCAAAATGCGGTAAACATATGGGCAGCTCAAAGTCAACTGTGATTTAATCAAAATAATTTTAGATAAGGCACTCGATCGGTTTGAGTACCTCAACCGATACCCCATAATTTATATTTGTGAATTGCATTGTACTTTATAAAGGGTCTTTCAATAGGGAGGCTACACATTTGTTAGGCTATTGCGCAGCCTTCTTGTTAAAGCAACATCTGTCAACATTAATGTAAATTGTTCCGAAGTGTATAGCAAAACACCAATGGAAGGTTATAGCGTTAAATAACGTGTGCAAGTCATCAAATTTTATATTCAAAATCAATGCTCTGGTCGAGAAACCGAATCGATAAATAATCAACCAACACTCGTACGACAACCTCTGTATGTGTTGACCTCGATAAAGAACGCTTAGTCATCGCTTCAATATATGTATTGCCCTCCAAATAATAACGTTTCGGCAGATATCTACAAAAAATGTCTTGCAATCCTGGGCCAACATTTTATGGTCGCCGGTGACTTTAATGTCAAACATACCTACTGAGATTCAATATTGAATACTCCAAGAGGACCTCAATTAATGAATGTTATTAAAAAAAACACTACGATGTAGCATCGTGTGGCCATCCAACTTATTGGCCTACTGATCGTCCAGAAATCCATGACGTCCTTGATTTTAGTCACAAGTAGAATAAGCCGAGAAATAATTCAGAGGCCTATCTATTGAAGAAAAAGAAAATTGTATGAACATTTTACTATTTTGTTCTATTTTGTTTCTACGCTTGCTATAAGAAAACGATAGCCGTCGAAAATTAATGTCGATTTCAATAGTAAGGCCCCAGGCTAAACCACTTTTGGAGTTATCTTCTGATCATTCTTCGGTCTTACTACATTACTGGGCTTAACAAAAGCCATATTTTACAAACAACCATCTAACGAACATCTTTACTAATTGTTTGAAATTCAAGATGCACATCAGCCTATTTCAGCCTCGTCTAAACCAAAGAGCAAACATACAAGACACACCATAAAATTCTCTGAAATAGAAAACATGTTAATAGAGAAACGTCGCTTAAGACTCATCTGGCAAATTAATCGATCCGCAGATGCTAATCACAACTTTTATCAGGCAAAAAGTAAACTGCAAAGCCTACTAAAAAAAAACAAGATGATTTATATGCAAAACTGTCTTAAGGAATTGTCTCCCTATTCAGACACAAACTATTCGTTATGGAAGGTTACTGAATACTTTAAATGGCCTCAGCAACCAAACCCCAAATTCGTCTTTCTAACAGTAGGCTAGAATTCACTGCAAAAATTGGATTATCGATGGTTCAAAAAGAAAATGTAGCAATCAGATCTGAGAGGAAATTCAAGATAGAGATACCACTAGTAAAGTTTATTATTGCACATCAAACTCAATTAATGAAAGTCCCTGGGTATGATTGAATAACAGGTGAAATGCTTGGACGACTGGCTCAAATATTCAATTCAATTTGTCAACTATGAAAATGATCCCGAAGCCTGGCAAGGATCCTGCCAAAGTCTCGTCATATAGACCAATAAGCCTACTATAAATCATCTCGAAAGTATTCGAAATATTATCCCTAATCATCAATTTGATTTCAGAGCCGAGCGCGGAACCATTGAGTAAGTGCACCGAGTAGTTACAGAAATAAGGTTAGCATACGAAGAGAAGAAATACTGTTCCGTTGTCTTCTTAGATGTTGCCCAAGCATTCAATATAGTTTGGCACGAGGGTCTGCTTCAAACAATTAATCTTAAATTGTCAGAAATTTATTCGCGTGAAGTTTCTCACTATACTGTACAGTTTGTTCTAAATCATAAAAACATTTAGATGTGTTAATGAATATAATATACTAAATTCGGATAAACCGATTAAACCATTGATTGATGCGTTTTTACGTACTAATGTAGATTGAACTTGCTACAAATTTGATAATACCTATAATATTCTGGGAAACATATAGAAAATCAGTTTAGCTTGGAGTACTACAAATCAAACGTAGAATTTCTGAGTCTTTCCAGAAATCTCCAAAAAATCAGCATGCAAAGTGACGTATATATTGAAATGCGACTAAGCCTTTGTAATAGAAAAACACGTTTATTTTGGCAAAATTGGGAATTCAGGGTGATTAGGAAAGCCAAATTGGTACTCATCTTCTATAAATCACATGTACGGTTTTCCAAAATTAGCCGTGAAAATACTATAATCCGCGTCTCTGATTGGCGTTTATTTAGAGATACTTCTAGGTCCTATATAAGAGAAAAACACGTTTATTTTCCCAAAATTTGAAATTCAGGGTGTTTAGGACAGCCAATTTTGTATTGATCTTCTATAAATCACATGTATGGTTTTCGGAAATTGTTCAAACCGTACATGTGATTTATAGAAGATCAACACAAGATTTCCCCTTATTAAAATTCAATATATCGAAGAATTTATAACAGACTTACTAGACTTACTAGACTTTATATTGAGACATTCTACAACTACATCTACACATTTATTGTTATTGTTTCTTTTTATGACAGATTTAGGATAAATTTCATTAACGTAGAAATTTAGCAACTTATGAAGTCGTACTTGTACTTGTACATATCACAGATATTATATTAAATACATTACCTCTAAACCGGACGAGAAAGGCATTTTGACTGGAGTACCATAAAGGCAGTGTGCTTGTGCCCAACGTTATAGTTAATTTTCACTTCACACCTACCAACGTCTTCTGCAACAACATATCTATGACATCGAAATCTGGATAAAGAAATGGAAGATAAAGGTCAATGAAGTCTCAAGCAAATGGAACAGAATACCTAGGATTCCATCTAAATCAACTGGTTGATGGGGATATATACAACCATTAACCTAGAATACAAATTACAAAAGATATGGATCAGCTATAAGGGAAACTATCATCTTAGCCGAATTGTTGGCGAGAAATAGTTATATCCCACGAGCCAACCACCGAGTCAATCACCCTCGAGTCAACCACCTATGCCAAGAATGCATCATAGAGCAGACTCGGCATAAATTCCTTATTTGCATTGTAACAGAAATTAATTCGCGTACAATAATATTCGCGCATCTCATTAAATAAATCTTAGTGTTAAGTTATTTAAAGTGATTCAAACAAAAAAAAAACGCGAACAAAAATAAAATTGTGTAACATATTAATGGATTGTAAAAAAAGTGCATTTAAATTAAACACAACATTTTCGTTTGGTGAATTGTTTTTTTGTGAAAATATCAACAAGTGAACAATCGAGAATTTTTGGAGTCTGATCAACTTTAAAACTCCCGATGAACTACTACGCACTCCTAATTTTTGTATGGTAAGCGATTTTTGAATAAACTATTCCTGTACTAAATTATAATTTCTAAACCCATTACGTTGTAAAATTGTGTTGTGTTATTCGTGAGACATCTTCGTATTATTGCTTAAATTTTTTTTTTTGATTACATAGATCAAAAGAGTTCACGAGTGTATAAAATTGTATGTCGTAAGACGATATCAAAATTCATAAAGAAATCGTCAGTCCTATTCAATTAAAAAAAAATTAAAAGAATACAATTTGTTAAGAGACAAGCTAATAATGGAACAGGAGATCGAAAAAACAATCAGATTGTTTCAACTGCCGATGCTGTCAAAAACATAAGACCGTTTGATGGGGACATGAATTCGATCTACTTCTTGATTTATAGTGTCGATATCATCATAAAGGTATGTGAAAAAATTAAAAAGTTAACGATAATGATTATAGGATGCAATTAAAAACGTTCTAATTCTTAACTTCGCAGACAAACGTGATGAGACGACGTTAATGTTTGAGCTGCATAACTTAATTAAGAACAATTTATAGACGGATGATCTCTACGAAAAGGTCACCCAAATCTCTACGTTATTAACAAACCAATTAAAATTACAAAAATTGGAAAAATGCGTAATGGAAGCGAAGCTAGAATTATGTACAAATGGGATTAACAATATTTATTGGAGGAAATAAAGTTGTAAGAGCAACAAAAATGTGCGAGGGATTTGCTCAAACAAGCGGAACTCATAGTAAAATGTCATAATTCCAAACACCGTGGAATTAACGAAAACTATGCTACTCTCAAACGCAATTATTATTTTCCAAAAATGAGGGAACTAATAACAGATTACGTAAGAAAATGCGAAGCCTGTAACCTTAATAAATACGAAAAAATCCCGAGTAAAATAAAATTTCAAATTACGGAAACTCCAATATCACCAATGGAAATCATTCATTGTGATACTTTTAGCCTTAGACGGAAACATTTTCTTACCATAATTAACAAATTTTCAAAATTCGCCCTTGCCTTAATTCATAGGCAAGGGCGAATTTTGAAAATTATATTATTTTTCGATAGGAAATCAACAACCATTATTTCCAAATTTAAAAACTATTTTGCCCAACATGGCGTACCAGCAAAAATTCCGAATTATTCAAAAATTTTACCGAAATGCATAACATTGAGTTACATTTCACAACCCCAAAGACGAGCACCGGGAGTAGCCCGATCGAACGATTCCACTCCACTATCACAGAAATCGCTCGAATTATTTATTCACGGGATAAAAAACTCTCTATTTCCGAATTAATGGACGAAGCTTTACTAACATATAACAACTCTATCCATTCGTCTACTAATCTAACTCCATTTGAGTTATACAAGGGTCATCTCAACGGTCTGAAACCAATACCAGGTCAAGTTAAATATCATCCTCAAGAATATCTGGAAGATGTTAGGGAGAATTATAACACTGTTAAAAATATAGTAAGGGAGCATAATTCAAAATTACAAAAAAAACGTAATAACTAAAATCAACCGAAATAGGAAAGATCCTAGGGTCTATGAACCAGGAGAAACTATTTTTCAAGTAAACACCACTTGGGACAAATTAACACCAAAATATAGTAAACATGTCACAGTTCCAAATAATAATACAAATGTTATTACAAATAAACGTATGGTACATTAAAAACTAATAAGACCATTACAGGTACACACCATGTTCAATCCTACAGTTAAAAGAAATCTTCGGCTTTAATAATATCAAAGGGATACTTGGGCTAGACATGGGTAAAGCAAGAATAATAATAGGATATTCTAAGCTTATACACATTATAGAACTAGACGATTTGAAAAGTAATCTAGAGTCTATTAATAAAAACATCAATTTAATTTCCAAAATGCAGGAACGAGTAAATTTGGCAAAAATAAAAACTAGTATAAACTAGGGTTAGAATTATCATACTTATAGTCTTTTGTTAGAACCAAAAGAGGATTGATTAACCCATTGGGAACGGTAATCAAAAGCATAACAGGGAATCTAGACAAGGAAGATTACATTTAAATTCAAAATGCAATTACTCGCAGTTAGAAAATGGCAACTATATGGTAAATTCTCAATTTCAAAGTAAAATCAAACTGAACGAACAAATGCTTCAAAGGTTTGATAACATAACTAACCATATTAATAATTTAACTAGTATTCTTGAAAAACGGTTAGAATCACAACGTTCAGAGTCTGAAGCGCAGTGGCAGTACATATTAGTCGACGATTACTTTCATCGTATAGATGACAATATTGAAATGTTGAAAGATCAAATTAGTACCGTACATGCAATCTTAACATTTTCAAAAGTAATCTCGCGCCATATTTTTAACAGACAGGAATTAATTTACATCCATGAAAACCTAGAAAAAATAAAGTAAATTTGGCTTCATACGAAGACGTTTATGAATTGCTTGTACTTAAAGCTTATTATAATGGAACAAACATTATATTAGGTATTCAAATACCACAATTTTATAATGATATACTAACCTACTACTATATACAACCCATCCCAATAAATAATTCCCAAAAAATAATCACAACAACCAATTACATAATCCAAAACCATAAAGTTTCAAAGTGTCAACGTATTATTGCCAAAGGGAGCAAATACACAACATCAACAACAGTTGTATACCTCAAATAATCAACAATCAGCATGCAAATTGCAACACGATCTCAATCTTCGATATTGAAGACATAGAGTACCTCTATGTATCATCGACAAAAAACATTCACGTATACTCAAACTGCAAAGTAACAAATGCAATGGTAAAAATGAAAAAACTACTCCATTTTAAAAACTGCTCCGTTTCAAAAACAATTAATGATATAAGTTATAGTAACTAAAACTAAATATATTTTCATATGTTGGCCGTAATCCTACCTTTCGACGGCTTTACTACAAAGATGTCAGAGGAGATAAATTTACCACGATTGGCAAATATTTCAATAAACAACGTGGAAACCATAAATTATTTACAAAAAAAATGAAATGAAACGAAATAATTATAATATCATTTCAGGAACCTCAATCATATCTTTTATTCTCGTCTTAATAGCAGTCATTTATATCTACCTGAAGCTTATTAGGAAATACACCGGGATGAGAGACAAAACGAACACCGGGCAGAACCAGGAGAACCTGCAAGTGAACGTGTCCGTGAACGACGCCGAGGGGTAGGAATTATATTCCACGAGTCAATCACCCTCGAGTCAACCACCTATGCCAAGAATGCATCATAGAGCAGACTCGGCATAAATTCCTTATTTGCATTGTCTACACGAGTAACTTAAACTCATAAAGTAAAAAGAGCCAAATTGTAAATTTAAATTTTCAAATTATAATTTTAAATAAAGTCTATATCATCAATAAAATCAATTTCAAAATTTAATAAACCTGTACAGGAGCATCCGCTAATTATGCATTCGCAAATTCAGCAAAACGCATTAATATAATATAATTAATTATTTGATTTGAAAAAAATCAGTTCTTGATCGATAACATAATAAATTTTATAACGTAACGTAATATCAAAGTATTTAATTTAAACCTTTTCGGAACGCTTCCCCGTACTACAAAAATCGTTATCATCGGCACACGCTGATAACTAAATCTAAAAGATATACCTCTATGTCTTCACGAGTAAAGAAGAAAACGATGGCTGTGACAACATGAGTTATAAAATTATAAAACTTATTTAATGATAAGAAGAAATTCTGATAACTTATTGTTATTTTCAAGCTGAAAGATTCACATGTGGTTCCAACAGGACAGGATGCTACGCGCCATACAACGCATGTCACGAACAACATTCTGCACGAGCGATTTGAGGCATGGTTATCTAGCGCGGGGGCGACATGAACTAACCACCGAATCGAGCGATTTAACGCCTTTACACTTGTTTCTTTGGGGCTATATTAAATCGCAGGTCTATGCAAATAAACCGCAAACAATTGATGCCCTAAACGTCAATATCACGAATGCCATCCAGTAAATTCAGGCAAATTTATGCGACAAAGTCATCGAAAATTAAACCTCCTACCAAACACGTGCCACCAAGCAAAGCCTTATTGAAAGACCCTTTATACATTCTTCACACATGTCTGTATATTTTGTGTTTTATTACTCCTTCTAGGAGGTAAATCGTACCATCATATAAATGGAAATTTTACTCATGAATTTTCATAAGTAAAATATATAACTATTGGCCGTACAGATAGCTAATAAATTTATTTAAAACTGTAAAAACCACTTATTTGGAATTTCCAAATTAATCATATTAATATATATGTAGTATAAAATATTTTTGTTGAAATTTTAAGACAATTTTTATTTCGTTTTGTGACAATGAAATGAGGTTTCAAGTAATAAACAGTACAAAAAAATCCAAGATCGATTGCATGAGCATTGAAATCCCGTTTACACAAGAACCAATTAATTATTCACTACTAACATTAAAAATCGTATTAGAGTTTTTTTTGGTGGATCAACTAAAACCAGATTAAAATTTTATTAATTCTTAAAAAACGGTTTGTTTATACAACTCGTGTATCAATATTTTCGATGATGATGACACAAACAAATTCGCGCGTACATAGTAAAAACAAAATCACAATTAATTTGTAAACAAGAAAACCCCGATCATATGGTTTCGTACGTTGACTTTCACTTAATTTTTCGGCAACGATCAAAAAATAAAATTACAATAATAATTATGTTCAACAGTGGTATCGGGGACAAACATTATTTAAAAAAAAAATATATTTACCTTTTCAATTATATCATCAAAAACCACTCATCAGTCTCGTCAATTTATCGCAGTAAATTTATTTCGGATCACAGCAAAAAAATTTAATTTAGAACTCTAAGTACACAAAAATAATATTGTCCTCGTCATTTCTAATTATATAAACAATATATATTTTACGTATCACACTTTATTTTTATTAAACAATTCAAGTTTATTATTATTTTGTTTTATTTTTATCTTTCACACAATTTATAATTTCACTTAAAAAAATAAATGAAATAAAAAAAATTTCTCGCGTAAAATTTCGCGGAATAAAGAAAATACAAAACACTATTTACGAAGTGTATTCATCTCAAATGTTCAAACTAAACTGAATAATATTTCATTCAACAGTTTTTTTTGTTATTTTAAAATAGCTGACAATAAATAAAATTTAAAACGAAAATAATTGTTAAAGATATTTTATGTTATGATGATTGGTAAGCGAAATTAGTTGTAGCAAGAAAAGAAAGATCCTTTCTTTCTTTCTTATTTGAGGAAGGGATATCTCTTATCTAGCTAGGTAGAATTATAGTGTGGGACGTCTTCTAATTTCTTTAGATATGTATTATGTGGTACACCCGTTGACATTTTCGATCCTTTATATTATGAACGATTTGAGCTTTTAGACGTACGGTTTGGAAATTTTTTTAGTTCGTGGTACGTGTGGACTCAACGTTACACGTTTAATTTTTTTGGTTTTGTGTTATGCTTAAAAAAATCGAAATTCTGATTCAGTTACTAATACTGTTATCAGAATGTGTAACATAGATAGTATATAAAGAATTATTATATTGGAAAATCCAAGATTATTTTATTTTTTGTGTAACCGCACATATTGATATATAGGTAGATAAAATAATAAAGAAAATAAGGTAAGCCTGATCAAAAAGATATTGTATACGTTTATATTCGTTAGGGAATTGAGATTTACTGGAGATAATAGCAAACGAATTTTGACTGCTGTGAACTCTTTGTTATGTATATCAAAATATACTGACTGGTATAAATAAAACGAAAATGATTAGTATCTTACCGAAGAGTTTAATGGACTGTTGTATATACAATTTTTAAAGTCAATCTTAAGTCATGTACCAGGTGTACAAGTATGAAATTCGGATTTCAGACAACAGATGGTGCACCCATGCAGTTTGTGCTATACAAATTTGTGTGCATAGTGTTGTATTGTTGTGTTCAACATGTCGAGATTTATACCGTACAAAGAGCATTCGCGTACAGCATTAATTTTTTGTTTTCATTTGAAGAAAACTGCTGCTGAATCATCCCGATTACTTCGAGAAGCGTATGGTGAACATGTTCTACCGCAAGATACGTGTGAACGAAGGTTTCGGCGTTTCAAAAGTGGTGACTTCGATGAAGATTGTGAAGATGTGTAAGATAACAAAATACAATAAAATACATAAGTAGAAATAAAGTAAAGCTCCCTAGGTAAGGAAATACCTTTGTTGGAGCACAATTAAATTGAAGCAAGTTGTAGGTGTGCGCCTTGAATGCGTTGCCAAAATCCATCAAATCAGGTAAACTAACTTTATTTTTATTACTAATAATTATCAGTTTAGGTTTTTTGGTTATTTCCACAAGAAATTCGGATGACAAGTGAGAATGGATTTTTTCGTCTGTCAAATATTTTCAATAAAGTAATAAACTATTAATCTTTTCAGATGCTGAGAAACTACAGGAAGTAATTAAATCAGTAAAGTTAAGTATTACAAATTTAGTAATTAAAGTTAAACAAATCTATTTATCTAATTTTACATGTTTTTCAGCTACGAATTTACTTTGCGGTGTTACAGCTGTGCGTGTGTGTGTGTGTGTGTGTGTGTGTGTGTGTGTGTGTGTGTGTGTGTGTAAATCAAGTGTTCATTTAATTGAAATATATGGTTTTGCAGAATATATTTAAATCGTTGTTTTATTGTGAATCAATCTACTGTGATGCTGACCCTCTTGATGACGATTCCCGACATATCGGCCCCGTTGACGAATTACATGAGTCAATCAATGGTAGAAGCGAGACATCGCTTTCATTATTGGTCGCTTAAATAAACCCTTCGACGCCTTGACGGTTACCACACGAACGAATTCGTCTTGGCCTGGGTGTGTTTCTGCGACGCGACCCAATGTTCACTGACCTGGTTTAAGATTTTCATCCTTTAGGATCACTACATCGTCAATCTTAATATAATCTTAATGCTTCAATTTCCACTTTGACCAGCGGTTAAGAGTGGTGAGATATTCAGATTGCCACTTTTTGCACAATGCTGGAACATCTGTTGAGTCATCTGCCATCGTGATATACGGTTAACCTTTAAATACGTGATATCAGGCTCGCGCACAGTTGTGATAGGTTGTCCAATGATGAAATGTGCGGGTGTAAGAGCGTCGATATGTTCTTCTAGAGACTCACAAAGAGGTCGAGAATTTAGTAGACCCTCAATCTGTGTCAACAATGTGTTCAGTTCTTCATACCTTAGGATGGCCGGCCCGATGACACGTTGTAGATGAAATTTTACCGACTTAACGGCTGCTCCACAGAGCCCGTTAATATGTGGTGATGCCGGCGGAATGAAATGCCATTTGGTATTGTTGGTGGCTGCCCACTCAGCGATATGTTTTTCTTCCTTAACTGTTGGAAATGTTTCAATTCATTTGCAGCTCCAACAAAATTTGTTCCGTTGTCACTATAAACGTCCGTACAGATGCCGCGATGACTTTGAAACAGTTTGAATGCTGCAAGAAACGTATCAGTTGTTATGTCAAAAGCCAACTCGAGGTGCATGGTCTTGGCTGCCATACAGGTGAATATTACAAGATACCCTTTGCAGGTTGTACATTTTTTTGCCGGGCTTGCTTTTATGGTGTACGGACCGGCACAGTCTACACTAGTTTGGAGGAACACTAGTTTGGTGTAAACTTCCTTTGTCGAAAACATTTGACGCCACGCTTCGGATTAAATCTTTGCATCGAAGTAGCGTATTGCTGCCTGAGAATTGACATCAACAAATTGGTCCCGTGTGCAAATGTCGTTCATGTGTCTCGTTAACGATTTTTCGTGTTATGGGATGATTGCCTGTCAAAATTATCGGATGTTTTAGATCATGTTGTTCCGTGGCGTGTGCAAGGTGGTGGTGATAGAGAAGAGATATAATTAGATTTATTCAGGGGTCAGTTATTGCGCAAGTTGATAATTTCATTCGGGAAACTTGAAAGTTGCGCTTCCTTTAGTATTATTTTGTTCGACTCGTACAACTCAGCTACCGTTAAAGGCCTTGGATTCGAAATTTAACATTGCGAAAATTGTAATTTGCTCGCTTAATCCAAGCCAGAACTCGAATTGCTTTGGTTGCTCTGGAAAATCTCTCGATGATTTGATTAACTGTAGCAATTTTGTCGACGTCTTCACGTACTGGATTTTCTCTAGCGACATTTCTTAATGCTAGAGTAGAGGTAGAACACCCCCCTGGTGGGGTTTCTGGTAGTTTAAATGGTTCGTGTCGTAGCCAATCTGGTCCCTGCCACCACATTCGGTTTCCGATAAGTTCACCTGGAAGAACACAACGGGAATGTCTGCTGGATTTTGTTTCGATTTAACGTAGGACCATTGCTGAATATTCGTTGAGTTTAATATTTCTGTGACTCGATTCAGCACGAATATATTTCCCATTCTAGGTGGATTTGCCAACCAAGCGAGTGCAGTAGTGGAATCCGAGCATAATGATACTTGTGGAGGTACTTTCCAACGACTTGATTATGGACGCTAGCAATCGGACGAGTCGCAGAGCCGCGCATACTTCCAAGCTAGCGATGTAGAGGTACTTGATCGGTGCGACCTTGGTCTTTGCAGCAATGATGTTCGTTTGCACCTTTCCATGTGAATTTACACTGCGCGCGTAAATGACAGCGGCATATGCAGCGTTAGAGGCATCTGCAAATCCACATAGGTGCACTTGGTTATTGGAATTAAGCCATCTCGGTATTCTGATATCCTCCAATAATTGTAAATTGGTTCGAATTTTTAACCAGTGATTTTGAACATCTGTAGGGAGTTCATCATCCCAATCAATCTTTAGCAGCCACAAGCCTGGAAAAAGTATTTTGATTGCGACTGTTACAGGTGATAACCATCCCGTTGAATCGAATACACGCGAAGCTTCAGATAACATGTTCCTTTTAGTGGACTTGGTAGATATTGACAAGACGACCTTAAACGAAAAACAATCCCCTTGTGGATCAAATTTAATACCTAGCAAGCCTCATTAGGGAAATTAGCTCAGTTTGGGCGGCTATAGAGTCATTAATTTCACTCGCTCCAGAAATTAAGTCATCCATGTAAAAATCCTTGATTAGTGTGTCTGCGGCGTTTGGGTGAGTATCTCGGTGCAGCTCTGTTATTTACTAAGAGCCTGCGTTGCCAAAAACGAAGCTGATCAATCCACAGCTGACGGAACATTTCCTCGATATCTGCCGTGTAGATGTAGCGGTATTTCCGGAATCTTTTTAAAATTTCTAGGAGTGTCTGCTGTATGGTCGGTCCAACCATTAACGTATCATTTAGTGATACTCCTGAGGTAGATTTTGCTGACGCGTCGAATACGACTCGGAGCTTGGTCGTTGAACTAGTCTCTTTCGTTACAGGATGATGTGGCAGGTAATATTTTTTGTCATTTGGCAGGTCTACTTCGTTTTCTGGTATTGCTTCCATGTTACCAAATGGTTCATACTCCTCTAGGAATTTGGTGTAATTTCGGTGTAGTTCAGGACCCCTTGTCAGTTTTTGTTCAAGCGATGTGAACCTCCTAATGGCTTGATTGAAAGATTCACCCAATGCAGGTTTATTGTGCTTAAAAGGTAGTCGCACTGTGAATTTACCTGAACTTTCAATGGTTAAATGATTGTTGAAATGTTCGATGAAACACTTTTCATCTTCTTTACAGTATAAAAACGATGTTTGTGGACGATGTTTATCTCTTCTTGGGCAGACAAACAGGTGGTGGTTTGTTGCGGCAAGCCATTCGATTCGTTGGTTCCTCCAACGATCCATCCTAATATAGCCTTCTGGGCAACGAGATGATATTTTTTTATTTGGCCGTCGGATAAAAGCAGCAGAAATTTGTCACAGCCAATTAAAATATCTATATTACCCGGTATGTGGAAATCAGGATCAGCCAAAGTAAGGTGATTTAGATGCTCGAATCGGTCTCGATTTATCGATTTAGGAGGAAGGTTGGATGTGATTTTGGGTAGCATATATGCAGTTACATCAAATGTGAACCCTTCGTTTGTTCTGGATCTTACCAACAGAGATGATACCCCTCTTGAGCAGCTGGCTCTTCATCATTAATCGTATTAATATTAAATGTTGCATTGGATTACAACGTTTAGTCTCCTAGCACAGTTCTCGGTAACGTACGATCGAGTTGATGCGGAATCCAACAAGCCGCCCTTCGCCAAATCTCTCACGTCGACAATTGCGGTTGGTAGTAGTGCATCATAACTTACAGGTTGATGTGATGAGTGTAAAACGTTGACTTCATTTACATCCATTTTCTTTGGCACTGGTGGCATCGTCCTCTCGATCTACACTTGAATACGACATGCCTTTCTGCTAGACAGTTGAAGCATCTGAAACTGCTGCTTATATATTGTCTACGTTTTTCTAAACCCATTTCGATGAAAGTAGGACATAGAGCATAGAGCGCAGTTCGGTGGTGGCCTTGTCTCGGTATTGGTATGAAAGATTTTGGTAGGAGTCTCTTGTTTACCTTGAACTTTAGTGGTTGGTTGTTTCAATCCTTCGAGAGAATTCATTCTTTTGCTTAAAACCTCCAACAACTCGTCGATCGTTGGGAAATCTTGGTATGAGGACTCGTGCTTCCACATCTGCAACGAGGTATCATCCACCTTTTTTCAGCCAGGTAAACCAACCAGCAATCCCTTGATTGTACACTTTGCCCTAGAGCCTTCAGTCCCCGAACAGTTTCGTCACACGTATCGAATAGTTTACCTACAGTGTCAACAGAGGGTTTAACTATTCGTGGCTGACTGATATAGGTTTTTATGAAATCGTTTACAATACTCCGTTTCCTGTCATAGCGTTTGACGAGTTCTTGGAATGCTTCAATATAACTTGAATCATACACACGAAAGTGGCGTACTAAAACTTCGGGTGAGCCGCGCAATTCACCCATCAAGTACTGAAACTTTTGAGCTGGCGAGAGATTTGTATTCTGAGTTCATTCATGGCTTGAGTCTAGTGTTATCAACAGCTACTGTATACCGTAAGCGATATACGATTTAAGAATGTTTAAAAATTTTTCGAGGGCTAAATTGCAGTCAGCTTCGCAATAAATTCAATCCCAAGCTTCGAATAGAAAAACATTTTTAAGGATATCATAATATATTCTATAGGATAATCCGCATTACCGCCTAACGTAATCTTGCGACAAGTAGAGCCTGATATTTTTAGTTTAATTAAGTTGTGATCGGTAATACCTAAAGGTATAGGTTATCAACTTCGAACGCATAATTCCTAACCGATTTAAGAAATACATAATCGAAAGTCGAGACATGATTGAGCTCTAGTTGGCGTATTTACTAAACCGCAAGGTAACCGCGAGCTGCTAATCGCCTAATATTATAATGTTATTCTTGTTACTAGATTGCAGAAAAATATCGAGTTCATTACAGAATGAAGTTCTGGAAGCATAATCTTCGTTGTAAAAGCGGTAAATGCAAACGAACGTCCAAATTATTTTATCTATTAGAAGATCTACAATAATAATATCAGCTGATGACAAGTTTAAGCATTTGATTGATGAAACGACTAAACTGTTATGAATAAAAACACCAACAGAACCAGAACGGTAATTATTGTTACAGCATGAATTAAAGTTATAATGAGGCAAAAAATATCCACGACATTCATGCGAGTACATCCAAATTTCTGAAGCAAAAATCAAATCGAACGGTGTTGGACGAAGATGATTCACAAACACAAAAACAACTCGCCGAGCAATTGGGCGTGAGTCAAGAAGCTGTTTACAATCGACTGGTACTGGTAGACGGGTACCACATGAGTTGAACGACAGGAAATGGAAAAGTGCAAAAACACATGTGACATTGTGCTCGCTCGGAAAGTCGATTTATTTTGAGAATCTCATGCGCAAAGAATCATGGATAGACCCAGGAGTCCACCCATTCACATCAACCGCTAGACCGAATCGCTTTGGCAGAAAGACAATGCTCTGTTTTCGGTGGGACCAGAGGGGCGGGGTTATGAGCTGTTATAACCTGGGGAAACGGTTAATAGCAAACGTTACCATAACAATGATCGACCGATTTCAACCGTTCGCTGCTTGAAAAAAGGCCAGAATACCGAAAAGGCAACACAAAGACATTTTTCTTCAGCTTACTCCTTCCGATTACCACTTGTTTGCGTAAAAATTGGATAGATGATTGGTTCGCAGCAAAAGGGGAAAATTTTTACTGAAGTGGTATTCACAAATTGTCCGAAAGATGGGAAAAAATGTATAACAAGCGATCCAGCATACTTTGAATACAGCATGTTTTATCATTCTTCAAACATTTCACATGTTTTTTAGTAAACAAATCCGCATTTCATACTTGTACACCTGGTACATATCCTGCATTATTTAATGTTTGCACCGTGTATTATATCAAGTTTGTTTAAAAGTAAAAGATATAGAAAACGGTACTAATGAAAGGTAAAAAAAAACAAAAACGGGTGGGCGGAGTAGATTATCGATTTTTTGAGTCTCTGACATCGACAATGCAGACAACGTCAGCAACATAGGAAAATATACTACAATCTCAATATTACCACTTTATTTTACGTGTGGCGTTGTGATAAAGTTGCAGTTTAGCGAAATAAGTTTACATTTTGATACTAAATCACCTAAATTATTCATCGGCTTATGGACCGAATCTTAATCGGCCTAAACTAAATGGCTCACCATAAATGTTTTACACTCAATTCTATTCAAGATTATAAAGTATGTTGCACACTATTGAAATACGTGGAAATTGCATTAATAAATTCTTCAAGCTAGTTCTAACTTTTATAAGAATTTTTTAAGTTAAAAATTTGAAATTAATTTAATCTTTGATTAACTGAAAACATCTGCTTAAAAATATGGAATAGCTACGTTCGTTATTCTATGGAATTTTATTTTCGATCGTGATTTTCAAGCGGTAAGTTGCCTTTGTAGATGTTCAGTTTGTTTTATCACATTTGTGATTGTGAGCTCATCGATAATTGCTTCATTAATTTTGAATTGTGTGATTTCTGATTTTCCAGTGTTAGTTACAATGCTGCGAGCCAGAAGATCACCAAAGACATCTCCAGCGACAACATTGACCAGTTGGGCACACTACACCAACAAAACGATACTCAAAGGGACATGACAATCGCTGAAACAATTGTTTCTGCATCTCTAAGTCAGATACACATATTATTTGCTATCACTATTTCGACATGCTTCCCATCGAATCCACTTGAACTGTGGAATATATACAATGATGACATGCCAGAAGACATTTTACATCGAATTCGTATCAGTTCAGGGAATTCCGATCTCGAGGTGAATGAGGAGATACATAACCAGGTTTTGCTTTTGATCGAAGACATATGTGTTACCTCATGTGCGGGAGTTTGTTAGTCAAGGAATGCCAACGCCATATCGTGGAATGAACGACGCTTTCAATCGAGAACATGAACGTGAAAACGATCGAGATGCATTGAACACAGAAGGAAGTGTTCGATACGATAAAGAAGGCAATTGATGATTGAAATTCCTCATGTCATTGATTTTAGCCATTGTTCGTGCGAGGTCCGAAATTGTTGTAGCAGTTGTTTCTTCTGGGATAGCGGCCACGTTGCTAGAAGGGTGCCGAACGGCTCATTCAGCGTTGAAATTACCGTTAGACCTTCAAACGACTGAAAAACCGACATGCAACGTTACGAAACACTCAGCAATGGCTAAAGTTTTGGTAGCAAGTAAAATCATCATCTAGGAAGAATACACAATGGTGCACAAATGCGAATTTGAAGCACTCAATTAAACTATGAGAGATCTGCACTGTCATTCCATTCCAAGATCGACCGCTGCCGATTAAATAAACGCCTGCCTCAAATCATCGACTTTGTGGCGCTCTGTGAAGAAACTTTAGCTGATGACAAACGTGCAAGTTGCATTGCTAAACGATCCGCCGAAGATTTCTCCAAGCAATGGCTGACTATCGGTAATGGTCATGTTCCTGTAGACGAATCGAACGGATTCAACAAAAATCATATTTGGTGGAGTGAACGAGTAATTCTTGCGGCAAAAAACAAGGATGTGGATCACTTAAACTTCACAATTCAAAATCCAATCGTTGTTCACTGCATTCCTCAAATCTATTGACTGTGTAACAAATGAAGACGAAGCAACCAACAATCCAACTGAATTTTTAAACTCATTGGATCTGCCTGGCTTGCCACTGCACAGGTTAAAACTGAAGGTTGTTCAGTAGTCATCATGCTTCGACTCATGGGTAATGTGATGCACACGACAATACTCAAAGGAAAGTTCAAAGGTGAGGAAGTTCTCATTCCGGGAATTCCGATGATCCCAACCGATATGCCATTCTAGTAAAAACGAATTCAATTTCCGATCCGCCTTGCATTCGCCATGACGATCAACAAATCACAAGGCCAATCCTTATCCTGTCTTTCACGGTCAATGCTACGAACAGCATGTTGCCGCTTTGTTCGTTCTCGCACCTGACAACAAAACGAAAAATGTCGTTTATCACAAGTTGTTTCAATGAAGGGAATCGAACCGAGTGCAACTCATCTAGTAAACAGATTAACAGAAAGTAGTGCAACAATGCTACGCGAATCATTTTGATTCACTTTAATAAAGCAAATGCCTTGCTGCGACGTGAATTACATTCATTTCAATGTAATTAAAATACATTTCATTTTGACTTTTGTACATATATTGAACTTAATTCATTTAACTGAGGCGGTACGAAGTCCGCCGGGACAGGTAGTTAAGTACCAAAATACTTTACCAAATTTTAGTTTTATATTTAAAGCATTTCAGTGTATCTTCTATCTTTCTCTCACAAAACAACAAGCTCGTGGATGATAAGGGCTTTATATGAGTGTCAGATTTCATTCATAGTACTGGCAGCTCACTGGGATAGCAAAATTCATTGGGATCTTTTGAGAGATGTTTCGCAAACTTATAATTATTTGCTAAGTCATTGTGTTTTTATTTAATATATGGTTAAAGTATTTGTCAGTACTTTGCAGGTTGATTACATTGCAGTCTGATGAGATGAACGAATATTTTAACTAAAATACTGTCAAAGCAAAACATATTGGTGTTTTTGACTGATTTAATAAAATTAAAATCATAATATTCACGAAATTATGCAAATTATAAATAAATGTTTAATGTAATCCGTTAGTTTGTTATGGCATGGCACGAAGCCATCACGCAGATTCTTCTAAATATGCACCCTTTCACGGTGATTTTACTGACTAAATCTTAGGGTTTTGGGTCGTGGGGAAGTTGAGGCTTGCATATTCCTGGTTTACACCGTGAAACAGAACAAAAATAAAAATAAATACTGAAACTAAATTGAATTAACACCAGAATTAAATGGGCCGAAATTTGAGGAAAGTGAGTAAAAATAATAGTAACTGGATGTATCCACCCAGGAACGACCGGATCTCCCAGAATGACAGGCGCAATGGCTGCTGAAGGCACCCCCGAATGACCCATCGACCCCCAGACGCCGATGCCAGGCACAACGAAGCAGCATTAGAGGGTAGGGACGCCTTCCCAACAGACAAAGCCCCTCTTCATCTGGAGAGGCCTCTATAGGTAGTCTCCCACATTACACACTTTGACAGCTGGAGACTGCCGAAGTGGCACGAGGAGACCGTGTGGATTTTACGGTCGTCCCCGAATGGACGATACATATGCTGGACTCACCACTCCGACCCTGTGGATGTCCTACCAAGGGGATAAAGTGGAGTGGCAAGCTCAGTCTGAAAGAAATTTAGTAATTCATTTTATGAGCAAACGAAACAAGGATAAGTACTAAAACAAGAATAATCACTGCACAGAATAACTCTAGGCCGATAAATGGGAAACGAAAACAAAGCTGAATGCTCGGAATCCTACGCCGTGCTGGTTTTTATTTAAATAAATTTTTCAAGAAAAAAACTAGGTAAAATCAGAGGCGAAAGGAGGATAAAAAAATCAAACTAAAAGGGTCGTGAAAATTCCGAAGCGAAAGAAAATCAATAAATAAATCGAACAAAATGGTCGCTGACTTGAATAATTATGTAGCGAAACCAACATGCACCCTCTCGCGCGTGCCAAACAACCGTAATGACACTCGATTACACAAAATATATTAAATAAACAAAATTTGAAAAATTTTCAGAAATTGAAAAATTAAAAAATTGAGAATTGAAAAATTGAAAAAAAATGAAATTTAAAATTGAAATTGAAAAATGTAAAATTTTGATTAAAAAAATCAAAAAAATCGATATCGCGATAACGATTTTTTCGTAAAACGCGAATGACCACGTTGTTGGCCATCCGTAACCGTAAATGTTGGGAGTCTTTAATCAAAAATTAGGCTGGCCACGTTGTTGGCCAGCCGTAATTGGGTTGGGCGTCTTCCCGCCTTTAACCAAAAATGATCTTGGGCGTCTGTCCGCCTTTGAGGAAACAAATACCTCTTTTCACGAAATCTTTTCCGTATCAGTGCGCACAAAACACATACAAAGACTCTTTATGTTCGTCTTTCTTTTATTCAGTAAAAAGTTGATTTATTCTCAAAAATTATTTTTTTTGTTTTTGTTTCGCTCAATAAAATATAATCAAAAAGATGACAGTTGTAATTATCATTAAAATTATAATATTTTACTCTATTTATATTATTATAAAATGATTTATTAACAAAATAATCAAACTTTAATATTAAACAAAATATTTTTTTTTAAACTAGACTAGACTGTCTTTATGAAAATTTTTAAACCCAAGAAAACTGTTTTCAAACCAAAACTGGACTCTAACTAAAAAAAAATTCTCGCACCAAAAAGATCTAGAATATTTTTGTTTTGCTGCTGTTTTTTTGGTTTTGTTTTTTGTGCGCGTCACTTCCCCGTTCACTCTTACCACTCATCAAGTGCACACAACAAAACGATAAAAACACAACAACAATATTTCTCTACATCTCCGCCGGTCGTACACACGCACAAGGTGTACACATTGGTCTCGCTCTAAAATTCATTCCACTTTTCAGGAACACTGGATGTGAACAAAACAGGCTAATTTCCATAGAAACAAACGATTTTAGTAGTAATACCATAGAACAGATAATAATCCCGTCAATAAACGGCGTCCAAAATATATGAAACTAAAAATTCAAAAAGAACAAAGCAAATTAAATAATGTTTTGACCCTCACAAGGAGTCGTAACAAGTTAATTTAGCTAATTAATTTATAAAATCAGAAACATTTTGGTAATAAATCAAACAAATCTTAAAATTTCATTAAATGTTTTAGTTGTAACATTACAAGTAACCAATTACATTAAATGAATCTTTTACTTCATAATAGTTTTTCTTCTACTATCACTTTTCAAAACATTTATACCAACATCGAAAAAGCTCCAATGGAAACTGTCACTTTGTCGGTGGACTGATTTCGACGAAAAATTGATTTATGGAAAATGCTTAAGTATGAAGTTTTACCCCGATCAGTCAATCCATCTGGGCTGTAGCAGTACATCTAGAATACCAGGCAATACTGCTTGATGCGTCATCAAATTCATGTCTACAGTTTCTTTTTTCAACTGTAGATGACAGTAATGTTCGTAAAAAGTTTTCGAAATTTAACGAAATTTTGAATGCATAATTCAGTAATAACACAATAAATTAATTTTTACAAATAGGCCGTAATATAATTTTTAACGTAACGCGAGCAACAAAAGTATTATACAAACAAATTATATCATTTATTTTATTATACGGCCATCTTTAGTCAAAAATTGGAACAGTCAACATAAAATATCGGCATATAGCAAATTTTTTTAAAGCAATCAGCCAATTACTATTCATCACATTTGCACGGAGATTTTTTTGAAAACCCTTTTTTCGACTTTTCGGTGCTATAGTGATTGGTAAGTCTGCAAAAATCTCGAGGTTCAAATTTTTCATGATTATTATACTTTATTTTACTATGCAAAAGAAAGTAAATATAGACACGCACAAACGGAGAACATTTTGAAAACCACTTTTCAGGATTTCGGCGATTTAGCGATCACTAAATCTGCAATAATCTTGATCAGTAAATCGTAGTAAACACCGCAAACAAATTGGCACATCATGCAGTAGTAAAAGAACAGATCACAGCAACACAAAAATGAGTTGTGCTGAGGCGTCGGCGATAAATTATTGAACGATGTAATGTTAGGTACCATATATCAACGTATACTGTGGAGCAAATAAGCGAAATAAGCGATTAAAACATTTAAACTAAAGCCAGTGACTTGTGTTGTGTGTTGATAATCAACGGTTTTTAAACAGAACAGATTTGCCATATACTTGCAGAGATTTAAGCAGTTGATTCGGCTCATGTGAGCACCTGATGTAACCTTATGTTTGTCTTCCGAAAATTTTAGAAGAAAAGAGCCAATAAATGTAAGTTTTTTGGATTACGATGAGGGCTTGTTCATGCCTTCATTGTAGGAGTCCCAGTTTTTAGCTGTTCTTGTTTCCTTGGCTTTTCGAAAGAGCTCTCTGATTGATTAGCATCTTGAGTGACGGTTGCGCCACTATCAACGAGAGGGATACCACTCGATATGACTTCTTGACTACCAAGACTTTTGTATACGAATTTTAAACCGCAAGATAATAGTTTTTAATGTTTTGTTAATTCAATTAAACAATTACCTTTCTCACAGAGTTGAGTGATCGTGACATTCCAGCGGGTTGAATAGCAGTTTCCCATAGGCTAATGAATATCGATAGATAGTGATAATGAATTGGTGACTTGTTATTTATTAATCAATAACAAATTTTAAATTAATCGATAATTACGATAAAAGTAACAGTGGCAATTAAATTACTCGATAAGGATTATTGTTACACAATCGGTTGAATCTGTATCTAAGCCACGCATAGCATTTTTTTTCATTGCCGCAAGAAATCAGGGCCACGTTAAACAAAGAACAAAAATACGCAAAACTAACTGCCACACGCAAATTGGGGCTTTCCGCGACATATTTATTTTTCCATGACCTAAGCTAAGAAGTTGTTTAATTTATATATTTTTTAAGCTATATTTTACAAAATTTTTAATTACCAATAATTATTCAGCCTCACGAATGCCTTTATTTTTTACCTATACTGTCTTCATCCCAACGTTATGTATTGGCTTCTCAGTTTATTTCGCTTAGGAATGTACTTTTGTGCTTGCTTGAATATCACAATACGCAAATAAATCTATTTGTGTGGTATGGGCTAATCCAACATTCAACTCAAGGGCATATCGAGATTTTTATTTGGATGGAGGAGTGCCCAAATCGACCACCTAGAAGAAAAAAATGGGTGAGACGTGCTGTTTTATCTATTTTATATTAAGTGTTATTTTATTTTCCTAAATCGAATCGTAATGAAGCTATCTATTTCCATTTATTTATTTATCCTAATAAACTTAGTTTCTGCTCTGTGAAATTGTGTATGACAAATCTTGCAGCATATCAATGTTCTCCGTATTCGGTGACAAGAACTACGCCGACCTTCTCTTCCTAGTCGACAAACGTGCTGCCCATCACTAATATGTAGGACTACAGAGAAAGTCTGTGAACAGACCGATAAATACCCAACTAAATTGTTATGTTACAATCACACACTAGTTGGCCCTCAGTTGCGCTGTGGGGGCTTTTAGCGACCACTTTATAGCGTTCGTCGATTCGTTATAAGTTGATCTCGATGATCGCAGTTGAGTCAGTTGAGTCGAGGTATGATAGAGGCTCTTTTAGTATTCTTGTACTAACTTACGCTTTTAGCCAATGTCTCTTAGCATACTCAGACCAGTTTGCATAATTTGTTTACTCTACGAGATAGCAGTCGATAGCATCTATTGGCCTCATTAATACGTAAAGTATGAAGTCAATAAATCTTTTGTTTATTTAAAGTAACTGATATATTTCGTATAATTCGAGATGGGAATTTCTACAACTAATCATGAGTTAAAGGTAAATCAAACAAGATAAAATTAATTTTGAACACAATTTTTAGTTTAACCATTACAAAGTATGTATTTTCCGATTAACGGTTTCAATCAAACAAAAAATGGCATTTTTGTATTTTTGACATTAGCAGCAACAAAATTCTCCCAAACTTGAATAATTTCTATAAAACTTTTACAAAATCCCATGTTTAGAATAAAATTGTCCATAAACAGACCTTAAGTGGGTTTTTATGTCATTATCATGGTTGCGGGATTTTTTATATACATATTCGGAATTCTCATCAACCATAAGCAAACATTCTATCTATAGATATTGATATGGTTTGGAATTACATACATACTCGTACATATTTCTCCACAATAATTCTTATCAATAAATTATTTGTGGAAATTTAATAAGATTATCAAAATATTTAAAATTTCCCTAGTATTATGCATTGCTAATATATGCAGGTCAATCTAATTCAACTATATTCTGTATATAGGTTAACGTGTGCTCCGGGAATACCAGTCACAAACATTTAACACAAAAAAAAGAACTACACTCGTTCTATATCAATTTTGCTATTAAATCTTTTGATTATAGGAACTAAGTCTAAAACAGAAGATTTCTATGCTAAAGGGTGGTTAAATTTTAAGGGCCAATGTTGATTTTGAATAAAACAGAAATTATTTAGAAAATTATTGTCAATTTTTTTTATTATGATAATATGGTATGGTTCAATTATGTATGGAACAAAATATCGGCCAAATGGCCGCCGCGACCTCGGCGGCACACCTCCACCCGATGGTCCAAATTTTCGATGACGCTTAGACATAATTGAGGTTCTATGCCGTTAATGTGCCGAATTATCTCATCTTTTAGCTCTTAAATTGTTACTGGCTTATCGACGTACATCTTTTCTTTCAAATAACCCCAAAGAAAGAAGTCCAACGGTGTCAAATCACATGATCTTGGCGGCCAATTGACATCGCCACCACGTGAGATAACACGGCCATTGAATTTGTCGCGCAAAAGAGCCATTGTTTAGCTTCCTTTTGAAACCACATATCGTCCACATCCATATCTTCCAATTCGGGCCATAAAAAGTTCGTTATCATATCACGATAGCGAACACCATTCACAGTAACTGCCTGACCGGCCTCATTTTGGAAAAAATACGGCCCGATGATGCCGCCAGCCCATAAACCGCACCAAACAGTCACTCTTTGTGGGTGCATTGGTTTTTCGACAATCACTCTTGGATTATAATTCGCCCAAATGCGGCAATTCTGCTTAGTGACGAATCCACTGAGGTGAAAATGTGCCTCATCACTGAAGATGATTTTCTTCGAAAATTGATCATCCACTCTTGCCATTTCTTGCCACCATTCTGACCATTGACGACGTTTGGAATGGTCAAGGGGCTTTAGTTCTTGAGTCAATTGCACCTTATAAGCGTGTAAATGCAAGTCTTTATGCATAATATTCATCAACGACGAGCGTGAGAGGTGCAATTGTTGGGCACGACAACGAGTTGAGGTGGACGGCTCTTCAGCCACACACTATCGCGAACAGCAGCAATATTTTCTGCTGTACGAGCTGTACGAGCATGAACTGGTGTTTTAAAATCTCCTACAGACCCGGTTTGCTCAAATTTTTGCACGATTTTTCCGATTGTACGCACATTTGGACGATTAAATTGACCGAAAAAATCACGAAGTGCACGATATGCATTTTGATTTGACCGCCCATTTTCATAATATGCCTGAATAACTTTAACGCTGCTCGATTGTGTATCTTTCCATGGTTCAAATTGAGTTAGTCTGAAATTGAGAAATGTCAAATTAAATGCAGAAAAAACTTGACGTTTAGGTGTGGTACGCATTCAACGTCGGCCCTTAAAATTTAACCACCCTTTACTACTCGCGGAATAAAGATTGTCAAGCATATGCAACCGCAACATCAGTACTGTTATATGACAACGCCAACACCGATATTGTCAACTCCCAATTTATATACGAGTATCGCAAGGATTATGGCCGTCAAGCTAAGTTAGCACATCACCGACAAGCCACATCGCCGACAAGCAACGCTCGACAAAACCACGTTACCGACACTCACATCGTCAACAATTTCGTCGACGACATCCACAAAATTGACAACCACAGTACCTACACCCACACCACCAACATCCACAGAGATTTGGGATGGTTAATCGTCAGGTTAACGACCTTTTCTCAAATGACTTCTTCGATGAAATTCTTTACGATGTGATTGTCGGTAATGTGGTGTTGTTGCAATTTGCTTGTCTGCGATATTGGGAGTGTTATAATGTGTCTCTGTCGGTCAAAATTCTTATAGGCGATCTGTAACGCGGTGTGGTTGTTACCGTTGTTTGTGTAAGTGATGTGGTTGTGCCGATGTAGCTTGTCGGTGATGAGCTAAGTTAGCTTAACGGTTAAATTCGCATTGGCGTTGTGGATGACTGTTATGAACTTCTGCAATGTTGATGTTGGTGATGTTCTTGTATCTGCGAAGTGGCCTGCCGATAAACTAGTTGTGTATGCTAAAAATTTTCTGTTCTCTAGAGGTCAAGAGGCTGCCTTTGGCTTTGGCGCAAAGGCATATTTTCCATAACATTTTCGAAGGCTTCTGGTGTTATTTCTGCAATTTAGTTTCTAATATTGTCCTTAAGCATCAAAGTTGTGGTTGGTGAAATCAGGGGATCTTGGGGCCAGTCGATATCACCACTTTTTAACTTCGGCCGGTTGAAATTTCTCGTAAAATTTGGATCGTAGGACGACTTGTGTGTGATGGGGCACCGTCTTGTTAAAACCACATGTTCTGTAAGCCTAATTGATCCAATTTGGATAAAAAAAGTTTTCCAACAAGTTCTGATAGCGGTCACCAGTAACTATTACGACATTGCTTCTAGCATCCTCAAAGGAATATGGCCCTATAATGCCGACGGCCCAAATGGTGCACCATACAGCTACTCTACGAGAGTGTAGTGGTCTTTGGTATATCAATTGAGGGTTTTTAGTGCCCTAATAGCAGGTTATCTGTTTTTGGACAAAGCCAGCCAAGTCGAAATGTGCTTCGTCGCTCATAATGATTTTTTTCTAAAAATGGTGGTCGTCAATACCGAGCTGTAAAATTCGACTCTCGCCGCCATTTATGGTCATTTTCCTGAAGCTCTTGTGTGAATTTAATTTTATATGGGTAAAAACACAAAACTTTGATAATTTTTAACAAACATGATAGAGGCATTCATAATTCTAGTGCACGGCGTCGATAAGAGGTACATGTACATTTAGCAACGCTCTGCCTCATGATGTACGTTGGCATAATTGTCGCCCCGTTTTCACTTTTTCTCCCAGTGTATGCAAACTTTCAAAACTAACAATTATTTAAACTTTTGTTTCATGGCTAACCAAGTTTTCACTTTTGTGTATTTTTATCACTTTTATTTAAATTAATTATAAAGATAATTTTTTATATTTGATTTTTAAATATCGATTTCGAAAATTTTTCCTTCCTCAGCTTATCAATCGTCATTAAATAATATGTTTTTTCCACTACTAGTCGTAGAACGCATCATTATTATGTGTTTTACTAGGGGATTAGGATAGGGAGGTTATGATTATTCCCCATATTGATAAAGTAGATTTTGATAAAAAAAATCTAAATAAAATTTAAAAGGATACCACGTATAAAAATACATAAACGTATAAATTAGTGTAATAATATAAAGGGAAATATCTCTCGATTCTTGGGGCAGCAGCTGGTCTGTTATATTTTCGACTATCTCACATATTTCAGGTGGCGTGCCGATTAAATCATCATTCGCCATTTTTTTTAGTTGAATACCAATTTGAATGAGCAAAATTAAAACTTCAAATAACAAAATAAAATGCAGTGTCATTTTAAATTTACGCTTACTACAATTCAGTTAAAAATTCGGGCTACTTCGACATAGTTAATATTATTATAGAGCCAGTGCTTTTAAATTAATTTTCTTATCAACAAAAAACCTTAATGGTTGGTAGGCCTTCTACAACTAGTAGTAGAAAAAATAGTATATACACCACGCTTGAGAAGTGCTATTATAGCCCTCGCTTACTATAACCTCGCTCGGGCTGTAATAGCATACTTCTCAACTTTGGTGTATAATATACTATTAATAATTTTAACTTGTTGTTGCGGCGTTAGATGCTCCATAATAAATGGTTATCGACCACTCTCTATGATTGTCAAATGCGAACTGACAAATGTCATCCAAAACAAAATGGCGGCCAAACAAAAACGGCCCGGAACGACCTCGTTCAGACTGATTTTATGCTAATTGCACTTGACGACCCAAATTCCTGTAGACAATAGTTTTGGCGAGATGAGTGTTGGCGATGTCGGTGCCTCTTTTGGTACATATTGCTGATAGTCATATTATTCTCTTTTAAATCTAGCATTCCTAAGATAAACTTATCATGCTCACATCTACATTACCGTAGCACGGCTTTTGCAAAGTTGCACTTTCCTAATTATCAAATTCCCATATCGATGTTTTATGTGGCTTTTGACGATGTGGTTGTGTTGGTGCAGTGGCTTGTGGGCGATCTGGTTGTAGTTGGGCGATATGAGGTTCGAAGATGTGGATACCAGCAATGTGTGTGTCCTAATTAAAATAAAGCAAACTCACACGTTCGACACGACGACACATTCTCAAATTCTTATATTAATATCATAAGAGCATTGCGGCGTTGTTTATATCGGAGGTGTGGGTGTCGGTGAAGCGGGTGTGTCGGCGAAGTGACATGTGGAAGATCAGGTTATCTCTGCTAATTCTGATTGTCGTCCAAAATTCGTGCCGCGATGCGGTTGTCTGCGATGTTGGAATTTGCGATTACTCCCCCATTAAAACGACGATCTGAAAGGAGGATAATCTAGAATTGGCTTTCTTATTCATTGGTGCGTACCCACCGAAGGTAAATCAGATGTCGAGATAGAAGAGGTCTATAATAACATCCCATATCTTGATTTTCGTCCGCAACCTCAATGCCTTCATTAAGAGAATTCGCAATGTAACATAAACATGCGTCTTTTGCTTGTCGTGCAATATAAGTGAAAGCACCATTTTCATGAGAAGATATACACTGGAACACCGATGCTTTAACAGACCAAGTTTCACTGCAAAGTTACTAACCAGCTAATATCTAGTCAAAAATAATCGGAAGAATACCTCCCAGATTGATTCGTTCTACTATCAGTCCCACCCGTTCGTCAAAAATAAGCAAGCATGAGAAGTTGTTGGCTCGTAAGCTAACAGCACTACCAGAATTTCCCCCTGATAGAAAAAAAAACACCGCCACAAGAAGTGTGAATATGTGACAAAATACCAGCTTCTAAGTGGATCATTGAATCTCAAAAAACCTGTTCTTCGCCACTAATCTCAGTAAAGACTTCCACCCAAGAAGTAGAACTATCAAACAACGGACTGGAGAGATGGATCAAATAGCATCAGATAGGTTTCAGCAGTATGGTAAAATTACGTCGAAAATCTACCAGACCGAACTGACAAAGTGCAACTCCTATTAGAGCAAATTGCCCCACGAGACCTTTGTTCCATATCCTTACAGGAGAGGAAGTAGATTGAACTATTATTATGTTGAAAAATGGCAATGCACCCAGTCTCGCCGGCATCTCTGCAGAATAATTTAAACGAAGCGCACTTCTCATGCATCAAATCTCTGTGTACTGGATATTAAATCTACAGTCGTATAGCTCAGTAAATTGTTGGCTAATGTTGTACTCATCAGATGCTTGCCCAAATTGCTTGCAGGTTTTCAGTTTTTTAGGCCCAATCAAAATTAACTCGATCACAATATCTCGCGCACAATTGTCAATAACAAATATCGGATCCGAATGAACCTCGAGATTAAGCAACTCCTCCAAGACTGCGATACTCTAAAGGATTCATTCGATAAAAGAATTTTGGAAGCTGGGCCACTAAGGATTACGGCAGAAAGTCAAAATATACTTTATTTTGGTGATCTGGTTGTAGATGTGGACGATGTGAGGTTCGGCGAAGCCGTTGGGTCGATGATATTAGTATCGGCGATGTGTATGTATCGGTGATATGGGTATTGGCAATGTGAGCGTTGGCGATGTGGGTGTCTATACTAATTATGATTTTCACCATAAGTTCCTGTCGGAGATGTGGGTATTGGTGATGTAGGTGTCGGTGTAGTGGCTTATCATAGATGTGGTTGTGACGTGTTGTGTCGGTTAAGTTGGTTTGTCGGCCAAAGTTAATCTTACGGGCTCGCGGGAGCTATTTACGCCTTCCATATCGCTTATTTGGAATAAATAAAATTATGAGGATATAGGGAGTAGGTCAGCAAACATGTCGGTAACATTGTACCTCTGCACAACCGGTTTATAATCGTGTAAACTAATTTCAGAAATACAAATTTTCTTACACGAAGCGAAAAGTCTAATTTTGACAACCATTGAACTGAAACAAAATATAATATAAAAATATATGAAAATATAGTTTATGTTTCATATCATCCGAGATCCCATTCAATTGTGGTCAGTAAATATCATTGTGTGTGGCGACCACCTGTTAGTGTGCGGTTCCTATCAATTGTGGCATAAAGCACCAACAAAAAAAATCTTCTGTATAGTCTGGCATAACATTATTTTCATTAAATTTTTTTGGCAGAAAACCCGACTAACCCAAATAACAAAAATTGGATTGGGATCAAAGAGCGGTTTTGTGGAATTAAGGATGTGACAAACCTGCTCCGATATAAATTTGTTTATTTCACTTTGTCTTTATACCTTTATGTAAGTACTTTATTTATTGTGTAACGATTGCACCATTTGTAACCTTGTGAATTGATTTGCCTTTTGTGCGAGTACCTGGTTGCTTTCATTCGATATACCCCGCAGCACAAAATTTTTCCTCGTTCCTCCTTACTTTTAAAACATTAATTTTATATCCTTGAGCGACGTAACAAAAATTGGAAAATACGTACTTTCATTTTATTTAATTTTATTTTATTTTCCATTTTATCTTTTTGAATAAAAATAATATTTCTCGATTAAAGACAAAACAATGAGGCTGAGGGGAGGTTGTATGGGTTGTTCCTATCTCCAATTTGTTTAGGTTCGATATAATGGATCCATCTTTAACCAACTAATACAAAGTTTTACATTTTTTTTTCCCAAATATTGGCAGAAGAAATTTTCAAGAATTAACCCCTTGAGTGGAAAAAGTCATAAAATTGTTCAACATTTTTTACATAATATTGTCAGCGCAAATTATCCGTGTTTTGTCTATGTCCTCACGTTATCGAGCAGTTAAAATATCTTACGGATCTCAACAGTTGCTATACCGTTTATAAAAATTTATGTCTTCGTATTGTAGCGAGAACCAAACCTAAAGCACTTTATAAATAAAGCAATTAAATTGGTGTTAAAAATATTTAATAAAAAACGATTTAATATTTAATTAAGAAAATTTTCTTACGTTTCGCTTTTAAATACGACACAGTAACAAAATGTCTTATCAGATGAAGTGTGTTTAATTTGTATTAGATTAGGAAATTTATAATCGATCCATCTTCTTCGTGCTATACAGAAAGGTGTTAAAAATAAAATGTAGGTGGGTAAGCAAGTCACCAGTTTTACATTATTTATAAATGACAAGCTCTTAAGGATTTGTCGCTCGTAATGAAATCGAAACTGAGCATAATTGTGTTGCATTTTGTACGTTAATAGATATTGGATTGCACCGTTTAGATAGTCTTTACTTTAATAACGTTTAGTTGTCTAGACCAAAGTGTTAACTTGGCCTTAGTGAAAATCTAGCTTGGAAAAATAAGAATAACATTTTTGACATAAATTGAATTTTTTTCATGATTTCAAGGTTTCTGAGTAAGAAAAAGTTAAAACATAATGTTTGTATGATCGGCTGTCTGCGCTGTACGATAAGTTAGAAGTGTCGTGTTAGATTGAGTGAAGCTTTTTGCGAGGCAGTATTCCATTGTATTATAATTACGGGGTGTTTGGTGTTTGCACTTTAGTCAAAGTTTTCTAAAAGACCCTGAGTGTTTTTGTTTTTATTCTATAAACGGTATTTTGACATACTAAAATCCACTTACTGGGGATACGAATGAATGTCCGTTATTTTTTTTTAAATGAGGATTTCTATGGTTATTTTTTAACCAGCAGAAATTTTTATTTATTTTGTACCAATTTTTCACAAAATAAAACTCTCCAGCGGAATAAAATCTTAACAGTGTTCTTTAAATTGACAAATTGATTGTCTTCCGAAGTAAAGAAACTCCGGTAAATGAAATTTTGAAATTTAACTATGTTCCACCTTTCTCCGCCATTTCTTAATAAAATATGCGGTTATTAGGTTAGTAGTATTGGTTAGGGATTCTAAAATGAGGTTTGGATAAAATTCTAGGATCTGTTCATGCTAAACTAAAATTGGGTTTCTAGATTGATTTATGATTGAACCGTGAATTTTAGATGCAGTTCTGATATCTGATCATTCTACATGATTAAAATGGATTTTGATCTGGAGAGAACACAGCTAATTCTTAATCAACAATTGTAAAATTTGCATCGCATGTCCTTGTTTTAATTCTAATATGTATTTTAAACCTAATTCTGAAATGAGTCAATGATGGGCATTCATGAAACATGAACTGAACTGAATCAGATCAAGTGTCAAGAAACACGGCTAATGTTTTGATTTTGAACGGTGATATAAGTTCTTTTCAGTTTATGGCTAATATCTCAAAAACTTCCACAAGTTATCATTACTTTCGGTTGTGTGTCGCTTTTTCGAGATATTGGTCAGAAACTGGAAAGAAATATTTTTATACTTACTTGTAAAGAAGTGGAAGGGGAGTGCGCATCATCGACTCATTTCAGAACCTCTGTCAAAATATATACTAGAATTAAAATATAAAACTGCGATGCAAATTTTAAAATTATTGATTAAGAATTAGTTGGGTTCTCTCCAGTTCAACAGATACCGGAACTTCATCTAAAATTTATGTTTCAATCAAAAATCATTCTGGAAACCAAATTTCATAAGGATTGGTTATAAAATGGCCAAATTTAGGCCAGCAAGAACACATATTAGAATTTTAATAGTTTATCTTGCTCGATAAACCAAATTTCATCAAAATTCGAAAAAAATGGTGCAGAAAGATGATCATTGTAAAATTTCAATTTTTAACTTCGGTGGTCAATTAATTACTCAATTTAAGGACACACCTTTAAAATTTTATTCCGCTGGAATCTTTCATTTTGTGAATAATGGGTACAAAATGGCAAAAAAAATCAGCTTGTTAAATAATATAATAATAGAAATTCTCTTTTGTGATAGTGTCACCACTTATTGCCAGCAGCGTAATCTATCGGTGTGAAGTTTCTAACGTTAATTAAGAGTGTACAATTTTTTTAAAAGTGTATGAAAATAATCTATTTTTAACATACAATTAATTTATAAAAAAACAACGTAAACTAATATTCAGTTAATAATTTCTAATTAAAACCAAACAGAAAAATATGCTGATATGCAAATATTAATGTTTTCAAAGTTGTATACATTTAACAATTGAGGTTAAACATCAAATTGACAATCCATGTTAGAGTAGGCGCAATATAGCCGCTACGTATGATTACGTTGTCTACAGATGCGATCGGTTTCTCGAAACTAGCTCAAAGAAATCGGGTGGTGGCGTACTGATAGCAGTACATTCTAAACTCTGGAATGCTCCAGTAACTTTAGCCCCATCGTGAGTCGAACAAATTGGTGTAAAAATCAAAATTAACCAAACCAATCTATTCATTTACGCAGCATATATACCACCTCAATCAAATAGTGATCATCACGCAACTTGTATCGATGCGATTGATGAAGTTATTAATACCACAAACTCATCAGATTTAGTTCTTGTGCTTGGTGATTTTAATCTTCCAAATATGTATAATTTGGAATCTGCACCCGGAACTAAATTATATTTTTCCAAGCAAGATAACAACAGATGCCGAATGTTTATTTGTGGACGCCATGCTTGGTTATAATTTGAACCAGATAAACACAATTGCTAATAATCGTGATAGATTACTGGATCTTGTCTTCAGCAACGACATTCATACTTTCAAAATTTCAGAATCCGTGCTACCTTTTGTCATAAATGATATCAACCACAAATCTTTAGACATCGTATTTGACTCAACTAATTTAATGGTGAGTTCGGAACACCTACAACCAATCAAATACAACTTCAAAAAAATAAACCGTGCGGGACTACAAAGTTACCTAGAATCCATCAACTGGCAAACAACTCTCAATTCCAATGATATAAACGAAAATATTGATAAATTTAATGACATTATGCAACAAGGCTTCGAACTTTATGTACCTATGTGCTGTATACCACAAATTGCCCACCCTCAGTGGTTCGATGATAGAATATTTAATTTAAAAATCGGAAGTCGAAAGTGTATGCCAAAATGTTGAAAAGCGAGTTAGAAGCTGACAAAACAATATTTCTACAACATAGACATTGATTCAGCTTACGTTTTGGAAAACATATCAATTCATGTGCCTTGCACAACATTTCGAACCATGAGTTTTTAGCACAAGAACACCATTCCACAAACTATGGAGAAAATAACCCCATTTAATAAAAACTAAAGCACCCAAAACGTCGTGAAGCACCTTCTCGGCCGACAATAGTTAAACTGGTGGACAAATTTGAGCTGTTGGGACAAGTTAGTGATGTGAAGAATCGAAACCGTGTGCGTCGCTCAAGAACAATTGAGAATGTTGCTGCTGTAGACCGTAGTGTTGACGAAAACTCAGGTTTCTCGATTCCTCGTCGATCTTTGGAATTAGACATTCCACAAACGACGTTACACCGTATTCTGCATAGGTCTTAAGGCTTTTAAATTTCAGTTAACACAAGAACTCAAGCCGATCGATCACCATAAACGTCGTATCTTTGCTGATTGGGTCCTTCAAATGCATCAAAATGATCCGGATTTTCATCGAAAAATCATCTTCAGTGATGAGGCCCATTTTTATTTCGGAGGCTACGTTAATAAGCCGAATTGTCGCATTTGCGGCTCAGAAAATTCAAGAATGATTGTTGAAAAGCCTCTCTCTATCCTCAACGTGTCACTGTTTGTGTGGTTTGGGCTGGCGGTGTGATCTGGACTTTACTTATTCGAAAATGAGGCTGGTGCAACTGTTACGGTGAATAGATTGCGCTACCGGCTATGATTAATGATTTTATACGGCCGGAATTGGAAGATATTGATGTGGACGACGTTTATTTTCAGCAAGACGGCGCTACGTGCCACACAAGCAACGAAACAATCGCAATTTTGCAAGAAAAGTTTCCTGACCGTGTTATTTTTCGAAAATGTGATCACATTTGGCCATTGCCACCGAGATCTTGTGATTTAACACCTTTAGACATTTTTCTTTGAGGCCACGTGAAAGATAAGGACTATGCCAATGCTCCACAATCGATTCAAAACCTTAAAGATGGAATTCGTGAAGTTATTGAGGGCGTACAGCCGCAAATGTGGAGAATTTGTCATGGAAAATTTCATGAAAAGGATATGGTACTGCAAGCGTAGCCGTGGCGGCCATTTGGCTGATGTCGTATTCAAATGTTAATGGCATACCTTCCTCTTTACAAAGAAATAAACATTCATTGATTTATCATACTTGCGTTTTTTTTAAATATCAAAATGAAACCTCTTATTAGAAAACCTTTTCCAGTGAAAAATTTAAATTTTAATGTGATATTTCGGTCATTTAATCGTCATGTAATGGATTGTGATATTTTAGAAAACCATACATATTTAATTATAAAATTAATCATAGAAATATACTCAAAAATTCATAAATATATTCATTTAATGGGACAATAAAAAGGTATACATATTTCGTTTTTCATACATATATGTTTGTTCGATAATTCGCCACAGGCACACGAGAGCGCTGCTCCTGTTGGATTCATGCATGAAGTTAGCAACTGGCAGACCATACTAATTCTACAGTCAAAGATTCATTCTATAGTATTTAATTCTATGTATGTGACAATGTTACAACCCTAACGCCATCTGATGATGATATGTGAAAAACCTTATCGAAGGATAAACCAATATTAACATTAATAGTGTGGAACAGATGTGATTGATGTCTCCTTTTGGAAATATTTAAATTAGTACATTACAATTACATATTTATTTTCTGTCGTCTCTGGATAAACCAATAATAAAAAGTAACACAGATATTTTAACCATTTCCTGTATTTTTATTCCGTGAATCGATAATAACAAAAGGAATTTCCTTTTAGACATATAAAATAAACAAACAAAGGGATCAATTTGCACCAAAAGCATTTAAGGTAAAACCCATATAAATATATGACTTTGTTCGGAAAAACCTGTTGTACTTAAAGTGAGGGAGTCATTTATTTGACGAACCTGGTAAGCAGTTTCATTAGTTTCATTTACAGCACAGTTTTGACGATATTTTGTACTTTATGTAATTACATGGAAATACGTTTTTTAAAAATCGTCCAATTACTAATAAACCCAACAAGCAATAATTGAAACGTATAATCTAAAACCTCTTATGCAATATGTTTTCCAAGAACAGCAAATAAAAATCAACAAGTCGCTAAAACACGATTTACCTTTACATTACTTATTTATATAAATCTTATTTTGATCTTTAATTTATTTTACCGCCTGCACACAATGGCTTTATGATGGCGCCTATTTATGTTTTGGATTTTACAACCTTATTATTTATAGTTCTACGTTTTACAACCAAGGCAATACCAGTTGTACGGCAGAAAACAATAAAATTGAAATAAACCGCGCGGAATAAACAAAATCTGTTAACCATACGAATAAAAAAAATGTCCTCGTATATTTTTACATCGGTTTACTCTTCCGATTTTAATAAATTCCATTGTTTTTCCAAAAAACCAGGAGGAAAAAAATGTGTTTGGGAAAATTTATATTTTATTTTCCAGATGTAAACCAGATGATTGTATGTTTTATTTTAATATAATAGCGATACAGATTGGGATTTCTATATAATTTGTTTAGTAACGTTTAAAGGTGATGGTTTGTGTATCCGAATACATAATTTTTGCATATGCCTTGGTGAGGGACGTTCAGATTTCCGGTTCATGGTATTTGTTTCCGCTTTGTTCATCTAAATAAATCTATTATTTTATGAATGCGCGTAGCATTTTATGACGTAGTCGTAGTTCTAACTTAATTTTCTTAGATTTATGACGAAAGCAGTACGTAATTTACATTTTGTACCGAAAAATACCTTTTTTACTGATTCTTGAAAATTTTGTTCTCTGACACAAACTACATAATTTTTTATTATGTACATATTTATCACTAATCAATAATAAAATTCAAATATTTAAATTTTGCGCAAAGCACACATTTCTTGATACACTTTGTGTCCAGTGGTTTTGCTTTAAAAATATTGGTTTTTCGCACTCTGTGAATTTACGTAGGAAATTTTCTATATTTGAACACAACTTCGCTACGACCGAAATTTGAATAGGCCAGTACTTTGTTTTATTTTGTTTCATTTGTTTATACTGTCGGAAAAAATAATTTATAAATGTGTCACATGAATAGGGCCAGTTTAGAAATTTAAAATAAAAAACTTGATTTATTTTAATTTAACAAAATATTTTTTTTAACATTCCGTATTGCCTATCACAATATAAATTTTTCACTATCACTTCCAAACGTTTCTCAATAATACATTTAGCGCCGGAATGTGGTACCATAAATTTATGGGTAAACATTAGTCCCTCATAAAATCAATAAATTAATTATTCAACAAATATTTTTATACACTTATTATATTTATATAGTTTATTTTATATTTCGATTTACTACGTTCGATTGGGCGCGTGAAATTTTTCCTAAACCATTCCTAGAAAATAGAAAACAAAAATTAGGAATATTCTAGTGAAAATTTCACAGGCCTTTATAGAAATGTGAAGTTTTTCCTAAAACTAAAAATACATCTAAGTAGAATTTATTACACAAAAATATATCAACTACTCGATGAACGATTGATTCAATGATGATCCAAAGCTTGTGCAACAAATCTGATCAACACAATAGATTTTAATAAACCGGAATAAGAAAATAAATTTATTATCTACGATTATGAAACCAAGATAACACTATGACACCTTATGTGCTGAATACATACTGAATGCTGAGTGTATAGTTAGAGTAGTATGGTTAAATTATTTATCTGGCTGACAATTTGCCGTACGCCGCCTAGGAAAACTTAAAAAGAAGCATAACCGAAATATTGTCTTTATTGTGTACTCGTAAAATATTTGATTTTATGTGCATTCATAATTATGTTTTCCTAAACTACCTTAGAATTCGAAGTCATCCATAAACGAATATTTGTAGATGAATATTGGTCAGTTTAAGCCATGCAAAAATTTTCAAGAAAATCTATTGGGGATTTGGGGGTAAGATTTCACTAAAACCCCAAGAATTGAATTGTAGATTCGTTTTGCATTCATAATTTTGCTTTTCTAAACTACCTTAGAATTCGAAGTCACCCTTAAACGAATATTTGTAGATGAATATTGGTCAGTTTAAGCCATGCAAAAATTTTCAAGTAAATCTATTGGGGATTTGGGGGTAAGATTTGACCAAAACCCAAATAATTGAATTTTAGATCAATTGGATCGTTTAGCATTCATAACTTTGCTTTCCTAAACTACCTTAGAATTCGAAGTCATCCATAAACGAATATTTGTAGATAAATATTGGTCAGTTTAAGCCATGCCAAAATTTTCAAGAAAATCTTTTGGGGATTTGGGGGTAAGATTTCACTAAAACCCCAAGAATTGAATTGTAGATTCGTTTTGCATTCATAATTTTGCTTTTCTAAACTACCTTAGAATTCGAAGTCACCCTTAAACGAATATTTGTAGATGAATATTGGTCAGTTTAAGCCATGCAAAAATTTTCAAGTAAATCTATTGGGGATTTGGGGGTAAGATTTGACCAAAACCCAAATAATTGAATTTTATATCAATTGAATCCTTTAGCATTCATAACTTTGCTTTCCTAAACTACCTTAGAATTCGAAGTCATCCATAAACGAATATTTGTAGGTGAATATTGGTCAGTTTAAGCCATGCCAAAATTTTCAAGAAAATCTTTTGGGGATTTGGGGGTAAGATTTCACTAAAACCCCAAGAATTGAATTGTAGATTCGTTTTGCATTCATAATTTTGCTTTTCTAAACTACCTTAGAATTCGAAGTCACCCTTAAACGAATATTTGTAGATGAATATTGGTCAGTTTAAGCCATGCAAAAATTTTCAAGTAAATCTATTGGGGATTTGGGGGTAAGATTTGACCAAAACCCAAATAATTGAATTTTATATCAATTGAATCCTTTAGCATTCATAACTTTGCTTTCCTAAACTACCTTAGAATTCGAAGTCATCCATAAACGAATATTTGTAGGTGAATATTGGTCAGTTTAAGCCATGCAAAAATGTTCAAGAAATTCCCTTGTTGATTTGGAGCTAAGATTTGATGAAAACCCCAAGAATTGAATTGTAGATCAATTGAATCGTTTAGCATTCATAACTTTGCTTTCCTAAACTACCTTAGAATTCGAAGTCATCCATAAACGAATATTTGTAGATGAATATTGGTCAGTTTAAGCCATGCAAAAAGTTTCAAGAAAATCTATTGGGGATTTGGGGGTAAGATTTCACTAAAACCCCAATAATTGAATTGTAGATACGTTTTGCATTCATAATTTTGCTTTTCTAAACTACCTTAGAATTCGAAGTCACCCTTAAACAAATATTTGTAGATGAATATTGGTCAGTTTAAGCCATGCAAAAATTTTCAAGAAAATCTATTGGGGATTTGGGGGTAAGATTTGACCAAAACCCAAATAATTGAATTGTAGATCAATTGAATCGTTTAGCATTCATAACTTTGCTTTCCTAAACTACCTTAGAATTCGAAGTCATCCATAGACGAATATTTGTAGATGAATATTGGTCAGTTTAAGCCATGAAAAAATTTTCAAGAAAATCTATTGGGGATTTGGGGGTAAGATTTCACTAAAACCCCAAGAATTGCATTGTAGATTCGTTTTGCATTCATAATTTTGCTTTTCTAAACTACCTTAGAATTCGAAGTCACCCTTAAACAAATATTTGTAGATGAATATTGGTCAGTTTAAGCCATGCAAAAATTTTCAAGAAAATCTATTGGGGATTTGGGGGTAAGATTTGACCAAAACCCAAATAATTGAATTTTATATCAATTGAATCGTTTAGCATTCATAACTTTGCTTTCCTAAACTACCTTAGAATTCGAAGTCATCCATAGACGAATATTTGTAGATGAATATTGGTCAGTTTAAGTCATGCAAAAAGTTTCAAGAAATTCTCTTGTAAATTTGGGGGTAAGATTTGATGAAAACCCCAATAATGACGTCGATAATTTGACGTCGTAAGTCTAGATCCCCAATAGGTGTTTCTCGCAATAAAGTCACCTCTAATAATAAAATCACGTCCAAGCGATTGAAATAGTTTAAAGTAGTCCTCCCTTTTCAAGTTTTCCGGGGAGGACAATATATTGCAGAGACAGTAAGTTGTCTGTGTTTAATTTGGATCCTTACCGTAGTGCCTTGCATTGTTTCTTCTTCGATATTCCATTCTAAATGGTGTTTTATATTTTCTTTTATTAGTAATGCCGAACCACTTCTTGCTCTTTCCGCTGGATGATTGGAGAAAATATTTCTATTTCTGGAATATGTTGCATAATGACATTCGCATTCCAAATTGCTATTTTGAAAGTTGTGTTCTTACTTAACATTTTTTGTTGGATTGCATTGAGGGAGTTGAATTTTCTTCAGTTGATTATGTTTGGTTGAACCCAATCCTTTCACTACCGGGGCAAATGAACATCTTTGCCCTGTGTTGCTTGTTTGTGGGTTTTGATCCATCTGATTTGATACTTGAACCCTTCGATTTTCGTGATTTTGCGGTTGATTTCTTGTTTTATCTCTTAGTTTTTGTAGTTGTTTAGCAACCTCACAGCCTCGATTATTAGCCGGGTGTTGGCCCTTACAATTTGTACACTTGGCTGGCACATCTCTCCCTATTGTACATGCCTTAGTAAAATGATTACCTGAGCATTATACACATCTTGGATCTCGGCCGCAATATCTTTGGGTGTAATTAAATCCAATATGGTATGCGTGTTGTGGTTCTCCTCATTGGTTCGATTTTCACCTTCATGTGAAGAATTCCTTTTATTCCATAAATGTTTTGAACATTCTCATGTTGTCAAATACTAGCATAAAAAGAGGGATTCCCCTTTTAATGATAATTTGGTTTCCTTCCTATTTCTGTTCTTTCTTTTTTAACAATATTCACAGCATCTAGTATTTCAAGACCTTTATTTTGTAAATCTTCCATTATTTCTTTTCTTGAGCAAGTATGATGCCACCACTGATACTTTTCAGCATTCAATTTCATAGATAAGGTTCTATAAGTATCTGAGTCCAGAGTATTAATTTTCCAAACGTCATTATTTAACGCTGTTACCTTATAGTCTTTGTCAGTAACCGATTTCATCAGTGACTGAATTTCTGGGTAACTAGTTACACCCACAATATTTATTGGTGGCGGTGATTTTTCTATCAGTTGCACCAAATTTGGTGTAATAATGTTCTTGGTAGATTTACTACCTTTTGGTTGATTGGCTTTGGGTAGAACATCTTTTGAATCTGGACTAGATTATCCCCTACTATTTAATTGCTCAGAATCAGGTGACAATTCAGCTTTTCTTTTCTTACTCTTCCTGGACTGTTTTTTCTTCTTTAGGATCCAGTCCGTCTCTCTTTGTAATTCATGTTCATCAGTGGAATAGATGAGTTTGTTTGGTTCAATGCTGCATATATCGCAATCTTCTTTTGAATCCCGATTCATTTTTAAGTTGTCATTTTCTTGCTTTAGATACTCAATTTCTTCGCTTAGCTAGGCAAATAATTGCTCCATATGCTCTAGCCTCGCCAAGAAATTCATATTATCTTTTTCTAGGTCAATAGTTGTTTTACTATATTCGGCTATTTGCAATGTAAAATTTCCGGTGCCATCACTTATTTCGTGTAATGTTTGTCCAGTACATCTAGGTATAGCGTTAGAAAAAGTATCGGCTTGGTCAGCTACTGAGTTGCTTCTATTTTTCTTTATGGGTGATCTTTGTAAATTTGATATTTTCTTGAACGGATTTGATGTTCCCTGATAATGCAATACTTAGCCCTTCCCAGACTCCATACGGCCAATCTCCACAGAGAATGGATTTACCAATGTTGATATTGGTGTACCACCTGAGGTATTGTTTCCTTTTGTTGGTACCATTGCATCATTTTGATTGACTAATTAGCTATTCTGCTTCACTACTATGAAGGGATTGGATACCACAACCGTTCGTTCTACAGAACATTGACCAGAGTACGCCCGTATCTATTTATGAATATTTCGTGGAGGCTGTCAGTACTCCACGAGTACTCCATTTTAAAATGGTGTTGTTGTTTTCATTATATCCAAGAGTGGCCAAAAAACATGTGTTTGACACACGTCTTGTACTTCTTCTTGTTCGTTGTGCAGTAAATATTTTAATGTATATTGCCTTTTACATGAATTAACTGTTTTTCTTACTACAAGGTTTTTAGATGTCATATTTTTTATAAAATTACCTTGCTTACACCACGTCATTTTCCAAAACATATCGTTTATTTTTTGAGGACTGATGTTCGAAATTTTATTACTGCATAGTTTTTTGCAAGATGATGCGCATGGTGGCTTTAGTTGGTGAAGATTTTTTCTTTTGGTTTTTAATTTGTTAACCCTCTCGCTTCTTTAAATGAACTATCCTCTTTGTCGTGGATTATTCGCTTTAGTTAAGGATGTGTCTATTTTATTTATATCTAATGATAAACAAATAATAATTAGTAACAAATAAAATCTAAAGTATAGAAATATTCAACTAATCTTATCACTTACCATTTGACTCGTTTGTAAAGGGTGATCCAATAAGAGCTTCCGGAAGTTTTTTTGAAATAAAACGCATTAAAATCAATTTAATAATCAAAAATTGTATTTGTGAAGTAAGTTCGGTTTATGACATTTAATGTTTGAATATCATTTCTTTTGAATGTTGTCCGCGACTGACTTTTAGATGATCCATTCTATGGGTCCAATCTTCGAGCAGTTTTTCGAGCATTTCGGGCGAATTACGTTAATTACGCGTGTTATGTTCGGTTCTAATGCAGGAATCGATTGTGGTTTATCGATATAAACAAGTGATTTCAGATACCCCCATGAAAAGTAATCTAACGGCGTTAGATCACAAGATCTTTGAGGCCAATTTACGGGTCCGTTTCTTGATATGATGTTCTCATTAAAATTTTCTTTCAATAAATCGATGGTTTGGCCTGCCGTGTGGCACATTGCACCATCCTGTTGAAACCATAAGTCGGCTACACGAATATTTTGAATTTTTGGCAATAAAAATTCATTGATTATTGCTTTGTAGTTTGCGCCATTGACGTTTACACGCTGTCCTTACGCATTTTTAAAGAAATACGGTCCGATGATGCCACCTGCCCATAAACCGCACCAAACCGTGCATTTTTTAGAATGCATTGGAAGCTCTTGAATCTCTTCTGGCTGTTCATCAGCCCAAATATGACAATTTTGTTTGTTGGCGTATCGCACAATTTTTAACACAATATTTCGATAATAAAACGGGTCAATTTGGAGCTGTTCCAACGCCCATTAATTTAAAAGAAATTATTTTCAAACATTAAATGTCATAAACCGAACTTACGTCACAAATACAACTTTTGATTATTAAATTGATGTTAATGCGTTTTATTTCATAAAAACTTGTTTCGAACCTGATTTTCTTCGCCTTCTAAATATTCAATTTGATATGAATCAAATTTGTTTGAAAAAGCTGCTCTAGACCGTGATAAATTATATTTTGATTTTTTAAACAATTCACATATTATTAAAATATTTGTGTTTCGGATTTACTCATTCGAATCCTAAAGCGCTTATACTAAATCAATATCTTGATCTATCTATCTCTCAACAACTCTGAACAACTCTTGATATTATGTAGAGTACAACAGAGTTCATCAAAAAATTTGATAATTCCAAAACTGACGAAACAGGGAAGTTTTTTAGTACAAAATTTTTTGATTGTTCCTTACTTCATGTATAACTGGAAATTTGAAAGAATGAAAATGAAATGACTGAATTGTGTTTTTAATAAGAAAAAATGGATATCTTAATGTTTGCTGGTGAGATTAATTAATTTATTTTAATATTGGATAGTACTGTGTTTAATTATAAACCAAAAATTAAATGTGAAAATGATTGACTTGAAGTTAGTTTAAGTTGTTGTTCTAAATTTTTTTGTCTAAATTTTCCTGTATTTTCCCTATATTTTGTCGCGGTCTCGAACACCATATTTCAGAAAAACGCAGCTGTAGTAACCAAACCATTAGGTATATATATGAAAAAAACATTTTTCATTCTTTCGATTTACATTTATTTGCGATGCACCGCCTCAAAAAAAATAATAAAATTCCAAATAAACCAGCTTTTTGTGTCTTAGCTTTGAAAATCGACCACGTGTTTTCTTGAATCGGGGCCTTAAAGTTCGGTTTTACCGCCCTCAATAATTTTTTACACAAGCCACCACATGGAGGGCAAATCATCCTGACTAAGGAGTGTAATAAATTTTTTTTGTGTCAGGTTAGACGGAATTGGCTTCGATTTGACCACATTAAAAAATTTATTACACCAGACCACCGCGAGATATTGGGTCAAATTAAGGTCAACCTTATCAAGATGGGACACATTTTTTTTTGTGTCAGGTTAGACGGAATTTGCTTTTGTAAAGGTTTCAAATATGTAATTTACAGGTCGCTTTTACCACATTTAATAGATTATTACACCAGACCGCCACCAGATATTGAGTCAAATGTTACTTCATGGGCCTTGTGGAGGGTAAATCAAGCTTGTGTAAAAAATTATTTTTGTGTCGGGTTAAACGGAAATGATTTCAAACGGTAATGGATTCAAATACGTAATAGCTAAGACACAATCAAAATGGTTTATTTTATCTAAGAGATGAGGCATATGGTATTTTTTGAACTTTTCATTCATAGACGTAATAAAAATTTACAACCAACGTATTTGGTAGCACGACAAATCACCGAAAAGCAATGCACATACCGTAGACGACATTCATCCGAAAGCGACAATTCACCAAAATCGACAATTAACGGAAAACGACAATTCATTGAAAACGACTATTCCTTTATACAACCTTCCAGTTTTCCTTTTAAAGGCGTAATTCAACTGATTTGCAATAATAAAATTAAACAGAAAACATCAATTTTACGATTAAAAATTTCTGGCTTTATTAATGGGATTGTACTGAAAAACCTAAACCTTAAATAAAAACTAAACAACCTAAACCTGGATCAACCAAAGTTTCATAGAAAAATCGCATGTATGAGTTAACAATTGCGTAGCGCAACATAAAAATTCGCTAAGGCATTCTGATTATAGGTTCTATGTAAGTTTTAAGTATTTTCAAAATTTTTGTGGTTACTGCAGTCTAATGAGACGACCGATTTTTCAATTTAAAGAATTCAATATTTCATTAGTTCGAAACCAAACTTCCAGCGTCTTGGTAACCTCACCTCTTGGTGTAGATTTAGCTAAGATAAATTCTGGATTTCGTTTGTTGGAAAATTCCACTATGTGGAAATGTTATTAGCCTTGACACAAACAAATGAGTCAAAATCTATTTCAAAAACGAGGGAACAGGTATGTAACTCTTTTCGTTCTCGCAAATCAAATCGATTTGATTGGTTTGAGTAGATTTAGTTAAGATAAATTCTTGATATAGTAGAGTTTGTCGGAAAATTCCACTATGTGAAAATGTTGTTCTTGGGTTGAGACCATCAAATGAATCAAGAGTCATTTCTAAAAGGAGGGGACAGATATCCTGTTTCGTTCTCGCAAATATAATCGATTTTATTGGTTTGAGAGTTTTAGTTAAAAGTAATTCTAGGTTTATCGGAAAAGTCTTCTATACGAAAATGTAAGCCTTAGTTTGGCAGAATAAAATGAGTTGAGAGCCATTTCCAAAAGGAGAGGAGGGTTTTCTTTTTACGTTCTCGCAAATCAAATCGATTTTATTGGTTGGCGTAATTTTAGCTTAGATAAATTCTGAATATCGAAGGGTTTGTTGGAAAATTCCACTATGTGAAAATGTTAGCTTTAGGTTAACACAATCATATGGGTTAGGACCTATTTCCTACTCTTTCTATTTCTACCGTCTTGACAAAATAAATCGATTATGAAAAAATATGGGCTATTTTCGTTTCTTCCTATTATAAGATAGTTATTTCAGTACAATTTTGATTTAACAGTGTACTTACTAATACAAGTTCTGTACTTAAAATGTCTTATTGGATTTGTATATGTACACGGGATTTTTGGTGGAATAAACTTCACAATCGTAAAATTAATAATTTAAATGTTTAAGACCAGCTTTTTAAAAGGTATTAAGTTAAGAAAAAATCAGGCCAGTCCTATTTGGGGTTTCGTTTCGAATGACAATTCAATTCGAACGATAAGTTCCATTTGAACATGGTTTGGTATTTATGAATTTTAATTCTAATTCTCGATTCTACTAAGAAAAATTGAGCATATGAGATCAAGTAGGAGCTATAGTTTTAGCGAAAACCCTCCACCTTGATAGTAAATAGTCAAAAGACCGCCAAAATTAAATAAGATTGGTTGAGATTAAGATATTTTTAACTGGTTCCCAGAAAAGACTTAATTATATTCTTGTCGAATGGCTAAATTAGTGATCTTTCCCGTAAATTTAAATACAAATTTTGATGTTAATGATCGATCACCGTCGGGTTTTTGACCATAGATATTCACAAAAACTATTTTTAATTACATTAACAAGCTGTACAACTTTTTAATTTAGCTTTTGGTAGCGATCTTCTTTTCAGCAAATGTGGAAATTTTTGGTTTCTTTTTGTTTGGTCTCCAAACAGTCTAAATTAAAATAATCGATCTTGTTCTTTATTCTATCTTGTTATAACGGGTGTTTTTTTAGGAGGTTTGTTTTTCCGATAGATGTCGTTTTATTTTATGACAGTTGTTTTGACAGCTCAAAGTGGCATTTCTACTCAGTATTGTTTGGCAAATCATTATGAATAGGTTAACTCCAGAACAACGTTTTCAAATCGTGGAAATTTATTTTCAAAATCAGTGTTCAATTAAAAATGTTTATAGAGCACTTCGTGAATTTTATGGTGCACATAATCGTCCGTCAGAGACCACCATAAAGAACGTAATTACCAAATTTCGGTCTACATTCACTCTTTTGGATGCCAAGCCACCGACAAGAATGAGAAGAGTTCGTACAGAAGAAAATATTGCTGTCGTTGAGGCCAGTGTCGAAGAAAACGACAATTTATCGATTCGTCGTCGTGCTCAGCAAATTGGACTTTGTCCATCGACTTTATGGAAAATTTTACGTAAAGATTTGGGTTTGGTGCCATACAAAATTCAATTGGTGCAAGAATTAAAGCCACACGACCATCGTTTGCGCCGTGAATTCAGTGATTGGTCGTTAAATCAATTGAACGAAGATCCATTTTTTTACCGTAAAATTCTCTTCAGTGATGAGGCGCATTTTTGGTTAAATGGATACGTCAACAAACAAAATTGTCGCATTTGGAGCAAAGATAATCCACACGCCGTTCTAGAATTACCAATGCATCCTGATAAATGTACTGTTTGGTGCGGTCTATGGGCTGGTGGGATCATCGGTCCATATTTCTTTAAAAATGAGGAAGGACGACGCGTTACCGTGAATGGAAATCGATACAGAACCATGTTAAATGAGTTTTTGTTGTCAAATCTTGAAGATATGGATATGAATGAAATGTGGTTTCAACAAGATGGTGCCACTTGCCATACAGCACGTGAAACAATCGACTTATTGAAAGAAACTTTCAACGACAACATTATTTCGAGAAATGGTCCGGTGAATTGGCCTCCGCGTTCGTGCGATTTGACGCCACTCGATTACTTTTTGTGGGGATACGTGAAGTCATTGGTTTATGTGGATAAACCTCAATCGATTGACGCTTTGGAAACCAATATTCAACGTGTCATTGCTGACATACGCCCTCAAATGCTTGAAAAAGTGCTGGAAAATTGGACCTCCAGAATGACATTTGTGAAAAATAGTCGTGGTAGCCATATGCCAGAAATTGTGTTTAAATGTTAAATGCCAAAAAATTATCTACCAAATAAAAAAAAATTTTGGTCATTTCATAATTTTATATGTGTTTTATTCAAAAAAAAAATCGGCAACCTCTTAAAAAAACACCCTTTATATGATTAGCGTATCGTCACCAACTTTCTCATCACATGAAAAATCCCCCGCATGTAAACAAGTCACACATAAATATTAGCTATTGTTGATTTTCCGGAAATTTTGTCGTCAACAAGTACAAGACAAATATTTCTACGAACTCATAAAACTTGGACCACCAACCAGACGGAGTATAATTTATATCGCCAAGAAAAAAAACTACTTATAACGAAACCCGTAACGACGTATACTTATGAAAGCAATCATTTAGTTATTTCGAAATATTTTCAAAAACAAAAACTCAAAATAAGTTTTTACGATAAAATAAAATTTTCCCTAAAAATGTCTAGGATAAAATTGACGAAGACGTAAACTCTATAGCTATAGGTAGTCGTATGTGTGCATATTTTCGTCTGCAAAAATATGATAAAAATAAACAACTAAAAATTTCACAAAATTTCCAATGACTTTGATCACGTGCCAATAATTTTCATTTATCTAATTTTGTGATGAGGAATTTTTTTTATTTCTATAACGTTTTCGTACAGACAAAATCAAATTGAAAATAAAAAACTACACAAAAATATTTTAATGAGGTGTTTGTATATGACTAGTCATAAATTAATTTTCTAACGGTAAATATACGAATTGGAAAATTTAAAAAAAAATTTCGAGCGTCAAACTAGACAGTGTTCGTAGTTTGCGTGTTCATTGAAATTTTATTTCAATTCAAATTTTCCAGTGAAGTTGTTAGGCCCGATGCTTATTAATAAATGATTTGTAATTTGTAATTGAAGTACTGTAGTAGAACTGCTGTCCTAATACCATTCAAAAAATGCTGGTAACTTATCAGCATTACTATTTTTTCGAATTATTTTTGTTTAAAAGATAGCCCCTAGAGGTTCGAGACTTGCTCGATCAAACGATCAAAGATGTTCAAATTGGAAATTTTTTGTACAACTAAGTATAAACATTTCAAAAATGGTATGTTAATTTTTAATTGTAATACCGCGAAAAAAATCGAGACTATACATTACACAAAGTTGAAACAAATGTTTGGTTTTCGTCCCAACCGATCAACAACTGACCAGTGCTTCACCATTCACGATATAACCATACATCAACTATATATAGACTTCCCGCTGTCATGGAATACCGTAGAAAATCGTTTCTCTGTGTAAATTAACAACGTCTAGCCCTACATGTAGAATCGTAATCGAACACTAGATGTTAGACAGTGAGATGCAGTGTTCAATTTGGCGCTAAAGTACGAAGTATATAGTAAATTAGGCTAAATTCTTGGACATGCCGATGATATCGTGTTAGGCCGACGACCTAGCGATATGAAGGACAGTTTCATACCGATTGATTGCTACGCTACGCAAGCAAACTTGTTTTGGAAGTGAACAGTATCAAAATTAATTTTTTATCAACAGCCACGAGTATCTCTATGGCATATATCGGAATCGGCTACCATAATTTAAAAGTGTAAAATTTTTTAAATATTGCAGTAATAACACCGTTAAATGATTGCAGGCAGAAATAAAAGCTTAAATTCCGGCCGGATATCGAGTTTTTCAACGCCCAGTCAAAGTTATGGAAGCGAGAGCTGAACTCTGACCTGTATTGACTAAAGAAAGCTGTCAACGGTTGAGAGGGATGTCATTCGTTCCTACTTTGGTCCAATTAAAGTTGCGAACAAGGAATATCGGATTCGCATGAACCACGAGATAAAGCAACTTCTCAGAGGCAGCGATATCACCGGATTCATCAAATTCAATCGAATCAATCAAATTCAATCGAGTTCGCCCAGTTTTCTAGGGCCACATCGCGTCAGTCTCCACAACAACGAATGATACATAGTGTTTCAAAAACAGCCAGTTAGTGCACGCCGTAGAGAAACACCGCGACGGCACTGGCGTAACGACATCGAACAAAACCTACGCATGATAGGATGTTGAAACTGAATGAATCGAGACGGATGGAGGACCACTGTGCAGATAGACCACTATTTAATTTAATTCTGAATAAAAATCAATTAAATGGTTTACTACACATTTTTTTTACTTTCATTAACCAGAATTTTCTATACTGTACTATGGAGTCGTTATTTCTTTTCAACTAATTTATCGGATCTAAACCCCTCGATAGCTTCACGTAGGTGTATTATGAATAAGTTTTGTTACAAGAATTAATGCTCAAATGCCAAAATTCTATTCATCATTCAAAGACCCGTTATCAAAAATTTGGAGGCGTATTATTGATATTGCGTTTCTTTGTTCTCTTTATCTATGGCGAAAGAACCCTTAAGCATATTCCGGTTAGTTGATTCCAAAAATCAATGAGTCATGTGTTGCACTTGCGTTTGTATGTTTCGTAATCTCATAATTTCTAACTTTAGTTGTCACATTTTCTTCAAAATAAAACAAAATGTGCTCGAAAACCAATTTTTCTAAAAATAAAACGGAAACTTAGCCGAGTTTTGGTAAACAAATGTTTTTTTTGCAGTTTTTTTACAAATTTAATTTATAAGGCTTTTGTTCTTAATCGATTTTTTCGCAAATGCTATATGCATTTCCGGTCTGGACTGTATAGGAATGCAGACAGACAGACACCACATTGAAAACCATTTTTTCGGACTTCGGGAGTATAACGAATGGTAAATCTGCAAAAAACTCTATGACGAAAATGTTCATGATTGCTATACTTAGTTTTACCTGGTAAAATAAAATAATAATTACACCACACTGTGTTAAGCAACGGCTTGGCTCAATTCAATTTAAATAACTTGCGTGTCAATTAAATTGGATATTTTTACAGTTCCAAAAGAGTTACTATACTATTCGTTATTTTGAAATTTTATCCAATGTTAACATACAAAAAGAGTTGTCCCCCAATCAGTTAAAAAATGGCTTAAGTTAATTTAAATTGACAATTTTCTAGAGGCATGTCCAAAATTTATATTAAATTTTCATTTTTGTCATTAATACGAGTTCCATCCCTTTCAATTGATAACATATTACAAATTTTCCAAAATCATCCATTGCATTTCTTGACATTGAAAATATACTCTCCCAAATTTTTAAATCTTTTTCGATGTTTTTTTTAAAATAGGGACTCGGATCCCATTTGAGAACTCCCTAAACAAATTTTCCCGAATTTAGAACACAATCGATTCTTAGCTTTCGAAAACCCATCTCACCCATTTTTATTAAAAGTCGTTCAACCCAAAAAACCCAAAATCAATTTTCCCAAAATTAAAACTCATCGCAATCCATTCCTGGCATTAGCAAACTTATCTGCAATTTTTTCTAAATCATTCGATCGCAAACATTTTAAAAACCCCGAGCAGCACGGGAAGACCTCCTAACCGATTCCTGGCATTTGATTCCTTGGCATTTTCTTCACTTTATCAAAATCGTGAAACGGAAAAAAAATTAAATAAAGAGACCCGGGCCGTACCAGACGACACCAAAATTGTTTGAGGCGGAACAAAATGTGAAAACAGGACCAAGGCCAAAACATTAATTTGATAGCGAATGCTACAAATCAATATGGTTTTTTTGTAACAACCCACATTTTCAAACAGACGGGATTAGTGCAATCATATCATGTCACCGTAACGTAACCAACATAACATGGTGCAACATTCCGTGATATGATGAAACACAACGCCAGATACCTAATTGAGGAAAAACACTAGACAAAACACGAAGCAACATAGTACAAAATCGGAATATGTACAACAATGAACAAGGTGCGATATGTTGCCACATTGAATAACATGGTGCAACATCCCACAACAAACATAACGGAACATTATGTAATATCATGCAACATGGTGCATCATCTTACAAACTAGCGTAACATGGTGCAATATTATACACATGGTGAAACATTACGCATCATGGTGCAACATAACGGCCCAACCAGAGGACTCCTAATCGAATTATTCAGAAATCAGTACTCCTTATAATCATTTCCTTGGATTCGAATATCCTGCCCCGCCAAATTTTATCAAAACCGTTGAAACCAAATAAAATGTTAAAAGAAGGCCCCAAACCAACGTGACGCAACATCAAGCAACATGTTGCCACATCATCCAATATTGTGCAATATGAACAAACATCCCACAAAATGGTGCGGTGCAACTTGACGAGCTCTCCGTCAAGGATAGGAATCCTGAAAGAATTATCCACAAACCATAACTACCCCCTTGATTACAAGGAAACGTTTCGAGAATCCTGCCCCGCTAAATTTTATCTAAGTCATCCAAGCCAAATGAAATGTTAAAAGAAGCTCCCCTAAATGAATGACTTTTGCCGAAATGAAAACCCACCAAAATCGGTAATCTAAAACGGTCGCCCAGCAATTTTTACAAAAATCGTGAAAGCTGAAAAAAAATTAAAGAAGGGACCTGTAATTGGCAGCGATCGCAATCCACTCCTGACACTTGGAAACCATCCCTCACCAATTTTTATAAAATTCGAGCGAGCCACAAAAAATTAAGGTCAACCGTTCTACCCTCTGAATAAATTCTCCCGAAAGCTAGACCAATCGCAGTCGATTCCTGGCAATTGAACACCCTCTTCACCAAATTTTTATTAATATCTTATGAGTAAAAAAATAAAAAGCGGTACTCGGGCTCCACCGGATGATCCCGTAAATGAATTTTCCCGAAATCTGGGCCCATCACAACCGGTTTTGGTTCCTCCAATAGTTTTTGCAAAAAACGTGCGAGATGTAAAAAATAAATGGACTTGAGCCCTACCAGACGACCCTCTGAACGGATTTTCCAGGAATTAGCACCCATTGCAATTTTTTTTAAATCCATGCAATCTGTTCTGGGGCCGAAGCACTTCCAACTCTTTCGCGGTTTGTTTTTTCCGTTCTACCTTACGCAGTCATGCCAAGTCGAAGACGTACGGCTATAGATCCTATTTACGTTACCATCTGTGCATGGCATAGCTCCGTGCCAGCCTATTGTACTGGGCATGGAAGATGGGTCGGCCCATGAGTTTTGCACACCGATAGGAGGTCGTAGTTGTGTTTCTTTTCGTAAGATCGATTTCGTACAGATCGTAATCTGTTGATGAAAATTTCCTTTTGCAGCCTGCCCCTATCGGGATTGGAACTCGGTACCTCCCGATCCAAACGCCAAAGCTTTAACCACTGTGTCATTTGGTCCTCTGCATGAATTTTCCGAAATCTGTACCAAAATTCCAATTTGTAACCAAAATTTTGAATCTTATTGGGGGTACAAATAGGTTTTGAGTTTTTTTTTCTATAACTTAGAAGTGTTATTGAGAGAAATTGGTACAATGTATTTTATTCAAAATATTGTCCATCGTTAGCTACGACTTTTTCCTATCATGCAGGCAGCTTATGGATTCCGAAAAAATTCCTCGTGTTTTGAGGCGGTCCAAGAATCGACACAATTTATGGATTCTTTGTAAGCAGTGAAGTGCTGCTCATCCAGGCCATGAGTCATCGACAGGAATAAGTAATAGTCGGAAGGAGCAATGTCTGGTGAATACGGCGGGTGGGGTAGACATCCTATTCAAGCCCCTCCGAAGTTTTCTTGACGAAAGAACCACCAGATGCACAGCATTAGCTTCTTGCCATGAATATTTGGTTTGTCGGTTGAAGTTGATGCATTATCAGGGTTACCCCACGATTTTATGTACTTTGGGTTGTCGTAGTGGATCCGTTTTTTGACCCACGTCACGATTCGATGCAAAAACCCTTCCGAAAAAACGGCGTTCTACATCTCTTTACTCGAGAACATACGGAACCCAATTTCTTTGTTTTTGCACCATTTTGAATCGCTTGTTGAGTCGCTCCCAAAGTTTCAGCGAGCCCCTGTTTGACATGAATCATGGTCCAATAACGCCTCCAACTCAGCGTCTTTATACTTTACTGGTCCTCGTTCGCGTTTTTTGTCCCTTGTGTCAAAATCGCAACTTTTAAAACGGTTGAACCAGTAGTTACACGTTTTAATTTATGGAGCATGTTCCACATATGCATTTGTGTTTGTTGGCACAAATGTTGCCATGGGTTGTTTACACTTCAGCGAAATGACACATATTGAATTTTAGAGGGAAATGATGGCGCTTTAACATGAATATAGTTACAAGATGGACGATTCCATTTAATACTAGTTACGCCATCTTTTGCAAATCCCTCAAAAGGGATACAACCCTAATATTTTGAACTGAGATATAGAAGCCATATTTGCAATGTAAAGGATAAAATAAAAGGCGGTCCCAAGGGCTTTTGGTAACTTTTTAAAATCAAACGCGAAAATTTTTCAAATCTGTTTATAAATCAGAAGACATTGATAACTATAAAGATCCAACCGCTAGTGAATATAGTACATTCATATTTACTCCACACATCGAGCCAGTAGATATCCAGTGAGCATTGGAATGATTCAGAGAAGGATGTGTTCCTGATGGTATTCCGGCTTTTTTTTAAAATTCTGGAAATTTTGCAATTCCTTTAAGGATTTTGTTTAATCAGTCATTAAAATTGGCAACTTTTCCACAAAAGTGGAAAATAACTAGAGTGACCCCTATTTTCAAAACTGGATCTAGAAATGAGGTTTCTTGCTACAGAGGTATTACATCCATATCTGCTATACCTAAGTTATTTGAACTGGTAATATGCAGCTCATTCAAAGCAGTACTTCCGCGATATATGTCGCAATACCAAGATGGTTTTATACTCAAAAGACCAGTATCGACAAATCTCTTAGAATTTACCATCTATTCGATGAAAGTAATTAAGAAGCACAAACAAGTTGAAGTAATATACATTGGAAGTAATAGCCAATTCGTAGCCTGATTCAAATCTTATTTTAGTAATCACATCCAATATATTGAAATAGGAGATAAAAGGTCGATTAGAATACAAGCAACCTCTAGAGTACCACTAGTCTCAGATGTTGGCCCATGGATATTCATAAACTTCAATAATGGTATTACTGAAGCTATTAAGTATTCCAAAATCCTGATACTCGCAGATGACCTCAAAATCGACAAAGCAGAAGTCAGTCGACGATCGCAATAAATTACAAGGAGACATTGACAGCCTAGCGATATGGTGCCAGTTTAATTCTCTCAGTCTCACTATTGAAAAGTGCAAGGTAGTACTTGAAACTAGAGCTCTAAGGGTTATTTTAGTTGAAAACATGAGCATTAATAAGCAAATTGAGCTGTGTATCGGTAGAATGAGCTCCATGCTCGGTTTTGTCAAACGTTGGATGGGTTTCATTTTTGATTTGAAGACAACTAACATTCTGTATTGTGCTTATGTTTCATCCCAGCCTGAATATGCTGTAAATGTGTGGTATCCATTCAACATACAGCGACAACCACCATATTTAACTGGATGTAAGACATACAACTTAGTAACGATAGAAAATAGACGTGAATTACTTAAAAGTACTATGTAATCTCCTACTAGGCCTAATCGACGCACTGGATGTACTAAATTTAATTAAAATAAAGGTTCCTAGTAGACTACTAAGATATCATGACTTATTCCACTTATAGATAGACCCAGAAGCAACTTTTGCGATATGAATGTGTATAAGATTTCCAATAAAATTAACTATTTTATAATTTTAAAAGTAGATTGAGGCAATTTTAAGCCGCTTCCCTCTATACAGTGATTTTATTATTGGTACTTACTTGTTACTTTACTTTTATATTTTTAATTTTCAAATCCAAACCGGATTTATTTTAGTTTGCATTTCTGGCAAATAAAACCCCATTATCACCAATTTTTATTAAAATCGTGCGAACCAAAAAATTATTAAAAACGGGACCGGGTCCCATTGAATGACCCTCTAATTTCCTACTAAATCAGGACCCATCGCAATCGATTTCTGGTACTCGAAACCCCCATCTCCCAGCAAATTTTATTGAAGTCGTTTGATCTGAGAATCAAAAATTAGAAAACGGAACCCAGTCTCTGCCGCAGGGCAAAATTTCTGAAACCAAGATCCTTCGCAATCAATTTCTGATACTCGAAAGCACCATTTCTTTACCTCGGCTATATAGCGAATATTTTCCATGATTACTTTACTATACTTTACTATGTAAAATAAAATAAAATGGAAGGAGCTTGCTATCTAGTGGTTGAGGCTATTCATAAAATTTTGTAGTATGGGCAAATATATTGAGAGTTCTTAGGCCAACTGAGATATATCTAGGACCTAGAGATCTAAATACAACCAAATAATTTATAAAATAAAAATTATTTTTCAGAAACGCCTTGAAGTCTGCAATAAGTAATACGCGTACCTCATATAAATTATGATTAATAAACTAATCCGTATTCTGCGCAGGGTATAAATGCCTCTTGTACTGAACGTTGTTTATAACCAGGTATAAGTGAAATCGGCTTTCAACACTCTGTCAGGAATTTGTTCTAAAGATAAGCCCAACTTTAAGTATTATGTTCCCTACACGAAGCTTTGTCTAAATATCTAAATATTTGTTGTTACGAGCTCTTCTTCAAAATCTGTTTACTAGTTTGACCTTTTTCTTGAACTTCTTCCTTACTGAACTCTAATATTTTTATCTTAAATTTCTATTTGCAACAATATCTTTATAACATAAGAAAGAATGTATGTCATTTCTTCATCATTCAGATTTATTTTATTTTTTCAACATATTTTCATTTCCTCAAGGCAAAATGAATTTTACTACAAATTTTGAGATTATATATTGTACGAGTGACTTCTCGTACTCGTATATGTATGTTTTTTTTACTATTATTGTTATTATTTTGCTTTTTATTGAAAATCCGACTAAATATGGAAAATCATGAATATCATAACAGAGAAGAAATCTTAAAATCAAATATTTAGAGCAACGTTTGAAAAAGGTTACATTATACAGATTGTGCTTGAAGGCATTTGATTAAGATTTTCTGTATTGATACTCAATTATATTTTCAACATAATCTGATGATGGATCAATTGCGCTTGCATGGAGGGATTTTGCTTTCTTAACATTTAAAAATAAGTTGAGATTCGAATTATTTTTGTAATTATTCAAAAGTACAACCCTAGTCTAAATTTTATTTATGCATAATTTAAATATTTATCTCTCTGATTTTATTATTATTACTAATACTGTTATAATTTTTTATTTGGTTGGTCATCTTTCGTACCGAAATGTTTTATTTATTTTCCATTAATCACAACTCAATTTTCTACCCAATTAAATTTCCAATTGAAATTTTTTCAATTAAAATACGAAAAAACCGAAAACTTCCCCTAAAAACAAACCAAAAAAGTCGAAATAATTTGTTTTACTGTTTTCCACAATATGGTGAGTAGGGAAACGGAAATTGAAAAATTCAATTAAAATTTTTAAGTAAGCGTAAAGTTATAAAGTTAATTCTTATATTTAAATTAAATAAAATGAAATCAAACATCGTACTGTACGTACATATTTCATTAAAAAACGGTTTGAGTCACTTTTCTTTATAATTTAATTTTAGGTAGATTAGGAGTTGTTAAATTTTTTAGAATTTAGATTATTAGAATGATTAAATACAACATTGATAACCAGCAATCAAGTATTTATTCTTTATCTACGCTTCGATGAATTAATATTTGTCCCAATTTCGCTTCTAATTTCAATAATAAATATTTTGCACGGTAGAGGTGAGCAGGGTTGTTCATGCCAATTTCAGTCCCGGACATAATCAAAGATTGTTAATGCTGAGCTGATCAATGTGCAGTGCATTAATATTGTTGTACAGTTGCAAACAAAACTTTACTATAGACATGGGTAGGTAAATTACATATACGAGTATGTCTCAGTAATGGAAATACTTATTACCAATTACTTTGATTCAGGTAATTGAAATATAAAATACAATAATTTTACATTACATTTTATTTAGGTAATGGAAATACAAAATAAAAATTACAATTTTCGTTGATAGAAATGTAATTAAATTACAATTACAAATTAAATTATTCCAAAATTGAATTAAAACCTTATTAATTTGTTATAGCTTCTTGTTCTTCAGCCACGGCGATATTATTGACTCAAACTCGTAGAATTCGTGCTCGTTTTATATTCGGAATTATTGTGTGCTAGCCTTGAACCCTGCAATAAAAAGGCCAGGAAAATTAAAAGAAAATTTTAAAGTTTATGTAAATTTTATTCAGACACAACACATATACATTTAAATTCATCGAAAATAACTTAATCAAATCATTTTCATTTACGGGATTCAAACTACTGAAAATAGTATTATCTTAATTTATATGAACATAACTAATCCAAGCAGGATAGGAACCAAGCAGACAATTTATCGATAAAAAAATATCAACATAAAAACCAATTTTTTAGAAGAAATACGAGAAAGCAAAGGCTGCTAGACATATTTTGATTTTAAAGTGAAGCATATCTGTCAAGATTATTTATTTAGTTTTGTTTTTTAATCACCCAGTAAAATAAAAGGCCTGCTACAATTCTATTTGGAATTTTATGGACATTTTATTGATTTTTTTAATCGATAAAAGTAGCGGTGGTTTATGGGAAATTCAATTTATACGTATAAAATAAAAACTTAAATAAACGCCTGGTTTCCTTTTTAAAAAATAAGTTTTTCAAAATTGATATCCGATAAAGTTCCCCGTGATGGGGATAATACAACACCTGCTAAAGAAAATTTTTTTCTACCAGAGCAGAGCAACACAAACTTGAGATAAACTTGATGAAAGCTTTTTTAACTACCGGATACTCATTTAAACGCGACAATTGTTTATTTTTGCTTCCCAAAAATCTAATAAATTCAATCTCAATCTAGATTGATCCGGCATTAAATTCAACGCAAGGATATATAAACTTTCTTCGTCATCTGTACTCCCATGAATCTCATCAAGTTTTAAGTCTATATGATCTTTTCTGATTTTTTGTAATGCTTCAATGCATATATTCTGTATTTGTACCTTCTTAACTCTATTTCTGGTGTATTTTCAGGTAACCATCGCATCCTAAATAATGAGTCTATAGAAGTAGCTATTATTGCTTCATTAGCCTCTGTTGACAAATTGGAAAATGTACAGCATCTTGTTTCTAAAGATTGTAATAATTGAGGAATAATCAATTTATAATATTTTAAAGCTGGATGATCTAATTGATCAGGCACTTGAAGCCGCGCCCTCAAAGTAAAGATTGTTGGGATCAGATGCTCATAATAATGACTGTTTTGTTGTTGAAGGCGATTTAGCGAAGTAGCGACAGGCGTCATTACTTTTATATACTCTCCCAAGTAATCCAGATCAGCCTGTTTAAACGGTTGAATAGATAATTTTTCCATTACAACATTTAAATGTTCTTTGATTTGCAGTAATTGCTTCACAGCATCATATAATGAATTGCGACGAGTGATACATGGAAACAACAGTTCAGATTTAAAAATGCTTCTGATGATCTCGGCTGATTTAGGTTTCCTCGACAAGTTCCATGAAGCTGTACTACATTTAGCTATTGCTGGATAATACATTTTGAATACTGATTTATTGTTTTTAATTATTTTCATTAAACCAAGTAGATACAGTGTGATCGAGTAGATTTAAAGTGTGAGTACCACATCTTAAATGATGCGGAAGTACTGCATTCCGTTATACCTCATTTGTATCGGGGTTGGTTCCGATTTCGTCATGTTCTGATATTTCATGTTCCACATCATCAATATTATCTAAATTGTATAAAAAATGTTTTTATGAGGTTAATTTTATTTATTTTTGTATGTACATTTGTAAACCGCGACCGATTACACGATAAGTTATTTTTATTAAGAAATACGGTTATCGTAAAAAAAATTTACCTGAATAATTGGTAATTTGAACGTCTTTTCCTAATTCCGCAAATGCGTTTACAAAATTAGACCCGGTGTCCGTTACTGTCGAGATTATTTGGTTAGCATCGAGTTCAAATTATCTAACGATTTCGTTGAGTATCTCGGCAATTTTATCGTATGAGTGCGTTCCGAGAAACCGCCTACAAGCTAGAATTCCAGATATTTTTTCTAGTGTGTCTGGATCAACCTACATTTACATTTAAAACAACCGTGCAATTTAGTGTTATGTATACCATTAGCTTAGCATAATTGAATAAGTACCCAATGAACTGTTACGCCCATGAAACTTCTATACTTTGTCGACCAAATATCCGCCGTGGTAGATTCGTAGTCAATAGAATTTAATTTCTTTACCAGATTCAATTTGATATTTTTAAATTGCATGTCGATATTCCGACCTAACCTCCTTCGAGACATTATTTCTATATTCCTATCTAAGTCTATAGATAAATGGAAAACTTAGTAAATGTTTAACCACAATTAATAAGTAATTATTAAAGTACCCACTGCTTATAATTTTTACGAAATTTGGATCATCAACAGTAGCAAGTGGTTTCATGCTCTTGACGTTGTTGTGTTAGCGCTATCTGAGGACCTGGATCGACAGCGTGGTGCTTTATTTTGTTTTTAGTATCGTTTATACTCTTTTACTTCTTCTGGGTGGACCCGCTGCAATTAAATAAATTTATTAAACATAACAAATCATGAATAAAAGTAAATTCGTACATAAATTATTTATTGATAACCTTTATATTGGTAGTAAAATTAGAAGTAGACGTTAAATATCCACTTATTGTCGTACTTTTATTACTTTTGCAACATAATTGACAATCAGCCTTAATAACAATTGCTTTGTCTAGAGCAAGATTCATATCGATTCACGTATGTGTAGTTATCCCACGATTCTATCCCAGAAAATAAAAAAATTTCATCAGGCAACTCTAATCAATAAAAACCCCATTTGCTTTTCTGTGAAGTTAGCCCAGCCCAGAATTTATTAAAAATCACGTTAAAGACAAAAATTAAATTCGTTATATTTAAATTAAGAGAATTTTATTTTAATAGAACATGTACGAACTAACATTACATTAGATACGATAAAGGTAATTCGCACGTTAAAAGTATAAATTTGTCGGATTAAGGCTATGTGGTTTTGAGATCGTCACACTCCTGCCTTACTTTAAGAAAAGTAAGAAAAACTCGTTCCGTGGCAATTTTGCGAAATTGGCCCTGGGCCAGATATACCCATGCAACACGTATTTGAACAAAAATTAAATTTAAATATCGCATGTTAAAAGTATGAACTTATCGGATTCAGGCTATGTGGTTTTGAGATCGTCATACTCCTGCCTTACTTTTAGAAAAGAGGTATTTAATGATATGGACATTGTAAAACATTGACATTGTCCATTGCAGTTACGAGTTTACGACACGATAAACCTAAATCTTCCTCTAAGCAATTAGCAGTTCCCCCTTATTCCCAAATCATCTAATTTAAAATGGTTGATTGACAAATAATGTTTTAGATGGAAAACTGTATAAATTTTAATTATACAGGGTCTCTGGGTTTAGGAACGCAATCCCAAACGGGTGTCCGGAATAATTAAAACTGCATATTGTATTCTCAACATATTCTCGGGCTCTTTTGCCATCATGTATCCGGAGTTGGGGCGACCTGTTTTTTTTCTGATCATATAGCACGTAACAGCAACAAAAACTACTTGGACGAATAAATATATCGCAATGTAATGGCGGCTGTCATGCGAGTAAGTTTAGATCGCTTGTTTGTCTTTCTTATATTATTAATTTGAGGTTATAAGCTTTCTTGTGTTGTTCCAGAAATCATAATAACTTCCGTTCTAAATGCAATTAAGACATTTTGTAAAGTGCTTTGAACTTCGCCGTGTACAATGGGAACTGCAAATAATGTTGGTTAGCACGTTAGATAAGGAAATCGGCCTAAAAAATATTTACCAATAGGTGCAGTCGATGTAGATGGTTCTTGTTGAATGGCCGGTGGTTTATTTACTAATCATTGACCTTGACCAAGAGCAACTGTAATTTCCTGTAAAACTTGCAAAAAACTCGAACAAAATTATTGGCTCAGAGGGCATTCTTGCCCAGCCGTAAACAACACATCAATCTCCCGAACATAGTAGTCCCTCCTTGTACGAATAAGTAGAAAATCTGACTGAAAAATTTGATGCGGATAAATAGGTGCTCGATACATGTTATTTTCAACAGCCTGAAGTATTGCCAAAAAGGAGCTTGTGTGAACAAACACAACTTTACCATATTTAAACTCTGGAGGACCCGAATATTTTCCCGGTTTTCGTTTATAATTTTTAATTTTCGAACACATTCCTACTTGGTTCATTAAAGGGAGATATTCTTCGTCTAGTCAGACCTCATAAAAAGCACATCTCTACCAACAGACGCAATTCTTTCCAGCTTTCGTGGCATTTTCTGCTTTTGAATGTGTTTTAACAGCGGTAATACAGGATGAGATTAAATTGAGTGGATGTTAATAGCCCATGCGAATATTTTGTTATTATGGTAGACGATGGAATGCTCTCAATTTCATAAGTTTCATGGGTGTTGGAATAAACGGTGCTCACTTTTCAACTACTGTCCTCCGACTTTGAGTTTCATGGTGGTTCCTGATGATTTTGGCATGTAATAAACCTCATTCGTTATATTAAACGGATCACTGTCTGGATTTTTTGGTGACGGAAAAAATTAACTTACTGATATATTGATGATATTTACTCGACTGTTTGACATTTTCGAAGAAACCGTGTAAAATGTTACAATTTTTTCGATGTGACGTATTCCATCTTCGAGTCCCTATAAATGTTGTCGTTCGTATTGTATCATGGGGCATTCACAACCTCTCGCGGCACTTCATTTTGGAAGCATTGTCCATACTGGTTTTAGCATTTGCCTGTATACTCGTATAAGTGATTTGTTGTGTATTGAGAGCTCAGAATTTCTATCCATGAACCAGTACATTATGAATATAGGAATCAAATCAAATATAACAATTTGATGTTTAACTCTTCTTTTTCATCTTGATGTGTTCCATCTTAGCTTAGCGGGTCATGCCAAGGTATTTAGCTGTATTTTCATACGGAATTTGGTTTGATTTGAGTGAGAACCACGGGAATACAGTTTATGTAAGAAAATACTGGAGCATACTTCTTATTCTCAAGTACATCCTCAATGACATCCGTTATTCTGTGAGCTTGTGCAACTGTAGAGTGATTTTCCCTAAACCTAAATTTGTGTGGTGGAATTAAGCATCTCTCTTCGATTATAGGTGTGATTCTTTTCAGCAACAGTTTTTCAAATATTTATGATATGACCGGAAGTAGTGCTATCGGTCTATATGATTTTTATCGTTTCCTGGTTGGGAATCATAATTATTACTTCAGCCACCTTCTTTTGACGTGTAACCTATTTCAATCTGAAGGCTGCGTTAATTATTTGTACTAATTTAGGCAAGCCTTTCTCGAGAATGGCTTTCACAATTTGCCCAGTAATTAAGTCATACCCTGCAGCTTTTCTGATACTTAAGTTATTATTGATTTCAGTTTTAAGTTCCAATAAGTTCACATGTCTTATGTTAAGATCATCTACTTTGTTTACGACCGTTGTATTTTCATTTGCTGTTCGTCTCGATAACGGTTGAAAAGTCTCTTCTAAGTAAGCAGCAAATGAAGAGGCTTTCTGTTTGTCACTTTTAACCCAGGATCCGTCATCATTTTTGATAGGTGGCACATGCACGTTGGTTCTTTTTAGCCCCTTCATTGCTTTAAGCTTAAAGCGAGTAATCGTTATCCTTTAGTTCAGAGAGACCTCGAAGTCGCTTATTTATGCTTTCGTTCTTTATTTCCATTATTAGTTGTTTTAAATTGTTGCATAGGAAATTCAAGATATTTTTGTGTTGCGGAACACGATTCTACGAGCTCTCTGTTTCTCTTTAACTAGTTCTATGATCTTAAGAGGATAGTTATGTCTCCTTGTGGTGTTGGTATGCGAAATTGGTGAACTACCCCAAGCTGCTTGTTGAACATTATTATTAAATGCTTCTAGTTCATCTTCCAACTGGACCTTCGTTTTAATTAGTTCACCGAGATTTGTTCGCTCTTCCACTAATTTCTTGAATAAATCCCAATTGGTTTTTATTGTTTGTTAATTTAGGTGAATTATCCTTTTTATTATCATTTGTACTCAGAGTCATGATCACAGGTGAGTGGTCAGATGATAGTCCTTCACTATTTTCAATGCACGTGTAGACCTCTAAAGCTCCTTTTGTTAAAAAGAAGTCTAGAAGATCTGGTATATTATGTAAGTCTGCAGGCCAATATGTTGGTTTATCACCAGAGAGAAATTAACAGTTGTTCTCGCAAGCTGTATTAAATAACTCTTTTCCTTTAAAGGTTATAAGTCTAGATCCCTAATATTTGCATTAAAATCATCGCCTATATAATTTGATCCTATCCTAGTGATTTAAGAAGTCGACTGCAGTCTTCTTTTTTAACTAATGGCGTGGGGGGCAGTAAATAGAGGAAATACTGAGACCTCTAATATTGATTGATTCAACTTAGGTTTAGAAAAAATCCTATCACTGGAACATGCTGTGATAATTCATTCGCGTTCCAAATAACAAATCTTAGTGTTCTATTTATTTGATGTACTAAGCATTGATTTAAGCTAATTCGTAGCTTCTTGTTTATCCAGCCGCTTGTATATAGCTTCTCGACTACGAGTACATTCTTGTTTTGCTAGGCGTTCATTTATCGTATCTATATACTTTGAAATATCCTTTCCAGTGGAATTTCTTTAGCAGAATTACTTAACTGCAGAGTTATCTGCGAATTAATCCTCCTCTCTGGTCCTAGGGGCTCTGGTTGTGCCGGCACTCTAGTTGTAGCTGGAATGCTTTCTATTATAACGTTAGTATTTTAAGTCGAATGGCGTGTTTTATTTCTTAATCTTTGTAGTTGTACCGCTACTTCGCATCCTCTGTAGTTGGCTGGGTGTTGTCCTTTAGAGTTTATACACCTTGCAGGTTCTGTTCGTCTAACAGAACAGTCTTTGCGTTGTGCCTGCACATTTTACGTCCCTAACGTTTATATATTTTTGGGTGTGGTTATAGCCTTGGCATTTCTTGCATTGAGGTATTAATCTTGTGTTCTTTTTCAGTGGTTCTATTTTAACCCTCATATTGAGTATTGTTTTGATATTAAATATATTTTGAATTTTTTCGCTTTTGTTGAAGATGAGCATGAATAGTGGTAGCCCTTTTTTAATGATATTGGTTCCTTGACTAGTTTCAACTTTCTCTCGTTTAAAGATGTTTACTGCGTCAGTTCTTTCATTTTGAAGTCTTCTATTATATCCTCTTGTTGTGATGTAACTTTTCAATTTCACTCTCTCTTCTGGGCATTTCAACATTTTTGATTTCCTGCTGAGTCGCGAACTGTGTTTGTTTAGGTGGTGATCTAGATATTTTGGAACTTCGATCGAATGGACATTGTAATGGTTGGCTTACCCCAGAATCCTTTGAGATGGTCCCGTTAGAGGGTGGATTAACCAACTGAGCAGTTGGGGTACCACTTGGGATACAAATTCCTTTCTGTTGTAAACTTATTGAATTAAGGACTAGTTATTGAAGCAGCTACCAATCTAACCAGTGAAACTGGCAGTGGGTTAGTGGAGAGAACATCATTTGCTAGGTTTTCGGTGTGCGTTTATCCCGCCATTTTTCGGTTGCCAGAGTCTCGTTGGCTAATTAGCAGGGAGCACCGCATGCAAACGAGGTGGACATTTGAGCTTGTATATTGCCCTTCTAGAAAGATGCACCTTACCCTCCCACCAAATCTTATATCTCACAGAAATTGCTCGTCCAGAGGCTATCAGGCGGTCATATCATGCTGGCTCTGGGTCTGAGTAAGAGATGGATGTTCTGTAGCATGGAAGAGTAAGGAATTCAAATACCAAATTTTAAAGCTAAGAGAACTATAGACAACTGATTCAATACGATTGAGGTAAGGGGGTTGAGAAATAAGGAAAATACAGCACATCTAACTTCAGTCCAATTTAATTATGAAGACCACTTCTCATTCCCTCCAACAATGATAACATTAAAATCATCGTGGGTGACTTTAATGCAAAAATCGGTAAGAATGCAGAAAATAGATCGCACATCGGTCCTACCAGCCTACACTTAACTAGTAACAACAACGACCAACGCGTCACTGACCTGTCAATAATGTACAACTTAGTTGTATCAAATAAGTTTTTTCCACATAAGAGAATACACAAAGTAACGTGGAGATCGAACGATTTAAGAACGATCACGTCGTGGTGTCTAAGAGACACTCCACTAGCATATCCGACGTTGGATCTTACTGAAGGTGCAGAGCGATCATGTGCTTGTCTATATGAAAGCCACGACTAAATACCTCCGGCAAAATAAGCGCGAATAAATGAGATCATGTATCGAAAACATGAGCTTCCAAGCGTAACAAGGAAGTTCATAGGACTGTTTTACTTGCACTAGCAATCTCACTAAATGCTCCCACCCAAGAAGTACAGCCATCAAAGCAGGGAAAGAAGAGCTGAGAACAAACGTGGCTGATGTTCTCTCAGTATGGCAAACCTACTTTTAAAATCTGTTAAATCGGAATGATTTTCCGATTTTCCACTTGGCCTGCATTAGATTAATAGCTCCTCCAGACGAACAGGTGTCTGTCGAATATTCCAAGTGGAGGAAGTGGACGCATCTATTAGTAGATTGAAAAATGGCAAGGCACTCGGTCTCGATGGAATACCCGCAGAATTGATTAAGCTCGGAGGAGGTACCCTTGCATCAAATTTATACGATCTCATCGTTTCTATTTGGGACTAAGAAGAGCTGCCAGTCCATTGCAAGACCGCGTTTTAAGGTCTGTTGCACAAAAAGGCGACCATTTTAAATGTGGAAACTATCGTGGTATAGCTCTATTGAACACTGCTTATAAAGTGTTGGCTAATGTTGTACTTGCCAGACTCATAATTTTCGCCGAAAACATCAATGTGATTTTCGTCCCAACCGATCGACCACTGACCAATGTTTTATGAGGATGACTTTGGAAAAATGTTGGCGAGAACCTACGGTCATATGCCTAGGAATTTTAGAGAAACGTTTCTTTGTGGAAATTAACAACGTCTGTGTCTGTATGTAGAATTGTAATCGAACGACTTGTATCAGACTTCTTTGAAATAACATCTGGAGTTCGACACGGAGATGCACTCGCGCCTGTGCTGTTCAGTTTGGCGCTTGAGTACGTAGTGAGGAAAAGCAACATTGAAACTTTGCACTGGATATTTAATAAATCAGGCCAAATTCTTGGATATGCAGATGATATCGTGCTTCTTGGCCGAAGACCTAGCGATATCAAGGACAGTTTTATACCGCCCGATTCCTCCACAAGAAGACTTGGTTTTGAGATGAGCAGTAGTAAAACCAAATTTTTAGCATCACCCAGGAACATCTCCATGGTAAATCTCGAAATTGGCGACCATAATTTTGATACTGTCGAAAACTTTAAATACCTCGGGTCAGTTATAACATCGTTAACGATTGTAGATTGTTATCTACATTTGAAAGGAAGGTCATTCATTCAATATTTGGTCCAGTTAAAGTTGCGAACAATGATTCATCAACTCGAATCGAGTTAGATGACTCGGCTACGTTGCAAGGTCTTCACAACAACGGATGATTAATAAAGTGTCTCATCAACAACCAGTCGGTGTGCGTATTGTGTAGGTATTGTACGGCATATGGTCAGCAGGCGTAATTCCGTGTTTTTATTCGTCAAAGCCTAACTACGGTGACTTATCTTTTCGCTACATCTGAAGTCACCGAACTGGCTCAATTAACAGAACTATACCATATACTAGATCTGCAATCTGCATGTAAAATAGCGCTGCAATACACACATAATATTTATTGGTTTATTACAGTTAGCATGCGTCATGTAAATTAAAATTTGATGTAGTGAAGGTCGCACAACGGTAATTAACTTTTTCAGTTGATCAGTAATGTACAAATTTCTTCCAGCAAAGACCGCAGAAACGTATTTATTACGATTAATAAATGTCTTTCCTCCAAATGGTCGTACAGCTAGGACCACAGAATCACCGTTGTAAAATATGACAGCCTTCGTCTATCAATGATGCCTTCAGTACTTTTAACAATATTTTAGCAATCACAAGATGCAAGCAAACTAATTATCAGGGATTTCTTGTCAGCCTTAACATGCCCTAATTCTCAAAATGTATGTAAGCTCTGTATCTGTAAAATTTCCGATATGTACTAAAATGTAACTCGCATAAACGGAAGTTTTGTTCTGTAACTTTACAGCATCAAATTCACGATTATCACGATTTCAATAGAGAATAACTGGAAAAATCATTTTCTGAAACGGTTTTTGCATATACCAAATGCTGTTACCAATAGCATTTCTATACGAACAAAAGTTGAAGCTAACAACTTCGACAATTATAGTTTTTGAGGTTTTAGATAAAATTTATTTGTTCAAGATTTAGTACTTTTTTATATACACCGAAATGTTGATAATGCAATACAAATACGTACAGTCGAAACAAAAAGATTGTCTGCGATATACTCAGAAAAAATATTAACGTATCCAAACGAATGCCACCAACTGTACTAATATGTAGTTTGACAACTGTACAATACATTCTTATTTTAATTTAGTTCCTAATTAATTTACGTAAAATTCAATATTTTTGAGATATACAAACAAAACAAAATTTATTTATAACGCGAGTTTATGTCAATATTCGAGTGCCGCCATCGAATTTAAAAGAATATTTTAAAATAAATTATAATTTGGTTACAGCGGCGACTTTATTTCGTATTGATTTATAGTGGCGAAAACTCTACAGTGTGTGAATATCATTTTTTAGAACAGTGTATCTTTTTCTCGGGGCCATAAATGTTTCGTTAAGTTAGGGCTAAAATGGAGTACGGCATACAAAAACAAAAACAGCGCTCGAATAAATCTGTAGTGCCTTCCGACACTGTTGATCACTTTAACATAAAATATGCGCGCACACAATAAACAAATTAGTATTCGGTTTTTTTATAAATCTTATATTTCAACATTTTTTCTCGTTAGGTAATTATTTAGTAATTACACAATTTCTTTATACGCTTTAATAATATTGATTGAACAAAAATTGTTTATTTTACGTTTTGAATTTGTCCCAGTCCATTTGTATTTCTCGCGCCTTAATATTTCAACAGCACAATACGATAACTTCACAACTTCAAACAAAAAGAAAACAAAAACATGACCACCGAACAATATGGCTTTCTGCTTTGTTTTTTTGTTTCCTTTACGTGTTATCGTTTGTTTTGGATTTTACTTTCTGTCAGATTTTCCCCATAAACATTTCTGCTATAAAGCCGGTTTACATTATACGAAGAAAAAAAGAATTGCGAACGCAACCAAACATAGATTATTGGTAAAACATTATCGCCTAATTGATTTTGATCTTTATTGAACCTCCTATGGGACGATGGAAGAAAGTTGATCGTAACATTCGTGGGAAGAAGCAGAGCCGGCAAAATAACAAAAACAAAGTGTAACGCCAAATAATTGGTTAATCGTTTAACCTAGTAAATTTTATGGTTACATTTTAACTAACATCTTTGAACTGATAAACACGAAGAGATTTTCCTTTTCATCAGTAACCTCACAAGCAACTTTTGCTGTTAGTCTCAAGACACATATGTCGAGGCAAGTTTGGATGATAATGGGTCAGAAGCTTCACTTTGTGAACAATTTCGAACATAAATTGTTTCACCAACCATTCTGTCTGGTTTCTTATATCGTAGATTGCAAGTTGATTGTACCCTATTTCGTGCCTGAGGTAAATATTTTTGTACTTGTTGGTAAATTTTGAAGAGAGTCTGGAGTTTCTGACTAGCGCAAAGTGATTTCCGGTGAATTGAGAAGCTTGTCGTAGAAGTTATTACGTGGAAACAAACAAAATTGAATATTACCCGAATAACAAGAAATGAGGCGATAATTGGTTGGACTCATGAGCGTTCCGCAATGTGTGTGTAATTCCGGGAAGATTTTCCAGACCAAATTCTTTGGTCATTCTATATATAAGCTCTTAAGGAGAAGCGAAGGGTCCGATTAACTCACTCGGAAGCGTTAGCTTGTTGCGAGTATTTAGGCGTGAACAACGCTTTATTCCATATTTAGTGAATAACGCGACTTCAGACTTCGAGATCCAAACCCCGGCCCGTTATCAGTTACAATAACCTCGGGAACTCGGGAAACATTTAGAATATATTATTATCCAGGAATTTACATACATCGCCCGCTGTGGCTTGCCTAATAGGTTTCACCAATGCTGATGATTTCACTAATCTTGATGTTGGTGAAATTCTCAAGTACTATTAAGTGCCATTTTTAGGCCGCGGATCTGACCCTAAAACGTCTAAAGAAACTCTTTGCAATGGCCAGAAAGTAAATCGTAAACTAGCCTAATGGAGGACTAGAGGAAAAATTGGCGGATTTGTTGGTTTTATATTGTCACAAAGCAATCAAACAAGCTTGCAATGCTTTAGGTACGGTTTCCATAAATTGAATATTGAAGTTAAAGCCTCGGAGCTTGATGCCCCAACGAGCAAGTCGACCTGAAGCATCCTTTCAGGACATGAATCACGTGAAGCTCGAGTGGTAGATTATAACAGTAAATAGCTGATCTTCAACATAAGAGCGAAATTTTTTAATGCCTAGGACCTCAGTCAGACCACACACATTTTTTTATTATTTTTGAGTTAATTAGTAAGCGGTACGGAGACGGAAGAATAGCCGTCATTGAACCGCCGGTACCACCCTGTAATGTCTTATTTGTCGAATCTTGGCTAATCGACCACTCTAATTGAGTATATTATGAGTATTAAGTATAAGCATTCTTTTTGGTTACGGCGTTTAGTTTCCCCGCGATAAGGCAGAGCCTAGTCTTTCCTTTTGCCTTTTCTAAATCGTCAATGGAGAGCTTCGACGGAACGGATGCAACTTCCGCTATACAAATAGGCTCGAGACCGAAACCCTCCCAAACATCTTAACCAAGATATAATATTTTGATTTAAGGACGAAACTACAAACAATCTCATCAGGACGGTTTTGTTATTATATGTAACTGTAGTTTTTATGTAGCCTACAACCTTTTCGAGAGGGCTAATAGCTGTTTGAACAGAAGCATCAACATTATGTAGATGAAGATGGTGCTTCTTTAAAAAACCTAAACAATCCTGGAAAAGAGCAGCAATGTTGGCCCCGCTGTCCAATAGCTCAAAATCCTGCTTACCAGTGAATATATTTTCCGACTTTTTTAAATAAACTGACCGAGTGTGAAATGAGGGGTCTGGTTCCAATATTCGAGAATGAGTGTTTACATGAAACCGGTTGCAACGACGGCAGTGTGGTTTAATTACGTTCGGTATGCCATAGCCATAACAAAAATCGTCAGACTTTCGAATGACACAGTCTACAAAAGGATGACCAGGATGACCACAATTCCAGCAAATTTAATTATTATTGGAAGTGACTATATTTGGTTTTGGATTGGCTGTTGCAAGAATTACATTTACTAGGGCAAGCGATGGCGTTGGAGTGCCGGCAGGTTCTTGATTTTAATATAACTTATTGTTCGAAATTTCATTAATAAGAGGATGATGTGAGGTTTTTCATTCTACGTAACTATACAGGTAGTAACTAGTTCCGTTATCTTATTGAAAGTTCGTCCTTCCCATTAGTGAACACGTTATCAATATCGCATATTTTTCATTAGCGTCTCCAACATTCGGTGGTGCTTCAGTGGTTCTTTTAAAGGAAGCGCGATTGCCATTAGGTCGTAATAATTCTTCCTTCAGGAAAGAAGCTTATGTCGTTTACCAACTGTATAATTTTGTACATAATAATCACGGGATGTTGGAAAATTAAATTTTAAATCAAAACTCAACATTTGCTGGTTTTATTTCACAAACATGTATTTACAAAATTATTATTATTATTTTTTATTTTATTTATTATTGAAAATAAATAAATTGTGATCACCTTAATAATCGCTTGTTGTAATCGCTTTGTAATTTTTAGATGTTATCACCTCGAAAGTCGCAGGAAAAAAGAGGAAGAATTTGATTAAATTGTTCCGAACGTTGGAATTATCAAATTTTGAGTTAGTAATTAATTTATTAGAGCAAAATTTGAATAAACTATTAACGCGCCATCGGTGTTTGAACTCACGAAGCAATATTATCGAATTTGCACAAGTACTAGAAAATGCAGTACTATTTATGATGGTTTTATATATTCGTTCAATATGGCCTGATTTTTGGCACAGGTGTTCACTGTTAGTGCCACAACTCAAATTCATTGGCCCCTAACACGACAAATTATAAATATGGGAGCCAGCTAATTACGAGTCTGTCTAACTTCACACAGTACAAATTACCACTAAACATGCGTCCAGTTTTTAATTTATTTCACTATGATGCTACATAAAATATGGCCTGATTTTTGGAACAGGTATTCACTGTTAGTGCCACAACTCAAATTCATTAGCCACTAACACGACAAATTATAAATATGGGAGCCAGCTAATTACGAGTCTATCTAACTTCACTCAGTACAAATTACCACTGAACATGAGTCCAGCTTTTAATTTATTTCACTATGATGCTACATAAAATATGGCCTGATTTCCATACCTCCAGCTAATTACGAGTCTGTGTAACTTCACCCAGTTCATATGACCTTTAAACATTCGAATTATGTGACCTTTGAACATTCGAATTTTCGGCTAATATCAACAGAATTTTGTACTACCACCTGATACAAAATATGTCGACAATGCAGTTTTTTTTCGGTTGATATTTTCGGCTAATTTCAGTAGCATCAAAATTTTGTACTACCACCTGATACGAAATATGTCTATAATGCAGGGTTTTTTTAGGTTGAAATTTTCGGCTAACTTCAGTAGCATATTTAATCTAGCTTTTAATTTTTGTTGTATTTTTGGTTTTGTTTTAGATACAGCATCGCAACTTTAACACCAACTATTCCAAGGGAATCTCATTAGCCACAGCTAAGTGTTTCACTCGAAAAACAAAATTTTCAACGGTGTTGCCTCTCACGGAACCATCCTAATATATTCTCTATTCGTGTACAGGCGTATTCCTTGTTTTTAGAAGTGTAGATCGATTAGTGGCATTACCGTTGACCTCTAGCAAAATGATATTGATATGGGTAGGAGACTAAGTACTTTCTACTGGCGCATTTGTATGTACATTGGATGATTGGTTCCTGGGGTCATTAACTGATTGTTGCGGTACGTGGTTTAACGAATAAAAATATTTTTATTTTGCAAACTTTTACTTCACACGATTTCCTCTTTACGATTTGGGTCAATTTTGTAAAACGGCGGCGCTGGGCCAATCTTGACGTATTGCTTTAACTAATACCTGCGGGCCAGCCTGTAAGTGCTTCTTGTCGATGAAACAGAACGCAAATATAAGGCCTTTCACAACTATGACAAGAGTTTGGGGTGCTTCGGTCCCAGAATAGATTGAAAAGATTAAAACCAAACAGAAAACAACTATTAACTTTATCTAAAAGATGTTTTATCAAGTTGGAGTAGTTTAAAAAATTGTGTCCTTCTACGTATTATAGGCTCAATTGATAACATCCCAAACTAAATTACTAATGTGTTTTATAATAAAATTCCATAAAGCTACAAAAGCAAATTACAGACATATGTAAATGTATGTTGACATTTGACACTCGTATTGTATGTATTGAAATTAGCTTATGGGACTTCTGGTACAATCCAAATAGAGTACGTACCCATTACAGTTGTGAAGAAGTGTATTTGTAAAACATAATGGAAATTTATGATTATTTTTATTCCAATTAAGGCACCCGATAGAGCAAACCAGAATTTTATAGGGTAAATTGTTGCTTTAATTATTTTTATTTATTAAATCACTGGAGGAATGAGGCATTTATGTATCTATGTATGTACATACGTACATACATAACATGTCGTCCTATACAATTTTATTTTAAATCCATTTAAAATATCCTCTTGACCAATTTAACATTAAAATTGTTTTTTATTTTTTGCGGATGAATGAGAAGAGTGTGTAGAGTGTAGTAAATGGAGCCAATTATTGTACATACGTACATATTTTATAGAACTGAAATTAATTTTTGGCCAATTTCATTTTACTTCCGTTTCAATTTTGAATTAAAACTTTTTTAGTTGGATTTCCCGCCAAAACTGCTTAACACCCCATTTTTTTTATTATTTTAATGGTTGTTGTATATGTGCGCCCAACCAAAAATATTGCCTTTATTGGAATATTGGATTTATGATTTTTTTTATGTTTGTTCGAAGTACATTATAGACTCGAATAAATTTTGGGACGACAAATTGGTTTATGTACCTACAGTATACTAATATACTACAGACTATTTTATTATACTCTAATATACCAATTTCATTTGGTAAATTTAGTAAATTTTTATCAGTATTTTAAAAGGGGTTACTTGTAGATTCAAGAAGGATTGGTACGAACGTTAGGAGAGAAGCTGATCTGTTGCGTGTAATCTTTGAATTATTTGTGAAACCTGTGACATAATTAGACAAGAGTTGTTTTATTTAATACACTTTTACGAAACACAACTAAAATAGATGTCTCCGATGGTTTGGCAGTATGGAACTGCGACGCAAATTTGTACTTAAAAATTGCAGTTTATTTTTACCTTCTTTCACATAGTAAAATAAAGCAAGTAATTTTTGCAGATTTAACATTTGCTATATCGCCGAAGTCAAAAAAGTAGTTTTAAATATCTGTGTTTGCGCGAGTAAATGTTGTTATTTCTCCACAGCCTAGAGTGATTGACTAATCGGAGTGAACTTCATACTTAAACTTTTTCCATATATTGGGAGACCCAGCGATTTTTAACCGAGATCAGTCCAACGATTCTCGTTTCTTGCAAATATAGGCTGCTTTTTATGTTCCAGGTCGATTTTGTTTGGCCGCCATTTCGTTTTGGATGATATTTGTGACATCGGAATTGACAATCGTAGATAGTGGTCGATAAAAATTTATTATGGAGCGTCTAATGCCGCAACAACGTGTTGAAATTATTAAAACCTTTTATTTAAATAATTTTTTAATTACACAGAGAACATTACGTGACTTTTTTTGGGTGTTAATCATGTGCCGAGCTAGTCAACCATGCAACGTGTAATAAATAATTTTCAAAATTTGCGTACACTGGGAGATAAAATAAAGTCTGAGTAACAATTAAGCCAATGTACATCAGGAAGGATTGTTGCAGTGAGGTAGAGTGTTGCTGAATGTCCAGGTACCTCTTGTCAACACCGAGCGAGGAAGCACATTTCAACTTGGCTGGTTTTGTTAATAAACAGAAGAGCCGCTTAGGGCATTGAGAACCTTTAATTGATACACCAAAGACCACCACACCTTCGAGTCAATGCTGTGATGGTTACTGCTGATGGCTATCGGGACATATTGGACAATTTTCTTGTATCCGAATTAGATCAATTAGGCCTACATAACATGTAGTTCCAACAAAACCCCAACAAGATTTTCCGAGAAATTTATCCCGGCCGAAAAATGTCAAATGTCATGACCCCCCACAACCAACCACAAACTCAATGCTTAAGGATAATATTTGCTGAAATAACACCAGAAGTTACGAAAATGTTATGAAAAATGTGCTTAAAAAGCTCGCCTTTGCGCCATGGCTAGAGGCGACCACTTGGCCGACATCATATTCCATACATAATGTTAAAGACCATATATAATCAATCAATAAAATATAAATTATAAAATTCTATTTCATTTAAAAGTGATTAAAAATCCTCGACCTGGAACATAAAAAGTGCCCTCTATTTTGAAAAGTATATCATTTATGAGAAAAACCACCAGAATAAAAGATTACGTCCCTTAAGCTAGCAGAATCCACACGACAGAATATTACAAAATAGTATGAATAATTATAGGCTAATAATAGGCTAATTAAATGCTCTATTAAAAAATGTTGGGCTCCACTCGTTCTTTACCAAACTTCAGGCCATCTAATCTAAAGCTAGCAGAACCCAAATCGAAGATCGGACCAAAAACGAAATTAGAACGATAAACTTGAACTTTTGACAAACAAATAATTTTCGGCTTGAGTGGAGTACAAAATTTTTTAATGGGACATTTGATTAGGCCATAAAAGAAAACTCGTCGACAACGATAACAACGTTGACTATACGTAGACAAAGTCGAATACTCGTAAATAACGTCGACAACCACTCGTAATTCTCCAAGTATTGATTGAACGATCGTTTATCTAGGGAATAGTACGCTTACCACGGGTGGGGGTTTGATCATGCTGTATAAGATAGCGGAAATTTCTCAGCGGAAGATAAAATTTCGCTACTCGCCGCAAGTAGCAGCACCATCACCAAAGATAATTTATTTTGTTATATAATTACCAGCGGAAATATTTTATTCATTTTGTATCTCTTTTTCACTAAATAAAACATTCCAGCGGAATAAAATATTAAAAGTGATCCTTAAATTGACAAATTCATTGATCTCCGAAGTAAAGGAACTCGGTAAACGAAATTTTGAAATTGAATAATATCCCGTCTTTCCGCCGTTCTAAAAGAATGACGATGAAATTTGCATAATAATATTGATCAGGGGTTCAAAACTTCTAGGATCTGTTCATGCTGGACTAAGTTTGGCCATTTCATAACCATTATTTTTCAAAATTAAATTTTTTTTATTAATTTATTTTTAGTTTTTGCCCAATATCTCAAAAACTTTCACTAGTAACCAATACTTTCTGAAAATAACTTATATGGCCGCAGAAAATCAAAAAATTATAGTGAAAATTCTAATCAATAAATTTTCCTCGTAGTCTCAGTATGACCAAATCTGTTAGTAAAATAACCGAAATTGTGTGTCATCTAAAATTGTGAACTAAAACACCCTTTATTTACGTTTTGTACTTCCTCGATTTCCCAAAACTAACTTAAGCTGGCATCAATGCCAATACCCGTGTTGTTCACATGTGTGAGAACCCAAATTCCATCCACTGAACTTGTTCCACCAGTAACTATCCAACCGAGTTTTGAGCTATAACCTCATTATTAGAGTCTCATAGCTGGCCATCACAAATTAGATCGAAGGAAATGATCACTACCTATTAATAAATCAATTCTTTTTGAATCAACAAATCCTGGATCTGCCATTTTCAAATTGGATAATTTGTTATCTATCGAGCTTCCAAGAGGTCGTTATGGCTCTTAATTAGTTATTTTAGGCAGTATCAGAGCGTGAATGGTTAAGTTGAAATTGATATCGACTCGGGGACTTAAAGATAATTTTGTAACCCCTCTAGAAACTCCTATGTTTGTTTCACTTACACCTTTGATCGCTATACCGGAATTATCTCTTGTTATCTCTTGTTAGCGGTGTGAAATGTTCAGGGGTAAGCACTTTGGACAAGCGTATATCTGATGCTCGGCTGTTATGTTGCAACCCAGGCATGTGGCCACTGTGCCACTGGGCACCTTAACTATCGTTTTACCAAAATTTCCTGGTATAGTCTCGTATTTAATACCTCGAAGAGGATCCATTCGCTTAAGAAGGAAATCAAAGAAACATTGAAGAGTGGGAAACTTTACTTCCACTGTTTCGGTTCGCCATATTAACCAGGGATGAACTTTTGCCTGTTCCATCTTCTGCCTGTGATCCGAGCGCCTTAAGACTGCGGACTACCTTATCGCATTTATCGTAAACTTTTGCTATACTTGCTGATGTTTCCATTAATGATTACATGATATAATTAGTTTTGATTAGACATTTCAAGATCAAGTTCAAGGACAAATTTTAAGTTAAGTATTTAAACATATATTTCAAACTTAGCCTAAATAATTATTTTTATTTGTAGAATTGAAAGAAATAGGAAGATTTAGAGTTGATAGTGCCTCAAAGTGCCTTGGCAAATTTTTCTATATTAATAAAATAATCCTTTCTAAAAACTTCAAGTAATTAATGCAATTGTCGTACCTGACTTCAAGGTGATCAATGATGTCATGTTAGTCGATTTGCAGATTACATTTGAAATCGGGAAAAAGCAATGTCTATGCATGACAATATAATGGCCCAGTATTACCAATAGTTTATTTTTTATTTTTAGTCAACTAAACAACAGTGTTATAGTCCAAAATCCTCGAAATCTACATAAATTATTATTATTACAGACATTGATAGTTTCATTCTTGTGCTGTTGAATGTTTTTTTTGTTGTTTATAGTAAAAGAATTCTTTCCAAAATATAAAGTTCTGTTACCAGCTTTAGCAACTCAACTATTTTGTTATACGGTAGACTGCCAGAGAGAGTTGGAAAAATACAAATTCAAAACTAAAGCGAAATTTAAAACAAATATAACCGGCTGCACTAAAACAAAAGACAAATTCAAATTTAATGGTGTACCGAGACTTTATTAACTTGATAGTTTATTCTTAGACCGACAATATTTTTATGTTACCACGTAAATGTTTAATCTTTATCTGTGTAGGAAAATTCTTTATAAAATTATTTATTATTATAGCATATCGTAGTAGATATAAAGTCTATTTTTCTGACATCTAGCTGAAATCATCACCGACTTTTTTCAGCACGAATGTCCGATTTTATCTAAGATTTACTATGAATGTTGTCGCCAAAACTCGGAAATGATGAAAAGTAAAAGTTAGGTTATGTCAAACTTTTCAGGTAAAAAAGTGGGTGGAGCTTATTTTCGATTTTAGCGGCATATTTTAAATTTTTAATTTTTAAATAAAAACAAAAAATTAATTCATTTCAGAAAATGTTTCATTTATAACAAATAATTATTTATTATATTTGATTTTTAAAAGCACTATGTGAAAACAGACACAGTTCCATATTAAAATATTAAACATAAATTATGAAAAATCGGAAATATCTTAAATTAATACAATCACAGTTGTAAATTACAGACTAATTAAATTTAATTAATCGAAATTCTCCCCTAAAGAGATGGAAAATTGATTTTCGGTTGATTCTGGATGCTCCTCAATAAACATTAAAGGATTCAAAAATTCGGGTTGAGTGTCGGCTTTGACTTTTGAAGTTTTCTTTGCTGTTCCAATTTTATTCGCCTTTGTTGGGTCCGTTTCGACATTTTCTAATTGTTGAAATAAAAAATAAATTGAAATTGTAGGTTGTAAGTTAGTAAAGCTAAGCTTTGTTTAAGTGTAAATAATTAATTAAAAATGGTAAACGATTACCCTGATATTCGCTGGCAGCCTATGTAAACAAATAATGGGAACGCATAACCTCACATTTAACAAAAAAATTTAAAACTTTTAATAATTTAAAATATAAATCTTTAATATTTACCTCACAGATTTAGATCCAAAACGTTAAAAATATAAACTTTAATGAAAATCAACCGTAATGGCGTCTCACCTCAACTCAACAAGAAAAATCGATATGTGTTTATTAATAAACAACAATAACAAAAAATCATCATTTCCGAGTTTTTATACCAAAAACCGGAAAACAATGCCTTACCGGTTCAACTTTTCAGTTTTGTTATACTTGGGCAGTTATAACAATTGTACCAAACTATATTTTTGTCATAAAACGTACTCATTATACGATACAGAAATGTCATGAAATTTTGACATGTTTTCCATTACGATGTCACAACAAACTCAACAAAAATATACAAAAGAGGTAAACTGTTTAAGATAGGTAGATAAAACAATAACAATAAAAATAAAATTTAACATATTTATTTTATAAAATAAAACTAATTACAGAAAATTAATGAGAAGGCGATACGTCACAGACATAACGTTTGGCTTATGCAAAAGCTTTGCTTCTGCAATGCATTCTTCAACCATGTTTATTTAAAATATCTGCCTACATCCAAACCCGAAAGACCTCGTGTGGAGTTGCAATGCCGTTGTCAATCAGTAGAATTTATTTTACAAATATTAGAGCCTATTTTATGATCACTGATAAACGATTAATCTAGGATTAATCCACTGTTTGCATTTTATGAACAACGGAATACATATATTTTGAATACACCACTCTTGATTTGCTAAACCTGAATTGTATAAGAAAAAAATACTATAACTGCTTAAATTTTAGAACAGAAACAAGGTCAATCCTTGTTGATTGATTGATTGATTGATTTTAAATGTACGAGCAAGTTCTTACACTTGAGTTCCCGGATGACGCCGGGTCCACCGTACACCCTTTTTACACATAACAAAACCGAAGGATTGGATAGGTTAGTTAAGTGGGACAGAATCGGCCCGGTTACAGACATCTAGGTATAGCCGATAGTTAGTAACTCAAAGACAGCACAATTCTAATCTACTAGAGGAAGGATAAAGGGCTTAATAGGTTAATGGATAACGATGGTATTGGTCTTCAACAATTGCTTCTTTAAAACAGCAACCTATGAAAAAAATATAATTATTTCACATGCATCTGAAAATATCCTGAAATTTAATTCTAAATTAATACTTTCCCGCTTCCTGATCAAAATTGAATGGTTAAATCGGCTCGGTTACAGACACAAAAACAAGGTTAATCCTTGTTGGTTGAAAATTAAATCTATAAATTTATTTAAATCTTTTAATTCTTCGTCGTTTCTTGTAAATGTTAAACTTTTTAACATCATTGGAAAAATTGAAAAGCTTCAAATGAAGCTGCCACTTCCGGTATACAGATTTCTACCAAATTTCGCAAGGATCTCCCAATTAATGGAAAAAGTTTAAGTATTAATTTTTGTTCCAAATAGTCAATCCACCTGACTGCCAAATTTTGATGAAATATAGTTTTTTATTCAAAGTAAATAAATTTACCGGTAAAATTTTAAAAACTATTTGAACTAAATTTGTTTAAAAATTAATTTACAATCTTTTTGTCATTAAACTTTATTCATAAATGCTCTATACTTTCTCAAATATTTACAAAAAACGAAAAAGCTCCTATGGAGGCTGTCACTTCTGGTGGATCGATTTTAGTTAGAAATCATTGAGATTTCCCAATTTATGGAAAAAGATTAAGCACTAAGTTTGACCCCGATCAGTGATTACGTCTGGGCTGTAGAGAACCAACAACCTTTAGTCTACACGATACCATACAGGCACGCATACACATTATTTTTTTTTAAAGCCACCTTTTTTGAATTCGGCGACGAAAACCTCAAGGGCAAAATTTTTCAAAACTTTATTTACTACGGAAAGGAAAGTAATATCTGGAATATCATTTTCGGTTTTGATAATATCATTAATGACAAAGCACGTTAATCTTGAACGACAAGCCATTAAATGCATTTTCGATATATTGAATTAGCGATGAATTAGCGAAATTGTGCTAAATTACACCCCTGCATCCCCTTCAGAATTTTTCCACCATTAGGCCTAAATTGACCAACATTATGGCCTATCAAATAACCATAGTGGCATCAGTGACAAAGCACGTTAATCTTGAACGACATGCCATTAAATGCATTTTCGATACATTGAATTAGCGATGAATTAGCGAAATTGTGCTAAATTACACCCCTGCATCCCTTTAAAAATTTCTCCACAATTAGGCCGAAGCTGACCAACATTATGGCCTATCAAATAACCATAGTGACATCAGTGCCAAAGCACGTTAATCTTGAACGACATGCCATTAAATGCATTTTCGATACATTGAATTAGCGATGAATTAGCGAAATTGTGCTAAATTACACCCCTGGGGATGCAGAGGAAAGAATTTCTCCCAGGTCGAAGTTGACCAACATTATAGCCTATCAAATAACCACAGCGGCATTCCTACCAAACGTTGTGTTCTTTTGAAGCAAGGTTAACAATATTGCTTATTTATCATTATCAAATCATCAACTTTGCCTAATAGTACGTTCAAAATGGTCTCGGTTGATGTGTTGTTGAAATAAATTTTCGGTTGATAACTTTCGGCTGAAGAATATTGATCAACGGTGACGTATTTTTTTACTTTCGGCTGAAAAAGCGAAGACACTATCTGCATTATCGTTTTTTTATCTTTCGGCTGGAAACGTTGCATAATGTGATAGAGGAACGTTTTACGTATTTGAAATAATTTTTTGGGAATTTTTGTATGTTTAGTATTTGAAATGGACTCGAGTCCGTTGGACTCAGAAATTATTCGCTGAACTAGTGGGTTACATAAGGTGATAGAGGAACGTTTACAAAACGTATGTATGTTTATTGTAATTTGCATTTCCAGAATATTTGTATTCTTGTTATTTGGAGGTGATAGTAGAACTTAGTTTATCAGGTAATATATCTTTTGGCTATAAAATATTATTTCGGCTTGGATAGCAAAATAAATATCTGCATTATCATCTTTCGACTTGGTTTAGTGAAAACACTATCTGCATTACCTTTCGGCTGGAAACTTTCGGCTAACTTTAACAGTATATTTTTGTTTATTGTTGTGACCTTTAATTTCGAAAATTTTTGCCATTTTGTTTGTACATCCAGATGTGTATTTTAAATATTAAGGGTTAATTATTGAGAAATAATGTTAATATTTTTTAAAAAAAGATAATGAAACGTGATAGAATTAAAACTAATGAACTATTGTTAATATTTTAAAAACATTTTTAAGTTGTAGGTAAGTTTTATGTTAAAATATTGATTTTCGAATAATTTTCGACATTCTATTCATCTAATCGAATTCTATACGACGTTCTATACAACTTGTGTCTCATTAGAGGCAGAGGAGTATATAAAAATTAGCGAGATGGTCGTATTAAAAACTTCTACCATTTCATCTTGCTTGATTTGGTATTAAAATTTTCTGATGCTATATCCAGTACTTCATTTCAGTGGTTCAAACAGGAAATTTTCCAATTTGAAATACATATTGGTATGCAGTCATAAAATAAACGCAAACACCAAAAAATAAATGAAATGAACGAAATGGCGAATTCATCTAGAAAAACAACAACAACGAAAATGTATCACATGACAATTGACAATGTGAACTCATTGTCTTTCCATACTAATTATTATGTAATAAAATATTATGTAATATTATGTAATAAAACATACATATTGAAAATTTACACACAATGCGTACGATCCATTCAAACAACGGTATCAAAATACATATATCTAAACGAAATTGTTCTATATTTACATATTCTACGCCATTGCAAGCGCACCGCACACAAATTAATATAACAATTCAATATCAATAACTTTTCACTTTTACTTATTAAAAACACACAAATTATTATTAATATTGTCCTACCCTTTCCGAAAATTGGGGCACCAAAATACAACAGCGCTACTTTAATTTATTGAGACACACAACCTTTTTTGTTTCTATCCAAAACACCAATGTCTTTTATTTCGTTTTCATTACACATTTTAACATTCTTCTTAATGTTACTAATGCCATCTACATTTTTGTTATTCAGCTATTAATACCATTTTATGACAATTTCGGCCATCCTGTATAGATGACGTCCTCGTCATAACACGCCAAGACTATACTGTGTTTACGCGCTTTATCATTCAAATTCAACTTACTCGGCAACGCAGTAAAATATTTTCGTGTTTACAATACAGACTTAAAATAATCGTACATGTAAATTCAATTTCGTTTGATCTTTGTTGATTATACAAGATAAACTTAAAATTTCAATTACTACTTAATTAATCTAGATTTTTAGGTGTCGAATCACTATCTTTGGGTTTTATGTATACCAGTTCTAATCGGTCAATCGCGACTATAGCTTTGTAAATCCGTCCCGTGTGCTGTTCGCATTCTACATCTCGTATCAGATACCCGTAATTTCCTATACATTTCAATACTTCGTATGGATCCCTATGGGTTGGCATTAGTTTTCTACTTTCGCGGGTTGCTATTTTTGATGCATGAACCATGATTAGGTTTTTTATCGGAATTTTCTTTAATTCACTCACGATTTCTCTCTAAACGTTCAGACACATTATTCTCATCGCAAATGTGACCTTCGTCCAACATTTGTTTATTTAATCGTTTCATCTCTTGAACCACTTTATTGTCTCCAAAATTGCGGAAGGGATAACGAAAAATGATCTTGGAGGCAGTTTTTTTGTAACACTATGCACCGTATTATTTAGAGCTAATTGCAACTCTAACAATTTCTCATCCCTATCACGACAATCAATTCAGAACTTATTTTTGGTAAACATTTAGTCACCTGCTTATTTACAATTTCTACTTGGCGATTCGAGCGTGCACTACCGCTGGCTATCTTTATGTGTCGTATGCCCATCGCCTTACGAAATGCGTCAAACTTCGAAGCGGTGAATGCTGGTCCTCTATCAGTAATTAGTACGTCCGGGTTACCATAATTACTTAACTGTAGCTAGCCTAAGTAATTCTAACGTGCTATCAACTCCTACATCTCGCATTGCTCCTAGCATTACATGTTTACTAAATCCGTTTACCACTACTCCCACATACTTATTGTGGTTTTTACTCTTTATATAGGGTCCTATGTGATCATAATGAACTACCACGAAAGGCTTTTTACCCTTTCCTAACGAATGCAGAAACCCGGGTTGTTTACCACCGGATTTTTTATAATATACCTATACATTTAATGCATCTATTCACACACCTAACAACAAAGTCTCTCATTCTTGGAAAGTAGAAACACTCTTTTAAATTTTCCGTTGTTTTTTCGATTCCTTGATGCCCGATTGATTCGTGTGCACCGCGAACAATGTCATACTCTAAATCTTGAGGAACATATAGTCTTTATTTACTTTTAGTAATTCGATAAACTCTCCCTTTATACATTGTAAACTTTTTAAACGCCTTTTCGTCACCCAACTTCAATAAATCTCTTAATCTCAAAATCGCTTCATTCGTGCGCTGCAAAGCAGCGATCCAATCTGTATTTATTGTCTCGTTCGAATTCTTTCCCTGTATTACTTACGGGATAGCGACTTAACGCATCTGCAACTAAATTCATGTTACCTTTAACGTATTCTACCGCGAACGTAAATTCTGATAATCTAACGGACCATCTACCTGTTCTGGAGTTAATATCTTTCTTTTTTGATAACAATTTGATGCTATTACAATCAGTCCTGACAGTAAACTCTACACCCAATAGACATACTCTCCATTTTTCTAGACATGAAACTATGGCCAAAACGTCTAATTCTACTGCGGCGTATTTTAACCCCTCTGGAGTTGTTTTACGACTAAAATAACTTATAGGTTTAAATACTTTCGGTGTCTCTTCTTGATAAAGAACACCACCTAATCCAAACGTGCTGCCATCCGTGTGAACCTCGAGTTGCCTACCCAAAATGTACATTGCCAATACCGGGTTTTTGGTTAAAAGATGTTTAATTTTATTGAAGGCTACTTCTTGTGGTTCACCCCATACGAATTCTACTTTTTTCCGAATAAGGTCCGTTAATGGCCTAGCAACTGTAGCGAACCCTTCAATAAACCGCCTAAAATAACTAGATAGTCCAATTGGGAGTCGGAAACCGCTCTATTGCCTCTGTTTTACAACGCCCTGGTTCAATACCATCCTTGCTTATACGAAATCCTAAATACTTTACACTGCTACGCAAGAATCGACACTTCATTAGATTTAAAGTTAGGTCAGCTTCTCTCAGGATTTTCAATATTACCTCCAAACGATCCAAACCATCCGCTATCGTTTTACTCGGAATAGCTATGTCGTCCAAATATGCCATTGCAGTCGTGTATCTATGACTTCCCAAAATTTTATTAATTAGCGATTGGAAAACCGCAGGACTATTTGTCGGTCCAAACGGCATCCGTTTGAATTGTAAGTGGCCGTCAGGGGTTATGAATGCCAACTTTCTTCTGGAATTACTTTCTACTGACACCTGGTAATAGCCACTTGCTAAGTCTAGACTGGTAAAATATCGATGAAATGTTGCCGTACAGATTTCTTATTAATTGATCTATAATCAATGCACATGCGTAATTCACCTGATTTTTTTTAACCAAGATTATCGGTCTGGCATAGTCAGAAACTGGATCCTCTACTATATCAGCTGTCTTTAATTCATTTACATGATTTTTAACCTACTCTCATGCAGCGAAAGCTAATCTATATGGCCTGTAATATACTGGTATGCCATCTACTAATGTAATTTTCAGTTCGGTTTTGGCAGTCAATCCAATATTATTCAAATTGGTAGTAATTCGATCTCTGTATTCATATAATAATGTATATAACTTATTAATATCCTTACCAACTAATTCCGTAATTTTTTTTTGTTCATTTCTCTTTTGACTTGGCTCGTACTATCTGCTACTCGTTTTATATCGTTGTTTCTGGTTGACTCGGCTTCTCAACATTTTTCTGCTCTCGTAATCCGCATATGCTTGCTTTTATTTATGTCAACTTCAGTTAAGTTAGCATACGGTATCATCATCTGACCGCTACTGTCACTCTTTAAATACACCTTGGGATCGCCACCCGGATTCCAAATTCCATCATCCACTCAGTGTCAGCTTCATCCGGTTGTGCCATAACATGCATTACCGAATTTTAGGGAATAATTGTATCTTCCACCAATGTGATTTCATTCTTAAAATCATTTTGTTCTAATTCCTCGTTATTTTGAACTTCGATATTTGTTATGTGAAGGTCACGTTTATCGCTTACAATTTTTATATGAGGTTGTTCGGTAAATTGATGTCCCACTAACATTGGAACTTGTTGAGCCTTATCTGGCACCACCTTTACCTCGCATTTCGATTCCACATCATCAATTTTTATAGTGCACGTAAAAATACCTACCGGTAATACCTTCCCACCGTCATATCTCGTCGCTGGTGGAAAGCCGTTTTCGAAATAAGTGATCTGCGATTTCTTGGCATCCGTCTGTCGGATTAATGTAACACTGCTCGCTAAGCCCACAAAACATTGTACGGTCTTACTATTAATGAAAGCTGTTTTAATGCATTTTGCATGCATATTCGAATTCTTTAAGAAGGATAAAAATAAAATTTAAGGGAATGCAGTGTTGTGTTTTAGCGTCATAATGATCAAAAATGACAATGATCATTGAAATTACGATGTGTATGCGCCCGTGTGTGTGTTTTAAATTATGTTACTATGTGAATGTAGTGTGTGTGTGTGTGTGTGTGTGTGTGTGTGTGGGTGTGTATGTATATGTATGTGTGTATGTGTATGTATGTGTATGTATGTATAATTAATTATCTAATTGATTGTTTTATTTTGATATTTTACTAATTTTTCCTTACTTTAAACAATTCTATAAATTGAAATTTTGTCGAAAGTCCTAATTTAAAACAATAAAGTTGTCGGCAAATATAATTCAATTTATTTTTATTATTATTTAAAATTTATTATTTATTTATTTTTGTTTACATACCGGAAGGTCAGGGAAGATTGTGATTGCAACATTCTTGATCAGGGGGTCTATTTAATTACTTACTGATCCAAAGACTTTTTGCTATGGAATGTTGTTTTTCGACGATCTTTCTGGTTGAATTCAGGCTATGTTTTCGTGAAATTGTGTGAATGTTAAATATAAATTAACCCTGCTTTTAGTTGGATGAATTTAAATATAGGTAGCTGAATGACAATACCGAATCTAAATTTTTTTATTTTGACATTATTGACGGAATATTTAGGTCATCATATGTATGATAATACTGCCGTGTCATTACGAACGTGAACTCCCTCGGTTAGATTGTGTTGGATGGGAAGATAGGGCAAAATAAGGTTACAAGCAGTATATGATGAGATGACCCATAGATGTGAATTAAATAACCTAACCAGTCTAGTAGGACTGATGCCGAATACATATGATGAATATTAGTATCCTTTACCTCAAACACAACTAACTTACATTAATTAACTAACAAACTCTAATCTAGAGTGTGAATATAATTGAAACTAACATTCTAATATATTTAAGTAGTTAGAAAATGACTTTGCTGCGGTTCGCCTTAGTCGTTTCTGTGACTAACATCCTTTCCTAATTAACCTTATCTGTTTAGGATGCAGGCAGGGCCTGGGCCCGCATGATGCTGAAATATTATTCGCGTTCAGATATAATTTGTTATTTGATTGTTGATATTTCAGGATTATGGTAACGTACCTAGGATCGCCGTTATGGCTGGCCTGTACGCCTCTATCATATCATATCATCATATCATTTTGCATGCATATTCTAATTCTGATGTGCCGTTGCCTTCAATACCTCTTCTTTTTTCTTGTTTGGACATTGTCTATCAAAGTGTCCTCGCTCGTGACACACAAAACACGTTACTTCGTTTGATTCTTTCCTACGTTTATTAACTTTTGAAAAGAGTTTTCTTTTTCTTGAGTTTTTCTTGCTGTCGTTCACTTTGATTTTTGGATTATTATTTCTCCATTCGAAAGTTCTACCTTTATTTGCATTATGCTGCCCTGAATTCTGTGCTTTATTTGATCGATACCTTGTAACTAGTCGGTCAGCCTCCCGTAAACCAATTAACAACTGACCTGGTGTATTATATTTTCTTAAAGGTCCCAGAAAGTTGTTGACTCTGAAATCTCTTAGCCCTTCCACTATCCGTTCGATTCATTCCTCATTCGACATTTTGGCATATTGTTATAGGTATAAAGCCAATTTTCCGCAGCTCGTCTCTTCTGTACCACACTATCACTTGATATGAAATTTTCATATAATTATATTTTCCACTGTTTCCAGCTCCTGTTCACATTTTTGACGTTATCCCGCCACTTTTAAGCTACGTCCACCATTTTAAGTAATCCATAATGTCGAATAGTCACATCATTCCATTCATACATCTAAACTCCTCAATTTTATCAATCCAGTCATCTACGCTTTGAATTGGATCAATACTAATGGGTTAACTATTTGTGCATATCCTTCGCATTGTTCATCTGATCTCACCGGCGGTACACGAAAACTAATGTCTCTTCCAGATTCCTCCTCATTCTCTTCCTGATTTCAATAGTTTTCTTGGTTGTTATGTTGAAACTCTTTATTATTTGAATGTACATCGTTCATACTTTTACTGTTCTTATAAGTTCTGCTCTCCTCCCAGTCATTTTTTCTAGGTTCAAACCACGCGGTTTACACGATTCACCAAAATCTACAAATTCTACATTATTCACCAAAATAATTATTCGCGTCGCAACCAATTTACACGTTGATTTATCCCACTTCTGATAATTGTTCTACCCTTTCCGAAATTTGGGGCACCAAAATATAACAGCGCTACTCTAATTTATTGAGCCACACAAACTTTTTTGTTTCTATCCAAAACACCAATGTCTTTTATTTCGTTTTCATTACAAATTTTTTCATTCTTCTTAATATTACTATTAAGACATCTACATTTTTGTTATTCTGCTACTAAAACCATTTTATGACACTAATGACATCTACATTTTAGTTAATCAATTATTAATACCATTTTATGACAATATTATTATTTATTTATACAAGAACACATATATTAGTTAAATAATCAATTAATTAATTTCAACACATTTAAATTATTTATTTATTTATTTAGAGGAGAGACAACAAAAATACGTCTTTCATCTACGATGTTCAATCTCCAACCAACAATAAATGAAATGGTGCGATCTCGTCATATACTCGTATACAAATTCGTGTGTCATGGAAGAACTTAGAAAAGACACCATTATAATTTTGGTTCAACAACAAGCCAAATTAGCCTTGTAATATTTTATTCCGCTGTAATGTTTTATTTTGTGAAAAAAGAAATACAGATTGAATAAACAATTTTCGCTGATAATAAAATAACTATAACTGTAACTCTTTTGTGTTAGTGTTGCCACTTGTGGCGGCTAACGTAATCCCTTATTTTCCGCTGGCAAAGTTCCGCTATCTTATACAGCATCACCACGGATATTCAATCTGGCTCGAAGGACCAGAATTTTGGAGAGAATTTAGAACAAATAAAACACGATGGTTCGAATCGGTTCGTCTTTAATGTTAAAACATAGACTTTGACAACTGATTAATGATATTTTCCGGTGATGATATTTAAATTGATAGCTGTCACATCTGGTCGATCATATGTTAACAGGGGCACCAGATTTCACATTATATCAAAATCTAATGAATTTTTTCAAAGCCAGTTATTACGAATAGCTTTGGTTCCGATCAATGGTTACACTTAAACCAGAATCAAATAAATATAGAGTTTTTACTGAACCTGGTGGAATAAATACAATTAACTTTGAGTATTTATACATACTCGTAGGCACATACATATTTTCATATCTATACGTATAAGTAAAAATAATACTTCACATAACTGTGATTAATCCCAAAAAATTAAAAAGGTTACGTAAAGGGTAGGTGCTAATCCAACACTAACAAAGGTCATATTTTTTGAAATGGGTTAAACACTTTATATGTAGATTGTACATGTATAAATTGGAGCCACGAAACAGTTATTAATATTCGTTTATGTAAAAAAATGTTCGTAGTAAATAAATTAGTTATTATGTTCCATACATTAATATAACAGTTTACGAAATAGAGTTGTTCTTTCAACCGAACATCTTTATAATATTTTAAAATACATTTTTGGCAAAGAAATGTCAAGTTTCTGAATTTTGCCCTTAAAAACTAAATCATTGTTCCTCGTATATTTTTGGTTCGAATTACATACTCGAACTGTTTCACCAACCATTCTTAAGCAGTATGCTACTGTTAAATGGTCACATATTTTACCGAAAAAAATATTCTATAGAGCTACGCATACCTACGACAATCTTTAATATTATTTAAGTGCGGCAATAAATTATATAAATTGATATAATATTTTTGTACCGTCTGTGCCATTTACCCAACAACTTGATACTACATTTTGTGTTGTTGTACACAATGTCATATCCATACATACATACATACATATATATATATATACATTAGTATGTACCTATAATACATTGCACAATATATGTATGTACGTACATTCAAAATTGTACCAAACCAATTCTGCTATTTTAGTGCCAAACATTTTTCTTCCTATCGAGACCAAAATTAAAAACTGAAAATCCCTCAACGACAAACAAACATATGCCATGAAAGCCATAAACATAAATTAAAATATAAGACAGTATATAGTAATACATTAAAACTAAACTGAATGAAAGTTATTTGAAAAAATAAAAGTAAAACACAAAAAAATGTAGATAGAAAAATCAGCCCCAGGTGGGAAAAACATATGAAAATAAATGAAAATTATTACGGCCATAACCATTAAAATGACACACATATAATATTTAACTTTAGCCTTCACAAAAAGTCAAGTAAACCAATGTGTGTGTGTGACATAAAGCTGTATGCCTGTTGGACCAAAAGGAAAAATTCACTTTTCCAAACACTGAGAAAAATTTACTGATAAAGCAGAGAAAATTAATTTCTTATTTGTGGTTTTTTACTTTTTCACAAAAAACCAAAAAAAGAAATGTTTTGGTTATCTTCAATTACAAATTTACAACAAATATTTGTTTTCTCTATTTCCAAGAAAAGCATCTGGTTCTTTATTCCAGAAGACTACTTTTCGATGATGAATAATTTTTTTTGTCTTGTTTTGATAAGGAAAACAAAAAGTTTCTCTTCTATTTATCGATGTACTTTCTAATTTTAAAATTTTGTTCTTTTGTTTTCTATTTACATTTTTTGATGTTTGAAATAATTTTTGTGACTATTGCGAGATGTGCAATTACTTTGGTTCACTAAGATTTTAAGTCTTAAATTTGAATTCGAGGCCAAAATTATTAATAAGACGAGTAGCTTTTTCTGAATTACTTAATTTTTTTGTATTTCGGTTATTCGCAGAATTAAATTCTTCAAAATTAATTTAGAGAAAAATAAATAATTTAGGAACAACTTCTTACAACGGTTAACCTAAAAAAAGGGTTTTTGTTAGAAAAACGCGCAAGGAAATATTTTTCTACAGATGGTTGAATTTTGCATATATTAACCATAAGGAAAATGCGTAGTTCAATATGAAAGTATTTTATTTGTTTTTCGTATTAGACGTTTAAAAAACAGCGGTAAACAATTTAAAATTTCCACGTGTCGCTACCACAAGTATGAGAGGTTTAATTAAATTGAATTCGTCGGAAAAGCAATACGGAAAAGTAGGTGAAAAGGTATTTATCAAAACAGAATTATGCATGTTGCTTTTAAGCGTTGGAATGAAAGAATTAAACAACCGCTTTGTCACAGCAGTATCGTGCGTACAAAGAACTATTAATCATGCTAAAAATTGCCATTTTATTTCCTTAGAATGGCGAGAAAAGGCTAGAAAAACATTTTGGCTGAAGTGCCACAAGGTAGTGTGCTTGGCCCAATGTTATATTTTATTTTCACTTCAGATATACCAACGTCTTCGGAAATGATGACCTCTACGTTCTCAGATAATACTGCAATCGTATGTAGCCATAAAAATCTACAAACGGCGTCCAAACCTCTGCAACAACATACTTATGACATCGAAATATGGCTAAAGCAATAGAAGATAAAGGTCCATGAAGAGAAATTGACCCACGTAACATCCACGTTAAATAAGCTTGCTTGCCTGTCCATCTGGTCAACGTTTATGAAATGAAACGAGACCAAATCAAATTAAAAATTGATGCACTGGTTGATGGGGAAATATTTAACCATTGACCTAGAATACAAACTTCTCCTGTACAACACAATAATTAAACTTGGTAACTAAATTTGGTAGTATGGGTGTGAATTATGGCAATAACCTCAAATTCGAATATTGACATTGTCCAACGAACACAGTCAAAAATTCTAAGAATGATTACAGGAACACCTTGGCTCGTAAAAAAGAACAATATACATAAGGAGCTTAGATATTCATGCCGAAAGTGTTTTTTATACCAAAAATATTTGTTTTCTACAACAAAAAATAATTCAAACCGTTAAAAATAAAACACTAATCAATATTTTTAATAGCATTTTTGTTATTCGGAAAAATTCATTTTACTATTGGGAAATTGCAAATATACAAAAAAATACAAAATTTGAATATTTCAAAATATTTACCGTTTAAAGTGTCATGGTTGGAAATAGATTCAAATGAAAGGTCCTAATGATGCTCGCACCTGGAAAAAATTTCAGGTCAATTTTCATGTGGGGAGTCCGGGAAAACTTGATTGAATATATCGCACACACAGTATTTGAAATTTTTTAAGTATTAACTGACTAACAGAAATTCGTAATGAGATCGTGGGCTGAGTAGCAAAATTTGTTTTAATATTTTTTCGTAGAGCATAAACTTTTATTTACTTCTCGATTTTAGTTGTATATACCATAAGGGTAGCAAAATCCAAGGGATTCTTTTAAAACTCAGCACACATGTTGTTGATTCAATGGACTAACAGAAAATTGCAATGAGATCGTAGGCTGATTGGAAAAATCTTTTTAAGTATTTTTTCGTAGAGCATAAATTTTTAGTTACTTCTCGATTTTAGTTGTATATACCATACGGATAGCAAAATCCAAGGGATTTTCTTAAAACTTAGCACACATGTTGTCGACTCAATGAACTAACAAAAAATTGCAATGAGATTGTATGCTGATTGGAAAAATCTGTTTTAATATTTTTTCTTAGAGCATAGATTTTTATTTACTTCTCGATTTTAGTTGTACATGCCATAAGGGTAGCAAAACCCAAGGGATTTTCTTAAAACTCAGCACACATTTTGTTGACTCAATGGACTAACAGAAAATCGCAATGAGATCGTAGGCTGAGTGACAAAATTTGTTTTCATATTTTTCGTAGAGCATAAATTTTTAGTTAGTTCTCGATTTTAGTTGTACATGCCATAAGGGGAGTGAAACCCAAGGAATTTTTCGAAAATTCAGCGCACATGTTGTTGATTCAATGGACTAACAGAAAATTGCAATGAGATCGTGGGTTGTGTGGCAAAATTTGTTTTAATATTTTTTCGTAGAGCATACATTTTTAGTTACTTCTCGATTTAAGTTGTACATGTCATAAGGGTAGCAAAACCCAAGTGATATTCTTAAAACTCAGCTCACATGTTGTTGACTCAATGGACTAACAGAAAATCGCAATGAGATCGTGGGGCCGTGCGCTGAGTGACAAAATTTGTTTTAATATTTTTTCGTAGAGCATAAATTTTTAGTTACTTCTAGATTTAAGTTGTACATGTCATAAGGGTAGCAAAATCCAACGGATTTACTTAATACTCAGCTCACATGTTGTTGACTCAATGGACTAACAGAAAATCGCAATGAGATCGTGGGGTCGTGCGCTGAGTGGAGTAATCTGTTTTAATATTTTTTCGTAGATCATAAACTTACATTTACTTCTCGATTTTAGTTGTATATACCATAAGGGTAGCAAAATCTAAGGGATTTTCTTAAAACTCAGCACATGTTGTTGACTCAATGGACTAACAGAAAATCGCAATGTAATCGTGGGCTGAGTGACAAAATTTGTTTTAATATTTTTTCGTAGAGCATAAATTTTTAGTTACTTCTCGATTTTAGTTGTACATGACATAAGGGGAGTGAAACCCAAGGAATTTTTCGAAAATTCAGCACACATGTTGTTGATTCAATGGACTAACAGAAAATCGCAATGAGATCGTGGGTTGTGTGGCAAAATTTGTTTTAATATTTTTTCGTAGAGCATAAATTTTTAGTTACTTCTCGATTTTAGTTGTACATGTCATAAGGGTAGCAAAACCCAAGTGATATTCTTAAAACTCAGCACACATTTTGTTGACTCAATGGACTAATAGAAAATCGCAATGAGATCGTGGGGCCGTGCGCTGAGTGGAGAAATCTGTTTTAATATTTTTTCGTAGAGCATAAATTTTTAATTACTTCTCGATTATAGTTGTACATGCCATAAGGGGAGCGAAACCCAAGGAATTTTTCGAAAATTCAGCGCACATGTTGTTGACTCAATGGACTAACAAAAAATCGCAATGAGATCGCTGCCTTTAGTATTTCCCATTGGGCCGACGATGAATCTTCATAAATAATCGCTATTTGCAGTTATTTAGGCCGTAGGACGGGTAGTAAAGGCCAAGGGATTGTCTCGAAATTTTTGACTGTGACAGTATTACTAATTAGCTAACATAAAAATACTTAGAGACCGATAGTATTTTTGTGGAATTGTCTATTCTTTTAACACAACTAGGTTTGTTAATAAATAAATTAAGGTCAAATTCTAATTAAATTAACTTAAATAATTTATTTTGATTAATTAAATTCTTTAAAATAATTAATTATTTCTTTATGAAATTTTAAAAGAATTAAAATATTTGCCCCTGAATATATGCGAATGAATAGCAAGCGACATAGGTAAGATTTAGTAAAAAGTTCTATCGCGTACTCAACATCAGTTATCGTTAAACGGGAATTTGCGCCCTGGTGTCGCTCAGAATAACCCAACATTTCATAACAGTACTTCACTTATAACCATGTCGTTTTATTCATCATATCAAATATCTAGATATCAATTTCTTTTCTTATTAAGCATAAAATACCTTCGCAAAGAGAACATTCAACAAATAATCAGCACCATTTATCGTATCCATTTCTATTTATTTATTTTGCAGATTATCTATAATTCAATGGTGAAAATTCATATTTTCATTTGGAATGTAATTCCTTCGATTTTTTTTATTCATTTTTTTCGGATTATGTTTCCCGTCTCATGATCTTTTATATAATTTTCATTATTTTTACAACTATCATTCATTCACAATACAGCTACCAACGTTTTTTTTTTTACTTAATATTATTTTATTTTTCATTTGTGTCATTTGTGTGCTGTAAGTATGAAAATTGTAATAAATTTTCCCTTCTACAATTTTCCTTCCGTTTATTTGTTTATTATGGCATAACAACATGAAATAATATACGAGCGAACACGGTAGAGTAAAATGTATGTTATGAATGGCTGTGATGGTTAGACAGAACATAAAATAGCATGGAATATTATGGATGGATTTTTATCTAGGTGTGTTCCTATTGAATTGAATATAAATTGCCCAGAAAAGATTTTTGTTTGTACGTCGTACATATTTTTTTTATTTCTCTTCACACCACGTATATGGTGAAAAATCCTTCAACTCATAAATTTACTGTATGGGGCCGGAAGTCATCATTTAAATTAACGTTTTTTTTTGGGTTGGCACGTGTAGCACTGATTAAAAGAAAGATTTCGTGGAATACGATTTTTATTGTTGTTGTTTTTGCATACGATACAGGGTGTTGAATAATGTAAAAATTCTAGAACATGCTTACGCATTTATTGGGTGTGCAATGAAAATTAATAATCAGATAATTATTATTTTAAAGGTAATTTAGTCATTGTATGGTAAGTTAATAAATTTTGTGAAACTAATTGGTTATATGTTTTATTTCAAATTCTCACCAACGTACACATACTCCCGTATCTTATGAAATTTTACTAATGAAATTACTTACTAGGCTTAACTAACTTAGTTAGTGAACTGCTACTACTTTTCCAAGTATCCATTGGCTCGGATATAAGTTGTCCCTCCTCATTATAACAACATTAGTGTTTTCAAGTTGGTCGGATTTTGATTTTCACTTGTATCTTTGCTGAAGAGATATCAGGTATTCGCGATGCCATCAATTCCAAAAACCTTGAATTCGTTGCTGTGTATTCTGCCATCTCGATAACTTATCTTGCGGTATATCATCTAGTGTTGGTTCGAGGATGGACGTTAATGATTCTCTAACCAAAAAATACGCTGGTGTTAGAATTTGTAGATCATCATCCTCATCATTGATTCTGCGTAACAGCGTAACAGCCTTGAGTTTAGCAATGATTCGATTTGAGTGATAAGTTGTCATTTCTTCAAAAGTCAGATTGATATTTCCAACTCACCTCAAATGGTATTTGAGTGATTTGACGGTTGATTCCATAGTCCGCCAAAGGGGGGGGGGGATGGTGGTCCTGAGGTAGATTGAATTGAAAATTAATACTTTCTGTAAGAAAAAAATAGAGATTAGTGAATTTGTGGTTTGATTTTTTGTATCAGATTTTAATTCATGATTAGCACCAATAAAGTTGATCAAATTTGTTCTGGACTTCCACGTTTAATTGCTGCCAAGAATGAGTCGGAATCCAGATTGCTCGCTACTTTTAATTAGACGCAAAAAGTGCCACCTTGATTATGCTGGACCTATGTATATTTAAACCTTAAAACGTAAAAACGCTCCAATTGCAAAGGCATTTTAGTTGGAGCGTTTGTTGGTAACGAATGCATTCAGTGCATTCCTTTATATAGCGCTTAATGATGTACCGTGCTCCTAGGATCCAGTATTTTTTTCGTAGAACGCTCAGTGATAGTGAGTTGCCTGCATGCAAGCGATTAATATGGATGTCGTGTATTATGAGATTGCAAACTAAATAGAAAAATCGGAAAAATAATTGAATGTTTGGCCGGATGTGTTAAAGACGATCTGCGTAGTTGCCCGCCTACTCGTAGTAATCCATTAGACTCTACAAATGGATCAAGAGAAGATAGTTGATGTTTTACTTTTCTTGTTTCGTGAATTGCTATCGTACTTTTTGAAGTACGATAATTGAATCCGTCCAGGCAACAATATCTACTTGATCCAACCTTGGAAGTTAAATTTGTTTAATTGGTGCTTTACCTTACTTTTAGGCAAAATGACGTTTGCGGTTATTTCGCCCATATTGTTGAGACCTCACATGCTTTAGAGGTACATCTTAACGCTTGCTTTAGAGGTACTAGTCAACATGTTGTCTTTGTAAAAGTAATTCACTATAACATATGCAGTAATAATTGTCTGCAGTTTTATTTAGGGTTTTTACTGCTAAATATGGCGCACATGCTGTGAGTTTTGATGTCGTCATTGGGAATGTCACGCCACAGAATCAGTTGATAATTAGTGCCGTTTGGACAAAATTAGATCTGCCGATACATGTTCTCTATATCAGTAACTAGAGAAGTTTTATATTTTCGAAATCGTAGCAGTATTCAACTGGCTTCAACGCATCGTATACAACTCGCAATTTAGTAGTACTACTACTTAAGTAGACGACAGCGTCGTGAGGTAGGTAGTATTACTCATAGTTTTCTGTGGGAATCATATTATCTGGAGTATACGTCATGTGTCCTACCTATTCATTGGTGACTTTGCAAATTCAGTTTCTTTGCATAGCGAGTAGACCTCGTAGCGATATTTGAAGCGAACTACCTTGTAATTGTCTTGATTTTAGTCGTTTGAGGGTAGTTTGACATTAAGTTGACCGCTGGCATCTTTCCTGATTGTCTGTTCATAAAATTTTCACACTCATTCAGACAAAAATTTGGGTTAGTTGTGAGTATGGTTTCTTTAATTTTCCAAAATTTCTTTAACTCATGTGTAAGTCGTCATATGCTGAATTAACTATTGCCTCAGACGTAGTGTGCATTTTGATGCCGTTTGTTATTTGGGAAGGGAAGTTGTCCGCAACTAACCAAACAAATTTTGATGATTGCAAAATTGGAAATCCATTAGCTGTTCGACTTTCAGGATTTAATATTTCGAAGAACAGGTCAGCTGCGAGAAGAACGTCAATTTTGTTTGGTTGGAAGAATTGTACATCGACTAACTCCAATCTCGAATTTGTGTGGGAAGTTTGATTGGCTTCGTTGGTAAGGAGTTGGTAATTTTATTTATAATGAGCCGTATCGGTTAGCTTAAAGTTTGGTTCTAAGCGTGAATAGATGGTCATATTAACTTTGCCTTTGGTTTTCTCTTAATGGTTTCTCTTAAGACCTAGGTTTTGTGCGTAGGATTCTGTAACAAAAGATGTTTGTGAATCTGTAGTTTGCCGATTAACTAGGCTGTGATGAGTACGTTTTATTCGATGGAGCATGCTCACCGTTAATTTGCAATTTTTCTTTGCAATAAAATAATGTAATAAAACTTCCCGCAAATGAGTTGTTTACACTTCAACCAAATGTCATATACTGCGTTTGACAACTGACATCAAGTACTATCGAATTCCAGTATTACCCATTTAGAGTATACGTAGTAGTAACTACATCGTAGAACTAGTAAAGAGCGGAGTCATATTCACACATACACAATAGAATATTAATTAACTAAATAACGTAGACAATTCGGCACAACACTGAGTTTTACATTCCCATTGTCCAGACAATTGAACTCAATAGAGTGCAAACGAATCGCTAACTACCAGCAACCACTTATATCTCCATCTTAAAGTTGTTCGCACTGAGTTAGCGATTCGTTTGAACTCTATTGAGTTTGATTGGCTGGACAAAAAATTCGTGGAGATAGCAGAAGTTTCATATATTATATATGTGAAACAAAAAGCTAAACTGGATGTCGCAACATATAAGGAAAAGCTTTATCCATTCAACCGTAGAGGTAATAGTGATTCGTCTGGTTTCCAATTTCATCCACGTTTTAAGAACTTGCCCCCAGTCGGTTTCGGTAGTGCAGAGATTCAAATGTTGAACTATGGTGGGAATTTTGCTCCTACGCCAAATAAAATCAGCCGTTCGAGAATCTCGCTGTAGATGCTAAAATCAGTATGTGCATTACGAATAAAGAAAGGTATGGATAACTCCTCTTCTCCTTCAAACTCTTCTTCTACTAACCTCAAAGTGATTGGTGTGATAAAGAAAAAGTTACGCTACCTTGTAGCGTGTAAAGCGGATAAAGGCAATACAACTACTGGGCTCTCAAGAATCGATTGCTGTAATAAAATTTCTCATTTTATTACAGAAAGCAAAGCACTACAGCTTGGTAGGGATCCAACTAGGTCTTTTAAGACTTCGGTCAGTAAGTGTATCCAATGTAAAAAGTTGTTTAAAGAAACTGGTTCTTTATGGTTTGCCAAAAATGCGTATTGCAATGCTCCTGCCTACAAGCTATGTAAGGGTTACTTAAATTTTTTCAATTATCATGCTAATGTCTTTTCATCTTACTCGGTAAAGAACTCGCGGTAGAGTTGATTACCAAAATTCAAGACATCGATATTCTATTACATGCAAAACTAGTTTCGTTTGACGTTCCCAGTTTTTTCACAGAAGTGATAGAAATTCCAAGTAAAACTTTATCTCAAATAGTTTGTAATTTAATATGGATGTTGTAGATGAGAGCTTACGTCGTGATAGTACATATTTCAGATTTGCTGATAGTCTACCCATTGGCTGTCCTCTTTCACCTTTGTTAGCTGAAATTTTCATAAATTTCTTCGAACAAATGATTCTATCAAACAACAATCCTTATTTTTGTCATATAATTTTTTGGTATAAATATGTTGATGACATGCCATGCCTATGGTCCTGAACGGCCTATAGATATGTAGATTAGCGGCGTAAGCCATCCCCAACCGCAGCAATACTGGGAGTGGAGTCTCAGGGGGAGGAGGGAGGATCCTGGTCAAATCCTACTGCATAAATAAGATTACCTGTGATACCTAGTATTGAATGGCAAGTAAATGGCGTCATAAAACCATGAACCAAAGGAAGACTAGTGTCGAGTCACAGGCTGAGGTGAGGGAATTGAAATGACGGACTTAGGACTACTTCAGCCATCCAAGCTAAGGTGTTACTGCATACGCCAAGAGCTGCATGGCTAAGAGGAGCTTAGTCTCTAGTATGCGAACTCCGAATTTGGTGAAATTCGGTTTAAATCGAAACAGCAGAACCAGCGCAGAACCTCATCGGCGAACCGGAATCCTGATATTAAAACAAAGAAGGAGTAGAAGAAAAACTAAGCGTGAAGCGGTTATAGTGAAACCAGTCGCAGGCAAAACTTACGCTGATGTGCTGGAGGGTAATCCGCAATAGCGCATGTCCAGGTGGCAACGACGTGGAAATAAGAAAACAGATATGCAAAACCTTGACTGTTGATGTGTTGCTAGAGCTGGGCCGCTGTGCAGATCCGGGCAAGCTTCAAGAATTTCTGTCACCTCTCGCAGCAGACTGGAGGGTAATGGATAGTTACACGGGAAGCGATCATAACTATTTAACCTTCCGAGTACGCGGTTCTCAGCAAGTGCATCGAGTGATAACACCGGAAAAGAAGAGATGTAATATAAATTAGTTTGATGCTACCAACAGATTTTCTACACCGAAATCGAGCGAGTGCGCCTATATCTCCACGGGAGCTGCCGACAAGACAAACCGTTGATGCTGAAGCTGATCGGGTAGTGCAATTTGCAACGAGCTTGTGACTCATCCCTGACACGTGAAAAAGCATGGAGTGGAAAGCGACAAGCATATTGGTCGACAGAAGAGATTGCTGAACTAAGGAAGAAAGTCCTAAGGCTTAGAAGGACGGCACAGCGAGCACGAAGCAGGGACGACGCTTTAGTTAAATCCACGGAGCACAAAGCGAAAAAAGAGCTTGGTAGAGCCATTCGGAGAAGTAAAGACCGATGATCAAAACCGTTATCCGCAAGCTAGTTCCCCAGACATGTGTAGGGCGAATCGATGAAACCACGATGGAGAAAATTATTGACCCTCTTTTCCCCACACGTGAGATTATCAAAGGGAAGATACCGCGATTGATGGTAGAGCTGTTAACCTATTCAACGAGGAGGACTTACTAAGTGCAGTGATGGGGCCCTGATTTGCCGTCAACATACATACCTTTTTGTAGTTCCTCAGCAACTGCTGAAATCCAGGTTGGAAACAGCGATATACGACGCGGGCGACCTATCACGAAGGCGGCACGGTTTCCGTAAGGGACATTCGACGTTTAATGCCATAATGGAGGTGATCAATGCGGTTGAGAGAGCTGAAGCCGCCTGCCATCAAGCAAGACCATTCGGTTTACTTGTTACTCTGGATGTCAAGAACGCCTTCAATTCTTCGAACTGGAAGACATTATTGAGGCGCTCGGGTAATCTTTCGAGATACGAATCAATCTCTTGATAATTCTACGGGATTATTTAAATAACCGGAAAATAACCTATAAAACGGCGGTATTAAGGAACGAGAAGTTATAGCCAAGGCATGGGTAGGTAGCGCAAGGCTTGGTGCTTGGACCTGAATTATGGAATGTGTTATACGATAGTTTGCTAAAACTAGGAATGGCAGGTAAAAATGGTAATCGTAATTAACTCCCGGACCGCAGAAACTGACCAATATAGGAGCCACTGTGGCGTTGGCACTTGGTAGGCTGATACCAAATGTGGGTGGACCACGAACCTGTAGGAGGATACTAATTATGTCGGTAGTCCAGTCGATTCTATTGTACTGGGCGGAGATATTGGCTAGTATTCTGATAGTGGCGAAGTATCGGAAGAGGATGATATCAACTCAGCGCTGTGCAGCACTACGAGTAGCATGTGCGTATTGCACGGAACCCGCGCGGCACCTCTGGTCGTTGCTGAGATAATCCTTGTAGGTTTGTTGCGCTAGAGCGCTAAAAAATCTACATACTTAGCGCTAGAGATGGGAAGATAAGAAGAAGGAGATATTGTGCGATGCTGGCCAGGTTAATAAAGGAAATTGATCCTTGGATGGAGCGCGGACATGGAGAGATTGATAAACTAGCATCACCCCAATGCCGGTATTGTCCAGAGGAGTGGGTTGATGTTTGTCACAGTTTATTTAACTGTGAAGGGTTCGTAGGAGAGAGGAGGCAGCTCACGTTCTCGGTAGGACATGTTACGCCGGATAATATTATCGAAATCATGCTACAATCGGAGGAGATGTGAACGGGGGTGTCCATGTACGTTCATGCGATCCTGCGTAGAAAGAGGGAGGAAGGAGGAGCCCCAAAGGGCAAGAAGCGCGGCCCAGTCCGAAGTAATACGAAAGTGGTCCCGGACTGGTGTCTCTGCGCCGAGCAGGTCATTTTTTAGTGAGTAAGAATCTCACACTGTCGGGTGGAGCCCATCACCCACTACACAAAAAAAATTGAATGTACTTCAATATACCTTGAATTTTGTTACCCGGCCAATGACTAAATTTGTAAAATAATATTGCAAGTTTAAGTACGGAATTTAGCGATTTGTAAGGTTTAGAGAAGCGCAGTAAACGTAGCATCTAATATTACCGTAGAACTTTCCTGAAACCAAAATGTTTCTTCCAAATAGTATAACGCTGTTAATTAATTAACGAATTGCTTTTTTGAATTTTTACATTATTCAACACTTACGTATCTTACGCAAAAAACAACAACAGCAAAAATCGTATTTCACAAAAAAAAAGGTTTCAATCAAGGCTACACATTCAAAATATAAAATCATAAAATTAAAACATGACTTCCAAAAATTTGTGATTTCACGTATTTTTCACCATATACCGATTCTTCGTATTTAACAAGATGTAAACAATCAGAAAGGAAAAAATATTAACATTTTTGATAAAATGTAAATAAGAAGAGAAAAGGTTTTTTATGCCATCCGTAAAATGTACAGTTATGTAAACGTTACATAAATATGTTGTTTTCTTTACATCAAACCGTAACATTGTACCAAGTTGGTAATGAGATGTTTTCATTTTGGGGAAAATTAAGATTTTCTAGTTACTCTCTCTACATACAGAATTAACATTTGTCCTTTGTAACATATTCAAATTTTTAAGCAAAATGTTTAGATCCAATTTGGATTTTCAAATATAAGTTGATCACTTCTCGGTCTAGAATATAAACGTAAATTAACGTCATATTAATTTAAGATTTTAGTAAACAATTTCAATTTAATTATAGTTTATCGGAGCGTTGGACCTAATTAAAATAAAAATATTGCATAAATAATGAAAAAGGTAAAAACTAATATTAAAATCGTAGCTCAGTTCACAGAAAAACAATAAATATTTTTCGATATCTTCCAGACCAGTTTAACATTTTGATGTAGGTCCGAATAATCGATAAGCTTATCCAACTCAAAAAATGTTATTAATTTTTTACAAAACAAATATATCCCAAGGACCATCCTACTTATCTGTAAATTGTCTGCTCAAACTATTAACATTTTTATTACTCACATTGGTTGAATCGTGTATTTTGGTTCAATGTGAAGATCAAAGGCCTTGGTTAAAGTAAATCAGTCGTTTGTACTCTAAACGTGACATCACAAAAATGCACATTGTTTATTCAATGGTTTTCCATTACGAGTAAAACACGTTTTTGGAATTTTATAATATTTTTTTCCATCGTGTTAATTAACTTGGAGCAGATGAATTAAAACTGGATTTATAAATATAAAAAAGGAATGAATGCAAAGAAAATTCTATATCTACAGTGCGTTTCAATAGATTAACGCCACTCAATCAACAGAAGCAAAAGTCAATTTCCAGCCGGTGTGTGCTAGAAAAAAATGTCAAATAGAAAAAGAAAGAGTATTTAGTACTGAATACAATCACAAAAATAAAAAACGGAGACATCAAGATAACTGTGTTTTTGTTTGTTTTGACAAATGAGTCAGCAATTTATGACTTTGTTTCGGTTCATTTGATTACCGCCACTTGAAAAATTATATGAAATAATAGCATTACGTGTGATTTCTTACCAAACATTTTTTTTAAATACAATATTAAAATATAATTTCTATTATTTGGGAATTTCTATTTTTCTGTATAACTTCAAAAATTCGATCCTTAAGTGAGTCGTACAATGACGTCAAATAATTGAGTGAAATTTCTGCTCAGGCCGCTTTAATCCCTAGAATCACCTCTTCCTTAGTATCATACTGTTTTCCTCCTCCGTATACTTTACGTGTGAGCCAGCCCCAAACCATAAATTATCACATACAGATGCCTTATGACAAAAACATTTTTGACTAAGAACGACTGATAAAGCGACAATTTTGTGAGTAAAAAAGTAACTCGAGTTACGATCCTCTACACGCGACACAACAACAAAGTAACATGGAATGCAGAACTACTTTTCTATGACACACAAACGCGCGGAGTAACACCATTTTAACCACGCGCAACGAAATCGCTGAATATACATAAATGCAACCGTGCGAATTGTAATCTGGTATAAATGTATTTATGTATATCGCATGTCAACGTTTTAGAATTAAGTATAATTGTAAATTAGTATTAAGTTATCTTTCGGGCTAGAAACATTAAAATCTTAAATAAATAAAATTAAATCAAACTGTTTAAATTAAAATAAATTAAATAAAGTTTGTGATAAAGTTAAATTAAAATTGTTTTTTTATAATAAATCCAGACCATGAAACATAAGTCTCGTGTCATATCAGCCCATGTCTTTGCTAAGGTGTAAATCTTTACTAACTTTTGTATGACGTCCCTCTGTCGTAATATAAACGCAATTTTACTTTTATTTTATCATTTCTTTCACTTCGCTTAAAATTTAAAACAAATCCAATAAAACCAGGAAACCTATGGTTTGCTTGAAATGGCTTGAAATGCTTTGCAAATGTTTGCAAAAGGAATTTTTTTTGTGTGCGCAACATTGTTTAATTGGATTAGTAAATAATTTTCACATTTGTAAAAAAATGTCGAATTGTGTTTGCTGGTTTTGATTTGTGCGTTTTAAATTTTTATAAAAAAATAAATAAATAATTAAAATTAAAATGAATGAGGAGTATTTGCAAAGTGTGAGTGCTGCTGCTTTGGCTATTGTAATTTGTAGCAATGTAGCTAAGACGTTGTAACCTGAATAGAAGAAAACAGTTCATAAGATGTGGAATCATTTTTTAATTTTACTAGGATCACCCCAGATTATTCCAATAAGTTACTGAAAATAGTAAGTCCGAAAATTGTAAAGCAAAACACCACATTTAGAATGTCGATAAATCCATCCACTAATTATGTTATAACAATCAAATCATAAAAAGGTTAATTGCAAATTATAATTTAATGTTAGATATTTGGCTAGTGGCGATACCCAACGATCAATTTCCTACAATTTTCGAATTGGCAAAAGTACAGCTTGCCATATAATATCGGAAACACTGGACGCAATTTATTCTGAACTTAAAAAGAAAGTGATTCCTGAACTGAAAGCATAAGATTGGTTAACAGTGGCAGATGGATTTGAGAAAAGACGGAATTTTCCGAATGGCATAGGATCTGTAGATGGAAAACACACCAGGATCATTGTACGTAAATATGAAATACAAAATCACACGAACATCCTATATATGAATATTTTTTTACAGGCGCCACCCGGCTCCGGGTCAGATTTTTTTAATTATACAATTTTTTTTCAATTATCATGCTGGCAATATGCGATTACAGGTATTATTATCTTTAATTAAAATTAAATTAATGATTTAAGCCTTCGGTTTCTGTATTATAGATATCGTTTTATAGCTATCGATGTGGGTGCTCAAGGACGGCAAAGTGATGGACAAGGATTTGGATAAAACCATGAACGTTCCCGAGGGTGCCGAAATTTTTGAAAGTGGTTCTATTTTGCCATATTACCTAGTTGGAGATGAGGCATTTGGTTTAAAAACCTGGTTAGTTACACCATACCCTGGTAAATCTAGTGGAAAATTAAATTTCGAGCAAAGTACTTTCAATTATCGACAGCCTCGAGCGAGATTAGTAATTGAAAATACGTTCGGAATATACACCGCCAGATGGAGAATACTACGAACGTGTTTAGAGACGTCCGTAAATACAGCAGACAAAATTATACAAAAAACCGTTTGTTTTCGTAATTTATACCACATCAAAGGAAGTATTGTCCAACACGATTCGAAGATCGAGACAGTACTGTGCTTGGGGATTGGAGAAAAAATTCCGAAATTTGGCCACAAATTTCGAAGCAAGGTAGCTACAATGCTTCTTTGGACGCGAAGGAAGTGCGAAATGTTCTTGCAGAACATTTTATAACAGATGGATCTGTACCATGGCAGTGGAATTGTATATAATTTGGAAAATATAAAAATCTGAAAATTTATTTATTTATTTTATTTTTCATTATCTCATTCATATATGTAGTGAAATACAAATAAGCAGCGTACTTTTCATTCGGACTCACCACCGAAGTCATTATCGAAAATCTTCAAATCCTCACATAGACATAGACGTGTTTTGTTCGTGCCCCGTTGTTTTTATTTATTTCTATGTGTTTTGTGTGTGTTAAGTATAAATCGTGTCGCTAATATTTATTAATATTTGTTGTTAATGTATAAAGTCTTAATTATTGCTTATAACTGGTGTGGCGGTGTATTAAATTTAAATAAAATAATGCAAAATTATAAACTAATACATACAGCCTAAATTGTGTTAACCCTTCACTTCATTATATACGCATAAATGGAAATTGAATACATATGAATACGATGGTGTGTGGATAAATAATTTTAGTAATAATGCATTGCGTGTAATATTCTATTTTAATTAACGTGTGTGGGTGTGTAGTTGTAATTGGCTTGTGAATTTTGTGAATGCGTAAATAAATGTGTAGTGCATAATATGACATAACATTTTATTGTGTCGCTTTATGCAGTGACTAATAAATATTGAAATTGAAGGAAAATTCATTTACATGTCTGCCACCTAGTATTGAATAGTTGATTTATAAATAATTTTTATTAAACGTAAGGTCAAGTGCAGCCGTCAAACAGCAAATCAGTTAGGTGAAATTAGATGTATAGAGGAAAATGTTTATGTTTATTGTCCGTGTGAATGATTAAACAATTTATGTACAATTATTGTGACAATTTTAATAAATGGGATGAGTTTGGGCGGTCGTAGAAGGAAGGCGCGTTTTTGTCTTTCTCGATGTAATAAAAAATTAAAATGTAATTTAATTTAATTTGCTGTGATAAAAATGTAAGGTGTTATAAGATGTTAATAATTAAATAAAAAGTGAATTATAATAAAAATTTTTTATTTTAATATTGTGAAGTGAAATAAATAAAAAATAGAAATAAAATAAATTGTGTGTCGCAGCAATGACGGCATTACACTCATTTAGAAGAAGAAATTAGAAATTCAGTCACTGATGAAATCGGTTACTGACAAATACTATACGGTAATAGTGTTAAGCAATGACGTTTGAAAAATTTATACTCTGGACTCAGATACTTATAGATCCTTATCTATGAAATTGAATGCTGAAAAGTATCAGTGGTTCACTTCCGAGAACAAACAGGCCCGACCTATAAAAGTCATGGCAAGAGGTTTGCATCACACTTGCTCAAGCAAAGAAATAATGGAAGACTTACAAAATAAAAGTCTTAAAATACTAGATGCCGTGAATATTGTTAAAAAAGAAAGAACAGAAATTATTATTATTATTATTATTATTATTATTATTTTTATTTCAGTTAAAATACAAAATAGTTTATACATACAGTTGATTGTGTAATGAAATAAAGTAAAGCTCCTTTAGATTACAATCTGTGGTGGAGCAACAAAAAAATATTTCTTAAAACTATGTAATACAAAATCTTTAGTTGACAAAATTTAGAATATCACATATTTACTAAATATATTAAACTTACACACTATCTTAAAATTATTGATTTGATTCTATAACTAAATATAATGTATTGTAATATTAAAAGTATTGTTCAATGTTTTCTATGGTGAGCAGCCATGATCGAAGTTCGCGCTTAAATTTGTATTTACGTACAGGGTTTATACCTTTAATGTCGTTTGGTAGCATGTGAAAAAAGAACGGTGCCATATAAAGATAAAATCTTCTAAATTTCTCGCTATAACAACGAACATTGGCAAAGTTATTGGGGTTCCTCGTGTTATATATATGTACAGTGCGATTGTGAAAACTATCACTTCGAATAAAAAATATTTTGAGGACTTGATAAATATAAAGATATCTAAATGGTAGTAAGTTTAGCTCACGAAACAATGGAACTGTTGGTGTTGTATGAGGGCGTTTGTAGATTAATTTAATAATTCTTTTTTGTGCGATATACAGGTCCTCTATGTTAGTAAAATATGTACCACCCCAACTGGATATGCCATACATTACTATTGATTCTATTAGGGCATGGTATAGTTTCCTTAGTGTAGTTCTAGGGCAGACTTTTCTAAGGTTATAAAATTTATGTATGGCCCAAATTACACTCTTCCTTGTGGTATTGATATGAGACTTCCAATTGAGTTTCGAATCAATTATTAAGCCCAAATATTTAAATTCTTGTACAGACTCAAGCACAAAACACTGAGCCGTGCATGGATTTCTATTGCATTTATACATGTGATACGTTTGTGGTTGCGCTAATCTAGTATTCTGTCGCCCAAAATACATGATTTTTGATTTATCGCTGATCATGAGACGATTATGATAAAACCATTGGCTTAAACTATGAAGATCCTTTTCAAGAACAAGACTGATGTCATATGTATTAACAGTCGTTGGCATTCCATAACTTAGGGCTAAATCATCAGCAAAAGCAGTCGGATATCCTATTAGATTAATTTCAAAAATCGAATTAAAGTAAATCAAAAATAATAACGGGCCCAAAACTGATCCTTGGGGAACGCCATATTTTACCGTGCACGGGTCACTTAAAGTTTCACCTATTCTAACAATCTGACGCCGATTTTGAAGGTAGCTTCTAAACAAACCTAAAATTTTACCTCGTATACCAATATTACGTAGCTTAGTAAGCATTATTCCAGTGTCGACTGAATCAAAAGCCTTGGCAATGTCCACAAATAATGCTGTAGACCTCTGCGAACCGTTCATTGCCAAATGTATCTGACCAAGGAAATCAATCAGTGCTTCTTCAGTGGATTTACCAGCAGTAAATCCATATTGTTTATTGTGCAAAAAATCAATTTTATCAAGATAACACACTAATCGTCGTTTTATTAGTTTCTCAAAGATTTTAGATACGGTGCTTAGTAGAGAAATCGGTCTGTAATTGTTTAATTGTAACTCATCGCCTTTTGAAATTCAGGAAGGAAACCAAATTATCAGTAAAAGGGGACTCCTTCTTTTTATGCTAGTATTTGACAACATGAGAATGTTCAAAACATTTATGGAATAAAAGGAATTCTTCACATGAAGGTGAAAATTGGACCAATGAGGAGAACCACAACACGCATACCCCAATGCAAGAAATGCCAGGCATTTAATCACACCCAAAGATATTGCGGCCAAAACCCAAGATGTGTATAATGCTCAGGTAATCATTTTACCCATGCATGTACAATATTCAGAGACGTGCCAGCCAAGTGTACAAATTGTAAGAGCCAACATCCGGCTAATTATCGAGGCTGTGAGGTTGCTAAACAACAACAAAAATTAAGAGATAAAACAAGAAATCAACCGCAAAATCATGAAAATCGAAGGGTTCAAATATCAAATCAGATGGATCAAAACCCACAACCAAGCAATACAGGGCAAAGAAGTTCATTTGCGCAGGTAGTGAAAGGATTGGGTACAATCAAACATATAGGCTCTGAAAGTAACCAAATTTTGGAAAACATTATGAACAGCATTGCAGCTATTACGAAGCAGCTAGATGACCAAAGTAATCTGAACAACATGATACTTGATCAACTGAAGAAAATGCAACAACGCAATGCAACAAAAAATGTTAAGTAAGAACACAACTTTCAAAATAGCAATCTGGAATGCGAATGGCATTTTGCAACATATTCCAGAAATATAAATATTTTCTCCATTCATCCAGCGGAAAGAGTAAGAGGTGGTTCGGCATTACTAATAAAATAAAATATAAAACACCATTTAGAATGGAATATCGAAGAAGAAACAATGCAAGTCACTACTGTAAGGATCCAAATTGAACACAGACATCTTACTGTCTCTGCAATATATTGCCCTCCCCGGCATAACATGAAAAAGGAGGACTACCTTAAACTATTTAAATTGCTTGGACGTGATTTTATTATTGGAGGTGACTTTAATGCGAAAAACACCTATTGGGGATCTAGACATCAAAAGGTAAAGAATTGCTACAAGCAGGGCAGACATCAAAATGTGAATTTTACTCTGGTGGTTCCCCAACATACTGGCCCAGTGACGAAACGAAGATACCTGACCTAATAGACTTTTATCTAGCAAGAGGTATATCCCAGAACTACATTCACATTGCAGACAGTAATTCTCTAGGATCGGATCATTCCGCAGTTATCATGACAGTCAGTGAAATGGTAATTCAAAGGAAGAGTGTACCCAGATTAACAAATTCTAAATAAACTGGGATCTCTTTCGTGAAATAATGGATAAAAAAATCAATCTTCAGGTACCGATAAGAAATCCCCACCAGTTGGAAGATGAGTTAGAACAACTCAATGAAGCAATTCACTATGCTGCTTTGGCAAGTACCTCCATTATACAAAATAAGAAGAAGCTTAACATACCCTACCCAATAGAAGTTAGAGAGTTAGTAAGGCAAAAACGACGGGCGCGTAAAACCTGCCAAATAATTAGACCACCGGAGAACAATTCTTAACAATTTAGGTAACAGTCTCAAATCTCTTCTTAAAGAAGTTAAAAATGCATCAATCAACAGATATCTAGTTAGCTTAACCGATGAAAAAATTCTGATTGTTCTTTGTGGAAGGCGACGAAGGGACTCAAAAAACCCAAAATTCAAGTGCCTCCACTTAAAAAGGAGGATGGATCTTGGGCAAGAGGTCCTTTAGAGAAAGCTGATCTGTTTGCGGAGTATCTCGAGGATACCTTCCAACCACTACCAAGGCAATGAATGAGATGATTTTGATATACGCCCAGTAACTATCAAAGAATTAAGAGAAGAAGTAAAAAGCAACATGAACTATTACACATAATCAATGCAAGCTTTCGGTTAAAATATGTTCCGTGCCGATGGAAAGTAGCAGAAGTAATCATGATAGCAAAACCTGATAAACCACTTAATGATAAAAAATCATACAGGCCAATTTCATTACTGCCAATTACGAAATGTCAAAACTCTTTGAAAAATTATTACTAAAAAGACTTAAACCAATAATTGAGGACCGACAACTAATTCCTCCACATAAATTTGGATTCAGGGAAAAGCACTCCACAATTGAACAGGTGCATATAATCATCAACATTATTGAAAGAACGTTAGAACGCAAAAAAGTATGCTCCAGCATATTTCTGGACGTCGCCGAAGCATTCGATAAAGTTTGGCACAGTGGACTGGACTGGAATTCAAGCTGCACAGAGATCTGTCGAGGCAATTCTATGCCATACTAAGATCTTATTTATCCAATAGACATTTTCGTGTGAAATATGAGAATGAATACTCCGAACTAAAGAAAATCTCTGCCGGTGTCCCACAAAGGAGTGTCTTAGAACCAATCCTGTATTTATTATATACAAGGGATATTCCAACAACAGATGAAGGAACGATAGCCACCTTTGCAGATGACACAGCAAACATGGCCATTGGAAGTAATGTCGGTAATGCAACGAGCAAACTCCAAAAGATTACCAATGCGGTTTGTAACTGCACTAAGCGCTTCAGAATCAAGCTTAATGAGACGAAATCCACGCATATTAACTTTACATATCAAAAGGCTTCCCATCTACCAATATAAATTAATTCACGACCGGTGCCATATGCAAACATAGTTAAATATCTGGGCATGACTCTCGATGCTAAGCTCAAGTGGAGCATGCCAAAAATAAAATACGAAGAAAGAACTTAATATTAAATTCAGAAAAAAGTATTGGCTCATTGGTAGAGGCTCTGAGCTTACAATATACAACAAGCTGCTGTTATATCGGCAAATACTGAAGCCGATATGGACCTACGGTATTCAACTCTGGGGATGTAGTAAGCAAACAAACGCCAAAATGATACAGACGTTTCAAAATAAGGTTCTCCGTAGCATCGTAAATGCTCCGTGGTACACAAGAAATGAAGACCTCCACAGGGACTAACAGATGAAATACATCAAAGATGAAATAAAAACGCATGCCACCAAACACGAAATAAGGCTCCAGGAACATGGAAACCCCTATATTCGCCATATGATAGATAACCCTGTCGTTCAAAGAAAACTTCAAAGAACGAGGCCACTTGACCTAGAAACATACCAAATTAAAATTATATTTTAAATAGGTTTAATTAGTTTTGGGTCTACCCATTGGGTTTCACTCCAACAAATCAGAATTATTTAAGTAATGTAAAATTTGTTACCAAAACAAAACGCCACATAATTTTAATTTTTTGATGAATTTTATTGAAGTATAAAATGTTCACAAATATTTAAGTTTTCGAATTGCATTAGCAGTTTTCGATTTGGCCACCCTTAGCTGAGATTATGGCCTTCAAACGGCCGACAAAGCTATTGCATGCAGCACGAAAGTGGCTCTGCGGTATTTTGGCCCATTCCCGGCGAAGCGCTTACTTGAAATGATCAACATTTTGGTATTTTTTTGCCCCAACGTTGCTCTTCAAAACATCCCAAACCGAGAAATCTAGCGGATTTGCATCCGGTGAATTTAGAGGCCAATCTTGATTGCCGCGCGCTTTATGACTCAGCGCCGAGTCCTGTTGAAATGTCCAGGCTCTGCGGCCGAAATGTTTTTGTGCTCAAGGCTTCAACGCTCTCTCCACCACATGATCCCGATAAATTTGAGCATTTATCTTGATGCCAAGGTCCAAAAAAACGAGCGGTGAACGGCTTTTGGCCGTTACGGCGGCTCAAACCATCACCATCGGCGGCGCTTGGTTTTGAGTGGCAATCCGTTGGTCCAAATTTTCAGTAGAACGGCCGGGCAAGTAAATCCGGTCGTTTTGCTTGTTCACATATTGCTCAACAACGAACGGTGACTCATCGGAGAAAACCAAATTCGGCAAATCGCCCCTTTCGTGCAAGCGTAACAACTCCTTTGCTCTTTCCATTCTAACTTTTTTTTGAGCATCGGTGAGACCATGCGTTTTATGAAATTTCAAGGTCTTTAGCCCAAGATGATCTTTCAATATGTGCTGCAACCGTTCGAGCGAAATGTTCGCCTCAGGAGCGATTTTTCTGCCGCTACGGCGCGGATTTCGAGCCAATTTGGCCTTCACCTTCCGAATGATATTCGGCGATATTGCAGTGCGTTTCGGTCCACCACCATGGCGTTTTGCAATACTGCCAGTATCGTTATAACGATTTATGGTGCGATACACAAACATTTTATTCACATGCAGATGTTTTAACCGGTTAACAATCTGCGGCTGTGGTTTACCAGCCAAATATAGAGCAATCACACTATTACGCTTGAATTCCATTGTGGATAACTTTTTTTTCTGAATATTTCCCACTAAAATTCTTTTGTACGCTTGCAAACAATGGAATGATCCGTCATTAGTGTAAATTTGAGCGCCCTGTCATCACTGGTTTGACAGCAATGACAGTCTGAAGTTGGTAACACTTCGTGTCAGTCACCCGGTAGATTAGAATTGTGTTGCGCCGTACGACCGCTAGATGTCTGAAACCGGGTCGTTCCGTCCCAAAAAAAACTTGCCTCTCCTTCCTGTTGTTATGTGTAAACAGGCTGTAGGAATAGGTCTAGTGTTATCCAGGACACTTGTTCAGTACTTGGTACCTTTAGATGTGAGATCTCTCCAGGTTTGCAATTGCATATTGCGCTCAATATAGGTGACGTCATTTACCGTACTGTCAAGGTTCGCGATTGTATTAATGTTCATGCTTTTACCCCATTTTCCTACTTGTGTTTATGCTGTGCCATTCTGTTATCGAGGCTGTTGTTAGCCGTTGCTTCAACCAGCTGCTTCAGCGCGCAAAACGTGCAAAACTCAACGCCAACCCTTTCTATATCAACGTATAGGTTGATTTGAAGCTCGCAACGTTTAGTATATTGAGTTTGTGGGAATAGGGGAATGGATTATGTATAAGGGAATAAGAAAAGCTACCATACTACCTTATTTTTTTAAATAACGACAGACTCCAGTGAAAAATGGCAATTACTACTTTTTCTATTAAAAAAACAAATTCTGCCAAGATCCATTCAACATTTCTGGAAATGGGATGGGATTATAAATTTGGGGTTATTATTCACTCGGTAAAATTTTGATATTCTTTCATTACTGATCGAATACTATTTTGTTTAAAAATCCACTTTCATAATGGAAAAGTGTTTATTTCATCAATTCATTATTCACTACATTGAATAGATATATTACTTCTCGCTCAAGATTATTCTCGGAAAATGTCATATTGAAAAGAACAATTAAACAACTGAATAGAAAATCGATCACTTTTGTATTTTATAAATTTTGTTAACGAACAATTTGTCGAATTGCGCGGGGGTAACCCATTCTATTTACATACTCGTATACATATGTTCTATAGACCGATTATGATAGAATTATTTTGCGCAGTAGAAATGAGATTTCAAAGTGTGATTTTATGCTCCGTACAGTCTCGACGCCCTAACTCACAAACTTAGTAGCGCAAAAGTTAAATTATGTGAAAATAGATGCGAATTGACAAAGTCGACGGGACCGACTTATTAGACAAGACCGATGTGAAGTTCTTAACATGTTTATTTCTAAAAAAAAATATTAATTTACAATTTACTCAAGTGGTGTGTGCGTTACGCGATACTCAGACCTAACTGAACTGTAATGTGTTATTCCAATAAAAATTCTCGTCTGAAGATTTTCTTGATATCAAATAGTATTAATATAATATTGCGAATGGAATTGCTCAAAACGCTGTGTACTGAGACTGAGGCCGATTGAGCGATGACATGTGGGAAATTCCTTTCGTAATATTACACATTAAACGATTTTTAAAAAACCTTCAACCGAACCAACCTTCTTTGTTGAAAAAATACTTACCAATTTAGATAGGCATGAGTCAACTCAGTATGATGTGTTTTTTTGGGCAATTATATTCCCAATATTATGTAAATATTAACTATTCGATATCTAAAACATCATCACATGAGCCTAACCCTTTTTATTGGAATAACACATAACAATTTAGATATGCCTGAGTGTCTCTAGTTCATATATAATATTGAGTATGCTTAGACATCTCTGAAATTGAAGTTTTTGTTGATCATTTGTTGATAGGTTTGTTAATAATTCCATTCATAGTTACTCAGTTAGTAAATTGTATTAATAAAAATTTGTTAAAAAGATTCACGAATGTGGTAAGTCACCGGTCGTTTGATCTAATGCTTCGATCCCGTCAACTTTATTAATTCAAATCTACTTTCATATAATTTAACTTTTGCTTTATTGAGTTAGTTCGTTAAAGTGGCGAGACTGTTTCAGAGGTAAAAACCAATTTTTAATTCTACCGCGCAAAAGAATGTCATCATAATCGGTCTAAAATAAGCTAAGTAATTTGACAAATTGAATAGTTCGTGAATAAAATTTATAAAACAGAAAAATAATTGATTTTGCAATCAGTTGATTTTGCAGTCTAATTCTATTTTCTAATATAACTATTTCCGAGAACAATCTGGGTTGAGCTAGGAATATATAACATATATATATAAAGGGTGTTTTTTTAAGAGGTTGCCGATTTTTTTTTTGAATAAAACACATATAAAATTATGAAATGACCAAAATTTTTTTTTATTTGGTAGATAATTTTTTGGCATTTAACATTTAAACACAATTTCTGGCATATGGCTACCACGACTATTTTTCACAAATGTCATTCTGGAGGTCCAATTTTCCAGCACTTTTTCAAGCATTTGAGGGCGTATGTCAGCAATGACACGTTGAATATTGGTTTCCAAAGCGTCAATCGATTGAGGTTTATCCACATAAACCAATGACTTCACGTATCCCCACAAAAAGTAATCGAGTGGCGTCAAATCGCACGAACGCGGAGGCCAATTCACCGGACCATTTCTCGAAATAATGTTGTCGTTGAAAGTTTCTTTCAATAAGTCGATTGTTTCACGTGCTGTATGGCAAGTGGCACCATCTTGTTGAAACCACATTTCATTCATATCCATATCTTCAAGATTTGACAACAAAAACTCATTTAACATGGTTCTGTATCGATTTCCATTCACGGTAACGCGTCGTCCTTCCTCATTTTTAAAGAAATATGGACCGATGATCCCACCAGCCCATAGACCGCACCAAACAGTACATTTATCAGGATGCATTGGTAATTCTAGAACGGCGTGTGGATTATCTTTGCTCCAAATGCGACAATTTTGTTTGTTGACGTATCCATTTAACCAAAAATGCGCCTCATCACTGAAGAGAATTTTACGGTAAAAAAATGGATCTTCGTTCAATTGATTTAACGACCAATCACTGAATTCACGGCGCAAACGATGGTCGTGTGGCTTTAATTCTTGCACCAATTGAATTTTGTATGGCACCAAACCCAAATCTTTACGTAAAATTTTCCATAAAGTCGATGGACAAAGTCCAATTTGCTGAGCACGACGACGAATCGATAAATTGTCGTTTTCTTCGACACTGGCCTCAACGACAGCAATATTTTCTTCTGTACGAACTCTTCTCATTCTTGTCGGTGGCTTGGCATCCAAAAGAGTGAATGTAGACCGAAATTTGGTAATTACGTTCTTTATGGTGGTCTCTGACGGACGATTATGTGCACCATAAAATTCACGAAGTGCTCTATAAACATTTTTAATTGAACACTGATTTTGAAAATAAATTTCCACGATTTGAAAACGTTGTTCTGGAGTTAATCTATTCATAATGATTTGCCAAACAATACTGAGTAGAAATGCCACTTTGAGCTGTCAAAACAACTGTCATAAAATAAAACGACATCTATCGGAAAAACAAACCTCCTAAAAAAACACCCGTTATATATTAAATACATTGAATTAAGAATTGCTGAAATAAACAGTTAATCATTATTCAACGCAAGATGAATAATTATCACAAAAAATACTAGTCCCAATTCAGCCTTGAGCAGTAAAAAACTATTATTCGCACATTATTGATTGAATAACAAAGTTTTGCCGAGTTAATAATAACCAAAATTTATAATGCGACTCCATTTCCAGAAATGTTGAATGGATCTTTTAGTGCACTTATAATGTCAGCTTGTACATCAATTGACCACAACCAACAATGTAGCAGTTTATAATGGAACTGCATAGTTGTTTGGTAAATTTGGTTAAATCAGTAGCGAGCGCCAGAAGCAACAAATTACTGAACGCTGTGGAAAGCTTCAAGAAATCTGAGACGGGCTACGAAACGTTGCCATCGGATTCGCTTCACCGATGGAAATTGGACAAGAAGCGTTGTAGTTAAAGCAAATATATTCGCAACATTTTGTTCAGGTATTTGCTCCGAATGAGAGCAAAAGTCGGAATTGTTGCCTGAAGAAGGCGAAGCTTCAGAATTTGTAACGATGTACCGGGATGCGAGACACTCTGTAATATTAAATAAAAAAAAAATGTTTCTTTGGTGACGTGAGCAACGATGATGATTGATTGGTAAGAGATGGCCATAAATTTGATTTTGTTTATTGTCATAATAAAACTGCTCTTTTCCCCTATTATTTGGATTGGCTATAAAAAGTGGTGCGATCTAATTGAAGAGGGGTGATCATTCAGTATTGTTTGGCCGGTGTGGAATGGTCGAAAAGTTTTTCTTTGAATTACTCGACTGCGAGAATTGTGTTAGGTGCATAAGCCTAAGTTAAATTATAAAATAGTGTTTGAAAGTTAAAGAATATAATTTTAAAATTACTAAATGGTAAATTCGTGGTGAGATAGAATAAAACTTTAAGATTAAAATTATCGATAAATCTGTATATGTACAAAATAAAATAAAATAAAAAATTTAAAATTTACTATATGAATACGCACCAACAATTATTGTGCAAAAATTATAAACTTTGTGAATAAAAGTTACCTTAATGAAGTAAAAAAATTAATAAAAGTTGTAACAAAAATAAAAATCCACGTTTACTTATTTACTAGTAGTAATAAACGGTCAGTGAAAACCTAATACTACTAAACCGTTAAAAAAATTATAAATTATTCAAATAAAAGTTATACATCAAGAAAAATCTTGAAATAACGAAGTGGGTTTACTATTTCGTACACTGAGCCTCAGCCCACCCAACACTACCACCAAAATAATATACGAGGAAATCATCCGTATGGCGAATTAATTCCGGAATAGTGTTAAATGGGAATTGGCGTCAATTGATATAAGTATGGAGTATGTATTTTATCTAACGACAATTTGTGGTCGCTCGTTATAAAGTATACCTTAGAATCCACCTAAATACGGTATACCATTGAGATTGTAACTATTTCAACCTGAGTCTACGTCATAGATGCCGAATATTTGTAAGGTACATTTTTGATTAACTTTACTATTAATATTTATTATACTGCATTTCATTTTTTTTCTTGGTAATTTGTGAAATTTGTTAGAATCCATGAATTTAGCCAACTTATTTCTTTGATATATTTTTTTTTATTACTGTATGTATATATTCTGTAAACCTAACACAATTTAGCAATCAGGCGCGTGCACATATATACGTATATATGAATTCGAGCGCATGTATTTTCCTTTAGTTTTTTTTGTGTAGACATAATAATGCTGTAATAACTTATTCATTTTGGTTGGGTTTAGTGAAGCTACCGAGGAACTTAGCGTGCAGTGATGGCTGAAAACCAGGTAGCTTATTTGTAACCGGCGTCAATTAAAATTGTTTCGAACATATTTACGAACCCTCCTAAGCAACACCCGAAAATTCACCTGGCATCCGAAACACACGAGCCGTTACAAATTTTAACCATTTAAATATAAATAACGTGAAATATAAACAATGATTAGCGAACATTTAAACCCCCTAAAGGCAATTGGTCATGAAGATCCAATTAGTAGAAAAATACTTATAGAACTTTCCGATATTCATATCCAATTAATTAACTTTTTCAATGCTGTAATTAAAACTAACAATTTTCCAGAAATTTCAAAAATGTTGCCTGGTAAAGACGAAACAAAAGTAGACTCGTATCGTCCAATATATTTACTGAAATCGGCACTCATTACATTCACCCTCCTTAAGGAAACTTGTCCTCCGGTCAAGCTATATAACATTAATCTATCCCAATGCTAAGTCATTGAATACCCAGGTCTACAACTAGATAGAAGATTGTCATGGAAAAGCATATCGAAACAAAACGCCAACATACCAAATTCAAAAGTATTAATATAAATTGACTAATCGGAAAATATTTCAATTTAACTCTAGAAGACTGCAAAGTTGCAGTAGAATCATACGTAATGAAGCATTGTTTATTTTTTTCGTTTGTTACTTTTTGCTTATAGTAAACACACCATACTTGTACACTACTTTCATAGTAGAATAAAAATAAAAAACAAATTTTGAAGAAAATTTGGGTGCTATACTGTACATTGAACGAGAAATGTGTATGTTGAGCAAATACACCATACATGTGGTTTGAGTTTTAGCTAAGCATTTCTATAAACAGCCGCTAGAGATATTTTTCCATTTGTAACGACATCGAGAAATTGATTTATCACAGAATTTTCCTTTTGTTTAGGTCTCTGATTGTGATTTCTCTGTAGTTGAACCATGGAGTAAGCGAGATCGCCCGTGTATCGTAATAGTATATAATGTATATACAAGTAAATATTTATGTCTCATTCGCATTGTAATATTGATGATTATATACTAAATAATTGTCTTTATACATAATTATGTTGATCACAGAATTTTGTATATTTATAACATATAATGGGGCGCAGCCGGGGTACCATATATAGTGTTTTGTAGTAACACTATACAGTTTATTCGGCTTTTCAAATTTTTTTGTTTGTTTATAATCTTTGCAATTTGTTTTGCGGCCGAAGCATTCCCTATTCATTTGCGGTTTGTTATATGTATCAGCCAGTGTAATCAGACGAATTATCCTATTTGCATCCCGCCCTTATCAGTAATCGAATACAGTACCTTTGCTTGACGGTTGTTTGCTTTATAGTACGACATTTGAATTATTGTAAGAATGCCATGCCGTAGATTTACGTTAGATTTGGTTCGCAGCCGCTGTACAACATTATGAAAGCAAAAAATTTCAATCAGACATAATTTTTGGTAAATTAAAAACTTTATTTAAACCCAATTTAAGCTTAAAATATGTTAAACATTTTGAGCTTTTCATTTTTATTTTTTATTTATTACATTTTAAGACAGTAAAACATACCACGTACGTGATAAGAATGGACAATTCTGTATCCCTTATCATTTTATGTTGGTTGGCTGGTGCTGCTGTGTCTGTTCGGCGCTTACTATTTCATACCATTTTGCTTTTATGCTTTACGTCTAATGTTGTTCTTGATTTGTATGTTGTTATGCTATACGGGGTGGTTTGGTGTGGTGATTTTGAAGTAACAAAAAATTTGTTGGTAATTCTGTTTTACATTCATTTTACACACACAACACTGATAGAGAACACGATAAATTTTTTTTGTTTAAATTGGAAAATTTAGAACAGAAAAGTTTATTTTATTTTTACATTTTTTGTGCTTTATGGAAATGTACAAAGTAAAAAATTGTCATTTGGATATTTAGAATATGACCTTTTGTTGTTTTGTTCATGAGCGTTATTTTTAATTTTTGTTTTAGTGTATAAGTATTTTTGATGCTTCTGTGTACGTAAGTATGTAATGCATACACTTCTGATAGTAACGTCTATAACTTGTATTTTTAAAGGAGATATGTCTTTATGTGATGTAAGATGTCTCTACTAATCTCATTTAGAGCGAATACCCTACTCCAAATTTTAAGAAGTGCTTACATATCACATAACTGATTACGATGTGGTAAATTAATGCCCGTATTCCATAATCCAATCAAATAATACAACACTGAATAATTTTACTTACGAGCTTATCGATTCTTTTAATACAGGTTTTAACAAATTCCTCGAATTATAATAATGTTGTATGGTACAACATTAATTCATTAACATATTTAATTTTCAAATTGGGGTATTAAAAAATGTTTAGCTGATCCAGTTCATGGTTTTGTTTAGGTTGATTGTTTTTTTTTAGAAACGACGAAAAAGTTTGAGGGGTGAATCTGTTTTGGCCAACACCCGACACTCTTCTTTCTAAGACGAACAATTAATTTTACCGGACTTTTGGTAAAACTGTCTTGTCAGAAAAACAACAAGGTCAATATAGTTGTTTGAAAATATAATCTTTAAATTTATTCGAATCAGCTGCCACTTCCGGCACACAGATTTTCATCAAATATCGCAAGGATCTGCCAATTAATGGAAATAATTTAAGTATGGAGTTCTTTCCAATTAGTCCATCCGCCTAGATTGTACAGATGCCGAATTTTGGTGAAATAAAGTATTTTTTTTATCAAAACTCGTTAATTTACATTTATAATGTGTGCAAAAAATATGTAAATACAAAATACAATATTAAATTAGTATGTTTTTGACTTTAATTTTCCCATAAATCTAAATAGGCATAAACATATTTTAAAATTAACATTTTCTATCGACATAGTTCGTATCAGGGAGTGGTACACAATTCTGTTGATATTAGATGCTACTGAAGTTAGCCGAAAATTTCAGCCGAAAGAAACCCTGCATTATCGACATATTTCGTATCAGGTGGCAGTACAAAATTATGTTGATATTAGCCGAAAGTTAATGCTACTAAAGTTAGCCGAAAATTTCAGCCGAAAGAAACCCTGCATTATCGACACATTTCGTATCAGGTGGAAGTGCAAAATTCTGTTGATATTAGTCGAAAATTACATGTTATTGAAGTTAACGGTAAATTTTCGCCGAAAAAAATTTGAATAATCAATATCACATAGTTCGAATGTGTAAAGGTCATATGAACTGGGTGAAGTAAGATCAATTCCTAAAAAGCTGGATCCCATAGGAAAGGAAAACTGAAGTTACCGATTTGAATACTACGTTAGGTCAGTTTATGAGACAACAACAAACATTATTGCAAGGTATGACTCAAGGTCATACCGTTCGCCTACCAAAGTTTAACATCGATCCATTTGAAGGTGACAAATTATGGCCATCCTTCCACGATTTATTTGTAACTTCTGTGCACAATACTAAAAATTTAAGTGCAGTTCATAAATTACAAGTGCTAAACGGACTTTTAAAAGGAGATGCTGCAGCTTTAATTCGTCACATCAAGATCACGGAGCAATACTACGACGAAGCTTGGGCCAAATTAATTGATAGATACAATAAACCGAAGTCTATCGTATCCTCATTAATTCAACTGTTTTTGAACCAAAGGATATGTTCTCAAGGTAATCATAAGGATTTAAGGAAATTATGCGACACTTCGGACGAGGTAATTCGAGGATTAAGAGCGCTAGGCGATTCTGCAGAAACACGTGATCCTTGGCTAGTTCACATTTTGCTGAACAAGTTAGATACAGACACGCGACAGTCATGGGCGAAGGAATCAACCGACAACGCATTTCCATCAATCGAACATTTTTTGAAATTTTTGGGGAAAAGATGTGATGCTCTGGAATCATGCGTTGTGGGCACAAAATCAACAAGTGCAATACATAAACAGCTAAAGGTTTACAATACTACCCAGAAACACCAGTGGAGTTGTTTAGCATGCAAGAAAGAATCATTTCATCTATAAATGTCCACTGTTCAAAAGCATGAGCGTTGGGAACAAAGCCAAGATAATAGCAAGTGCCAATGGTTGCATCAATTGCCTGCGATCAGGACATCTAGAACCACAGCGTTACTCTCGTGCTCTCTGTTTAATATGCAAAAGGCGTCATCATTCTCTCCTGCATAAAGATATCCCAATAACCAATTTACATACGACAAGTGAACCGTTAACTCCTGCCAACAAAGCCGCTTCAACTACCATAGCCGAAAAACAACACTCAAGCGATAATTTAATACCATCAACATTAACAACGAATGTACACACAGCATCCTTGCATGATTATAGTCAAACACCTCTTAGCATACTGTTGCCTACAGCCTTGCTTTACATCCAAGCAAATAACATCACAATCAATCTTTATTACCGAATCCTGTGTGCAACGTCTAGGCTTAAGCCGGAAACATTCACATGTTTCAATTTACGGGCTAGCATCGAGATGCGCGGAAAAAACGTGTAGTTCCACAGTACACTATAAAAATTACAGCACATAGCCAAAACACCATCACAATTACCAACGGAGATAATAACTATTCCAAGGACGAATAAGATATGGCAACTCAAACTAGCAGATCCCGTATTCTATAAGCCCAGCTTAGTTGATCTTTTGATTGGAGCGGAGTTCTTCTTGGATATGTTGTCAGAGCAAAAATTAGCCATTCCACGTTTACCCGTTCTTCATCTATCTAAATTTGGTTGGGTATATAGCTGGAAGACTAAATCCAGATAAAGAAAATGAGTCGACCCTACAAAACTACAACGTTAACGTCAACTAAATCACAAACGAAAACTTAATGGAACAATTGAAGAATTTTTGGAAAATAGAGGAGCCATTTGTGGATTCAACAAACTTTGAAATTAATCCGAAAGATGTATGTGAAATATTGTACAAAAATACTACGACAAGATCAGCAACTGGAAGGTTTATCGTTAGACTGCCGTTTATAACACGACCAAAATTAGGCAACTCCTTAATAAACGCCCAATCTAGAATGTTTGGAATTGAGAGAAAATGTGCTAAGTCTGAGAAATACTGTAAGGAGTTTCAAAAATTCATGGGCGAGTACATTCAACTGGATCAAATGACGCATACTTCCTGGGCTGAAGTACCTCATAAAGACAATCAAAAATATTGTATGCCACATCATGCCGTTTTTAAGGAGAATACTACGACAAAGATACGAGTAGTGTTTGATGCGTCATGTAAATCCACCACAGCAGTATTTTTAAATGATTGTTTGCATATTGGTTACAAGTTACAACCAGATTTAACTACTACATTACTTCGCTTTCGGCAAAATATTATTGCGATAAATGCAGATATAGAGAAACTGTATCGCCAGATACTAGTGGATCCGATCGACACAAACTTTCAACTTATATTGTGGCGCAGAAGTCCTGACGAAAAATTAAGTGCCTACAAATGCAATACCGTAACTTATGGAACCGCATGTGCACCTTTTCTTGCGATATGATCTTTAGTGGAAGTGGGACGAATATTTGAGCCAACATACCCAAAGGCAGCTAATATTATACAAAATCAGTTTTATATGGATGATTTACTTACTGGAAGTGCCACGGTGGAAGATGCAATTTCGCTAAAAAATCAAATTAATGAAATACTAAGTAGCTGTGGATGTTATGAAGTACTAAGTAGCCGAATTGGACTGATTGAACGGCTTTGTTTCTACAATCAGTAGCAAGTGATAATATGGAAGACTCTCTTAAACTAATCGAAGATGATCAAACCACCAAAACCCTCGGTATTATGTGGTATCCGCAACAAGATATATTCACTTTTAAATTAAACACATTAACAGGTGACATAATTTGAACAAAAAGAAAAATGCTGTCGGAAAGTTCAAAGTTGGATGACCCACTAGGTTGGTTATCCCCGATTATTATTACGTTTAAAATGTTGTTGTTACAAAGGTTATGGGTAACTAAAACAAAATGGGACGAGGAAGTACCTATTAATATATTATGTACGAGTACATGGCAAACAATTTATTCTAGTTTGCATCATCTTCTAGATATAAAAATTCCAAGGTGCTTGTTTACATCCTGAAATCTAAGTTCCGTTCAACTTCACACATTTTGTGATGCCTCTGAATCAGCCTATGGAGCAGCAATTTACATCAGAACCTGTAATGAACATGGTGAAATCACTAGTCGCTTAATATGTTTAAAAAGTAAGGTAGCACCAATAAAGCAAATCAGTTTACCGCGACTAGAACTATGTGGTGCGTTATTGTTAGCGGATTTGATAAAATATTGTAAAACAATATTTGCGGTAGCGGAGTTAAACATCTACGCCTGGACAGATTCTATCGTAATGTTACATTGGCTGTCAGACATTCCAGCAAGATGGAAAACTTTTATTGCTAATCGGACAAGCATGATCTTGGACACAATACCCAGAGACAGGTGGAATCATGTATCATCCAATCAAAATTCTTCTGATTATATATCAAGTGGAATAAATCCGCAATTAATCGCAAAGTCAGATAATTGGTGGTATGGACCAACGTGGCTACCACAAGAGAATCTCAATGGCCCAAAACTACCTCACGACCGTATCCAGTAGAATTGGATCTCGAGGCTAAAAATCATAGAGTGGTTGCTTTATTAGAGACAGATCAGTCCGATATTATTAACCAACTACTTGAAAAGTATTACTCTTGGTTCAAAATTAAAAAAATTATGGGGTACGTGCTTCGCTTTTGCAAATTGTCCAAGTCAGAAACGAGATTACCAAAAATTTAAAATTTATCATATTAAGAATATAGTTTCGCCGAATTATACATTATACGCACGATTCAGGCCACTAGTTTCAAGGCAGAGATGTCTAAACTAAGAAAAAATGAACCATTACAATCCAGTAATGCATTAAGCTCACTGGACCCATTTATAGTTCCAATGGGATTATACGAGTAGGAGGAAGACTATACGAAATTCGCATCTAAGCTATGGTGCAAAACATCCTATTATCTTACCAAAAACACATACAGCTAATCAATTGATAATTCAGGACATACATATACAAAATTTACATGCTGGAATTTCATTGACGCTAAATTTTCTACAACAACAATATTGGATTATTGGTGCGAGAAATATAATAAAGGGCTTTATAAAAACTTGCGTGACGTGTACAAGATATCGAAGTACTCAAGAGAAACCAAAATTAGCAGACCTACCAGCAGAGCGGTGTACCAAAAATAGGCCATTTCTAAATACTGGAGTTGACTATCTTGGACCTATATATATTAAAGCATCCCAACATCGAAATGCATCGTTGACTAAGGCCTATGTCGCAGTCTTTGTATGTCTGGCAATAACATCAGTACATTTGAAGGTGGTCAGTAGTCTTAGTACGGAATCGTTTCTTGCTGCGCTAAAAAGATTTGTGTCACGGCTCGGACTGCCAAATCAAATATGGTGTAACAAAGGCTGCAAATTTTATTGGAGCCCACATTGAGTTGAAGCGACTAAAAACGGAAATATTATATCAACAATCCAATGAACTAATATCAAATTTTATTTTACAGAAAGGCATTGAATTTAAATTCAACCCGGCTTGTGCACTGCATTTCGGAGGCTTATTGGAGGCGGCTGTAAAGTCTATTAAATATCATTTCCGAAGAGCTACGAACGAATCCAATCTGAGCTTTGAAGCAACAACAACGCTAGTCACTCAGATTGAAGATTTATTGAACTCCAGACCATTATGCCGAATGAACGATGATGTAGAGTCTCTTGAAATGCTCACGCCCGGGCATTTCCTAATTGGCGAATCCCTACAAGCTGTTCCCGAACCATTACTCGAAAATACACCGGTACGCAAATTATCCCGATGGCAAAACATTCAACTACGGATTCAATCCTTTTGGAAATCGTGGTCAAACGATTATTTAAATACGCTTCAGCAACGCACTAAATGGAAAACGGGAATAGTTCGTATCAATATCGACGATGTTGTACTAGTTAAAGATGACAATTTGCCACCGAATCAATGGCTACTCGGGCGAGTAGTGCAATTACATCCCGGGAAAGATGGGATTGTTAGAGTAGTGACAATAAAAACAGCAACCAACACCATTAAACGACCTGTAGTTAAATTGGTACTACTACCCGTTAAAACCAATTCCTAATTAAATTTGTAAAGGTGACTGCAATTCATATTGTAGGTACTTACAATATTATGGATCTTCAGAAAATATTTAATATTTTCTTAACGCGGCGGAAGATGTTTGGAATACTAAAAGATACAAATATTATTATACAAGGTCACATAAATAATATGATTGCAACTGCTTACTTGCATAACTTCATTGGCAGTTGGCACCGGTTGTCCTAACTTGTAACATAATTAGAAAATTGTTCATTTCATTCTTGTTTTGGTTTTTGTGTATAAACAACCATATAGTGCCAATTGTTAAAATTATAATTATAAAAATAAAACGCACGGTATTAAATATTTCTTGAACCTGCACCAATTCTTTTAATCATACAAACAGTTTCTTTCGGGTGAAATTTTCGGCTAACTTCAATAGCATGTGTTGTACTCTATAAGCAAATACAATATTTTTTATTTGTACGTGCGTGTATTGACAAAATATATAAGTGAGAAATACGTAATATACGTAACGACATCGAAAATTTGATTAAACTTAAGGAATTTTCCTTTGGTTTAGGCTTCTGATAGTGATTTGCTATTTCTCTGTGGTAAAAGTGAACGTCTAGAAGTGAAGAAGTGTTTGGAAAAAAGAAATATTGGAAATTATAATTTTAGATTTTTTTCTGGAACGTGATATAGTCCCCCAACTATTTGTGAAACAGACGGTAAACGGAATGCTATTTAGTTAATTCAATTTATTTAATAATTTTTCTTATTATTTTAAAATTATGTTCGCTTTTACAGAATTTCTTTTCTTTTTATGGCATTTTTCTATTTTCCGATTTTCTAATTTTGATAGGAGAATGGCAAATTCCGCAAGCCTTATATCGATTATTAAACCTAAAGTTACCGTAAATTTATATAATAGTAAATTTATTTATCAATTTTGATTCTTTCTCCATCCAAACTAACCGAAGATGAGGTCGAGGACACTGGTTTTAAAACATTATATTACAATTTAACCCTTGTGTGAACCACACATTTTTCTTTCATATTCGATACACAAGGGTCCACTCAGACCTCCATAAATCAAACATAAGTTTATAGAAATATCACGTTTTATTATAAAAATTCAGTTATATTAATAAACAAAAATTTTAAAAATGAATTCATATAGCCTGACTATAGTAAAAAAAATATATACTATATATAATAATTTTAACCTTTTTTTTCACCTATAATAACCTTTGGAGTGTTACAGGCATACTGGATTCGACTAACATTTCATACAGTAGAATCAAGTTTTGCGACGGACCCCATCATATTCATGGCATAATTGGCAGCCACGTTTATTTTGGAGAACATCGGCTCGTTTTGTTGTTGACACAACTGGTATTGTTGGCTGTAAAACTAGTATAATACATATTATCAATTTATTGTCATACATGTATTTTTCAGTATAATTTCTAACCTGTAATGGGCCACCAAGAAATGCCTCTATTGCCGATCGGCACGAAAAGTATTTTACTACTTGAGGATTGTTACAGCGTGTCTCGATTTGCGGACGAACTAGATCGTCTGAGCGTTTCCAGCGTGAAAATTTTTTTTGTTTTGTAATGGTTAACTTCTTTGTAGATGATATGACTCGCCAAACCCATAATGTCAATTATATTATAAAAGCACGCCAAAGTCCATCTTTTAGTTCGTCTTTTAGTGGTGAAGTGACATAGCATTTGATCCATTGCATCGACGCCACTTTTGGTTTTATTATAATAAATAATTGCTTCTGGTTTTTTTTGGTCGCCGATTACTTTGTTGTCGTAATATAGTGTTGATAAAAGTATCACCGCTTTATTTTTCTTTGGGACATAGGAGCATATTGCTACATTATTTTCATGATACCCGAATAATGAATCGCCCGTCTGGAACTTCTTTCCATTTCAGGTGGAATGCATGTTTTGTTGCTTCGCAGCGTACCTAAATACCTAAACCGATGTCTATGAGGCGCTTACATCCAGGTAGAGAAGTAAAAAAATTATCGGCTACGATTGTTCTTCCCGAGTTTGAATATCTTGACGCCAAACGCAACATTTCATTCTCCCCTTGTGTAACGATTTCTTGATTTCTGTAAGAATCCGTTCCATGTAAAACAAAAATTATTACTTGAACAAAATCCACTCGCATTTCACAACATTTAAAATTTACTCCCGCACTGTATATTGTGTGTCCATACGTCACGTAATACTTACACAATGTTTCTGTGTATCATCAAATCCAGCTTTTCAAGTACAGCCATTTAGTACTTGAAATGTAATGATAATTTTGATTGCTTAGTATTAACTAGAGGCGAATATGAATGCATATATTTACAGTTACAGTTACAGTTACAACGGGATTCTTTCAACGCTTCACGAAAAAAATTAATTTTTGGATGAATGGGAGTCGAAGTATAATTTTAAAACGATCGGTATAATAAATAGTAAATAATAATACTTTAAAAAAATCGCAGAATTCTTAATTATAATATATATTATCTCGGACTTATAATTCTAAAATATGCTAAAGTGTTTTAATATGCAAAACAATAATAAATAACTCTAAAATATATTTGATAACATCGTGCGTTAAAATAATATGGAAAATAATGTACAGTGCTTTACATAAAAACTTAAAAATCATATCATTCCTATTGGAAAACCCTATATATGTATAAGGTTTTCCAATAGGAATGATATGATTTTTAAGTGACGTTTCGGCCATTTGTAATATGTCATGATCTGTCATTTTTTGTTTTTAATTGTATTCGGTAATGTTTACAATTTCATCATGGTGAGATATACGCAAGAACAACGTTTACAAATTATTCAGTTTTATTATCAAAATAATCGTTCTCCAATTGCAACTTTTCGGGCGTTTTTTCCATTTTATAGTCGTAATAATCGTCCAAGTGTGCTCCCTATTCGTCGAATTGTTGAAAATTTTGAACGTACATTTTCTTTACATAATGTTGAAGTGCCAATAAGACAAAGATTCGCTCTGCTGAAGACCGCAATTTGTCGATTCCAAGACGGTCTCAAGAATTGGGACTGTGTCAAACCACAACCTGGCGGATTTTGAGAAAGGATTTGGGTGTGCATCCGTATAAAATTGTTCTCACTCAAGAACTGAAGCCATTGGACCACCGTAAACTTCGTGAATTTGCTGATTTTGGACAACTTGAAAACGACAACGATTTTTTTTAAGAAAATCTTCTTCTCCGATGAGGCTCACTTTCATCTGAGTGGTGCAGTAAATAAACAAAACTGTCGATTCTGGTGCGAAGAAAATCCACAAATTATTCATGAAAAACCATTAAATTCATCTAAATTGACAGTTTGGTGTGGTTTTTGGTCTGGTGGAATCATCGGTCCGTATTTTTTTCGAAATGAAGCTGGTAACACCGTTACTGTCAATGGAGATCGGTATAGATCGATGATAACCATTTTTTTATGGCCGAAATTGGAAGAAGTTGATCTTGACAATATTTGGTTCCAACAAGGCGTGGCTATGTGCCACACAGCAAGTGCAACAATTGAATTATTGCGAGAAAAGTTTGCAGATTCGATTATTTCAAGAAATTGTGAAATTCTTTTTAACTATTTCAAAATTAAATAATTTTCATATTTCTTTTTAATTAAACTTTCAAGAAATAATTATGAGAAATTTTTTTTTTTTTAACAATATAAATTATCTAAACTAGTTTTTCTTTCTTATTTATATATTAATTAAATATTATTATTATCTATCTAAAAGTTAATCTTTATTAAAAATATTTTAATGGATTTATTTAATAATTATTTTCAAATCAAATTTAAATTTTGGGGTTTAGATTTCATTTAAAATGATTGTTTAGTGAATTTGAGTAATGAGGTGAGTTGATTGGTAGGTATGGCTTCGGTAATTGGTCAAGATAGTCTGCTTTTGAAACAAACAATTTATTATTAGATACGCAGTCTAGCAAGATCCGATGAGGTCTGGTCAACCCCACCCCATACCGTGAGCTCTAGCCAGGCTATTGACGACTGCATCAGGACCTCTCATCGGATAAATAAAAAACTTTGTAACAAAAGTTTCCATATCCTTCTTACAACCCTGTTGCAGGGCGATCATGTTTAGCCAGCTTGATTGCTACTGTTATTTTGTTACACTTGGTTAACAGCCCGTTCTGCACATGCATATTTACCCGTCCAAATATTCCCTTGTAATGGATCGTGCGTTTTTGCATCACATGCCCACCATACTTTAATGCCATACCTCACACGCTTGGACGGCATGTATTGGGTAAACTTCGTCTTTCCACGATATGAGAACAATTGCTCATCAATGGTAATATCACTATGAGGCCGATAATTTCTTTCCAAATTTTCATTTAAAAAATTCCAGACGTCTCTAATAGGCGTAGCTTTATCGGATTGGCGCTCGAGAATTGCGGGTGCGGTTGTCATCAAACCGTATATATCGCGATAGAGCAACAAAGCGGCGGTACGACATAGTTGCTCTAAAAATGGGTAGGTTCAATCCACAGAAAAGAGCCATGTTGCATATTATTGTGGCTTACCACAGCGGCTAGCAATGATATCCCAATAAATGCATTTAATTCAATTTCCGTGAACTCCTTCAATACCTTTTTATTCTTGATTGGATTTCTAGTGTTCCATTGATTAATTGAATCATTAGCATACTGATTTGTTTCCTTTAGTATGATAAACACGATGTTAGGTGATATAAACTTTTTGAATATTTCAATTGGTACCGAATTTGAAGAAGTAGGTCCTCCACTAAATTTCATAACATCTTGGATACGCGTTCGACCAATTGGCGGTGCTGCTCTGCTCCATTTTGTGCCATCTTTACCGAACATGTTCAGTGTATGCACCAAATCCATGCGTTTCGGCTGCTTGCTCCATTTCGAATTCTTGTTGCAATTGTAGAAGCCATTTCAACATAAAAGCCATTCAAGCTCGAATTCCTGATCTATGTCTGAAGCGTCACCTTCATTTGGTACATAATCGACATCTTCGTCGCTATCATCGTCGCAAGCAAAAGGGTCAATGTCTTCTTCTTCCTCTGTTGTTTGTTCTCGTTCAAGATCGTTAGCTAAGGCGACCGCAACCCGCTCATTGAACGTAGGATCATGCGTTGATGACCTCCTCGTTCATTTCTTCTCCAAACTCTTCCATTTTTATTGAAATAAATATGTCGGCCGCTTTTTGTTGAATAATCAAACGGAAAATAAAACACCAAAACTTACCGAGACAAAATATAATATCAAGCACACCAAAAATTCAGAGAAAAATACGTTTATTCACTGTTTTCAGCTCAAAATTCGAAGAGACTATGTCACCGCACGTGCTCAAATACACAACACAAATATAAGAATAAGAAAGACGAAAGCGAATAAATAACGGGAACACCAGAGAGATAATTAGGCAGCGAGATATCCTGTTCTCACAAATTTAATTATTTATTTATTTTCAGTATTTATTTTGTACGGGGTCTGGCTGAGCCCTTGTATATCGAATATGACTAGAATTTTAAGATGTTCTGAAACTCCTCCCCACTCCCATAATTTTATTGGTTTTTTTCATAAATGTGCTCAAAACAAGTAGCTTGAGGAAATCATGAATAATATTGAAGATAGAAAAATTACAAATAAATATAAGAATAAGCCAAACAAACACAAAAAAGGTCTGGCCAGACCCTGCCAACACAACCACAACACCAACAGGGTTAACCAAATTGTACATACGTACATAGCTTCTTTTCCTCGTCGTTTGTGTGATACTTGGAACATATTGCAGTTATAAAGATTAGTTCCTTTCACAATGTGTTCATCCCGTACAAGAGGGCAGAGAAACAGAGAACACGATTTCCTAACAGTTTTTCCAATTTATTATCTGTCATAAGCATCTGTGAAAGCAAGCGAAAAAATCCAATATTTTATTATAATAAACAACTTACTGAGTTATAAAAAACTATATAAGATAATAAAACTACTGTAATAAAAATTCTATTATTGAATTGATAGTTGTGATAAAACATTTGGGATAACATGCAAATACCATTACTCACATTTAGCAGCACTGAGATCTATGAATATGAAATTAATTTATGCATGTCCCATTTTCCCAAATCTGCTAATCCATCTGGAAAAGAAAAATATAATAAAAATAACAACATGATATATATACGAGTATTTTACCTTCATCCCACGATGTACAATCTCTAATAATTTCCACGAACTACTATACGAGTATGACAAACATTTATGCAAATCTATTTATCATCGTAATCGTACCGTTGCGATAAGTTGTAGAATAAAGGTATCCTCAATTTGAATACATTTGTACATTCGTAATTCACCAGGAGCAGGCAGGGGTACACGTCTTCTTTGTTTGTGTAGTTAAATTTTACTACTAAATAGAATTTAAATAGAAGAGCACTTCATTACATGGTAATTTCATACGTTGCATATATAAGGACTGAAAGATATACCAACATAACAAAAAAAAATCTCAAACATAAAATATCAAGATATGAAAATGGTACGTAGATTTCATTTTACGAGTTCTTTACATTTTGAGGAGTTTGATACACCGTATGGGTTTTTATAATGTTGAAGGCTTACCACATTATTACTATCTTTATACTTACACGTACATGCATCGTACGTACAGGTACATTATGGATTATTAAATAAATTTATTTTATTTTTTTGCGAACAACATTATTGCAAACATTTTCCAGTATCTACTACTTACATATAGTTACATACCGAAAAGATCCACATTTTGTAATAGCGCGAAAACTTACGTGTATACAAATACAACAAAAAAAATGTGAGACGTAAATTTCACTTCCAACATAAATTCTGTTCTCACAAGAAAAATTCCATTTTCAGTTTTTTTTTTCAATTTTCTTTTACTTTTACGAACTCTTCCGGTTTGCTTTTAAATTTTATTTTCAGTTTGAAATATGATTTCATATTATTCTACTGTGCTGGGTTTTCCTCCCGCAAAAAACTGCACTAGGAACAAAAAATTATACTAAAGAGTCAGTAAGAATAATGTTCATGCACTTGAAGTATATTTTTTCCTATGTTTATTGCATTTTAAGCAGACTGAATATTTTATCTTTCCAAAAATAAAAAAAAATTGCAAATGAACAAAGAAAACAGAAGAACCATTTTTATTATTCGTTTTCCTTCAATTCCTTCGCGCGATACTGGGAAAGGAAAACGGGAACACAAATACAGACGGGAAATTTTTTAATTCAATTGTTTTATTTGTAGATAGAAAATAGTTGGATGTTTTGGGCATACAATTCAGAATTATTGCTTTCGGTTATGCCTTATGAGGGCTATTTTAATTGGAAGTGCTATTATTTCGGTACTTTTGCATTCAAGTTATTATTTAACGGTTTGTTTGAAAGAATAAGCCGTAATTAAGCTTTATAATTGTGTATTCAGTTCGTATTAGACTTCTTTTTTTACGGTGATGAAGAATTTCCTAAAACTTTCCTAAATTTAAAATCGTTTGAATCGTTAGTGAATCTTTCAATTATTACTTATTGTAAATCTGGTAGATTTGATCATAGGTTGTAAATCCACGATCTACCTAGATTCTTTTTGGTTTTAGTGGAAACTTAATAAACTTACGAAGGGTGCGGGAATATTAAGTTTCATATGAATGAGAACGACTTTATGTTCTTATCAATTCTGATTTTATTTAAGAAATATTTATGTTATATATACTACTGATGTGCTGACCATACAACAAAAAAATAGATAAGAAATATGCAATTTACACATAATCATAATGTGCGCACATGTTGGGGTTATCACACCCACGTGCCGTGTTCTGTTGAGCATGTTGGGGCCGGCCACAGCTTGCTGCTAGTTGCGAACTCTATATAAATAGCACGATCCCAAGTACGAGGAGCGCCCAGAAGACAAGATGGGTCATCACGTAGTCGTGGACGTGGTGGTTATCTATGGATATTGCCTCATCAAATTGTTGAGGTCTTATGTCCTGCTCCAGTTGCATAGTGTCGGGTGTCGCGATGGTGAAGTTTAGTGGATGTTCAAGCCTCAAACGATGTTTACTATCAACAAGCTGCGTGAGTACTGAGATGTTAAACGCAGGAATATAGGACCTGTTTCTCTCGCTACCCTTAGTGCTGAGTGCATAGAGGGTGGGGCTGTAGTTTTATGAAGCCATAATGCTCTAATGCAATGGTTTGTATTCTGGATTTGCAATTTATGTCCACTGTCATCCTTTGCTTGACTCCGAAAATCTATTGATTTGCAGCTTGTAGTTTGATAAAGTAGGTTTCAGCCTTCATTACGTCGGTGCTGCAGCGTAGATGGGGGACAGTTGCCTTGAGAAACATGGATATCTCACATTGATTTTGCTCGCTTTGTTGAGTATACAACGTCGCTATGTCACATATCAACAAACCGTCAGGTAATTCCTTGCACTTGGATAGTTCCTGAACCGTGATGGGTGCAAAGCGCTCTCGGTACGTATCGACGAGTATGTACTGTGTGGTGGACTTTATTTTTATTTGTGAATCGTGGTGGAAAATTGGGACAGAGATGGTCTCGTTAAGCTGGTAGTTCCATGATTGCACAAATGGGATTTGTATCACGATTATGATGTTGGCCTTATTGTCATTAGACGATACAGATTGTGTAAGTCTAAAAGCCCATGCCCTGGTAAAGTGCAGGTCTTCGGAAGATGTTTAATATAGTGGACATCTCTTGCTCCAGCTGCCACGGCGATATCAGCGAAGGATGATTAATCTGGTGTCTCGCACCTTTAAGTACGTAGACTAATCCTCGTTGTGTATCTTCAAGATGTTTGATCACCAGCTCTAATTGCAGGGAAAAAAGAATGCTTTATCCTGGTGGGTTCGGTATTCATTGAGGAGTGGTTACTCGACGTCGAACTGCTGTTGTGCCTCAATTAGGTGTTTCAATTGTTGGGCAGTGATGTTGTTGTTGTGTTTGAATAGTTTTAACGTGTCGTCAGTAATCGAGGTTTGATTTTTCAGAAGTTTTAAAGTGTGTGTTTCGTTTTCCTGTATCTGATCGAACTTATGCCCGTACTGTTCTGCCTCTCTTTGCGACAATAGCCCGAACATGTCCCCTATTAGGTACCCTATTGTATCGCCTACTCCATGTCTCGCCCTACGTTGACTGACGTCGCTATGCATTATCAACTCGTTGTCTTGGATAATGTTGTTAAACTGCAATTGTAACTGTTGTAGGATGAGATCACATTTAATTGGTTGTATATCTTTGCAGGCTCTGTCAAGTAAGGTCAAGCCCTTCTCCACGTTATTTAATTCTTGCCCATAACTCGACAAGTTGTTTCGAACTACCAGATCCCATTTAGTCGAAAGCAGGTCTACTTTGGCAATATTGTCAAAGTACATGCCCGAGTTGTTCCATGTAGTGACAGTGACGGATGGATTTGTTTCGACTAATTTTGAATCTTCAGACCACCGGTTGCCGGATACCAAGCTTATTATACTCAGTAAGAGGCGCAGGTATGTCGAATTATTTGATTAGTAGTTAAGACTTGCTTCGCCTTTCGATGGGGCTGTTGCCTTCTCCTTTGAGTCATAGGTACATGATCTTCGGCTTGATGTTCTTGTTCTTGAGTTTCCTCTTCTATCAGTGGCTCTTGGCTGGGCAAAGCTGCTACCTTGCTTATTGATCTCTTGACGTTTGAATTACCCGCTTTTTTGAGCGTTACTACCCTGGTCTGCCCATCACCGCCGGGGTGCAATTCTAGAATTCGGCCGAGTTTCCATCTCGTTGGTGGTTGTAGTTCTCGCAATAGGACGATATCTCCTACTTTCTGGTTTGTTTGTGTTTGTTGCCACTTGGGCCGTTGTTGCAGATGATGTAAATAATCTAATACCCACTTTTGCCAAAATTGAGTACGCATATTCTGAACAAGTTTCCATCGGGACAGTACATTTCTGTGTTGGTTTAGCTGGTTTTTTTCTGGTGGCGCTAATAAGGCATCTCCAATCAGGAAATGTCCTGGCGCTAGTACGGATAATGATTCGAGATCTTCAGATAGAGGGCAGAGCGGCCTTGAATTCAGACATGCTTCTATTTGATTCAGCAAAGTTGTTATCCCTTCAAAGGTGAGCTTGGTGTCGTCTATGCACTTCTTCAAATGGGTTTTTATAGATTTCACCCCTGCTTCCCATAGTTCACGAAAATGTGGTGTTGCTGGTGGAATGAAGTGCCGCAGTCAGCGGTTGTAGTATCTTCTGCGCTTCCACAAAATTAGTTCCGTTCTCGCTGTACATGTGTGCCACATTACCTCGACGAGAGTTGAATCGTCGGAATGCGCTTATAAATCCCTCTGTTGATCTGAGGGTAGATCTAAGGCCACTTCGATGTGGATTGCTTTGGTAGCTAAACAGATAAATATGCACATGTATCCCTTATACGATTTAAATCCACGCCCTTTACTAGTTCGAATATAGATCGGGCCGGCGTAGTCCACTCCAGTGTGTGTGCACGGGCGTGATACAGTAACGCAAGGAATTGGCAAATTTCCCATTAGTTGTTCTGCGGTTGCGACTTTGAATCGATGGCAGCGGATACATTGATGGTTATTATGTTTGACAGCTAGGACGCCTCTGATGATCCATAATTTTTTCCGAAGGAACGCCAAAGTTAACGCATTGCCTCCGTGTAATGTTTGTTTATGTCCCCACTCCAATACTAACTTGGTGAATGGCTCTTTGTACGGTAGGATGACGGGATGTTTTTCCTCATAGGATAGGGACGAGTTTTCCAATTGCCACCGACCCGAATTATGTTTCTCTGGTCGAGGAATGGGTTGAGCGAAATAATTTTGTTATGTTTTATGATTCATTTACGAATGTTCTGCTGCAAATTCCTCCTGTTGAACTGCTACTCTAGCCGTGATTAGTCCCCTACGTTTAGTTCGCCATCTTAATATCTGAATTGTTATTCGTATGGTAAGGTTTGAATTGGAGACTCTATGTTTACATGCAGATGTGTGGTGACTACGTTTTTCTTCTCTCCTCGGCTGTTTCGTATTTCGCATCTTTGCTTGTTGTGAACGTGTGCTGCAAGAACTCCGGGTCGTTCCACCAGCTTTGGTGTGTCGCTAATTTGTTTGAGGTTACTCCACGGGAAGCGCAATTGGCTGGATTGTCTTCTGAACGGATATAATGCCATGATTGGATGCTGCTATTTTGCTGAATCTCTGCCACTCGATGTGCGACAAATGTTTTCCAAGATGATGATGGAATCCATGCCTGCGTAATCATGGAATCGGAAAATAAGGTTGTTGCACTTATGTTAACCTCCAGGCTCATTTTTGCTTATTGAACTAACCGACTCAACAGTACCTCGCCGCATAACTCGAGCTGAGGTATCGTAAATTTCGATTTTACCGGTGCTACCTTGGTTTTCGTCGAGCTATTTCTTCTGGTAGCTCTTCGTCCCAGCCTAGGTCGAGACTCCATAACCTTTGGTACATTATTTTACAACCGAAGATTGATGGTGCTAGCCATCCCAAAGGGTCGAAGATTTTCGACATTTCTGACAAGAATTGGCGTTTCGTTATTTTCTTGTCATTGGGTGGTAGCCGTACTTGGAATATGAAGCAGTCGGCCGACGGACTGTAGCCTATTTCTAATGTTTTGATTGATTGATCATCGGCTATGGTAAGATTGCCGCTCAAGATCTCGTCCTTGTGTAATCCTTTTAATATGTTAGGATGATTGCTTGACCACTTACTCAATTCTATTACCCCTTGATGAAGTAGCGCGATAAGCTGTGCTTTCACTTGTACTGCTTCTTCCAATGTATCTGCACCGGTCAAAACGTCATCAACATAGAAGTCGTGCTTTAGGATATGGCTTGCCTTGGGGTGCTTGCTGTGTTCATCTTTGGCGGGTTGAAATAATGTACGAATCGCCAGATATGATGCGGCAGATGTTCCATATGTTACTGTGGTTAATTGATATTCACCTATTGGATGACGATTGCTTTCTCTCCATAAAATTCGTTATTATTTCTGATGCTACTCTTGACTATCTGATGTTTTCTCCATCTAAGAAGGACCGCCGGTAGATCATTCTGTAGTGGAGGGCCGACACATAAGGCCTCATTCAGGCCGATGCCTGTGGATGTTTTCATCGAAGTATCAAACACTACGCAAATCATGATGGAGTAGATAAAATTTCCCTCTGCCTTGGTGAACCTGTTTCATGTGACCCATCTGGATGTACTCTCGCATGTATTTTATGTATAGTGATCTCAATTCTGGATCTTTACTGAATTTTGTTTCCAGCTGTAGAAATCGTTGTAGTGCTCGCTGTCGAGAACTTCCGAACAGATCCAATTGGCTCTCTTTGAAGGGTAATTGTACTCTATATCGGCCATCTTTACCTCGCTTGGTGGTGTGTTTGAACAGTGTTTCGCATGAAGATTTCTGTACCGACCAGTTGTTACTATCTTTCGGAACCTCTTCTAATTCCCAGAATTTCTCCATGTTTCCTTCTGTCTTATTAATCGTATGAGCTGCTACGATCTGCTGTTGGATTGTGCTTTGTGAAGGGTCAGAGATTATCCATCCCAAGCTTGTGCTTATAGCGCCTGGTCTGCGTCTAATTATTCGGTTCCCGATGAAGTCGCTGTAAACGTGCGCCTCTCACAGTAGGCTAATTGGTGGCGGGCGATCAAAATTTGGATCCGCTAAACGTAATCTACTCCATTTATCGTCAGACGTATGCTTCGACCTTCAATCTGTATGAGGAATCAAAATGAGGTTGAAAGCAAATCTGGACACTCGCATTGGCCTTATTAGTTGTATTAGCTCCAAATCCTGAGATCCTAACCGTTGTTTGCTGTATTGGTAGGCCTAGCTGTTGAACTGTTTCCTCCGTAATTAGAGAAACCTGGGATCCCGGATCTATTAACGTTCGTACATTGAACGGCTTCCCGCAGATAGAGTTGATTTTTACAACAGCCGTTGCTAACAGTGTTGTTTGATTGCCATCCAACGTGCTGAGATATACCGTTTTTGTTGGCCTTGGCGCTGGCTCATCCAATAAGTGGTGATGTCGGTTACTGCAGCTGGTGCATCCGGGTTTCTCGCTGCATGGTATTTTTGGACTATGTGCGAGACAGTTCGTGCAAATTTCGGCACGATTCACAAAATTGATTTTTCGTTTGATGGACAGGTTTTGAAAATGGATGAACTCCTTGAGAGAATGATGCCGTCCTCCACAATACCTGCAATCAGTTGCATTGTATTTCTCCGCTGATTTGCTGAGGCTCTTAGAGTTTACGAAACTTTTCCGTGCCACGCTGATCTCTGGTGTGGCCAACCGTGCGGTGTTCAGTTTTTGTCCTCCGACTGCTTCCAGCGATTGGAATCTTCTTACTTTCAAATTACTCCAATGCATCTGTGTCCAACTTTTTCATCACGAGGTGTATGATTAGGGCTTTAAAGGGATTATCTAGTTTCAAGTTTTTGATGTTGTGCAACATCTCCACCACCGTATCGTGTAGCGTTCTGATGCTGGATGCTATTGCATTTTGTATCTTATGCAATGATAATATAGCATTGAAGTAGGATGAGGCTAATAGCCGTTCGTTGTTATATCTGGCCTGTATGATTTCCTATGCTGTCCCATAGTTATCGCCAATGGTTGATAAGTGGCTAATTAGGTGCGCGGCTCCCTTCTGCAGATGGGATTTTAGATATGCCATCTTCAGTGTATTTGATAGTTACTTATTTTGATGAATGAGCCTTGTAAATATATCTTCGAATGCACGCCAGTTTTCTTATTAACCGTAGAACGTTGGTATTTCCACCTTTGGTAGCTTTACCTTCTCCTGATTGATCCGCTGGTGTAATTTTATTACTAATGCCTCTACCTCATCTGTTAGGGTTCCATAGTAATCTTCAGTGAAGTATTTATGGTTATTTTCATCCTCGACTTCCATGAGGAGGTTTTTGTGTATTTGATCAACTTCTTTGATATCATGGTTGATCTGATCGATTTTTATCTTTAGATACTCTTCCGGGTATTCCTTTGACACGCCAATTTCGCCTTTATACCATTTATTTTCCGGTATAATAACCGCCTGCTGACATCTTGTTGTTTGAACAGCTTTTGCGATAAATTTAGGCCAGATCCCGATGAATTAGTTTGGCGGTCCCCTGAACTTGATGTTTGTTTTGACTCACGTGTATCAGTCCATTTTATGCTTTCGATTCTGGGAATCGAATCATTCTTCGTGAATGATGGCGTATCGGCATCACTTGAATCGTGTTCTTCTTTTTCCAGAGACTCACCGGATCCGATGTTCAATTGATCCTCTTTTCTCTGTTCTAATCTATCTCGTTGTTCGTCGTGCTCCGATGTATTTTTCGTTGAACTGATTGATGGTGTAACTTTTGGCAGATTGAGGGGTTAGCTGTATTACGCAATTATTGATGTCCTCAAGGGTTTTTGTATCTTTACACCAGAACCCTGGGATTAAAATGGGAGGGGGGGGGGGAGTAAATTTTCCTACTTTTTGTGGTATGTTGTGAGTAAATGGCCTCTTTGTTTTTCTATAACTAGAATGGCATTAAAAAAAAATATTTTATCCGAAAAGCCGAAAAAATCTTAAATAAATTAACCGCCAATTTTGTTACATTTGGTAGAATTAACAGAAAATTTGGTAGAATTAACAAGTCATTAGTAAAATAATTTTTCCCTTGGTTAATTTTACAAAATAGCTGGGTACTGTTACCAATTTTTTTCCACTTCTATCCAGTAAAATAACCATACGTTTTGGCTATATTAACTAAGTTAAAAATTAAGTAACCCCGATTATGTTATTTAAAATTAAAATTTTATTCATCCAAGATCTTGTTTGTTTTTTTAACTAAGAGATTTGGTTGATCGAAAAACACGGAGATTTTAGCAAAATAGACTCAGATTTTTGTTTCTTTTAACCCAAGTTTTTCTCTGAGTGAACATTATAAATTTTATTCTAAAATTGTTATTCAAACTACAACGTCACCGAATGCACACACAGTTTGAGGAAATTCTCTTGGCAAAAACAGGTTCAAATAAGACAACGCTTCATGTCATATGTTGAACGGAAAAACTTCAATATATCCGTTCCAGAAACCTCTATAGGCTCTCGGCCATACATAGATCAGACTAACATTTTTAGAACATGTTTGGTCCATTCAAGAAGCAGTTAAAGTTTGAGGAAATTTTCTTGCCAATAACAGGTTCAAATAAGACAAAAACCGCTTCATGTCATATGTTGAAACCGACAAATTTTAAGAGAATATCCTCAAACCGTGTGTGCATCTTGAATGGACCAAACACGATTTAAAAATGTTAGTCTGCTCTATGGCCAAGAGCCTACAGTGGTTTGTTGGACGAATATATAGAAATTTTTCCGTTCAACATATGACATGGCGAGTGGTTTTTACCTTATTTGACCTCCTAGTATTGTTAGTTTCCTCAAACTGTGTGTGCTTCTTGAATGGACCAAACACGTTCTAAAAATACCGGTGTGAAGTATTTAACATTTATCAAAAGTGTAGCTACACAAATTAACAAATAACAGAAGTGTAAAAATATGGCAGGGTTGAATTTTCAATTTTTCTCATTAAAAACCGATTTTTACAAGAAAATGAAAAACGATTTTACAATTAAAACTAAAAATAATTGGCTTTTATTCATTGAACATTCTATAACTATACACCCCTGTCTATTATATATTTGATGGCCATTTACACGTGATGCTAGAGATATCTACTCAAATCTAAATTTTCGATGCGTTAATACATAATTCTAGAGATGTTTACGAAAATCTGGAAACGTTTCAATACATCGCTAGTTTGACGATTTGACACTGGCATATGAATTTCAGTCAATAGTTTGCCACTCATAAGCAAACACAAATCTTCAATCAGCACTAACGCTTCATAATCATCATCATGCTTCATCAAAAAGTTTTCTGCGATGTCGTCTATGTACGTATCCCATAATTGACATGGGTTTCAAGGCTCACATTTCGAAATGATCATAGCGAAAAGTTTACGAACGTAATTGGCAGGAGAAGAGTTATTGCATCGTCTAGCGTTTGATTCGAGTGATTGTCGTGTTCAAGCAATTGTAACCGTTGACATGTTTCTCGAAATGTTGCACACACCGGACCATTCTCAGTCCACAATGACTCAAATGAAGTTGAACCGCGCATATTAACCAAAAGCAACTGAAGGCAGAAGCTATCGTCGTTCTTTGGGTTGATTGTGAAATTCGTCCCAATGCATCAGTTGAAAACACACCTGGATATCCATCTACTGGTTGGCCTTGATTTCAGTGTAACTATTTCTTCGACGAAATGTCGCTGCTTGTGGTCTTTCCACTGTGCTGCGTTCTCTGCATTGAAATACACTCTTTGGCCATACTCCAAATGAACTGCCAGATGCACAACAGTCGGATGGCGTTTATGAATCGCAAATGAAAATATTGTCCAGAGTGCTTCGTTGCAGGTTACGACATCCGCTCCTTTCAATTGAGTGGTGAATGTTCTGCCATTGTCATCTGGTGAACGATGCCGATTTGTGCGTAACTGGATGGACATTGCATAATTCTCTTGGTACATTTTACTACGATTGTTTGTAGAGGTGGTTTCTTCCACGCTTTGATTTCGGAGATTTTCGGAGAGAGCTATTTTGGTGATGTTCCTTCATCCTATTATTCAGCGTTTGTGTAATAAATTGTTAAATTTTTATTTTGAATTGAATTTTCCGTTTCCGTATTTCTTCTGTGCATTGAGAATAGAGTGTAGGTAATTTATGATTAGCTGTTTTCTATATTTTATTTCCTTCATAATCCATCATTTTTGCAAGATTAATTGCAACTATGTTGGAGTTGGTAACGAATCCTATTATTTACCGCAAAATTGCCTTTTTGTGACACTCAATGGGTTACTAGTATTTTCTCACAGCTTATTAGCGAGATTTTTGCTTTATAAAAAGAAATATTATTTGCATTGGATTTGGGATTTTAACAATCTTAACATAAAGAATTGTTTATCGGCAACTTCGTTATATCTATGTAACTGAAAAGCTAGAAATATTTGATATAATTAATAAAATTATTTAAAAGAAAGAGAAGGTTTGTATACTTCAATACACCAACGACTGGATGTTTGTCATAAAATGCAACGTTGCCAATCTTGACTGTTTTAGTACAAGAATTATAATTATTAATTCCCAATTTCAAATCAACCCTAAATATTAATCTACATGTACAGTGCCGAGCTATTATATTAAAATTATTCGGTTCTCAGGAAATCTCATTCAAATATATTTAATATACGAGTACATATTATCCCTCTTTTAAGATACTGGTAATAAATTATAAAAATTATAAAATAAACTTATTTATCATTCATTTTAGAATAATTTTTTCAAATTTTATCTAGTTGCCTTTACTTAAATATTACCTTCCAGCAGGAAAGCCATTGACGACACACTAATTACTAATTTACGTTTGTTACCAGTCTGAGATGAATCGTTTATGACAAGTCTAATACGAGGTGACAAGTCATAGACGATTCGCATGTGTCATGTCTGAGATTAATTGTATGTGATATATCCCCAGCAAACGTAGAAGAAGTTCCAGAACTAGTGCAAAAGTAGTGATAAAAGTATTTGTTTCCTTGTGAAAAAGGATGGGCGTCGGGAAAAATTCATCAGTTTTATAAAAATTTTTTAGTAAACATACGAAACTTTTGCGAATTCTAAATTATTTAGGATATTTTAATGGATGGATATTTTAAGGGATATTTGAATGCTATCCGGTAGTTAATCTAGTTAATCTGTTTTTTTTTTTTTTTTTTTTTATTTCGTGGGCGAACACGGGTTCAACGGTTAAATACTAATGAATTTTAGAGTTATTTTGAATATAGTTCAAATAACTTTGGTTTCAGGAAATTCTACTGTAAGTTGCGGAGTTGCAGAATGGTTAAATTAATAAATGTTTCAATTATTTAGGAAGCCGGAAAATATGAATTTAGAATTAAATTTCAGAAAATTTACAGATGCTTCATTGTAATTGCTGATTGTGTAGTTTAGAATTGTGTTGTCATTTTATTACTAACGACTTTACATAGGTGTCTGTAACGGGTCGAGTCTACCAATTTTGGTTAGGAAGCCGAAAAGTATTATTAGAATTAAATTTCAGGAAAATTCCAGTTGCATGTGAAATAATAATATTTTTTCTTAGGTTGCCGTTTGAAAGAAGCAATTGTTGAAGACCAATACCATCGTTATCCATTAACCTATTAAGCCTTTATCCTTCATCTAGTAGATTAGAATTGTGTTGTCTTTGTGTTACTAACTATCGGCTATACCTAGGTGTCTGTAACCGGGCCGATTCTGTCCCACTTAACTAACCTATCCAATCCTTCGGTTTTGTTATGTGTAAAAAAGGGTGTACGGTGGACCCGGCGTCATCCGGGAACTCAAGCCTAAGAACTTGGTCGTACATTCAAAATCAATCAATCAATCAATCAATTGCAATGCTGACAAACGACATACATCTGATCGGCTGATATCGAAAGGCTGCACGTTCAATGTTACCCGGAATTTGTTGTTGTCGACGATGTCGTTCAATAGTCGCACGTTGTGATCTTGCTTCATCACTTTGCCGAGCACGAACATCTCTACTTCTCAATCGTTGTTGCTCATTGTAAGCTTCGTTGATCTCTTCTGATTGTCGCGCACGATTTTCAATCATTCTGATTCGAGGTGATTCCCTTTCAATAGCACGTTTCTGTTCCGTTTCACGTGCTGCGACATTTCGGTGTCACGTTGCATTTTGAGAACGCCGACCAATGTTACCATGGCCTCTTCTTGGCAGCGTAACAAATATTGAACTGTAAATGATCATCACTTTGTATAAATCGCATATAAAGTTTTCACTAATTAATAATTTACCTTTGAAATAGTCAAAATAAAGAAAGCAAACGAACGAAAAAGATGCAATTTAAATTTTTTGAAATCAACTGGAAAAACCAAAATAAATCGATTACCGATCTATTCCAATGGAAATGTGGTTAGGTTTTCGCCGACAAAGAAAAACGATGAACTCACTTTTTGTGATCGAAATATCAATAATGATATTATCAGAAATAGATAATCCACAGGTTCGCGATGATATATTTCGTAAATGTAAACTATATATTTCATTTAAGCGTAACTGCAAGGCCCAAATTATCAAATCAGAAAGAACAAACAATATGCTGAGCTGTCAAACGGAATGACCGCCTACAGTGTTGGGCCACCCGTTGAACTGTAATTGAATTGAACTGAAAAACGAAATGTGCGCCTATAGCGCCACCTGTTGATTATTTTTCGACTTTTTCCTAAACCTTCGCGCAGCAATTACGAGCAAACCCGCAGAAGGTAGTAGCCAATTTAGTCCAGTCGTTTTCAAGTTTTAAGCATCCGAACAAACCACGATCCATTTTTATATACACGCATCCCTCGATTTACACGGTACTCGATTTACGCGATTTCACTTTTACACAGTTAACAAAATTATTTCAGTTTTGTATTTTATTCCATAAGATGCACTCAGGAAAAGTCAAAATCGAAAATGGTTGGAATGGAGAATTCTCTTTAGTTTTGTTGTTGTGCCAATGAAGTATGTCCTAACTTTGTCCTAAATGACATCATTATATTTAGGACAATTTTAAGACAAACTTCATTCGCCTATATAAGGTAATGAAATTTATACTAAAATTGTACTACCTTTATAATTATTATCAATGTATTGGTAAACATTATAATACTTGACTGAGCATTTAGGCGAAATTATTATATCTTAAAGTAATAAAAACACAATATAAAATTTAGTTAATAACAATTATTGTTTAATAACAAAATCCGATAATACACCGATAAAATGATAATGCGATTAATTTGGAAGTTCAGGAATTTACTATGAAAAATCTAGCCTGTGATATCTGGATATCACAGATCCTAGATAGAAGGATGAAACTAAGACAGTGAATGCAGAACTCAATACAAAAAATTAAAATTGATATCAGAAGAGGGATCACAGGCTAGATTTATCGTAGTAAATCCCTGAACTTCCAAATTATTCGCATTTTAATCATTTTATCGGTGTATTATCGTGCTTTTGCATTTTGCTATAGTTGAATATTAGGGAAGCTGAAAGAATAAATTATTTATTGGAATTTTATTATGCATTTTATTTATTTGCATAATATTTATATGGAGTATTGGCTAGATTATTTTAAATGTTATTAGGTATATATATAAATTTGTGCGCCTAAATGTTTTCATATAAATTCATATTATTTATTACTTATACATTTACAATACAAGAAAATCTAGTACAAATTTAGGACAAACTTCAAAGTCGTGTGTTGTTTTATTCATAACAACTAAACGAAATTTCTTTATTTCGTATTATAACCAATCATATCTAATCAAAACAAAAGCTGAGAAAAATTTGTTTTCAATAAGTAAGTTTCTTTTTAACTTTAGTAATATACAATTTTTAGAGACCTACCATGTCGACAACAGGAAAGACAATTAATCTTACCAAACGGCATGTGATTTCATTAGAAACCAAAGTTAAGATTTTGGATAGAATAAAATCGAGGCAGGGATCAACCCTTGTGGCAAAAACAAAATGGTTTCAATGAGTCGACTGTAAGAACCATAAAGCGGATGGAGATTTCTATTCGTAAAAGTGTGGCGAGTGGTACAACAGTGAGTGCAAACTTTTCAACTTATGAACGGGATCATATTACGTATAAGCCGTTGAAAAAGCTTTAATTATTTGGATGGAGGATAACGGTAAAAAAAGAATACTAGCACCATTACCGGTAGATAGTAATTCTATTATAACACAAAGCGCTTCAACTTTTCTACCAAATGGTTCAAAAATTCTAAAACCGGCATAACGTGATAAAAGTCAGCCTGACGAGACTGATCAAGTGTTTAACGCCGAACAAGAAAACGCCGAAAAGAACTTACCTATCCAAAAATAAAAGATCTGCCAGTGGGTTTAATGAGCAAAATATAGAGTCGCGGTGTTTGTTGTAGCAACGCGTCGGATGATCGAATGTTAAAGCCACTTTTATTACCCGAGCTTAAAAACCACGGGCGGACGAATAAAAAAGGTTGGATGATTTCCACTTTATTTGAAGGTTTGTTTTACCAGTGCTATTTTCTCGAAGTGAAAAGCTATTTAAAAAAAATCTTGAGTTTAAAGTGCTTTTACTATTGATAATTCACCAAGTCATCCAATAAGTTTACAGCATATTAAAATTGAGTTTTTACCGCCCAACACAACAACAGTGTTCCAACCTCAAGAGCAGGGCATAATTTCTATTTTTAATGCATATAATATTAGCAGAACTTGTAACACTCACCCACATGCGAATGATGAGAGTTGTTACAGAATTATTATTGTAGTTTTTATCCTTGGGACGGTTGCATTATTTTCGGCTATGACTCGTCGGATCAGTCTTGAGTGTTCCCAAGACTACAGTAATCAAGAATTAACCGCTTGGACTTAAACACATGCTACCACCTCCACAAACTTACTGACCAACGACTTCAATGACATTCCCAGATATGTACTGTATATGTGTGTACTGTTAGTACTTTACTTCATCGCAAAACTCGCAACAATAACGTGCCCATATACATGTTTACAGATTTATACAAATTGAAACGGGTTAGCCTCTACCAAAAGCTAGGGCTAACTCAGTTTCATAGAAAAATTTGCTTTGCCTGTATTACATCCCCCCGCAGCATTAACCCGTAGCTCAGTCGGAAGAGGTTAGTACTTGGTCTTGGGGATGGGGATGCATAAGTAACGGCCTTGATAACCGCATCGAAAAACAGAAAAAAATGGGATAGGAAAAAAGGGGGTATCGGACCTCGAAGTAGTGATGCAGCGGTCAACCCATCATACTGGTTAAATCAACCGTGGTTGTATAATGATAGTTTTAAACTATAATCTTAACTACAAAAAAAGATATTGCCGATATTTATAGATATTGATTAGTAAGTATTTTAGGTCCCAAAGCGGTTCAGTCAGAAGGAAAGGAGTGCTTAAGCAACAACAGTACCTTCCCGTGGGACTGCCAGAGATACGTCCTGTTACCTGGGCCGGTTTATGTTAGTCTGTTGAATATTATATTTTCCAAATTTATTTTTATGGCCCCGCCCCGCATTACTCTAAAACAAGAAAATATAAACAACTTGAATTTACAAAAAAAAACCAAACTTAATTTATTTATATAAAAAACAAAATTAACTTGCTAACTTTGTTGGCTATCCGCCGAGCTGAGCTACTGCACGGATAGTACACTTAAAATGAACTGCCCCAGCCCCTCCCACTGATTTTTTGCAGTCTTTATACCAAATTAACTGACTGGGTGAGAGGGAATGGGGGGACAAGAAAAAGTTAAATTGAAATATTCTCACAATCAACTAACCATATTCCTTCGGCGTCAGCAAAAAGTACAACCGAATTGATATAAATTTTCACATAGAATTTGGTGCAACCACAATTGCCACTCTTCACTTTTCCGTTTATTATGTAGCAGGTTACCCATGCTACATACGAGTGATTTACTTGCACTTAATATGCATACTGAAAAGAGAATTGGGTTACGCAAAGCACGTAAAAACAACAAGAAAAATTAAATACTTATGTCCGTTCACATGTGGCATATATGTTTACTATACATAGTACTATTGAGTGGCACTCAATGAAATTATTGAATATGATATCTTCAAGGTTTGTGGAATTACTACAGTAGATTTACGCTTATACAAATGTAGGTTACTATTAATAATTCTAACATGAATTAAATAATTGAAACTTAATCTGTACAACACAAACGTTTACTTTATTTGGATATAGGTGATGATTTATCATCACGGTCATGCTGATAAGATTCGATGATCTTTTCGATGAAAAGAGATCTCATGCTCTGTTTTGAGGGGACAAAGTGAAATTGGCCAGTTTGTAGGTACTCGCAGTAGCCCAACGTGGCGGACGCCCTACACCCTGAGATGGTCTCAGCCGAGCACTACTTCTCGTTATCTAATTGCTTAATATTATTGGCTAGAGCCCCTACTTATGTGCCAAAAATAATATATATAATTTAATTTTTATTTTTTTATTTTATATTTTTATATTGTTATTATATATACATCTTATCCTAACTTCAGACTCATCTACATGTCATTACTGTCACCTTTCGCTGTGTGTTGTTTCATAGACTGGTGCGTCTTTTTGGCACCGCTTTGGTTGTCGCTTGTATTTGTGTTTGTGTGTTGGTGGTGTCTCGATTAACTTTGTTCGGTAACGACATGCTTTATTTAATCCCGTCTCTCTGTGGCTTATCTAATATATACAATGCGGGTCGCTGCCCCAACCCAACTTTCGCTGAACCATGTACAAGGAATGGAATTGGGCCAACCTCCTGCCTTTCTAATCTTAACTTTCTAATACCCTAACCCTAACTAATGTACTTAACCTATTGTCGGAATTCGCAATACCACTCTTCAACCTGTTATTATATCATCTATGCAAGCAGTTATGGTTGCGTCCGCTAAGCACTCGAGCTCAGTAACACTATAGTTTTTCTGTGCACCATTTAGTTTACGTGAGAAGAGTGAGATGGGGTGTTCTCCATCCTCATCATCCTTCTAGAAAAGTACCCCACCCACACCGGTTTTCGATGCGTCAAATGGAATATAAAAGGTGCGTGCATAATCTGGATGCACTAAAACTCGTGCTTTGGACAGACAAGATTTCAACTTTTAGCCACTGGTTAATAGGCGTACCACCGAAAGTTTCGGCACTCAGCAAAGCGTCGTTAGTGTTAGCTCCGTTAAACTGATGCTCGTATACCGCACGGTTGACTTGAATGCATTATTAGGGTAACGACTGGGCATTCATTTACTAATTATTTTATGGTTTTGTTTTATTTTTATGCTATTTTTATCAAATTTTAGTTGGTTTTATTAAACGATATGTTATTTCTATTCATTTAACTGGATACGTACATAATTGTGAACCCAATCGGATTATCTTGTTTGTTGAACACGACCTTCATGGATAACCAACATACAGCGACCAATTTAAAGATAAATAAAAGAATTTCTAATCATTTTATATTACTAATATTATTTTATTGCCAAAACAATTGATCAATATAAATTTTTTTGGTCGATCCCCGCAATTAAATTATGAATGAAAATTAAGATAAACTGAATTCTGATAAATTTCAAATTGTTTTCTTCTGGTTTACTTTAGACATGTACGTAAGCACTTTTCACATTCACAATCGTAAGGTACTTTATAATAAAAAAAAACACATGTAAGTCGTACCTCTACGAAGCAAATCGGGTGATTCCCAGGCGACCTTTCAAAAACATGACTGGTGTTTCTCACGCACTATATACTAACTGTCTATGAAAACTTCTATTATTATTTCACTTGGAATTTAACTCCAATCATTCACCAATGAACTTCTTAAAGTTTAAAAATATTTAATATGGTACGATAATTATGTACCACAGAAACACTAACTCAGTATACTGTACAACCAACTTATACTGTCTGCGAATCACATCACTTTATTTAATCAAACCAAGTGGCTGAAATCAACAATTCAACTCTATATGAATGCTGGAAAATCATTTGGCCAGTTGTAATGAATCAGAGAAATACTGTGCCGCCAACCAAAATGCTCTATTCAAACATCATCTATCTGGCTCATTCTCTAGGGAGAGAGCAATTAGGCTGAATTTTGCAAACGTTCTTTATCGATCCTGATACAGACCGAGGACTAAAACAAATGTGTTTATAAAAAACCGTAATATGTTATTGTCATGTTTATTTAGAAAACACTAAAATTAGTCTCATCAAAGGTCCCGCTTAATGGTTAACTGTTATACTCTTGTAATCACATTTTTTATTTTGCATTTCTTTTGATCAATATTGTGCACTCTAAGCAAATGGTTGCAACACCACTCGAATAAATATGTAAACCACAATAGTGCGTTTTAATTATAAAAGTGGCGACGAAGAAAATAATTTTTTTTTTTCGTGATGGATAAGGCAACATTAGAACAAATTCTCGCCAAACAAAATCAATTTATGAGTGACCTAATACTAAACCAACAGAAATGGTTGAATGAAAATACAGTAAAATAAACGGGTAGCGCTATAATTCCGTAGTTTTTTACGTTCGATGAAAAAAAGCATCATTGGCCACATTATTTGGAGCAATTAAATCAACATTTTCTGGCGAGCGCGGTGGAAGATGACAACCAAAAACGAGCATTTTTCTTGTCGATACATGAGCCTAGTAATATATTTGCAGTGTCCTCCGAAGAAAAGTCTGTAGGCGAACTGAAACAAGGAATTGCTAAATTGACTCAAAAGCACCATCTACTGTTTAAAAATTCCTTGGGAAGATGTACGTCGTATAAGGCTGAAATAAAACTAAAACCCAATGCTGAGCCTCGATATTTTAAGCCACGAACCATTCCATTTGCAATTCATGCGGCTGTCAAGCAGGAATTGGAACGACTCGTCAATGTGGGTGTGTTGAAACGAGAAAAACCACTCAATGGGCAACCGCAATTGTGTCAGTAAAAAAACCAAACGGAGAAATTCGGATATGTGCCAATTTCAAGGTAACACTGAATCCCCAAATTGAAATCGATCGGCATCCGATTCCCAAAATCGATGAGTTATTTTATCGATTACAAGGTGGACAATATTTCACCAAAATCGATTCAAAGGATGCATATTAACGAATTGAACTGACGGAGGAGACTAAAAAGTTCATGGTAGTGAATACATCGTTCGGGCTTTATCGGTTCCAACGACTACCATTCGGGATTGCCAGCGTTCCGGGAATTTTCCAACGGTTGATGGAACAACTGACAGCGGATCTAAAATTTTGTGCTGTTTATTTAGACGATCTAATCATTTCCGGAGAGTCACACGAGGAACATCTAAAAAACCATGAAATGTTATTATGTCGATTGGAGGAAAACGGTTTCAAATGTCGTGCCACTAAATGTGAATTCGCAAAAGTCGAGATTTATTACTTAGGGCATCTAATCGACAAACACGGAATTCGTCCTTCATGCACTGGTTTGAGTGCTATTAAAAATTTACCTCGACCGCGGAGCTTAAAGGAAATGGAATATTTTATTGGAAAGACAAATTATTATAATAAATTCATCCAAAATTTTTCCAATTTAGCAGCGCCATTAAATAAGCTACGTTCAAAAAATTCTCAATTTCATTGGACAGCCGAGCAGGATGAGGCTTTCCAGTAACTTAAGAGAGCTATTGAGAACGCTGACCGTTTGAGTCATTTTCGTGATGATCTTCCACTTTTATTGGCGACAGATGCTTCGGCATACGGCATAGACGCCGTGCTCTCACATTGTTTTCCGGATGGAACCGCACATCCAATCGCATTTGCATCCAAAACTCTGGATAAAGCTCAACAAAATTATAGCCAGATAGAAAAAGAGGCATTATCTATTATTTATGGTGTCACTAAATTTCACCAGTATCTTCACGGTAGGAAGTTCCAACTGGTGACGGATCACAAACCGCTTCTCACATTATTTAGCCCAACTAAAAAATTACCAAGACACACTATCAATCGATTGTAAAGATGGGCAATTATTTTAATGGGTTATGACTACGACATCATATACAAGCAAACGTAGTGAAGAATCCTGCCATTACATTGATGATATATACGAGTTAGCAATTGAAAACTGCCCTATTGATGTTTCAACAATTCGAAAACACACACACGATAATACCGAGCTGCGTCAAGTTTTAGAATATACAAAAATTGGATGGCCAAAATATTTATCACAGTTCACAAACCAAATGTCTTACTTAACCACCTCTTTTCGGCGACAAGACACAATTTCTTCATTTAATGATGTTATATTTTTGCAGACAGATCACACACGCGTAGTCATTCCATCAACACTCCAAGGCAAAACGCTCGAGTTGCTCGAGAATGACATCGAGAATATGGTAAAGCGTTGCGAAAGTTGCTCAATCTATCGTACTTCATCGAAAAAAGAATTTTCTGAATGGCCAGCACCCTCTAGCCCATGGGAACGGATACAGGTTGATTTCGCTGGGCCATTATTGATGTGGCTAATCGCAGTCGAATCATTTTCGAGATATCCGTTTGTTGTACAAATGTCGAAAACAACTTCAACTTACACTATATATGCTCTTCAGCAACTGTTTGCGATCGAAGGACTACCCATCACGATAGTAAGCGACAATAGCCCGCAGTTCACATCATCTGAATTTCAACAGTTTTGCCGTTTAAATAATATTGGGCACCTAACGTCCGCACCTTTCCATCCCGAATCCAATGGTGAAGCTGAAAGATTCGTACGCACTTTTAAAATAGCCATGAAAAAGAACTGTTTTGATGGGACCTCTAGTGATGTTGCTCTTACGAGATTTTTGGCAACATAACGCTCAACTCCACTTACCAATTGTAACCGTGTAACGGTTCGTCATGCTCCTGTATAAACCAAGGAAAAATCACGAGTTTGAACCGTTAACAGACTCTTGGTACTGTTCAGGTGGTGCAGCACATTGCCGGCTAGGTGGCAGCCGTACGGGGGAGTTCTTTCCACCATTTACCAAGTGCTAGTTATGCTGCTTTAAATATTTCACTTTTAGGAACACTCATCATGTAAACACTACACTATATTCATCGTTCAATGTAACTAGGTTGTGACCGTTGGTATTTTGGTCATTTTCTTAACCCACACCTCCTTAACGTTTGACTTCCGTGTTGGGAAATCCCCTTAAGCGTAGTGTGGTTTCACTTAATTCACCATAATATTTTTTTAACTTTAATTAATCATATTAAAATTCACCCGTTTTTACGATCAATTCATTCACAACATCACATCTAACTAATTATGCACGTAATGAAAAAGAAACGATCCGAACTAAAAGCACAACTTATTTGTGGAACACACTAGAACAATTGGCGGAAAAAAAATATAAGATAAATATATTTAGTTACTTTTAGAAATTTTTAATTTTAATAAATAGTATGCAATATAGTACATATATAGAAAAAAAATAAAAAAAATATAATAAAGAAACGAATTTGTATAAATGTAGGTAAATAAATATAATAAGCGGTATAATAACGTGTATATATGTAAATGTAATGTTAAATATGTAATATAAATATGTAAATGTAATATAATGTAATATAATATAATATAAATAATTATAATAAATAATTAATAAATAAATAGATAATGTTTTAAAATGAAATACTGCATGTGCACAAGATTTGAACCATGGCTCGTAGAGGGTTAACTTTTATTTTATGTAAACGGAATTTTAATTTATTAAGAAACTAATGTAAATGATAATCGCTCTAAACAAATAACAATATTTAATCACTATAACTTAAGTAAATAAAGCATGCAATAGTATTAACTCAATTATTTATAATTTTTAATTATAAATTTTGTGTAGTAATTTATATGAAAATAAGTTTTCATTTAAAATCGCCGCATTTTGTCATATTATTCGCGTCAACCAGATATTCTTGCATACGGAAATTTTTCTTTTTTTCAATTGGAGGTCACCTAGATGCACACCGTATTTTTGGTAACCGTACTTATATACTTGTACACAAATTGCACACAATAATGTTTAATAAATACGAAATCCGGATATAATTATAGTATATAAGATGTAAAAATATAAAATGTAAAATGTAAAAGGTTGTAAAAACACGCTTACCAAGGAAACGGATAAAATGTACCGCGACTCGATCTTAGTTTTTAGGATCCTTACACCGTTTCTAAAAATTTTCAATAACTTACGAACACATTAGTATATCTATATCACCTTTCAGAAGAAAACCCCGAGAAATTACCTTGATAAGCGTTTAAAACTTAAACAAAATGTCCTATCCAATCCCAGCTGGTTTATGTGTACTCGAACCACTTTACCCAAATCTTATGTATAAATTATGTACAAGCACCACTACTTTTGTGTTTGCCTGTACTTGGGTAATGTTATGATCACTTTATAGGGTTTTAATAATTAATAAATTTTTTTTTTTTATATAGTTTCTCACTTTTAAATAGGTACACAGCTGATGAGTCGCTTAATGATTTGTGCGATGGTAAACCAGCTAATGATTAGACTAAAGATTTGATTTAACTTTTCGGTTATGTTTGCGAGGGGAAATCAAAATGTTTATCAAAATGTTTCATCTACCAAAATCTAGGTGTCTCATTTCGTAGAGTTGTGCGTCGTTGCAATTTAAATTATGTACAGTACTCCACGAAAGTATCTTACCTACGCACGGCAAAAGTTGTGTGTGACGCAGTGATTTTTCCTACTTGCTATGCGACTTCGGCAAATTGTAACAGACTACTGTTACAAAACGTGGGGCCGCCCCAGACCCTTGAGCAGGTCTCAAAGGCCGGGCATTCAAAGCGAGATTATTATATAGCACAATATTGTCTTCGGAACACGTACAATGCACAACTGGGGAATATTAAAATTACTTCAAGTAGAAATCATCATTCACCTTATGTCCTTCGCATTGTATACTCCAAGACTCTTTCCGGTCTCATCCACTATTTCGTAAAGTACTGTCCCGATGCGTTTCTGGATTTTCGCTTTTACAAATTTCTGAGCAAATTTGCTTGAAAAATTTTTTTGCGCACAACTTTGCGTAAAGTTGCGGACGTAAACTATTTGACCCGGATCAAATGTTCGCGGCCTACTTCGTAAGTTGTAGTTTGACGTATGCCGTTCGTGAGCTTCCTTAAGATTCCTTAATACGACGTTTTGGGCTATTGATAATCGATCAGGCGGAGAGAAAACTTCTACGTTATTGCTATCCAACCCACTTAGTTTACGAATTAATTCAGCCGTGATTAATTTTGTGCTGGCCAAAGACTAAGTAATGGGGTGAAAATCCTGTAGAACTATGGACTACATTCCGTAATGCTCCAGCGATTTCGTCTAAATGTATGTCCCAACTCTTATGGTCTTCCTGTATATATGATCTAATTGCAGATATAATACATCGGTTGACGCGTTCTGAAATGTTCGACTGAGGAGAGTAGATTGCTGAAAATTGATGCTTCACTCCATATTTCTGTAGTAAGTTAGCTAGTAGCACGGATTTGAACTGCGGCCCGTTATCCGAAACCATAACCTCGGGTACTCCATACAAATGGAAAATTTTTCTTTCTAAAAATTGACAAACTTTCACCGCCGAAGCGGCTCGCATCGGCTCTAGAACAGGAAATCGCGAATAATGATCCACTATGATTAGGATATACGTAAATCCATTACTAGTTCGCGGGTAAGGACCCAAGAAGTCGATATACATCCTTTGAAAAGGTCTAGTTGTCTCGAAAGGTTTGCCCATCTCTGGTCGGGTTGAGAAATTGACTGGCTTGCTACTTTTGCAGATTTCACACTTATTCACGAAGTCTCGAACCTCAACTGCCATTTTTGGCCAATAAAATTGTCGTCTTAATACTTCAAGAGTTTTTGAAATTCTTTGGTGAGCAGCGGACGGTGGATCATGCGCTTTTTCGATTAAGGCCTTCGTAAGTTTTGATGGTAACACCAATATCCATGCGGGAACATCCGAGTCGAATTTCCCCGGTTCGTTAACTTGAATAAATAATTTTCCATCACAGGCTTTAAAATTACTAGTAACTTTTGGGTTTTCACCCAGCGCGGTGATTTTATCTTGGTATTCCTGATCCTGGAATGCTGGAGAATCCAAATCCAAATGAAGTGGCTCATCTGTCGTCTTGTTTAACTCGTCCATGTTTATTCGGGACAGACTGTCTGGAACTGTATTTTGTGTGCCCTTTCGGTATTCGATAGTGAAGCGGTGCGATTGCAACTTCAACGCCCATCTCGCCAAGCGACCAGAGAGGTCTTTTTGATCCATAAGCCATTTTAAACTGGAGTGGTCGGTTATGATGGTGAATGGGTATCCTTCAATATAAGGCCTACATTTTTTTATGCTCATCACCGCAGCTAAACACTCTAATTCGGTGATTGTATAGTTCCGCTGAGCTTTGTTTAACTTCGATGACATATAGGCAATTGGATTCTTCCTCGCCATCCTTCTGAAATAAAACACTACCTATTCCGGTCGTGCTTGCATCACATTGCACGTAGAAATGCTTGTTGAAATCGGGATTAACCAATACCGGTGCAGATATTGACGAATGTTTCAGTAAGTCGAACGCGTCCTGTGCCTTTTCATTCCATTTCGGCTTGACACCCTTTTTCAGCAAATCACTGATTGGAAACCGCCAAGGTGGAATAATTTGGGATGAACCTTCTATACCATCCTGTCATCCCCAGGAACCGACGAATTTGTTGAGTAGTGGACACGCAGGGTATTCGGCAACTGCCTGGACCTTAGAGGGGTCCACTCTGAGGCATCCGTCACCAACTACATAACCTAGGTACTTTGTCTCTTTGAGTAAGAACTTACTCTTCTCCACATTTATAGTGAGATTGGCCTGTCGCAATAATCTTGCTACTTCAGAAAGCAGTTCAATATGATCTTCAAAGGTCGCAGACACGACAAGCAGATCGTCAAGGTAAACAAAGACCCCGTCATGCAGCTGGTGAGGGATAACCTTATGCATAAGTCGACACATCGTTTGGGCTGCATTACACAACCCAAACGGCATGACGACAAATTGGTAGAGTGGACGCCCTGGGACGGTGAATGCTGTCCTATCCTTCGCCTCTTGATCTAGGGGTATTTGCCAAAAGGCGTCTTTTAAGTCGACAGAACTTATATACCGCGTCTGATCCAGTCGACTGAGCAACCCATCGATCAAAGGCAAAGGATAAGCATCAGTCACCGTCACCGCATTTAGCTTTCTAGCGTCCAGGCAGAGCCGAACCTTTCCGTTGGGTTTACTAACGAGGCTCACTGGAGATGACCAGGAACTTTGGCTCTCCTCGATTACTCCCATCGCTAACATCCGATCCAGTTCTTTATAGAGTTCTTGCTGCTTGGCGGGTGATATGGCGTAATATCTTTGTTTAACAGGAGCCGCTTGACCAACATCAATTTTATGAGAAACAAGATGTGTTCGTCCCAAACCCAACTTCTCACAAGAAGGAAACTGATTGATTACTTCGGTTAGAGCGGCTTGCTGATGCTCGTTCAGTTCATGCTTGGGCGGTTCTACGGGTGCAGTCGGATTGGTATAATCTATTTCGCTGACCACCATAGGCACTAAGCCAAACTCATCCCAGAAATCGATGCCTAAATAAAATGGTTGGCTCAGTCCTGGTGAAATGTGAATACGCAAGGCTTTGGTTTTTCCACCATATGATACCCGTGCCCAGATGTGACCAATCACACGCTGCTCCTGGCCGCTTGCTGTTCGTAAAGTTGATGGCAGATAGTTTATCTTAATATTGTTCATTTTCAAGAACTCTTCTGAGCCGTATCCCATAACCGACACATTTGCACCACTATCTAAAAGCCCTCTATATGGTACTCCGTTAATAAGAATTTTCGCGTAAGGCCTAGTGTCACTGGTATCGACAACAGTCTCGTTTACCATCTTTTGCACCTGTTTCCTGAATTTAAAATATTCTAACGCCCGATCTTGTCTTGACTTTTTATAAGTTGGCGTTTGAGTGGTTTGGTGCATGAAACTTATTACTTGTCCTCTCGTCCGTTTGTGTCCTTCCTCAGGATATAGCGATATAGCTCGGGATCGGTGTTCGTCGCCACATCTTCTCGGACTTGTCTGGGTACTGAACTGGTTGTAGTTATTCGGGAATTCAGAGCCCCAGGGTTTCTGAAATTCCCCATCACGTTTCCCTTCTGCAAACAGTTCTTACATTGAGTTTTTAATATATTGCCAGCCCCACAGCCAAAACAAAATCGATGTTTTACGGTTACCGGACAATCTTTAAAGAAGTGATCCTTAGCCAAGTAATTCCAACAAGCATTAGGTAGCGGTGACGTTTGAAACGACGAGGGAATCCCTTTCGACCCATACGATGTATTGAAGCTTTTCGAACCTGAAACTTCACAAACAGAATCAGAACGATCAGGCTGCTCAGCACTATTGGACCCAAAGGCTCCATTGCATTCATTTTCACCGATCGCATGCCGAAATCCTACACGGTAGACAGCCAAGAACTTTACTGTCATCGTTATGCGAGCCTGAACGAGTTCACGATGCGGAGTTCCTCTCAACTAAGTTAAAAATAAATGACAGTGCCTATGCTAAAATTTTGCAAACAGAGAAACGTGGAGGAAAGGTTACATTTCAAAATGCTTAGGTCGCCGATTGTACATGGTGGTTTTCGAACAGGGGGATTTGGAAGCGACATCAAAACCAACTTCGAGGTCGAGTTTCTGGAGAATCCGCTGTCAAATTCGGAATAGAAGTATCCACTGGAATTATTGATGCATCGCCCATTATAGTGCCGGAATCTTCATCAACAGCGTTTTTTGGTGAATCCGCAACTTCTCCATGTCCACTACCAGTGAAAGTCAGCCAACTTTTTTATTTTGCATTTCTTTTTTCTTCAATATTGTGCACGTTCATGGTTGCAACACCACTCAAATAAATATGTAAACCAGAATAGTGCGTTTTAATTATAAAAAAAATCATATTTAGACTTTTCTTTTGTATTTTTGTCTTCTATAATATTCAAATAAGCTTGCATGATTCGAGACACATGTATGCGTTTGTATTTTCCTTAGATTTTTAGCACAATTCACATAGTTCTAAGTGTAGTGGGACCTATATACCTTTTTAATATGAATCCTTTGTCTCATTTTACGCGATTTCGATTTACACGATTCTACCGTGCAAATCGGGGGAGGAGTGTATATGGAATGGTGCGGAATCAACAAATATTATTGTATTTTCGATTGTTGCAAGCTTCACGATAAATAAAGTAGATGTCACATGAAATTGTAATCTTAGCTTCCGCACGTCACGATATTGATTGTTATCTGTATTAAAAAAGAAGATACATAATATAATATTTAGCTTTTCCAATAAGGATTGTCGTGTGTTGCCACAAGAACGAAACCCAATGTTGAATTTGTACCTTTTCTAAAATTTAAAATTAGCCACAATCATATTACACATGCCGTGTTCCTTTTGAGATAAACATATTAAACGAAATTCTTTATGGGCTTTATGTTCATACAAGCAGGATTCTAAAAGGATTATAAATCGAGTTGATAAGTAGTGTACCACTTTCACCAAATTTGTATTAAACATTTTATACGGATTCAAAAATTTTCATTAAAATTCAAATGTGTATTTCTATTTTCTTTTTTCAAGATTCATTTCCAATCTACCACCTTACTACAAAAAAGGTAAATAATATTATAAGAAAACCAAAACATAAATCGTAAAAGATTAAAATTTTTTAGAATTATGTACCTTTTTTAAGTTTTTTTTTTAAAATGTAAATGAAAATTTTCACAAAAATGAGGATAATACGGATAAACTGAAAATCATGAAAAACTTGGTAGAAAAATATTAGCATAAAGGGACATAATATTAGATACATTTCCGAAAAATCTTTTTGAATATGATGAGTTAGAAAGAATAAAATATTTCGACAGTACAGCACAAGGAAGACGTTTCGACATGAAAACCCCAGTTTTATTTCATTTTAAATGTTAATAATCTGAAATGATCTCAAAACAATATGTTTCCATTTTCACAAAGCACACACACCCGCACGCACACACACACACACATTCACATAAAAAAAGAGTAAGTAGTAAATGGAAAAACAGTTTCTTGTTTCTATTTTTTACAATCATTTGATCCTAATGATCCATTTAAATCTCATTTCCCCAGTTACAATAATATTAAACGTGACAAGAAATTCGGTTGTACCAGAAGTGGAAATTTTGTAATTTTCCGTTTTTCTTTATGTTTTTTATTTTTATTTTGAGTGAATAAAAACAGCATAACAGGAAAATGATTGTAATAAAATAGAGAATAAAATAAGAGTGGGTCGTTTCACCAAAAAAGGTTGAAATAATGATGAATAGACATATTCGGGTGGCATCCCTGATTTTAAAGTGTATATTTGTTTAAAATTTTGTGACGTGTAATGGTGTCGTCAGAGACCCGTGTCTAAATAGCATATCATTTAACAATATATACACGTGTAATGTATAACGTACATGCTACACCATACTACCGGATACAATTTTATTCTGGAATGGTTTGAAATGAAGTTTAGTCCCTATTTCTATCGTGATTATAGTGATACACTGACAAATAAAAGGTCTCTAAGCCCAACAGATTCTGCTTACTTAATTAGAAAACATTACCTCTAATACAGTAACCTTCCAAATAATTAAATTCGATTTATTTTTAGTATTTAATTAGTTTTGTAGGGTTTTAGTAAAGTAAAGCATACTACTAAATATCGTTCCAGTTTATAACTCTTTTCGGCCTCACTGTTCGGTGTTGTTCAAAATACAAATGCACCTAAAAGTTTTTTTTAAATTTAAATTGCCAATGGCTTCATTCTTAAATCATTCTACATAAGAAACTAACAAGAAGTGTTCAAATCTTAAGCTAATTACATTTTGTAAGTTTCAACCAATGTTAATACTTAATATTAGTCTTCACAATAATTTAGATCGTACTTATAAGCGTAATCTACACATTTAATGATTTTACAGGTTCAATAGTCCGAGTGGATCTGCTCTTCTCAGTCGTTTAAATCGCGGCTGTGTTAGTAAATATATCCCGGGCCAATTCGTTGGGATGTCCCTGAAGCTTTGAGTAGTATTTCGAACTGAATTCCTTGATTGTTTCTTTAACGGGTTTACCACCAAGGTCGTCGTGTATTATTTACGGATGTGAAGTTCTTAACAAAACAACAAAATTAACAAAAACCAATTTCGTTAACTTAACAAAAACAAACAATCGGTAAAAGCAATGTTAAAAATGGAAACCTGACAACAGACGGATTTCATTAAATTTTAATGTTTTTCTTTAAATAATCAAAACTTAATTTTGATTGAAAAATAAATTTACAATTTAAAAATATTTTATGTAATTTAATAATGTTAATGAATTCTATTGTTAATAATTGGCACAGCAATGAACTCGAGTTGCATAAACGTATATCGAACGATAGCATTAGAGGTGCTCTTTGAAATAATATTGGCCTCATCAAAAAACTACGAGATTTTCCCATTTGTAAATGCGTTGGAAAATCGGATCGCATAGAATATTTTGGCGATTTTTGGGCTTCCCTATATTCATAATTTCATGATAATCCTTTAAGAAATGGCGGAAAAACGAAATATAATTAAATTTCAAGATTTCATTTACCGAGTTCGTTTACTTCTTAGATCAATTTGTCATTTTGAGGATCACTTTTAAAATTTTATTCCGCTGGGATGTTTTGTTTAGTGAAAAGAGATACAAAATGAATAAAAAATTTCCGCTGGTAATTATATAACAAAAGGAATTATCTTTTGTAATAGTGCTGCCACTTATTTTCCGCTATCTTATACAGCATGCAGTTGACGTTGTCTACGAGTAGTCGACGGTCTACGAGTAATCGTCGTTGTCGACGAGTTGTCACTCGTAAAAATTGTTGCGATCACGTAAACATTAGTAGATTACGCCTAAGCGCCCATCTCTGTCTAGATCTATGTACATTTGACGTAAAAGAATGTCTGGCGTTTTGTCCCTCTAGTTTTTCTTTCTGTTATGTAATAAAACAAATGTATAGTCTCTTGAAAAATTTTGACCTTTGATTTTGGTAGATTTACCATTCGCTATATCGCCGAAGTCAAAAACTAGTTATTTAAAAATCTCTGTGCATGCGTGGTGTCGTGCAGAATAAGTGGCCAAAAAGTTAGACTCACCTGGGTGAAATTTCAAACATAAGTTTTTTTCATAAATTGGCCAATCCCATTGATTTTTGGCCGAAATCAGTCCACCGGAAGTGGAGAGCTTTTAATTTTTTGCAATTTTTTGAAAAATACATATATCGATTACAAGAAAAAGGATTAAAACTAAAAGATTCAAAATAATGTTGCGATATATTCCAAATCAAGATGGATGGAGGAAAATATGGATTGATTGATCAGGACGAAACAAAAAATTGTAAATTAAATTTCAAACAAAATTAGTTCCGATGATTTTTTAATTTTACCAGAAAAGACGAGTTTTGATAAAAAAAAACTTTATTTCACCGGCATCTTTACAGTTCCGGAGAATTGACTACTCAGAAAAAAAACTTCATACTTAAACTTTGCCCATTAATTCGGAGATCCTTGTGAAATTTTATGGAAGTCAGTGTACAGAAGTGGCAGCTTCAATTGGAGCTTTTTCAATTTTTTCGAATTGAATTGATGCACACAACTGTTTATACCATTTAAAGTTTGTTACGCCTGCGAGGTTTGCATGCTATTTGTTTGTAACATACGTTTAGGCGAATCGATTTTCGGTGCTTGTTCCGACTGAAAATCGCACGATGGTTTTTTTTTACGTTAGCGGCGGATTTTTCTGTACTTAATACATACAAATATGTACCAAATTTTGTTTTTCGATTTTTTTTTGGTAGAGAATACTAGATACTTTTTTTGATTTGGTTAATCTTTAAATAATCGAAGGTTTGGATGACGAAGTAAGAGCATATACAAATAAAATGCCAGAGCGGTGCCCAAATGGAAATTAAAAAAATATGTTTTTTTTAGTGTGGCTTGAATAGTGAACGAACGATGAATTAGTTTGCTAATTCGTGAAAATCTTAAAGTGCCATTAAGCTGAAGGCATTTGGATATATGCCTGGACCATTATAGAAATAGAAAAAACTCAACACGTTTTAATTATATTTTTATACCAGCGTAGGTTTTATAAAAGAAACTAACCAGTGCTACAAATTACCTAAAACGGGAGGTTCGTTTGTTGTGCGGAGCGGTTTGGAGATTGGGTATTTTAAACTTCATCTTCACTGTTGCTTATTACAATTTATCAACACTTTTATTATTTGTTAGATTGATGGCTCACAATTATTATACACAACTTAAATTTAAACACTTTAAATAATTTTTGATTCTTAACTATTAATTACACATATTACTTAAAATTACTAATTATGACTATCCATAATAACTTTTTATCACTATCTCTTAAAACTAAAATACCTGTTGCCAAAAGGTAGTAAGACATTTTAATTTAAATTTCGCGCGGAAAACCATTCGTCGAAATATTTTATTTTCTATGTTGGTATGACTGTCAGTGACATCTGTGCCAAATGTCATATCAAAATAGTCATTAGTGTTTAGTATACGCTTGTATTTCTGAAGTGCAAAAAGTGCATTCGGCGATTTTTACAATGAGTGAAATTATTCAACTCAAGCAAGTCAAAAATCAATGTGATGCTGACAGTTTTCTGCGATTAACGAGGTGTGGCGCACTCCGAATTCCTTCCGACCGGCCAAAATGTCAGCAAAGAATACTATTTGAGTGTTATGCGTTGTTTACGCGAAGCTATTCGTAAAAAGAGGCAGGAATTATGGGTCGACAACTCTTGGTTTTTGCACCAAGATAATGCACCTTCTCATACTGCATTGGTTGCACGTGATTTTTTCTCCAAAAATTCCACCCATATCGTTCCGCAACCACCGAATTAGCCTGATTTAGCTCCGTGTGACTTCTGGCTGTTCAGCAAACTCAAACGACCACTCCGGGGAAACCGTTTTGAGTCAATTGAAGACATTAAACGTGAATCGCTATGCGCATTGGAGGCTATTCCGGAAATTGACTTTAACAACTGTTTCGAGGATTGGAAAAAACGTTGGCACAAGTGTATTGAGGCCGGGGGGGGATTACTTTGAGGGGGACGAAATAGATTTATAGAAATAATTAAAGAATTTTAAAATTATGAACACAGTCTTACTATTTTTTGCCCACAGTATTATATACTAAAATTTAGAGGAAATGAAAATGCTATACAAGCACTACGTAAACCGAATGCACATTTTCAGAGGTTGCAAGGTTGCATTTTCATATTTTGAAAGCAATTCTGTTTATTTTGTTAAAATTTAATGACCTTACTGAACAATGCGGGAAACAAATAAAAGGATCGACTTTTTCCGGTATATTACACAACACGTTGCATTGATTAATACAGTAGTAGCGATGTAGTACTATCGTTCCACCTAACATTGAAGTCAAGCCATATGAGTAATCAAATCTATAATACAATGAATTATTGAAAATACTGTTATTGCGAAAACATTTGAATATTCCAAATAAATGAGTTGAATGCAACGTGTTCCAGGGCATAACGGCAGACCAGTGATCGGGCATAACGGCAAACCAAATACAGTTGGGGTCAAGGCAAGGACGTCAATTACATGGGACGAGAGCGAGCGGTCAACGGCAGTTTCACGGACAGGCTGTTTTGTTAATTTGGCTACTTTGTCAAGCCGAGGACGCGCCATTACATGTGGCGAGAGCAAGCGGTCTACGGCAGTTTCCCGGATAAATTTTGGCAAGTTTGCAACGACAGTCAAATGGTTATTTCACGCCATTGCAATTTAGGGTTAACATTGTTATAATTAAACGTGCAATAACAAAACAAAATTTTGGCGCGACTTTGTTTGGTGGTAGTAAAACGATCGTTCGATTTTGGTACCGGTTGATAAAATATAAAGTTTTCTTGATGGGTTGGGGGGAAGGTGAAAGACAGTCAAGATTTGGTTTTTCAAAACAAAACACCTGATATTAAATTAAATATTAACTGAGGATAAAATAAAAGTTGTGCTCGTACTCGAGGTACGTTTGTGACATGGGACACAACAGGTTTTGTTTTTGTAAAAGTTTTTTATTAAGTTCGGTAACTAATTCTATTAAAAAGCATATATATAAATAAAAGCATATAAAAATATTAAAAAAAAAAATAAATAAATAAATAATAAAATAACAAATACGAAAGACATGAAATTGTTAAAATAATTTTTATCACATCGAAATGATTTTATAACACGGAAGGAAAAAAAAAACATATTGGTAGTAAGTGAATTTAAATAATTAAAGGTACCAATATGAAGTGATATTGTATGTGCAGGATATAAAAAAAAATAATAAAATTAAATTGTAATAATAAACTAAAACTAACCGAAATTATTGAATAAAATTATAGATTATATGAATTTGTGAAAAAAAAAAAATTAAAATATAAATGCGGCATTGTTATTTGTTACCCTGTCAGGGATTGTGATTGCATTGAATGGAATGTGGTTGGTCGCTAGTTGCTGTGGTTTAAAGTGCCGATATTATAAAGATATCATAAATCTAAACATACCATTGTTAAATAAAAAAAAAAAAATTAAATAAAAATTTTGTGAATGAAATTTGGATCACAACATCAACAGTAAGGCTAATAAATATTCGCCCATTCGATTTTCTGTTGTGGTTGATGGTGTTAACAACTTGTAAAAAGCGTTAATCAATTCGAACGCATATATGATTTTATGTTGTGGTGTCACGACATTTGAAAACGGAAATCTGGGGTGCACGAGTGATTGCGGTTTGCGGTGAAGCGGTAGTGGCAGAAAAAGGAAGCAGCGGTATATTGTGATCATTTCCTCTATACTTTGGAATTTTGGCAAGTTATTCATTTTTTTTTTCTAATATTATTCTAGATTGGTACATTGTATATCTTTTCTTTTAAATTTCTATTTGGTTTTGTAAACCGTTATGTTTATTTTTTTCTACCGTGTTTAACCAAAATTTGCTCATAATCATGAGTCTTTGAATTAAGAAAGAATAGGGAATGAAATTAAAATTGGTGGGTTGACTAGCGTGTTATGTGACTGTAACTTTCAATTAAGAGTAAAGTTAGTATTAAGGAAAGCGGTTAATTCTCGATTGCTTGTAGCCTTGGACCACCCACGCCGTACCGACGAGTCATAGCCGGAAATATGTCGACCGCACCAAGGTACGCTACAAGCAATAAATCTGTTAGCAACAGTTAGTATCTCATTTGAATGTTAACGGTTGCTACAAGTTTGAGTATTTGTTTCATTTCCATACCTATTTAACATTTTTTTTTCTATATAATTTTCATTTGTTTTGTTAATTTAAATGTTAATTCCTTTATTATTTCAAATTTGAATTGTTCAATTTTAACTTTTGCTTAAAGTAACTAGTTGCCTTCTTAAATTAATTGTTTTCTCGCAGTAGTTGGCATTTCGTCCATTTAATATTTAGACCATACTTTCCGGCTAAGTTCAACACTTCGGCTAGCCTGCGAACCGCCTCACTTTCATATTTAGCTGGAACAATCAAATCATACATATAGACACACACTTTCTTCTCCCATACTAGTCCTTGAAAAATCTGATTAATAAACCGTTGGAATATCGATGGTGAATTGCACAATCCAAACGGGACGCGAAGAAATTCGTAATGTCAAAAACTGGTTATGAATGCTGTAAATGGAATAGAATCTTCTGCCACCGGTACATAGAAAACCCATCTTTTAGATCCAGCGTTGAAAATAGTGTTGCGTCTCTAAGCTGATCAATCTGCTCGTCGATCAAAGGCAGTGGATATCAGTCTTTTACTATTTTTTCATTCAGCCTTCGATATTCAATACATAGTCGTTTGGTGACATCTTTCTTATTCACGAGTACAATTGGACTGGCATAACTTGATACGCTATTTCGAACAATACCGGAAGCCAACCATTCATCAATTTGATTCTTCGCTATTTCGGTCTCTAGCGGCGATAATCTTCCTGGTCATTGATAAACTGGTTTATCGTCCATCATAATAATTTTCATCTCTATTCCTGTACTCACTTTGGGAAACTCAGTCGGATTATAATTAACCACCATTTCCTTCAACCTCTTAATTACTTTTGAATTGGTTATATGGCTTACCTCAATGGGAAAATCATCATTTTGTAGTACACATGATGCTACAATATCCGGTTGATACTTTGCCATCACTAACCGATCGGGGGTTAGAATTGTGATAGTTTGCTGCATAAGTGCATTGCTTATTATTATGTCAACCGGAATTAATTTGTCGCTTACTACGTGGAATTGCGTTTGTTAATTTTCTCCGTCTATAGCTACTGAAGCCTCGAACGATACTTTTGTGTTCAAACGTTGTCCATCCGCACATCTTAGTTCTTTCATACTTCCATCTAATTCAGGTTTTCCCATCGCCACATGTTTTGATTCTACGATCAGGTTCACGTCACTGCCACTATCAACCATCGCATAATATTCCTGGTTATTGATTACAATCTTCTTCACATTATTACGAACAGAAGAACTCAAAACTGAACAGGCTTTTCCTTCTTGTTGAAGGCTCAACGCTCTCGTTTGCGTTGCTATGTGTCCAAAATTGTTGCACTTATAACATTTCGGACTTTTAGTCTTGTTAGTGCACTCTCATCCAATGTGTCCGCTATCTCCACAAACATAACAACGTATACTTCTATGTGGTCTACTCTCAATTTTTTTCTTTTCTATTGTTTGCTTTGGTATGCCCACGGATACAACTGGCTTTCGCTTCATCTTCTCGTAAATTCTTAACTTTTTCTTAAACTCATCTGCAGATTCGGCTCCATATAATAATGCTTTATTGGCTTCTGAATCGCTAATCCCGTCAATAACGTAATCAAATAATGCCGCTTCATCGATTTATCGCTGTACCAGCTAATAATCGCTTAGCGTATAATAACTTTTGTATTGGATTCCACCCAATAGATTCCACCATTTCATCGAACTCGTTAATCCACTTGTCAACCTTCAAATTATGATCCCCACTAAATTTACTCAACGATTCCTCTACATCCTTAAATGTGAACCCACTATTCTGGATGCCTCTGCTTTCCAACGCTTGTCTCATTTTTGGTTCTCCTCTTTTAACGATTTCCCCTCTTCTTGTAATTCAGTGCTAACGTTTCTAGTAGAAATATTACCGGTTGGTACATGCGTTGATGGCTTGCTACCGTTGAGATTGCTTAACTCGAGCTGATCAATTCTCTGATTAAATGCTGCAATCATGGTTTCAATTGACGCATTTGATTGCATCTTACTATTGGCACTCTGATTTCTACGTTTACCCATTTCGTTCGGTAACAATTATCAGCTTTAACTTTATTTATTACGTATCAATTGGTTATATTTAAATTAAATCTCGTGTTGGGCCATACTAACGTGATTAATGATTCCCGATAGTTTAACTTTAATATACAGCACTAACAATTTACTGTTTTCACACGAGCGTATTGTCCCATACACTATCGCGTTAAAATTCTTGTAAAATACACGAGTGTATTATTATACTGCCACTGTCTTTTTAATTTAGAGTATTTAACAAATATACCGTTCGCATTTAAAAACTTATCACGTACACAAATAATTACTCCGAAAATAATTTTACTCACAGTAATTACAAATTTGCTTGTTTATACGCACACGTTTTGGCTTATTATATATTTCAGGCTTACATACGAAAAATCCCGTTTGATGTTTATCCACATGTAATATCCACACGATCAGTTTAAAATCTCGACGATCCGTCTACCGATCCCAGTTGAGCCACCATGAAAGAATTAGAATTTTCCTCTTTCAATTTTTTCCAACCAACAGAGCATGGACAATTAAACCCGATAAAACTTTAATTTCTATATACGCTCCTTTTATTAACTTCAAAGAAAAACTTAACTTTTTGTTCACATAGAAAACACAACTTCTTCCATATACGAACTTTTCCTGCCTCCCCGTTTTTCCGTTTTTTTCCCTCCTTTTATTTCATTTGTCATTCCGCAACGTCAAAAAGGGTGTATATCAAAATGGTGCTAAAGGTAAGTTGATACTTCCGGTTTTAAAGGTAAAGGTAAGTATTTCTACCTTTAAATATTGTTTGGCGATCCGCCCTTTCCACATATACAGTGCTGGGGAAAAAAATTGGGCAAACATATTTTATTGCAAATTGGAGTCTTTTTTGCTAAAATTACAAAACTTTTGAAAGCAATTGGCTTATTGTTTCATTTTAGATACATGTATGACGTAATTTTTTGAAGAAAAAAAATGTACCTGCAATTTAGGGGAAAAACCCCAAAAAATGATAAAATATTCAAAATACGTTGATTGGAGTTAAAGTAATGGAATAAATTAAACACCTATTTTTTAATTTTTTTTATCTTTTATAGCATCCCCAGACCATAACTTCTTCATTTTTCGGTGGAAGTCTTAAAATACATTCGTTGCTAAGCCTCTCGCCCGGTTTTATTCTTACGAGAATTCTTTCATCTCCAATTCAAGACATTCAAGCTACATGTCTTGAATTTTGATTCATCGGAGAAAATCAAATCATTCCAAATCTGTGGAGGCCAAGAAACATGCTCCTGGGCCCATAGCAAACGTTTTAATTTCACTAGTAATGTAAACTCAGACTTCTGGACTGGTTTAAGTGCTCTCAAACCAGTTTTAACAAGTATTTTTCTCACTAAGCTGGATGAAGTTTTAAAACGGTTCCGACAACATTGTAATATTATAAACGATCTTCCACTGGCGTTGTCTTTCTGGGCCTTCCGGAGTCTTTCTTTCTTTGTGTACTGCCCAACTCTCGCATTTTTTAAATATTCCACGCGAAAGTACTTTTAGTATTATCTTTCTGCTATTTCACGCGTGGTTAAATTTTCTCGCGCAAAAATCAATACATATATTGCTTTTACACTTCTCACTAACTTATCCCATTTTTTTAAACTAAAATTGTACTTTATTCTTTATTTGACTAGGATCACTTACAGAATAACTTAAACTTACAAAATATGCACTGAGTATAAATCAAAAAAAAAATTACAGGCAATAAATCATCTGCACCCTAATGACGGCCAAGAACGGTAGGCGTAAAATAAAATATTGGCTTGACCAATTTTTTTGCACATCAGTTGCGGCGTTGTACCGGTGTAATAAAAACAAAAGGCGGTCCAACAAAATATTAATATTAAAGATAGAACTTCTATAAATCAATAAAAAATAAAACAAAAATTAAAAAATAGGTGGTTAATTTATGCCATTACTTTAACTCCAATCAACGAATTTTGAATATTTTGGCATTTTTCGGGGTTTTGCCCCTAAATTGCAGATACATTTTTTTTCAAAAAATTACGTCCTACATGTATCTAAAATGAAACAATAAGCCAATTGCTTTCAAAAGTTTTGCAATTTTAGCAAAAAAAGAATCCAATTTGCAATAAAATGTTTGTCCAATTTTTTCCTCAGCACTGTATATACAGGGTGGGCCAAATAATTTTTTTTTTGAACTAGCGTTCTTTTGAGTATGGTAAGGGTTATGTCGCTTCTGATTTGAGAAAAAGTTAGTTTCATCCTTCCGCTGAACGAAAATTGTGTATTCGTTTCGCTGAGTGTGTTTGCGATCGACTTCAAGAAGACGCCGATTTTGGCAAAAATCATCTTTTCGGATGAGGCGCATTCCCATCTTGGCGGCTATGTAAACAAGCAGAATTGTCGCATTTGGGGCATGGAGAACCCGCACGTGATTGAAGAGAAGCCGATGCATCTTCAACGAGTGACTGTTTGGTGCGGATTTTGGTCCAGTGGCATCATTGGGCCATTTTTCTTTAAAAATGAGCAAGGAGTCGCCGTTACTGTCAATGGTGAGCGCTACCGCGCCAAGATAAATAATTTTTTATTCCCGGCACTTGAAGAGGAGGACATAGGCAACATTTGGTGTCAACAAGACGGCGCTCCGTGCCACACAGCACACGTTTCAATTGATCTTTTGCGCACTGTCTTCGAAGATCGAATTATCAGCCGAAATGCTGATGTTATTTGGCTGCCTCGGAGCTGTGATTTGACGCCATTGGACTATTATCTTTGGGGTGCAGTCAAATATAAGTGTTATGCCGATAAACCAGTAACGATTGACGCTCTCAAGAACAATATTCGCATTGCCATTGAAGACATAATGCCGCATACCATCGAAAATGTGCTTAAAAATTTGACCGACCGTATGGGGTACGTCAAGGCCAGCCGAGGCAGTGATATGAATGGAATAGTATTCCATAATTAATCGGAAGGATTGTTCTTTACAATGAAAAAATAAATTTGAAAAAATATTGAGAACTTTTTGTTTTATTGCATTTAAAAAAAATAATTATTTGGCCCACCCCTCTGGTATATATATTTAACTATTTTTTTGTGTATTTTTATTTATTACAACTGATTTACAAATCATCTAGTAATTTATCTTTCATAATTTATATTCTTGTTTGGAGGGTTGTAGTCCTGTGGCTAGTCCCCTTTACAATTTTATTATATTTTTAGTTGATCCTGATTGGATCTTGTCATGCGGTTTCTTCCTTCGCAGCCATCTTACTGGGTTTGAGTCATCCAACATATGACGTATCTCAGCATTTTGGTGTAGACTAATACGTTGCAGGTGTTTTCTCACGTGTTTGCTTATTTCTTCACTAACGAAATCCATATTCAGATCTCTATGGAGGTTGTCATTTCTTATGTACCACGGTGCATTAACTATTCCTCCTAGGACTTTGCTTTGGAATAACTGGATGATATTGACATTGGTTTTCATTGTACAGCCCCAGAGCTAAATACCGTAAGTCCACACAGGTTTTAGGATTTGCCGGTATAGTAGCAATTTATTATGTAGAGTTAGCTCAGAATTTCTTCCTAAGAGCCAATCCATCTTTCTGTATTTGATGTTTAACTCTTCTTTTTTCTTTTTCACATGCTCTTTCCATTTTAGTTTCACGTCTAGAGTCATGCCTAGATATTTTGCCGTGTTTGCATATGGTATTTGCTGGGAGTTCAGTTCTACTGGTATCCAGTTGACCTTCATGTTGGTAAAGTTTACATGAGCAGTTTTTGTTTCATTAAGTTTTATTCGCCATCCCTTGGTCCAGGTACTGACAATATTAGTAGCTCTTTGCAATTTGCTTGTAGATTCTTCTATGCAATTAGCAACTGCTAAGATAGCTAGATATGTTAGTCTCCTCTATCGTTGGCAGGTCCGAGGTGTATAGAACATATAAAGTTGGTCCCAGAACGCTACCTAGTGGTACCCCTGCTGATATTTTCTTTATTTCTGAGTATTCGCCATCTAATTTAACTCGAAAGTGTCGGTTAGAAATGTAAGATTTTAGAATTTCATAAACTGCTTTGGTAAGTCTCTTTGTAATTTATATTCCAAACCTTTATACCATCCTCTGTCAAAGGCCTGTGCTACATCCAAGAAAACGCTTGAACTTACTTTCTTTTTTTCAAGTACGTTTTCAATTATGTTTGTAATTCGGTGTACTTGTTCTATTGTTGGATGGTATTCTCTGAAGCCAAATTGATGTGGAGGAACAAGATTTCTTTCTGCTATTATTGGTTTTAGTCTCTTTAGGAGTAGTTTCTCGAATAATTTTGAAATTATTGGGAGTAAGGAAATCGGCCTACACGATTTTTTGTCATTAAGTGGTTTGTTTGGTTTAGGTATCATAATTACTTCTGCTACTTTCCATTGACTTGGAACGTGCGTTTAAGTCTGAACACTGCATTAATTATTTGGAGTAGTTCACGTAGTCCTTTTTCAGGAAGAGCTTTTACTATTTGTCCTGGAATTAAGTCATATCCTGGAGATTTCTTTGTATTTAGGTTGAGATTGATTTCCTCTTTTAATTCTTGTAGTGTGACAGGAGATATATTGCAGATATCCATTTTATATACTGGTGGTATGTTTTCCTCTGCAGTTTGTCTAGGTAGAGGCTGGAACGTGTTCTCGAGGTGGGTTGCAAACAACGAAGCTTTTTGCTTTGCTTCATTTTTGACTGGTGGAATTTGTAGTTTAGGTCGTTTTAAACTTTTTGTCGCATTCCAAAGGGAGTACTCGGTATCTTTTTCCCCAGTAAGGACACTCAAGTATTTATTAATGGACTCGTTTTTGATTTCTTTAATTAGCAACTTTACTTTATTGGATAACGAATTTAGAGTTGTTTTATATTCTGGCGCTAGACTTCTTTGCCAGGCCTTTCTTGCTTTTCGTTTTGCTGCAACCAGTTCTCTGACTTCTAGAGAATAAATAGCATTTCGGCGCATTTCCTTTGAACTTGAGGGGGTACTGCTCCAAACAAGCTGTGTCGGGTTTTTAATCGGCACCTAAGCATCAATATTATCCTCAACAAGTTTCTGGAATTTTTTTTTTTTACAAGTTAATTAATTTAAAATGCTAGCAACTAGTAGTTTGCCTTTATTTAAATATACATTTTCTTTGAATTAAATTTTTCCAATTAATTTAAAATTTGAATCGAAAATTTTCTGATAATTTTTTTTTGTATAACCTAAATTTAATACTTTTATTTGTTAAAAAATATCTTGTTAAATGTGACTCTGATTTGTAAAAGCATTATGAGCGAGTGAGTGGAGATGGACTAGAGTGAGTTGATATGGAATGAGGTTCGAGTGTCAGAGTGTTTATTTTAATTGGTTTTCCTTTTTTTATTTCTGCACGGGTTTTTATGGGACCCAGAACATCTCAGCTAAAGTACAACCTCACGACCATTATTACCTTCACCACTGAGCTAGCGGCGGAAATTATGGCGTGATCTGGCGTAACACCTTTTTTGTGTAAAATACATTAAAATATATTATTATTTTTTTTTTTTTGCTAACGTTAGCGGCTGAAGGGCTAGCGTTACAAGTTTGACCAAAAGTCCGGTGAGTTTAATTTTTACTTCTCCATATTCCTAAATCGCGTGGTCTGTACAAGACAACTGTCAAAAAAAAATCACCGTACAACTCGTATTAACAAAATGGCGGCAAATTTAAATCCGGCGCTCTTTCTGAGACACCCTATATGTTGATGCATTTACTCTGTTTGTATGTGTAGAGTGATGAGTTAGCGAAGAGTTTGTGATATAATAGACTTGCGATTTGTGTTACAACATACACGTCATTTTGGTTATCGCAGTAGATTTTCTGAAAAGTTCATAAAATTTTACGATGCATTTAAATTAGAATATTTTAAGTTTGACGTTTTATGTAAAATCCCCAACAATGCAATAAATCGAAACAGTTTATGGACCGACCGCCTATTTCACAAATTTGGGAACAGTTTTCTTTCCGTTATCAGTTTTTTTCCGTTTTCCTTCCGTAGAAGAGATCACCATTTAATACTCTCAAAGTCATACTGGTCCATTAAATGTCTGATTTATGTTTTATATATCACCGTCTTGATGTAGAGTAAGGAAACTGTACGTACAGAAGAGACCAATGGAAAATAAAAGTTTTCCGAGCCAAATAAAAACTTTAATTCAAACTAAAGTAGGAACGAAGTACAAAAAGGAGTATGCATAATGAATTCCAATTAAAACAAGAAATAATGTCTGCAATCAAGTGATTTTAGTTTATTTTCTATGTTTAATTGAATTTTCCGAAATTTCTTCCAGTCTTATGGTATACGATGGTGATATTTTTATATATATATATATATATTCTTGTGGATGGGCGCATAAACTAACACCCACTCTCAACCTATAAAAATAATTTTATGGCTAACATTATTACAAAAAAGTAAAAAAATAAAATAATGGTTTTGTGCGATTGTTACCGAGCTTGGTATTATAAAACAACATTCCAGCCAAAAATACTGGGATATTCAATCAAGGAACGAAAGAATGAAAATATCTTAATTTGTGTGTACCATTTCAAAACGAGAAGAGTCTAAATAAAAAGAATCACCAGAAAATTACGAGAATGTAGCTTTTATTCGAAACATTCTCATTTTAAATATTATTGTACGATGTGGATTCATACCACCAGCAACCGCCCACCATCGCATCCTTTTATACTAATACTATTTTCCTATTAGAGGATTGATAGAAAATTTAAATTAAATTGGAACGAAGAAAAATAAATTTAGGTTGTATTCGTATGTATCACACACACACACATACACACACACATTCACGTACAAGAAAAGAAACGCAAAAAATTTATGTTGAAAAACATTTTTTTTTTGGTTAAAACCAAATTTGAACAGCAAAAAGAAGAATTTGTTAAGCAATAGTGGGAAATTTTGAATTGATCCCGATAAAATGTACCGATGCTGATCAATTAGGAAATTGAAAGATGTTTTCTCGACAGCGCAAAAAATAATATAAAACAAAAAATTGTATTTGAATTTTATTTGCTTTAGAGATATTATTTTATAAAAAATAAAATACAAAAATAAATAAATACAGAATTTTTTTATAGGAAACTAGCTTGGAAAACATCGAAATTGGTAAATATACTCCTCGTATATAACAGAATTTTATAGTGGAAAAACGAAATATTTATGAAAGTATAAATGGGATTGAACAATTCGGATAGATACATTTTTCAATCTATAAGCTTTAATATAAATGTGGACATGGAAGTATTTTGATCAATTGATGGATATTTTTGGTTACATTTTGGCATTAGACATTACATTACATTGGTATAGTGAGCGTGCTGCCGGTATGAGACTTGCGGCATACTATATGAGCAGTTTTAAAAAAATTTAGTTAACAAATATTTGGCTGCCTTAATACCTTAAAACAGAACCAGAGATACAGCGACAAGATACATCCACGAAATACATTTGTCTCCTGGCGATGTCGCTTTGGTAAACACAACAAGCACGTCAACGTTGAAGCGACGAAACAAGAAAAATAATAACAAATTAACCCTAAAATATTTCTTTTTCGGTTTAATCGACTCTATTCATATTTTTTTAATTAAAACATTATGTACAACATTCAGATTTGGTTGAAATTCATTTAAAAATAGTTCTAAAAAAGTTGATACCACTGCAATCTGTTCTGAGGCCAAGGTTCTCTCCCAACTCTTTCGCGGTTTGCTTTTTCCGACCTTACTTTTACGCCAGTGTAGACCAATTCGAGGACTTACGGTTATAGGTCCGATTTTATTACCATCTGTACATTGCATAGCTCCATGCCAGCCTATACTGGCATGGAAGATGGGTCGGCCCATGAGCTTTGCACTTCGACAGGGGGTCATAGATGTGTTCCATTTCATCACAGATCGTAATCTGTTGATGAAAATTCCCTTTGCATCCTGCCCCTGTCAGGATTCGAACCACTGTACCATTTGGTCGGTAAATTTTTTAAATCCTGCATTGACGACACTTTTGAGTCAAACCTGAAAACGAGTACCCTGAACTAAAATAATATCCACAGGTTTACCACAAGTTAGCGTACTTGGGCCTATTCTGTTCATCCTTTCTCCGAAATATATACCGAATATTCAAGGCATTACAAGCAACAAGCAAACTTTATAATGCAGATGTTAACTGGTCAAAAAATGGCGCTTATTAAATCAAAAAGAAAAAAGAAAAGTTAAATATCATTTGGATAGAAATTTTGAGCTCACAATTATTATATATATATATCTATCTATCTATCTATCTATATATATATATATATATATATATATATATATATATATATATCGTAAATTACAGGAAAATGCTAAAACCAGTATGGACCCATGGTATCCAACTTTGGGATTGTGGCAAGAAGACCAATGAACAAATGATAGGTTAGGTTAGGTTAGGTTTCAGTGGTTGCTTACTGCACACTTAGGCCAATTTTTAGGCCCATTGTGATACCACTCATTCACTCCACATCATTAACCCACCTACTTCACCTAACTACAGTATACCACCTGCACATTGCACGCTCCATGTCAACCTGTACATTGACATAGAAGGTGGGTCGGCGCGTGACACGGAATTCTGCACTCCATCAGAGGGTCTTAGTTGTATTTATTAGCATCACCGATCGTAATCGATGATGAAAATTCGATTTGCATCTAGCCTCTGATGGGATTCGAACCCAGCACCTCCTGGTCCAAGTGCCGAAGCTTTAACCACTGCACCACTTGTCCGGTATGAACAAATGATACAATGCATTCAAAATATAGTGATTCGTGGGATTATGGATGCCCCATGGTACATTAGGAACATTACCTTCATAGGGACTTAAAGATGAAATATAGTAACAAGCAGGGAAACACGTACAGCAATTATCTCGGCATGAACATTAAGATACACGTACCATGTTGGAGACCACCAATAAAGTGAAGAGATTCCAAAGGCAGACACCACTGAAGCTGGGCAAGTAAGAAATTATTGTGAGAAACCAATTTAAGGTAGTCAACTTACTAGATGATCTCGGAATCAGTTGTAATATTGAATAAATAAATAACAAAAAAAAATCTACGCATCATTGGGGTACTACTGTGGGCAAAAAGTAGTAAGACTTTTTAATTTAAATTTCGTGCGGAAAACCATTCGTCGAAATATTTTTTTTTCTATGTTGGTATGACTGTCAGTGACATCTGTGCCAAATGTCACATCAAAATAATCATTTGTGTTTAAAATACACTTGTCTTTCTGAAGTACAAAAAGTGCATTCGGCGATTTTAACAATGAGTGGAATTATTCAACAAAGAAGTTCCATTAAATTTTGTGTGCGGAATCAATTTTGTGGTGCCGAAACGTTCAGAATGTTGCAAAAGGCCTTCGGTGATAATTGTATGTCGCGAGCAAGTCTTTTTGATTGGTACAAATTGTTCAAAGAGGGTCGAGAACGTGTTAACGACGAACCACGTCTAGGACGGCCATCAACATCAACTGATGATCAACACGTTAATAAAATCAAGGAATTGGTGCTCGAGAATCGACGATTAACAGTCAGAGACCTTACTGGCATCGTTGAAATATCGGAAGGATCAGTGAAAACGATTGGTTCCAAAATCGCTCAATTTTTTTAGGAAAACAGCTTCTGTGAAACAATGCTTTCCGACTACCAGGATGTCTTGGAACGTATTATAATTAGCGATGAGTCTTGGATCTATGCTTACGACCAAAACAGACGAAGTGCACTCCGAATTCTTTCCAACCGGCCAAACCATCAACAAGGAATACTATTTGAGTGTTATGCTATTCGTAAAAAGAGGCCGGAATTATGGGTCGACAACTCTTGGTTTTTGCACCACGATAATGCACCTTCTCATACTGCATTGATTTTACGTGATGTTTTGGCCAGAAATTCCACCCATATCGTTTCGCAACCACCGTATTCGTCTGATTTAGCTTCTTGTGACTTCTAGCTGTTCAGCAAACTCAAACAACCGTTCCGGGGAAACCGTTTTGAGTCAATTGAAGACATTAATCGTGAATCGCTACGCGCGTTGGAGGCTATTCCGGAAATTGACATTAACAACTGTTTCGAGGATTGGAAAAAACGTTGGCACAAGTGTATTGAGGCCGGGGGATTACTTTGAGGGGGACGAAATAGATTTGAAGAAATAAATAAAGATTTTTCAAATTATGAACAAAGTCTTACTATTTTTTGCGCACAGTATCTTATTTATTAAATTTAAAATATATGCCAGAAGCAAAAGTAAGTTTCATTCATTTCAGAAGAAATAATATGTGCCAAATCTGCGTTCCTTTCATACAGATACGATAAAAAAAATGTTGTAGTGGAATCCACTGCTCTAGTATGCGTCTCATCACATTTTCGATAGAAAGCCATCTGGTAGATGCTACTTTTAAAATCTTATGATTCTTACCTGAAAAATATTCTTGGAACTCTCGAAATTCATTTTGTCTTTTGGAACTGTGTGCAAAAAACGAATATATGTTTCTGGCTAGTGGTTCCAAATTTCGGGGCAGTTTTTTGCAAAGCAAAAAGCAAGCAGCCGATGAACATAAGTGTAAAGAATGGCAAATACATCCCATGAAATAAACATTCGGTTGTTGTGTTTGAATCAATGCCTTAACACCAGATTTTTTCCCCATCATAACTGACGCGTTATCCGAAGCAAATCCCACCATATGCTAGAATGGAACATTCAAATTTTTAAAGAAATCCGTAATAACGTTACAAATAGATTGACTATCTGAATTACTTAATTTTAATAGTGCTAAAAATCTATCTCGGACTTTACCTTTGATGTAATCAAAATATCTGACCTTAGTGGTCCACGCATTTGGTCGTACTTAAGCACGCTTATTTGTTTCGTCGATGATCAGAGAAAACTGTTGAGTTCTTAATATTTCAGCTATCTCTTCAAGTCCTTCTTTTAAAAGGATTGTGTTGGTTGTTTCAGTTGCCTTCGTTTTTCCACATTTTAATTCTTTGGCGATTTGTGAATCTGGAGCTGCTGACTTAATTAACGCATTAAGAGGCTTTGTTAATAAGAAAGGCCAATTATACGGAGCTCACTTGTTTTTTATTAAATTTTTATGTTTTTTAAAAGTTTGTAATTTTTCGAGATTATCCATTGGTGGCTGATTTTTTAAAGACTTAACCAATTTTTGGTGGTGGCTCGAATTTTCGTGTCTTACAAAAAGCGTAATGTTGATTGCAAAAAAAACTCGACAAAATTTACAGAAAGCTTGAGAAATATTTTTGGCTCGAAATTTTTCTACAATCCAATTAAACTTTGATAGCCAAACTGGCCGAAATTTTTGCATTCTTTTAGAACTACAAATTTTGTTTGTAGATTCCTCATCACTGGCTTCATGAAAATCATCTTCAACGTCTAGACTAACAGGAAGTTGTGAGGGTGTTTTTGATGAAGATAAGAAACCTAAAATATACACTATAATAATTAATAATCGGAATTAAGTTGTTAGTTTCAATAGCTTACTTGTCCATTTTGAATCCTAAATTGAAAATTTGGTGATTTAATAAAATTTAAAAGAGGGCCATACACAAAAATTACACCAAAATTAGTTTGACGTTTACGCATAAAACAAAATAAAAATAAGATTTTGCCCATGCGAACAAAATCTCCTTTAGTAAAGTATGTCCCAAACGACTTGCCGCCATATGAACGAAATATATTTGAAACTGAACTCATTTGTTACTCAGTTTTGATTATTGGGTTTAATTGGTTATTGAAATTATTTTTAATAAAACTAATTAGTTTGTTGAAAACTCATACAAGATCAAACCATTGTAAATAGTAGTAAAATTAGCGAAGTACAGAAGTACGCCTCGTAAAATAGTAGTACAACACTACTATTGTAGTACATTCGACAACACTGATTCCCAAATATTTTCGTTTATTAATTTGTATTACTTGTAGAAAATGAGAAACCTACTGAGTGCGTGGTTCAAATCAGTTGAAATCTATTATACGAGTATATGTCATCAATTTATGTAAAAAAAAATCAATTTTACGATATTTTTAATTCATGTTTTATTTATCAAACGTAATGCTATCTTCCATAGAAAATGTATGAAAATTTAGTTGTTTGTTTATGTTTTATTTCCCGTATTTGAAAGTGTTTTAATAGGCAGGCTTGATTTAGTTAGATTGGCTTGGAAAAACACAAACTTAGTCACATCCTCGCGGCATAAAATTTCAATACTCAATACTAGAATAAATGTGTTTTTGTAAACGCTAATATTTTGGTTTTCTGACTTGTGAAAGCCATAACTCGATGACATAAAAAAATGTAAGTCATAAATTCCTGAGTAAGTTCATAACTCGACTTATGATTATTAATATTTTTACAAATAGTTTTATAATTTATGAACGATTTTAATAAAATGAAAATGGGGCGTATAATTTATGAAAAATGAGGAATTCATTTGCGTGCGTGAATGCTAACCCTAACTCATCTTCTCCTAACTAATTCTACACAGAAATCCATTTTCTAACCTGTAATTTGGGACCCTGTACAAACAAATGCTTATAAGACTATCAAAGCAAAACTGTAAGATGAAATAGTGATACATCTTCGAATTACTTTGCATAAGTTTTGCGTTTTCCAAATAAATTTTTGCATGTACTTTGTACCTGTTTATACTGAGTCCGAGTCTCTTAAGCCAATATAATTTTGTTTTAAGTGGCGATAAAATTGTTAAATGAGCTTTTATATTATAAATTATAGTTAACAGTATTTAGCTCATATTTTATAACTCTCTTTATTAATTCTTTGGCTTTCGGAACCTTTTCGGTTCCATTCTCAAAAGAATAAAAAAACAATTATACAAAAAAAATATTTTCTATACAAAATAAAAACGAAACCAAGGCTATCTAAAATGTGATATAAATAAAGTAGCTAACGATATCTACAGAATAATAAATATTTTTCTGTATAGATATCGTTAGCTACTAGAAAAAATATATTTTTTATTTGGTTGCCTAGCTACAAATTGTGACATCGTATCTACAGAAAAACACTTTACAAAATAAAATTTTACTTTAAAAACCATAAATTGAAAATAATTGAGGGATAAACAATATACTAATAGAATATAAATAAACAAATTTAATTCAATTTTTTTTTATTTTTTACCGTTATTTCAAAAATGGGTGGTTACATATGGAACCACTAAGCGAGAAAAATCAAAAAAATGAAATAATATTTATAAACTTTACAATATTCGTTATTTCTGATGAAACTGTTGAAACAGTTCCTCTCCTCCGTAAGGCACAATCCAACAGTGCAAGCCTTGCAGTGCCATCTTGACCGATGAGGTTTCGCTTTCCTGCTACAATTGGCACATCTTACTTTTGTGCCATTCACAGGTAAATGCGCCGCCTTGTCTGTTCTTTTTTCCAACGGAACGCCAACTTATTGATTGGCTTGTCGCAAGTTCTTCTTCCTTTTTGTGGTCCTGTTTGTTCAGCTCCTAGCAATCCTTCTACGACCGCTAACTTGAATTCCTTGAACGACCATCCGGTACCGTCGGTTCTAGTTTTATAAATAATAAACGCATTTACAACCGTTAGATCTTAAAAATGAAAAAATATTCAATGCCACCATTTTTTCGATTTTCTATCCAATTCGTAACACGACTTTAACATATCGGATAAGTCAACATAGCCCATATCCTTATTATAATCTTTTACTAATTTTAGGCATTTCACGTCTACTTTGCTCCCGTCTTTTTGTTTTTTTTAATCGTTTTCTCGTCTTACGGGCTATGAAAATTGCTCAATAATTTTACTGCCAGTACACCATCTTTGCTTACTTTCTAATCATAATCGCCTCTCTGATTTTTATTGTTTACAGTAAAATCATTTGGAATGTCTTTTCAGCCTTGTCAACCAGTTCCACAACCATAGATTCCATCGTCCAATTGATCTCGTAATAATTGAACCGAATTGAAATAGTTATCAAAATATATTTCGTGATATTTTCGAACCAAATCTCGAGTTAAATCTTTTATGACTCTTGTTCCCAATTGTTTTTCTTTTCACTTTTCAATTTTTCCTGTATAGATTTGGAACTGTGTCGAACCCAAACTTTATAACCTCGTTTGATTGGTCTCATAGGCATATATTGTCGCAAACTGCTTCTGCCTTTGAATTTTATCATCGATTCGTCGATTGACTGGCATTTAGTTGGTTGTTAATAGGCTTTAATAGACACGGTCTCATATACGCACACGCGAGTGTAAGAAAATAAAGAAAGTAAGAACAGTGTCGCGAACAATCGTCCACCATTGAAGTCGTGGACTTGTGTGTAACATTTAATAAATAATAAGTGAATAAAAATTTAATAAATAATAAATTAACATTTATAATAATACAAATATAGTGAGTGTTATTAATCAATACATAAAACCCGCTATCCTCACTATAACTGGTGACACCGACGCGCGGATAACGGTTCAATAAAAAAAACGGTTCGACCGTTATTTAATTTCGCGTATGAACTCATATTTTTTTTACGATATATCTAATAAAAGTGCAATTAATTATCACTATAATTTCACTATAATAAAACTATAAACATTGTTAAATAGTGCAACATTAAAAAAAACGCGTACAACAAAAATTCTAACAAATAAAATAACAGGCGCACATAAACGCCGAGTGTATGAGAAAAATTATAAAAAAATACAAACAAAATTAAAAAAGTTATAATTAATTAACTATTATTAAATCTTGTGTAGTGCAGCAAGTTAGTGCGCGGTGTATGTGCTTGAGTACTCACGGTATCAGGAGTACGATACCCGGTCAATAATACAATTAAAAATTATGTTAGTGGAAACATCCACAGAAATATAAAATTTTGGGCCAATAGCCCCCGCAAAGGCGATCGCGCCCATCGAGGGAGCTGGCAACAACGTTCAGCGTAAGGAGAAATTACAAAAAAAAACGGTTTTTCAAACAACACATCACGACAAAATAGCCACAAATACGTCACAAAAACAACGGATGGATTTTCATACATCACGCGGATCAACCCTAACGGATATACATTTAATCGAGTAAATATTAAACTAAAACTTTTATTAAACATTCTTTTTCTTTAAAACAAACCTTTTTTTGATGAAAAATAAATTTAACTTTTTGTAAATACTACCAAAAACAAAATATATTATCTACATTTTTTTAATATAACATCATACATATTATGATATTCTATATATATTATATAAGCATTATAGCCCAACGGTTAGCGTTGTAGCTTCAGATTTTAAAATCGTTGGTGCGAACCTCGATCAATTCATTAAATTTTTTTTATGCATATGTTATGGATATAAATTAAATTTTTTTTTTCAAACAATGTGAATTTACATAAAAATATTTTTGCAAACATTACATTAAATTATAAAACATACTGTAAGTGTACGATTGTTCGATTCGACATTTTCTTTACACTGTTAATAGTATAATTTCGTCGACCATTAAAACAATTTCTTTTTTCGTTTCTACAATTTTGCTCGTTAAAAATTTCTTTTCACTTAATTGATTTTTTTTGTTGATTCTCACGTTCAATCTGCCAATTTCTTTATTCCCAATACTCCTTGGTCGGGAAAATAATTCTATTCAGCTGGTTCGCGAACGAATATTTTTTTTAGTCTATAAATAAATAGACACGTTTTAAAATAAATATTTCTGCTACGCCGGATTTTAGTGAAGTAAACAACAAAAAGCCGTTTCATCATCGGATGATGAGAACGACAGCCATGCTGGCACACCAGCATCGGAGGCAACTACGAAGATGCACACCAGCAGAGCTAGTATATTGTCAAAACATCAAGGTTCCCGGTGAATTCTTCATCAACGATCAAAATTCGAACCCAAACACAGATACTTCGGTTTTCGTGAAGCAGCTCCATACCACCATGAGCGCCTTAGTTCCTACGGACACACGACATCCAAACGAACAGGCAACGTACATTCGAAAAATCTGGAAACTTGTTCACACGTATTCGTGCGTGTGGATAGAGTCAGAGGTCCTTTGAGTACACCCTATTCTGGGCCGTATCCAGTAACCCGCAAATTGCGCAAATTCTTTGTTGTGGATATAGATGGAAAATCAACAACAATTTGCATAGACAGGCTTAAGCCAGCATACGGAATACTTGTGGTAAACCCAGTCGAAAAACGTACTGTTTGAAAAACGGTTAAATCTAATTTAAACCACTACGGTTTTCGATCCAGGAGGGGAGTGGTGTAGCGGCTCAAAATCCTTTTCACTTCGTGGCACTCCTCGTAGCAAAACTATTTATACACCGCGCCGCTTAATTACGAGGCATAGCTCGTTTTGCTGAATAGAGCTATTTCGCCACTTACATTAGCGAAACTCGATATTTATCGATTATCGATAATTTTAAGTCGACACCGTTGCGTTTCGCATTGTATGTTAATTTTCAATTTGTAGGACTTTTTTGATTACAAAGGATGCTTAAGATAAGTGTTATTTTTATTACTTTATTTTACATTATACATTATATTTTATTATAGTTATTTGTGTTGTTGTGGTATGAAACAGTTTGTGACGTACTGTCGTGGTCTCTCATTTTTATAATTTTGTTTTTTTCTCGCATACGTATTGTTTATTGTTTTTTTATGTATACAGTGATTTTGTTGAATTTGGTGGACCACCTATATCTTTTCTTGGAAAAGTTGAACAAATCACGACCAAAAAGCTAATTTAAAATTTGGATATCAAGTCTTTATTACATTACTAAAATCCTTATTTTTTTTTATTTTTTTTATTCAAGGATATAATACAATTTCAATATTCTCTGCTCTCTCACGGTTGTATTTATATTTTTGTAGTGGAATACACTAAGACTTCGTATTACGTTGTCTAAATGGACGAATTTCTTAGGATTCGCACTAAATGTTTTTGAATGTGGATGTTTCAATTTGTGAACTCGGAAAGTCGATTAGACTTTAATTGTTCATAATTTGTTGATTTGTTATATGTATAATAATTTAGATTTTTGTTAACTTTGTGAGATTTTTTGCCGTCGTTGTGGAGAGGCGGGATGTATTGTTTTTACTTAATTATGCTGACGGCTAACGCCGACCTCTCCTTGTCGACTTGGGTTGGCGTCATTGGCAAGGGGTGGATGTTGTCGCAGGCCGGTGCTATATAAGGCACTAGAAGATCGCGCAATATGAATATTGTACATATAAAGAAATGTATATTTTTTGCGATTGGGAGAGGAGTATACTTTTCTCTGTGGTGCGAGAACTGGATTAGGTTTTGACGAGTGGTGTATGTGTGTGATTGGTTTACAAAGGGGCGGCGAGGATGTGCTGCAGCTGTATTGCAGTGAATTTTTTTTGACATTTGAAGTGATTTGAATGGGTTTCGTTCATGGTGAGTAATGGGTCGGTGTCTGCGGTTTGTCGTGGTTGTTCGTTGAACGTTGTGTTTCTCAACTTGCGGAGGGTTGTGTGCATGTGTGTTCTGTCGTTACCTGTATTTATAAGGTATTTTTGGCTGTTTTGAGTTGTTTTGCTTAGAACTTGATGTAGTTCTCATTTGTTAGTGTATGAAGGCGGATTTGCAGTTTTGTATTGAATCATTGCCTGAATGTTGGATTTGTATGTCCAAATTAGTTTCTTTGCTGAATGTTTCGGATGTTTTTGTTGGAGTTTACCGTCGATTTGGCGGGGGCTGAATGATTTTGGGAGTTTTGGTACGATCGGCCGTACGCTGAAGTTTTTGGGCTGTAGGGTTGCCAGGGTTCGTTTGTGATCTGTTGTAGCGACCCTGTCTGTCTTCTTTCTTTAATTCATTTTAACAATTCTTCTTAAACAATAAAATCATTTTATGATCTATCGAACCACTTGTAAATAGACCAATCAGAATCTTCCAACAAATTTACGAAAATTCAGGATAGGTATTTTTAATTGTAATAATTAGTTAGTAAGTCACAATCTTTGGTCGGGTTAAAACCCCAAAAATAAAATAAAATAAATTATAAAATATAATTAAAAGTTATTGTTAAAGTGGCACGTGAATAAAGTTAAATAAAATTTAATATTAAAAATTAAATGTTGTGTTTCAATTAACAATATCCTATAACTGAACGCACAACACTGTCATGGATTCGTCACGACTTTGTGAAGTGTGGGTTTTGCTGAATGGTGATATTGGCAGGGGGTCGCTTGGTCGATGGTAGTGGTTTCATGGTGGGAAGATTCATGCCGTCTGTTGTGATCGTTTCGGAGGTAATTTTAGGCGCTGTAGTTTGTTTGGTTTTTTGCTGTAGGGTGGCTAGTATCGAGTGCTCCTGGATGGGCATTGCACAATTCTCTTGGTACATTTTACTACGATTGTTTGTAGAGGTGGTTTCTTCCACGGTTTGATTTCGGAGATTTTCGGAGAGAGCTATTTTGGCGATGTTCCTTCATCCAATTATTCAGCGTTTGTGTAATAAATTGTTATATTTTAATTTTGGTTTGATTAGCGATTTGGAATTGTCGGTGTCTCACGTGTTTCTTGGTAATTGGGCTAATTTATTTGGTTCTGGTGATGATTTTTGATTAAAGGGGATTTTTGAAGCCGTAATACTTTCTAATTGAAAATAAAATGTTGGTTTAAAGTCGGAGGTGCTGCCAGTATAGGAATCATAATGGCTGTCGGCCTTTGTTATGGGTTTGTTGTTTCAGCGGAGGTTTGACCTTTTGAAGTTGTGGAAGGCTTGGAGGCTGCAGAGTGGATTTGGAGTGCAGTTGAAAGTTGTTGTGTTTAGATAGCTTTTCGGGGATCGTGACGTTTCTTTAATTAACTTATTTTGTAGGTTGTTTGGGAGGGGGACTGTGAATTGGTGGGGGTTTTGGTTGGCTTGTTCTGGGTTGGATCTGCTGGTTTTCATTTTATAATATTATTTATTTAACACTGTGTTAAATTTGTTGATATATACAATGGTTGACGACCATAGATTGTTTTCGATTGTCTTATTTTGATGTTTACTTAATCATTTATTTTGTAATCCAGGCATTGAACAGTCGATTGGATAGTTTTGCTTAATTTTTCAGTTCAGTTCAGTTTGTTTGGGTGTTGGGATTCTGGAACTGTGCCAGGCATCCATTATTGATGTATTTCCTAGTTGATTTCAGATTGTTGGAACCAGATTTCAGTTGATTTTTTTTTCTTCACAAATAATTTGTATTGGATTGGTAATGGCGAGAATAAGTGACCTTCACATTATATAGTTTTTCGTTTAATTATTTTTATAAATGTATCCGTTAATTAGCGGGTTTACAGTGATGATGGAGGACTCGTTCTTTTCCTACTTTGACAAGAGTGCTGCAGTATTTGGTTGTTTCTGGATTCGATTTCTTCTGTTTTGGTTTGCTTTGTTTTAGGAGAGGCAAGTTGGTCTAGTTAATACTGGTCATAATATTGCATTTGTTTTGTTCAAGTAGAATTTGACTCATAGTAATGACGTCTTGTTTCAGGAAATTTGCTGCAACTTACCAATTAAGTTTTAATTAAGTTTAAATTTTTTAATTATAATTTTACATTTTATTTTTATTTTTATTTTTTAGAATGCTGATTGCTGAATATTTATATCCAAAAAGAAACAAAAATAATTGTGCTGTCTCGTGCTAACCTTCTTACATTATATTTTCGACTAACAATTTACTAACTGTTGACTACTTAGGTGTCTGAACCTGGGGTGTTTCAGTCATATTTAACATGCCTATCCTATCCTTCCATCTTGTTAAATCTAATAAAGGTATATGGCGTCCCCGTCGCCATCCGGAAGTTTCGCTAAATTCATTTCAATTAATCAATCATGTGTATATATGTATACTCGTATGTGTGTGTATACAAATGTAATAATATGTCTGTGTGTGTAAGTTTGTATGTGTATGTACCATATAAATATATATATATATATATATATATATATATATATATATATATATATATATATATATATATATATATGTGTGTGTTATTTTTTATTTACTATTCAATTAACTATGGGTTCAGGAAATTCTATTGTAAGTTGTGGAGTTGCAGGAGAAGAGAATTAAATTAATAAATTTTTATTTGATTTAGATAGCACTAACATATTAATTTAGCATTAGATTTCAGGAAACCTGCAGATGCTTGTGAAATAATATTTCTTTGTATTTTTAATTGCTGATTGTGTAGACTAGAATTATATTGTCATTGTGTTATTAACTGTTGACTTTATCTAATCTAATCAATTTTGTTTAGGAAGCTGAAAAATATTTATATAAAATAAAATCTCAGAACATTTTCCCTTAGGTTGCCGATTTTGTCCTACTTAATTAACCTATCCAATCCTGCGGTTTTGTTATATGTAAAAAAGAGTGTACGGTGGGACCGGCGTCACCCGAGAGCTCCTGTGTAGGACCCTGGTTGTACATTCAGAATTAATCAATCAGAATCAATATTATTTAGGAAGCCGGAAAATATTAACTTAGAATTAAATTTCAGGAAAACTGCAGATGCTTGTGAAATAATATGTCGTTGAAATATTAATTGTTGATTGTGTAGATTAGAATTGTGTTGTCATTGTGTTACTAACTATCGACTTTATCTAGATGTCTGCATTGCATAATAACTCATCTAGTAGTACAATGGTAGCTTACTACATGAAATTTAGGATGCCGCCACGAGTACTGATTTGAAATTATATCATAGAAAATCTTTCTATTATCGCCCAAAAGTTGATTAATTTCATGGGATAATCTAGGCGATCATTAATATATCACACAAATAGGTTTGAATGTCACTGTTTCTCTTTCCGTCTTATCTTGTATCGTAAAATATAATATTGATATTTTTCTCAAGAATGAAAAAACAAAAAAATAAAAGGTATACAAATTAACTCTTTAGCAGTTTATGTGAACGAAACGAAAATTGTTCGCATAGTCGAGTATATTCGTCATAAAGATAAAAAAATTACATTAGTATTATATCCGACGAATCAACAGTAATTTCTTTTCCTCAAGAAGGGCATATAAAGATCATTTAAAAAATAAACATTTTAGATTATTCATAATTAAGCAGGGAGAAAATGTTTTTCGAAACAAAGTTAAACTGTTAAAGGGCTAAAAAAATGTGTTCTTTGTTACAACAGCTGCATTTCTTGACGTCTGATCTGATCCAGATCAGATCATGTCTCATGAAACAACACACAAACAACACACATTGTTAGATCAAAATATGTGATCCAAAATCAAAATTGGATCATGTGTTGTTGTTGCTTCACATGTAAAATTTGATCTGATCTGGATCACGGTGGTGTCATGAAATGCAGCTAACGTTCAAATTTAGTTGTTGTTGTATGTCATTTAATTTTAAGAAAAACAATAAACCACACGTTTCTGTTAAAACGAATGATCTGCTCGGGATCGCAAAATATGTGATTCTATAATTACATATGTATGAATATAAACTTATTTTGGAAATCTCGAAATTTATATGGCAATTTTTTAAGAATATGATTTAAAATAATTTAACTACAGGGATATTTTGATTGTTTTGCGTTTCAAAGAATTTTGAAACTACTATTAAGTAATTGTGAATTTATATATTTTCTAATTTGAAATTTTATTTTATTTTTTGGTTAAAATATTTATGTTAATAAAAAGAAATAACACCCGACAAAAGGGCTCGAGAAAAAAATACAATCCGCAATGCTAGTACTAACTTTTGTTTTTTGTCATCACCAAAAATCGAACGAATTACAAAGCAAGCGCTCCATCTACTTTGCCATGCTTATAATTTCAACTTATCATTTCACTTATTGGTTGAGCAAATTCAGCTAGAATTTGTTTGAAACAATAATTATGTAGATGGTGTACTGTATCGAGCTGTACAGTATCGATCATTATTATTTTATTTTACATTTTGTTAGATTGTTTTAGCGTTGAAATTTTGTTATAAAATGTAACTGTTTGGGATTAAAATAACCAGATGCAGGATAGTAAAAATTAAATTTTTGAGTAATATCACGGGATTTAATAATACATGTTTAGTGGAGTACTAGAATGAAGTCAATGACTCTTAAAAAACATCTCTGTTGAAGAAAAACAAAACCGGAAATTTGGAGAATTCCAATCTAATTTTAAAGTAGATTTTACGCGAAATTCTGGGAATTTTATAAGAAACTTGAGAAAACTATGAAGTTATGTTTAAATCCGTATTTTAGGCACCCTCCTGCGAAATTGCTACAAAGTCCCTAGTGATTTATATTTCTTTTATTTATAATTATTTATTTTAATATTATCGGGAATTTTTATTACGCTCTGTATGAACGAATAATCGAAGGCTTATATAACTAAAATTTAGGCGGTGCTGTAAGTTAGACAATGAACACAATGTGATATCGTTGGAATGAAAGTGTTCGGGTTCGTAAAATGAGGTCGATCGCTTTAATCGATTGCAATACGTATGTGGCTATGAATATGTATTTGGAAATTATCGTTATAATTAAAATTAATTGAACTGCAAATGATCGAGCATACTGTTGATCCTTATAGATATTTAGGTATCTTTTCGAAATAAGAAAGCTTTCGTCTATTATACTATGCAGATTGCTATTTAAGGTAAAATAAGGCTCTAGATGGTTTGTTGGCATGTACTTTAAGAATTGTTACACGGTATTTTTGATAGGCTTTAGTACTGTGGGTTTGAAAATTTATTTAATAACGACAACACATCTTTGTTTATGTTTATTGAATTTTTTAAAATCATATTTAATAACGAGTTATCCAATTCGAGGTTGATAAAGTAGAAATCTGTATACCAATATCTGTCAAAGATAAACGTCAAGTACGCTGTCATTTATTTAGTTGACATTCTGCCATTTAAGAATATGGAGCATTTAACAATCGACCAACGCGTTAAAATTAATAAATCTTATTATAAAAATAGTGATTCTGCCGTATCCACATTTCGCGCTTTACGAGCAGATTATGGTCGTCATAATCGTCCTACAAAGCAAACCATATTGAATACAGTGAATAAATTTGAACAAACTGGATCTGTTACTGATATTGTAAGGTCTGTGCATCATCGAAACATTCGCAATGCTGAAAATATCGCTTCTGTAGCTGAAAGTGTGGAAGAAGATCCAAATTTGTCAATTCCTCGTCGAGCTCAACATTTAGGCCTATCTTATGGCTCATTATGGCGCATTTTGAATCTGGATTTGCATCTTCATCCGTATAAAGTCCATTTGACACAAGAGCTAAAGCCTGCTGACCATGGACAATGAAGAACATACGCAAATTGGGTGTTGGAAAAACAGGCCGTCGATGCTGATTTTTCGAACAAAATTTTCTTCAGTGATGAAGCTCATTTTTCGCTTGGTGGATACGTTAATAAGCAAAACTGTAGAATTTGGGGCTCAGAAAATCCACAATTGATTGTAGAGAAGCCATTACACCCGGAAAAAGTCACTGTTTGGTGCGCATTGTGGTCTGGTGGTGTGATTGGGCCGTATTTTTTTGAGAACAACCATGGACGAACCATTACCGTCAATTCTGAGCGCTATGGCCGCATGTTAACCGATTATTTTTTTACGAAAATCGACGATTATGATCTTGACGATATGTGGTTCCAGCAGGATGGAGCAACCAGTCACGTAACACGAGCAAATCGAGATCTTTTGCAAGAGAAATTTCCTGGACGTTTGATTTCGCGATTGGCTGATGTCAATTGGCCTCCAAGATCCTGTGATTTAACGCCTTTGGATTTCTTTTTGTGGGGCTACGCGAAAGATCGTGTTTACGCAAACAATTCTCAAACTCTTGACGAATTGAAAACTAATATTCGTAAGGTAATGGCCGAGATACCGCCCGAAATGTGCCGAAAAGTCATTGAAAATTACCGCAAAAGAATCAAGGCCTGTAAGAAGTCCCGTGGAGGACATTTGAATGATATCTTGTTTAACTAAAAATGGCAAGGATCAATCAGTAAAATGAAATAAAAATTACAATACATTCAGAATATTTTGTGTGTTTTTTTTAAGTTTACTTTATCAAGCTTGAATTGGATAACCTTGTACATATAACGGAAACTGTGGCTTAGTTCTCATGATCCTTCCGATTCAACAAGTGTTTACTAAAAATTTTGCTAAACAGTTCGTAAAAAAATTAGAAAATTTTTCTCGGATATCTAAAAATCAGTATTTGTCATTTCGCAATTTTTTTTGTGCTCTAACCATGTCAGCCGTTGTGCCAACAAAACAAAATTTGCGGGAAGCGCTGGTTTTTTGTTTTAATTTGAAGAAAGTTGCAGCTAATGGACATCGATTGTTTTGTGAATCATATGGGGAATATGCTTCATCTATAAACGATTTTGACACCAGTGACAAAGAACGCGAAGGAAGACCAGTAAAGTTTGAAGACGTTGAGTTGGAGGTATTATTGGGCCAATATTCATGCCAAACTCAATAGGAGTTCGTTGAAACTTTGGGAGTGACTCAACAAGTGATTAAATCCCGTCTCAAGATCATGGGTATGGTGCAAAAACATCGAAATTGGGTACGCGTGCGAACAACTCAAAAGACGATAGGTTTTTTTCGCATCGTATCGTGACGGGGGATGAAAAGTGGATCCACTATGACAACCCAAAGCGCAGAAAATCCTGAGCAAGCCCGGCCATGCATCAACTTCAACCGTCAAACCGAATATTCATGATCAAATGATCTCTGCGTGAAGGAAACTTTGGAGGCGCTTCAATAGGATGTCCTATCCACCCGCACTTCACTGCTTATGAAAAAGCCATAAATTGGGTCGATTATGGCCTGAAGATGAGAAAAAGTCGTAGAGCTAACGATGAAGAATACTTTGAATAAAATACATTGTACCAATTTCTCTGAATGAAGCTTCGAAGTTATAAAAAAACCTCAAAACTTATTTGTGCCCTAATAATATAATTTAAATTCGATGTTATAAAAAAATTAGAATTACTATTCCTGGAACACAAAACACATCACAACTCAAACATTTAGGCTGTTTGTCTACAATTGACAGGTTCTGCTGGAGTTAGAGGCTTGATTCAAATATTCAAGATGTTCAGAAGACCGTGAAGCGGATCGAAGGCCTTCAATTTAACTTAATTTCAATATTTTTACATTGTATACAGATACCGTCTTCATTAAGCAACAGTTACTCCTATTTATAAGCGTGTCAGTAATTCTGTAATAAATTTACTTGCTTTTGCTTTACATTTAAATTTATACCAAAAATAATGGATTAAATCCATTATTTTTGTTTATACTACAAAATATAATTAGTAATGTACAAGTACGGTGATATCATTACACTTACAAAATAAAATTAGTATTTATTCTATATAGTGTGTTTTATGGGTTGCATTCTTAAACTTAGAGACCAATGTTTGTTTTGTGGTGGCCTTGCGAATGAAAAAATCACAATGAGAACTTTTAGCATTTCAATTCGATTCAGTAAAAGTTACGTTAAAATATTAACACAATCAGGAATGTTTATTGATCTTGAATATGTCGTATTTTATGTGGTTTAGCTCAAACCTTTAAATGACAAATTGTGATCTTGTTGAAAAATTATTAATTTTTAAATTAATAAATTCAAACGGAAATTAAAACCGGCATATTTTCCAAATTCATAGAAACTTGGAATCATAAATATAGTTTATTTTTATTTTTCATTGTTCTAAAATATTTTCTGTTTATTTAGCATAAACTACACACTTATACATTTGTTATTTACATGTGCATATAACATTTACGATCTCATTCTTCACGATTTAAGATCTAATTCTTCAATTAACTACTCTAAATAACATACAACATACAAACATACATACAAAACACGAGTAAATAAATATATTTTACTTTTCTAGCATATCTATTTCTAGCGAAAAAAGCAATCCTTCTCTTTTAATTAATTTTTTTATTTTTGTGGCCATTTTGAAAATATAAAAATGATCCAACATATATTAAGGATAATTATTTTGATTGTGCTGTTACGATCGAAGAGTCGATTAAACTTCGCATAACACATATTTTGTGCAATATTTATAAAGATAATAAGTACTATTAATTATAATTAGTGTATTGCTGCTGTAGTAAACTCAAAATTATATAGATTAATATGCATAAAAATATCCTGATTTATATTAGGTATATATTTAACTAGTAAGCATTTAGGCGAATTAGAAAAATTATTGCATAATTTAGTTCCGATTAATGCGCTACCTGGAACTTCATCGTCTAAAGATTTTATTCGTATGATGGTACCACTATTATATGATTTCACTATGATGTCTGTAGCATTCAATCAATTAATTTTGTTTAGGAAGCCGGAATTTATTAATGCAAAATAAAATTTCGGGAAATTTCCAGATGTACGTGAAATAATAATATTTTGTTCTCAGGTTGCTGATTTAGAGAATCAATTGTTGAAGACCAATACCATCATTATCCATTAAACCTATTAAGCCTTCCTCTAGTAGATTAAAAGTAGATTAGAATTGTGTTGTGCCGTACGATCGCTAGGTGTCTGAAATCGGGTCGTTCTGTCCCCAAAAAAAGAAAAGCAAAAAAACCTTGCTATTGTTATGTGTAAACAGGCTGTCGGAATAGGCCCGGCGTTATCCGGGACACTTGTCCAGTACTTGGTCCTACAGTCCAATCAATCAATCAATCAATCATTTTCTTGTCGTAGTGATACATTGTTTTATCAATGATTGTGCAAGGTCGTGCTACACTAAAATGGATTCTGTGTTTGTGATGACCAGTTTATAATAATTAAAAGTTTAAAACATTATCTATAATAATAATAATAATAATAATAATAAATACTGAGACAAGTGTACATGGAATAATTAATAATAAAAGTAATAATAATAATACTTATATTGACTGTAATAACTAGCTCCGTGAACCGTACTTGGTGTGTAAATTGACCACATAACCTAAAAATTAAGAATTCCGTATTATTTGGTGGTCATGCTGCTCATATAGGTTACACCCAAGACCAACAAGTATATACCGAAAAAGTACCGTTAATTTATTCGATGCGTACAATAATATCAGCTGTAACAAGAGATGTTGAAGCGCGCTGTCAAAGTATTCAGTTCAGGAAAACAATTGTTGGACATTAAAAATTAAAATTTTATTATTTTTATTTTAAAATAATGGTTGTTTATTGTAAAATCCGTTTATATAATACAATATTTACATAAAAAGCTAAGAAAAGTATAAAGTAAAATAAAAATTCAAACAAAAAAGCTACATCAGCATTCGTACAACACTACATTACTTTTGTGTTTCCAATAAATGGCTGACCAAATTAAATGTGTGTCCTGCAAAAGCGCAATTAGCGAGATTCACCAAGGAATTAAGTGCACCAGATGTCATAATACGTTCCATTCACGCTGTGTTGGCTTCTCTGGTAAAAACAGGCAGGAAATTCAAAAGATCGCCACCATTTGGACCTGCTGTCAACCAAGCTCCCTAGTAACTGTCAGCCCTAAAAACAACTCCGATTTAAAGAAGCAGGCTCCTGTTGATGGTACGCTTCCAACATCTCAAACACCACAAACATGCTGAAAAACATTTTTCTAGTTTTAAAATTGCTTAAGCAAAATATGCATTTAATCAGTATATATAGATGCCCGGGATCAAATGTTGATAATTTTTTAGAGTCCTTTCAAACAATTTTAGAGAAATTTCCGAGAGCGATTGTAGTAGGGGATTTTAATTTAAATATTTTAGATCCAAGAAACCCAAAAATTAGTAAATATTTAGATTTACTATCTGTAAATGGCTTCATGCTCATTAACAAATTAGCATCAAAATTTGTCACAAGAATATGCAACAGTACTTCCACTATTATAGATCATGCATTGACTGATCAATTCGGATTAGTACACAGTTTTGCATTGGAGGATGTATCATTCTCTGACCACAGAGCAATTCAATTAGTCTTAGATGCACAAGCTCGAGAATCTAAACAGGCACAAGTATTTAAAATGTTAAATTATGATTTGGCTGCTAAAAATCTTTTTTTGCAAAAAATAGAAACCGTCAAAACTCTGCACGATCTGGTAAGCGGGCTCGAGAATGTCGTGAAGGATTGCATGCAATATAAGCGTGACACACGACGTGCGGGTCTGAAACAACCGGGGATGACCTTAGATTTATACCGGGATATCAAAACTAGGGAAAAATTATTTAAACTAACTGTAAAATACCCTGAGTGTGAACATTTAAAAGTTAAGTTCAATCTCATAAAATCCTCGATTGTAACCAGAGTACGGAAAGCTAAAAGAGATTTTTACGTAACTAGACTAGAAAATTGTATTGGAAGTTCCAAACAATTTTGGAATCTATTAAAGTTGGCCATTTATAATAAGACACGTGAAACTAAACCAAAAAATATTTCGGTAATGTTAAATGGCTCAGTTAGCGAGGACCCAAGGGAAGTTGCCAACGCATTCAATGCTTGTTTCATACATGCATGCGATTTTCCATGGCCAAATGTAGTCGTAATTATGCCAGAATATCATATAGATTTTAAATTTGATATAACCAATGTGAGTGAACAGGAAGTTAGTCGAGTCATTCAATGTTTGAAAACAGCTGCAGCCAATACATTTACATTAACGACATATGCAGACAAAACTTTAAGGGCACATTTCAGCTATATGCTGATGATGCTGTTATAAAGTATGAAAATACAAATCTTAAAGATCTTTTTGAAGATATGCAGATGGATTTGACGTTGCTAAACCTGTGGCTCAATGAAAACAAACTTCAATTAAATGCCAAAAAGACTAAGTATATGATATTTACAAATAAAAAAATATCAGAGGAAGTTATAAGAGAGTACAGGATTAGTTATGTGGGAATTCAGATAGAGCGTACGGATCAATTTAAGTACCTGGGTCTACTGATAGATGAAAAATTGTAATGGAGCGCCCATATCAATATATGGTTAAGGCTAAAATACGACCTTTTGTATTCTCAATCAAAAAACTGAAGCATATTTTGCCGCAAAGTTCCCTGTTACTAATCTACAATTCCCTTATCTTACCACAATTAATATATTTAAACCCAGTGTGGAGTGGATGCGCTGGTTTCCGTTGTGATGAGTTCGCAATTCTACAAAAAAAAAACCTAAAAAACATATACCGCCTGCCACTAAGATTTATTCAACAATCGAACTTTTTAAAAATATATCTCAACTCAGCTTAAATAATATAATTGATTTCGAATTCATAATGACAATATTTAAAATTCGAAGAGGTTTAATTAAATTTCACCTACCTCTGATTCATGCGTGTGATATTCATTCATATGGTACGAGACAGCGAGCCAAAAAACAACAATTTACTGTACACAGGTCTGAAAATGTACAACACTATACCAACCGAACTAAAAGAAATTGAAAGTATTAACTTGTTTAAGAAATGCCTAAAAATGTATTTAAGAACAACCTAAAATAAACAATCGGACTTAAAATGTCTAAATAAATAATCATTAAAATATTTACGGTGCTAATTTTAGTTTTGATTTTAATTTTATTTTATAGTGCGTTTTTGCTTTTTCTGCAATGTTTGTGCTCTTTATTGTTTAACGTAAATTTTTCTTTAGTAGTCTATTTCATTTTTAACGCTGCTTATTTAAGTCTGTTACCTGCAACACTAAGTGTTTGGTAACCAAATTAATTATTGTATCTAATTTTTAAGCAAATGAAGTAAAAAAAAAAATGCTAGTAGTAGAGTAGCACTTTACATTCAAAGATCGACGCTGTGCATTTTGGGTATATTATTTTCGACGTCTATATTTGGTAGGTAAAATGCTTTAATAGTTGTGTAATTATTTGTGGGATGACCTTAGTATAAGCGGTATATTTATTGACAAACCTATATGGTTAAAGCACACCATAAGACAATTTAAATTATTATAAATATCTTTATTGTAAAATGGCTGTTGGTGGTACAAGGTAAGATCCCTCCCTAGCCACTGAAAGCTAGCCGAATTATGAGGTGTGGTATGTGACGTCGAATACGACCCAAGCCATTCGTTACAGTACTTACCCCAAAAAAAAGCAATTTACAACACTTTTAATTTTAATGAAATCAGTGGTCCTGACATTCTAAGCGCAACAAACTAACTGCACTCTGGAGAGAAACATCTGGAGAGAAACACACACAAAAAAAAATACGAATACAAACATTTCACGTTCTTTTATACTCATTTATTTGTTTTATATTCTTTTCGCACGTGTCTTGTGCCGTAGAGCGTGTAGCACGTGTCTTTAGCTGTGGAACCACTGAGCGTGAAAGGGTTAGCAGTTTTGCAATGTCTTGGAAAAAATTATGAATTGTTCTCTGTAACTACAGAAAAAACGATGAAATTTTTAAAGTAGGATTAATACGACGATAACTCTTAAATTTTCTCATGTGAGCCTCCAAGTGTGAATTATAAAAAATGAAATTAAAATTGTATACGATCAATGAGGTATTATAACAGTATATAAAACAAATATAAATTATTTTTCAAGCCAGTACGTACACTTGATAAACATAATAGTACATTTATACATTTCTTACTTTTTGTATAAAATGGCTAATTTGAAAACTGTATTTTGCACATTTTTATTTAATTTGTCATATAAATAACTTTATTTAAAAGCTAAAGCTTTTTATACAAATAATTGTTGCACGCGTTACGAATTTTATCAAATATATAAAAAAAAATTATACAAAATTGAAAACCAGTAATTTATCAACTTTAACAAAATTTATTATTTTCTGTGTTGCGCACACTGCATTTCAAAAACTCACTTATTCGATTATCTAAGTTTTATTATTCCTCTAACATTTCCCATATTAACAATTTTTAAAACACAATTAAAATTTCGACACGAACACACTATCCCCCCTTACCCGTTACACTTTCCATAATTAAACCTTTCAAAACCATTCGAATATTCGGTTCGTACATTACGTTTAGCACACATGAACATAATATTCTAGAAAATGACATCAAAATTCCAATTCCTTATACGAGAAAAAAAAATCGTTTAAATTGAAATGGTACGAAAAAAAAATTCATTTAAACTGTTTTAAATTCTATAAATTTTAAATTTTTATCAAATAGTAGCAAAAAATAAATTTGAATTTTGTTAAAAAATTTATATTTCCACTCGTATATCGTATTATCGCAAATGACGAATGAAGCATCGAACGAAATTTTTTCTGTTTGGGATTCTTATATTGATGATGGTAAATATTGTCATGCTTCATTCGTATAATTGTATCGATTAATCCTCTTAGTACATCTGCACATATTTTAATGCTTTGCTTCTAAATCAAATTATCGATCGGGCCGGATGACATTTCAATTGCGAATTTTAAGCTTTTCTCATACATTCTCATTTCTATAGGCGATACAGAGTACCATAATCCCGTTAAAGCAGCTTAACGATTGTTGTTATAGCGATTATAACCCAAAGCACAACGAAAAACTTGTTAGATGTTCGCTACTTTGTAACTACCTAGGACTATAATTTCGGTAATATTAGGATTTAATTTTCGGATGAGAAACACCGCATAACTTTTCAACTATTTGCATTTTACTGTAATTTTAAGAAAAATTATAAAGCAATGTACTTCAAGAAATAAATGTTTACGCTGTGTAAGACAGCTGGAAGTTGCGTCTTTCCATCTAAGCTTGCAATCGAGAGTCATGCCAAGGTATTTGGCTGTATTTGCATTTGGAACCTGCCATGAATTAAGTTCCACTGGAATTCAGGTAACTTTCTGGTTTGTGAAGTTTACGTGAACCGATTTTGCCTCGGTTAGGCTAATGCGCCATTGCTTTGGCCAGCTTTTCACTGAGTTTGTTGAAATTTTGTCGTTGCTTCTGATATGCTCTTTCCAGTTGCCAGAATAGCTGTATCGTCTGCAAATGTTGCTATGGTAGCACCATAGCTGGCTTTGGTGTACAGGATACACAATATAGGACCCAGTACGCTACCTTGTGATACGCCTGCTGCTATTCTCTTTAGTTCAGAGTACCCTCCGTTATATTTTACACGGAAATGCCGATCTGCAATGTAAGATTTAAGAACTTGATAGAACTGCTTAGATAGATCTCGATGCAATTTAAATTCATGTCCTTGGTACCAAACTTTGTCGAAAGCTTGTGCTACATCTAATAAGATACTGGATCATATTTTCTTTTTCTCAAGTGCGTCTTCTATTATGTCCGTTATTCTGTGAACTTGTTCTATCGTAGAGTGATTTGGCCTAAATCCAAATTGGTGTGGTGAAATTAAATTTCGTTTTTCTATTATTGGCTTGAGCCTCTTGAGCAGTAATTTTCGAAATAATTTTGAAATGCCAGAAAGTAGTGAAGTCGGCCTGTACAACTTTTTGTGGTTTACTGGTTTTCCTGGTTTAGGAATCATAATTACTTAAGCAACCTTCCACTGACGTGGGACGTATTACCGTCTGAAGGCAGCATTGATTATTTGAACCAATTTTAGTAATCCCTTCTCGGGAATGGCTTTTACGACTTGGCAGGTAATTAAATCATAACCTGGAGCTTTTTCCACATTTAAATTGCACTTAATCTCATCTTTCAATTCCTGTAATGTTACAGATCGCTAATTGTTAATTGTTGTTATGTTTTCATCTGCAGTTTGCCTAAGTAACGGTTGAAAGGTTTCTCTCAAGTGAGCAGCAAAAAAAGTAGCTTTTTGCTTGTCAGTTTTGGCCTAGGTTCCTTCCTCATTTTTAATAGGCGGCACATGCATTTTGGTCCTATTTAATCCTTTTGTTGCTTTCCAAAGGGTAATCAGAGTCTTTATGATCAGTGAGACCATTTAAGTACTTATTAATAGTTTCGTTCTTAATTTCTTTTATAAGTTGTTTCAGTTTATTGCACAGATAATTTATCATTTTTTTGTTTTCCGGGGCGCGTGTCCTTTGCCAAGTCTTTCTTCTTTCTCTCTAACTAATTCCCTGACTTCAAGAGGATAATTTTGATTCCTACGGCATTCGGTATGATTAGTAGGATAACTTTCCTATGTGCTTGTTGAATAATAGTATTGTTAAGTACCTCCAGTTCGTCTTCCAATTGTACCGATGTTTTATTTGGAACTTGAAGGTTTATTTGATCTTCAATTAGTTTTTGGAATAGGCCCCAGCAGTTTTATTATTTGTTAGCTTAGGCAAGTTATCCTTATCAAGCTGCGCTAGTCCGTTCGCGTTCCAAGTGAAAATTCTTAATATTCTGCTCATTTTAATATAAGAGGACCGTTGCCCCGTTCGTGGTTTCTTGCTTTTCTAGACGCCTATATAAAGCTTCTAAACCTCGTTCTTGCTTTGCTAGCCTAGCATTTATGGCTTCTATGCTTCTACAAATCCTTTCAAGAGGGTCATCGTCTAAGCCTTGGGAGTTTTTTGGCTACTTCACATCCTCTGTAATTCGCAGGATGATGCCCTTTACAGTACATACATTTTGCAGGGTTGTTTCTACTTTCCTTACACTCTTTTGCGTTGTATTTTCCAGCACATTTTACGCATCTAGGATTCCTGACTGCAATACTTTTGCGTGTGGTTGAAACCTTGCTATTTGCATTGAGGTATTCGCCTCTATTTTAACCCTCTCTCGTATTTAGAATTGCTTTGATGTTAATTTTTTTTCAACTTTCTCCTTTTTATTAGAAGTAAGCATACAGAGTGGGAGCCCTCCTTTTTACTTCATTGGTCTCACCTTTCTCTCGTTTTAGAATATTTACTGCATCTTCTATTTGCAGATCTTTTACCAGGTTCTCCATTATTACTTCCTTCTTACACGTTGGATGAAGGCATCTAACCTAGGCCATAACCTTAATTGCACGGTTGTTTTTATTTTATATTTTTGAAAGACCGTAAAGTGAAATTGCGTGATATATAGCTGAAATTGTAAATATATCAATGGAACGCGTTGGTAATATTTTGTACAAACATTTGTCCATGAGAAAGCTGTGTTTGAAGTGGTTACCGCGTTTGCTCACAAATAAAAAAGATTTTATGCGGTATGTGCCAATGAATAGAACATGGATCCACCATTATACACCAAAGTCAAATCGGCAATCAGCTGAATGGCGAGAGGTCGGTGAACCTCGTCCGAAGTGACCAAAAGCCCAACAGTCGGCTGGAAAGGTTATTGAGTTGGTATTGCACATGATATAGTATTCGTTGACTACCTTGAGAATGGCAAAAAGATCAAAAAGCGAATATTATATCGCGTTATTGGTGCGTTTGAACGAAGAAATTGCTAAAAAACGACTTTAAATGAAGAAGAAAAATTGCACTTTCATCATGGCAATGCACCATCCCACAAGTCGATCGCAACAATGGCAAAACTGTACGAATTGCATCAACATCCACAATATTCGCCACATTTGGCCCCAGCGATTATTTTTTGTTTGCAGACTTCAAATGAAGATAAATCGTTCTACAAAAAATGTATCGAAAGTGGGAGAGTGATTGTTTCCCTCTAGAAGTAAGAGAGAAAGATTCTCTCTCTCTTGTTTGGACTGATTGTTTCGCTCTAGAAGAAATTTATGTGGATGAACAAAATGTATTTTAGCCAAAAAAATTGTGTATTCTTTATTAGATCGGGAACGGTTCAGGCGATGTATTATATACGTAAATAAATATGGCTAAGATTTTGGTGCATGTAAAAATTAAAAAACTGAATACACAACAAAAAATTATATCTCAAACTATTGGTAATGTAAATATATGAAGCAATTCAGAAATTATAAAATTAAAAATTAATCAAAATTGTTAGATTAGGTTTCAGTGGTTGCTATCGCACACTTAGGCCAGTTTTGGCCCATAGTGATACCACAGGATCCGACATCATTAAACTCATAAATGGTCTGCCCTGCAATTTCCCTCAACGTCAGAATGGCCCGGAACTCAAACGAACTGGATATTGAAATGTTTACTCATCTCGTTACGAGATGTGTGACAATCCAACGCCACCCTTGACACCAGGGAAATTGAATTAAGTGAAAGCATGGCCGCCCGACTGTGCACTCAGATAGTGTCATCAGTCAACGATATTATACTGCGCTTCAACCAGATCATGACCTATTAAATCGCTATAACTTCAGCCTGGCACATTCCACACAGAACACACCAGCTCCCACTCCACCATCGAGGTTTGAGCCGGCGGTAAAGATTTTAACTACTCCGGTCTCCATAATGAGACCATTCTTCCAATCGTTCCTAGAAGTAAAGTACAAAAGGGGTGTTATATAATCAAAATTCATAGAATTGGCTATAGTTGAGTACCCTTTTTGCAGGAACTACCACCTTGAAATCGCTGATAGCCGGCGGCCGTATTGACCGCCATTTGCTTACCCATGTGATATCCAACGGTAGAAGGTACAGCATGACCTCTAAGGCACTAGCAAGTTTAGGCTGTCCTCTGCATCTTCGCCATCATATTTCTGTATGATAATTTCTCCAGAGCTGGCTACATACACTCACACCCTACAGTAGTACGGGCCTTGCAACTGCCGTCTAAAGCCAGTTTCAAGCCCCATTTCTTTCCGATGGCATTTTTACAAGAGTAGGGTGCCACAGTGGCCTTCTTTACTCTTTTTATCATGTTTACTGAGCTTACTGTCGAGAAGAATCCCTAGGAATCTCGCCCTATCACTAAGGGCCAGCATAGTACCATGGATGGTACCATGGATCAGTAAGGGCCAGCATAGAAACTTGGTGGATCCATTATTGGAATTTTATATCTCCTAGTGAAAAAGGCCAGCTCTGTTTTAGATGGGTTAATACAAAATCCACATCTACTGGGTCAACCCGCAGTGATTAATAACACATTATGCATCACATCTTTGATTGTACATAGGTGCTTCCTCGAGACAGCGATCGCTACGTCATCGGCATAAGAACAACACCTATTCCTTCTCCTTCTGTTCCAATAGTAGTCCATTGATTACTACATTTCAAAGAACGGGAGAGAGGAGTTCCTTGAACACCCAGTTTTCTAACGGAGACTTCCTTCACTTCCTCCACTATAACCCTCCTCCTGCGGTGATTAACTAGTCTGATTACAGGGTATTCAATCTCAGGTGGCAACAATCCTTCCCTAATTGCCTTCATCTTCATGTTGTTGAAAGCGCCTTCGATATCGATGATCTTTGGGATGTACTTCAGCTTGAGGCACCTTTTGAAGATAACCTCCAGCCAGGGTAGTAAGATCTCCGAGTTCTTCTTAAAGAACTTAACACTTAAAACCGACTTAAAGAGCTTAAAACTTTTCTCTAATTAGCCTCCTCTGTACACAAAAATTGGACGCTGCAATCATCCCTAGACCCGCAGTCAACCAAAGGCCCAGCAATCGACGCATCCTCACTACCCGGGAAGTGAGTTTCCATCAAAAAATCAAGAGTCTCTTCACTAGAAACCGTCCATTCGCCATCCGGTTTTATCAGATAGACTGGAACAGCTGGACTAGTAGAGAGAATGTTTCTTAAGCACGAGGTATCCGAGACCCCTTCCATTCTGTCACAGAAGAGCCTCCACGAATTCCTTTGCGCCTTCCTTGTTTCCCTTTTGTATTCTCTGGGGCATTGAAAGCAGACCTACAGACTCTTCGGGACTCCGCAAGTGCCGAGGTCCACCAAACAGTTTTTCGCTTTCCTTTCAGCTTTGGTAATGGGAAAGCTTTTCCCATAGAGGTATTTCTAACCCTAGTAAAAGTATCCACCATTGAATCCAGATCACTATCCGTGTTGGGGAGTCCTGGGACTCTAGATGGAATCCTGCCCTCCAATACCTCCGTATATACGCGCCATACTGTTCTCCGGGGATTCCTGAACACACTGATTTGTATTTTGGAGATTGAGTTTAAACGTTAGGTACCGATGGACAGAGAAGGAATGCTCCTTCGCCACCCTCCTTTCCCTGATCATACAGGGTGGCTGATGAAAGCTGATACCAAAAAAAAATAATAACTTTTTTTCTATGTAATTAATCTGTTCCAATTGTATTTTATTTTATAAATTGATTTTTAAATTTAACGAAAATGGAGAATTGGGCCACTGAAAAAGAATTTGGATTGTCTGCCACTATTACGCATTGGAGTTTGGACTCCTCCTAGCAGATGGACTATAATGAGGCTCGTAAACAATTTTACTGAGCATGGGTCAATCGCAAGAAATCCTTATCATCGAAACCCTTCAGTTCAGATGCGGGAAACTATCGCTGCTGTAGCTACTGCCATACAAGACAATCCCAGAGTTTCGACAAGGAGTTGTGCGTTCAAATGGGTATCAGCAGACAATTAAGCACAATGGTTTGAACTTATTCCCTTTTAAAATTCATAACAAACAAACTCAACGCAGCAGACATGCCGATTAACTTGGAATTTTGCTAGAAGATCCTTCAAATGGTGGAAGTGGACGAAAACGTCTTAAACTGTCTTTTTATGTCTGGCGAGGCCCATTTTGATCTAAACAACAATATTAATAAACAAAATTGTCGAATATTGAATTGATTCTAACCCACAGATACTTCATGAAGCGGAATTACATCCACTTCGCGTAACAGTGTGGTGTGCAGTTTCATCAAAGTGCATTATCGGGCCTTACTTTTTCGAAGAGAACGGTGTTACTGTTACGGTCACTGCAGACCGATAATTAAAAAGGTTGAAAAAGTTTTTTTTATTCAGAACTACGCCAAAGAGAATCACTTTCAACTCTGTGTGGTTTCAACAAGATGGTGCAACTCCTCACATAGACCGGCCAGTTATGACAGAATTGCAGCAAAAATTCTCCAATAAGCTGATTTCAAGAAACTCCACATTCCGTTGGCCCCCAGGTCTCTTGATCTTACTGCGCCTAATATTTTCTTGTGGGGTTATTGCAAACAGGCAACACAAAACCAACAAATTTAAATGATTTAAAGCAATCCATTCGAACGATAATTGAGGCAATTCCCGCTGCAACTCTTCAGGCAGTAATGAATAATATTTTGCTGAGATGTCGCACATGCGTCAACGTGCGTGGTGGCCATTTAAATTCCATTATTTTAAAAACCAATCCATCGGAGACCAGAGTAACATCTAGAGCCTCCTAGAGGTCTCTTGCTAATAATAAAGGTGGGTTGCCGACCTATATTACTAATAATGCGGTTAGTTCCTAAAAGAAATTCGAAACTTACTCCTGTCATTAATGTCCATGCTACCCCAGATGGTATGGTACGCGTTCGCTTGGCACCCTAGGATAACTCCCACCTTTCTCCTTTCCGCGTCACAAACAAATGACCATTTATATTATTTTCCACCAGTATACATGATTTTTGATCAGAACTGGGTCCTCCTCTGACTTTCTGAGAAGTAGCGCCGCCGAAGCAGCATTGGTGTGATGTAGATTTATTTGCACAAACCTGATCATTGGTAACATAACAGCATTTACTCACCTTATCCGAGTCTGTGCTACGTCGGTTAGTTAGACCCGATGGAGTCGACGGTATCCTTTGTGTCAATCCCTCCGCGGTCCCTAAACTTAAGGAGGTCGACATTTTCCCCTCAGCGTCCGATGTGTCTCCTAAAGATAGTCGATCCCTAAGATCCCTGCCACTGGCACCTCTCCAGAGGAAGCATCACAGCTAGGGGCTCGAGCTTCCCTCAACGGGCTGGAGCTACAAGTATTGTAAATATATTGAACATTTTCATTTGTTTTATTATTTTCTTAATTAATTTATTTTTTTTTGATTTGGTAAATATTTTTTTTTGTGTATTCATGTCGCGAAACATGTAAATATTTTGTAGTTTAGTAAATCTAGAATAATGGTTGTTCCTAGGCATTGTTTTTGCCTTAAGGTAGTATCTTAAAACCTACGCAGTAGACACTTCAGCGAACTGAGCTACCGGTGTCACCACACTAGGATATCGATAACCAAAATTTACGTCATTGCATTCTATTCTGTTTGCAAATGAAAAAAATGCTGCTCATGCTATGGAATTGATTAATTTGACTTTGAGTAAGCATTCTGTGAGTCATTTAACAGTGTAAAGGGGTTTTGAAAATTTCATGATGGCAATTTTAGCCTTGAGGACGATCCACGTCCAGTTACATAAAACATTTTGAAGACGAAGGACTTAAAGTTTTACTGAATTAAAAATCTGCGTTAAACTCAAAAGAAGCTTGCAGAACAGTTGGCAGTTATTCACAGTAATGGGGTTAATTTAATTATTGGCAGTAATAGGAAAAACACAGAAAGAAGGAAAATGGGTAAACTTACCGAAGAAAACAAAAACGAAAGATACGTTGTACGAAAATCCTAAACACAGAAAACCATGTGGGTTAATTCAAGCCAGCCATCAACATCATGAACAACATGATGATCTTCAGGCTGAGAAGTTTTACAGCATGCGGCGTATTCTCCAGATTTGGCTTCATTCAGATCGATGACATCATATTTGAAAGACCAGTGGTTCAAGAAAGTTGATGTGCAAAAATGGATCGATAACTATTTTGCTTCGAAACCACCAAATTTTTATCGCGAAGGCGTTCACCATCTATCTGGTGAATGATAAAAGACCAGAGATAATTAATTTTTGTAACAATTATATTTTTCAATAAAGTTGAATTTGAGCAAAAACCCAGAGTTTCTACTTGCACCCCTAATGGAGATCTACAAATCGCTGACAATTCCTGTAGTTACTGGACACTAACATCACGGGACAGCCGAGCGTAAATTAGTTCGTATGATCGGAATGAAAGTTCATAGTTTGCCTCATAAAATGGGAGATAGCAGTGATGTCGGCCCGAAATCGGTCAACTGGCACTGACACCTTATATAAGCTGATTGACAAATCAGTCTGGGCTATAGAGAAGTTACTGAAATTCTTTGGGCTTGAGTAATACAGCGAATGGTAAATCTGCAAAATCTTTAGTTCTAAATTTTACATGAGTACTATACTTACGGAGGGAAGAGGGAGTGTGGAACGGAGATATATTGCGATAACATCACCACCATCGCTTCAAGCAACTGTTGCTTGCGTTAGCACAACTTTGGTTGATCGCATGGGAACAGCATTAAATGAAAGCTGTAAACTGGAAGGAAAACGAGATTATATCCCCCTTTCCTCCCGCCATCCCAGTATGCCTCATTCAGCAGCAGAATGCCCTTTCCTTTTATCATTTCACAGTTTTTTAAATTTCCAAAAAAATCCGTTTTAATTGAATATATACGCAAATATTTTATAAAAATAATTAAATGGAAAACATTAATGCTCAATCAAAAGCACAGAACAAAATAAAACCTGCAAATCCCTAAATAACTTGTGCTTTCCTATACGAGACCATAAATATTTTATACAAACGTTATTATCACATGTGTAACTTACTACAATTTCGATTTATAAAATAAAACAAATCAAAATTATGTTGTAAAACTCATAAATGGAATGAATCGAATATAAAGTAATATACATAAAAAACATACAAGCCCAAAATAGCCATAACCCTTTTTCGTTTCCAATCACCCTCTGATGGTATAAGACCAAACAAAAAAAAATTGTTGGTAAAAAAATACAAAGTTGTCCATCGAGTCAACTGAGATTACACACATATTCCAATTTTTTTGTTGTCATTCTCATTCTGCAATATAGGTATACCTACAATGGGATGAAAACGCCAATACAGTAGATTTTATATTCCGAAATTTCCATCACAAAATACACCGCACCGGCAACAAACAAAATCATATAACTCACCCCAATATCTCATCACTAAATTATAACGATAAAAAAATAGTAGAAGGCGACTCATTTTTGTGATATCATAAAAATCTATGAGACATTTGTATGTGTGTGTGTGTGTGTGTGTGTGGGTGTGTGTATATGTGGTAGTAAGGGTTTTGTTAGACATCAATATTCTGAAATCAATTCAATTTCACCGAAGGAAAACAAACAACATGGAACACCCCATAAAGTATGGAAACTGTTATACACACACTGTGTCGATGAGTTTTTGTTTCGAACACGAATAACAGCAAAATTGTTTCTTTAAGGTATTGTTTTAGTGGAGATGCGAATCGGATCGTGTCGAGGCCATAAATCATTTTGGAAATGTATTTCGAATGTGTGGTCTACGGAGTAATTTCATTTCACTATAGGCATTAATAATAAATTAGCTTAGAACGTCTAACGTTAATAATGAGAGCGCTCGCACTCTAGGTTCTATAATTTAGTTTGCAGAAGTCTTAAGATTCATAAGATAAAATAAACTTTTGTTTTACAGAATAATGTTTTCAGAATAGATGAAATCAACTTTGTCTAATTCTACCATTTCATCATATTTCATATTTTTATTAATTCAAAATTCTTGTATACACCAACCAGCCAACCAACCAACTTTCTATTTTTCGTTAAAGTTATTTTTTTTAGTACTTAATATCATAAATTTATTGTTATTTTATCGTTATTTATCTTAGATATAATTCTTAAAAGTATAACAGTAACGAAAACCAAGATAAAAAAGTTATTTCTAAGATGTGTATAAGAAGTTGATTCCTTTCTTTGGAATTTCCTTTCCCATTCTTCTTATAATTTTATTATTTATTTACTTTAAGTTTGTTAAGAAAATACAAAGTGAAAATTTTACATTTTTCACATGAATAAGTTTTACAAAAATATTTTTCCTGTACTCATCTTCATATCTATCTACTCGTATAAGACTACCTTCTACCGATTGCTAAATTTCTATGATCTTTTTATTTTATTGATTGAAGTTTCACCTGAAAATTTATGATTTGCTTACTTTGTGTTTCGTCTATAAAGGCACACATATGTATATACCGACAATACCTGTTTATCTTTATTTTCAATATACTGTGCTCGATGTATGTTTACAAATTAAAGTCGAAAAGTTTTTGAGTGCGCTACATAGATAGTATGTAGCTATTAGCAAAGGAAAATAGAACGTAACCAACAATGTTTGGGAAAAATACAAAACGATGTATCCTCCTCTCGTGGAAATTAAAGTCTTTGAATTTTATGTGCGCTTTCGTTTAAACTTTGAACTTTTAATTTGAATATTATACAAAGATTATGCGAATAGGATGTGCAATTGACAACCTAGGAGGGATTGAAAACTTTAAAAATATCGCATAGCCTTAATCTTATAAGCGAGTATGACAAAACTCGTAGGGGCAATTCTCCGAAAACCAAATCATCGAAATAGCAGTTAACGAAAAAGGCGAAACACTAAAAACGACAATTCGCAGAAAACGTCAATTCAAAGAAAACATTCGATTCAAGTTTGTGCTAACAAGAACAACAAAGTAAAATACAGTGCAAATAGTTAATTGGAAGAAATTATTTCAAATACCAAAAAATTGTTGTTGCTTTCATTTCTGCGAGTTTTGACAAATTTTTTTAAGAAATTCTATTCTCATTCACCGATGTGAAGTTTGTGCCAAAATTCAAAAATTGTAGCTTCTCAAATTGACAGAAAGTGTGAACACATGGTTTTTTTTAGATTAAATAGATTTAAAAATAAATATATTGCAAAAATAAAAAAAAGTTCAGGTTTGAAGCAAAGCAGGTTGCAAAAGCTAAATCCAGTGTTTAATGAAATTGTGTGGTTTAATGAAACATTATTTATTTTGTTGAAAGTTCAGAAATCCAAAAAGGAATTAAATATCGATCTTCTTTATAATCTATCTATCTAATCTATCTAATCTATCTAACCTATCTAATCTATCTAGTCTATCTAACCTATCTAATTTATCTAATCTAACTAATCTACCTAATCTATCTAATCTATCTATCCAATCTATCTATCTAATCTATCTATCTTATCTATCTATCTAATCTATCTTGTAACGAAGTGGTTATTACCGTTTCGATATATCGGTTCTCTCGCATACTTGGGGTAGAGTAGTTCTTCCGGCTGGGAGTATTCTATAAAAAAGAATGTACCAATTCACCATCGTTCAAAAGCTACATTAGGTTTGCGACAATAATTTCAAAACCATATCTAATTCGGGTAGTTTTCCATATGGCGTGGAACTGATTTGGCGGTGGATCACAATCTCACTATTGTTTTAATTAACACATTATATTTCATTTTTGTAATTCATTTTGAAAATTAATATATAAGTGACTATATTTGTTAAGAAAAATAATCAAAGCTGTACTACTTTTAATTAAACTAATTCTAAACTATACTATCATACTTAAATCTATAGGTACCTTTTTTACTGTATCGTGGTCATTATTTTTTTTTTGAATTACGCGTAACCCGATTATCTTTATTCAGCCTTCTTATTCTAATAAGATCCGTTGAAATTCTCCGTGGGATGGTGTCAGTAGCTTATATTGGCGTACCGCTTGTCGTATTTACGTGGTAACTTGGGTAATACAATTACAGCCAAAGTTACTTTTTTATTCACGATATTTTTGCACGTGTTGGATTACAAGTCGTATTGTATCGTTATGCTTAAGATAATCCAGTGGTCTAAGGTCCACAACCACACCGTTACGTAGACTCAATATCGGGAACAGGGACTGTATGATGGTGTCTATTTTGCACGGCTAAGCTCAGGTCTGTCGTGGGTCTTGCTACAGTATGTTCGGGATCTAGTTTAACCCGTCAAGATAATACTAATAATATAATGCTTTATAACAAATTTAGCTAAATACGATATTCCACTATATTTTAATTAAAAGGTTTCCATCGTTGCACTGACTACGTCCCATTCTTATAGCAGACTGATATAGACATTATGTACATGACGCAAAATCAGAAGAAAAGAAACAAAAGAAATTTCAATGAAATCAAAATAACCAAACTGAGAATATAACAACCAAATAGTAATAATAAAATAATAAGACGATAATAGCTAAGATTATAATATATATATACAATTTAGAAATTTGCTTTGAAAATAACTCAGAGCCCAATATAAAGCTCCATAAATACAATGAATTAAAGTAATATGAAACGACTTACCCCAAGGCCTAGTACTTACACCTGGTCTTGTTAGTCCTGTTATCAAAAAAAAAAAGTTAATTTCGCGACGAAATTTACACGAAAGTTACAGTTATTTTCAAACACAATTGAAAACTATCAATTATACATAAGAAAGTAATACTTAAATTAATTATTAAAACAATTATTAAGAAGCAAGAGAGAGCAAAAAAAAAATATTTTAATTACCAGTAAAAATAAATCGAATTTAATCCTAAATATATTTAGAACAGAAAAAAATGATCAAGACCGAAAAAAAAAATCTTTAAGCTAATCGTTACATTAAGGGGTTATATAACAACACATAGAAGTTGTCATAAGTTTTTTTTTCTATAACCGCACATGAGTTTTACGCAAACCGTTAATGCCCTTGCATCCCATGTGGTACTTAACGACACAAACACCACTTTTCTAAATTCCGCACCTCTCCGGACCGAAATAGTTCACAAAATCGTAATATGGTTTTTTTTCTTGCACCCTATCGAGCATCAACACTTTTTTCTTCCAAGTTGCAATTAACCAAATATACACGTCTACCCGTAAGGCCGCACGTTGGAATCCTTGTTTCTTCTAAAATAAATAAGAATCCAAACGAAAAGCATAACCAACTAAACTCGTGAAACTGCACCTCCAGTACAACGTAACCACACAATACGTACAATACAATATTTCATCCACAGTCGCAGCAATACGGTGCCGGACCCCCACGGGTTCCGACTTAAAACCCACCGACTAAGCGGCCCTCGAATTTGTGTTTTTTTTTCCTTTTTTTGTTTGTTTTGTGCACTACGTTTTGTTCACACCACTAATTGATTTGTGCTTTTCGATTTTTTTTTAATAAAATTATGTTACTGTATCACTACTATATCACACTGTACTGTGCACACAATCGCGAGTTTTTTCGTTCAAATGTTGGAGACTGAATGCCGTATCATCTGAATATTTTTTCCTAATTAAAATTTTTAATTGGTATGCATATTCGTATGCGTAGAGAAACTGTACATATTGACAATATTGAGAGTATTTAAACGATGTGAAAAACTTAACAAAATTTGCTATTTTAAAATTTTCGCGAGTGTGCATTCAATATTTTAACAGTGTAATTCAACAAAAACTTGAACAGAAATGATTGAAAAAAGTTAAAAGTAAACTCATTCCATTTTTTGTGTTGTTCAATATATTTTTCGAGCCCGATTATAGATCGTCCCACGCATTTATATTACATACATTAAATTGTTTACTTTAGGGCGACGACTTATTCAATTTTTTGTCATTGGCACCGGTTTGCTGTTTGTTATAAGGAGCTAATCCTAGACATTTCCACGTTAAATCACATAACTAATAGGCTTTCAAAATATCATGGTAAGATTTAGGGCTAGTGAGATGCACTATGAATTAACAAGCTTTCAATGGGAAATCTTCGACAATTTCTCTCACTTATGGCAGCCTTACCATATACTTCTATAAGCAATCGATCCTCCTCAGTTGTAGATTTCCTCAAGTTAAAGAAGTAAACCAAAAGTTCATTTTGGACATTTTCACAAAAAAAATATGGTGGTGATGCAAAATCGCTATTATTTTAAGGTTATGTTGTTGACAGATGTCCAACCTTAGGGTCTGCTATTTTACATCGGCCAATTTTAACAATAACTTACTGGTGGCCTCATCTTTCATCGGATGGCGGGGACATATTTGTATACATAGATATTGGGATACCTAGACATCTAATCTATCTATCTAATCTATCTAATCTATCTAACCTCGCTAATCTATCTAATCTATCTAACCTATCTAATCTATCTAATCTATCTAATCTATCTAATCTATCTAATCTATCTAATCTATCTAATCTATCTAATCTATCTAATCTATCTAATCTTTCTAATCTATCTAAACTATCTAATCTATCTAATCTATCCAATCTATCTAATCTATCTAATCTATCTAATCTATCTAATCTATCTAATCTATCTAATCTATCTAATCTATCTAATCTATCTAATCTATCTAATCTATCTAATCTATCTAATCTATCTAATCTATCTAATCTATCTAATCTATCTAATCTATCTAATCTATCTAATCTATCTAATCTATCTAATCTATCTAATCTATCTAATCTTTCTAATCTATCTAATCTATCTAATCTATCTAATCTATCTAATCTATCTAATCTATCTAATCTATCTAATCTATCTAATCTATCTAATCTATCTGATCTATCTATAGGGTGGGCCAAATATTTTTTTTAAATGCAATAAAACAAAACGTTCTCAATATTTTTTCAAATTAATTTTTTCATTGTAAAGAACAATCCTTCCGATTAATTATGATATACTATTTCATTCAATTGACTTCCTCGACGCTCTTGACGTACCCCGTACGTTCAGTCCAATTTTTGAGCACATTTTCGATGGTATGCGGCATTATGTCTTCAATGTCAATGCGAATATTGTATTTGAGAGTGTCAATCGTTGCTGGTTTATCGGCGTAACACTTAATTTTGACGGCACCCGAAAGATAGTAGTCCAACGGCGTCAAATCACAGCTCCGAGGCGGCCAAATAACATCAGCTTTTCGGCTGGTAATTCGATCTTCGAAGACAGTGCGTAAAAGATCAATTGAAACGTGTGCTGTGTGGTTCGGAGAAACCAAATGTTGCCTATGTCCTCCTCTTCAAGTGCCGGGAACAAACAATCGTTTATCACGGCGCGGTAGCGCTCACCATTGACAGTAACTGCGGCTCCTTGCTCATTTGCAAAGAAAAATAGCCCAATGATGCCACCGGACCAAAATCCACACCAAACAGTCACTCGTTGAGGATGCATCGGCTTCTCTACGATCATGTGCGGGTTATCCTTGCCCCAAATGCGACAATTCTGCTTGTTTACATAGCCGCCAAGATGGAAATGCGCCTCATCCGAAAAGATGATTTTTTTGCCAAAATCGGCATCTTCTTCAAGTCGATCGCAAACTCACTCAGCGAACCGAAAACGAAATGGGTGGTCACTTTGCTTCAATTCCTGAACCAATTAAACTTTATACGGTGTCATACCAAGGTCTTTATGCAGAATTCGTTGCAATGTTGTGCGTGAAATCGGCTACAGCATCAACATTTTCGGGTGTACGCTTGGTTGGCTGCTTGGCTCATGTTGGTTTATTAATTAGCACGCCTGTTTCTTTAACTTCATTCACAAAATAACGCACATGTGGAGCTCCCGATGCTTCGTTTCTTCAGAAAACCGCACACAATTTTCGCACCCTTTCTGCAATATTACCATGATTTTCGAAGTAATGTTTCAATATTTGAAGGATAAAACTAACTTTCTGTCAAATCAGAAGTGACATAACCCTTACCATACAAATAACCGCTAGTTAAAAAAAAAGTTAGATGGCCCACCCTGTATATATAATATATCTATCTAATATATATATATATATATATATATATATATATATATATATATATATATATATATATATATATATATATATATATATATATATATATATATAACGGGTGATTTTTTAAGAGCTTGAGAACTTTTTTTTAAAAAAAAACGCATAAAATTTGCAAAATCTCATCGGTTCTTTATTTGAAACGTTAGATTGGTCCATGACATTTACTTTTTGAAGATAATTTCATTTAAATGTTGACCGCGGCTGCGTCTTAGGTGGTCCATTCGGAAAGTCCAATTTTGGGCAACTTTTTCGAGCATTTCGGCCGGAATAGCCCGAATTTCTTCGGAAATGTTGTCTTCCAAAACTGGAATAGTTGCTGGCTTATTTCTGTAGACTTTAGACTTGACGTAGCCCCACAAAAAATAGTCTAAAGACGTCAAATCGCATGATCTTGGTGCCCAACTTACCGGGCCATTTCTTGAGATGAATTGTTCTCCGAAGTTTTCCCTCAAAATGGCCATAGAATCGCGAGCTGTGTGGCATGTAGCGCCATCTTGTTGAAACCACATGTCAACTAAGTTCAGTTCTTCCATTTTTGGCAACAAAAAGTTTGTTAGCATCGAACGATAGCGATCGCCATTCACCGTAACGTTGCGTCCAACAGCATCTTTGAAAAAATACGGTCCAATGATTCCACCAGCGTACAAACCACACCAAACAGTGCATTTTTCGGGATGCATGGGCAGTTCTTGAACGGCTTCTGGTTGCTCTTCACTCCAAATGCGGCAATTTTGCTTATTTACGTAGCCATTCAACCAGAAATGAGCCTCATCGCTGAACAAAATTTGTCGATAAAAAAGCGGATTTTCTGCCAACTTTTCTAGGGCCCATTCACTGAAAATTCGACGTTGTGGCAGATCGTTCGGCTTCAGTTCTTGCAATGTCAAAGCATACTGAGCATCTTTCTCTTTGACACCTTGTCTGAAATCCCGCGTGATCTGTCAAATACTAATGCATGAAAATCCTAACCACAAAAAAATCACCCTTTATATATATATATATATATATATATATATATATATATATATATATATATATATATATATATATAATAAAAACTCTATTAACTTTACTAAAAACTATGATGTAAAACAAAATAAATATTAAAAGTTTTAAACATATATATATAATTTATAGATACGAGTATATAGATATAGATATATATAGACCACGAATATGAGAGTCGCGTTACAGAACGACTCATCAACTGCTAATTTTTCCAAACAACTGTTGGCGCTTGGCCATGGTCAAATTCTTGTTGATGTTTCGTCCGGATTGATTTCGTTTCCCTCGAATTTTTGCATGTTCACAATGTCGAAGGAGGAGCTTATCACGAAAGTGTTTCCAGACATCCGCCGAAATTATATGAATCACAATTGACTCAACGAACGAGCGATTTAGCAGCGAAGAACAAGGATGTAGACAATCTGAATTACTTGATTTAAAACCAAATCGCTAGGGAAATGCATTGTTACAAATCCGTTGACTTTGTGACCAATCAAGACGAGGCAATCAACTATCCTTAACTTGCCGGGAATACCACCGCATACCTTGATGCTCAAGATCGGACATATGATAATCATGCTACGCAAACTGAACCATCCGAGATTGTGTAATAGACTACGATTGTCCCTGAAGAAACTGATGAACAACGTGCTTCAACCGACGATCATCAAGGGCAAATTCAACGAATAGGATGTTCTAATTCCAAGAACTCCTCTGATTTCAACTGACATTCCGTTCGATTTCAAGCACATTCAGTTCCCCATTCATTTGGCGTTCACTATGACGATTAACAAATCGCAAGGTCAATCGTTGGAAGTGTGCGGAATAACGCTGGAATTTCCGTGTTTTTCTCATAGTTAGTGGTGCGTCGCGTGTTCGAAAGTTGGCAAACCATCAAACAAAACGAAAAATATGGTTTACCACAATGCATTATATTGATTTGCGTCTGTATTTGATTTAACTCCACTCGAATAAATACATTGAATTATTTTGGATTCCAATTGACTCCAATTCATTTCTACACTGAGAGAAAAATCCAAAAAACAATTCAGGTTTCGATTAATGCCTGAGTTTGAATCGACATTTCATTTACTTTTCACGTCCCTTAAGCTAGCAGAACCTATACAGCAAAACATTACAAGATTTTATGAATAATTATAGGCTATAATAATGGGCAGAGCAAACTTCAGATCATTTAATCTAAAGCTAGCAGAACCCAAAACAAGAACCAAAACAAGAACAATTGACAAAATAATAATTTTATGGCCTAATCAAATGCCCCATTAAAAAATTTTGGTCTCTACTCCTTTTTGGCCCAGCTTCAGGTCATTTAATCTAAAGCTAGCAGAACCCAAATCGAAAATCGAACCAAAACCGAAATTTCGGTTTTGGTCCAATTTTCGATTTCAGTTCTGCTAGCTTTAGATTAAATGACCTAAAGTTTGGTCAAGAACAAGTGGAGCCCAACATTTTTAATGGGGCATTTGATTAGACCATAATGTTCCTAAAATTATTTGTATGTCAATTGATCTTGTTTTGAGTTTTAATTTCGGTTTTGGTCCGATTTCGATTTGAGTTCTGTTAGCTTTAGATTAAATAACATGAAGTTTGGTCAAGAGTGAGTGGAGCCCAAAATTCTTTAATAAGGCATTTGATTATACCACAATGAGCCTAAAATTATTTGTATGTTAATTGATCTTGTTTTGGGTTATAATTTCGGTGTTGGTCCGATTTTCGACTTGGGTTCTGCTAGCTTTAGATTAAACGACCTGAGGTTTGGTCAAAAAGGAGTAGAGCCCAAAATTTTTAATAGGACATTTGATTAGACCATAATGAGCCCAAAATTATTTGTATATTAATTGATCTTGTTTTGAGTTATAATTTCGGTTTTGGTCCGATTTTCGATTTGAGTTCTGCTAACTTTAGATTAAATGACCTGAAGTTTGGTCAAGAACGAGTGGAGCCCAAAATTTTGGAATGGGACATTTGATTAGGCCATAATGAGCCTAAAATTATTTGTTTGTTAATTGATCTTGATTTGGGTTGAGTGGTTAAGCCTTATGCTTTTTCTAGAATGAGCAGAATAAAATATTTAAATAGGGCATTTAATTAGCCTACTATTAGCCTATAATTAGTCATACTATCTTGTAATGTTCTGCTGTATGGGTTCCTCTAGTTTAAGAAACGTCACTTTTCAATACATTAGTGTTGAATTCGATGAAAATGTGAATGGAATGTCCACTCAATTCTATTGTCTATTAAGAATTGAGTTGAGTTGTTTGATTTTTTCTCTCATCAAAACAAATTTTCGTGAAGGACAAAATAATTTTCTCGGAACGAAGTTCGCCGGGTCAGCTATTTTTTATATCGCTATTGAAATTTTCCACCAAAAAACTCGGAAATTTAGTTGCGCACCTAGTATTAGTTTTCGCCCGAAACTTTCCAAATTGTGATTGACTTTATGGAGTTTTAATATTGTAATATTACAATATTATTATGCTACTACGCTAAAACTCCTTTTTTCAATTGTGAGTGAAAAAACCACATTTTCATAAAATGCAAACAAACATAATCCAGGTGAAGTTTTATAAAAATGTGCTCTGGTTTCAGGCAACGTACCTGAACATAATATATTGTACTGAAGGTCGTTTTGGTGTGCGGTATTATTTATCTCTTTGTGAATGATTTATAAAGGAATTTTGTATGTGAAACATCTATAAAGGGATTAATTCAACGGATATACATTTGTACGTATGGTATGTACATAATCGTAAAACAGAAGACAATTATTAAATGGTACAAAAAATCCACATTATCACTTTAACACATTCATGGGAAAAAATAATGTTACATGTAACAGATTAATCCACTGTTTAACTTTGACAAAGGCTGGATTATAATTAAAAGAGAAGAAAAATTATTATTTGTGTTTCCGTTTTTTTGGGGGAAATTCCAGCTATGCAATGAGTTTATGTTATATGAACAGACTCCTGGGAGATAAGGTGATAAAATCAGATTTAATTTTCTATTTAACATTTGATACCGAAAGAGAAAATAGTTTTATGAATGAATTAATTACCAAGGGCATTCTACGTTGTCTCTCAATTTTAATTACGATTATTTCATTTCGGATTTTAATGACAAATCCCGGTATGTATATTTTATTATACAGACATAAAGTTAATACTTAATACTTAATATTAAATGTTAATGAATTAATTCAGAATATTTCGGTTCGGCAAATTCAACCCAAAATGTAGAAGACCTCACGACCTAAAAATACAATTCCACACGAAAATACACGTAGCACAAGAAGGTTTGTTTTATAATTACGTGCCATTCAAAACGTATTCATTAGCCGAACTTTTTTATAAAAAATGTTTTGCAAAAAAAGACACCAAAAAAATTTAATCATCTTAAAAGGTCAAAGCACTATCGTGAGACCAGATAATGAGTTTTTTAAATTTGCTTATTAATTATATTTTATCATTTTCAGTTTGAACAATGACCACCGGAAACTGTTCGTCAAGTCTCAAACGCAAAATCGCAATGGCAAATGGGCCAATGACTGGAAAATAGTTTTAAACTAAACAAATTAAAAATATGCTAGAAATAGATCTTAGAAAATACAACTACTTAAATTTTTTTAATTTTATTCATTATTACAACTGATCCATTGACCTTTGAGAATATGGCCCAGATTTCCATGTATATGAAGTTAGCCCAGAAAGTCATCATAGAAAAAATAAATAATTGCATAAAGTTATATTTTCATACCAGTCCAGGATTTTAATAAATTTATTTAAATTGACATAATTCAGCACAAGAAGTATTAAAACCTCGCAATAAAACATAAAAATATATTCAGAATCCAGTTAAATATATTTCAAAGAATATTTTCAAATAACTATATTAAATTAAATACATCTTAGTTTGTAGCGCTAGTCACAACGGTAGGATTGGCTTGAAATTTGTATGGTCGGTAACGAACATGATGACAAGTGATTATTACGAGGCTTGGTTTCCGAAACTTGCGGTTTCTGGGAACTATGAAGTAAGATAGTTCATATATTGGGCCAAACATATGCGAGCCTGTAGCGCCAATTAGAAGTGGACGGTTAACTTGAAATTTGTATGATGCGCAGACAAGATAAATAAGAGTCATTACTTCTAGTTTTGGTTTCCAGAACTCTTTGTTTCCAGGAGATATTATAGCAAATAACTGTCAAATACATCGGCACATTCAAATATGAGCCTGTAGCATCAATACCAACGATAGGATTAATTTTCGGAACTTACCGTTTCTGGGAACTATGAAGTAAGATAGTTCATATATTGGGCCAAACATGTGAGGCCAATCAGAACGGTACGATTGACTTGAAATTTTTATAACGCGTATGAAACATTGTGATGAGTTGTTACTTTTATGTTTGATTTGTGTAGCTCTTTGTTTTCATTGATGCATATCGCTGTCAGATGTATTGGCCAATTCCAATATGAGCTTGTAGTGCCAATCACAACGATATGATTACCTTGACAAGTGGTTACTAAGGTTTGATTTTATTAAAACAGAAGCGTTGGATAATATTAGTAAATCATACAACAATTGATTTCAAATAGGTAGTCAATCAAATTATTGAACATAAACTTACTTACCTAATAACTTTTAGTTAACAAGCGAAACTTGTTTACCCATAAAAAATTTAAATTTAATTATCAAAATTTGGTTTAATTTATGGAAAACATTTTGGCACTTTAAAAATAAATTTGTGGTACAATTTTTTTTATCGTGTACGCTTGGTAAAACAAAAAGTTTATTGAGAATTTTTTGTTTTTTCCTTAGAATTAGACATTTCACTTTGTTTACATCTTCGAAGTTTTTATTTGTATATCGCGATCAATATAAATAATAATGATTATAAATTAATTTTTTAATTAATATTACCTATAAACAAATTAAAGTAAATTGTATAATTTAATTGTGGTCCTGTTTATCAAAAATAAATAATTGAACGGATACCTGCTGCACCCCAAAAATTATCCGCTTAAATTATAGACATTTAGTTCAAACAAACGGTCGGTTAATCACCTGTAAAAAATCAAAAAAAAATCTACTGGGGATGATTTAAATATGACGAGGATAACCACACATTGAACATTTATTAACCATTTCAGTTCACATACACGATCCGCGCTGGAATAAGATTCAGGGAATGGAAGTATTGATCGCACTTAAGGTAACATAAATAAACAATGTGTGGTTTTTCTCGTTATATTTAACCCCGTTATTCCTAATAGAGTATTTGCATACCTTGGCTAAGGATTAAATGGGCCTAGACCGACCTAGCTGGAATCACATTAACAAATCGAACGGAGTGATACGATCCCGCAGTATAAAATCTCTCTCTATTCCCATTTAACACGTTGCCTCACACTTTTAAACTGACGACCGTGCTTAGAAATACAATTTTTTTTTCAGTTGCTTATAGCTCGCTTTTCACTTAAATTATTTTAACGGTGTGAAGTTTTTAACGAAAAGTGTAGCTAAACAAATTAATGAAAAGTGTAGCTACACAAATGAACGAAAAGTGTAACTTCGAACTTATATATCGGTAAATTTAATGAATATTCTAATACTCGTCAAAATACCTGCTACACTATGGCTGATTCCAGAAAACTCAGAAATGTTACCAAGTCTGGACATATATTTTCTAAAAGTGGATGAATTGCCCTGTCAAAAATAGTTAACTACATTAAAATAAAGAGATTTGGGGTTGCTTCACGACAACTTATATATCGGTAAATTTGTTTATTGACGAATATTAGAATATACATTAAATTTTCCGATATACGACAACTTGTGAGGCAACTCCAAATCTTTTTATTTGAATCTGGTTATCTGTTTTAAACAGGACGATTCATCCACTTTGAGAAGATATATGTCCACACTTGGTAACCTCTCTGAGTTTTCCTGAATTGGCCTTAGTGTAGCAAGTATTTTGAAAAATATTTGAATTTTTATGAAATTTATGTCCTAATTCTTGTGTGGAATCATTCCAAAACTATTTATTTTAATTTATTTAACTGTTTTGAACAGCTTAAGTTGTTCACTATTAGACGGCATATGCCAACAATTGGTATCATCTCTGAGTTTTTTTAATCGACCATAGTGTCGGATATGTATATCATTTCAAACATTTAAAGAATTCATTTTTTTACTCGTAAACTTTTAGACTAGAATTATTATGATAAAATTTGATCCCGGTATTTGCATGAAGTATACAGTTTTGACTGTCTTTTTTTTCTTAGGTGTGCTATTTACACTTTTAATTGCTACACTTTTTAGAAGTTACACTTTTCGTTAATTTGTGTAGCTACACTTTTCGTTAAAAACTTCACTCCGGTATAATTTTGTCATGGCAAAATATTCTATATGAATAGAATTTCTATATGAATAGAATATGAATAGAATCGAATTTCTTGTTCCGAATTATGTTACGAGGTTAATTCTTTAAAAAATTAAATATAAAATATTATTACTAAGTTTTATAGTTATTACTAATATTCAATAAATTAAAAATATGGATTTTGATTCAGATTTTGTGGAGGATTTTTTGTAGCACGACATTATGTGTTCGCAACGCATGTTTTTATCAGTTTTGTTATCTGATCTATCAGATTATGAAGTCGAAAGACCTGCTAGACGATTCTGGACACATCCTTTAGGATTGAGAAAAGAACGTCAGGGTTTTTTCCACAATCTTGTGCGAGAAATGCGCTTAACTGATTTTGAAATATTTCGAAATTTCCATCGTATGTATCCATCTGAATTCGATAAATTATTAAATATTGTTGGGCCGAAACCGATATGAAGTTTTTACTAAATTTATCCTAAAACAACAACAATAACATATTTTATGAATGTATGTGAATGTGTGTGTAAAAAGTGAACACATTTAGGCGTTTTTATTTAAAAATATAGTTGAATTCAAACTGCAAAAATACCATTATAAAAACTTTAATTTTATAATCAAAGCTGTAATTTTTAACTATTAATTATTTAACTATTTTAGTCCAATGATTACTGAATTTTAAAACGTTACTAATCTAATATTTGTCCTGGATTGTACCTACCTCTAATTATGTTTATTCACTTACATTTAGCGTAATACTAAACACATTTCCAGGTTTTTATCATCGGTTTCCTTGATAGCAAAATTAGATAATGGTAATATCTGTTCACTCAAGCCGAATCATGAAGTTGATATGATGATATGATATGATAGAGGCGTACAGGCCAGCCATAACGGCGATCCTAGGTACGTTACCATAATCCTGAAATATCAACAATCAAATAACAAATTATATCTGAATGCGAATAATATTTCAGCATCATGCGGGCCCAGTCCCTGCTTGCATCCTTAACAGATAAGGTTAATTAGGAAAGGATGTTAGTCACAGAAACGACTAGGGCGAACCGCAGCAGTCATTTTCTAACTACTTAAATATTTTAGAAGGTTAGTCTCAATTAAATTCACACTCTAGATTAGAGTTTGTTAGTTAATTAATGTAAGTTAGTTGTGTTTGAGGTAAAGGATACTAATATTCATCATATGTATTCGGCATCAGTCCTACTAGACTGGTTAGGTTATTTAATTCACATCTATGGGTCATCTCATCACATACTGCTTGTAACCTTATTTTGCCCTATCTTCCCATTCAACACCATCTAACCGAGGGACTTCACGTTCGTAATGACACGGCAGTATTATCATACATATGATGACTTAAATATTCCGTCAATAATGTCAAAATAAAAAAAATTTAGATTCGGTATTGTCATTCAGCTACCTATATTTAAATTCATCCAACTAAAAGCAGGGTTAATTTATATCTAACATTCACACAACTTCACTAAAACATAGCCTGAATTCAACCAGAAAGATAGTCGAAAAACAACATTCCATACCAAAAAGTCTTTGGATCGTTAACATATTTGATTGTATTGAGTTTATGCTCAAAGCGTAAGTAATTAAATAGACCCCTGATCAAGAATGTTGCAATCACAATCCGGTATGTAAAAATAAAATAAATAATAAATTTTAAATAATAAAAAAATAAATTGAATTATATTTACCGACAACTTTATTGTCTTAAATCAGGACTTTCGACAAAATTTCAATTTATAGAATTTTTTAAAGTAAGGAAAAATTTTTAAAATATCAAAATAAAACAATCAATTAGATAATTAATTATACATACATACACATACATACACATACACACATACATATACATACACACCCACACACATACACACAGACACCCCCCCCCACACACACACACATCCACACATCAACACATACACATCGTAATTTCAATGATCATTTTCATTTTTGATGATTATGACGCTAAAACACAACACTGCATTCCCTTAAATTTTATCTTTATCCTTTATAATACGCATGTATGTATATGTAATAGCATGCATATACAAGAAATAAAAATACCGGTGTGAAGTTTCTAACAAAAAATAACAAAAAAGCCAAATTATATATGTGTTGGTAACACTCAATATTAAATTCTTATTAGAAAAAATTGAGTGAGATTTATTACACTGTAAAATTATTTTCCGAATGAAGATATTTTAAAATTAAATTTTCTTAAATATAATTTATTCAAAAATACAAAATATTAATGAAATGCAATGATTATTAAAACAGATAAGAAAAAACAAATAAAAATCAAGTGAGAATTAGTTAACAAATTAATAAAAGTAAAAGCTATAACAGAAAAATATCAGAATTGTTTATTGAAATTTCTCGATCAAAATACTTTGTATTTTATCAATCTGGGCCAATAACAAGCTACTTCCAGAGATTAGGGCAAGACACCACAATATAGGTTGAATTGGCCTATCTCTAAAGAACATTTTCCGGTATAAGGTTTTCCCACGCGGAGAAAATGCAACTTTGTTAATAGGAATTTTCCACCGTAAATTTTTTTGTATTTATGATGCTATTTATTTTCACTTACTCAAAATTTACGGTGGAAAATTGCTATTAACAAGGTTGCATTTTCTCCGCGTGGGAAAACCTTATACCGGAAAATGTTCTTTAGAGATAGGCCAATTCAACCTATATTGTGGTGTCTTGCCCTAATCTCTGGAAGTGACTTGTTATTGGCCCAGTTTGATAAATACTCAAAATTTAGGTGGAAAATTGCTATTAACAAGGTTGCATTTTCTCCGCGTGGGAAAACCTTATACCGGAAAATGTTCTTTAGAGATAGGCCAATTCAACCTATATAGTGGTGTCTTGCCCTAATCTCTGGAAGTGGCTTGTTATTGGCCCAGATTGATAAATACTCAAAATTTAGGTGGAAAATTGCTATTAACAAGGTTGCATTTTCTCCGCGTGGGAAAACCTTATACCGGAAAATGTTCTTTAGAGATAGGCCAATTCAACCTATATTGTGGTGTCTTGCCCTAATCTCTGGAAGTGGCTTGTTATTGGCCCAGTTTGATAAACAATCAAAATTTACGGTGGAAAATTGCTATTAACAAGGTTGCATTTTCTCCGCGTGGGAAAACCTTATACCGGAAAATGTTCTTTAGAGATAGGCCAATTCAACCTATATTGTGGTGTCTTGCCCTAATCTCTGGAAGTGGCTTGTTATTGGCCCAGTTTGATAAACACTCAAAATTTACGGTGGAAAATTGCTATTAACAAGGTTGCATTTTCTCCGCGTGGGAAAACCTTATACCGGAAAATGTTCTTTAGAGATAGACCAATTCAACCTATATAGTGGTGTCTTGCCCTAATCTCTGGAAGTGGCTTGTTATTGGCCCAGTTTGATAAATACTCAAAATTTACGGTGGAAAATTGCTATTAACAAGGTTGCATTTTCTCCGCGTGGGAAAACCTTATACCGGAAAATGTTCTTTAGAGATAGACCAATTCAACCTATATAGTGGTGTCTTGCCCTAATCTCTGGAAGTGGCTTGTTATTGGCCCAGTTTGATAAATACTCAAAATTTAGGTGGAAAATTGCTATTAACAAGGTTGCATTTTCTCCGCGTGGGAAAACCTTATACCGGAAAATGTTCTTTAGAGATAGGCCAATTCAACCTATATAGTGGTGTCTTGCCCTAATCTCTGGAAGTGGCTTGTTATTGGCCCAGATTGATAAATACTCAAAATTTAGGTGGAAAATTGCTATTAACAAGGTTGCATTTTCTCCGCGTGGGAAAACCTTATACCGGAAAATGTTCTTTAGAGATAGGCCAATTCAACCTATATAGTGGTGTCTTGCCCTAATCTCTGGAAGTGGCTTGTTATTGGCCCAGATTGATAAATACTCAAAATTTACGGTGGAAAATTCCTATTAACAAGGTTGCATTTTCTCCGCGTGGGAAAACCTTATACCTGAAAATGTTCTTTAGAGATAGGACAATTCAACCTATATAGTGGTGTCTTGCCCTAATCTCTGGAAGTGGCTTGTTATTGGCCCAGATTGATAAAATACTCAATATTTTGAGTGAAAATTTTCAATAAACATATTTGATATTTTTTTGTTGTTAAAACTTTAATTTTATTTATTTGTTAAGTTTTTTTAAGTTATTTAAATATTTCTTTAATATCTTTTGTATTTATTATCCTTTTTCTATTTTATTGTGTAAATTTTGAATTTATTTAATATCATAATAATTTTTAATAAAATTTTTACTAATTTGCATTTATAAAATATTATCAGTGCAATTCACCAACACTAAAACAATTCAATATGGCGGCTATTGGAATCTATCTGAATCCAATAGGAATTATGGTTCCGCCATGTTTTCCAATTGGGATCGTATACGTATACGTGTTATTTTTTGTTAGAAACTTCACGGGCTCATAAAAATCCATAATCTCCATCAAAAACAGAAGAAAAAAACGAAAAAATGATCGTCAAATGCATATTCTCCCTAGTAAAAGCAACAACAACAAAAAACATTAGCGAGAGCAACAAGAAGAACACCATAATTGAAAAGCTCATTCACACGTAAATTTTTTCATTGTAAAACATATTTATATAAATAAAATTAAAATTTACATATATGGAAAATATAATCAAATATATATTAAAATAATAAAAACACTTCTCTTTTGAATCTTTTGGAATCCCCACACGGTAAACATATATGTATTCCTACATAAAAATGGATGTGATGCATTCACCACTGCTGCGCACATATATGTATTCATTTTTAAATTAATTATTAACACTTTATGTATATTTTAATATTTATAACACATTTTTTATCACATTAAATTTTAATTTTTTACTACACAGCGAAAGATTAAAACGCGTCTTTCTTCTAAGACGATCAATCCTTCTCCCACTCAAGCCCAATCATGAAGTTCTAATAAAATCTACTTCCTCAAATTTGGCCTTCAAACTTCATGATTCGGCTTGGGTGAACAGAAGCTACTTTTACTAATAGTTATCGGGACAACAAATAGAAAAATGTGGATCTGTGTGTAGTATTTTTCAATTGTTAGTGAGAGAGGGGCATTTTTATTCTAATCTAAATTTGAAGGAGTATTTTTCCAGTTTAGTAGAACTAATGAAACTGGCTATTCAAGCATGTCATACAATTACTCAGTTGTTCGCAAATATTAGTTTTTATTTTTTAGAATCGCCTAAATGTTTGCAATTCACTAATACTTTCTCACTTTTTTTGGTATTTTTTTATTTAGTATATACTTCACATCTCTATGTAAGCGTGTGAAATTTTTCCTAAAATAGTACTAAACGCCATTTTTTAAATCTAGTAGAAAATTAGGATAAACTTCACCATGCATGGGCCGATACCATAACGAAATCCATTGCGCCGGCAAATTATTACGCCAGCAGAAAGGTTGTCTTTAACATTGAGGCAAGTTTAACATTTTATAATTTTAAGATTACTCAATTTACTGAAACACTATTCTTTCAGATATTAAGCAAGTGGGGATGTCATGGTGTCCATTGGAAAATATTCCTTCCGGATTGGCAAATCCACCACTTCTAATGTCATTCGAGAGACCTGTGCTGCTATATGGGATTGTCTTTTTCTAATAGTTCTGTTACCCAAAACTGAAGCGGAGTGGCGACCAATTAGCTCTGATTTTGAAGAAATTTGTAATTTTCCAATTTTCTTAGGAGCTGTAGATGGGAAGCATGTCAATATTCAGGTATTATCAATAATAATAATACCTGAATGTGATGGATCCACCAAAATAATAAATTTGGGATCTTTAAGTACCGATTTCCAAAATCGATTCTGATCACCGAAACGGGAAATTATACGACCATGAAATGACTCATGCAGTTATTGAATTTTTCTCGGGCTGTATGGCACGTGGCATCGACGCATCGTCTTTGATTGGCGTTCGTCAACTGGATTATCACTCGCGAGATAGCCAGCACCATTTAGTGTTATTACTTTATCAGCCGCAGTTTCGAAGAAGAAAGGTCCGATGATGTCTCCACTCCTAAATCAGCACCAAATAGTGACACGTTGTGTATGCATTTGTTTTTCAACCATTACTCGTAAATTTTCTAAACCCCATAAATGCGACAACTTTCACAATTAACGAAGCCATCAGGATGTACGTAAACCCTGCATTATTTATAAATATTGTAAATATTGCTACCAAACCTTCATTATTTTTAAAATATAAACATATTTTTAATAACGCTGAACTGTCAGCTGTCATGTTGTCTTTTTTTTGCTGGCAACACTTTACTGCACAAATGGCGCAAAATTAAAATTTTGCGTGAATTTTCAGACACCCTTTGTAAACAATATTCTGATTTTGTCACCCCTTTGTCAAGGTGTAAATGCGCATGATCAGATTCAATACAAATACATTTTGTCATGACCTTCTAGCGTCATGACAAAATTAGGCGAGTGAAGACCAAGCATGGTCATTTGATAGGCCATAATGTTGGTCAACTTGGATTAATTGTGCAGAATTTCTGATGGGGATGCAGGGGTGTAATTTGGCAAAATTTCGCTAATTCAGTAGATTGAAAATGCATTGAATGGCCTGTCGTTCAAGATTAACTTGCTTTGTCATTAATGCCGGTATGGCCATTTGATAGGTCAAAATATTGGTCAACTTCGGCCTAATTGTGGAGAAATTCCGAGAAGAATGTAGACATACTGCACTCCTACATCCCCATTAAAATTTCTTCATATTTAAGCCGAAGTTGACCAACATTATGGCCTATCAAACTATCAAACTGGCATTAATGAAAAAGCAAGTTAATCTAGAACGACGGGCGATTCAATGCATTTTCGATATATTGAATTAGCGAAATTTTGCTAGACTACACCCCTGCATTCTCATCAAAATTTCTCCACAATGAGGCCGATGTTGACCAACATTTAGGCCGAAGTTGACCAACATAATGACATATCAAACAAGCATAGTGGCATCCCACCAAATTTTGTTTGCATTTGAATCAAAGTTAACAATATGGCTTATCCAATTGATTGATTTAAACATTTGCATTTGACAAGTTTAAATAGAATTAAGTTTTATAACACACTTCGCCTAATAATTCATTCAAATTGGTTTCTGTTGATGTGTTGTTGAAATACATTTTTCGGCTGATAACTTTCGGCTGAAAAATGTCTATCAACGGTGACGTATCTATTTACTTTCGGTTGAGAAAGCGAAGACACTCTCTGCATTATCGATTTTTTTTATCTTTCGGCTGACTAATAGTATGTATTGTACAAGGAACATATTAGAACAGTTGGCGATATTCATGTGTGTGCCGTAACCTTCGTCCGTCCCTTGTGTTATTTTTGACCTAATCGAATATTATTTTTCAAATATCTTATTAAATTAAACCATTAAACGTGTTATTCTTTTTGACTTTAATTTATATGCATTAGTTATGGTTTACTCAAAAAATTAGAATTTTCCGCTTACCCCGCTATGAAATAAGTAACACTAAAGATCCTGTGGTCAAAAATGATCAATAGATGAATCTCGAATTTCTGATATTCCAATATTCGTCTAATCGTAAAACTAAAATCATTTTGTACATACATTGAGGGAATTCCCACTTTATTTTTTTTAGAATTTTCGTTTGTTTTTTTACAAAATTTTATAATACGTATTACCATATGTGCAGTAGCCTTTGTTCATTTCAAAAGGAAAGTGTGTTAGAGTATTACATACATTTATTTAGTTTATAAATTTGAGTGTTATATATCTTTTTGTAACTGATTTTTGAATTATTGAATTTCAGTTATTTATATTTTTGTAAAATATTTATTGATAGTATTTTTCAAAGATGTCGGCGGCAAGTAAGAAAGAATTAGTTGAGGACGCATCGATTTTATTTGATATTTGATATTTGACATTTTTATCAAAAACAAACTGATCCAATGGTATTTGGAACCGCTGACTATGCCGAGTGGCTGAGCACCATCTTCAAACGTAATGCAGTTAGTACCAAGAATTACGAGATACGCATTGACTCGAATATCAGATGAATTATCAGCCTTTTAGTTGTTTATCCCAAATACCATCGAACAAATTATTCTCAACAATACTAATTTGGAAGGTCAACGAATATATCAAGGAAACTGGAAAGCTTTGGATACCGTAGAACTAGAAGCTTTCATTGGCCTTTTGATTTTAGCTGGCATTTACAAAGCTAATAACGAAAAGTTAGAGAATTTATGGAACGAGTAAAAAGCTACTATGTCTCTAAAACGGTTCAAAATTATTTCAAGAATCATACGATTTGATGATCGTAGCACACGAGCTAGTCGCAGATGTACCGATAAGTTAGCACCAATTCGAGAATTATGGACAAAATGGGTGGATATATTACCGAACTTGTGTAATACTGGTACATATGTCACAATTGACGAGCAGTTGGTATCGTGGACGGTGGCCTTTTCGGCAGCATATCCCGAATAAATCTGCAAAGTATGGAATTAAGTTTTGGGTAATAAGCGATAGTGAAAGCTCTTACGTTTGGAGCATGCAACCTTACATAAGAAAGAAGGCAGGCGCCGTATCTGAGAGAAATCAAGGCCACGTTCATTACCACGCAGCTAAAAGGTAGAAACGTTACATTTTATATTTTTTTTACATCCTACGAACTCGGACAAATGCTACTAAAACGCAACATGACAATGATTTTAAGAATTCGAAAGAACAAAACATCAATACCACCGATTCTTCTAGAAGTCAAAAACAAGCCAATATGTTCCTCTACTTTCGCTTTTACTAAGGATACAACCTTGGTATCAAACATCCAAAAAAAAGAAGTGTGTACTTTTGCAGAGTACCTTTCATAAAAGTAAAGAGGTCGCCAACCACAAAGAAAAAAACCCATTATTATATTGGACTACAATAAAAGAAACTGCGGTGTCGACACGGTCGATAAAAAGATTGCTTGCTATACTTGTAGACGCAAAACAAATAGATGGCCAATAGTAGTGTTCACACACATTTTGGATATCTCAATAATAAATGCTTTCGTGCTATTCACTAGTATTTGCCCAGAATGGAATAATAAGAAGCATCATAGAAGGCGACTATTTATTGAATCACTGGGTGAATCATTGATCAAGCCACATATGACTAAAAGAATTTTCCTCCCACGGTCCACAGATTGTCGCAACCTTATAGCAAATTTAAAAACAAGCAATATGTAACTTTCCATATCCTCGGATCATCTACAGACGTGGCATGAGCACAAAAAAGAGGACGTTGCAGTTTCTGCCAAAATTCGTACAACAGGCACGCATCTAAGTGCACAATAATTTATTTGTAAAGCCCATAATAAAAGAGTATGCTAAATATAAGTGTATGAAATAAAACTTGAATTATTCTTAAACATTGAAATAATTTTAAATTACTGTGTTATCGTTTAATCAATAAAATTGAAAACAAAAATGAATTTTGTATCGTTTAGCGTAAATTTCCTGTTGAATTAACTGTGGTCATTTTTGACCAAAAGGTCTTTAGTGTTTTTTTAGGGACGGATGAAGGTTTTTTTCCCTACTAACTGTTCTGGGGTCACCGGACAAGTGGTGCAGTGGTTAAAGCTTCGGCACTTGGACCTGGAGGTGCTGGGTTCGAATCCCATCAGAGGCTAGATGCAAATCGAATTTTCATCATCGATTACGATCGGTGATGCTAATAAATAGAACTAAGACCCTCTGATGAAGTGCAGAATTCCGTGTCACGCGCCGACCCACCTTCCATGTCAATGTACAGGTTGACATGGAGCTTGCAATGTGCAGGTGGGGTATACTGTAGTTGTGTGAGTAGGTGAAGTAGGTGGGTTAATGATGTGGAGTGAATGAGTGGTATCACAATGGGCCTACAAATTGGCCTAAGTGTGCAGTAAGCAACCACTGAAACCTCCTAACCTAACTGTTCTGGGGTCAAGGCTCTCCTAACTCATTCGCGATTTGCTTATTTACGTCCTTACCTTTACGCCTGTATTGACCAATTCGAGGACGTACGAATATAGGTCCGATTTTTATTACCATCTGCACATTGCATAGCTCCATTCCAGCCTATAATGGCATGGAAGATGGGTCGGTCCATGAGTTTTGCACTCCGACAGGGGGTCATAGATGTGTTCCTTTTCATCACAAATCGTAATTTGTTGATGAAAATTCCCTTTGCATCCAGCCCTTATCGGGATTCGAACCCGGTACCTCTCGATCCAAACGACAAAGCTTTAACCACTATGCCATTTGGTCGGTCGGATGAAGGTTAAAACAACATTTTTTCTGAGTATATCGCAGACACACTATTGGTTTCGACTATACGTATTTGTAGTACATTATCAACATTGAGGCGTATATAAGAAAAACAAAACATTTCAAACAAATACATTTTATCAAAAATCTCAAAAACTACAATTGACATTAGCTTGAACTTTTGTTGGTATAGCGATGCTATTGGTAACAACATAAATATGCGAAAACCGTTTCAGAAAATTACAAGTTTTACAAGTTATTCGCTCTCGAAATCTTGATGTGTAACTTTACGGCATCAAATTAGGTGTTGCAAAGTTATAGAACAAAACTTACGTACCACTTTAGTACATCACTGAAGTTTTACATTTGCAGAGCTTGCATACAGTTTGTAATTAGACCGTTAATCTTTAAATTGGATGTATGCACAATTTGCGGGAAATCAATTTACTTATTATTTTACTAATCCACTCAACTAAACCTAAAATTCAACTTTATAAAACAACATTAAAATTAGGCCTCTCTTAAATTTAATTGAATTAATTACATATTACATAATATTGGGTGATTTTAAAATAATTGTTTTTTGAAAATTTTCTTAATCGTATAAAATACAAATTAAAATTGCTCGTTTAAATTTGTATTCATAATGATTAATTCAAAAATTGGTTGTTTTACATTATTCCTTAAGGGAACTTAGTAAAAGTTTGCCCTCTATATAAAGCTCAATTTTTAATATTGCGGCTGTTTGAATCATAAATGGCTCTGGCACTGCTCTTTACAAGAGGGTAAGCTCTATATGCATCGAGATATTTTGTATTGAACCTCCAACACATGGACACAGATTTCATTTAAGCTAGAATATTCGCAAACTTTCTATGCCAATCACATTAATTAGCGGGTAACATAACGATTTGGCTTCAACATTTCCTTGCAATAGAATGCTCGCCAATTTTTAGGCAAAATCCTTCTGTTCAGTTTTTTATATGTATTTGCTTCTGTTTATGCATCCAGTCAGTTTCTCTTGCCAGTTCCTCATCACCTATTTAAAACTCAGCTGTTGTGCTGTTTTCATGATAACTAGTAAGAGGAATTTTCAGAACTTCTATTAGTTTGGTCTTCTTCAACTTCTCATTTCTTTAACTAAACGATTGCGTTCCTATATGTTGAGATGCCATTTGTGCTATTTCATTAAGTCTTTTGCGGAATTCAGCATTTTTGTTTCCTATAGGTGATCTAGACAATTACACATTTTACGAATGTCCATAATCGTGTAGTGGAGTGTAGTTGGAGTACCACTTAATGCGTCAGTGTAGAGAACATAATTTATCTTATCCCGCCGGAATACCACGTGCAGTTGAGGTTGACATTTGAGCTAGTCTTTAGACCTTCTAAAAAGCTATTGACAGATTTTAATAAAAACCATATTTTGGGGTTTAATTTGTTTTGAGAGCTCGGGTAAATTTCTGTAAATAGGTTTAAATTAAAAAAATCTCCGATATATCTTAAATATTAGAGAAGCTTTATCGTCTTTATAACATCATGGAACATTTTAATAGATTAAAGGTCGGAACCAAACTAACGCAGAAATAGTTCAAAAGCGAAGCACCTGCTATGAGAAATAGTGCTGGAGGCTATCCATCAAATGTACGACACAGATTCAGAGCCGCTACAGATATACTTCAATGGCCGGCAGGCTCTGACGAAATGTATTCATTAAGAATCGCAATACTCTGTCTAACGCGTTCTCTGCATTGCTACAGAAACATGTTTGTCGGCGTCAGGTGCGCATCATTAATGATGCTTTTAATAAATAAACCGTTTCGCGCAAATCTCAAAACTTTTGATATATTTTGTCAAGTTAAACGGGACTTACGTCCGTCTTTTTTGGTATTTCAATTCAATAGGGACAAAATTGTTTTTATCAATGTTTCATCTCCTCCTTGAATTGGTTTCTTAAGAAATATGTTATTCATTCTGTCATGATAATTAAGGAGACTTTAGCAAATTAATCAATTTTCTGTTTCCAGACAAATTTAACGTTATTCATGATGTCAATTTTTGATTTATTCCATGTAGTTCGTTTTATTATAACATACTTTATGTGGACGATACGATGTCCCCGTTTATTTTTTGCTGTTTGCAATTTTTTTGGGTTAGATTAATGTCAAAATGAATAAATTTGACCATTCGAAAAAAACATTCAATGATTTTTTTTATTTTTTTGGGTTGTTCAAAGCTTGTTGAAATTTGTAATTGAAAAACAACCAAAAGCAAGAGAAAAAAGTAGAACGAGCATTATTGAATTGATGGATGCTGTATGAAAAAACATTTTCTTTCTGTCAATAGAATTGAGACTTTGATGAATGTAAACTAAATTGATGACATTATACTCTGATATTGAATGTTGGTTTTTAATAAATTTTTTTTGGACATTTTTATAAAATAAAAATATTATAGAAAACGCGGCAAACTAAGCGTACATCCTTCTGACAGATAAATAATATTTTTTACGGCTAATTAGTATCTAAAGCCTTGGATTGTGGAACCTAGAACTAAGTTAGATCACAACAAAAATATCAACAGCTGTGGTCAAAATATTAAATCTCATAAAGTTATAGCCATTTTAATTCACTTTAAAATTTTCTTCGGGTTGAACGACGTGCGATTTTTGGTTGGCACTTAAGCCACGACCTGCCCTTAATTAAAGAAACCTATGAGGTTCTTTGTTAAATGATTTTACATTAACAACTTTACTTCTTTCTGTAATAGCTGATCGTATAATCTGAAATTCATCACTTGAAATATCAACTGGCTTATTACGTGTAATTTATGTAATTCTTGAATTTAATTATCCTATCGACCTATATTTCTGTACTGTCCAATTAATCTGATATAAGTTATTAGTCCATCATTGATAAAAATATTGGATGCATCTGAAGAGAGCGAAGTCCGAGATTCATACCTCCTCATGATGCTCTCTGGGTAACTCTGAATTAATTAGGCGGTGTAGTGGAGGGAATGTTAGGGACGGCGGAAGCGGGCGACCTCCTTGTATCAAGCGGTTTGATTTATACATATGTTTAAGGTGTAGGACTGTTGGCCTTAAGATTCTTCAGCAGTATGTGACCCACACACTTGATAAGCAGCTTGAGAGGCAGATTAACGACCTAGATCCATAATAACAATTAAGTTATGAATCCTACACAAAGGTCTCGGATTATTACAACGCTTTAAAAATTAGAACATTGAGCGTGCTAACTTACAGAGGCTAACTTAAGACCTGGAGATCTAAAAAAAATTTTTGAAACCCAACAAAAAATTACACATAAGACGTCCAAAAAAATGTAGATGGTCTGGGAGTTCATAACAACGACCATCAGAAGAGAGGAGAATTTTTGTTCTCTTTCTCATCCGTGAAGCAATATATCGCCGACATCCGGCCCACCAATAAGCGAATATGAACGGTCAAACTCTGCAATTAGAAATGGTGGATGATTCGAAATGGGAAGAAATCGTAGGTGATTGATTCCATGATATGTGCGGCCGAAAATAAACAAAAGCTTCGTGAAAAATGGTGACTCATTAGACTAGACGTATTCTAGCAGAATATATTCGTGCTAAGGAAGCAACATCAGTATGGCAAACCTATTTTCAAAATCTGCTAAAACGGAATAACGAAGTAACCCTCATTAGAGCAATTGTTCCATCAGATGGACAGTAAATGAACTACTTGAAAAATGGAAAGGTACCCGGTCTCGATCGAATCCTCGCAGAATTGATTAAGGACGAAGGCATTACACTTGTATCAAATTTATACGATCTCATCATCTTTATTTGGGACCAAGAAGAGCTGCAAGAGAAATACACAGAATGCGCTCATATATCTCCTGTACAAAAGGGACAATCGCCTTAAATGTAAAAATTATCGCAGCTTAGCACTATTGAACACAGTCTACAACGCGTTGGCTAATGTTGTACTTGCAGGACTTATTCCTCTTGCCGAAAACATTATAGGCTGGTCTGTTCAATTTGCAGCTGGAGTAGGTAATAAGGAAAAGCAATATTGAAACTTCGCGCTGTTCATTTAATAAATCAGTCCAAATTATTGGACTTCGTGATTCTTGGCTGAAGACCTAATGATTTCAAGAACAGTTTCATACAGCTCGATCGGTATGTAGGAAAACTTTTTTTGGAAGTGAACAGTAGCAAAAACGAATTTTTATCCACACCCAGGAGAAACGCCATGCCAAAATTCGGAATCGACGACCATAGCTTTGATATGTAGACAACTTAAATTCTTCGTGTCAGTAATAACATCGTCAAATGATATGCAGGTTTTAAACGCCCCGTCAAGGTTATTGCATTTTAAACATCTATCGTAGTCGTGCAAACTTGCGCTTTATAAAATACACATTAGATCTGTGCTTGTTTTCGGAAGCGATGACTGGAACCTAAACTCCAATGATTGTAAATTGTTATCTACATTCGAAAAGAAGGTCATTCGTTCTATCTTTGGTCCAATTAAAGTTGCGATAAAGCAACTTCTCTGAGGGAGCTATACCATCTAATCCATCCAATCCAATAGATTTAGATGGCTGGATCGCTTTGCTAAGTCCTCACAACAATGCATAATAAATGAAGTGGTCTAACAATAATCCATCGGTGTACAGAGAAAGAGAGGAAGACTCCGACTGTGCTGGCGTAACAACGTTGAACAAGATGTTCGTAGAGTAGGATGTCAAACTGGAGATTGAGAGCGATGGACCAAGACAAATGGAGAACCACCGTGCCGATGGCAAAATCGGTTCAAGGGATGTGAAAGCGAGAGAGAGAGCATTCGAAATGCTAAATTCTACTTACCAATTGTGAAAACGTGTTCTTCTACTATGACATTTGTGTTATTATTAGTTCATTGTTGAGATGTATTTCATAAAGTTCTCTACTTAAGTATTTATTTATATAATTTAAGTAACAACCAAAGTAATTTAACAATCTGTGGGAACGACTATACCCAAGAGATTAAAATCCGGGTCTAGTGCTTTAATATTGAAGGTTTATACTCAATTAGTTACAATGATATATCTCTAGTAATCGAGATAATCAACCACTCAACTAAGAAAACAATCCTTACTAAAACCAAAGTTACTGATAAATCACGTCATTTTAGCGTTCATCCATCGCATAATAACTTTCCAGATTTGTTAGAATATGATACATTTTCGATTTTCCTCACAATTATGGCCGGCGCAAATTTGTACGCTAATTTAGCAGAAAAATATTATTCAGCAGTGCTCTGTTCAAAATTCCGAACGAACACTTCATGTCTTGGAGTAAAATAGCAAGCTCTGGCACGCATATTGTAATTAAATAAGTTTTGTATATGTTGCTTTCAGCATATGGTTTAGTGCCATCTTTTAGATTACTGTCGAACTTCTACCAGGTTTACATGTAGATGCTGAACTGAACTATTGGCTTATTCTTAATTCCTAAGCAAACGAGAAAAATTTTCTTCATTTAGGTACTATATTTAGTAACCCTTTCCTATCGGTTGACTGGCGAACCTACTTCTCGACAAGTCCCTTTGTTCCATTGGCCAACTTAAGCTTATGTGGTCTGTTATTATTGTAAATCAATAGTCATGTACGAATATGATTCTATAATGCCTTTGTACTTTTTAAAGCTTGTGAGAAATATAGGCCACTGGATGTTCGTCGCTATCCCCGGCACGCTCAAATAAAACGCCTCCAATTCCTGTGGTTGAACTTGAAGCGTCACATTGTATATTAAAACGGTTGTTAAAATTGGAATTCATCAGAAATATGTGCTGTAACCAAGGCCTATTTTAAATTCTTCAAAGATATTTGAGCTTGCAGTCACAATCAGTAATCTACAGATTTTCTTGATTTTTCTCGAAACGGGTCCCCTCTAAGGCGTCTGTCCCTCCCAAATCATATTTCCTTGGTACCCTGTGTTTCCTTAACAACAAACTTACTTTTTCCAACATTTATTGATAGACTGGTTGATTTTAGCTACTTTAGCCGAAAGTGTTAATAATAATATTGAACAAAAATTCTCTTATACATTAAACGTATAAATTAACGTTTTATCCCTTGACTGTGGTTCTAGCGGCATTTGCCAGTATACAATGTTAAGATCGGCTGTACTGGTAAATCTTGTATTTATTAAAACGACCAAGTAACCCCTCAATCAATGGTAAGGGATAATCGTTAGTCACGGTGACCGAAGACAGGTTTTTGTCCAGACGACTCTTCCTGGTAGCTCAATTCAACTTTTGCAGGAATTAAAGCCATCCAACCATCGCCGTTATGGACGGAATGTTACAGTAAACGGTGAACGGTATAGAGAAAGAATTTCGAGTAAAGGTATATACAGGGCAAGAGGTAAATAGTTAGAGACTTTCCAATTCCAAAAACCATTACGGAAGTTAGATCGTTTTGTGGTCTAGTGAACTATTATGGTAAATTTATACAAAGTTTGTCCACAAAAATGTACCCACTTTATGACTTGTTGAAACAGGGAGAAGGTTTTTACTGGAGGGAGGAATATGAAAAAGCCATTAAAGAGGTTAAGAATGAAATTATGTCAGACAGAGTGTTGGTCAAGTACAGTGCAGAGCAGCAATTAGTACTTACCTGTGATGCGTCCAAAGTTGGTATAGGAGCGGTTCTGTCCTATAGATACGAAAATAAAATTGAAAGGCCAATTGAGTTTGCATCAAGAACATTGTCTGGTAGTGAGATGAATTACGGAGTCATCGAAAAAGAGGCACTGGCAATTGTGTTTGCGTCCAAGAAAATTTTCAAGTATTTGATAGGAAGGAATTTTGTATTAGTAACGGACCATAACCCACTAATAGCAATTTTAGGGGAGTATCATGGGATCCCTCAAATGTCGACGAGTAGATTGCAGCGATGGTTTCATCTTTCTGCCTTTACATAATTGAATATGTAAAGTCAGGGCAGAACTGTGCTGGCGCTTTTTCTCGGTTTCCATCTAAGGTTAAGCCACGGAAGAAGTTAATTATTTTAAGTATGTATGTGCAAATGACAATTTACCTCTAAACAGGGAACTGAGAAAGATGGTGAGCTAATGGAAGTAATAAAGGCGGTAAAAGGTAACCGCTTTGGTGAGTTGGATAGGAATAAATTTGGATATTTAGTAAAGAAAGATCAGTTAGTCATGGAGGAGGAAGTGTTGATGTTTGGATATCGGGTGATTGTTCCAAGTACTCTCAGACAGCAGGTATTGCTTCAAGTGCATCAAACTCATTTACGAATGGTTAAGGCAAACTCAATATAGGGGTCATATGTCTGGTGGCCAACAATGGATAAGGAGGTGAGGTGGGCTCCAAAAGCGCCAGTTATACCATGGACGCGACCAGATGGTTCATGAAAGAGGATCCATATTGATTTTGCGGGACCTATGTATAATAGATTTTTCATAGTTATATTAGATGCTTTTAGTAAGTAAATTGAGGGTTTTTACACTTCCAGTCCAACCACAGAATTCACAATTCGTTGTTTGTCAAACGTATTTTCACGATTTGGTTTACCGGAACAGTGTAAGTAACAACGGATCACAGTTTCTGCCACAAATGGGGCAGCTGAGAATGCTGTAAAAACGGTCAAGAAGGCCTTGTACACCGCGGGGTTTGATAAAAATCCGGCAAATATTTACAGCATTCTGTGCAATTTTATTTCTGACTATAGAAACGTAGCCCATTGTACGATAAAGGTAGCTCCAACGTCATTAGTTCTGAATTTTAAGCATAAAATAAAGTTGGATTTGCTGTTGCCTAAACCTGGAAAGAAAAAGGGTTGGGGCAGTGATTAGAACGAAGGGGGTCGGAGGTTCAATGAGAAGGATGAAATGTTAATCCGAAACTATAGGTAAAATGAAAAATGTATTAGTGGCGGATGTAATACGAGGATGAATTGAAAGAAGAGAAATGAGCAATAAAAAGGAGATATAAAAGTGCATGGTTGAGAAAAGAGAAAGTAAAGAAAATTAATTAACGTGTTTTAAATCTAAAGGGAAATTGACCATCCAATATTAAAACACAGAAAATATTAGTGTTTCCAAAAAAATTTCACCACCAAATCCTTTGGGATTTGTGTTAATTTCACGCCGAATTCTCTCAAATATCGTTTATTATTAATATTGTTACGTCATTGCTCTTAATATCATCATTAAGTGTAACGTAATAAAGGAGTGGTGTATACTCGACTAGAACAATTTAATATTTGAACACATTTTGGATATTAAAGGTGATTTCTACTTGTTTTGGATTTTTTAAACAATCCATTGACATTTATGGATTATAGTCCAACCATTAAAATTAATTAATGTTATTTTATTTCGATGAACGAAACGCGTACAAAAATGTCATCAATCACGCATCATCTGAACTCATATAACGTATTTTTGATAATAATTAATCAATATCTCTCGGACGGAATGTGTTAAGCAAAAAAATAAAATAAAAAATAAAATAAATTTGAAACCCCCATTGAATTGGAAAATTGTTGAAAATAACAAGTCAAGACAAAGTCACTTGTTATATGCCCAACATTATGTCTGTCTGGTGTTATAGAGAAAATTCCCCTTAAAATTTTTTGGTCATTCAGAAACCACTAATTTAACCTGAAAATCACTAAATTACTACAACATTATCATGTTTCGATGTTATTCAAAAATATAAACCATGATACATTATATACGACGAGTAATGTACATGAAAACTCGTCCTTTCCGTTTTCCTAAACCCAGCCAGATAATTAATCATTTTAGCATTTAGAGGAAAATAGACATAACAAAATTAAGCCAACATAATTAATTAATCATTTAAACATAAGTACACATTGTAAATTTATGTGTTTCTTACGGGTAAAAACGATACAACAACAACGTAAAAGAAAATAATAGAAATCAACATCGCCACCAAACCAACCAAACTACCAACAACTCTATTATCACTTTTATTATTTCCATTAATTTTCCTTATTTTTTGGTCTATTATTTTCTATTTTTTTTTAATTTAATTTTAAATACACAACAAATTTTTATGTGGAAAATTTGCTGTTCCCCTGCAAAAAAAACTCATTCATGATTTTTAGCTTTTTCGGCTTATTTATTTACCATTTTTTCCTTATTTGTTATCTATGTGCTGGGTGCGGGTTGAATAAGGCGGTGGGAGTGCGATGGTCGGAATTTTTTTTATACGATATACCACTCGAATGGCAAGGCGAACAATGGGTGTATGGATAATTATAATAATTAAGATGTAATTTATTAATTTTTTAAGGGTTTTATGGCTTTTTATGTTATTCATTGGCTTCTTGGTGTCGTAGCGTGTGCCTCTTGTATAAATTAGACAGGCAAAATTCTTGTGTACTCTATAGATTTAAATTATTATTATTGTGTTGGTGCGGTACATAACTTTTATTATTTGCTGCTATGTACTATGTGATGGGATTTATGTTGAATTAAATTCAGTTTTTGGTATGTTGTAGTTTTTTCGTTTCTCTTCTTGCTTATGGTATTTGTGGCATTTATCTTCTTACTTCATCTACATACATAAGGATTAGAAAGACTAATGTAATCTGTACGTTTCGAATAAATTTAAAAGTTATTTTTGCAAATTTCGGTTTATTGTGGAATTTAGATATAGAAAATAAACTTTTGTTTATTTATTTATTTAATATTACTCGCAAGTTAAGCTAGAAAAAACCTCTACCACTTAAATTTACCGGATTTATCTTGATAACAAATTTTTTACTTAATTATGCTAACCAAATATTTAATATACTGCCTAGAAATAAATACGTATGCTAATCTGATTGTTTTTAACTTATGAATCTTTTCTGGGGCTCGTGCAAAATGTTCTGAGGTTCTGGATTTATATATGCATCACATTAATCCACTTTTTTTGCAACTTAAGATTCAATGGTATTGTGGTTTCTACTAAACCATACTAATGTCAATTTAAACATTGTGCTACTCAAAAGCATAGATTCAGGGGCGAATTTTAATTTGAATTATATTCGTTATTCTCTAATATTTAATTTAAATGTAATAAATATAAATTTTGGTTTTGTAGAAATACCTACAATGTAAGATCTAGTAACCCTTGAAAAGGCTGGGAATAACTGAAAATTGTAAATATTTATTTTCTCTCAGACTTGAGAGAACTTGTTTTTGTTTCCCGCGGCTTTTGTCACAATTAAATTTGTTGACACTTTTTTGAAAATAACTTTTCTTAATTATTTCTTTTTGAATTACAATCTAGCCGAATACTAATAAGCAATTTTATTTTAACTTACATATCAAGCTACTCCTTAGCTTTGATATTTATTATTTGATCGCGCTTTTGTTGTGCGCTAGGTAGAGATTTATTTTAGCCGATTTTACACTAACTCATAAAAGACTTTACTCTTTTGAGCCTTCTAAGTTCTAATAAATCACGAGTGTGAAGTTTTTATCAAAAAAATAACAACAATTCGTATACATAAATCCAATAAGAATATACTAGAACATTGCATGTGTTAGTTTCTACACTGTTAAGCACATTGTTTGATAGAGACAGCTCAACTATATAAGAAAGAGATGAAACACTCGCCCTGTTTTTTCAAATAAGAATTATATTAAAAATTCATTTCGTCTCTTTCTAATGATATTCAGCTCACTCGCTCGTTATATCTGTTATATAACTCATATTGGATTCCGATTTATATGATGAGTGTTAGATTATTCAATTCAATTTTTTTAAAACCATTTCATGGAGATATAAATAATAATTTGGTTCAAACAATTAAATTATCCATCGCCAGAATTTTGTTTAAGTAAAACTCGATTGTTAAAAAAATAAGTGGCACACTATAAAATTCCAATAACTAAACATAATAAAGTCTATACCAACACGTGGGTAACTGCAGCAGAGAAACTTTCGAATTTCAAAATGAAACTTTGCTCACCGATTAAGCCCAATTAGTGCTAATTAGTGCTCACGGGAAAAATTAGTGCTAGTCCAGGAGCCGAAAAAACGGGAAAAGAAAATTTCAAATTTCGCCTAAAAGACGAAATAAATAAAACCCGATTTCTAGAAAAAACCAGAAATAATTTAAGCCTAATTTTAAAGCTTTCTAAAGGCCGCTTAACTGATGAAATTTGTGCTTATCATAGAAATTAAATTTTCATTCATAAATCGAGGAAAACCAAACCAGCCCCTGAAAGATACTATATTAAAAAAAACAGAGATATATCGTTCAATAATATTTGTGTTGAACAACAAATAAATCAATCGAAATAAAATATTCTAAAATTCAAGTCATAAGCAATTCGGAAAGTATATTCCTATCAGGTATGTTCATTGACATCCCAAAAATATAGTGAATGAATTTGTGCTAATCCAGAATTGGCCCAATTCCATTGAACAACAACGACCGTTGAATGAACAATTTTCTGACAAAAAAAGTGTTCTAGAAACCAATGAAGTTGGCAATTCTGATTGCATATTCCGATCATTTCATTATATACTTATAGACTTAACCTTTCAAATGATATCAGTGACATTCCAAAACGGATTGACGTCGGAAGATTTTTGAGTAGAATTTCTGCAATGCATTCATGGAATCTGAGTGGAATAGGTTTAACGTCCAATAACAAAACATCGCAGAGTTTGTACCAAAATGCCACTATTATTGAATGATTTCTAAAGGCCCAACCTTGCAAATCATATAGGTTTGATTTCCAAACGGATTGGCCGCGATAGACTTTTCTGAGTGAAACTCGTTCATTGAATTCGTCGAGTGGCACACGTTGAATGACCAATAGCGGTTATGCAGTGGATATATGAGCGCATTCGTCCAATTAACCGGCAGCGCTTCTTGGTCAACTTAGACAATGAGATCGTATACATTTGATACAAGATTAGTGTTGGCGGGGTTATTCGACAAACGCCTCTTCTTATGATGGAACAATTTCTTTAACGCGGCTCATTTCGTCATTGCGATTTAGTATATTTTGGAAGTAGGTTTTCCATACTGATAGAAAAACATCCAGGTTTGTTCTCAGCTTTCCATTCCCATCTTAGAACGCTGTATTTCTTGGGTGGAAGTCATTAGCGAGATTCCTGGCATTAGCAAAACTCTTGAATTTCGTTGTTCCACTTGAAAGCTGATTTTTTCGGTGCCTGATCTCATAATCTTTACGCTTCTTTTGCCGAAGATATATTATCGTAGCTTTCTTGGCACGCATAGCTTTAGCAATACTTGACTGGTTAGCTATCCACTATTCTTAAATGTTAAGAGGAGGTTATTCGCTGTAACTCTGCCGATCTAGATAGTCAGTTACAGCTGATTCGTATCTCTGCAGGGAAGCTTGATCTTTTATTAAGCATCTACATTTCATCGAACAATTTTTTGTGCTTGTCTATTGAATGTAAATGACAGTTTGCACTTGTATTTGAATATGACTCGCAAATGATCGCTTTCCGTGTCTTTACTACTGTAAGATCTGACGTCGGATACGCTGGGTGGAATGTCTTTTATAGATCATGACGTGATCGAATTGGTTTTCCGTTCTTTCATCATTCGAACTCCACGTTACTTTTTGGATTCTTTTATGTAAAAAATATCTACTTGATACAACTAAATTAAACGTTATTGCCACGTAAGTGGAGCGTTGGCCGTTGTTGCTTCTGGATAGGTACGAGCTGTTCGGACCGTTGTACTGTGTATTTTCTCCAGTCCTACCGATTTTTGCATTATTGACTCTCACTACGATTTTAATGTCGTCGTGCTATATGTTATTGATAACATCGTCCAACTCGACTACGAATAAATTGTTGACGTCATCTAATATATCTTCGGTGGGTGCATGTACATTAACCACCGTGATATTAAATTTCTTAGTGCGGAGTCTGACCGTACATATATATCCGCATATTGATAGAGCGGAAGCCGATAATGTGTTGCTTCACGCCCCGCTTGATGTGTGGTGCCAACTACAAATTCTCCTCTATTCTGATAGCCGCGGTAATGGAGTGTGGAACCATTGGTGGTGTTATGGATGCTACTTCCAGATAACCGAAGTTCTTGTATTGCGAATAAACGTAATGTGAAAATTTTTGCCTGGTTCGATGGGGTTTGGAGATCTCTAATGTGTTAAACGGAGGATCACGTTCCATGTTCCCATTTTTAAAGCGTTGTCCGGTGTTAAAATTTCTAGGCCATAGTGTAGGGTCCATAACGGTCGCTTTACGAGCATGGTGCACTGGTGCAGAATCTTATGGCATCCTGTTGTATCTTGAACATTTTTGTATACCGAGCTGATTGATACAAGGCCGACGCCCGCTTTTGCCGCCCTATAACTTGGAGAATCACGGTTGATTTGGTAGGTGGGGTGATAGCTGGTATTAAGGCTATTGCTCATTTGAGTTTCATTTTATTTGTTGGAATGATTTGAAAGAAACGGCTGATAATATGGTTATGGCACATCTAAAGTTGAATTTAATTTATAGAAAAGGTAAGTACAAGTAGATGGTTGGAAGAGTTAATGAAGTTGACTGTTTAAACGATGATTACAAAAATTTAATTTGTTTCGATACAATCTAATAGTTTTGCTTAGTTTTCCGTATAAAGTAGCAATGATGGATTTATAACGCGATCAGGTTTAAGGTCACTGATATCATTTGAAAGGTTAAGTCCATAGGTGTCATCAGTATATAATGAAATTTTGATAAAAACTCTACGATGTCCTGTTACTGGTCATTCAACGTGTGCCACTCAACGAATTCAATGAACGAGTTTTACTGAAAAAAATCTATCGCAACCAATCCGTTTGGAAATCAAACCTATTTTATTTGCAAGGTTGAGCCTATAGAAATTATCCGATAATAGTGGCATTTTGGTACAAGCTCTGCGATGTCTTGTTATTGGATTTTAAATGTAAACTACTGGTAGTTTTACTTTATGATTTGTTGAGCATAGGTCCTAAATTTGTTATCGAAAAATTCTGTTTTTTAATTTTTATTTTTTGTGTACAGATAATCAGTTCTTTTTAGTTTCTTTTAAATTGAATAATTTAATCTTATTTTAGATAGATGTTGGAAACGTAGATAGTAAGAAATGGACGGTATGCTTCATTTAATTATCATAAGGAAACCAATTTTTTGTTCTCATGAGTTTTATTTTTATTGCACTCAAAATTCTTATAAGAAATACTTTAACAGTGTACTTACTAATACATATTTATTTTTGTTAATTGTTAGAAACGGTACTACTATGGAGTTAGTCCATAGTATTCAGTAGCTGGATGGCCTCTATGTTGATATGGTGAATTAGCTGTTGTTCATGACTTCTAGCAAATTTCATAATTTCGGTTTTGATGGATTCTATGCCGAGATCTTTTTCGATGTCGCTATTGGTGACAAACCATGGTGCGTTAACAATGTTTCTTAGCACTTTATTTTCGAATCGTTGGATAATATCCATTATGCTCTGCTTTGTACATCCCCACAGCAGTATACCATAAGTCCAGACAGGCTTCAATACTTGCTTATAAAGCAGAAGCTTATTAGGGATTGATAGATGAGAGTTACTTCCCAGTAACCAATACATTTTGTTGTATTTTAACCTCAACTCGTCTCTTTTCTTCTTTACACGAGCTTTCCAGCGAAGCTTAGCGTCTAATGTCATACCAAGATATTTGGCAGTGTTTGCATGATGGCTGTATCATCGGCGAAATTGGCTATTGTGTTGTTTTGTGGGATTGAAACATCTCGAGTGTATAGTAAATACAGAAGTGGCCCAAGTACACTTCCGCGTGGAACTCTTGCTCTTTTTTCCTTAAGCTGAGAATATTCATCTTCTTGCTTAAGCCTGAAATATCTTTCCGTTATACACGATTTCAGTATTATGCTGTACTGTTTAGATAGGATTAATTTAAGTGTGTATATTAAACCTTCGTACCAAACCTTGTCAAAGGCCTGCGCTATTTCAAGGGATACTGCGGAACAATGAGTGCTCACTGCGAAAGCCAAATTGGTGATTCGAAATTAGGTAATTTTTTTCAATTATTAGTTTGAGTCTTTTTAATAGTAACTTGACAAAGAGATTAGGCATTATTGGCAGCAACGATATAGGCCTATAAGATGTTATTATATGTGGCGGTTTTCCTGGTTTGGGAATCATGATAACCTCAGCCACTTTCCAAAGTTTTGGCACATATTTTAACCTAAACGCAGCGTTTATGATATTAGTTAACTTTACCGTGCCTGTTCTTGGTAGCTGCTTTATTATTTCTCCGGTAATCAGATTAAACCCTGGTGCCTTCTTTAAGTTTAAATTGTTTTTAATTTCGTTTGTTACTTCAGAAGGCGATGTAGGTGCGACATCTTCGAGAATTTGTATTATGTTTTCAGTCAATGTTTCTCGTAATTGGCATTCATGAGGTTGAAATATATTTTCAAGATGATTAGCAAATCCTTCAGCTTTTTCTTTGTTTTTCCTTGCCCATGTTCCACCCATTTTCCTGATATTATGGATCGGAATTATTGGCCTTTTCAGAGTTTTAGTTGCTTTCCAGAGCGAATAATCCGAATTACTGTGATTCGTCGACTTACTTAAGTAGAAAGAGACTGAATCATTGTTTAGTTTCTGAATTTTCCTTGTTAATTGTTGAGTAAGACTGCTAAGTTTTTTTTGTCTTGTGGAGCTCTAGTTTGGTGGCACGTTTTTCTGTATTTTCGTTTATTCCTAAGGAGATTTCTAATTTCTATTGGAACGTTATTTCCATTTAGCCTTGATTTGATTTCTGGAGTACTTTCCCATGCTGTTGTTGAAATCGGAATGTTGTTGAATTGTTGAATATCCGTAATGAACTTTTCTACTTCTTTGTCCAGTTGATCCATAGTTTTTAAAGGAGTTTTCAAAAGTATTCTTTGTTCAATACTTTGAAACTTTCCCAGTCCGTATGAGTGTTTTTATTTATTAATTTATTTATTGATAGATTGACATAACAGAGTAGTAGAGGAAAGTAGAGGAAAAGCACATATGGAAGCATAATAAATGAACATCAACAAAAAAATCTGTTTTAGTACTGGATTATTCTTTTTTTTGGATGATATACTCGCTTAGGGTTAGGACTATCGGTGAATGATCTGAGCTCATATCTGGGCTTTCTTCGACTTTCATAAAATTATTAGAAATATTTTTGGTTATAAAAAAATCGACCAGATCAGGTATTTTTCTTGGGTCAGTTGGTGGCATAATCCAATATGCTGGTTTAACAACAATTAAATTTGTTGGTACTGTTTGTAATTTTTTTGACAACATAGGGCTTTATTTTGTGCGATATGGGTTGAGTTGGAGGTTTGGGGGTTTTGTGCAGTGAATAGGAGCTTTCTTTTTTGTGATAATTGTAGTGTGTTGGAATTGGGGACTGGTTTCGGCTTTCATCCGTCATTGGTCTGCGTTTTGCTGCTGACTGTAGGCATAGAGGAGTCGTGCCTTTTGTGATGCACTTGTCAATGACTGTTTTCATCTGTTGTGCAACCTGATTCATGAATTTTGTTTGTTTGGAAGTTTGATTTGGGTGGGTTGTGTCGGTGAACATAGAACACAGTCTTCAAATCTAATTACGCTCATCATTTATTCATGAACAACCATACAAACACAGATATGAACACAAATTTGATGGATTGAATAGAAGAGTATGAAATATGTAAGCACCGACATAGCCCGCGAAAACTGGTGGTAGGTGGAGTCTGGGGCCGGTTTCTAGTTTTGGTATATTGTAGTTGTCGCGAAGGGGAGAGTTTTTGTTTGCTGTGCAAGATTTTTAGACTTCAAATTTTGTTTGTATTGTACGAGGTAGTGTTAATAAATTAATTTAGTAATTTACTTATAATTATTTGTTTAACGTAAATAGTATAAGAAGTTTAGAAATTGAATTAATATTTATTTATTATTTTTATTGCTTGTGGTTGTGTTAACACATCGGAGTTCTGAGGTGAATCGAATTTTGATCAAGAGATCTCTTTGTGCGCAGTTTTGTTGATTGGGTGAGCACATTTCAAGGACCTTTTGCAATAGAGTGTTGTTTTAGGTATATTGTCTGGTTAGGTTTGGGTGTTTGTTTCTGTTATTGAGCAGACATGGGTGTTGTATTGTGAATACAATACCGAGTGATTTGGTGATTGGTATGGCGGCTGAATGTGTGATGGGGCTGGGGTTTGGTAGTTAACGATGGGCTGAGAATTATGGGGTCATCAAATGTATATACATGCTGTGAAACTTACGAACATGTGTTCCTCGGGTTGATTGGTGGTATGTGGGATGAGATGGCCCCTGGATGCAATTGATTGATTGATTGATTGTTCAAGTGATTGGTGACGGATGATGATGGATACATCGAAAGGTTTATAGAAAAGTAAAACATCAGAAGCTGTCCCTCCTCATCTTTAAGGTGGTTGGAAGGATGGATCGAACAAACAAAACTTTTTATGTCTAATTCATCTTCATGGTGATAAAAAGAGACCAAATCAGAAAGCTACTTATCCTTACTAACAAACTAACGCTTTTTCACAGACCATAAATGGTCAAAATATTAACGGGGATTAGTAATTAGTAATTATAGACGAAGAAATATCCTTAACCTGTAGAATTAGAGAATCTCGTAGTATCATGATATCTAGTCAGTTCGGTAACCGAATCTTGTCTCAATTTGATACAACGCTTGGGTGATTAAGTGATAATCGAATGCAGTAGTAGTAGAGTGCATGTGCTCAAGTCATTCAGTTGCTGTGTCATCAAAGGAATGTATCAACTATGGACTTGGACATACTAAATTGCATGTATTATGTTATAGGATACCAGCTTAACAGCTGTCCTACGTTGTAAAATATCATATCATATCATATCATATCAATATCATATTTATTTTTTCTCATTCTATTTTGAGGAACTTTAAAAGTAAAAAATTTCGAGACAATCGTTTGAACTTCATTACTCTTACTATTATTAATTACTAAAATGATGACTACTAAGGATGGTTCGGCAAAATTACCATTGGCGCTAGCTTACTAGTTCAACTTTGAATGTAAGAAATTTCACGAAATCTATTTATTAGAATAAATTAATTGGAGAACCGAGCGTCACTCGGCCGAAGTTGGTTGAATTGGAAGTTTATTGTGGCATTAATAGTTACATAAAAATGATAAACAAAATGTTAATTTTTATGCATTTTTCCGGGAATCTTCTATAAACCAGCATGCTAAGTGACGTATATGGTGAGATGCTACTAGCTCTTATCTAATAGAAAAAAGCGTTTATGTGGTACAAATTGAGGCCTTCGGGTGTTTAGAACAGCCAAATTTGGCTTTGGAATACTACAAATGGAACGTACAGTTTTCTGAATTTCTCCTGGAATCTAATATATGTAAATCCGCATGCCATGTGGCTTATATGGTGAGAAGCTACTAGGCTCTATCTGATGGAAAAACTACGTTTGACTTGTCCAAATTTGGGGTTTAGGATGTTTAGGACATTTAATAAAATAACTAATTGAGTTTTAACCACTTTCCTTTATTGTGACAATTTGTTTTATTTATAAAATAAATATAACTGCTAGTTTTGAGCACCACACCAGCTCCGTCATATAAACTAGTAAAATATGCAGATGAATGGTTGTCAAAACGAATACGGTAAAAATGTGATTATTCCATAAAAAATCCTATGGAACTAATTAACAATTTTGAAAATGTTGACACCCACCTAATGCAAAACTGGGGAGTTTGGTTATAGTGAATATGTATTATAATATACCTGTTGAAGAAGCAATAATGTATCTACAGAAGAAGTCAACGAAATGATAAAAATTGTAACCGTCATAACAAAACAAAACTATTTCAAATAAAACAACAAAATCTACCAACTAAAGTACGGACTAGCCGTGGGAAACCCTCTATCAGGAACACTAGCCAATATCTTCATCAATCACCATGAACAAACTTCATTACCATGAAGAATTAAATACAATACAAAATAATACACTTAATAAACACATTATAACACTTATTTATTATTTCGCAAAAAACTTTTTTGTTTTATAAATTTGTTCAAAATGTTTAAAAAATTACTCGATCGATTTCGACTTGTTGGGTCATCATCAGGAGTATCTACTCATTGGTAAAAATAAAAATTTAGTTATACGAGTATATAGTAGAAATAAGCAAAATAAAATCAAAGAAGGAGGGACAAAAAATAGGTAATAAAAATTAATCTATTGATCGTTCCAACCATCTGTTGTTTACACGGAAAAATTACAAATAAAAAAAGGGAGGGTGGAAGTGAGAAGTGGAAGTGAGTATTAGTCATATTATTGAGAGCGTGAGAATAAAACAGGGCGGGATCTGTAATTGGTGAGAAACGGATTTCTCTCTGTTCGTTAAGGATATTTTGGTTAAGGAATATGGATTTTCGAATTTCGTAAGATTCTAGGTATCTAAACGTCTGCTTTTAGGTTGTATATGTAATATGTCTAAATTGTTTAAGCTAGCTGTATGATTTTCTAAAGTTAAATGATTATGATTGTTGCAACCAGATAAATGTTCTGTAACTCTAACTCGAAAATTGCGCCCAGTCTGTCCAATATAGGAGAAACTACAATCATTGCAATTAATCCTATAAACACCAGACTTGGAAAGGCGATCAACTCTAGGTTTATTGTTAAAAACCATTTTCTTTATTGTGTTATTATTATAAAAAGCAAACCTAATATTGGTATAATCGGACACGATGTTGCTAATCCGTTGGCTAGTTTTTCCTATATACTCTAAGCGATGCCAATTTTCCTGCGTTGGATTATCCGGTGGATAAATACCCGTTAGAGCTTTGTGCTTTAGTTTTTTATTTAATAACTTTAATATAGTCTTAGTTGCATATCCGTTATTCGTTGCTATTTGTAGAATTATATTAAGCTCGAAGTCATAATTTGAATTTGTCAAAGGTATATTTATTAGTCTTATCTATCAGTGAGTGGAAAGCTGACATTTTAATATTATGGGGATGGTTTGAAGAACTAGGGATAATAGCGTCTGTATACGTGGGTTTCCGATAAATTTTGAAGTCTAAAGAAGAATTAATCCTGGTTATTGTTATATCTAGAAAATTAATACATTTATTTTCTTCCCTTCCAACGTAAAATCAATGGTTGGATACTGATAATTTAACCAAGTAAGGAATGAGTTTAATAGTCTATCAGTTCCATTCCATAGACATAGTATGTCAGCAACATATCTATACCAAAAGTATCTATGTATTATCAAAGCAGAAATAGTTTTGTTTAATACAAGTCTCAAAGACCAACTTCAGTTCACGACGTAGGCCCTCATCTACAACATCCCTATCTAAGTAATTACAAACTAAGATGAGAGAACTTGAGATAAAGTTTTAATTGGAATTGAAGTGAAAAGACTGACAACGTCAAACGAAACTAGTTTTGAATGTAGTGGAATGTCGACGTCTTGTTTGATTAGCAAAATTCAAGACGACAAGGGATTGGTTTGTGTTACAATACACCATTTGTGTTACAATATATTGCCCGGGTGCACCCGTATCCGAGAATACTTCGTGGAGGCTGTCAATCATTTGCACTCCACCACTAAACATGTTTCCAGCTTTTAATTTATTTCGCTTTGATGTTGTTACATAAAATGTGCTTTTATTTTTGCTACAGGTGTTAGTTGGTAGTGCCATAACTGAACTTAATTGCCTTCTAACACGACAAATTATAAACATGGAATCTAGTCATTTACGAATTGGTCTAACTTCACCCAGTCCAAATTACCATTAACACATGTTCCAGCTTTCAATTTACTTGACTACGATGCTGGATAAAACATGATCTTACTTTTGGCACAGTTCAAATTCATTGCCCCAAACACGACAAACTATAAACATGGGATTAGGCCATTTATGAATTAGTCTAACTACACCCAGTCCAAATTACCAGGCGCCCAAATTTTAACTTATTTGACTATGATGCTACAAAAAATATGGCCTGAGTTTTAACCTTAGATCCGTGCATATACAAAAAAGCATATGACCGTGTTTTGAGGCATTCAGTACCCCTATATGTATTTCATACTATTTATATTAGGGACTCATTCAAACATGTAAATTCATTGTAATTATATTAATTAAAGAATACTAAATAAATTATTTAAATCAAAAATTAAAAAAATTATAATAATTGCGATCTAATTTAAAAAATTACAAAAATTATTAAACTGGTGAATATGTTTTTTGGCGTTTCATCACAATGAATAGTTCCACAACGAGGAAGTAGAACCTCGTACATGGTTACTGCTTCTGCATTTGTCTGGTAGCATTGTTGGCAAACCCGAATATAATGTTTTGAACAAGCCCGCTTGATGCAAACATCGCACACTGCAGTTTTTTTTATATTTTCCTTCGTGCCTTTGCGATTTACTTTACAATCTTAACACCGTTTTGATGTTTTATTATTGTCTTAAATTTGTGGACAAATATTTATAGTTCCGACACTATAACAGAATCTTTTAGGTTACCTTGTTCTATACAATTTTTGATATGGCAATCAACAAGTTCCACCGCTAATCCCTTAAGGAAAATCTTTAGTCTACTTGATCTAGCTTGAGACCACGACGGATTTGTCAAATTAAATAAACGAAGCGGCTAAAGCCGCTGTATCGTTTACGTTTAAAAACAATACCATCGAGCAGCTATTTATTATTCTCTTACACGTGAACGATTTCACCATTTTTTGTGTTACTTGTGTAGGTAACAAGATAAGTTGGGCCTGAAAAGCAAAATATTGAGCTAAATAGACCTCGTTTTTTTCAGCTGAAATAAATCTTTTTCGGGTACCGTTGATGCCTTTTCAGAACCGGCATAAAGAAGAACGACAATGTAAGCATATACCTCATCCTCATTTGTGTCATGCCACTTTCTAGTATTCGGAGTGGTACATGATTGGTAGAACCACCTTGCCTTGCGATTTGTTTCAATCAGCACGTTCGAAATAATATTTGGTGGTAGTAAGCATTTAAATGTATCACCTTTTTAATCGAACGTTTGCTTTGCAATCGGAAGGCTGTGTTGCTTGCGTTTCTATTCTGCCTGAAACAGTACGCTGTTCTTGAGATTCACTCGGTAATGCCCGAGGACACATGAGGATTATTTTTGTTTTGTGCCACATATCTTTTTATTGATCCAAACATCTGAGCCAATGTCACATTATTACTGTACTACATTATTATTACTCCTCATTGCACGCTGCTTCTGGTAAACCTTCTGCTAAATCCAGTATTCATGGTCTATAAGGGTATTTCCTACCGTTGCTGAATCATCCATATCCGAATCACCATTTGCTTGATCAAAATCTTCATCGTTACGATCACTATCTTTTACTGCAATGCCACCGATATTCCCTCGGCAGTTACCAACATTTTCATCAACGGCCAATAAATTGGTTAGTTGTTCTACTTGCTCCGCAGAAAGTTTTCTTCTCATTTGCAGGTTCCAGTAACCTGGAATGCAAATGGGGTAATACAAAATATTCCAGAATTAGAAATTTTCCTAAATACTGAAAAAATAGATATATGCCTAGTATCGGAAACCCATTTTACTTCAACTTCATATCTTAAAATATACGCCATACATCCAGCAGGAACGGCAAGGGGAGGATCGTCGGTGGTTATAAAAGAAAACATCAAACACTTTATAGATCTTAAAATTGAAGAGGAATTTATGCAAGTAGTCACCTTAAAAGTATTTATAAATAACAACAAAGAATATAGTGTATCGTCAATATATTGCCCCCCAAGATATAATTTAATTAAACAAGACTATTGCACGTTATTTAAATCACTTGGATCAAGTTTCATAATCGGAGGTAATTTTAATGCAAAAACACCTACTGGGGATCAAGAGTAACCTCTAAAAAGGAAGAGAGCTGTTTGCAGTAGAAATACTATGCAATTGCGATTTTCATTCTGGAGATCAACCAACTTATTGGCCTACGAATAGAATCAAAATACCCAATATCATTGACTTCTTTATCACCAAAGGTATAGACGAAAACTACATATACCTAGAAAGCAGCGAGGGGATTATGTCGGATCATACGCCTGTTACTACGACAATCAGCGCAACTATTGTTAACAAAACTAGTCCACCTTCGGTAACGAACAAAAAAACCTGCTGGGAGAAATTCCAGAAACTCGTTGAGGATAATATTGAGCTTCAGGTGCCAATTAAAAATCCGATCCATCAACAACTCAACAACGGTATACATGAAGCGGCGTGAAGTAGTACCCCTCGAGTTCAAAGGAAATGCGCCGAAATGCTACTTATCCTCTGGAAGTTAGAGAACTGGTAGCAACAAAACGAGAAGCACGAAGGTCTGGCAAAGAAGTCGAGCGCCAGAATTTAAAACAACTCTAAATTTTTTATTTTGTACCAATCAAAAACACTTGTTCGCGACAAACAATTATCACCGAAGGCCTTTTGCAACATTCTGAACGTTTCGGCACCACAAAATTGATTCCGCACACAAAATTTAATGGAACTTCTTTGTTGAATAATTTTACTCATTATAAAAATCGCCTATTGCATTTTTTGTGCTTCAGAAAGACAAACACTAATGATTATTTTGATGTGACATTTGGCACAGACGTCACTGACCGTCATACCAACATAGAAATAAAATATTTCGACGAATGGTTTTCCGCGCGAAATTTAAATTAAAAAGTCTTACTACTTTTTGCCCACAGTATGTAAATCGAATTCCGTTATAAAAAACATAGAATAAAACAATTTAGTTTTTGGTATAGTACCGTTTTCAGAGAAAATAGTGCAAAATATATGGGAAACAATTAAAGGAGCTGTATGCCCCATAACACGGTTATGCTAGAAATTTACTTTACAAGTGTTTACCAAATACTACACAAACAAGAAAATATGTATTATTTCCAAAACGCTAAAATACCGACGTATGAGTTTCATAGTAGTGCTTTTTCAATACCAATCCACTGTTGAAAACAATTTTTTATTTTTTTTTTCAAAAATCAAATGGAGCACTGAATGCACCGAACGCGGTTTTAAGGTTAACACAGGTGTTCCCTGGTAGTACCATAACTCAAATTCACTGCCCCCTAACACGAAAAACTATAAACAGGAGATCCAGCCATTTACGAAATGGGTTAACTTCACCCAGGCCAACTGCTAACTTCATCAGAATTTTGTAATTCCACCTGATACAAAATAAGTCGATAATGTAGATGTTTTTCGGCTAACATCAGTAGCATGTAGATCACTATAGATAATTAAATAAATAAATAACGATAGCGTAAATGCTACTGTTAATAACAAAACAAAATCATCCAATTAACGTTAGCCTAGAAAACAAGGTCTAGAGCATTGGCCTTAATCCACAAAAATGTTTTAAGCTTTTACAAATTGTAGCAGCAAAAATAACGGTTTTAATTAACATAGAGCTTACACATGGCATTTTCTATGTAATTTATTTGTATTTTTCCATTTCTAGTAATCTTCCTTTGGATGTCCCATTGTTGTTGGTGGAATTAAGCAATTTTAATTGAAATTTGAAAAATACAAAATAAGAACATAAAATCGAAATACTAAATTTTCGTGGAATTATGCATGGAAAATCTGTTTTGTTTACTTAATTTACAGAAAAAAAAATCCTTATATATATTTTCTTTCCACTGTGTTTGTTTAATTAGAAATATCTAAATTATTTTATTGTTTGTTGTCGGTTTTTTTCCTACACACCCACTCACAGGGAAAAAACCTTTTTTAACGCAAAACGGGAGCAACACACAGCAATTATTTCTCCTGATTCATGCGCACTCCGTTTCCTCTCTGTTGTGCTTCAATATATTCTCATTTTTAGTTGCCGACCATCGAGTATTCGACGCTTTAGTTCAAATGGGAAATTGTAATGTTCTGGAGGAGCTGGAAAACAGTTTGATACAAAATTTTATTTTTCCCGTATTTTCAGTTTTGATTCGTCTTTTGTGGAATACCCAATTCGCTCTGTGTGCCGGTACTATCAAAATGTTAAATTTATTTGTTAATTTTTTTTCTACTATTAGAGTGTGTCAAAATTTTTAAAAATTACATTTTAATTACAAAAATGAATTAAATAAATTATTGAAAGTAATTTTGTGATTAATTAAATAATAAGGAATTTTTTTTAAATTTTATTAGTTTCGTATTATTTGTTTGTTATAACGTGACAAAAGTTTTAAACAGATTTCAGAACATAATTTATCGGATTAATTAAATTAAGAAGTTAGAAAATGTGATTCTTATATTTAAGTGAGAGTGTTAGAGAATTATATCAAATAAATTGTATTTGTACATCTGTGTGTAATTAGTCTCATATAATAATTAAAAGATTAAATAAAACATATTGTAAATTGTGCTTTGCTAGCTGGTTATGATTAAAATATGAAATATGAAAATTAATGTGAAATATACAACAACAACATAAAAAATATGTAGTGTGTCTGTTTAATGGTGATGTGTGATTTATTTAATTCGTGTGTTGGTGGAATGTTTTGTTTTCTGTTTGTTTAAAATAATGATCGAAACATGCCTGACAAGCAAGGTGATTTTCTTTTTGTTTTGATTTTCCATTTGGAAAAATTCTATTTATTTTTGTAATTAATCAAAAAACGAACAAGGTGAGATTTTGATAAATATTACAATTTTTTTGTTTTTGTTATTGTTTCACTCTTTTCATTAAATTTTATTTTTAAACATTAGGATGTAGAAATGAGCGTTCATCGCACATATTTATTTATATCCGTATGTACATAATACGTACATATACTCGTATGTACAAGTACACATTATATGAACACTTTAAATGGGTTTTGTTATCATCATCAATAGCAAAAAATGTTATCAGAAAATGCACAATAAATTAGTAGGAGTAACATGTAATATAAAATATTACCGGGTGTTCCGGTTTCGAATACTAATTCGTTGGGGTTGAGAAAAAAATCGTGTGGTAGAAAAAATAAATTGTTGATACCTCCTGAGACCTCCTAGTACGTTGCAATACGGTTAGAAACAATTTTCATACAAATATTAAATTAAAACTTTAACAAAAATATTTAACGGAGATCTACCAACTTCGACTTATATGAGTGACATTTATAACAGTAAGAAGAAAAAATTTTGAATCTTTAATCTTTGTAAAAATAAAATGTTTTCTTTGGTTTTGAGAAATTAAAATTGGGATCGTTTCTCGGACACAAATTTTATTAATTTATGTTATTTTATGTGATAAGATTGTGAATTCGACCAGCCGCGAGAATTCGTATTCTGACCACTGACAAAAATTGTCTGTTATTTTATTTTGACAAGAATTCATCAAGTGCTGAATTCAGTAACGGAAGCGTCATTTTTCCATTGTTTGCTGCTTTAATTTTAAATGCGCCCTTACAAACGAGCATGGGAATTTTATCGGACACAAATGACAAATGAACATAAATTAATTAATATAAAATGTTGAATTTACATTGTATTATAAATTACAAAATATTTTATTACGAAACTTAAAGATGGGGTTTTTAAAACCAAAACTTAATATAAATGTTCAAGGTTGGTTCAATGTCCACTTGTTATTAAAGATGATATGAGCGTTTAACTAAATTAACGCTTACTGTATAACAAATTGTTCAGATCTCATAGATGTCTAAGAAATGCGGTAAATGTGGATAGTAGAATTAAGATGGGAGCGATCGAATGACACCACCTCTATATCAATACGATAACCAGAATGATGTATGTGAGTGTTTAAATAAGGAGTGATCACTGTATACAAAATTGTCCAAATCTCATATGTTTTATAAATACGGTAGTGGGTTGTAAAATGAAAAAAAAAAATGTTTTCGAGGCCCTTCCATCCTTCAGGATTCATCGCAATTGAGATTTGACATTCGAAATTCTCGCCTTTACAAATTTCGATCAAAATCACCAACAATTTATAAAAATATAAAATGGAACCCTGTCCCAATTGGACGACCCTCAAAATGAAATTTTCCGTCATCAGGAAAACCATCTCTTTACACTTTTTTTTCAAAATTATCCAAATCTTTGGCTTACAAATTTTACAAAATCATGCTAGATTTGAAAAATTCAAGACACGAGAACTCGTGTCCCAACGGGGTTAGTGTTGCTTAAACATCGACAGTAGCGAATTTCAATAGTATCGATTTTTTTTCAAACCCTATCGGTAGTCAGTAGTATCGATACTATCGATAGTTTTGCAAATTCAAATAAAATAGTTTTATTTTTCAATTATTATTTATTTAAAAAAAGAAAATTCACGTTTGCTGTAATAAATAAAAATGATAATCTTTTCAACCGGACATTGTCAAATTATGATTTAGAAATAGCAGTTTGCCTATATTTGAATCTTTGATTCTGTTTCTCTTTTAGGTCATTATGTCGCCTGCTTTGGAAAATATTCGTTCCCCCGCAACCGAAGTAGCTGGAATAAACAAATACTTTTTGGACAACTCTCGGAACATATTTGCTCCAATATTCTAAAATATCCCAACAAACAATATTTCGAATTTTTTGTGACTTAGAGTGATAGATCGTTTTATAAAGGTTATATATTTGTTACTCGTTTTTATTTATAAAATTTTTGTTGGACATTTAAGAGTTTTATAGTATTACTATCAGTAACGCAGTTATTTTAAAGTTTTCTAAGGTTACCAAAAGCTAACGAAATACGAAATTTACTTCTAGTTTTATAAGTTGGTGACGGGACGGTTTCTATCAGCGTTCTATATAGTCTCGAGTAACTGTTGCCATATGATATATTAGAAAGATTTATAATGGTTACCGTTAATCTCATTATATAACAAGTGGTAACCAGATTATATAGAGATGTCGATGGTTGCTTTTACAAATCCCGATTACATAGCGACTTTAATAAAAATTAATAACTTTTGGTAATAAATGTCGCCATTATAAAATAACATACAATTTTATATTGCGGTATACTAGTAACCGAGACATTTATAAAAATGGTTTAAGCTTACGTAATTTAAGATTTTGTAATGCAAACGTCAATCTAAAATTAAGTTTATTACATTCCGTAACGCGCGTGTTTATTTTTTTAATAATTAATAAATATGATTTTATCAACCATAAATTGGAGAAAAGTGAAACATACTCGTACTTCCTCTTTTCGCAGAATAGTTTCTAGGAATTACTTAAAAATCATGAACTCCCAACCAAAACTGTTATCATCGCAATCTATTCCATCCAGAACAACAATATTCCGACAGGTAATTTATAAAATGAAACGTTGCAGCTTGAAGCAAATTTAAACAACGATGCTTTTTTCGATGTGAAATGTTACTCATTTAATGATAAAGACCAGTTGACAGAATCGAACGAAGTCCAAGACATAGCCTCTAATTGGTTGAACTCACACAAGTTCATTAAAAGATGAAAAATTTCGAAATAGTTTAAATTCTTGGGTGAATAATTTTAATATAAGGCAAAGCGCACTGACGTCATCGTGTAGGATATTTAACGAGCGCATACCAAATATACTACCAAGCGATGCAAGAACATTATTGCGAACACCAAACGCGATCGTCCTTTGACAAATAGATGAAGGTAATCAATACTATTGGATCAGGGCATGGAGTTTTGCTTAAGACAATGTTTTCGAAATATTCCACATTTACCTAGTATTTCGATTAACATAAATGTGGATGGAATACCTATTTACAAAAGCGCTAAAGACAAATTCTGGCCAATTCTTTTTAATATCCATGAAGCTCCCGAAGTTCAACCTATGGTGATAGGGATTTACTGTGGCAAGGGCAAACCATCCGATCTTTCATCTTTCATCTCTCCTTTTTCATCATTCATCTCTGATACCCGCTTATTTATTTAACTTTTTAATAATTTTTTTTACTTTTATTTCTTTTTCTTGACCAAAAATTAAAATTTTTAATTGTCAAACAATTCGTATCCGCATTAATATAAATTACAGTTACGAAAATAATATTATAGTCGCTTAAGGTGTTATAATAATACCAAAAAGGTTTATAACAACACCATTGACGCTTTGATATTTACAAACATTTCTAGGAATAACAGTTAGCTTATAGGCTTTCTGGTTCTATAGTATTTTCCAAAGTTTTAAAAGAGTAATATAATTTATTTAATATAACCGTGTGTATGTGAAATAAAAGCCTCGATATGTATACGGCCAAATCAATAATCTTTGAGTCTCTTTTCACTTTTAAAGGAAGAACCGTTATTAGTGCCGAATTCCTATGCGAGTAAACATTTTGTTCGTAAGACAAACATCATCTTGACATTTGCATTATTAGCGATAATTTGACATTGTATTTAATTATTATTATTTAATTTCCGAAGTGTGTGCTTATTTTTTTATAAGTATTGAAGTGAAATTTGTATACTAATATTTTGTGAATTGTATATGTGAATAAAAAACAATAATGTATAATTGTACGTGGATAACTTCAGCAGGAAAACTTTCGAATTTCAAAATGAAACTTTGCATACCGATTAAGCCCAATTAGTGCTAATTAGTGCTCACGGGAAAAAATTAGTGCTAGTCCAGGAGCCGAAAAAACGGGAAAAGAAAATATCAAATCTCGCCTAAAAGACGATATAAATAAAACCCAATTTCGAGAAAAAACCAGAAATTATTTAAGCTTAATTTTAAAGCTTTCTAAAGGCTGCTAAACTGATGAAATTTATGCTTATCATAGAAATATAATTTTCAAAAACTTCCAATCCTAAATCGAGGAAAACCAAACCAGCCCCTGAAAGATACTATATTAAAATGAGAGATATATCGTTCAATAATATTTGTGAACAACAAATTAAACAATCGAAATAAAATGTTCTAAAATAAGCAATCATAAGCAATTCAGAAAGTGTATTCCTTTCAGGTATGTTGATTGCCATCCGAAAAAAATCGTGGCTGAATTTGTGCTAGTCCAGAATTGGCCCAGTCCCATTGAACAACAACGACCGTTGAATGAACAATTTTCTAACAAAAAGTGTTCTAGAAACCAATGAAGTTAGCAATTCTGATTGCATATTCTGATCAGATATGTTCAGCACAAATCCGATCAGCACAATTAACGAATGGATGTTACTATTAGTGTATATAACGCCATTAGAAATATCAAAATTTAACAAAAGGTATAAAAGAACCCTATACGTTCCAATCATTAAGTGCTTTAAGGTTTTATAAAATTACTAGCTGTTTTATAAGGGTTTTCCCGTTTTATATGGGCTTACAGTTTATATTGAAGTATATTAGTTTGTATAGTGGTAATACAATTTATTCGGCCATGTTTTGTCACTGTCCATTTATAGACGCGTGCTAGACGGAATTTTTAAAATGCAAATATCTGTTCAAAATTAATTATTTATGCAAAACAGACAAATATTTTCATGTATTTAATATACCTAAATTATAACAAAATCATTTTCAACAATTTATATCACCTAATTAAAAAAATTTATTTTTCTCAAATTTAATTTAATCTTTAAAATAGTTTTTAAGCCTATCAGCAACTATAATCACAGTAAAATTTTAATCGCCGTTGATTTTCACAAAATAGGCCCATACATCGAAATTAAAACAGATTACGATCTGTGATTAAAAGGAACACAACTACGACCCCCTATCGGCATGCAAAACTCATGGGCCGACCCATTTTCCATGTCCAGTTACTGTAGGCTGGCATGGAGCTATGCAATGCGCAGATGGTAACTTAAATCGGTCCTATAGCCGTACGTCTTCGATTTGGCAGGAATTGCGTAATGTAAGACGGGAAGATCAACCGCGAAAGAGCAGGAAGTGCTTCGGCCCCAGAAAAGATTGCATGAATTTAAAAAAAAAATCCATAAGATTATGGAAGCGTTTCCAATACCATTATAAATAATGTAACCTTTAAAAGGGTAACCAGAACCATACTGTAACCACTATTTACGCCAAAATCAGTTCATAATGATCACCTTGGGTTTTATAACAAGTTTTATTAAAGTAGTTAGAATACTGACGTTACTTTAATTAAAAAACCTGAATTTATTAACGTTACCATAATCAAGAGTCGGCAACCCGTATAAAATCCTCCATTTAAGCGCTTTAAGGGATTTATAGAGGTAACGATCAAGTTTCGAACACTAACCTATACAACTTTGGTTATATAATTTGATGATGGAAATATTACAATTACTACTATAAAATAAAAATTGTTTGTTTTGATTACTGTGTTTGTCTATTGCAGGCTTTTCGAGGTATTGACGAATGCCAATAATAGAGTCACTTACTGGAGTAGAAATCAAGCGAGGAAGATTATTTGTTACAAAGAGTAAATCATCAAATTTAGAGTTTTGTCCAGGAGATGAAGATGGTTGAAGCTGTTCTACTACAGCCATGTTCGCTTATCTTGATGAATATGAAATAAAAGTAGCATACTCTTTTTGCAAAAGTTGTACGGCATTATCAGCTTCTTGTTGAGTCCAGAAACCATTATTTTTGAATCTTGCGTCTAATAAGGTGCCAAGAATGGTTACGGTTCTTGTGCTGAACGAGTACATCCTTTCCTTGTCTGACCTTGTCAAAGATTTGTGAACTTCATCTGATACTACCGTTATTATTTTTTTTTTAATTTGTTAAAATTACCTTCAATCCAACCAATTTTAAGGTAACTCCTCTGGTCAGTGGTACTATCATTGAGGAAGTGGCATATTTTTCTCCTGAAATATTGCTTGTTGCCACATCAAACGGTTCAAGGAGTTTCAATATTTCTTCAATTGTATTGAAATTTTCCACAGTTAGTGTTGGTGGGGCCTTTGGACATTAATTTATGGCAATTGCAAGCTCTATTCGCAATCCAAAAACTCTTTTAAGCATGTAATAAAAGCTATTCCAAGTAGTTGTCACCTCTTGAATAAGTTTGAGTACTGTTTTATTCACTCGTTTTTGGACACTGGTTAGAGTATCATTTGCCTAAAGTACTGCTCCGTAAAAAGGTCACAATGGATTTGCACTTAGCTATAATATTGGCAAATGAGACAATTTTGAAACTGTCTTGCACTGTCACTTTGTTTTCATATTTAAGGGAACAATTTTGTGACGAATATTGTATTCCATCAATATACGGTTAATAGCCTGAAAGCATAATTAAAAAAAAATTAAAATATTGTCAGTAAAATATTAAATAATTTACCTGTGTCACAGCTTCGACAGTATCATGATCTTCAGTTTTTATAGCTTTTAAAATCGGAGACATTAATTTCTCGTCTTGGTTGGAATGGCAAGTCCCTCTCTAGAAGAACTGGCTCCCGTATCAGCTGCTATGCTCATATCGTTACATTTTGTCAATGAAATTTTTAATTTGTTTTGTGTATCATTAAAATACTCTTCTGGTATAAGTTTCGCTTTAAGAGTATTTTTATCAGGCAATTCGTATTTGGCATCTAAGGCCTTAACAAATTTCTTAAATCCTGTATGATCTGAGGTTCGATAAGGCAACATGTCTTTAACGATCATCTCTACATATAATTTGTCAAGATTTTTTTTTTAATTTTTGAATTTTCATGGTATAACTTATCTCTATCAAAATAATTCTTAATAGATTTTTTTGACGGTAGCACAACAACGTTACCATCATCCACTTCATTTCATTACCATTCGTGACGTTGGTAGAATTTAAATTGATAATCTTATCATGCTTTCGTTTTAGATGATCGGCCAAGTTAGTTGTATTTCCAGAGTGTTTATATTCTTTGCTTTGCTGTATCCGTTTTCCTAAAACAATTCCACACTGTAAACTTTTTCCGATCCATTTTAATTTTTTAATTAAAGAAACACGATTTCGAAAATGCATGCACACTGCACATCAATAAGTTGAAAATATGACGAATACAATTATAGAAATAGAGTTAAACTAAAGAAAACACTATCAAAATATGTATACACCACCGCATTTGTCAAAAGGCAAATATAAGAAAAAATATTTTCTTTCATTTTGACTCCTGTCCGACAAACAAGCGATTCATACTTTCAATTATTGGAAACTATCGATAAATTCGATAGTAGTTATAGCTATCGGTAGTATCGATTGCCTATCGATGTTTACGTAACACTTGAATGGATGGCCCTCCACATGAATTTTTCCTGAATTATTGAAATCGATTGCCCCTCTACAAGTTTTTATCAAAATCATCCAAAAGTTTTAAAATTTTTCAAAAGGAACCCCGATCCCACGAAAGGACCCATTATATGAATTTTCCCGTTAGTAGGACTCGTTGCAATCGTTTCCCGGGAGTCGAAAATCACGACTTACAAATTTTTTATCAAATTGGATGATTCTGATAAATATTTGATTTTCCTTTACAAAAAAATAATAAATAGACACGGAACGAAGTGACACCTTGGGGAAAATAATTGTGTTAAAAATGATCAGTAATTGCTTAACAACAGAAATTTTTCTTTGCGTTTCAGATAACGTAATAAACTTCGACTTTTTAAAAGGTGACAGGTGCCCTGATGCACCTATAGAATTCATTGATTATAAAGAACCGGATAATTTGGATCATAAAGTTGTTGAAACATTGAATTATGAAGAGCATTTTCAAAATTCAAACAATCTGAAATGTTTAAGTAATGAAGAAATAAGAGAACGTATGCGCCTCATTTTGAAAGGACAGAGAAATCCTTGTGTTATTAAATTTCAAACCATCATAAAATTTCTAAAAAACAATTAAAAATTGTTGGTATATTGTGGTTATATTGTGGCGACACAATATAAAATACAAATTTGAAGTGTTTAAGAGTAAAAAAATGTTTATTTACTTAGATGGTATCGAACTAGAAATTCCATTCCTCCATTCAAAGAAGACAGTTTTTCGCCAATATCATGGTATACGATGAGAAAAGATGTAGCTTATTTAAAAAAATGGAACCCCACTCCTAATGTAATTCAAAAAATAAAATCGAAGTATTACAAAACACTATAGTCTCAAGGCAAAACCGCTTAAGTCGTTTATTTATTTTTCAGTAGAGCATTATGAAAGTTTAATTTAAGATATCAAAAAAGTTGTTTTTGCTGTTTTCTACAAATATTTGTAAAATATAGAGCATAATTCAATTGAAAAAATTAAACAAGAAACGGAACGAAATCATCCAGTTATTCGAGGAAATAAGCTAAAAAGTAAGTTAAGCGATTGTTCCAAACAACGTTTTCAAAATTTCAGAATCTTAAGTCTATTAAGCCATTATAGAAAATTATAAAAATACTTTTATTGAAACTAAGTACATCAGCTAGGTGGTTAATCTACATTTTTCTTGAAGATGTTCTGCACATATATATAGCATATAATATAATTTATTACGACTACTAGTAGACTACTCGTAAATAACGTCAACTACCCATAAACAACATCAACAACACACCAGTAACTTACTTATACTGTGTGCCTTACGACCGTTATTTTCAAATAAATTACTGACTAAACCAAATTTCTGTTAGTTTGTTCTAGTGATAGTTGTCACTGTATTTATAAAACGAATTAAGTGTCGAATTATATTCAATCTTAAATTCCGTACTAAATTGTTAATTATCCACCATAGTTAATAAATACTTCGACAATTAATAAACGTCCAATTGAACTTTCGAATTAGAATAAAATTGTAGGCATTGTTATTTACGCCATCTCTTAATAACTGGTACGAACTAACATTAAATTAGTTTACTCAGCAATTTAGTCGAAAAAATTGGTATTAGGGACAAATACAAATTATTTCTATACATAGATGCAACTATCATAAACATATTTACTAACATAAAAATTAAAGTATTTTACTAATTTTTGTCTAACATTAAACTAACAAAAATATGATGTTGAATTAATTTAAAATTATTTTGTTTGTTTGAATTCATTTTCATCACCGCTCGAGGTTGTGATAAGTTTTTATTTGTGGTGGAATTTTATGTGTGTCCATAATACCGTGTAGGATGAAAGTGTTGTCCAAGTTAAACGGTGATTGTTGCACCCAATTAGAATTTAATTAAGGGCTCACAAGTTCATTATCTTCTCTCGACGAGGTGCGGGCTACTATATACCTCCAATGTTTTAGACTATATTCCAGACAATTGTTTCTACTTAAAGCGGTAAATATATTTATACAATAAAAACCCGACCCTTGATAATATTTTAATGTTGTTACTTTCTTTTACGATTCATCTTATAAATGACCATTTAACAAATTAGGAGTCCCCAAAAACAGTATTAGCTGCTAAATGTTCATGAAACTAAACAGTTATAAGTTAAATCTAACAGTTATACACGCATATTTAGAGGCAATGGTCAAACCGTTATACCGATGGTAATTTATCCATACAAGCGAACGCCGATAGAAAATAGAAAGTCGTGACCACCCATTTACACATTATATATCTCATATAACAGATGAATATGCGTGTGCATTGTGTTGACACGGAAAGATCAAACTTTCACCCCTTTTCGCTTAGTCGCATCACTTCATGCGACTTCATGCGACTCATCTTCTTAGTTACTAGATTATTTTATCGAAACTTACAAAATATTTGTTTACAAAACTCGTTGTGGCTGTTTTTAAATTATACCGCTTTATAAATATTTGATTGGGGCTGCTATTAATTCAAACGTCATTTTGTTTCACTTTAAATTATGACGCGACATTATTCACGGCAAGTTTTGTATAAAATTATCAAATAAATTTTGATTTGAGAATCTAGTAACCAGGAAAATCCATAGTCGCGTCACATGAAGTGATACGACTAAGGAAATAGTGGCCTTTATTTCGATCGCTGAATCGTTCGCTAGAACCACTCGAAATAACTCATTGCTATAATGATGATCAGAACCAACTAATTGCATAAATTAATATTAGCGAATTAGAAAATGTCAACAGGTTGATTGCAGCGTAATCCAAACCACCAGATAATGTGTTTGGACTTCATGCAACACAAACCACATGTATGTGAAGTTGGCCCAATATATAAACAACCCAGAAAACTACTACGACAACACCGAAATATACGAATTATATCTACAAGTTAGTGTCAGCCCAAAAAAAAGTATCTATCGCTACAGAAAAAAACACCATATTTATACTGTCAGCCCATAAATGAAACTGTCGCTATACTATAAAAATGGTATGATAGCCAACATTTTACTGTGCCTAAAAATATTCCTTAAATTAATTGAAACGAAATTGAACAATGTTCAACGAATATTCTAAATAAAGATTTTGTAATCTCTCTCAATTCATCAATATGAAGCACTGAATTGTATTTGGCATTCCTTTTAATTCGGTGTCAAAGTCATTTGAGCACTGCCGTTAACTTTATAATGATTTTTTATTAGAGGGCGCACAGGAGCATACATTCCAATAACTCTTTTTGCGGGAATCGGTGGTATGAATTGTTCCAGATGCCAAAATTGAAATTATTCGAATACAGCCGTTAACTTTGAGATTATTTTCTGTTAGAAGGTACTCAGGAGCATACAAGCCTATATTTTTGGGGAATCGGAGGTCTGGAGGGTTCCCGTTTGCCAAAATATATCAATATATACCTTTCAACAAAATTTGATTTCGTTTTACTTCCATTTCGAAACTATTCGAGTACTACTTTTAACATTGGGATGCTTTTCCACAAATTAGGAAACACCCCTCAGTATACTCCCAGACAACCTCTAATAGGAAACCATCTCAAAGTTAATCGCAGTACTCGAATAATTTCGACAAGGAATTAAAACTAGTGTAAATTTTGTTTAAAAGTACATATTGATATATTTTTGCATTGGGAATCCTCCAGACCTCCAATTCCCCTGAAAATGAATATTAGCATGCATGCTCCGTCCCAGCGGGAAAAATATGAACACTAAAGACTCATTAGCGACAGTCAAGCATGACACGTATATAGATGATTTATCAGCAAATGGGGTTAATTGTCGTTTGTGACATGTCTGAGATGAATCGTACTTGACATAACTGAAACGAATTGTATATGTCATGTCTGACATTAATCGTGTTTAACTTACAAAATATTTTATTTTTGTCGATTGTATGCTTACATCATTTTCAATGTACAAGACATGTCTCACACTAATCTTTATTCATCGACAGAGATTGGACGCGTCATTTAAGAAACAAATGTGGCTTGTTGTCATAAATTAGTCATTTATTACACACTGTCAAAAAACAACAATACATAAGCATTTTCCGTTTTCACAGACATTTAGAAAAAAGGTAAGATATAGAAGCGTATGTTTTTCATGAAAAATAACTCACATGGATATTGACAAATTACAGGGTTGGTACCTTCTAATAGAAAAGCATCTCAAAGTTAACGGCAGTACTCGAATAATTTCGACATGAAAGTAAAACGAATGCAAATTTTTATTTTATATATATATATAGATATATATATATATATATATATATATATATATATATATATATACAGGGTGGCTGAGACCAAGTGTTACCAAATGAAAACGCTGTAATTTTTTTAATTTTGATTATTTTTTATTGAAATTTCGTGGATGATTTCATTTTATGAAAAACATGTTACTGCTCGATATAACCTCCTTCGGCTCTGATTATTTGATTCAGTCTTCCATAGAAAGCATTGCATGCTGACCGAACGTGAGCTTGCGGAATTTTATTCCATTCTCGAACAAGAGCTGACTTCAATGCATCAACACTTTCGTATTTTTTAGTGGACACCTTACTCTCCAAAATGGACCATATGGAGAAATCCATGGGATTCAAGTCTGGTGAATATGGTGGCCATTCTTTCGACGAAATCAGCCGCGGAACGCAATTTTGTAAAAATTGCTGTGTCGGTCGAGCTTTGTGTGACGGTGCCGAGTCCTGTTGGAATGTCCAACGATTCGTACCAAAGTGTTTACGTGCCCAAGGTAGCAAAGCATCGTTTAGGATATTTTGGCGGTACCTCTTGGTTTACCTTGACTCCATGTTCGATGAAAACCAGAGGAGTGCGTCCATCTGCAGTCACTGCAGCCCAAACCATAACATAAGCTGGTGATTGCTTGCGCATGGCAACTCTTGTGTCCAAATTATCGTTGGACTTGTGCTCTAACCAAACACGATCATTTTGTTTATTCACATACTGTTGAATGGTGAAAATTTTCTCATCAGAAAAGGCAATTTTTGGAATCTCATCACGTTCGGCCAAGGCCTTCAATGCTCGTGTTCTTTCAAGCCTAACTTTTTTTTGTGCCTCCGTAAGATCTTGAACTTTTTGTATCTTGTAGGGCTTCAAGTGTAGTTCATTCTTCAATATAGTTTGAATGCTGTATCGTGAAACATGTAGACGTGCGGCTAATTGATTGGCACTTTGACGAGGATTTCGTTGGATTCGTTTCTTCACATTTCGTATAATTTCTTTTGATGTTGCTGTCTTTTTAGGACCGCCTCTGTTGCGTTTAGCGATGCTACCAGTTTCGTTGTATCGAGTTATGGTTCGATACACAAACATTTTATTCACATTCGAATGCTGGAGCTGACGAACTATTGCTGTTTGTGAATTTCCACCCAAATACAGTGCAATTACACTATTACGTTTGAATTCCATTACGATTTTTTTATGAAGATATTAATTTAGAACAATTATTTGTTGACCACATGTAAACAACTAACCAAACTTCAATCTTTCAAAAAATTGACGCGCGAAAATGACAACTACACAAATGACAGCAGAGTGAAGTCAGTAACATTTGGTCTCAGCCACCCTATATATATATATATATATATATATATATATATATATATATATATATATATATATATATATATATATATATATATATATATATATATATATATATATATATATATATATATATATATATATATATATATATATATATATATATATATATATATATATATAAATCTATATACATATACAGGTGGGCCATCTAACTTAGGTAAATGGGAAGCCTTTTGTTATGTAAAGTTAATATGCGTGGATTTCGTCTAAGCTTGATTCTCCAGCGCTTAGTTCAGTTACAAACAACATTGGTAATCTTCTGGAGTATGCTACTTGCATCAGCGACATTACTTCCAATGGCCATATTTGCTGTGTAATCTGCAAAGATGGTTCCTTCATCTGTTGTTGGGATATCCCTTGTATATAATAAATACAGGATTGGTATAGTGGTCCCCTGTGGGGCACCGGCAGAGATTTTCATTAGTTCAGAGTATTCATCCTCATATTTCAACCTGTTCAATTGTGGAGTGCTTTTCCCTGAATCCAAATTGATGTGGAGGTATTAGTTGTCGGTCCTCAATTATTGGTTTAAGTATTTTAGTAATAATTTTTTCAAAGAGTTTTGACATAATTGGCAGCAATGAAATTGGCCTGTATGAATTCTTATCGTTAGGTGGTTTATCAGGTTTTGCTATCATGATTACTTCTGCTACTTTCCATTGCCACGGGACATATTTTAACCGAAAACTTGCATTGATTATGTGTAATAGCTTACGAAATCCTTTACCTGGTAGAGCCTTGATTATTTGGGAAGTAATCAAGTCATATCCTGGGTTTTTTTTAATATTCATGTTGCTTTTCACTTCTTCATTTAATTCTTTGAGAGTTACTGGGCGTATATCAAAATCATCTAGCTTGTGGATTGACATTATATTTTCATTGGCCGTTTGCCTTGGTAGTGGTTGGAAGGTATCCTCGAGATACTCCGCAAACAGATCAGCCTTCTTTTTAGGACCACTTGTCCAGATTCCATCCTCCTTTTTAAGTGCAGGCACTTGCATTTTCGGTCTTTTGAGTCCCTTCGTCGCCTTCCACAGAGAATAATCAGATTTTTTTTTCAGCGGTTAGGCTAACTTGATATCTGTTGATTGATGTATTTTGAAGAAGAGATTTGAGACTGTTACCTAAATTGTTAAGAATTGTTTTGTTCTCCGGTGTTCTAGTTGTTTGCCAGGTTTTACGTGTCCGTTTTACCAACTCTGTAACTTCCATTAGGTAGGATATGTTAAGCTTCTTCTTATTTTGTATAGGGGGGTACTTGCCAAAGCAGCATAGTGAATTGCTTCATTGAGTTGTTCTAATTCATCTTCCAACTGGTGGGGATTTCTTATCGGTACCGGAAGATTAATTTTTTCCTCCAATACTTCACGAAAGAGATCCCAGTTTGTTTTTGAATTTGTTAATCTGGGTGCACTCTCCCTTTGAATTTCCATTTCACTGACTGTCATGATAACCGGGGAATGATCCGATACTAGAGAATTACTGGCTTCAATGTGAATGTAGTTCTGGGATATACCTCTTGCTAGATAAAAGTCTATTAGGTCAGGTATCTTCGTTCCGTCACTGGGCCAGTATGTTGGGAAACCACCAGAGTAAAATTCACATTTTGATGTCTGCCCTGCTTGAAGTAATTCTTTACCTTTTGACGTCGTAAGTGTAGATCCCCAAAAGGTGTTTTTCGCAATAAAGTCACCTCCAATAATAAAATCACGTCCAAGCGATTTAAATGGTTTAAGGTAGTCCTCTCTTTTCAAGTTATGCCGCGGAGGATAATATATTGCAGAGACAGTAAGCTGTCTGTGTTTAATTTGGATCCATACAGTAGTGACTTGCATTATTTCTTCTTCGATATTTGATTCTAAATGGTGTTTTAAATTTCGTTTACTAGTAATGCCGAACCACGTCTTGCTCGTTCCGCTGGATGAATGGAGTGATATAAGTTATAACCCTGTATTTTAACAAACGAAGATTTAACTAGATGGCTTTCATATATTAAGAAAATGTCGATTTTTTCAGAAATTAAAAATATTTCTATTTCTGGAATATGTTGCAAAATGCCATTCGCATTCCAGATTGCTATTTTGAAAGTTGTGTTCTTACTTAACATTTTTTGTTGGATTGCGTTGAGGGAGTTGCATTTTCTTCAGTTGATCAGGTATCATGTTGTTTAGATTAATTTGGTCATCTAGCAGCTTTGTAATAGCTGCAATGCTGTTCGTAATGTTTTCCATAATTTGGTTTCTTTCAGAGCCCATATGTTTGGTTGAACCCAAACCTTTCACTACCTGCGCAAATGATCTTCTTTGCCATGTGTTGCTTGGTTGTGGGTTTTGATCCATCTCATTTGATATTTGAACCCTTCGATTTTCGTGATTTTGCGGTTGATTTCTTGTTTTATCTCTTAATTTTTGTAGTTGTTTAGCAACCTCACAGCCTCGATAATTTGCCGGATGTTGGCCCTTATAATTTGTACACTTGGCTGGCACATCTCTCTCTATTGTACATGCCTGGGTAAAATGATTACCTGAGCATTTTACACATCTTGGATCCCGGCCGCAATATCTTTGGGTGTGAAAGGGAAATAGGGAATATTCATATTTATTAAAATACATTAATACAATTTATTTTATTTAAAATTCGTCCAAATATAAATCAAAAATTCATAAAACAAATTTCAATCGCAACTATTTTCTTATCATCTTTCATTTATTAGTGGAAAAATTCTCATGATTCGTCAGCATTTTGGCGAATCTACATGTATTTGTTCAACCGCTAATGCAGATTTATAAAATCGAGTCAACATTTTGGCGAAACTTCATGAGAGTTTGACACACTCACAAAGTTAAAAAATGGCAGTACACATAGTAAAAGTGAATATTATACACCGTATACGTATACAAATTCTCATGAGATTTTCGTACAAAATCCCTGTACTGATGAAAATATAAATCAAAATTTTCATTATTATTTCCATGATATGCAAATGAGATTCTCGGAGAGAAGGCCTAACTAGCCGTATTTGCCACTAGCGTCAGTTATCAGCAACCACAGGCGAATCCATTTAGATGTCTTAAAACTACTTAGTGCTACACTTAAGAAGAAACAAGTGTGCTCCAATGAAGCCTTCGCCAGCGAAACGCCCCCACCCACCTAGTATATAAAATATTTATATATGTAGTCATGTATGCGTATTCACGCATACAGATGATATATAAATGATTTATTATGCTAAAATACATTTTCTTTTCATGCCATTTTGATACTTTGAATATGAAAAGTGAATATAGGAAAGGATATATAACATTTCGGAATCTACATACTTAGTCATAAAGATAGATAGATAGATAGACAGAACGCAAAGTACAGTAGATTTCGTTTCATGAAAATTGAGTTAAAAATATATGGAATTTTGGTTTTTTGTTATACGAGTGTTTTTGTTATGCGGTGTCTATATCCATACAACTGTTGAAAGTGAACTCTTATTCTATTATCCCGATTTATTTTTACGAGCTACACATATACTAACTCTCACATATATGTAACATATTATATACTTGGCTATATATAAAGAATGGATACAAAATTTTTCGTGTCGGTTCTGATAATTTGATAATTTATTGTATCAATTAGGCAACAAGAATTTACGAAATGAAGTAGGTACGTACTCAGTTACTCACATACTCGTATATTATATTACATAATACGTGTATAGCGAGATGAAAAAATATTGTATTTATTATGGTTTTCCGTTTTTACACGTTTCCATCAAACAAACGAAACAAAAAATTACAAAATAAAAACGGTGGAAGGAAAATCAATGACGGAACGATCAATAAGTACCGGAAAATTTATATGGGTTTTTGAAAAGCTCTTTCAGTTGAATTAATATTCATTAGTTTGTTTTACTGCAAATAAATATAATGTCTTTGTTGTTGGAATGTTCGTTAAAAATACGATCCTTCCACCAATATGAAGTTTATCAATTAATTTTCAGATTTCATTTTTAAAATCAATTTTTACTTATTTTAAAATTATTTGTTTTTTTAATCAAAAACCCATTACTATTCACACAATGAAAAAAACACTATTATATTCCATAACTCACGCTGGCAGAGGCAACGTGAGTTAGAATCCCTGAACGTAATTTAAAAAGCAATTTTCTATTAAGAAAATACGGACTTTCATAGAAAACTATGTTCAATTGTTCGAAAAAACTACAATGAAGTAAATATTTTTTAAACAACGAAAACACAATAAAATTGTTCTTAACGGTAAACGAAAAAATTTCTAAACATAAAATAAAACTTTGTAAGGGACACGTGAACAAAAATACACATTATCATTCTACATCATTATTCCGCACATAGCCATTGTTAATTTCATTCCCCAGTTTATTCCTTAGAACTTAATTTCAATAGCATATCGGTCAATAGTGTAAGGTGTCCCATTATGACCGCTTATTTTGGAATTTGAAAAAAATGCAGTGTTTATTTTAAAAGTTCTGTAAGACATGGCGGTTATGTATGGCTCACAATATCCGATAAATGTTCACCTCATGACTGATGGCATCCGTTGGTTTTTTTCACAAAACTTTCGATGACATTTAGGCATAGTGCCGGCTTAATTACATCGTTGTTAAAGAAAGAAATCCAACGGCGTCAAATCGCATGGTTTCGGTGGCCAATTCACTTCGCCTCAACGAGAAATAACTCTCCCTTCAAATTTCGTCTACAACAATTCGATTGTTTCGTTCGCTGTGTGGCCGATTGCGCCGTTCTGTTGAAACCACATGTTTTCGAGATCCATTTCAGTAATTTGAGGATGACTGAAAGATCATTCTTGCATTCTCAGCCCCTCAAATGCGATAATTCTTTTTATTGACATAGCTATCAAGTTCGAAATGCGCCTCATCGTTGTTGCTCTAAGATCCATTCTGTCTAGGTCTAAGCTGATTTAACCTTCTGTAGGTGTATTGTTTCTGCAAACGTTTTTGGTGAACAGGGGTCCCACTGATCCCATAATTTTTGCTTGTTTTATTTTCATTTAATTTTCTTTATAACAATTCACAAAATCATAAATTTCATTTTGAAAACTCATATGGATATATGCAAAGAGAAAATTAAAGAGATGCATCGTGTCGCAAATGGTTTTGCTGTGATTGGAACATATTGAGTTCTCACAGAAATGGCAACAAATTCTGGTATTGGTGTTCTCATTTCTAAGGCACAGATAGCAACGAGGCCTGAAACTGGTACGTATTTTTTGTCCCACCACAGTACTTAACGAAGGCCTTTGTTTGATAACCTTGTATCCAATCTACAGTATACATTGCTGTTTTTACCAGGGTTAGCACATAATCAATAAAGCGTGGATCAGCCGGCTGACTGTCTACATATATTTCGGAAGAAAGGGGGGCTATGCATTTTTCGCGTCGCATGTCCGCAAATAATTTTAATCCCGTATTTTCCGGGTTCCGACGGAATGTACTGGCGAAATGAACATCGCCCTCGAGTTCGCACCAGCTGCTCATCGATCGTCAAATAGCTTGGCGGCTTATATGAAATTCGGATGTTGTCCATAAACATGTTCCGCACGTCACGGAACGGTGCCAATATATCTATTTTCAATCTTTCAATTTGTGCTGTAACGGTTAAAATTCATTTCTAGCATTTCTGATAACTTTTGTCACTTTATAAAATTCAATTAAATTGGTTTAAACACTTGTAAATTTCCTTAGAATTCACTCTAAGGAAATATACAATGATTGTAATTTTTCTGGTTAGCAATGATGTTCGAAAACACTTTGTTGACCAGCTTTTCTTTTGTTGAGACCAAATTGTAAAAATTACGCAGAAACGAAATCAATCCGTTCCATTCGTCGACAGGAACACGGCCATTACCGATAGTCAGCAATTGCTTGAAGAAATCTTCGGCAGATGGATCATTTAGCAATGCAACTCACATGTTTATCGTTAGCTGAAATTTCTTCACATAGCCAGTGATAGTCTCCGCCGTCAAATTTCGCGGATAACGCTAGGAACACTTGCCATCGCCCAGGCACCGTGATTAGGGGTTGATGGCGCCACATGAACCGTGAATCATATTCGTAATAACAACATCATGCAGGTCTGGATCGGTTTTGACATTAGGATGAGTGTCCTCAAAGTCGCGATGCTTAATACTGTAGTACATTGCGCGGTGATGTTATGCCGATCACTTGATGTTTGTTCGGGGGGCAGCAGTTGAACAATTTCATCCATTCCGAATTGCACGTAAAGGTGCAGATAGATCAGGACGACCGTAATGGCGAACATATGTCAGTGCAACTTGCGCATACGCATGCATATGATGCGGGCTGGCAATGTATGTCGCCAGTAGAATACTCCATCGACCAACATTAGCTGCATCTCCTTCGATGCTGATCGCATAAATAAATACACTCCTCCGAACGCAATTACGCTTGGTTCAGCCGAATGAAAGTGAGGTGCTCCATTACGATTAGTGTCATGTTGAAATGAAAATTATGATATCGATACTCTTCACTCAATGGGTTTATCAGGTTGCTATTGACGTGAAATCCATCGTCTCCTTGCCAAAACATCAGCGGGATTGCAATGCATCGTGTATGAACGGTGTGTTTTATATATTCGTTGTAGTTGTCCACTGTCGCGACGTGTAGGCACAATATCGCACGTTTCCAATTTTTCACCAACAATCGCAATTGTGAGTTCATCTAATGTTGGAGCGCTTAATTGGCGTTCGTGTGTTCCAGCGAGTCGTTTATCCGCTCTGATCACGATTTTGCAGTCATTACTCGGCATGCGATCCAACGTAGTTTTGAACAGCCGAACCAATGCATGATGTTCATGTAGTAGTTGCTGCAGCTCTTGAAGAATTGCGCTTTTCATTGCCGTATTGATCGTTTGACGCCGATCAAGTTGATCCTCCATATTGTCCATGAAGAAAATTTGGATGAATTTATGCTGTGTATCTTCAAGCGACTGCAATGATACAATTCGATGTTGAATTTGACTTTGGATTTGTAAAGTCGAAGGCGAAGTCAGAATTACTGATTTACGATCACCGAAAGAAAATTAACGTTTACTTTTTCGAGCAAAAAAGACCTTGAATGTTGAATTGAACCCACGTTTCTCGATAATGTCTGCTCCATATGAAGTCATTTGGAAATATCCGTTGTATCTTTGAGTGTTCGATAGAAAATGTCGTGATTCTGGTGTTTCGCCACGAATAAATGAATGTCCTTGCCACTGAGACAGCAGAATCCAGGCATTTCTCCAGCCAACTTTGAGGCACAGCAATGGTAGCACACAACCTCTATTGGGCCAATTCGAACGAAAGGATGCGAGCTGTAGTCAATTCTGCAATCGTATTGAAACGCTACTCGATTGAAATCAACACTTAAAGCATTTCTTATGCGCGTCGATGATTATCACGTTGTTGATCTGTGTGATAAGCTCGACGATTTCTCTTTCCAAACTAAGCCGTTTGCCATACTGCCTCTCTTTGTTCTTGTGTTTGTAAAGCGCGAAGTCGGGCCATACTAACGCGGCGCTCTTCTCGTGCAAAATCTTATTCATCTGCAGTGGATTGATTCGTTGTGAAAGATTAGATCTTCTGGCTCGCGGCATTGTAAATAACACTGGAAAATTAATCACGCAATTCAAAATTACATAATGAAGCAATTATCGATGCGCAAATGTGAAACAATCACAATCACAAATGTGAAAAGTGAAGATCTTCGAAGGCAAACACGCAGTCCAAAATTACCAATTGGAATTGTTGTCGATGTGTGCACAATGGCAAACTACATAATCTTTCACAATGTGCAATTCATCAAACTGAACTCACCTCTTTGAAATCACTTTTCAGAAAAAATCGTTTGAAGAGAATTAATTGAACACCGTCGAAAACTGAATGAAAATTGAAAACTCGAAAGAAATGCCTATAAATCGCAGCGCACGTGCCCAATGGTATGCAACAGAGACATAAAATACTTAGATCAGAAACAAATGAAAACAGCAACAAAATCCCATATAACATCTTCTTTCTCAAGAGTGGACAGTTGGAGAAAGATGAATATAGACAAATAATATATGGTTCGTCTTTTTCATCCTTTTGCAATGCGCGAGGAAACTTCTCGAGGCCGAAAAGAAGGAAAAAATTCGTCGAAATCAGTCAATCCGTTCTCGGGATATCGTCAAAAAAGCCGTTTCATACAAAAGGCATGAAAAAATGAATTTTCTTTACCAATTTTTTTTTTGTGAATTTTTCCGATGTTTTAATAGTTAATCTGCTATTCGGGCCAAATGTAAATCCCGTTATAAGGGTTGTTGTGGTATATTTGTAAACGAAGGTAGTGAATAAAAAATCGAAAGGTAAGTAAGTATCGTAGTGTACTTATCTTATATTGTCTGTTTTTTGGAAGATGACACAAAAACGTTTAACCAGTCAAGATCTCCGTGATGTATTCGACGAAGTTTCGACAGATTATTCCGATAATGATGTGGCGAATGACAACATCGGCGATAACTATTGCGAAAACGATCATGCTGGAGTGAATCAGTTTAAACAATTACATGATATTGACAACGAAGGAGACGTTCGGGATGATGATATTGTTATTGAAGAAGGAGAAGAAGAAGATGCACCTGGAACGTGGTACCGCCCACAAAACAACAAATACAAATTTAGCCGAAAATGAAACGCAAATCCTCCGGCTGTAAGCAAAATATGGGAATTTGAAACATACAAGGTAAGTTATGGCCTGTCACCGAAGGGTTCCCAAAACATGAGGAAACATCTTCAGGTATGACAATCTATCGAGATCTAAAATGTACAGGGTACATCTTTTTGATACAGGTATTCCAATATTTTTTTGGAACCATGAATAAACATTATTGCTGCTGAGACGAATTGAAGGGCTCGTGAGTACTGCAGTCGAGACGAAGCGAAATCCATAAAATGGTATGACACGAATCCTAATGAGCTATATTGCATGATTGGTGTTTTGATATATGCTGGTGCTCATAAAAATTGGGTTGTAAAATTTGATGAATTGTATAGTAAAGATAACCGTCCCTTTTACCTTTTTAACAAAGATGTGGATCACTTAAACTACGATATTCGCCGGGTCAGCTCATCATAAATATAACAAAAAGGAAAATCAAAAATAACAAATTTTGGCGTTTTTTGTATTACACAAACATAATATATGTATTTTCAAATAAAGTTTGAATTGGGTTGCTTTACATGCAAAATACATGGAAATATGTTGCGGTCAGCGTGACTCCCAGTCCAGATCACCGTTTGCAGACTAAAAACTTTCAAGCTGTAATAAACATCATAAGGACAATCGTTTCTGAACCGATTTTTTTTTTTGAAACGTCGTAGAACATTCCAGCACAGGCATTCCTGGCATTCCAGCCTAACCTGTGTTCGGCGTCAGAAGGTTAAGGGTCTCAATAAATGTTTGTTTGTTATTCTCCATTATGTTTAAATCCGGTGAATAAGATGGTAACAGTACTGAGACTGCGTAGAGGAAGCGAGTGCAGCACAAATTCCACAGTATTGTACAGAATATATTAAAACAACAACAAAGTTAAAAATATTTCATCTTGAGTGCGGAACTAGTAGGCGGGGTAAAAAACATTTCACGAAATTTGATTGGTGCGGGGGCGAGTGTGATGATTTTGGTTTCGGATCTAGGGTTTAATGATGTTGATTCTATGAAATATTACCATGTAGGTGGTAATCAACACGAGTCTCAGGTCAATTTGAACGTTTCGAAACTTATTTTCATAGTTTCATAAAAGAAGTCGTCCGAGACCGTTACATCGCCTTTTCTACTGTGGTGTTTAACCAGAAATTTTTATTTTTTTCTAAAAAATATAAAAAGTCGTAATTTAATCACCCAGACTATCCAAATTAAATTTTTCAACATCGGAGAAAACGACCTTATTCCTCTTAATCCACATGTGGAGAGTTGGAACACATACCACGTATACAACTGCAAATAGATAAAACATTCTATCACTTTCAAAGAAACATCTACGTAAATAAAACATTTCAACCAATATTTTTAATTATTCATTTCATTAAACATTACAAAAAACATCATTCTAAGTAATAAAACACGAGAATAAAAAAAATACGCACATGAAAATGATTATGGTACACGGGGATCATCCAGAAATATATAGCTTTATCCACCTGATAATTTCACCAAAACATGTGACAGAATAATTACCGAGCTTATATGCGTTAAACCATAATGTGTCGATTATAAAAATTCAGCCCTCCCCCAACATTTAAAATATCGCACATTATGAACATTATTTGGTAACAACATTTTGGGGTTAAAGCAAAAATGTTGACATAAACATGATGTTGGTATTTTTGTTGTTTTAGTTGGGTTGGTAATTTGTGTTTTTATTTTATTCGTAGAGCAATTATTTATTTTAATTACATGAAAATTTTTGTGTTTTTGTTTTTCATAATATTTCACTGTTTAATAGCTTTAATAGACTATACAGACAATCGGTTTAAGATTATCCATAATACGGTTTAATTTTGAATAATGGTTGGCTCCCAATGTGTATTACTTGTAGTATACCGTTAGGCGTTTCTGAATCTTTTTCATAAATACACGTAAAAAGCACACGGTAGGTTGATTTTGCTGAATCAGGGTTTAAAATAATTAAACAATTAAATGATTCATAGTGGCAACGAGTACCTCCCACCCAATTGTCTTAATATTTTGTTGCCTATTTTACTTTTCTGTCTTTAACGATTTTATTTTGAGGGGTACTGGTTGTTTTCACCATTTTATTCATAAAAATATTAAAGCGATTGGTGTTATTGACGTAAAGTTGTACATATTACGTAGACATAATCTTTATGTTTGTGTTTATCGCGTACAGTATAATCCTCAGCCATATGTTTCATATTATTTCTATTCGACTAAAGTTTGTGATCCAATGAAAATCGGGCACGTACAAAACGTTTTTCTTCTTATGTTTCTTGTATTTGAAAAGACGTGTATCACTAAAACAACCTGCTGTTAAAAAATCCGTGCTACTAAACATAACAAAAAATAAATAGTTCAAATGTGCTGAATTCCTTATACAATGATTGACTTCTAAATAGTAATAGTGAATTGATTCAACCAAATACAGAATGCGACAACCGATAAAGTCAAATTGGTTACTTTTGAAAAAACAAGCACCTGAATATAAATAAGTTCAATTTCTAAGTATAGCAGTATCAAGAAAACCTGAGATATTTTTTAATAGAACATGTAGAAGGCCAATTTTCTAATTCGAGGAATAAAAGGAACCTTGGAAATAACTTCTTGAGAATTGTTGTATGTTTAGTATTCGAGATATAGTCCATTGAACTCAGTATCTAATGGCCAAAGTTGGATCGATGAGAAAGTGGGTAACTTAAAAAATACCGAGCATTGTCTTAATCGTTAGTTGCGGAAATTTCTAAATTTATTGTAATTTACATGTCATAGGATTTTCACCAATTTTGTAAAATGGTTATTTGGAGGTGATAGTAGCGGCCATACAATATTTTCTGGGCTGGGATCGCAAAAACAATACCTGCATTACCATCTATCGGCCGAGATAGCAAAGACCATATCTACATTGCCTAGAATCTGGATCCTGAATAAGCGTAGTACATTTCATAGGATTTATCTCTACGCCAACTACACTTCTTAACGAATTAATTAATTCTTCAAGAATAGATTCAATTGTGTGAATATCTCGGGCGAGTGCTAAGAATATTGCTGAACATACTTTTTTTTCAGCGCCTCCTCGATTGTATCAGCGATCCTAAGTACCTGTTCTATCGTTGAGTGTCTCTCTCGGAAACCAAATTGATGTGCTGGAATAAGATTTCGGCTCTCTATAATTGGCTTTATTCTCTTGAGAAACGGTCTTTCGAAAATCTTTCATGTTGTTGTTAGCAAAGAGGTTATAGTGCTTTAGTTGTTTATTAGGCTTTGTAATCATTATTATTTCTGCTATTTTCCATTGTCTCAGAACACAACTTAGTCTACAGATAGCATTGATTATGTGCTGTAGTTTCCTTAGTGCTTTTTCGGGTAGGGCTTTATTATTTGCCCTGTTATCAAATCGTATCCGGAGGCTTTTTTATCTTTAATGTTTTTTACTTCTTGTTTGATTTCTTTCAGAGTAGCCGGTAGCACAGATGCCCCGTCTATTTTGCTTAAATGAATTAAATATGCATTATCCGCTTGTCCAGTTGGATGTTTGAAGGTATTTGAGCCCAGGTTCCATCAGCCATTTTTTGGGGTGGCACTTGAATTTTAGACATTTTTAAACCTTTTGTGGTTTTCCACAGGAAATAGTCTGTGTCAGGTTTACCTGTTGTATTACTTATTAAGCTAGCAAATGACTCATTCTTAATTCTTTTATAAGTAGCTAAGATTGTTGTACAAGTTGTTTAGGATTGCTTTGTCTTCAGGGGTTCTAGTTCTCTGCCAAGTCTTACGAGCTCTTCTTTTTTCGTTAACCTACTCTCTCACTTCAACTGGATAGTATATACTTTTTTGTAATATTGCTTGCTGATCAGGATTACTTTTCCAGGCCGCTTTTTGTACACTTTCAATGAGGATTTCTAGTTCTTCTTCTATCATGTAGGCGTTCGAGAACTGCACCTATAGATGTACTGGAGGTCTGAATGCAGAAGGTCAGTAATTTTATTTGGGTCTGTAGGCCGGTAGGTTGGCTTTTTACTGGAGTGAAACTCATATTTTAATGTCCTGCCTGCTTCAAATAGCTCTCTTACTTTGAAAGTAATATACCAAGCGATTTAAGAAGTTTGATGTTTGAGCTCTGATTATTTATAGTTCCAGTAGATACCAAGCTACTTGCACAGCTTCCTCCTCTATTTGTACTTTTTTGTGGTGTGTAATATTCGCCTTAATAAAGATTGCAGTCTCGCTTCTAGGTCTTTCTGCTGGATTTTAGCATACAAGGTTCTGGTAAAATACTTCTAATTCTGAAATACGTTGCGCAAGATCATTTGCACTTCAGGTAAAGCAGTTCTTAAATAGTGTGCCATTATTTTTTCATATTAAGTTTGTATGGAGTAGAATGAAGGGAATCAATGACTTTCATAGTCTTGCTTGTCGCATCCGTTATTTTTTTATCTTGGCTTATCGATGTATTTTCAGCGTTCCTAGTCTCTGTTCTTGATTGTTTAGTAGCTCACCCATAGAGTCTAGTCTTTGGTCCCGCGCAGACAGATGTGAATGAGTATTTCTTGACAGATGAGTATTTCTTGCAGGACATGGTTTCCTGACTCGGTGCTTAGCCATTTGTGCATATGATGTGCCTTCTCTTACTTTGGCGCTATTTAGTGCGATTTATTTTGGGTAGGATTGCATCCTAGCTAAGAACTCTTACTTGTTTGATTTCACTTGTTGTCTCTCATTTTTTGCAGCTATTTGGCTACCTCACAGCCACAGTGTATGCATTTCACTGGGTCGCCCTTACTTTTGTTGCATTCTTTTGAAGGATGTTTCGCAGTGCACGTTACACATCTGGGCTCCCTATAACAGTATTTGCATGTATGGTTGTACGCCTGACAGGTGTAGCATTGCGGAATTTTACTAGTGTTCATTTTCAATGTTTCAATCTTAACTTTCATACTAAGGATTGATATCCTATCAATGCTCTCAGTGTTGTCAAATATTAGCATGAAAATGGACAGGTCAACTTTGGTTTTTTCTCTTTCACCGTTTGCGTTTTAGTGACCTTTTTCTTTAGCATTTAGGATTTTGAATCCTTTTTCGTTTGGGTATGTATGATGTAGCCTTCTGGCCATGACTTTAATTGGTTGCTCAGCTTTTTTCATAGATGAACCATTCGATGTTTTGAGCGGTGACTGCATTTGATAGCATTCTGTAGGTTTCTGGGTCAAGTGCATTCATTTTCCAAACGTTATTGTTTAGTGCAGTGACTTTATATGCATCGTTTGGAACTAGCTTCACTATTTTTTTAATTGTTTCGTATTTACTAACATTAAGTATGTTAATGGATGGAGGTGGTATATCTTCATGTATTGGTTGATTTACATGCATTTTTCCTTGGTTGATTACGTTGGGTGTATTAACTGGTTGCAGAGGTCTCTCTTTCGGTAGTAGTGGTACGTTCTTATGTATCCTCACTAGGTCCGTGGATGTCTGATCAGGTTGTTGGGATTGTGGTTTTCTTACGCTCTTTGTTGATTGTTCCACCTCAGGCGAAGATTATGATTTTTTTGTTTTGTTTTGACGTTTAGTTTTAATTTGCCTTCGTTTCATACGCCAATTCATCTTCACCTGTTTCATAGGTAGCTATAGTATAGTATTTTCTTTGGCTTGATTCTCATTTTTGATTATAGCAATTTCTTCTCTAAGCTGTTAGACTTCTTTGAATAGCTGTCCATTGATTTGCATTAAGTTTTCTAACGATTTCTTTAAATCAGCGTTTTCTCTAACGACACCGTTGTGGTTTTCTTGGTACACGTTGTCTCTGCGTGCAGCATTTTCGTCCACCTGCTGAGTAGCGGGTTGCACTTGTCTAGGTGGTGATCTAGAGATTTTTGAGTTTGGTATGAATAGATTTCGCAATGGTTGGCTCACCCCAGAATCCGTTGAGCCTACCTAGTGTGAGGGTGGATTGGCCAGCTGTGCAGTTGGCGTACCATCTGGGGTATACATTCCGTTTTGTTGTACACTCATTGCATTAACGACTGGTTCTTGCAGCACATATGATACAAATATTATTATTACATATTATTACAAGCAATGTAATCGAAGAAAACAAATCCAAAACACAAGTACGTTATGCCATGATTTTATATTTGCTCTAATACACCAAAATGTTATTTTGCTTTCAATTGGCAATCTGTTTAATATTTTGTACAAAACGTGATGTGTCTGTTTTCTGTGGCTTTCTAAATACAAAACGATGCCAAAACGAGAAAATAGTACCAAAATGTTTTGCGGTTAAATTCGTTACGCCATATATAATCTAATATTACAATTTAAAAATAAAAATCCTTAATACTTGCTAAAAGTTGAATTACGAGAAGCATCTAAAAGTCTCAAACATAATTTAATGGCCGGAGCTTAAGTTTTATTACATTAAAATATGCCACTCAAAATGAATTATTACAAAGCCATAAAATTTACAATCATATTACGGCCATACAGAAGAAAACTTATTTTTTAATCAAATATAAAATAATTGTTTTGAAAATAATTGTGCTCAAGCAAAAAGAAAACCACTCAATTACACCATTCAAATTACAATTTGAGTGGAGAAGAAAATGTTAAGCTCCAGACACAATAAAATCTTTAAATCTTATTATCATCACCGTCATCAAACGGCAGCGGTGGAGGAACGATGGCAAAAAGAAAAAATGAAAATGTAAAGTGGATGTTTTCGCGTTTCTCTTTCTGAGCCTAAATTTAAAAAAACAAAAAAAAATTTCAATGTTCTCAAAGAATAAAGTAAAATGAGGGAGAAATTAATTTTTGTATTTAAATGTTGTGTCTTCAGTTTAAAAACAGGAAACTTTTTCATTTTTTTCGTGCACATTTTCTTCTGAAAATTTTGAACTTTTCATTATTTTTATACTTTTCTCTTGTTTAATACTTTATAATTATTATTGAAGTTCTACATAATTTTTGTTGTTGTTTTATTATAATCAGGGACATGAGAGAAACGACGTTGTTCATTTTGTTTAACGTTGCGATAATCAAATTTGGTTGAATGAATGATTTTGCGCACACCGTACCACCCCCTCAACGAAAACATGTACCTAATGTTAGAACTAATGCAATTCAATTTAATGAAAACGATGTTACAAATAATCATTAACGCAACGACAGTAAAACAAAAGAGCGTGATTGCGGAAATCCTTTTCCGCTAACATTATCTACGTTTAATATTTGCATATATTACAACGAAGAAAATTAAGACATCTATTAACATTGGGAAACTGTTTAACTGTCTGCTTTTTCGCTCTTCATTCAAAATTGTCTAGGTTATGTGGATTCTTTATGACCTTATTCTCATAAAACATGTCAACACTAGGCTGGGATGTTGTACCATAACTTTTTCGAGTTGCAACTTAGATTATATGAGCGTTCAGTTCCTTTCCTTAAAATGATGATTTTACAAAACAAGTTGCCAACAGCTAAAGGATCTGGAAGAGCTCGTAGTAACATGAAATGTTTAAAAAAGCGAGGAATTTTATTAAAACTAATTAAATACTTATTTAAGGTATTTGTGAATTTTAGTATTGGCTGCTTTACGAACAACCATAATATTTAGTGGAAGTTGAGATTTTCAGTGTTGGTCATCGGTCTCACAATGGACAGAGCCTTTACGAGTAAGAAATGTCAGGAGGTTGTGATGGGGCTCTCATACCGAGAATGGCCTATACTCAGCCGCATATTCATAGGTCATCTGTCTCAACTTTCGTGAACTGCTGGTCTATCAAATATGATGACGTCGATCTGACTGAGAGGTTATAAAGGAGCCAAGTCTGGAGGATACCTCGCATGTTGTAAAATTTGTCAACCTAAGTAAAAGATGAGTTCCTGGGTTGATTTTGCTGTATGTGGACGAGAATTGTCATGCAGCAATATCACCTTCCACCTTCCTTTGCCTGCAAATTTTTCCTCCAAAGCATTACTTAATTTGATCAATTGGGCCAGCCGTTACAGTTTAACCATGTTCCAGAAGCTTGTAGTAAATGGCTCTCTAAATATTCATTTTTTATACTTATGTTGGCATCTAGGATAATCGTATAAAATCCACTTTGCATCACCCGTAATGAATTTGTGCAAAAAATCTTTCTTTTGTATCGAGAAAGCCAATTCATGCAGATGTCAACTCTTCGACTTTTCTTTTCTTCGGTCAATTTATGAGGAACCCATTTTCCTTCCTTCTGTATTTTCCCCATTGCATGCAATCGAAGTGATATTGCTTGGTGAATAACTCATAACTGTACTGCAAGCTCTTTTGAGTTTAGTTTGACGCGGATTTTCCACGGATCCAGCAAAACTTTAAGTTCTTCGTCTTCAAATTGTTTTACTGCACTAATACGTGGATCGTCCTCAAGGCTAAAACTGTCATTACTAAATTTTGCAAAACACTTTCCTACTGTTGGTTGACTCACAGAACGTTCAATCAATGTCGAATTAATCAATTCCATAGCTTGAGCAACATTTTCCTCATTTGAAAATAGAGTAAAATACAACGAAGTAAATCTTGCTTATCAAAAATATATAAATACCCCATTACAACCTCTTGAAACTTTTTACTTGTAAAGGCTTGAACCAGATCTGTCCAAAAACCATAGTGAGATCGATGACCAACACCGAAAATGTCAACTTCCATTAACTATAATGGTTGTTCGTAAAGCGGCTGAATATAGGCCATTCTCGGTATGAGAGCCCCATCAAAACCTATTTAAATTCGAAAAGTCGGTAATTTTGATGTATTTTCGTCTTTGAAACTCGATATTATTGTTTTTAAAAATAATATTTTCATGAACCAATTGAAAATATTAAGAATTGCTTCTTGGCTGTTTTATATTTATTATATGCGGTTACAATGGTTCCTTTAACTATGAAAATTTGAATTTTTAGCTGAGTATATTCGACATAACTGTCAAGACAATTGTTACTGCCATGATAAAAAAAAATTGGGCTAACTTCAAAAATCTATAATGAAAAACATTTTTGTTTTTTGGGCTGACATCATTAAAATGTCGTGATATACGATTTTTTGGGCTGACAGTTCATGCGTGATAGAAATTATAGTTTTCGTGTTGCCAGCGCGTTTTTCTGGGCTGACATTTGGGCCAAATTCACATACATGGTTTTCTGGAATGCTTAAGACATGGTCTATTAATAGGCCCAACAAATTTCAAAGATTAACATCTTAGTAAGTTTTCTGGAATACTTATGATAGGTTCACTTAACAGGACAAATAAATAGAACGATTTCTGGGGTCGGCGATATAAATAACGGGTCTTTTACAATGGGATGTTGCAACAAACTTTAATTAACAAATTTGTACAACAAATTTCAAAAGATTGACATGTGGGTAGGTTTTCTAGAACGCTCGTGTTACGTTCTCTTAACAGGACAAATGAACCGTACGATTCCTGGGGTCGCCGATATAAATAACGGATCTTTTACAAAGGGGTCATCACATGGGCCGACCCCAGGAATCATTCGATCCATTTGTCCCATTAAGAGAACGTGACATGAGCATTCTAGAAAGCCTACCCAGATGTCAATCTTTTAAAATTTGTTGGAACAAATTTGTTAATTGAAATTTGTCACAACATCCCATTGTAAAAGACCCGTTATTAGTATCGCCGACCCCAGGAATCGTTCGGTTTGTTTGTCCCGTTAAGAGAACGTATCATGAGCATTCTAGAAAACCTACCCACATGTCAATCTTTTGAAATTTGTTGAACAAATTTGTTAATTGAAATTTGTTGCAACATCCCATTGCAAAAGACCAGTTACTTATAACGCCGACTCCAGGAATCGTTGGATTCATTTGTCCCGTTAAGAGAACGTAACATGAGCATTCTAGAAAGCCTTCTCACATGTCAATCTTTTGAAATTTGTTGTACAAATTTGTTGCAACATCCCATTGTAAAAGACCCGTTATTAGTATCGCCGACCCCAGGAATCGTTCGATTCACATGTTCCGTTAAGAGAACGTATCATGAGCATTCTATAAAGCCTACCCACATGTCAATCTTTTGAAATTTGTTGAACAAATTTGTTAATTGAAATTTGTTGCAACATCCCATTGTAAAAGACCCGTTATTAGTATCGCCGGCTCCAGGAATCGTTCGATTCATGTGTTCTGTTAAGAGAACGTAACATGAGCATTCTAGAAAGCCTACCCAGATGTCAATCTTTTGAAATTTGTTGAACAAATTTGTTAATTGAAATTTGTTGCAACATCTCATTGTAAAAGGCCCGTTATTAGTATCGCCGACTCCAGGAATCGTTCGATTCATATGTTCCGTTAAGAGAACGTATCATGAGCATTCTAGAAAGCCTACCCACATGTCAATCTTTTGAAATTTGTTGAACAAATTTGTTAATTGAAATTTGTTGCCACATCCCATTGTAAAAGACCCGTTATTAGTATCGCCGGCTCCAGGAATCGTTCGATTCATGTGTTCTGTTAAGAGAACGTAACATGAGCATTCTAGAAAGCCTACCCACATGTCAATCTTTTGAAATTTGTTGAACAAATTTGCTAATTGAAATTTTTTGCAACATTCCATTGTAAAAGACCCGTTATTAGTATCGCCGACCCCAGGAATCGTTCGATTCATGTATTCTGTTAAGAGAACGTAACATGAGCATTCTAGAAAGCCTACCCACATGTCAATCTTTTGAAATTTGTTGAACAAATTTGCTAATTGAAATTTGTTGCAACATTCCATTGTAAAAGACCCGTTATTAGTATCGCCGACTCCAGGAATCGTTCGATTCATATGTCCCGTTAAGAGAACGTATCATGAGCATTCTAGAAAGCCTACTCACATGTCAATCTTTTGAAATTTGTTGAACAAATTTGTTAATTGAAATTTGTTGCCACATCCCATTGTAAAGGACCCGTTATTAGTATCGCCGGCTCCAGGAATCGTTCGATTCATGTGTTCTGTTAAGAGAACGTAACATGAGCATTCTAGAAAGCCTACCCACATGTCAATCTTTTGAAATTTGTTGAACAAATTTGTTAATTGAAATTTGTTGCAACATCTCATTGTAAAAGGCCCGTTATTAGTATCGCCGACCTCAGGAATCGTTCGATTCAAATGTTCCGTTAAGAGAACGTATCATGAGCATTCTAGAAAGCCTACCCACATGTCAATCTTTTGAAATTTGTTGAACAAATTTGTTAATTGAAATTTGTTGCAACATCCCATTGCAACAAACTCGTTATTAGTATCGCCGACCCTAGGATTCGTTCGACTCGCGCTGAAAACCTATCATTTAATTTTATTTCAAATCAATCCATATATTTTTTGAGATTTCTGTGTAACATTTGTTGTATGCAACAAATTTGGGATTTTTTTTTTGGGACGTATTTCACACGCATGATTTTGTTTGTTACCATTGTCGTCGAATTTTCCGCTTTTCCTGGATTAGTGACTGAATATTATGTGATAATTTATTAATTTTTTCAGAATTGGTGATGATTGGTAAAGCCTTTTCAGCTGATATTTCCAGTGCCTCTGTTAGCTTTTCTGCAGCCACATCAATATCTGCTGGTGTTTTCAGCGGGATATTAAGATGACAATTTTGTTCGACTAGTCTCCTATATATTGATTCCAATCAGTTCGTTTGTTTGTCAGACGTTTCGGTGTTTCCGATTTTAAGACAACAGTACTCATTGTTACTATTATCGGTGAATGATCAGACGACAGATCATATAGCATTCGGTGGCCTTAACATACTCGTACGTACGCGCAATGACTTTGGTTATGCAGAAATCAATTAGATCAGGTACTTTCTTTTTATCCGTGAGCCATTAAGTAGGATGACCGGTAGATAAAAAATCCAGGGGCTGTTCCAGCCTTGTTATTCTGGAACCCCATTGAGAATGTCTGGCATTGTAATCACCTCCTGCGAGAAATTTATTACCCAACTGACCAAAATAATCAATAAACTGCAATTTTTTTATAGTGTGCTTTGGAGAGCAGTACACTGCTGATATCACACAATTTTCAGACCATTCCTGCAGACAGATGCTCGTTGATTGGATATGATCTTTCTCATATTGCATACGTTCATAATGTTTTAGTCTTCTCTTAATCAATATAGCAGTGCCACCGTGTGCTTTGCCATCCGGATCCTTCGTGTCATAAATAGAGTACACATTAATTTTGAAGTAGTTCTTGTTGGTGACGCGTGTTTCAGATAATAACATTATGTCAATATTGTGCTCAATGAGAAATGCTTGAACCTCCGCTCTATGCTGCGCTAGGCCGTTTGCATTTCATATTGCTATTTTGAGGAGAGTCATTTTTGATTTTTAACAACTATCGGCATCAGCGTGTTCATATGCTGCATCATTAGATCCATAGTTCTCTCCATCATCGCCATGAAGCTTTGTATCATACCAGATAGCTTGTTTAAAGCTGCACTTGCCTACACTTTTGGAACGGCACCCTTAAGTACACTTTATATTCTGGTTTCCATTTTGAACTTTAGCTTCTGAATGTAAGTTAAGCAATCGTTACTTAGCTCGCTGTCTAGGATTAATTCTCCTTTTCAATTCAATTTAAACTGGTCAACCTCTATAATTCACTGTGTGGTTTCCATCGCAGTTACTGCATTTTCTGACAGAAGCTTCAGTTTTATTTTTATCGCATTTCGTTGAATTATGGAGATCTCCACAGATTACACAAACATCGCTCAAAGTGCAATAAGCTTTAGTGTGGCCGTATTCTTTCTATGTAGAAGATATTTTAGATCATATATTTCTTGCTTCCCTTTATTTTTTAGTTATAGAGTACGTAGCTCTCAATTCATTTTAACATCCCTTTGGGGCTCTTTAGTTGATAAGCGTAGTAGTGTTTTCCCAGTTCATCAAAGCCTTGTATGCCTCAATATTTGACGGCTGAATTTTGGTTTCTTTTATATTTCCCCGTTTAACCCTGGAAATATAAAAGTTACCCTCCGTTAAAGTGTCGATGGTCCTTGCCAAATCTCTATTTGATTCTTCCCTCAAATAGATTGGTGGCGGTTACTCAGTTTTTGATGTGTTATTTTTTGGTACAGCATCTTCAGACGTTTAGTAAACTAGAAAACCGGTTGCCATGAGCGAATTCAACCGTGGCTAGCTTAGTGAATTTATTCACGCTCGCATTGGCCACTGAACTAGAACTCCTCTTTCGTTTGGGTTGCACAGTGATATACCGGTCTAAACCCGTTTGCACTAAACACTAACCTCCATCATTGTTTATTCTTTACTCGCTTTGCGAGTTTATATTATCGTCATTTGACGGCGTTGCACTTTTGTCTTTTTCAATTAATTCACTAGGTTCGTTAACATTTAGTTTTAATTCCGTTTGGATGAAATTTGCTTGCATCGCAATTTTTTGCACGTTCACATTTTGATTTTTTGGGGGTATGTTGCACATTGTGCATGGCGTTTGTTAATCCGCTTGACGACATTGCCCCCTGCAGAGTTGGCATAGTTACTTTAGGTGGTGAATGGGACACAGTTATCATTGTATCACATTTAGCCATTATGCGTACTAACAATTATGACACAGTCTGAGTAAGATCACCGATTTATTGGAACACATAGAAATAAATAAATTGCAGAACGAAGTAAAAACACGTCTGTACGTGCCAACGAATACGATGCGAGTGCGTGGTAAATTGGACTATTTTTGCGGTTATGCTTGGAATGTTTTACAGATGATGATGGCGGTAATAAAACAAGATACTCTCGAATATGGTGACGTATATGATATTCCATCTTAGAAAAACCAATTTTTTGATCAGGCAATACTAACATATCAATATCCAATTTGCTCTTGTGTGAAGTTAGCCCAGCCCAGATTTCGATTCATTTCATTTAAAAATATTATATTTGTGAAGCCCAGAAATTTGAATGACTTGAATTATGCGACTAAAAAATTAAGAACTAAATTATCTGATGACAATGTACAATAAACAAAACTGATCTAATAATAACTAAAGTTTCAAAATCCGTGAAATTCTGAGATGTATATTGAGTAACATAAAATTATAGGCCAAGTTAGAAAAAACTCGTTCCGTGGTAAGTTTCCGGAAATAACCTTTGGGCTAGGAATTTCATGATTTTTATTTAAATTTTCATCCCACTCCATAAATCTAAATCTATCTAACCCTATCTAGGGCTACATGATTTTGAGATATATATACTTATAACTCATCTTAGGCCAAAATAGAGAAAAAAAATTCTGTGGCAAGTTCCCGGAAATGAAATGTGGGCTAGGACTCTTATTGATTTTTATTTAAATTTCCGTCCCACTCGATAAATCTAAAATTATTTCAATAAAAAACTGAGGTAGTCCAACCCTACAGTTCATTTCCGGGAACTTGCCATAGAATTTTTTTTTTGTAATTTGGCTATGAGTGTATACATCTCAAAATCATGTAGCCCTCATTTATATACTTGATGTCATCGTCAATCTTATGGCTATAGCGTTGTGGTTCTCCAGTTGTAGTTGGAAGTTTCCCGGAATGTGTTCAACGTCATAACTGTATATGAATTTAATAGCAATGCCCATCTGATTAAACGTTATTGACGAGTTTTAGTAAAACACGTTTTTTTCCAAAGTTGGTGGTTTGTGGCCAATGCTAAAAATGTACCACCTAGAAATCTGTCAAACTTCTGCACTCCAAAGACAATTACAAGGAGGGTTGTACCAGCTACAGCTTGTCGATACGTAATATATCGCGTAGATTACATAAAGATGTTCTGCGTTCCTGACGTCGACAACATAGACAACGTCAGCAACCTAAGATGAGATATGAAAATCTTAATTTTATCATTAATTTTTCTCTATTTCACGGTAGTTAGTCTGACAAACTTGCTGCCTAGTTAATAGGTAATCGTTTTATTACACGTAAAATTATTAGTTGTATAATAAAATAATACGTTAGTGGCGACTCATACGCTGACCTAAACTTATTATCTTAGAGTGTAAAAAATGAGATTTTACAACAGTCACCGTCAAACGTTCATTATAGTGAGGATATGGGCAACCTGGCCAACATCTTCATGATAAGCATCAGTATGATGAACAGACTTAAAATTCCACCAGAAATAAAAAATTTAATTTAGCACCCATTTCCATCAACCAATTCCGTCTCACCCCTAATGTACCTGGTTCATATTTAATTGGCCCACTATATTTAAGAAAGAAATACATCAGCTAATTCATGCACAAAAGAGATACTTATCAGTTCAGTGAAAAAATCATTTTTAGTTCATTTAAACTCCATATTTTTTTTAGTTCGGTCAAATGTTAGTAGAGGTCAACAAAATATATATGATTCGAATGTTTTTGAAGCAAACTTGGTTAGCCCATACCAGCTGTTTATAGATGACACAGATTAAACCACGTCTGAGTTTTAAATAAAATTTGCTAAATAAACTAAGATTAATAAATCGTTAAAATATTTCTAAATAGAGATTGATAAATCTGAACTAATTTTGCAGTTTAGAACTGAATATCAAACATAATTTGATTTCTGAATATTAGAGACATCTATCAACGACTAGCATGAACTAATCACTAATTTAGTAGTTAGTCAGAAATTTTTGAAGCGTTTTTTTGAAAAACAGTTGTTCGAGATTGCGATAGCTTAAGTCAAATTTTGTTAAATTAAAAATTAAATCTTATTTTTGGAAATTAAATATATTAGATGAAATTGTTGAAGTTCGATAGTTTTCTTCATTTTTCTCAACAGTTCTGTATAATAGCAGAACTGAATAAAACAAGAGGACTGTGTTGTCATACTTATGCATTAAATTAGTGACTAAAGTAGTACGCCTGGCGCCGACTTTTTTCTAAATTTTCGATTAATTACATTGACGGTCAGTTCCTACAAATTATTGATACGTGTCTCAAGGGTTCAGAAACCAGACCTTGCCTCATATTTGAAACTGCAAACCTAGTTCAAATTTGTCAATAGCCGATTCGAAACAATTTGGAAATTGATAAATTTTAATTTATTAAGCAATTTATTAATCAGACGTGATTTGCTTATAGTGCTGTCTCTGAACGATACTAGTCGTTCAATTAGAGTTAGTTTGAAATTTAGACAAAAAAAGTCGACGTCAGGTGCAAAGATAAACTACATGTTAGCTCATACCAGTTATCAATGAAAATTTCGTCTAATTCGTAATATTTAATTTGAGTTTTAACAATTGTCAATACTTCGACTATTACCGATAGTAGACGTTTACCTAACTAGGATTAAATATTAAATCCAATACGCTTTATGGATAAAGTAACAACTAGAAATAACTAGTTTATTCGCATAGGCTGTGAGCCTTACGCCAATTTTTTTGTCTAACTTGCCGACTAACAAAATTAATGGTAGGTTCATACTAGAAAAATTCAAAGATGGCGCAATACCAATCGTGTCTGGGGTTCAATTAAAATTTGTTAACTTAATTAAGATTTAACAATTTCGACAAGATTATTAATCGGCTGTTGGCAAATCTGAACTAAGTTTGAAGTTTGGATGTAAATATCATGAATATTTTGGTTTAAACCCATTAGAGACATTTACTGTTTACTGACTTATCTGTTATTACCTAACCTTCATATTAGTTAGATGAAAATTTAGACAAAACAGGCTTCATATTAGTTAGTTGAACATTTAGGCATACAGTATTAAGCTAAAAATGGTGTGAGGTGCACCGAATAAGTTACTAGGAAATATGTTAACAGAAGTTAAAAATATGATGATCATTCAATCACTACTGGCGGAATTACAATTGGTTGTCGACATTGTCTGTGAGTAGTCGGCGTTACCTACGACTAGTCGACGTTGTTGACGAGTTGTCTACGTTGTCGACGAGTTGTCTACGCAATAGCGTAAAATTAAGTATATGATGCGTAATCGCCCATCTCTGATTGCAAGTGCTTCCTTGTCAATAGTGCCGGTGGTTAAGAACAGCTCCGGCCCGTTGTCGGATGCGTCGCACGTTAAATATACATCTATTTCGTCGTAGTATGAGGATAATATTTTTGTTTCATATTTGTGTTTCATATTTATTTATTTGTACTGCACTTTACAATTGTTCAAAACTGATTATTTGCGACAAAGTGTGCCAACAGAAGGAGTCATCCAAATAATTTATGGAATAGCATTCATAAATAGTAATTGAAACATTTAAAATGCCGCAGGGATCATTATTTCCTTCATTTGGCTGTAAGCCCAATGATGTCGTCTGCTCTATGGTTCTCTTGAAGTTCCTGTTTTCAGCCAGGCTCATTTGCCAAGGAATATTAAGTCTAAAACAGGAATACTCATTATTGATCCATTTCTATTCTTTATCTTCTCGTTGCGCATATTCTTTATCTTCTCGTTGCGTAGGGTCAAATTTTAGCTTACAGGGAACGTTTCAGTAAACAAAAAAGAGGGTAAATTATACGGAATAATTTTCGTATATCGTAGATAAATTCTTAAGTTCGTTACTGCTTAACTCCATGATTTATACTTGCACAATTAACATATGAAATTTAGCAAAATCAAAGTTATAAAACCTTTCGATTTGGTCGTGCCTTTTCCATTTAAAACCTTTGTTTTTCCCCTAAAAGTGTGTGTGTAAATCATCAGCTATGCCATTCAAATTTGGTAAGAATCGCTCGTAGAAAATAACTAGACCCATGAAAAAGAATAGTTCTTTGATGTTTGTTGCTACACTGGAGTTAGTGATAGGGACTAACAATTTATCCTGCAATTTAGGCCTAGATATAATATTTCATCCGGTGTAAGTAGATACATTTCTCTCGTTTGACACAGCAACCTGCAGTTTTTATCCGTGAAAGCATTTCTTTCAAATTCCGGATGTGCGTACGGCCCATCTAACGTTTGCAGTTTAATATTTAATATTTTTCAAAGCGGTTTGTTTTATTAGAAAGAGTATACTCTGCCATTAAGTATGGAACACAATTTCATTCAAATGACTTCCACGACTGGCTTTACAGTACCCCATTCTGTCAACCCAAATTTTCAGAACATTTCCGATTATATAGGCTCGTTACTCATCAATGACAACATCGATTTGATCTTTCAAGTCTTGGATAGTCTCTGGATGGTTTGCGTAACACTTATCCTTAACGGCTTTCCACAACACAAAGTTCAACGGAGTCAAATCACTCCGTTACGTCGATTATTGACATCTCAATTATTCGATCCCCGAAGACACTTTGCAAAATGCCGAATGTTGCGTTTGCCCTGCTCTTGAATTCTGAGTAACAAAAACTCGTTTATCATAGCGGTAACGCTCCCCATTGACTGTAAGAGGGGCGTCTTGCTTATTTTCGAAAAAATGGACCAATGATGCCGCCGGTCCAAAATCCACACCAAACAGTCAATCGTTGTGGATGCATCGGCTTCTCCATGGTTACGTGTGTATTTTCTGAGCTTCTTCGGCAAAGATTATTTTTCGTTCTACAGCCCAATTAAAGAAGCAAAAACGTCGCGTATTTGAACTTTGTACGCCTGCATACCGATGTCTTTATGCAAAATTCTCATCACAGATCTGCGTGAAATGTTCAATTCTTGAGCACGAGTTGATGTTGATGTACCATCAGACACATACTGAGCAACGCTGCAATGTTCTCGGCTGCACGTGCTGTAAATGTATGTGCATGTGTTGGTTTATCCAATAACAATCCAGTTTCACGAACTCGCTTCACAAATTGATCCATAAATTACCTTGTAGAAATTTAATTTCTACTGAATTCTCCACGTAAATTTCTTACAGTTTGGGTAGAACATTCACCACTTTGAAAGTAAGTTTTCAATATTTTCCAACTTTGTTCAAGCGTAAAGCGACCCAATTTGTAAATGTCAAATATTGAGCTAATTTTCTTGTCATAACGCGAATGACTTGAGTGTTGCCACTTGAAATTGGAAACGCTAGAGAGGCCACCCGCTATTCCAAGCGGTAATCTATTATATTTGTAATGTGTTGCAATTGTGAGGAAGTGTTTAGGTCGATTTTGATGAGACGGTCCCCATCACTTAATGTTCGCTTGCAGTACGTTTACAGTTAGTGTGACCCATTCGTCAGGTGTTTCGTTTTGATCAAGTGGTGTTGGAACGTCCTCACTAACTAATCTGTTGATTTCTTTTTCGATATTATTTTGTAACCCGAATTTTACATATCGAAGATTGAATCGTTTCGGCTGTGCATCATGTTTTAAATTTATTTTGACATTGTACTGATGGTATGACTGAATAACTTCGTGAAATTCACAAATATATTTGACAGCTCTACGTGCGTCTGTGATCAGGCTTGTATCGCCGTATTTGGTTGGGATTTTGTAATCGAATAAACATATGCGGGAAATGGCATTTTAAGTGCCTCGCGCCATGGTACACCAAACAATAATGACGTTGCATGCTTCATGACAATCGACAGATGTCATGACATTGACAGTCACGTGGTAATTTGAGTGTGTCGTTGTTGCAGGTTACATGTACGTCTGCTTGACCTAACGATGGTAACTTATGACTACCGTATGGTATTAGAGTTGGTTTACAGATTTGTTTCCATAGTTCCAGAAGTTTTAATTCCATTGACGTCTATGTCAATGCACTTGCATGGCTAAAGGATGTTGGTAAGGTTCGAATGTTGTAAACACTTTACAAATGTTGCTCGTTTTACATGAATTAACTTTGGTGTGTGTTGTGGTGGTTCCACAACGTTTGCATTGGTTTGCATATCATATAACTTTTGTGGTTGTGTGGTATGTGCGCTTCCCGGTTCCGGTGATTTTCTTCGGTATATTTGATTAATATTTACTTGTTCACAGTTTCTAGGATTGTTTTTTAATACACCGTTTTCTGGTCGTTCTTGCGTTTGCATCACTTCAAACGCTTCTTTGAAAATCACTTTGCACATGGTCTCTGTTTCCTCCTCGGCATCATTTCTGATAATACGTGTTGCGTTCAGATTTGGTTAGCACAGTCACGAATAGTTTCTCGTGACTCGTTCGCATAGTGTTCAAAAGTTTGAGTTTTCTTCCGTGTACAGGTCCAAAATTGTAAATCCAAAACCAATTGTTTCACTGAATTGTATTTATGAATGCAATTGACATATTTAAAATGGTGAGCATGATACGCAAAACATTTTAACACATTTTAATCGAAAATTATTAATATTGGTGGGCTCTTAAAGGCAAAGAGCGCATTCATCAGTGTCTTACGTTCTCGTGCGAAAAGCAAACATCGCGTCCATCTCACTTTTTAAATAAATAATATACGTGATTCGTTCTGCCTGAACGAAAATAATTGTTGTAAATTTTTATTATCAAAAACTTTTAGCATAGTTTGCAACTAGAACAAGTTTTTTAAGATTTGCCTCCCTCAAATTTCGAGGAAAACGCGATTTCCAAGTAATCAAAACACAAATTTATAATTTTTGGCTTTGGACCAATCAAATTTGAAGGGTGCAATGGTGCCTTAATGTCAAAGTAAGCAATGATCTCGCATTTTAAATTACGATTATTTTTCATGCAACCGCCATGGCTCTTACTTATAACAAAATCTCACAAAAATCACATAACGTAAGTAACATTAACACACAGATACACACGCACTTCATAAGAAATAAAATCATTATAAATATTTTAGCACAATTAAATCTAAATTGGACATCCTGTTCCACAAAATAATTGGGTTGTCATCTAAGAAAATAACTGGATTGTTTTTGGAAAAATATCTCAGCAGATAAATCGTATTTTTATGTTCTTTAGCTTTTCTATTGCTCGACTCGCGTAAAATTTGTATTCAGTTTCCATAAACTATTTCATTCTATTTGATTGTACTCTTGTTCGTTGTTTAAAGCGTTAGCTATCTCATTCTCAGCTTCACAAAGTGTGGTATCAATGATATAAATAGTAAAATTGCTTCTCAATGTATCAATCAAGACAGAAATTTGCGCATAATTATATCTTACCTTTCAACCGACACAAAACTCGACTCAGGTAATCAAGAGCTCAACATATGCTACAGTTTCTCTAACTACATACACACGGGGAAGAACTGTAATAAAGGCAAGTCAAGGGAGTCTCAGTGACGTTACAGAACGTAACCAATAAGATGGCAGGGATTGCAATAATGTTATCTTCTAATTTTAATTACACCGCAATTTGTCTGTTGATATGGAGACCGTGAACATTTAGTTGCAGGAATCTGATTTTGTATGCAAATTCTATCATACGTATTTTATTCCATGACATACGCACTAGCGTATACACGAAGTAAATCATATGTCGATAAATGTAAATTGGCAACGGAAGTATTTATAATATCAAATAGCCATCAACATGTAAAAAAGCAAAATGCAGTTATTTTACCGTTGCGTTAAAAATAATATAAATAAAATATATAATATATTTATTGCTATCGATTAAAAATGCAATACATTCGTAATGTACAATCATAAAGTTTAAAATACAAAAAAATTGATTAAAGGGTGATGGACTATTCGGTTTGGGTTTTTGCGTTAACGATTTATTTGTCTCTAGCATACATTTAAATGGAGCTGCTGCGATGGTATTTTGTAGCTGTGTGTAAAACTATAAAAAAAACTATTTCAAACAAAATGCATAACGTATTTTAGACAACTAAAATTTCACCAGCCTGAGGTCTTTAATGAGGGTTCTCTCCAAGAACATGTCAATTTCATGGTACTAGTTTAGTTCTTAGGCAGCAGTTGCACCGTTGCACGGGTCGAATCTCGATACAGTATCCCATATTGTTAGGTTATTAAAAACCAGGGAAGCTGTGGTGGGCCAGTGTACGCATTCAACCTTGAGCGAAATTAAATTAATTTTAAAATTCTTGTATAGGGAGAGTTGGAGGAAATGGAAGCATTTTTTTGATTTTCCGTAATAAATTACTTAGGGGCCGAATTTTTGTTGAAAATAGCCTTTTTGTCAAATACGTAATTTTTTATATTAAAATGTCGAAAAGAAAAAGTCTACCTGTGCTCAACATAAACAATTTTCGTACGGCTGCCGAAAAAATTTATATTTTGAGTTATAAATGGAGATATGAGCAAAACTATCAAACTAATTAAGATAACCTAGATTAATTTGAATGTAATACGTTATTATCTATAGAAGATCAATTACCCAACACAGTTTATGGAGAATTTTCACACAGGGCCGAATCTACTTACAGATTTCATTTTAATAAAATCAAAATAAAACAAAAAATGGACTACGTTATGGGCAACTCTCGTTTTTGTACAGCAATCACAACAATCTGGAATAAAAATATTTCGTAAAATTAGTTAAGTTTATAATTTTATTGATGTCAGGTAATTTCTATAGCACTGGTAAAATTAATACTCGCATTAATTTCATTCGAATACAGTTGGCCATGTCGATCAACTGATCGGATTATTGACATCAGTAAAGTTGTTGTATAACTATGATTGACTCTTGAAATGTTTCTGAAATTAAATCAAAATAGAATATTACAGTATATCAAGAAAGTAGCGGAAATTGGCCCTTTAAAAAGCCCGCTTAAAGGAATTGTAACAATTTGTTGGTCGCTAAGTTGGCACAACTGTCCTCTATCTTGACCTGAAGTTTGAGTGCGATCTGTCATTTAGTTTGTTTACAGTGCTCTATTTTCGAAGTTCAACTCAAATGTGCCTCCCGCTGTTATAATGAATAAAAATATCGAGCAAAGAATTTGGGATCGAGTTATCAAAAACAACGTGCATGTGAGTGGTACAGTGCATCCAAAAGAGGTCGAGATGTGGTAACGAAGATTTGCCTCGCTGGTCGGCCTCAATTGTTAATCAATTCGTACCATTGTACACGATTGTTCGGACATGAAACGCGTTGCCGATCGACTAGTTCCGAAAGACGTGAATTTTATTCAAAAACTCAGCCGCGTAAAGATCGCTGAAGACATACTACAACGAGTCCATTTCAACCCCACATTCATAAAATGCATTATAACTGGTGGTGAGACATGGGGTTACCAGTTTGACATGCAGACCAGTCAACAAGCTTCGGAATGGCGCTTTCTTTGATTATCGCGGTGTTGTGCGCACGGAATTCTTGCCAGAATGTAACATCGTAAATAAATAATATTATCTGGGCATTATGCAGCTTTTGAGAGAGCAAATTCGTAGAAAAGGCTAGGTAAAAGGTTTAATCGATTTTGCAGTACGACAACGCACCATCTTGCAATGCTATCATTGTGAACGAGAAGTTACTGGCCATAAACTCAACAAACATCATCGAACAGCCACCGTATTCACCTGATAGGACTCCGCCCTTTCTCTTTCATTTTTTCCTCTCTTTGTTCGATATTTTTATTCATTATAAAAATCGGGAAATACAATTGGGATGAACTGACAAAATAAGGCACAGTAAACAAACAAAATGACAGATTGCGCTCAACTTCACGTCAAGATAGAGGAGTTGTGCTAACTTAGTGACAAAAACAATTTTTACAATCTTAAAGGGGTTGAGCTTTTAAAATGACCAATTTCCGTTAATTTTTTTTGCATACTGCATAGCAAATCGCTATCACAAAATTTACCGGAGAGAGGTTTTGATAATAAAAATTGTAGAAACCAAATGACCAAAAACAATAAAATTCAAATTCATTACCAAGTCGATATTTTTATAAGGAAAATATTCTGGACCAGCACTTCCATTTCGAAAAATCAAATTTACCGTAAGCATCGTACAACTCGACTTTCTTTTTTACTTGAATTTTGATAAAACTTGTATAATCAAAAATCGTTATTGCTGTTTAAATTTTAGAAAGCCAACTCATGTAGATAAATTAATTTTTAAATTAATTTGGATCTTTTAATTCTTTGAAGTATTTTGTAAATGTTAAACTTTTAAACATCATAACAAAAATTACCAGTACATAAATTTCTACCAAATTTCAGTACATAAATTTCTACCAAAAGAAACAATATAAAATCTCGTATTGGCGGAATATTTATTTACTCTAAACTCGTCATTTCCGGTAACATTTAAAAAAAGATCTGAACTAATTTTATTTGTAAATTAATTTACAATCTTTCAGTTTTAAGCGTTGTATTTTTCATATAGTAAAAGAAAGCATAGTAATCAAGACAATTGTTGATTTCGAGATTTTTGCTGATTTACTCGTACCTTTCGCAAAAAATTGTTTTTCAAAAATTTCTCCGTGTGTCTTCTCTACAGCCCAGACGGTTGGTCCGAGCAAGATGAAATTTCATATTTAAGCTTTTTCCATTATTTCGAAGATTCCAGTAATTTTGGGCCGAAATCGATCCACCGAAGTGGCAAAACTATTCATTTGCGAGAAAAACGATTATGAACTAAGAGATTCTGATTAATGACTCGATTCTAAAAATGTAAAAATTCTATAGCAGCAACTTTATATTTAGAAGTTGCTTACAGAGAAAAGGATACAGTGTTCTAGAAATTGATATTCACAAACTGTAGCCAACTGTCAACTTTCCGCTGTAACCAAATTGGATTCCATTTTAAAATATTTTATCAAATTCGGTGGCGGCATCGAATATTGACATGAACTCGCTTTATAAATAAAATTTGGTATGTTTGCACACACAACATTTTTTTGATTTTGTGTAAATAAATTAACAAATACATCAAAATAAGAATGTATTGTACAGTGACAAACAACATATTAGTACAGTTGGTGACAATCGTTTGATTACATACCTAAACAATATTTTGTCTGTATATATCGCAGACAAACTATTTGTTTCGACTGTACGTGTATTTACACTGCGGTTCACTTGATTAGACGCACTTGCAATTTTACTTTTATATGCAAATTTTATGTTTATTTCAAACTTCAGTAGTTAGCAGAAAAATTCAGCCGAAAACCCTGCATTATCGGCATATTTTGTATCAGGTGGTAGTATAAAATTCTGGTAATATTAGCCGAAAATTACATGTTATTGAAGTTAGCAGTAAATTTTCGCCGAAAAAAAAAATTCAAAACTCAATATCACATAATTCGAACGTTTAAAGATCATATGAACTGGATGAGGGTAGACCAATTCGTAATTGGGTGAATCCCATATTTATAATTTGCCGTGTTAGGGGGCTATGAATTTGAGTTGTGGCACAGAAACAGTCAACAAAAATCAGGTCATATTTTCATAGTGAAATAAATTAAAAGCTGGATGTTTCCGAAACTGTGTTCACTGTTAGTGCCACAACTCAAATTCATTGGCTCGTAATACGATAAATTATAAATATGAGATAAACTGCTGGGTTTACGAATTGGTGTCTAACTTCACCCAGTTCATATGACCTTTAAAGATTCGAATTATGTGATATTGATTTAATTCGGCGAAAATTTCCTATTAACTTCTTTTCTTCCCCTGCTATCTGTTCTAGGGCCAAGGCTCTCGCAACTCTTTCGCGGTTTGCTTATTTACGTCCTTACCTTTACGCCTGTATTACCCAATTCGTGGACGTACGGATATAGGTCCGATTTTAATTACTATCTGCACATTGCATAGCTCCATGCCAGCCTATACTGGCATGGAAGATGGGTCCGCCCGTGCCTTTGCACTCCGACAGCGGGTCATACATGTGTTCCTTTTCATCACAAATCGTAATTTGTTGATGAAAATTCCCTTTGCATCCTGCCCCTATCGGGATTCGAACCCGGTAGTTCCCGATCCAAACGCCAGAGCTTTAACCACTATGCCATTTGGTCGGTTACTGTTAACTTCAATAATTCAATGTCGATAATGCAGGGTTTTCGGCGGATATATTCGGCTAAGTTGCATCATCGGCCTTATTTATATACATTGTTAAAAAGAGTCAATTTTTTTATTGTATTTCACTGTTTTTAGTAGAGTAACTATATTATCGACGTATTTAAAGTAGTCGTAGAAAAATTAACTCAATTTTCTTTATGTAAGTATGATTTCGGCCGAAATTCGAGTAAACTTCAATTGTTTACTATAAAAATGCATTCACATAAGCACAAGAACTGTTTTAATAATAAATTAGAAGTAGAAAGTAGAAAAATTCTCCAGCTTTAGGGTTAAAAAAATTCGCAAATTTGTTGAGATATATAAGTTCTAGACTCTTATAGCTATCTACCGAGCGAGTAAGACGATCCGCTGATCAACACCCGCGTGTTATGATATTTTACGAATTTGAACAATGAAAATTAGTCTGGGATGGCAAAGGTATCGAGGTCCATCGATTAATTGAAATTTACTCGAATTTTAGCCGAAAACATGCAGAAAATTGAGTCAATTTGTTTATGACTATTTTAAATACGTCGATAATATAGTTTTTCTACAGAACGGTCAAAACAACAAAATTCAGTGTCTGAATTTTTCTGCTAAATTCAGTAGCATGCAAATTTTACGGTAATTTCTCTCGGAACCAAAAATATATTTTTATTGAGAAGAGAGATAAATTAGTACTCAGGGTCTATTTTTTAATTCAACCCGAGCGAACAAAGTTACTCGGTGTGTCCGGTGTCGCTGCACCCAGAGTACAGTGTGTCATTACTCGGTGTGTCTCGGATTGGCAGGGTATATAAACTGCTTTTCTAAAACTAAATGTTTGTACTTTTGTTTTGTATTGTCTGTTTTTATAAAAGTAGTTTGTTAACTTTAATTTAAACGTCAAACATTTCTTGTGTTGAAAAGTAAAACATTTTAAATCTACAAAATGACTAATGAGTTAATTATTTTGTTAAATAATCCGAGCGAAATGTTTTATTCGGATTCCAGTGATGATGAATACCGTCATGCAGAGGAGCTTGTTGATAAAATCGAAGGGTTTTGTGAAGAAATCGTACCCACGTTTTCCGATTGTCAATTTAAAGATTATTTTAGAATACCAATTTCAACATTCCAGCAATTATGCAGAGATATTCATGAGTTGGATATTAGAATTCTTAAACCGGGCCGCAACGAGAAGAATGTTGAGAAACAGGTGATGTTAGGAATGTGGTATCTGGGAAATAAGGAAACCATAAGATAATACATTTATGTTTTTTAAAGTTTGCTTATAAAGTTTGCTTATAATTACTTAACCAGCTTTAATTACAGATCGATAGCAAGAAGGTTTGGGTGCTCTAATTCCACGGCGTGGGTTATCATAAAAAATTTTTGCTGCAAACTTTTACAATTGAATGGCTTAAAGGGAATTATTATGACAAATTGGTGGTATTATTTATTATTCTAATTGTACTGCTTACTAATAGGTGTAATTGGTGCTATAGATGTGGCATCCCATCCCAATAATAGCCCCTTTAATACATCCCAACTCATATATTTGCCGAAAAGGGTTCCATGCAATTTTATTGCAAGCCGCTTGCAACGAAAAACTAGAGTTCATCCACACCTACGCAAGTGAATGTGGATCAATTCATAACTCGCGGGTTTTATCCGAATCAAATTTACCGAACCGAATTATAACAGGTTAATAAAAATTCAATTCATTTTTAAGTATATTTATTGCACAAATTAACCTGGATGAATATTTGCTGGGTGACTCGGCATAGGGTTTAAAAATGGGGCTGCTACCCCGTTTTAAAAACCTTGGGGCAACTTGAGTGATGGAGAAGTTATATACAATACTATCCATTCAAAATGCAGGATAATGATCGAACGTGCTTTCGGTTTATTAAAAGGACGGTTTCGCCGATTAAAGTCTATAGAAAGCAGAAATTCAGTCTTAGCACTACTTTACGTCGGAGAATCTTGCATTCTCCACAATTACATTTTACATAAGGATGGTGAAATTGATCTAGAATTTGTTGGCGAACCAGAGGTTGAACATCAAGAAGTATTCGAATATCCGGAGAACGACGAAGAAGATTTATCATATGTAAATGCTTCTAGAAAAAAGAAAGCAATAGTAAATGGTTTATGTTGATTAAAAGAAACCGATTACGTATTTATTCAAATTTAAATTTATTTAAATTCAATCGTTTTATTCATTTTTATAATAAAATTAAGTTAATAAAGGCGTGTATTAAAACGTAGTTTTAATTCAATACTCAGTAAGGTGCTCAGGACTGGTTGTGGTAAGGTACTCGGGACTTCCGCGATTTTACTTACTCGCGATTTTTTCGACAGCAACAGTGTAACGTTCCATTAAATATAATTTCATTTTTCGATACTTTTCAGTGCGTTCATCAAGACTTTTCTCCCGTTTTCGCTTTGATGTAGCTCTGTCCCCTATTTTGGTCGAGCAGTGCTGAATTCGATTAGCATAGCATCAAAGGAATCTACATCTGGCGTCTGGATGTGAATACTAGTATCCGAAAATGTAGCAACGGATGTGATTTCTGGCGATTCATGTAAAATTTCATCAATTCCAGTCTTTTATTATATTACCCGTTGTGTCGTTGTGGAAACTCTTCCATTTGTTGTCGACCTGGCCCATGTGAGGTTGGATTGCCGATCTTGGTTTAAATCATCCGATGTTTTCTGGAACACATTTTTTGATCCCTGTTAATATGTAATTAGATATGTACATACTGTCTGATCTAGGACAATTTTCTTCAGTTTACATTATTTATTTTTATTAATTATTTGTTTTTTTTGTTTTATTGCACAAGTTTCATGCATAGAAGTTTCACAAAAATGTTTAGGCTATACTCTGCGTACACTGACATTTATTTCAGAGTAAGAATTCATGAACTGGATATACACCGAACTCAGTTCAGGTTACAAAAAAATACACAAAGCTCAGAGTAAAATTACACAGGTTGACATAAAAAACACAGAGTAAATTTTTGACAGCGCACTGCTCGCTCGGGTTGAATTAAAAAATAGACCCTCAGTAAAACAGTAATGAATAAAAATGTAAATATAGGAATCTTACCGCACTTTTCTTTGTTTTTTGGTATATGGTTTAAATTAAACGCTTTTTATCGGTTCACTTGAATAGACGCATTGTAAAATTGTGGTATTTGTGAGTAAACGTACATGCCTCGCTGTTAAACTCCAGGAATATGTTTGTACTAAATAAGAACAATGGTTGTTCCATAAATAGGGTGTTATAACATCTTAAGACATATGTTGACATGTGGCTTGGATTTGTATAAATAAATTCTGTATGTACAAAACATTAAACATAAATAAATAAACATTAAATTTCGGTGTAAGTTGTTAAACTTTTTTCAAGGTTTTCAAAATAAGTATTCAGTAGACGGCATAAATGGCAAAAATCGACGCCTACCACTTGGAGTCGGTTAAAGTTCTGACGCCGGAAGATGCAATAACAATTCATAGGCTAGCGTCTAATTCAGCCCTTTCCACCAGCAACATCGAAACGGAAGCTGGGCTTAATGCCAGCAAATCAACAGTTCGTAGAACGATTTTAAGTACTTAATTTTTAAAATTAAAAGAAAAGCAAAACTACAGGGTGGCTGACACGAAGTGTTACCAAAACACATTTTTATTTTTTGATGAATTTTATTGAATCAGAGTAAAAAATGTTCACAAATATTTAAACTTTCGAATTGCATTAGCATTTTTCGATTTGGACACCCTTAGCCGCGATTATGACCTTCAAACGGCCGACAAAGCTATGCATGCAGCACGAAAGAGGCTCTGCGGTATTTTGGCCCATTCCCGGCGCTTGCTTGAAATGATCGACACTTTGGTATTTTTTGTCCCAACCTTGCTCTTCAAAATACCCCAAACCGAGAAATCTAGCGGATTTCCATCAGATGAATTTGGTGGTCATTGGGCAGTGGAAATGAAGCGCAGAACGTTGTTTCTCAGCCAATCTTGATGAAATGTCAAGAAAATTTCCTGTTCAAATGTCCAGGCGCTACGGCCGAAATGTTTTTGTGCCCAAGGCTCCAACGCTCCCTCCAACACATGATCCCGATAAATTTGAGCTTTTATCTTCATGCCACGGTCCAAAAAACGAGCGATGAACGGCTTTTGGCCGTTACGGCGGTCCAAACCATCACCATCGGCGGCGCTTGGTTTTGAGTGGAAATCCCCTGGTCCAAATTTTCAGTAGAACGGCCGGGCAAGTAAATCCGGTCGTTTTGCTTGTTCAAATATTCCTCAATAACGAACGGTGACTCATCGGAGAAAACCAAATTCGGCAAATCACCACTTTCATGCTAGCGTAACAGCTCCTTTACATTTCCTACTTTAACTTTTTTTCGAGCATCGGTGAGACCATGCGTTTTATGGAATTTCAAGGCCTTTAGTCCAAAATAATCTTTCAATATGTATCGTTATAACAATTTATGGTGCGATACACAAACATTTTATTCATTTGCAGATGTTTAGATATTCAACTTGTCAACAATCTGCGGCTATGGCTTTCCAGCCAAATATAGAACAATCACACTATTACGCTTGAATTTCAATGCGGATAACTTTTTTCTGAATTTTTCACACTAAAATGCTTTTGTACGCTTTGATTTACGAATTTGAGCGCTCTGTTATCACTGGTTTGACTGCAAAGACAGTCTGAAGTTGATAAGACTTCGTGTCAGTCACCCGTTAAACCCTGTACGCAAGCAACAAAGATTGGAATTCGCCAAGCAGCACATGACTTGAGATGTGTACCCGCAAACAATGAATAATAATTGGAAAAAAGTAGTTTTTTCGGATCTATCTTGCCCGAAAAAGGAGGCGTAATGGTATGGGTGCATCTTCTTATTGGGACTCTATTAAACTGAATTTTGTTTCCAATAAAATGACAAGAAATTCATATAAGGTTATGCAGCAATCAGTTTTCCCAGAAACACCATGGCCATCTTATTCCCCTGATATAAATATCATCGAAAGCGTTTGGAGTTGCCTCACTTGCAAATTTTAGGAAGGGGGCAAACAATACGAATATAACGAAGAGCTGATTGCAGGAATTGAAATTGCCTAGGCAGAGATTTCTTTGGACTTTTTTTTGAATTTTTGACTTATAGATGGCTAATGTGTAAGAATCACAACAATCAGTTTCGAACAAATGAGACTATTGATTTGAAAAAATCAGTCTTCTCATCAGGTCGCGACGACTGATGTTGTATTACTACATTGGAATATTGTCTATATATATAGAACATACCATGTAGTTGTACTACTAGCGAATTACTGCATAGCGTACGAAATTTTTTTGATTCTTTCATATTTCCATCTATATTCAATTTTAACAATTAAGTTTTTTTCGCATTTACGAATTTTTATTATATATTTTACCTTTGGTTTTTGCAATTGTAATGGTGTTATTGTGATTGTTCTGTATATTGGTATATTTCAGCACTCTCGAATTAAATTCACGAATCGTAGGAAATACTTCCATTTAGCGTCACTATCTGTGTGACAAACGAAATATGATAATCGACACTTACTTATACACAATCAACTTCCCAACCACCCCATACTTGCTTTCCTTTTAACGCCGGATCGCGGATAAATTTGAATTTTTGACTTATAGATGGCTAATGTGTAAGAATCACAACAATCAGTTTCGAACAAATGAGACTATTGATTTGAAAAAATCAGTCTTCTCATCAGGTCGCGACGACTGATGTTGTATTACTACATTGGAATATTGTCTATATATATAGAACATACCATGTAGTTGTACTACTAGCGAATTACTGCATAGCGTACGAAATTTTTTTGATTCTTTCATATTTCCATCTATATTCAATTTTAACAATTAAGTTTTTTTCGCATTTACGAATTTTTATTATATATTTTACCTTTGGTTTTTGCAATTGTAATGGTGTTATTGTGATTGTTCTGTATATTGGTATATTTCAGCACTCTCGAATTAAATTCACGAATCGTAGGAAATACTTCCATTTAGCGTCACTATCTGTGTGACAAACGAAATATGATAATCGACACTTACTTATACACAATCAACTTCCCAACCACCCCATACTTGCTTTCCTTTTAACGCCGGATCGCGGATAAATTTGAATTTTTGACTTATAGATGGCTAATGTGTAAGAATCACAACAATCAGTTTCGAACAAATGAGACTATTGATTTGAAAAAATCAGTCTTCTCATCAGGTCGCGACGACTGATGTTGTATTACTACATTGGAATATTGTCTATATATATAGCACATTCTTTGGACTATTTAAAATCTTTATATGATTTTCTCAAGGACATGATCTTTGAAGTAATTTTAAAGAACGGGAGACTAGTCAACTCAACCAAACAAATAACATTAGATTTGAACTTATCTTAAAAAAAATTGCAAGGCAAGTTAATTTGCTTTCTCAGAATAATTATCGATTATGAATTTATTGAGTAGGGATTTCTTTCTCTCTCTCTCTCTCTCTCTCTCTCTCTGTTCTGAATAAAAATATTTTCTTGGTTTCGCGAGAAATTAATGTAAAATTTACATTTAGCAGTACAATTGCAAATGCGTCTAATCAAGTGAACCGCAGTGTATTTCATTATCAACCTTTACGCGCTAAAAAATCTTAAACAAATAAATTTGATCAAAAAACTTAAAAACTACAATCGGCATTGGCTTCAAATTTTGTTTTGTTGGTATAGAGATGCTATTGGTCACAACATAAATATGCGAAAACCGTTTCAGAAAATGACAACTTTATCAAGTTATTCTCTATTGAAATCTTGATATGTAACTTTACGTCATCATATTTGGTGATGCAAAGTTACAGAACAAATCTTACGTTTATAGAGCCGAGTACATTTTATTTTACAGTTTCAGAAATTTTACAGTTACACAGTTTACATACAGTTTGTGAATTACACAAGTTTAAACGGAAATGAGTAAAAGTAAGTGTCGATCTGGCTGCATTTCTGCTGCTGTACAGCCTGAGGTTTTATATTCCGTACTTGTCGTACTCTCGTAACTGTCGAGGTGTACACAGAGACAGCTCAAGCCCTCTTAGTAATCTAGACTGAGGGGCCAACTTTCCTTTAATTTTCAAGTGTCCGAAAATCCTCAATTATTCGTTAATTGAGAAGAAACCTCAAAATCTAAATAATTTTCTCGGTTATTTATAAAAATCAAACACTTTCATAAAACCGTAAACATCTTTTAAAACATAGATAATTATGTGTACAGACTCCATTACGACAGTGTTCGCTTCCGTAAAACATATTTAAAATACCAATCTGTTCATAATTACATTTAATGCTGTTATACGTTTGGAATTCATTTTGTGTTTTTTTATGCAAACATTTTTTTTTCGTTCGTTGTATTCTGATTTTGTCATCTGTCTCTAATTTAATTATATTGTATGTATTCAAATTCAAGACATATTCAGATCGCTTTATATTTTTCCAACTGTAACGTAATCGTTAAAAATGCTAAAATTCCAGTCACTTAAATTTACATTAAACAAAAAGCAAGCAAACATACAAAAAGTCCTTCCTAGAATATAGAGAACTTCTTAAACTGAACTTTTTATTTTATTTTTTGCGTAATGAAAACCATCTGTTGTTAATCGCTTAAATGACAATCAATTAATATTAATTTAAAATATCATAAAATTTTGCACTCTAACTCTTATCAAAAATATTCTGTATTTTGCCGTATAATTTTCGTCCGTTTCCGTCCCATCCATATATTCCATGTGCTTTGTTGTTGTTGCGGCTGGAACGTCATAATACCATGGTACCTAAATATAAAGTGAAAAATTGAAATGAAAAACTTTTATTCTTCTTCTTCTTCGTCGTCGTCATCATATCTACTTACTGGTGCTACAATATATGTAAGGATGTATTTTCTTTTAAATCGATTTTCATTTTTAAGTTTTCAGTATTTCACATTGTTATCGATACGATTAGTTTATTGATTTATTTTTTTGTAGCTGGAGAATTTTTGTATTATTTTATTATTTATGTTATCGTTAAATTTGATTGTGAAATTTGAAAGGAATAAAAGTTTTTCGTCGTTTCGTTCGCTATTTTATTCTTTTAATATATTTATGAAAATGTTGAACTACTACACTTAAAGATAGATAGTTATTAACTTTAAATAAAGTAATCATAAAATGTTTATTGTTATTTTTTTTTTTTAGTTTTTTATGTTCTGCAATAAAATTAAATTAAACTCCTGTTACTCCTTGTTGTCTCGTGTGTTGATGTCTACCATCTCAATCAATGTTCAAATAAACATTATACGAATGCATCATGTCGACACATACTCGAGGGAGATACGACACAGTTGCAATGGCTCGAATGCGACAAGGAGATTAAGTATGAGAACATATAACACCATGTCTGTATCAAATATGACTAACACTGTTCACATGAAAATTTATTATTATGATTAAGCTCCTCGGAGGAGGGTACATTTTCGACCTAATTCAACTATAATTTCATGAAAAATTTGCTCTTTTAATATGTAAAGTTTGGCACAGTATGGCACTGTATAATTTACATTTTATGTATGATTTCTATTATTACTTGTTACAATAGAATAGTATCAAGTTTAGTTCTCTCTTCCAATGTACATAATGTACATACATGAATATTATGATATATGAAAATGTATATAAATAAGTATTAGGTATAGAATTATGAATAATTATACGAACTCACTAAACACTACCGATGTGGAACAAGATGATACAAAAGTAAGAAATTAAATATAAGAATAAGGACAGTAATTTTCTCCCAAATTATACCCGCGGGTTCGCAAATTACTCGAATTTAAAAAGCCGGTGTGACGAATTTAACAAAGTATGTTATTTTAAAATTTACGCGAGGTTGCATTCAATATTTTAACAGTCCGTTTTAATTGCAAACTAATATTTAATTTTATTTTTAAGAGTCAAGGTGCTCGTACAACAAAATTTTTGGCAGAAGTATTTTTTATTTTTTTTGTACAATGTGGCCAAATACATTTAAAATGCAATAAAACAAAAAGTTCTCAATATTTTTTCAAATTTACTTTTTCATTGTAAAGAACAATCCTTCCGATTAATTATGGAATACTATTCCATTCATATCACTGCCTCGGCTGGCCTTGACGTACCCCATACGGTCGGTTCAATTTTTAAGCACATTTTCGATGGGATGCGGCATTATGTCTTCAATGGCAATGCGAATATTGTTCTTGAGAGCGTCAATCGTTACTGGTTTATCAGCGCAACACTTTGACGGTACTGCAAAGATAATAGTCCAACGGCGTCATATCACAGCTCCGAGGCGGCCAAATCACATCAGCATTTCGGCTGATAATTCGATCTTCGAAGACAGTGCGCAAAAGATCAATTGGAACGTGTGCTGTGTGGCACGGAGCGCCGTCTTGTTGAAACCAAATGTTGCCTATGTCCTCCTCTTGAAGTGTCGGGAACAAAAAATCGTTTATCATAGCGCGGTAGCGCTCACCATTGACAGTAACGGCGGCTCCTTGCTTATTTTCAAAGAAAAATGGCCAAATGATGCCACCGGACCAAAATCCGCACCTAACAGTCACTCTTTGAGGATGCATCGGCTTCTCTACGATCACGTGCGGGTTCTCCGTGCCACAAATGCGACAATTCTGCTTGTTTGAATAGCCGCCAAGATGGAGATGCGCCTCATCCGAAAAGATGATTTTTTTGCCAAAATCGGCATCTTCTTCAAGTCGATCGCAAATCCACTCATCGAACCGAAAACGCAATGGGTGGTCTCTTTGCTTGAATTCCTGAACCGATTGAGCTTTATATGGTGTCATACCAAGGTCTATATGCAGAATTCGTCGCAATGTTGTGCGTGAAATGGCCAATTCTTGAACACGATGACGAGTTGACGTTCCCAGCTCCCAGCGACTCACGCACATTCTCGGCTACAGCATCAACATTTTCTGGTGTACGCTTGGTTGACTGGATGGTTCGTGTTGGTTGATTAATTTACAAGCGTGTTCCTTTAACATTATTCACAAAATAACATTACCATGATTTTCGAAGTAATGTTTCAATATTTCCCAGCGTTGTTCAAGCGAATTCACAACCATTTTCGTTCAGCGGAAGGATAAAACTAACTTTCTGTCAAATCAGAAGTGACATAACCCTTACCATACTCAAAATAACCGCTAGTCCCAAAAAAATTTAGATGGCCTACCCTGTATTTGTTTACAAAATTTTCTGTGTCAATAATAAAGTGACATCTAGATTTTAACATTTAAAGCTAAAAAGTACAATTTTTCGTTTGCTTATCGCTTAATCTAGTCATGTGTTTTCAATGTTCTATTATCATTTTATTTCCAGCTGAATATTGTTAACACCTTCCAAATCCAAACATGCCGCCCGGGCTGATGTATATCAGGATAACTCTTCGATGATTGTATGATGCTTTTGTTGATTTGTTCGCAATTGTTTCGTCGTATCTAGAAACGATAATTTTGTGAGTGAACTGTGGTTTAACTATGTTTAATTGATTACACATGACCTGATGGTATTGGTTATAGATGCAACTTGACGAAATAAATAAAAAACTGATCGGCATTTCCTCCATAATCAGTTGAAATTTGGTACTCGGCGGAGTAAATGTGTTGATGATGTGTTAATTGAAGAAAATGACGGTGGGTACATTGGATAGCTAAAATGAAAGCTAGGTTTATTCAAATTTGATTAGTGTTCAACAAATGCTTCTTTATCGATTGGAGCTGATCAAATACGCTTTTATAAGCTGGCTCTTGACGAGGTAATGGACACAATTTGACGATCGGACGTTTGATGATTCCGCATTAGCGGTTTTTAATGAAGCGTTTTGAACCAATTTGTCTTGGCCTTCATGAACTTCGATGACTCGACCTAACCTCCATTGATTAGGTGGTAATCGTTCATCTTTCACTAAAACCAATTCGTCAATCGCGATGTTTTCCTTGACTTGATTCCATTTTGGGCAAATTTGTAGTCTTGATAGATATTCTTTACGCCAGACGTTCCAAAATTCGTGTATTATTTTTTGTAATTGATGCCAACGATTGACTGGTGATAAATTTTCGATTGGTTGTTCTGGGGGCGGTGCTAATAAAGCATCTCCTCTGACGAAATGTACTAGAGTTAATGCGGTAATATGATCGAATCGGTCGCTGAGCGTAAATAATGGCTTCAAATTGAGACATGATTCAATACGACAAAGTACAGTTGCCATTTCTTCGAAGGTGAGTGTTGATTTTGGAATGATTCGTTTCAAATGGTACTTTACCGATTTTATTCCGGCTTCCCAAAGCCCACCGAAGTGTGGCGAAAATGGTGGAATAAAGTGTCATTGTATTCCATGTGGGATAAGAATTGGCAGAATTTCATTTACGAATAGTTTCTTGGTAGCATTTTCATTTACTTTCAGTTGATTGTTTGCTCCGATGAATGTTGTGCCACAATCGTTATACATGTCTCGACAAAATCCAAGACGAGCAAAGAATCTTTGTAGTGCGGCTAGAAATGCTGAGGTAGTGAGATCACTCACTGGTTCCAAATGAATTGCCTTCGTACTGAGACAAACAAAAACAGCGATGTAACCCTTGTATGATTTGTTTCCACGTTCTTTTGATACTCGAAAGGTGATCAGGCAAATCTCCCATTAACTGTGAACGTGGTATTGAGTTCACTTTGAAACATTCATAACAGGTTTTCAAATGTAAACCGACGATTCCGCGTGCATGTAAAATCCAATAGGTTTTGCGAATTTGGTTCAATATAAGTTGAATACCTTCATGCAAACAAATTCGGTGACAATGTTCGATTAGCAGTTTTGTGAAGTGATGCGTTGATGGGATGATGACTAGATGTTTTTGATCACATGATAATAACGAATTTCGAAGACGGACACTCTCAGTATGCCATCACGAACGATGAATAGATTCAGACCACTTAGTTTGCTTTTGGTTGGTAACGGCTGTTGATGTTTGAGGGCTTCGATTTCTAACGGAAATGCTTCAAATTGGACGATTTTATGTAATGGAATAACACTCTGGTTCCATTCGATAAGCGTTAAGTAACCTGAAGTGATTCGATGATTGATAGTTTTTTCCCGACGGTTGTTGATGAAACGTAAAATTCACGCAGTAATTTTACGTAAACGAATATACGATGAATAGCGACGGCTAATACATTCTTGAGGATCAATAGTAATCGATGTAGTGATGTAACTTTTCTTCATTTCTGAGTCGCTATCTTTTTCGATGAAGTTTGATGATGAAAAAGACGATTCTGGCCATTTAGAAGCATTCTCTGTGAGCGAATGTGGTCCATGCCACCATAGCTCTTTATGGATTAACTGTTCAGCAGTTAGACCACGGCTTGAAACATCTGGGTTATCTGAAGTAGACACATGATGCCATTGGTTGATGTTGCTAGTGTCGAGAATTGTATATATTAACTCTATTGCACACAAATGTTTTCCATCGATTGGGATCTCCTCGAATCCATGACAAAACAATAGTTGAATCGGTCCAAAAATGACTAGTTATTTGATTAGACGAAATTTGGAGTTTTGACTTGACGTATTGATGTAATTTCATTGTCAGAACTGCTCCGCACAATTCAATCCTTGGAATTGTAAGAGCTCGCTGATGAGTTACCTTGCATTTGGCAAACAGTAAATGGACGAAAAGTTCTCCATGAACTGTTTCGATTCGTAAATACGTTGCGGCAGAATAAGCGTGTATTGATCCATCACAGAACGTACGTAATTCGACTGTTTGGTGATTGTTATCAGTGTGTATCCAACGAGGAATTGTGATTTGATTGACGCTGTTCAAACTCTCGATGAATGATAGCCAAATATGAGCTAAATTGTATGGAAGCTGATCATCCCAATCAAGTCCTTCGTACTACAAACGTTTAAAAAAAGTTTTAGCGACTATAATAATCGGATTAATCCATCCCAACGGATCAAATAGGCGAGCAATTGTGGGCAAAACTGTTCGTTTTGTATGATTTTTAGTTTCTAGATCGAAATTAATTTTGTAATGAAATTCATCATTTAAAGGGTGCCAATACATAACGAGTGCTTTAATCGAGTCATTTTGTCCGACTAATAAATCCGATTTACTTTCACGATACTCCAGTGGAATTGCCGATAACACGGGTGATGCATTGCTTGACCATTTTCGTAATTCAAATCCGACTGACTGAAGACATTGTATGATTTACTGTTGAAGTTCAATAGTCGACTCGATTGTGTGACTTCCGGAAAGTATGTCATCGACATACATTTGATTTTTAATAGCAAATGCAGCTAGTGAAAAATTGTTTTCTTCCTCTTGAGCTAACTGATGCATTACACGAATCGCGGTATATGGTGCGCTAGCCGTTCCAAATGTGACTGTCTTCAATCGATATGTTTTGATGTTTTCATCGCGTGAATCTCTCCATAAAATTCACTGATATTGAGTGTGTTGGGGATACATATAGTAACGTCTTGACATTGTTAGGGTTGGCTGGAATAGGAAGTAAGTCATTTGTCGTAACTGATGTAGCGGTCAAGAATAGTTTACATGAAACAATAGATAATTCATATTTACAGGCGATTTCGAAATTAAGTCAACAAGTTCAACTATTTTGATAATTGGAAAATATTCATTCGAGGAAGTTGTATTCAATGGAAGAAAAGGCAAGTGAACAACATTTTCTTAATCATGCGACACGAGATAAGTCAGGGCGTTATATGGTATCGTTACCGTTTAACAAAAATTTCAACCAATCCCGAAGGTCAAATGGGTCTGCTTTAAAACAGTTTAAGAATTTGGAAGATCGATTGTCTAGAAATCCTGATGTAAAAAGAGAATATGGACAGTTTATGGCTGAGTATATTAATCTTGGTCACATGGAAGAAGTTAGAGATCCTGATGTTTCGAATAGTGTAATGAATGGAAATTTTTATTTGCCGCATCATTGTGTAGGTTAAGGGAAGATAGTTCAACAACTCGGCTTCGGGTTGTTTTTAATGCATTTAGTCGGTCATCGTCAGGTATTTCATTAAATGACTGTTTATTGACAGGATTTACAGTCCAACAGGATTTGTTTTCGATTGTGATTCGTTTTCGAAAATATCCCATTGTAGTTGTAGGCGACATCGCAAAAATGCGATACAGATACTTGTTTCTGAAACAGATCGTGAATTTCAACGGATTTGGTGGCGAGAAAATACTGAGTCTAAGATTAAATGTTACCGACTAAAACAGTCACGTACGGAACAAGAACCGCACCTTTTTAGGCAACTCGATGCTCAATGAAACTTGCAGAGGATGAAGGTAAATTGTACCCAGAAGCCGCACTCGTTTTGCAGCTAGATTTTTACGTTGATGACGTACGCTAACTCGTTTGAGGAGGCAAGTAAATTAAAAAATGATTTAGTTGAATTATTGAAAAAAGGGGGTTTTGAATTGCGAAAATTTAACTCGAATCTAGAGTGTTTAGGATCAATGCTTCAAAATCATAACGATATCGTCAATGAAAATTTAAAATCAGTGTTGAGAATTCACTGGGACAGCAGGCACGATCACTTCAAAGTCATTTTCGATAAGTTTGATTGTAATGTAGAAAACCTGTGTACAAAACGATTGGTACTGTCAAAAATTGCAAAATTATTCGACCCTTTGGGGTTGTGTTCTCAAATAATATTTCGCGCAAAATTATTTATGCAATCGTTGTGGAGTTTAAAGGAATTAGAGTGGGATTCGGCAATACCGTCACATATGCGTATGGTTTGGAATGGTTTCAAGAAACAATTGATTGACTTGAAACAGGTATCTATTCCACGATATGTGGCACCTCGTGAGTTTGATGAAATTGAATTGCATGCGTTTGGGGATGCGTCCGAAAATGGTTATGGATGCGTAATTTATATTCGTGTTTTAAATGTATTCAAGGTATGCTTCAGCTAAAGGACAGACAATCCCACGTTTAGAATTGCGCGCTGCAGTGCTGGTTGCTCAGCTGGTTGAACGTGTGAAATCCATTATGGATATAAGTTTTACAGCTATTTATCTGTGGTCTGATTCACAAATCACGTTGATGCGCATAAAAAACTCTCCATCGAAATTTGTAACATTCGTTGCTAATCGCATAGCATTAATACAAGAATTGACTTTGTCGGATGATTGGCATTATGTACCAAGTAAAAGCAATCCTGCCGACGTGGTGTCCAGAGGTCTCTCGCCATCCGAACTGCCAGGCTGCGATATTTGGTGGAACGGTCCACAGTTTTTATATTCAGTTGATAAACAATACTGGCCGCACGAGTCAAATGATTCTGTTGATGTGGAACTACTTGGATTTAAAAAAACGAAGCAATGTTAGTTCGTAAAACATGTAACGACTGGGACATGTTTGAACGATATTCAACATTAAACAAATTACTTCATGTTACCGCCTATTGTATTCGTTTTATTGGTAATTGTCGAATTAAATCAAAGACGTTACGGAATTATTCAAAACTTACTGTGTTGGAAATTGAGTGTGCAACTGAATGTTTGATCAAACATATTCAGAATCGAGAATTTGCTGACGAAATGAAAAACTTAAGAGAAAATCAAACAGTTTCTTCAAAAAGCAAATTAAAACATTTGAATCCATTCAGAGAAGAAAAAGGATTCCTACGAGTTGACTGAAGGTTGCATTATGCAAATATTTCTTATGATGCTCGACATCAGTTACTCATTCCAGGAACACTTCAGTTTCCACGGCTATTAGTAGAAAGAGAGCATATACGTTTCTAGACTTCAAGACTTCTAAATCAAATAATGGGTAACTTACCTTATCATCGTGTCAATCCATGCAGACCATTTGAAATTGTTGATGTCGACTTTTGTGGTCCTTTTCAAATTCTACATAAACTTCGTAGTAAAATTACAACGAAAGTTTATTCGGCTGTTTTCATTTGCTTTGCAACTAAGGCAGTTCATATTGAGTTAGTTAATGATCTCATAAATCAAGCATTCATTGCAACTCTGCGAAGATTTGTTGGGAGACGAGGTTTATGTCGACACATATATTCAGACAAAGCCACAAATTTTTTGGGATCGCGTAACGAACTAATGGAACTACAACGAGTATACCACTCTGAGAAAAATCAGGAAGAAGTGAATAATTATTGTAATGCACAAGGTATGGAATGACTGTAGGAAGCCGCTGTGAAGAGTGCCAAACATCAAATTGTTCGTACTATTGGTACACTATCTTATATATACATGCGAACAATTGCATACATTGGTGATTCATTTCCTGACTCCACTTTGCAGCATTTGATTTATAATCGGTTATCTCATTTCCAAAGAATCCAGTTTGTATTTCAGCAGTTTTGGAAAAGGTGGTCTAAGGAGTACCTATCTGAATTACAGGGTTGGAAAAAACAACACAATGTGGTAAAAAATATTCGAGTAGAATCAATATAATCAAGAGTTGTCTGTAAGAAATAACCCAAAAGATTTGGAAGTCATCATCGCTTGTAGCAACAAATACCATCGCTCAAATTTAGCCGGCAGAGTAATTTAAGCGGCAGAGTAATTGAAAATTGAACCACTCAAATCCGTGCTCCCGCGAGATGCCGCGGTGAACATTTGAACGATGTTATATACGAGTACCATAAATAATGGGATACCTGGGCCTTTCAAATAAAAAAAGAATTTTGATAATAAAATGTACTGTAACTTTTGAGTAACCCTCTTTTACATCGTTCTTACTATGTTTATTAGACAGGTCATAATCCTAGATAAGTCTACACGAAATTTAGGGCAAGTCTGAAGGGGGCGAGGTAGCCCAATTTCCCATCGATCCTACTATGTTTAGTATAGATAGGTCATAATCATACGAAAGCCCAGTGGAAATTTGGAGTCAGTCTGAAGGGGATAGGGCGGTGTTTACTCAGATTACTCAAAAGTTACAGAACATTTATTAATTTAGTTTCGAAAATTTCTGATTTTCTGGTACATTATACCAGATTACATCCCTCCCCCCCCCCCCTATCCCATTCACACTTGCGCCAACTTTCTCGTGGTCTTGCCTATGACTATAATCTATTCATTAAACATAGAAGATATAGAACTAGGTATATCAAGTAATATATCGTTCGGCTATAAAATATTTTTTGGCTGTAACGAGTGCGGGATTTATAAGGTTCCGGCTGAAAAATTATATAGTGCACAATGATGTACAATGCATCGTGCTACTTGTGTCATAATTGGTTTGACTGTAGTATGGTTCTGGCTGGCTTTATCATCTTCCTATGGAATTATAAAGTTCATGCTGAAAAATAACCATTGTGCACAATGTATCGTACTAGTTGTGCCATAGTTGATTTGATTTGATAGTTGATATGGTTTCGGCTGATATGGTTCCGGCTGACGTGACAGACACAAATATTTTTATAAACCTTGCCTTTAATCGCATAGGACATACGGAATTAATTTCCTGATGAACAGTTTGATATTTTATAGTTTATTACTCTGGGATTATCTTCTATAACTATCAAACGGCACAAAATTAATTGCGCTCTCTAAATTTTGAGTTGACAATTGAATACAAAGTTAGCGGTATCATTGCGAAAACAATCATTTAGAATTTCGTTCAGGTTAAACGAACTAGCAAACATTTTGTTTACGTTTAGGGAAAATTTTGCACGTTTACATAATTATGTTAATTTTTTTTGTAATACTCGTATATCCTATTATATATAGAAGAAACTTCCCGCGAATATAAAATAGCTATGTATATAGTGTACACCCTAGAAATGTTTGGGTGAATTTTGCTTTGTAAGAACATATTACAAATTGAAACTTTGATTACACACCTTAAGCCAAAAAAAATTCTATTAAACTTACCCGAATTACATTTCCATTTAAATAACAGTTTTATTGCTTACACTACTTCAAAGCAAAATTGTTTACAGGCAAGTAATTTTTATTGTAATGAGCCTTTATTTAATTAACTTCAAAAAATCATTACCGGATCGTGCTGATTCCTCGTTTTCTCTTTAATAATTTCGATTTTTAAACAACAAACGTATTAAATGGAATAATAACTATTGGTTTTTATAAGTTGTTAAGAAGATTTTCCTCCGAATATACACAAAAAAAAAAATTAAATTTGAATTAAGAAAAAGGTATAAGGTAGAACCGATATAAATGTAGGTGTGTTACTCGTAAATCTTCGGTATGAAAAACTTTTAGTCCTTTAGTGATTTCCTTTTTTTGTTTTAATTTTATTACGTTTCAACATTGATTCGCCATTCAATCAACTTAAATTAAAAATACACACACACACACACACACACAGACATTAACAAGAAATTTAATTTTGCCCACAGACACATACTCACAATACTAACAAGAAAAAGTTTTACTGTTTGATTTGATTTTTTTTTTTTGGGGAAAATTAAAAGTAGAAAACTTCATCCTAGTAGCAAACGGAAAAAGCGTCCAGCAAATCGACAAACGAAACAAAAAAAAAGTTTGGTATATCTCGATCCAGATTGTTTTTAGAAGATTTCTTTTTTGTTTTTTTGGTATGGATTTAATTTATTTTACCGGTTAAAGTTTTCTTCATTTCACATATTTTATTTTAATTTGGTTTGTGATAATTATGAGATGAATATTCAGGAAATTCAGGTCAAATTTCCAAGGTATTTATTACAGCGTTAATTGGTTTTTTAAAATTAAAATTTTTATTTGGTATTATTTGGTTGCAGAGTTTTTAAAAAAACAATGCGGTTGGTTACTAATGCAAGTTTGGCGTATGCAGAATACTTGCTATTCAAATCAAAATAAATGTAATTTGTTTCGTGTCACTGTGTTTAATGTTCCTTTGGTCTTTCGATTCTATACAAAGTCATCAAGATTTATAGAGCCTCCCAGTTTGCGCTTTTTTCCGCTAAACTTAAAATATTTGGTATGAAATTTTTATTTTCTATTGAAAATAATGGAAATCGGCCCATTTTATTTGTTAATTTAAGTATATTAGAACCATGAGCTTTTGTAATATTTTTCTACAGAAAAATAGAGAAAAGTTCAAACTTTAATTAGTGCAAGGTATGGCACAAGAACATCATTAACACTGTGTGATAATCGACTGGAAAAATGAATAAATAATGAGCTTTTATAAATGTTGTTGTTGTATTACGTCATTGTTTTAAATTGCAATATGTGTCTCTTTCCATTCTCTTTCTAAATACACAAGAGCAGTGAAAACAAAAAAAACTAATTTTTGTTCGTGATTTTTTTTTATGATTGTCGGGTTTTCGTTTTCCATAAGTCAAAAGTAACAGAAATCGTGTAACAATAGGAGTATGTTGAGAATGAGAGGAGTAAATGAAAAAAACAAAATAAATTTCGTGATTTTATAGTTTATTTCAAATTAAATTTAAAAAAATATCTCTCATAAATTAAATGATAAATAAAATAATAAATGAAAAGAAAGTGCAATTCATTGCAATTAATAAAATATAATTGGTGGTTAAAGCTTTGGCGTTTGGATCGGGAGGTACCGGGTTCGACTCCCTATAGGGGCAGGATGCAAAAAGAATTTCCATCAACAATCTGTGACGATCTGTGACGAAATGGTACACATTTATGACCCCCTGTCGGAGTGCAAAACTCATGGACCGACCCATCTTCCATGCCAGTAGAGGCTGGCATGGAGCTATGCAATGTGTAGATGGGTGATATAATCCGGACCTGTAACCGTACGTCCTCGAATTGGCCGCGAAAGAGTTGGGAGAGCCTTGGCCCCAGAACAGATTGCAGCTTGCATTACCGCGCTCTTATGCGGGAAACTCAAAATAGATGCTACGAAATATCGAAGATTTGGATACATTTTCTCGTTAGCACCATTTTTCATATTAAATATACATCACCAAAAACCTTCAAAGTTTTGTTCAATATCGACAGTTTCTTGATTAATTAAGAAGCGCCATTCCTCATCTAAATCTTCTATAGAATCATCATCAACCAAATTCGGAAACAACCGAATAAGTGGTGCCAACTGTACGGCCACTAACACGTTATCGTCGAATTTAATTCGAGTGCGGATGTGGCTACATAATTCGATATAATACTTACAACAAGAATTCTTCACACGGTTGTATGCGTCTTCTGTAATTGTCCGACCTTTGATAATTATTGCCTTGGCTCCAGAATAAATTTTCTCTAGATCTAAAATATTATTTAAATTTGAAAAATCGGTTTTATCCAACTTCTCTTCATTGATCATATCAGGTTTAACAAAGTTTGATAAAATAGTTTTAAAATACCCCTTAATGGTTGGTACTAGCACGTGGAATCGTGGACTTTCCGATTGCTACTCTAAATTAATTTTGACGGTTAATTTTAAAATATATGAAATACAATTATAGTAGATCAGGGTTTCGTCGGTCATTTCGCTATAGGTGCTTTCGGCATTCGTTTCCAGCTGATATGATACGACAAATGCTTAAGTGCAATTCATTGTTCTACAATTCGCGATGTTAGAGCTTCCAATGATAACCATCTGGTTGATGAAATTTTTAATATTTTGTGAGTTTCAATATTAAAGTATTCTTGAACATTTTTGAACTCAGATTGGCGTTTCGAACTACGAGCAAAAAATAAATAAATATTGCGAGCTAAATTTTCCAAATTTTCAGAAGCCCGAAAAATCTATCCCGAACTTTTTCTAAGACGAAATCGAAATATCGCACTATCAAAACTAAACATTTATTGACACTTACATCTGTCGCTTCGTCTATAATCAAGGAGAACTTTTGTTCTCGCAAATGGCATCCGACATTATCGAAGCCTTCTTTTAGAAGACATTTATTTGTAGTATATGTTGCCTTAGTTTTGCCGCACTTTAGATTTTTGGCGATTGCGGAATCTGAGACCACGGAATTGATGAACAAAATTAAAGGTAATTTTAAACTAAAAGCTAAATTATGTTGAATAATAAACATAATAATACGCAGTTCCGCTGCTTTAGTTTGTAACATTTTTTTTTTAAATTATTGTATTGATCTGAATCAAATATTGCTGGTTGATTTTTTAAAGATTTCATGTGGTGTTGTTATGAAAGTCGGATTCATCATGCCTAGCAATGTGTACAATGTTATTAGTTAAAATTTGGTGGCAAAACTGACATTTTGGTTCCTCGATTTCATTGACACATTCAACATTGAAATTTGTAATTAATTGTTCGTTACACAATAGACACCCATGAATCGCTTAGACGGTAGTACTCAAATCATCGTATTTCCTTTCAACGTCATAGAATTACCTTGATATTCATAGCATTAGTAGTAGACAATTAAATGAATCCAACGACATATGACAAGTGCTCGTCAATCCCCCTAAACATTGAAATTTGGAAATAATTGTTCGTTACACAATAGACACCCGTGAATCGCTTATACGGTAGTACTCAAATCATCGTATTTCCTTTCAACGTCATAGAATTACCTCGAAATTCATAACATTACTAGTAGATACTTAAACGAATCCAACGACATATGACAAGTGCTCGTCAATCACGTTAAACATTGAAATTTGGAATTATTTGTTCGTTACACAATAGACACCCATGAATCGCTTATACGGTAGTACTCCAATCATCGTATTTCCTTTCAACGTCATAGAATTGGCTTGATATACATAACATTACTAGTAGACACTTAAACGGAACCAACGACATATGACAAGTGCTCGTCAATCGCCTTAAACATTGAAATTTGGAATTAATTGTTCGTTACACAATACACACCCATGAATCGCTTATACGGTAGTACTCAAATCATCGTATTTCCTTTCAACGTCATAGAATTGGCTTGATATTCATAACATTACTAGTAGATACTTAAACGAATCCAACGACATATGACAAGTGCTCGTCAATCGCCTTAAACATTGAAATTTGGAATTAATTGTTCGTTACACAATACACACCCATGAATCGCTTATACGGTAGTACTCATATCATCGTATTTTCTTTCAACGTCATAGAATTGGCTTGATATTCATGACATTAGTAGTAAACACTTAAACGAATCCAAGGATATATGACAAGTGCTCGTCAATCGCCTTAAGCATTGAAATTTGGAATTAATTGTTCGTTACACAATAGACACCCATGAATCGCTTATACGGTAGTACTCATATCATCGTATTTCCTTTCAACGTCATAGAATTGGCTTGATATTCATAACATTACTAGTAGACACTTAAACGGAACCAACGACATATGACAAGTGCTCGTCAATCACCTTAAACATTGCAATTTGGAATTAATTGTTCGTTACACAATAGACACCCATGAATCGCTTAGACGGTAGTACTCAAATCATCGTATTTCCTTTCAACGTCATAGAATTACCTCGAAATTCATAACATTACTAGTAGACACTTAAACGGAACCAACGACATATGACAAGTGCTCGTCAATCGCCTTAAACATTGAAATTTGGAATTAATTGTTCGTTACACAATACACACCCATGAATCGCTTATACGGTAGTACTCAAATCATCGTATTTCCTTTCAACGTTATAGAATTGGCTTGATATTCATAACATTACTAGTAGATACTTAAACGAATCCAACGACATATGACAAGTGCTCGTCAATCGCCTTAAACATTGAAATTTGGAATTAATTGTTCGTTACATAATACACACCCATGAATCGCTTATACGGTAGTACTCATATCATCGTATTTTCTTTCAACGTCATAGAATTGGCTTGATATACATAACATTACTAGTAGACACTTAAACGGAACCAACGACATATGACAAGTGCTCGTCAATCGCCTTAAACATTGAAATTTGGAATTAATTGTTCGTTAAACAATACACACCCATGAATCGCTTATACGGTAGTACTCAAATCATCGTATTTCCTTTCAACGTCATAGAATTGGCTTGATATTCATAACATTACTAGTAGATACTTAAACAAAACCAACGACATATGACAAGTGCTCGTCAATCGCCTTAAGCCCTGAAATTTGGAATTATTTGTTCGTTACACAATAGACACCCATGAATCGCTTATACGGTAGTACTCAAATCATCGTATTTTCTTTCAACGTTATAGAATTGGCTTGATATTCATAACGTTACTAGTAGACACTTAAACGAAACCAACGACATATGACAAGTGCTCGTCAATCGCCTTAAGCATTGAAATTTGGAATTAATTGTTCGTTACACAATAGACACCCATGAATCGCTTAGACGGTAGTACTCAAATCATCGTATTTCCTTCCAACGTCATAGAATTACCTTGATATTCATAGCATTAGTAGTAGACAATTAAATGAATCCAACGACATATGACAAGTGCTCGTCAATCCCCCTAAACATTGAAATTTGGAAATAATTGTTCGTTACACAATAGACACCCGTGAATCGCTTATACGGTAGTACTCAAATCATCGTATTTCCTTTCAACGTCATAGAATTACCTCGAAATTCATAACATTACTAGTAGATACTTAAACGAATCCAACGACATATGACAAGTGCTCGTCAATCACGTTAAACATTGAAATTTGGAATTATTTGTTCGTTACACAATAGACACCCATGAATCGCTTATACGGTAGTACTCCAATCATCGTATTTCCTTTCAACGTCATAGAATTGGCTTGATATACATAACATTACTAGTAGATACTTAAACGGAACCAACGACATATGACAAGTGCTCGTCAATCGCCTTAAACATTGAAATTTGGAATTAATTGTTCGTTACACAATAGACACCCATGAATCGCTTAGACGGTAGTACTCAAATCATCGTATTTCCTTTCAACGTCATAGAATTACCTTGATATTCATAGCATTAGTAGTAGACAATTAAATGAATCCAACGACATATGACAAGTGCTCGTCAATCCCCCTAAACATTGAAATTTGGAAATAATTGTTCGTTACACAATAGACACCCGTGAATCGCTTATACGGTAGTACTCAAATCATCGTATTTCCTTTCAACGTCATAGAATTACCTCGAAATTCATAACATTACTAGTAGACACTTAAACGGAACCAACGACATATGACAAGTGCTCGTCAATCGCCTTAAACATTGAAATTTGGAATTAATTGTTCGTTACACAATACACACCCATGAATCGCTTATACGGTAGTACTCAAATCATCGTATTTCCTTTCAACGTTATAGAATTGGCTTGATATTCATAACATTACTAGTAGATACTTAAACGAATCCAACGACATATGACAAGTGCTCGTCAATCGCCTTAAACATTGAAATTTGGAATTAATTGTTCGTTACATAATACACACCCATGAATCGCTTATACGGTAGTACTCATATCATCGTATTTTCTTTCAACGTCATAGAATTGGCTTGATATACATAACATTACTAGTAGACACTTAAACGGAACCAACGACATATGACAAGTGCTCGTCAATCGCCTTAAACATTGAAATTTGGAATTAATTGTTCGTTAAACAATACACACCCATGAATCGCTTATACGGTAGTACTCAAATCATCGTATTTCCTTTCAACGTCATAGAATTGGCTTGATATTCATAACATTACTAGTAGATACTTAAACAAAACCAACGACATATGACAAGTGCTCGTCAATCGCCTTAAGCCCTGAAATTTGGAATTATTTGTTCGTTACACAATAGACACCCATGAATCGCTTAGACGGTAGTACTCAAATCATCGTATTTCCTTCCAACGTCATAGAATTACCTTGATATTCATAGCATTAGTAGTAGACAATTAAATGAATCCAACGACATATGACAAGTGCTCGTCAATCCCCCTAAACATTGAAATTTGGAAATAATTGTTCGTTACACAATAGACACCCGTGAATCGCTTATACGGTAGTACTCAAATCATCGTATTTCCTTTCAACGTCATAGAATTACCTCGAAATTCATAACATTACTAGTAGATACTTAAACGAATCCAACGACATATGACAAGTGCTCGTCAATCACGTTAAACATTGAAATTTGGAATTATTTGTTCGTTACACAATAGACACCCATGAATCGCTTATACGGTAGTACTCCAATCATCGTATTTCCTTTCAACGTCATAGAATTGGCTTGATATACATAACATTACTAGTAGACACTTAAACGGAACCAACGACATATGACAAGTGCTCGTCAATCGCCTTAAACATTGAAATTTGGAATTAATTGTTCGTTACACAATAGACACCCATGAATCGCTTATACGGTAGTACTCATATCATCGTATTTCCTTTCAACGTCATAGAATTGGCTTGATATTCATAACATTACTAGTAGACACTTAAACGGAACCAACGAAATATGACAAGTGCTCGTCAATCACCTTAAACATTGCAATTTGGAATTAATTGTTCGTTACACAATAGACACCCATGAATCGCTTAGACGGTAGTACTCATATCATCGTATTTTCTTTCAACGTCATAGAATTGGCTTGATATACATAAAGTCAGTAATAGACACTTAAACGAAATGAACGAGATATGACAAATGCTCGTCAAGCGCCTTAAACATTGAAATTTGGAATTAATTGTTCGTTACACAATAGACACCCATGAATCGCTTATACGGTAGTACTCATATCATCGTATTTCCTTTCAACGTCATAGAATTGGCTTGATATTCATAACATTACTAGTAGACACTTAAACGGAACCAACGACATATGACAAGTGCTCGTCAATCACCTTAAACATTGCAATTTGGAATTAATTGTTCGTTACACAATACACACCCATGAATCGCTTAGACGGTAGTACTCAAATCATCGTATTTCCTTCCAACGTCATAGAATTGGCTTGATATACATAACATTACTAGTAGACACTTAAACGGAACCAACGACATATGACAAGTGCTCGTCAATCGCCTTAAACATTGAAATTTGGAATTAATTGTTCGTTACACAATAGACACCCATGAATCGCTTAGACGGTAGTACTCAAATCATCGTATTTCCTTTCAACGTCATAGAATTACCTCGAAATTCATAACATTACTAGTAGATACTTAAACGAATCCAACGACATATGACAAGTGCTCGTCAATCACGTTAAACATTGAAATTTGGAATTATTTGTTCGTTACACAATAGACACCCATGAATCGCTTAGACGGTAGTACTCAAATCATCGTATTTCTTTTCAACGTCATAGAATTGGCTTGATATTCATAACATTACTAGTAGATACTTAAACGAATCCAACGACATATGACAAGTGCTCGTCAATCGTCTTAAACATTGAAATTTAGAATTAATTGTTCGTTACACAATAGACACCCATGAATCGCTTATTCGGTAGTACTCAAATCATCGTATTTCCTTTCAACGTCATAGAATTGGCTTGATATTCATAACATTACTAGTAGATACTTAAACGAAACCAACGACATATGACAAGTGCTCGTCAATCGCCTTAAGCCCTGAAATTTGGAATTATTTCAAATTTCATAACGTTACTAGTAGACACTTAAACGAAACCAACGACATATGACAAGTGCTCGTCAATCGCCTTAAGCATTGAAATTTGGAATTAATTGTTCGTTACACAATAGACACCCATGAATCGCTTAGACGGTAGTACTCAAATCATCGTATTTCCTTCCAACGTCATAGAATTGGCTTGATATACATAAAGTTTGTAATAGACACTTAAACGAAATGAACGAGATATGACAAATGCTCGTCAATCGCCTTTAACATTGAAATTTGGAATTAATTGTTCGTTACACAATAGACACCCATGAATCGCTTATACGGAAGTACTCAAATCATCGTATTTCCTTTCAATGTCATAGAATTACCTCGAAATTCATAACATTAGTAGTAGATACTTAAACGAATCCAACGACATATGACAAGTGCTCGCCAATCGCCTTAAGCATTGAAATTTGGAATTAATTGTTCGTTACACAATAGACACCCATGAATCGCTTGGACGGTAGTACTCAAACCATCGTATTTTCTTTCAACGTCATAGAATTACCTCGAAATTCATAACATTAGTAGTAGATACTTAAACGAATCCAACGACATATGACAAGTGCTCGCCAATCGCCTTAAGCATTGAAATTTGGAATTAATTGTTCGTTACACAATAGACACCCATGAATCGCTTAGACGGTAGTACTCAAACCATCGTATTTTCTTTCAACGTCATAGAATTACCTCGAAATTCATAACATTAGTAGTAGATACTTAAACGAATCCAACGACATATGACAAGTGCTCGTCAATCGCCTTAAACATTGAAATTTGGAATTAATTGTTCGTTACACAATAGACACCCATGAATCGCTTAGACGGTAGTACTCAAATCATCGTATTTCCTTCCAACGTCATAGAATTGGCTTGATATACATAAAGTTTGTAATAGACACTTAAACGAAATGAACGAGATATGACAAATGCCCGTCAATCGCCTTTAACATTGAAATTTGGAATTAATTGTTCGTTACACAATAGACACCCATGAATCGCTTAGACGGTAGTACTCAAATCATCGTATTTCCTTCCAACGTCATAGAATTGGCTTGATATACATAAAGTTTGTAATAGACACTTAAACGAAATGAACGAGATATGACAAATGCTCGTCAATCGCCTTTAACATTGAAATTTGGAATTAATTGTTCGTTACACAATAGACACCCATGAATCGCTTATACGGAAGTACTCAAATCATCGTATTTTCTTTCAACGTCATAGAATTACCTCGAAATTCATAACATTAGTAGTAGATACTTAAACGAATCCAACGACATATGACAAGTGCTCGCCAATCGCCTTAAGCATTGAAATTTGGAATTAATTGTTCGTTACACAATAGACACCCATGAATCGCTTAGACGGTAGTACTCAAACCATCGTATTTTCTTTCAACGTCATAGAATTACCTCGAAATTCATAACATTAGTAGTAGATACTTAAACGAATCCAACGACATATGACAAGTGCTCGTCAATCACGTTAAACATTGAAATTTGGAATTATTTGTTCGTTACACAATAGACACCCATGAATCGCTTAGACGGTAGTACTCAAATCATCGTATTTCTTTTCAACGTCATAGAATTGGCTTGATATTCATAACATTACTAGTAGATACTTAAACGAATCCAACGACATATGACAAGTGCTCGTCAATCGTCTTAAACATTGAAATTTAGAATTAATTGTTCGTTACACAATAGACACCCATGAATCGCTTATTCGGTAGTACTCAAATCATCGTATTTCCTTTCAACGTCATAGAATTGGCTTGATATTCATAACATTACTAGTAGATACTTAAACGAAACCAACGACATATGACAAGTGCTCGTCAATCGCCTTAAGCCCTGAAATTTGGAATTATTTCAAATTTCATAACGTTACTAGTAGACACTTAAACGAAACCAACGACATATGACAAGTGCTCGTCAATCGCCTTAAGCATTGAAATTTGGAATTAATTGTTCGTTACACAATAGACACCCATGAATCGCTTAGACGGTAGTACTCAAATCATCGTATTTCCTTCCAACGTCATAGAATTGGCTTGATATACATAAAGTTTGTAATAGACACTTAAACGAAATGAACGAGATATGACAAATGCTCGTCAATCGCCTTTAACATTGAAATTTGGAATTAATTGTTCGTTACACAATAGACACCCATGAATCGCTTATACGGAAGTACTCAAATCATCGTATTTCCTTTCAATGTCATAGAATTACCTCGAAATTCATAACATTAGTAGTAGATACTTAAACGAATCCAACGACATATGACAAGTGCTCGCCAATCGCCTTAAGCATTGAAATTTGGAATTAATTGTTCGTTACACAATAGACACCCATGAATCGCTTGGACGGTAGTACTCAAACCATCGTATTTTCTTTCAACGTCATAGAATTACCTCGAAATTCATAACATTAGTAGTAGATACTTAAACGAATCCAACGACATATGACAAGTGCTCGCCAATCGCCTTAAGCATTGAAATTTGGAATTAATTGTTCGTTACACAATAGACACCCATGAATCGCTTAGACGGTAGTACTCAAACCATCGTATTTTCTTTCAACGTCATAGAATTACCTCGAAATTCATAACATTAGTAGTAGATACTTAAACGAATCCAACGACATATGACAAGTGCTCGTCAATCGCCTTAAACATTGAAATTTGGAATTAATTGTTCGTTACACAATAGACACCCATGAATCGCTTAGACGGTAGTACTCAAATCATCGTATTTCCTTCCAACGTCATAGAATTGGCTTGATATACATAAAGTTTGTAATAGACACTTAAACGAAATGAACGAGATATGACAAATGCCCGTCAATCGCCTTTAACATTGAAATTTGGAATTAATTGTTCGTTACACAATAGACACCCATGAATCGCTTAGACGGTAGTACTCAAATCATCGTATTTCCTTCCAACGTCATAGAATTGGCTTGATATACATAAAGTTTGTAATAGACACTTAAACGAAATGAACGAGATATGACAAATGCTCGTCAATCGCCTTTAACATTGAAATTTGGAATTAATTGTTCGTTACACAATAGACACCCATGAATCGCTTATACGGAAGTACTCAAATCATCGTATTTTCTTTCAACGTCATAGAATTACCTCGAAATTCATAACATTAGTAGTAGATACTTAAACGAATCCAACGACATATGACAAGTGCTCGCCAATCGCCTTAAGCATTGAAATTTGGAATTAATTGTTCGTTACACAATAGACACCCATGAATCGCTTAGACGGTAGTACTCAAACCATCGTATTTTCTTTCAACGTCATAGAATTACCTCGAAATTCATAACATTAGTAGTAGATACTTAAACGAATCCAACGACATATGACAAGTGCTCGTCAATCGCCTTAAACATTGAAATTTGGAATTAATTGTTCGTTACACTAGTGTGACAATTTTTTAATGATTTTAAATATTAATCGAAATAAAGGGTGTTTTTTTAAGAGGTTGCCGATTTTTTTTTTGAATAAAACACATATAAAATTATGAAATGACCAAAATTTTTTTTTATTTGGTAGATAATTTTTTGGCATTTAACATTTAAACACAATTTCTGGCATATGGCTACCACGACTATTTTTCACAAATGTCATTCTGGAGGTCCAATTTTCCAGCACTTTTTCAAGCATTTGAGGGCGTATGTCAGCAATGACACGTTGAATATTGGTTTCCAAAGCGTCAATCGATTGAGGTTTATCCACATAAACCAATGACTTCACGTATCCCCACAAAAAGTAATCGAGTGGCGTCAAATCGCACGAACGCGGAGGCCAATTCACCGGACCATTTCTCGAAATAATGTTGTCGTTGAAAGTTTCTTTCAATAAGTCGATTGTTTCACGTGCTGTATGGCAAGTGGCACCATCTTGTTGAAACCACATTTCATTCATATCCATATCTTCAAGATTTGACAACAAAAACTCATTTAACATGGTTCTGTATCGATTTCCATTCACGGTAACGCGTCGTCCTTCCTCATTTTTAAAGAAATATGGACCGATGATCCCACCAGCCCATAGACCGCACCAAACAGTACATTTATCAGGATGCATTGGTAATTCTAGAACGGCGTGTGGATTATCTTTGCTCCAAATGCGACAATTTTGTTTGTTGACGTATCCATTTAACCAAAAATGCGCCTCATCACTGAAGAGAATTTTACGGTAAAAAAATGGATCTTCGTTCAATTGATTTAACGACCAATCACTGAATTCACGGCGCAAACGATGGTCGTGTGGCTTTAATTCTTGCACCAATTGAATTTTGTATGGCACCAAACCCAAATCTTTACGTAAAATTTTCCATAAAGTCGATGGACAAAGTCCAATTTGCTGAGCACGACGACGAATCGATAAATTGTCGTTTTCTTCGACACTGGCCTCAACGACAGCAATATTTTCTTCTGTACGAACTCTTCTCATTCTTGTCGGTGGCTTGGCATCCAAAAGAGTGAATGTAGACCGAAATTTGGTAATTACGTTCTTTATGGTGGTCTCTGACGGACGATTATGTGCACCATAAAATTCACGAAGTGCTCTATAAACATTTTTAATTGAACACTGATTTTGAAAATAAATTTCCACGATTTGAAAACGTTGTTCTGGAGTTAACCTATTCATAATGATTTGCCAAACAATACTGAGTAGAAATGCCACTTTGAGCTGTCAAAACAACTGTCATAAAATAAAACGACATCTATCGGAAAAACAAACCTCCTAAAAAAACACCCGTTATTTAAGTGTTTTACGTTTCGATTAATATTAAAAATCATTCGAGGATTGTTCTTACTCGTAGAAGCCAGCATGAGAGTACAAAGCACTAGTTACGAATTACATAGGCGTACCTTTACAAATTTAAAATTTAATTACAAAACATATGGGTATCATATCCTGTCGATATAGCTTAAAACAATTGGTTGCATGCCTGGGTCTTTTCGAAAGCATTTATGAATATGCTGTTATGTACATAAATGTGGCGTCTAACCAAATATGTAACCAAACCCCCAAAAAATTGTATTAATTATTTATTAGACTCATAATTTGATGATGCGTTGTGGATAATTAATCCTGCTCAACTTAATCCTTAAGTTCCAAAAATTTAATTATTGTAATATTTGATATAGTGGTTATTACGAAATATACATAGATTTTGTAATTGGTGCAACATTTCCAATCTGATCATTTAAAATAATTAAACCTAAATATATTTCAAAATTCATTTTAAAGAGTAAATAATTTAACTTTATTGGTTTATCCGAAAAAAGTATATTATACTCACTTATACATATACAATCTTTTAGGATTTAGGTCAAACTTCACGAATTTGTAGAGAAACGTGAAGTTTGTCCTAAATTTGTCCTAATTTTTTTTTTGTAATTTTAGGACAAAGTTAGGACATACTTCACGGGAATAAAATAACAAAAATGGCGGACTAAAAAAATTTGTCGAAATAACAAAAATGCACATGTATTAGTAAAACAGTAGACAAAAGCAATGTTAGGATTATTTAAAAATTTTGCTATGAAAATCAACTGCTCGTTAAAACGCAATTAGTAAACAAGCGACTTCGGCAATGACAATCACAAAAAATAGATTAATACGAAATTCGAAATGTTCAAACAAATAAAAAATATCCCCATTTTAATACGATGACGTAGACCCTCTTGTTATTGACCCCGAACGTGATCAATTTTTGCAAAAGTACAAAAATGTAATTTAGACGTTCACTGTATAGAATTCCCAGCTCACAGAGATTTCTCACAAACATGGTATGTATGCTTATGTACGAGTAGTTATCTTATGACATTCGTACCAAACAAAAATTATCCCCATTTTAACAAGATGACGTAAACCTATTTGTTATTGATGTATTGATCACGTTCGGGGTCAATAACAAATGGGTCTACGTCATCTTGTTAAAATGGGGACAACTTTTGTTTGTTTAGAATGTCAAAAGCTAACTAAGCATACATAGCATGTTTGTGAGAAACTTTGTGAGCTGGCTAATTCTCGATACAGTGAACGTCTAAATCCCATTTTTTAAGTTTAGTAGTTCAAACAGATCCCTAAATCACCAGGAAACCCATTTTAAATTTTGTTTCGTTAAAGTTATATAGTTCAATATTAACGGTTAAATAAGTAATAAATACAAATTAGTATAATTCAGTCTTAACAAAGTTTCACTCGTAATGTAAAAAAAATAATGTTTTAAAAAATTAAATCACATTTCATCACAGAATATTAGATTGTGTAAATAATAGATTAATTATTCGTAAGGAAGTTCGACATAGAACGAATGATAATCTTGAGGCATCGTACTATTAAGAGACTGAAGATGGTCAAATTTAGTTTTTTTTATCGGTAAACGTGAAGTGTAAAGGACAGAAAGGCTGATTTTGAATTGGTTTAATTTGTCGATGTAATCGCTGTGGCAAATCAAACCATTCATCATTAAAATTTAATTTCAGTTGGATTCTTCCATCTGTGTTGTATTTCCCCAACGGCTTTTCCTGGTCTGAAAGATTTATAATATTGAATCGAACTGGAATTTTTAAAGAAGGTGTGATCCAAATATTTGGCGGCGTACGGCCTAGGCATTAGTTTAGCTTGCCTATAGATGTCAACATAATCAGCTGGGACATTGATTGTTCTAGTTTTGATTTGTTTTTCAATGGCATGGGACATTGATTCTTCTAGTTTTGATTTGCTTTTCAATGGCAGAATGCATGGATTCGACTTCCATTTGTGTGTGGCCTTTTCCAAGAATTTTTTGAACAAGTGTAACGTGAGACGTCATGCCGATATTCAAAAGTGCATTGCGTGCAAGCGTGGAGTTCCTATTTTAATTTGCACATCTATCACTGTAATTTCATATAATTTCGTCTTCGGGATGTTTTACATTTGGTAGTACTTCGGTCAAACTAAAGTGCGATAAAATGGTTGAAAATTCATTTGATCCAACCCTTCCTTCTCCTTCGTGCCAGATAAACCAAAATCCGTCATTGGTTTTCAAGTTATAAATTGTTAAGTTGTGCCCCATTAACTTGGTTTTATAATAGAGGATGATACATTAGATTTCGGACATAGCAAAACACTCTGTAAGTGCATGGTGAACACATTTTCAATATTAGCCGTGTTTTTTTATTAGCGCCCGATAGCTGTATCCGGAGCACGCAATTTTCTATGTCAAAACTTATATTTAGCGCGCTACTTTTGCATATAATTAATTTATTTAATTCTAAACTAAGATTTTTCATTCAACTTTTTAGTTAAAAATCCATAAAAAATATTTTGCTCTACCTTTTTATCAGGAGCCGCTATCGGGAGCAATATCCATTTCAAAGGGAAATTTTAAATTTCCTTTGTTTTGTACAACCCTTAAACCATTAGAAACTTAATCTTACAATAAAAATTTAAAATGCAGCAAGATGATTTATTTTTTATAACGGCATGCCAAAATAAATGTTAATTTGTATATTTCAGGTCGTTAAATATTTATTTTATGGTGAATTTATTTTTTCATTTTTGTGGTATACGAATAGCGACACCAGTGAATAAATAGCTACAGTTTCACTAGAAATGTTCCTTCGGCGCCGGATATTGCTCCAATATTAAAACACGGCTATTGCTGTCTTTATCCTTTATCTTTTCAGTTCTAGCTAATTTCTTTTTATATGGTACTGCACATAAATAGCATCTTTAACATTTTTAGTTTTGTGGCCCACGCAAATGTCGCATTGGTCCTTTTTTTGCTGATATAAACATAGATTAAGTCGCTCAAATAAAATTGCAAAATGCTGTTATTGAAGCTGGTGCGATATTGTGTTTTGAACACCAGTTATTTTTGTACTCTTGATAGAGCCGGCTTTTTCTACTACATTCGGGTTCTAAATACAACTTGCTGGTTGATGCTCGGCAATAGTGTGATTCCATTTTTGCCAAACATTCGAAGAAACGTCGTAAACAATCTTTTACAAGTTTCGATCGTGCTTGTAATATAGTAAGCTCAACTTTATCATTATTTGAGATACCAGGCTCACATACTTCTTCGTTTTTGCCATTAATCCCGTTTAGAACGGTGCTATGGCTCATACCAAGGATACCAACAAACAAATTTTTGCACACCCTATGTTGGGTATTATTGGATTTTCTTAAAAATATTTGAACGAATTTGATCGCCGGGAAATGCTATCCTCATTATTTGACCGCAATCGGAGCCTTTGCTTTTCTGCTATCTGTATTAGCCCCTTTACATATACAATTTATGTTTCGATTTATAAGACAGTCCCTTCCCTCTGCGGTTTGCGTTGCGTCTTGTTTTCCATTCATTTTTATTTTAATGTTTGGATTTTGATTTTTCTGGCTTCCATAATATTGCCGCATTTAAGACAGTATCTTTAAAAGGTTTAACATTGTATTTAAACGTTTTGAAACAAAATTATATTTTAGTACAAACCTGACGAAATAAGTTGTTCATTCGGCTGGGACGCATGTTCTTCGATGTGATCCATTGAAGTACAGGCTGAATCTTGGTTTACATGGATGTGTTTCATGTATGGATGTGTTTTCAACGTTATGGCCAATTTGAACGTCACTTGATACAATTTCAATATAATTTCCTGCTTCAACAATGCATTTTTCTGAATTGACAAATATAGGCAAAGGTGTTACTCGTTCTAACGTTTCGTACTCGCAGTTCTGTAAATCTCATGTGTTTCTAATATTTGAGAATTATTATTTAGCTGAGTGCTATTTGCAATCGCCAACGATCCGTCTTCCTGAACGTTGCATGTTAAAATCGATTGATTTTTCCCGAGCTGTATTAAATTTTCGATGGTTAAATTTTGTCCTAGGGCCATGTTTATCATTCTCAAACCACGTGACATTTTTCATTGAAGTATAAGATTTCGTTGTTAGTACGCTATAAGACCGTTTAATAAAGATGAAAATAAAAAGTTTTGAAAATATAGAAAAATTGTCCAAAATTATAATGTTATAAATCAACTCGCATATTGCCTTAGTCCATTAGAAATTAATATTGTACATTTAGCAATTAATGATGTATTTTAATTTATAAAAGATATATAAAAACATAAAAAATGTGATATTTAACAAGTTAGAGCAAGAATTTAGATTATAACTTACTAAATTAATATTTGCACGTAATTTTAATACCGTACTATTCACCACGATAGCTAACTCTGTGTTACACTGTGGACTTACACGAAATTCTAATTGTATTTGGACTTAAGCAAATTTCTAATTTTGACATAAAAGAAAGCGCGGAGAAAATATTAAACAGTTAGTGTTACCAAATAAAGCGGAATTTCCTTCTCTTCAAAATGATACCAAATATGCAACATGTCCCAAAATGGGCTAACGCAGTTTGCGAGTTTGGATATATATATATATATATATATATATATATATATATATATATATATATATATATATATATATATATCTGTATATATATATATATATATATATATATATATATATATATATATATATATATATATATATATATATATATATATATATATATATATATATATATATATATATATATATATATATATATATATATATATAAGCGAATACAAAAGCGAGTAACAGAAAAAAACGGAGTAGTAGAAGGAAGAGTATTTTAAATAGAAAAGAGAAAAACATATGTAGTTTTTCTCGCTTACTCAAATAAAAAAGGAAGAAAAACCAACTTTTTTCAGGAGAGTATATATTTGATTTGCGGAGCATAGTAGTACATCGGTGATGAAAGTAGTACATTTACTCGTATAGTAGTACTTTCGACAATACTTGGTAAATAACAACATTCCGTCAGTCACCACCTAAATGTGGTTGTGAAAGCACGCAGGAAGCAATATTTTTGAATTTTTATATAAATACGTGATTAAAATATTATAGAACCATTTTTCCTTTGTTTTTATTGGAACAAATTGGGGTACGTAATATGCGTATGCCGATTTTGTTTTTTTCGCACACGTGTACGTACACAAATCCTATTAGAATATTTATTTTCTTATGAGATTCTGGTTGAATTTGCTTGTGTTAGTGAATGGAGTACACTGTAATGAATTGAGCCCGTGAAGTTTCTAACAAAAAATAACACGTATACGTATACGATTCCAATTGGAAAACATGGCGGAACCATAATTCTTATTGGATTTTGATATGTTCCAATAGCCGCCATATTGAATTGTTTTAGTGTTGGTGAATTGCACTGTTAATATTTATAAATGCAAATTAGTAAAAATTTTATTAAAAATTATTATCATATTAAATAAATTCAAAATTTACAAAATAAAATAGAAAAAGGATAATAAATACAAAATATATTAAAGAAATATTTAAATAACTTAAAAAAACTTAACAAATAAATAAAATTAACGCTTTAACAACAAAAAAATATCAAATATGTTTATTGAACATTTTCACTCAAAATATTGAGTATTTTATCAATCTGGGCCAATAACAAGCCACTTCCAGAGATTAGGGCAAGATACCACTATATAGGTTGAATTGGCCTATCTCCAAAGAACATTTTCCGGTACAAGGTTTTCCCAAGCGGAGAAAATGCAACCTTGTTAATAGCAATTTTCAAACCGTAAATTTTGAGTATTTATCAATCTGGGCCAATAACAAGCCACTTCCAGAGATTAGGGCAAGACACCACTATATAGGTTGAATTGGCTTATATCCAAAGAACATTTTCCGGTATAAGGTTTTCCCAAGCGGAGAAAATGCAACCTTGTTAATAGCAATTTTCCTCCGTAAATTTTGAGTATTTATCAATCTGGGCCAATAACAAGCCACTTCCAGAGATTAGGGCAAGACACCACTATATAGGTTGAATTGGCCTATCTCCAAAGAACATTTTCCGGTATAAGGTTTTTCCAAGCGGAGAAAATGCAACCTTGTTAATAGCAATTTTCCACCGTAAATTTTGAGTATTTATCAAACTGGGCCAATATCAAGCCACTTCCAGAGATTAGGGCAAGACACCACTATATAGGTTAAATGGCCGATCTCTAAAGAACATTTTCCGGTATAAGGTTTTCCCAAGCGGAGAAAATACAACCTTGTTAATAGCAATTTTCTACCGTAAATTTTGAGTATTTATCAATCTGGGCCAATAACAAGCCACTTCCAGAGATTAGGGCAAGACACCACTATATAGGTTAAATTGGCCTATCTCGAAAGTACATTTTCCGGTAAAAGGTTTTCCCAAGCGGAGAAAATGCAACCTTGTTAATAGCAATAGATAAACACTCTCTCTCTCTCTAATACAGATTGATAAATACTCAAAATTTACGGTGGAAAATTGCTATTAACAAGGTTGCATTTTCTCCGCTTAGGAAAACCTTATACCGGAAAATGTTCTTTAGAGATAGACCAATTCGACCTATACAGTGGTGTCTTGCGGTAATCTCTGAAAGTAGCTTGTTATTGGCCCAGATTGATAAAATACAAAGTATTTTGATCGAGAAATTTCAATAAACAATTCTGATATTTTTCTGTTATAGCTTTTACTTTTATTTATTTGTTAACTAATTCTCACTTGATTTTTATTTGTTTTTTCTTATCTGTTTTAATAATCATTGCATTTCATTAATATTTTGTATTTTTGAATAAATTATATTTAAGAAAATTTAATTTTAAAATATCTTCATTCGGAAAATAATTTTACAGTGTAATAAATCTCACTCAATTTTTTCTAATAAGAATTTAATATTGAGTGTTACCAACACATATATAATTTGGCGTTTTTGTTATTTTTTGTTAGAAACTTCACACCGGTAATAAATTTACAAATAAGATAAGAGTACTAAATCAAACCATTTCATCATTTTCATTTAATTTTAACGAACTAAATATTTAAATAAGAGATATAAATTAATAAAACTTATAATGATGAAGTTTATGAATTATTTTACACAAATAAATTTTCAAAGTTGCAAACATTTTAATGGATAATCAAAACTACAACCGTTTTAGTACAATAATTAACTAATATACCCAATATGCAATGCCGACGGAATTCCGTTTACATTCGCGCTCAACAACCACACTCTTTCTATGGAACGAAACATGTATAATACACGAAAATCCATACTACTCGCCAAAGAAAAGTGTCACAAAATTTCCAGTGTGGGTGTGAATCCCGACTAAAAAGAGAAAAAACAAATGGGAAAATAGGTGGAATTTTGACGGAATTTGGCGTTTTTTCCACAGTATTTTCCATACTGATTTCACTTTTATGCACGAAAAAAGAGGAACGTGCTTGTTATATTTTTCATTTGGAATAATAATTTTTATTCAAAATAAAACAAAATTTTGCATATTATAAAATAAATATTAATTTTTTATTGACATAAATATACACTTAATATTACATTTACATTTTGCGCCATACAATTTTACATTCCCATATACACCTTGAAACATATACACCTTACCTTGAAAAATAAAAAACGATAAGATCGGAAATTTCCATCAGCTCATGACGGCGCCATTTTAAAATTACTACCATTGTTATTAACTAATTTAAATACATAAAAAACACAAGTTAACATAATAAACAATAAAATCGCGGAAAACACAAAAATTTACGTGTTATCCTGCCAACTGTTATATATATTATACTGAAGGAAGAATACAAAACAATAATAAAACAAAAATTTGAAATTTCGCGAATGCGAAATATGCGTGTTTTTGATATTTTTTAGTACGGAATTTAGTGTGGAATTGGAGTCGTTTTTTCCACACAGTGGAAAAATTGCATTAGTTATTTTCTACTTTAACATTTTAGTTCAAAATCATAATAGAAACCTAAATATTTGCAACAAATTTGCTATCCTGGTTAGAAAATTTCAGTTCGAAAACGAGCTAAACGGCTAAACGAGCAATAAAAAAATATTTAGCAACCGATTAGAAGTGCTCACGGCTAAACCAAAATCTTTGGAAAGCATGTTAATGGCGGTTTACCATGTTCGTCCAAACACTAATTATTAATTCAAAAATTCGTTTCAAATGTGCTGACCTGTTTAGGAAGTTGCAATCCCTGGCTGGATGAACAATTTAGAAGCCAATTAGTAGTGCTCACGGAACCTGAGTCTAAGTCTGTGGGAAGGCGTGTTAGTGGCCGTTCACCATTTCCGTTCAAATTCTAAATAGAAATCCAAAAATTTGCTGACCTGGTTGGGAAATGGGAATCAAACTAGCTAGATAAGCAATCTAGCAACCTATTTTAGGTGTTTACAGAACCTGAGACCAAATCTCTGGAAAGGCGAGTTAACCGTCGGAATAACGGACGCGTTAACGGACAATATTCGAACAAACTCTAAATATTAATTCAAAAATTCATTGAAACTTTTCTAACCTGGTCGGTAAGCGGTAACCAGGCTAGTTAAATAAGCAATTTAGCAACTTATTTGAGATGTTTAGGGAACCTGAGTTCATATCTCTGGGAAGGCGTATAACGGCCGTTTCCTATTGTCGTCCAAATTGTAAATATAAATTCAAAAATTCGTAGCAAATTTGCTGACCAAGGTGGGAAGTGGCAATAAGGTTGGACGGTGGTAAATTTTTCCTATTAGAAGTGCTCGTGGAACCTGAGTCCAAATCTCTGGGAAAGCGTGTGTAACGATCTAACGGACAGGCATGGGGTCACACACAATAGCCGAGGCTATTGCGGAACTAGAATCTGCCCAGATCGAAATCAGAAAAATTATTAATCTGGCAGAGGCTTCCTTGGTGGACTAGTGGAGCGCGGCTATGGCTCAGCAGGTGGGGCTTGGGATTTTGTATGAGGAAACATGCCTAATTCTTGAATTGCCACCAAATGAATTTGATATTGATAACCGAAAGGTTAAGGATTGCTATACCACCAGCTCAGACAATCATACTCACCCTTCACAACTCACCTATTCCTGTCACGGTTCCATCCTCACTTTCACTTTTTCTCACTTCATCTTGGAAACTAAATCACTTAACAAGAAAACGAAACCCATCTCGCAAAATATAAAGAAGCAACACCAAATTAAGTAAATGGTGAATCAAAGCAAAAGTCAAGTTCTTTTAAATTCGAAACTTATCACTACACACAAATTTTATTTAAGAATCAAATAAAAAAAAAATAAAAAAATAAAAAATGTCGAAAGGTTAAATTCATAAAGGGTTAGTAATAGTTAGTATAAATATATAAATCTAAATCTACGAAATAATAAAGAACATGCAGAACAAATTATTCCCAACCTTAGGAATATTAGGAAATACTAATAATATTCGAAACATAAGAAAAAGAAATTAATTGTTGGAAGTAATTTGTTGTTGCAAGGAAAGTTTTACTTAATTTTAATATTTTTTTTTATAACTAATTATTCAGGTGATGTAATTGAGGGAATAAAATGTATTCGTTTAAAATAAAAGTAATTATTAATAATGATTATATTATGAAGATTCTAATTACGATAAATTTTAAATGACCTTACGGTTTGGATCCAATTTTTGTTGCTATATTGGCTGACTTGTGGCTTACCAAAAGTTACGACGTACGGTGGATGGAAGCCATGATGAGGAAAATTGTCCACGTTTTTATAGATATTTCTTTCGCAGATAATATGATTTCGTAATCAATCGGAACCTTTCCTTACATGAATTTTAATGTTCGTGCACATATGTTTAATTTCACTAACAGTTCGTGATCACTACTTTTCACATTCACTGTATTCAGATAGTGGGGAACGAATACTTTTGGTATTTACTGTCCTTAACACGACATAAACATTCGTTGTAACACAAGAATGAATGAGAAATGTCGAACTCAATGACATCAACACTGAGTATTAAAGCCTTTGTAGGCGAAGTACCAAACTTTAAAAATAGTTCTTTTACACTGGTACTTATTACACTGTTAGTTCACTACGGTTATCCAAAATGTCTATCGATTCTAAACCCCAATATACATTTCTGGAGTGTTAGAACGCACTATTAATTGTGGGAATTGTACCATTCCATTCACATGATTAACACAACTTTTTATCAATACCACTTGTGTTTAATTTAGAAGTTTATTATACTCGTATGGTTAATAATTATTATGTTAGAAATTATTAATTATTATAAAGAATTTCATTTTGTAGTTTTATTTGAGATTATTATATTATCCTTATGATATATGAATTATCATTAAAGTTATATTATATGTAAGATAACCGAATTATAATCGAATATAAGAAATAATTTCACATATATTATATTTAGAATTTAATTATTGTATATATATAGTAATAATGAGAGTTAGCATTCAATTTAGTAGCAAGCATTTGATTTTATACTTAATTTAACTTAGGAAAATTTTATATTTTAACTTTAATTGTTTGATGCTAACCCTTCCGAACTTCAAACTTGACTCCCCGCGTGTTTATTCAATTCTCTTTTTATAGGTAAACAAGCTACCGTAATCATGATCGTGCGGTTTTTGTTTTCGTGGTCAAGATCAAATAGCAATCCCGCTTATCAATCAATTTATTATCGTTTTTACGAGAAAAATATTGTTTTTCGTTAATCGTTTTAATTCCCATTCATCAAAGCTATATAGTACATTTCACTAGAAGAAACACAAAGTAAGAAACAGGGGGTGAACACCGTGCCTGTGCTTGGGACGAACGAGATTCGTAACACGTGTTAATGGCCGTTTACCATTTTCGTCCAAACTCTAAATAAAAATTCAAAAATTCATTGCAAATTTGCTGATCTGGTTGGGAAGATGCAATCAAACTGGCCGGATGACCAATTTAGCAGCCTGTTCTAGGTGGTCACTAAAACTGATTCCAAATCTCTGGGAAGGCGAGTTAATGCCCGTTTACCATTTTCGTTCTAACTCTAAATGGCTATTCTAAAACTCGTTGAAAATTTACTGATCTGGTTGGGAAGTGGCAACCAAGCTGGCCGGATGAGCAATTTAGCAACCTATTAGAAGTGCTCACGGAACCTGAGTCTTAATCTCTAGGAAGGCCTGTTCATAGCCGTTTATTCTTTTCGTCCAAATGCTAATGATAAATTCAAAAATTCCTTGCAAATGTGCTGACCTGGTCGTGAAGTGGCAATCAGGTTAGCTGGATGGGCAATTTAGCAACCTATTGCTCCCGGAATTTGAGTCTAAATCTCTGGAAAAGTCAAAGTCAGTCAGTCTTTTCGCTCAAACTCACAATTGATTTACAATAATTCGAAGGAAATTTTCAGGCAAGAGAAGCAATTTAACAACATTTTAAGGCTATTTCAGTTGCTTCGCAGCGGCACATTTTCGATTAACGGGTTTTACAAAAATTGAATATTTAATTATATTTATTTAATTGTACAATAAAATTTTTTATTGTATTTCAAATACTAATTCGTATTCCCAGATGAATTCTGGCAAGAAAATAAAATAAATCATGTACAGAAATGAATCTTATAATTGTACATTAAAATATTTAGTACAAAACGTTGATCTTTCATCCGCTAGATGTCACCAGAATACGGTTTTATAACTTTGAAATATAGTTTCTGTGACAGCATACGTATATAGCCAAATCGAAAACTATTAAGTTGGTGTGTATGTAGGCTTATAAAATGTAAACACATTATTTAATTATTGACGGCGAAATAAATTTTCATTACTATGAACGTGAATTTTGTTTATTCATCTTCACTTTTGATCAATTGTGTATGCATTTGTAAGGTAGTATTCATTGGTTCATTCGCAATGATATTTTTCTTACACAAAAAATAACAATCCGGTAAGAAGTTTATTCCGGTAAGAAGTTTATTTCTTCGAACTTCCAAGCAGTGATGTAGTTTTTTTAAAATAATTAAGCATTACGCAGCGGTATGCAGCGCTGTAATTTATATATAATTTATATTTTACATACTAAAATACATTAAATTTACTCAAATAAAACTGCCCACTACTTAACTGATTAAATACTTTATAATATCCACCAAATAGTGGAAGTATAAAGTTCGATGAAATTCAAGAAAGATAATCGTTCCTCTGAAAGTGCCAAGCGGCATCAACTAAATTTCGCTTCACTTCTAAAATCCAAAATATCAATATAAATTTAAATCTATATAGAAATAATAATATGTAAATATATAAATAAAGTATATACATAGGAGATGGCTGAATTAATTCAATTTCGGAAAAATTCCTAATTTGTGGGTGTTATGAAAATATAATATTATTTATGAAAAATAAAGGATTAATCAGGTCATGGAAAATAAAACCAAATTCTGTTTAGGGAAAATAGAAAATCCTACTGAAGTGGAAGAATTTAAGAAAATATAATTTTTTTGTGTTTAAAAATACCAAAAAGGATAACAAAATTTTTGCACAGTTACATTATGCTTATACATATTTACCTAGGTCCCTCTTTCTCACTCTCATAACGTTATTTTTCTATGTCGAGTAATACCGTACATCAAAATTAAATGTTATTAGAAAATTGGTTCAAGTACATAATCTACAATTGGATGTTACTAAACGATATATGTAGTATATTGCGGTTAGGAAAATATTATGATCCTGAGAATACAAAACTGTATATTTAAAATATGTACGTACGTGTCTACTGGGAAGGAATCACGATAAAAAAATATTTGTTGAATAATCTAAATAAAATTTGAATTATACTGTATCCGTATCGTATGTTCTGTAAATCAGACTGCATTAAACCAATCCCTTTTAAAATGTCCTATTTGTACTAGGCTTTGTAACTAATACTAAAACCAGTTGAATGACGTTTTCAATTATTTTAATTTATTTTATTAAAAGCTGAGATTGGTAGAAATTTCAAAATACATAATTTGCTTAATCGACATATCTCATAAGTATACAAAAGAAAATTCTAAAATTGCATATTCTGTAATTACATATTAATGCTGTTTCAATGACATTAACATGTGTCAACCTTTATTGTACGTTTCTATTATACATAGTTACATAGTAAAATAATTATGATGATAATTACAGCATCTGTAAGATTTTATAATATTCGTTTCGTTACGTACTTCTCGTAATACTTGTAAATACACTCATGTGGCTTTTATAAGAGTTTAAATCTGAATTTGTCAGGCCTTGCAAATATCTCAACTCTTTTGGATCAAAAGGAGTTTATAAATCTAGGTCTAAGACGTCACTATTATATAGATAGAAGCCAGTGTTTAGGCCGAATTCATACATCAATTTCTTCGTGTATTCATTCATTCAAACAATTTTTTCGACCAATCATATTGCTCCAATGTTGTTTTTGTCTGAATGAAGAACGTGTGAAAGAGATAGTAATACTTAAAAATGAAAGAGACGGAAATACATGCGGCGCTGTAGAAAACGTCAAAAAATTAAATTTTTCAATGATAGGAGGTGACAAAATCGTTCTGGAATTTTATGTGGTATGAACCGTCAAAACAAAATTACTGAACGAATGAATGTATGAACGAACGAAGAAATAGAAGTATGAATTCGGTCTTACTGGCCAATTCATAAAATTGTAGTCTGGCATTTGCGTTTCCCTTTCTAGGAATTCCTTGATCTTGAATGCCTACGCCAAATAATAACATCAAGTTATACTTTTCCGTTATGGTAAACATAATAAAAATCTAACCCCTCGAATTACCAAATGGGACCATTGATAAATCTATTAGCACATATTATTCATCCGAATAGGGAATTAGCACAGGCTTTTATAGAAATGAGTACATGGCTGCCGTAAAAGTTTTTATAAAATGGTAATACTAGTGTTTGTAAATCACTATGTGAGTCAAAAAGTGTAACATTTTTGGAGGTTATGTTTCTCAGAAGTCATCGTCCGTTCGCATCGCAACATTGTTTTTTATTTACTTGTAAAATTGAATTCAGCGAAAAAATAGAATTATCGCGTGAACATTTTCGTGTGATGTTTTTTTACGATTTTCGAAAGATTTTATTTCGAAACAACAGTGCTTCGAATCACTTTATTCGACTTTTCGTGACAAAGCACCATCCTTGGCTAGTGTTTCTAATTGGTACTAAATTCATTGTACGTTCACTTAAAGACTAGCCTCGTGAAGGTTGTCCAAAAACCGATGCCGTTTCTCTTTGCCAGAAAAAATGGATGCCGTGAGAAAACTGATTGAAGGATCGTCATGTGACTTATCGTGAAATCGAGACATGCCTGGGCATTAGTAACACCAGCGTACATACGGTTTTACATGAACATTTAAAGGTGCGGAAGCTACGTGCACATTGGATTCCACATTTATTGACAGACGCACAAAACAAGGTTCGTGTCGATTAGTGCCGCCAAATGCTTGAAAAATTCGTTGGAAGTAATACGGTCGGCAAAAAATAGTAAGACTTTGTTCATAATTTTAAAATTCTTTATTTATTTCTCCAAACCTATTTCGTCCCCCTCAAAGTAATCCCCCCGGCCTCAATACACTAGTGCCAACGTTTTTTCCAATCCTGGAAATAGTTGTTAAAGTCAATTTCCGGAATAGCCTCCAATGCGCGTAGCGATTCACGTTTAATGCCTTCAATTGACTCAAAACGGTTTCCTCGGAGCGGTCGTTTGAGTTTGCTGAACAGCCAGAAGTCACACGGAGCTAAATCAGACGAATACGGTGGTTGCGGAACGATATGGGCGGAATTATTGGCGAAAAAATCACGTAAAACCAATGCAGTATGACAAGGTGCATTATCGTGGTTCAAAAACCAAGAGTTGTCGACCCATAATTCCGGCCTCTTTTTACGAATAGCTTCGCGCAAACGACGCATAACACTGAAATAGTATTTCTTGTTGACAGTTTGGCCGGTCGGAAGGAATTCGGAGTGCATCACACCTCGATAATCGAAGAAAACTGTCAAATCACCTTGATTTTTGACTTGCTTTGACGTGATTTTTCGGCTTCGACTCCCCTTTGGCACGATATTCGGCGATTGATCGTCTGTTTCCGGGTCGTAAGCATAGATCCAAGACCCATCGTCAGTTATAATACGTTTCATGACATCCTGGTAGTCGGAAAGCATTGTTTCACAGACGTCAACCCGACGCTATTTTTCCAAAAAATTGATTAATTTTGGAACCAATCGTGCTTTCACTTTTCTTAGGCCCAAATGATCTTTCAAAATGGTTTTCACTGATCCTTCCGATATTTCGGAAGATGCCAGTAAGGTCTCTGACTGTTAATCATCGATTCTCGAGCACCAATTCCTTGATTTTATTAACGTGTTGTTGATCAGTTGATGTTGATGGCCGTCCTAGACGTGGTTCGTCGTCAACACGTTCTCGACCCTCTTTGAACAATTTGTACCAATCAAAAATATTTGTTCGCGACATACAATTATCACCGAAGGCCTTTTGCAACATTCTGAATGTTTCGGCACCACAAAATTGATTATGCACACAAAATTTAATGGAACCTCTTTGTTGAATAATTTCACTCATTGTAAAAATCGCCGAATGCACTTTTTGTACTTCAGAAAGACAAGCGTATACCAAACACTAATGATTATTTTGATGTGACATTTGGCACAGATGTCACTGACAGTCATACCAACATAGAAAAACAAATATTTGGACGAATGGTTTTCCGCGCGAAATTTAAATTAAAACGTCTTACTACATTTTGCCCACATTACTTCTAAAAACGAATACAAGATCGTGATAGGTGACGAATCATAGATATATACGTATGAGCCGGAATGAAAAGGGCAATTGTTTGGGTCATCAAATTCGAACAAAAACAAACAAAACTTGCGAGCGCAGAACGTTGGGAAGCAAATGGTAGCGTGTTTCTTCACGAAACCCGGTCATGAGGTTTTCAACAAATTGAGAAAAGTTCACACACATCACATCACAGAAGCGAGTATTTGAGCACTGAAACGATCGAATTGATGGGTCATCCGCCTAACAGACCTGACTTGGCACCCAATGGGTTCTTCCTGTTTCCAACAATCAAAGATAACATGCGTGGACAAGAGTTTTTATCACCTGGATAAGCGATTGAAGCATTCAAAAACCATGTTTCGGAGCTATCATCTTCGGACTGGCAAAAATGTTTCGATAAATGGTTTGAGCGTATGTAAAAGTGTATAGATCTTAAAAGTGAGTATTTTGAAAAGCAATAAAGAAATTTTGGATGAAGATTTTTAATTTTTTACTACTTTTTCTAAAAACTTTTACGGCATCCCTCGTGCCAGTAAGTTGTTGTGTTGCGCGCTCCACTACCTACTTGAAAGCGGCGCTAACATGCATTTTCAATAGTGTATCATTAAGTAATTCAATAACTCAGTTTTAACGCATTATAACAATTTAAATTTTTTTTTGCTTGGTATGGTGGTGGAGGTGGGACCCAAAAATGATTTTTGCAGGAGGTTGTCAGAACCTCATCATTTTTGAGTCCTATTTCCATCCTCCATATCAAATTCCAACATAATCTGTTATAACCTGATTCCGTCCCAGTTTCCTGTAAGGCAGAACTTCTTCCAACAATAATTTAGAAAACCTAGTTTCGTTCCACCACGTTTTTGTTCCGTTCCAGTTGGCATTATTCCATAATTATTCCATAATTGTTTCCAAAAATAATTTAAGAAACCAATTTTCATACATCATGCTCAATTACATCCTACTTGGTTAATAAATAAATACCCTAGTTCCGCCCCAGTTGACCATATTTCAGAACTACTTTTAAAAATTATTTTAGAATCCCATTTCCATTCACCATCCGAAAAATTTCGATTGAATATCTTTAGAAATAACCTAATTCTGTCTCGGTTAGCCATATTCCATAAATTCTTCAAAATCTTGTTAGAGTCTTCTTTAGATTCAGCTAGTCCGATTTCATCATGATCGTTTAATAAATGTCTTAGTTCCGTCTAAGCTAACCATATTCCTGAACTCTTCCAAAAATAATTTTGCAATCCCATTTTTATCCACCGTATCAAATTTTATCATAATATGACAAGATATAACCCAGTTCGTCCCAGTTGGTCATTGGGAATAATATTTCCATAGCGAAACTGGCAGGGAAAATTATTCCCAATTTTATTTTGTTTCCAAACTAATTACCACAAACTTTCTTTCTTCTTTCAATTTAGACAGAAATTACATTTACCATAAATTCCTAGAATTTTTTCAAAAGACATTTTAGATTGCCATCTCCATCTACCATACACAATTTCATCACAATGGCTTAACAAATGGCATAATTACGTTTGTCCAGTCCGAAACAATGGTTTTTGGTTACTATTTGTACCAAGGGTATTTCAAAATTTACACAAGATTTGAATTAAATAGAAAACACAGTTTTTTTTAATTCTACAGGGTCTTTCAAAAGTCGTGCGTAGATGTTTAAAAAAAAAACATGGAAGTACTTAGATTTTTCTGGTGTTTTTTATTTTTTGTAAAAATGACATCATTTAAATGTCCACCACGGACAGGTCTACAGGCTTCTATACGTAAATCGAAATTTTTAAGAATTCGCTCGCACATTACCGCGTTAAGTTCATCAATTTCGGTCCGAATGTTGTTTTCCAGCTGTGCCATTGTTGTTGGTTTAGAAGAAACCCCAGGTAGAAACCCCAAAGAAAGTAATCTAATAGCGTTAAATCGCATGATCTAGGTGGTCAGTTTATGTTCTGCGTTGATAATGATCCGTTTGTTTTAATTTTTGTGTTAATTGAATTTCGTAAGAATACAAATGCAAATCCTTTTGTAAAATTCGCCAAACAGTCGATAGATGAATGCCTAATTCCTGAGAACATCGTGATATCGATGTTGGAGGTTCCTCCGCGATACTTTCGGCCACAGCAACAAAGTTCTCACTAGAACGTCCACTTTTTGGTCTGCTAGACCTTTATGGATCCTCGACAGAATTGTTGACTCATGTGGGCGATTATTTACACCAAAAAATCACAAATTTTACGATACGTATTTTTAAAGATCGATGATTTTCATTCAAGTTTGTTCTTCTAGCTGTAAAAACAATTGTTTTTCGATGGAATCCATAAATTGCAAGAAAAATGGCCGAAAGTCATAGAAAACGATGGAAAATATTTTGAATAAAATAAAATTTACCATTTCTTAGAAATAAACGTGTTTGTTCTGCAAAAAAGAGAAAAAAATAAGTTATACCCCCAATCAGTAGTTTAAGTTTTCTGCACAAGTTTTTTAGGATTGTTTTGTCTTCAGGAGCTCTAGTTATCTGCCAAGTCTTACGAGCTCTTCTTTTTTCGTTAACCAACTCTCTCACTTCAACTGGATAGTTTATACTTTTTTGTAATATTTCTTGCTGATCAGGAGTACTTTCCCAGTTCTTCTTCTATCTTGTAAGCGTTCGAGATCTGCACATGTAGATTGACACTTTTTTCGACTAGCTGCCGAAAGTATTTCCAGTTTTTTTTTTGTTATTTGTTAGTCTTGGAGGGCTTGCTTTCTTTATTATCGTATCATGTATTAAAACTGGAGAATGGTCTGACGACAGCCCTTCGTCATTTTCCACTGCTATGTAATTTTCGGAAATACCTCTTGATATATAGAAATCCAGAAGGTCAGGAATTTTACTTGGGTTCGTAGAGCAGTGGATTGGCTTTCTACTGGAGTGAAACTCACATTTTAATGTCTTGCCTGCTTCAAATAGATCTCTTCCTTTGGAAGTAGTTCTATTAGATTTCCAGAATGTGTTCTTCGCGTTAAAGTCGCATCCAATAATAAAATGACTACCAAGCGAATTAAGAAGTTTGAGGTAGTCTTCTTTTTTGGGTTATATCTGTCGAAGATAGTAGATTGCTGATATACAATAGCTTTTGTTATTTTTGGTTTCAATAGTTACAGTAGCTACTTGCATAGCTTCCTCCTCTATTTTTAATTCTTCGTAGTGTTTAATATTATCCGCCTTAAGCTTTTTCTGCTGGAACTAGAACTTAAAAGCACTGGTATCCACGTATTTTGGCAGCATTTTCGTTCTGCTTAGCCATTTGTGCAAATGATATGCGCTCTTACTTTGGCGCTATTTAGAGAGATTTATTTTGGGTAGGATTGCATTCTAGGTTAAGAACTTAGAGGTTAAGAACTTAAGAGTCTTACTTGTTTGATTTCTCTTGTTGTCTCTCATTCTCTGCAGCATTTTGGCTACCTCGCAGCTTCCGTAGTTTGCTGGGTGATAATTACCACAGTGTATACATTTCTGAATGCTACAACTCTCAGGAATCTACCCACGTATGTGGTTATACTCCTGAGAATTGTGGCATTCTCCCAGTGTTGTCAAATATTAGCATGAAAAGGGGCCGGCCAACTTTGGTTGTTTCTCTTTCAACGTTTGCGTTTTTTGTGATCTGTTCCTTTAGTATGTTCACAGCATTTAGGATTTTGAATCCTTTCTGGCTCCTCAATTATTTCGTCGTTTGGGCATGTACGATGTAGCCCTCTGGCCATGACTTTAATTGGTTGCTCAGCTTTGTTTTCATAGGTGAACTATTCGATGTTTTAAGTGGTGATTGCATTTGATAACATTCTGTTTCTTTCTGGATTAATTTCATCCTTTCCAAACGTTACTTATTTTGGAAACGTTATTATTCAGTGCAGTGACTTTATAGTTACCGTTTGGGACTAGCTTCACTATTCTTTAATTGTTTCGTATTCACTAACATTAAGTATGTTAATTTGTGGAGGTGGTATCGCTTTATGTATTGGGTGTATTAACTGATTGCAGTGGTTTCTCTTTCTTTAGCAGGGATACGCTCTTATGTACCTTCGCTAGGTTCGTGGATGTTTGATTAGGTCGTTGTGGTTGTGGTTTTCTTACGGTCTGTGTTGATTGCTCCACCTCAGGCGAAGGTTCTGATTTTCTTTTTTTGTGTTTACGTTTAGTTTTAATTTGCCTTCATATAAAACTTATTTCATACGCCAATTCATTTTAATCTGTTTCATAGGTAGCTATAGCATTTTCTTTGGCTTGATTCTCATTTTGAATTATAGCGATTTCTTCTTTAAGCTGTTGGATGTCTTTGAATAGCTCTCCATTGATTTGCATTAAGTTTTCTAACGATTTCTTTAAATCAATTTTTCTGTAGCGACATCGTGGTGGTTTCCTCGGTTCACGTTCTCCCTGCGTTCAGCATTTTCGTTCTCCTGCTGCGTAGGGCGATGCATTTGTCTAGGTAGTCGATCTAGAGATTCTTGAGTATGAATGATATTGGTTTCGCAATGGTTGGCTCACCATGGATTTGTCTACTGTTGGCGTACCACGACGCCACCTTCGACGCGATAGTTTGTCTCTTGATAGAGTAGCACTTGTTTAAGTAAATTGATATAAAGAAAAGAAAAGAAAATATTGTAATAAAATAGGTCAGTTTAAATTTCATCGAATAAAGTGAACATTAGTCTAAATAAAATATTTTTTTTAAATTTAACTCAACATTAAATTTTAACTTATATTTTATCTCTTTATATATAGATATAAAGTTTTATGGATAGTAATATAAAAATTACGTTGCTTCCTCCAGTATTGACATCTTGCAGAGACAAAAAATTTATGACAGGAAGGCGATGCGACCAGAGCATTCACATAGCATATTCCCTATATTTCAAAGAGGCTAGTTATTTAATTAATATTTTATGATTGATAATAAAGACTAGCCCTTTAAAACACTTAAGCACTGTGTTGATGACGGTTTACATGATCGAACTATTTCATTTGTGGTAAAACTATTATCGTAAACAATTCGACATTAAAATTTGTGTTGCCTAATTCCTCTCATCCAGTAATAATAATCTTTACGACTAGACCGAAATGATAGATGTTATGATACAGATCACATATAACGTTTGCAATTGTAATCCCATGATTTATATTTTGTCACAAGCATGAATCAACGATTGTACATATATACGACTGTATATGGATCTAGCATACCACCAATTAATTTAATTAACAACATTTGGAATTTCATTCCAAATTTAATTCGTATATTTCAACAACAAATCTTTTTTAATCACCTCACGCTCAAACACCATAAATACGGGTATATGGTTTGGTTACGTATTTGTCTCTAATAAATCTCGACAGTTTTCTTTTTGTAACCATGTTAAAATAGGATGTACGGAGCTTATAGGAAATATAGCGACGTGAACGACTACAAATTTGTGCTTAATTCGATTATATTGCAGGTGTAACGATTTTAAATGGAAGATGAACTATATTTTTTATAAATCCATACGTGTATTTTTTATTTATTCATCGTTCAGCTGTGCTGCATACAGTATGTAGATATGTACACTAGTATGTAAATAGATAGAGGTGCTAGAATCTAACACGAACAGTATATTTCGACCAAAATCAATAGATGTATACACGTTTTGCAACAATTGGCAGCAAAAAAAAATATTTAAATTTAAATTGATGATTTTTCCCCGACTCGATTTCCGTACAACAATCCTACTGGAAAAACTTTGTAATAATTGAATTAGATTTGTATGAAATTAACTTTTTTTTATCTATATGCCGGTACATTTTGGTTATGGCAGTGTGTTCTTTTGTATTCTGTTCAATGCTGTAACAGGTATTTTATGTATGTGAGTCGTAAATTTCGAAAAATTAAATTAAATTAATTTTATTTTGCAATTTTTTTTCACACTTTCGGTAGTTTTTGTTGTACCCTGTAAAAACGCTTCTTCTTGACGTAATAAATAAATTGAAATTCATTGTTACGATTTATGTACGAATGCTTTATGAAAATATTGATGATGTCTTTCTGATATTAAGGTTAATGTGAAACGCTGTGCGTCCCTATAAATCTATTGGTAATTCAGGGCATCTACTCTCACGCCAAAATTTCTATAATAATTCAAGTGGAAATTAAATTAAATGTCATTGAATTTTGGAACGAATTAGTCCTAATTTCAGGTTAAATGTCAACATCAATTAACAAGAAATAATTTTTAACAAACGTACAAATGTTATCTTTTTAAATGTTACGTAGGTAGATTTACCAGGTTAAAAGGGAGTTTCAAAGAGAATTTCAAATCACTCGATTGACGATAATCTTATTTGCTATACAACTGATATCTGTATTTTATAGCTGCATATAGAATACTAAATATCAATATTTTAATGTAACGGAGACTAGCCATTTTGTTGGCACGAGGGCATAGTGAGAAGTCTGGTAAAATTGCAACAGGGGCGCCACAATCGCAAATCTCAGATGTCATGTGTCAATACCATCTGTCACTAGACCAAATTAAAGTTTTCAGACAGATCTGTCATTTAGTTCAGTTTTGACAGCCATTGAAAACATACAACCCTTATTTTTTTGCAAGCATGGAAAAACATGAATTTCGGGCAGCTCTAATGGGGACTTTTCGATTAAAATTATTCACAAGTAGTATACTTTTATGGTTAACTTTATATTATGTATATATTATTAGTTTTTTTTTCCGCACAGATTTTATATCTCAACTAAAATTTACGATAAATACTTTTATTTATATATATCGATATTTAAACATATCAATCCTACCAACTGCGCCAGTTAAGTGTTGTTACTTGGTAAATAAAACTATTTAGTTTATTTTTATTGTTCTGTATTAGAAGGTTCGTATAAAACTGATTTATCGTATAAAGAAAAATGATTTACATGTTATTTGAAAGTGTTACGTTAACAAAAATTAATTATGATTATAATTCCAAGAATCGTCTACTAACGTGTCAAATAAAATTATCATTAAAGAATTTAGCTTGCGTTATTAATTTAGAATAAATGATGGGAGCAAAATGATGTAGACAAGATAGTAATTTAATATGATTTACTTTAAATGAAATTTAATACATTATGTTGTTGCGATAACGTAACTCCTCCCCTCTAGGAGTGAAGTGGCGGCCATAAAGTTCCTGGGTTTATGGTGTCACTGATTGTAGCCGTAGTCGTGGGTTCATCTTGCTGGATTGGGTTCTTTCTACATTGCTTTAAATTGAATTGGTTGACAATCTTATAAATTATATAAAATATGATTATTAGAAGAACAGTAAATCCTGCAATTAAAGATTTAAATAACTGATTAGTGGTCTGTTTCAATACAATAATTTCCTTCAAATTTTCTAATGTTCAATTATTCAGTTTTTGAAAGTTGAGCTTTTCAACTATCTCATGATGTTGAATGTCGTTATATATTGTTGAAATTATTTCTATTGTGTCCCAGTATATTGGAGTACTGCTTTTGTATTCGAATCTATTTACAGAAATTGAACAATTTTTGAAATGGATTAATAATATTCCTTTCAGTGATTTGGGTTTTATATTGTACCACATGTAACGGATTGTTTAGTATTTAAATATTTGTTCAGATATTGCCGTAATCCATTAAGAGGCCTCGTGTAACCTTGCGATGGAGCAGCAGATCGCCGGCTAGGTGGCAGTCGTTTGGGTGGATGCTGCTTAAGAAAAATATATAGGTAACGCTCACACATGGGTGGAATCTTTCCACCGGTCCCAAGAGCTTGTTATATGCTGCTTAAGAAAAATATATAGGTAACGCTCACATATTTATACCGTAATGGCCATTCACAAAAATATGTATAACTGTGTGGTCGAAACTACACCATCATGGTACCGTTTATAATTAGTGTGCACATTTTTAAATCACTTGCACTATAAAACAAAAATCGCATAGCACACACGTATCACACATCACCTAAAAATTTACGGAAGAAAGTCAAGAAGAAAATAATTTCGAATTATATGAATCAAAAAATATAGAATTTAAATAAATAAGAAAATAAATTATGTGTATTCGTGCATTAAATAAATATAATATAATATAATACTCATAAATATAATAAATAAATATATTAATATCAGTTAATTGTATAAATATAAAAAATCATAAATCTAGAAATTTTCATTTAATTATTTGAACCATGGCTCGTTATTCTAATAATTCAATTTGTTTGTTTTCTATTTTTTTTTTTTAATTAAATAATAATAATAACATAAATAACATATAGGTTATATATAAAAACAATAACAAATATTACATATTATAAAATAATGATTTGCGGGAATTAGCTATTTACGTAGAAAGACGAATCGTCATTATCGCGCAACAGTATGCCCATTTTACTTTGGGACCGGTATTCATCATTACAATTACATTATCGTGCACGCATTCATACGTATGGAATTAGTTTCGTGTGCTACTGTACCCAGATTTTTTTTTTTTATATTATGAATGGGTTTCGTAGTAAAGTAGCTCGTGTACTTTATTTAGTTAAATATAAATGAATAAAAATGAAGTTACATAAAAAATTCGCGGGTCCCGGTCGAAATTGCATATTTTAAAACGTCATTTTAAAAAACGGCATTTCTCAAAACGGCATTTTTCAAATCGGCATTTCACAAAATTGCATTTTACAAAACGGCATTCCTTAAAACGATATTTTTCAAAAAGACATTTTTCGAAACAGTATTTTCCAAAATTTAATATTTCAAAACGACGTATAGGTGCAAAACGGCATTTTTCATAACAACATTTATCGTTTATTCAGGTTCTTTTAATACATAAATATACATATAAACACATAATAATTCGTTGTTCGTTGCTGCTGAAATATTCGATACATTTAAGTAGGTATGTCCGTTGCGCTTCGCCCACTGTTTCTAAGTAACATCAAATTAATAAAACTATTACAATCCGTTTTTAACATAATGCTATATATACCAGGTGTCATATGTATAAATATATACCTTCGATGTAGTATATACGATATTCTAATGTAAACGTATTATATAGGTGCGAAAAACATAAAATTGTTGTGATTTCTTAAAAATGTACTATCTTGGGCAGGACCATAAATAGGAAAAACCCTCAAACAAAAATTTTAGTGGCGACGTGCGTTAATAACGCTACATATCTTGAAACTAATATCTTAGAATCGAATTTTTCGATAAACCCGATAAATTAAGAAAATACTTCCAGGAGATGTATTCCAATATAGAGTAATCCGGTACGACCATGCAATTGTAGTAACTACCTAGAACTTCGAAGCTCTATATAAAAATTTAGGTGAAGGGGAATATTATATGCATACTAAATCTTCAAATAATTTGTAATTTCAATGAACGTAAATTTTTCTTATAACATACCTACTAAAGTTTTTATATAAAACATGTAGAAGAAATTTGCCATAATCAATTTCATTTGTAAATTCAACTCTACCACAGGAACATGTGAAGTTTGATCTTAATCGACCAAGAAATAGACAAGTCCGTTTTCATTTCGCTTTATCCTAGAATTTTATCCAAGAATCGTTCAAAAATTTCATTGATGTCAAATTTCATCGTGTTCCGTTAATAAATAACCGTACCTGTTGGTCTATTCCAGAAATTAATGAAAAGATAATTCTAGATTTATAATCGATTGAAATATTTCATTTTATTTTGTGCAGTTTTGAAAAATGCCGTTTTGTATCTATGCCGTTTTGAAAAATGCAGTTTTAAATTATGCAGTTCTGAACGGATCTCAAAATTCGCTTACCAAGAAATACAGATTGGGTTTCGTCACAAATTAGAAGATATTTGTTTGACCTGTATCTAGATTTTCTTATAGGAATTAAAACAGAAACACAAATGAATTACTAATAACTCACTACAAAAGTACAAGACGGTTTACCTTGCTTGATAAGCGATTGCAGAAATTAAATAATTTTCCAGTCAACCAACGGTAATTCCACAGGAATAATAAGATTTGTCACCGTTAACTAACAATACTAGTTAGTTTTAAACTTAAACTTTATAATTTGACTTTAATGGCAAACGTATATTATTATTATTATTATTATTATTCTCTTTATTTAGAAAAACAGGTTACATACATTAATACAAATCATAAACTATTTCTAATAAAGTTAGAGCTCCTAATAGGTTTTTAGAACCTGTGGGGGAGCAAGAAAGAAAAAAATCATGAAATTTAGGTTGCCAAAAGTGTACAAATAAAAATAATAAATTAAAAACTATCATAAAAGAATAACTAAATAATACATACAATAAAATTAAAATTCCAGCTCATATTTAGTGAATACAATACAAAAAAGAAAAATTAGAAGTAGGTTTCAATGTTGTCTATATTAATCAGCCAATGTCGAATCATTTTATCAAAATAGTGTTTGCGGCCAATCGGAATGAATTTCAACTCTATTGGTAATTTGTGAAACCAATACAATCCCATATAAAAGTAAGACCTTCTGAACCTTTCATTATTACAACGTAAACCGGCAAAGTTGTTCGGATTCCTTAAAGTATACGTGTGATGAATACGACTATGGAAACTGGAACTCCGAACAAAAAACATCTTTAATACCTTATAAACATAGAGATATCTTAAAGGTAATAATTTCAAATCTCGCAATAAGGGAATTGTTGGAGTTGTTAAAGGCCGACAATAAATCAATTTAATAATCCGTTTTTGTGAAATGTATAGGTCCTCTATATTGGAAAAATAAATCCCACCCCAGCTTGATATACCATACATAATAATAGATTCAACTAGTGCATGATATAGAACTCGCAGTGTTGACGGTGGGCATAATTGCTTCAGATGGTAGAATTTATAAGTCGCAGTAATAACATTTTTTCTGACAATGGTGAGATGAGAATTCCATTTCAACTGCGAATCGATGGTAACTCCTAAGTACTTAAACTCATTTACGAGGGAAATTTCAAAGCACTGCGATGAACATGAGTGTCCAGAGCAAAATGGAACATGATACAAAACCTTAAAATTGGGAGATGCGGCCTGACCAAAAAACATTACTCTGGATTTATTACTAAGAGCCAGGCAATGGTAGTAAAACCAATTACCAAGATTCACTAAGTCTGTGCAAACTAGGTTCTGTAATTCCGAAGGGTTTGCTGAAGTGTAACTTAATGCTAAATCGTCCGCAAATGCCGTGGTGTGCCCCAGAAGATCGATGTCGAATATAGAATTTATGTAGATTAAGAATAGAATAGGTCCTAATACTGATCCCTGCAGAACGCCGCAATTTAAGTAACCAGGTTCACTAAAATTATCATTTATTTTAACAATTTGGCTACGATTGTTGAAATAACTAACAAACCAGTCAAAAACTTTACCTCTGATACCTATATTTAATAATTTGTTTGCAAGAACCTCGTGATCCACCGTGTCAAACGCTTTTGCAATGCCTAAAAATAACGAAGCGGATTTTTGCGAATTGTTAAAAGCCGAGTAAACATAACTGAGGTGATGTAGTAGTGCTTCTTCAGAGGATCTTCCTGCTAAGAAACCAAATTGACTACGGCTAAAAAAATTGATTTTCTCCAGATAACCGAGCAATCTACGTTTTATTATTTTCTCAAATAGTTTGGAGAAGGAACTTAGCAACGAAATAGGTCGATAATTATTTAGTAATAGCACATCACCTTTCTTATGAATTGGAATTACAAGGGCTGATTTGAAAACATCTGGAAATACACCACTTCCTAGGCTGAAATTGAAGAGGTAAGCTAAAACATCTACTAGATACCACACGCAATTTTTTAAGATTAGGTTGTCGATTCCGTCAATTCCACAAGAGTGTTTATTTTTCAAACTATACTAATCTCTTTTATAATCTCTCTGGCGCTAGTCGAATCAAACACACAAGACATACTAGGTGAAGTGGTCGAGCCTAAAACATATCTGCTATAGCCTGGAGAATTAGGCGAAAAGTTAGTGTTGTTCAAATTATTTGTTATCTCCGATGGAACGTTGAGGAAATAAGTATTGAATTCATTACTTATAGATTGATAATTTGAAATAAGAACATCAGATTGGTATTTGTAAATTTTGGTGATTCGGTTTTTGTCTTTATTTGTTCCCAAAACTTCATCAATAGCCTTCCATGTGAGTTTAGAACTATTTTTAACATACTCAAATTTCTTCTTGTAAAATGAATTTTTGACAAATTTAATTCTAGTATTTACTTCCTTGGAGAGTTTCTTGACAAATTTTTCCAAACGTGCATTAGTGGGATTATGGCGTAATTTTCTAGAGAATTTTTTTAATTTATGAACCTTCAAAAGGAGATAAGAATTCATCCACGGTTTCAGTTTTTTTAATGTAGGGGCAGAAGATTCGACCTTAGATTCACGAATGTGCGATTTCAGAATAAATAAGAACCTATCAAAAGCGATATTGCAGTTATTCTCACCATAAACAGTCGCCCAACTTTCAGATTGTAGTCGAGCATTCAAACGGCTATAGTCAACTCTCGAAAAATTAGCAGCTACACTATTTTGAAGCACAGGGATCTGAGGTGCACAAATGTTTAGCTTTATTAAGTTGTGGTCAGATAGATGAATCGGTGTGTTTTCCACAGTAAAAATAAACGAATTTGTTGATTTGATGAACACATACTGCGCTTTATATACTGCACTTTTCACTTTATATAAATATTTAAATAAAATAACTTTTTTTTTCTTTAACCCGGCTGGTTATTTATGGTGCTGTGACAAAATTGAACTGTACCGATTATGATTGATAAAAAAAAAAATATTTTCTGCATAATATTTCCCCTTAAAATTTGAACCACAATCAAACCAGTTTTCTTCCTACCGAACCAAAAATAATTCTACTACAATTAGCATATTATTTTATAAACAAATTATCTACGTTTGTGTAGTACGCAACGAAATTATTAGATACGTAGAGTGATGAGGTGTGATGCGCAGTGCAAATAATATCGAAATCTATGTAACCAACCAAAAGGTTAAACAGACGATGTTTCTATAGCAACTTCATTTTGAGATATGATAAGCAAGTGTTCGGGTTCAAACATTTCTATTGTGCCACCGATGTCGGTATTGGTTATTAAGGTGCAATTTGCTGGTTGATTATTGATGATCCATTCGCATCCATTTACTGTGTTCGGTTGAATGGATTCCTTTTTGCAATATCTTATCTTTTCGATTGTGAGGTATGGTTTATTCACATATTGCTGAAAATATTCACTTAATAAAAGGAACGGTGTTTTAATTTGGATAGTGTAGGAATTGTTAATTGGTAATTCTTTTAAATGGTAAAACGAAAATCAATTTGGGTGAGATATTGGTATTTTAATAATAAAGATTATATTAGTATGGTTATAGTAAGCTTCGAGTTTGTAACGAAACTGTTTGGATGTGATCGTTGATGCTCCCTATCATTTGTTAAAATGTCTAGGTTTCTCGTACGTCATTTCGTCATCAGAAATTTAATATTGAGTCACACAACTTGAGCGGTCATATTCTGCGCGGCTAAATACTCAGGGTGAGTGGGGGTGGTGTTTTCAAGCTGTGACACAATCTTGCTAGACTGCTTTATTTAAATTCTCAACGTTAACCTACTTACTTGACACTGACCGTTCCTATTCAAAAAAAGATTTGAGGGATAAAACTAACGGAAATGAGCGGAAATTAGGAAATGTAAAGAATTTCCAACTAAAACTGTGTGGTAAAGAGGAAGTGATTCGAAATCGCGCCCACCTGAAACCACATGCCTATCTCATTCTGAAATTCACAAAACAGTTTCCAATGAAAGAAGTGAATCAACAATAGCAGCGGAGGAAAACGAATCGTAAATAAAAAGAAATAAAATTTGATTTGAAAAATTTGTATTGGAAAAACATTTGAGTAATCAAAAAAAAAATTGAAACAATATTATAATTATAAATTTATAATCGATCAATACCGATAATTTCTGTATGTAAATGTAACGAAGTAAAATATAATAGAATATATATGGTATTTAATTGTTATCCATAAAAATAAACTTAACTGCTAATGACGTCATAATTTCGGATGTAATAATTAATTATCTGCAAAATTTTAACCGATTTCAAGAAAATAACGTTGGAATAATTAATTATTAACATCGGAAACTAAATTAAATTATATATAATTGCAATGATAAGAAGTAAAATAAGATAATTTATGGTTAACGATATTAACGAAATTAAGCCTTATAACTAAAAAAAATTATAATAAGAATTTGGCAAAAATCAAGTCAAAAAAAGAAAAAAAAATTAATGACGAAAAGTATTAAGTAAAATTAAAATATAATAATAGAAAATAAAAAAATTAAACCTTAATTAAATAGCGAATGAATCCGTGAAATTCATCGAAGATCCGTTATTGGATGATGACGGCCGTCGTAAAATTTATAGTTGTATGAATCGTATTGAATATCAGTATTCTATATTCGTATATAATTTTTAACCATGCGATTTAGGTTGCGCATTCGTGGTTTTGTGAATGCCGGCACATTAGTAGTATTTTATTTATTTGAGGATTTTATAATTATAGGTTTTCACTTTAAAGTTATGATTTTATATTGCATTTACATAACAAGATTTTTCGATAATTTTATTATTAACCCTTCTGTCAATGAATAGGTCTAGCCGGACCTTTTTGAAATTCAAATTATTATTTTGTCGGAAATAGTGCAGCCACCTATATGAAATTTCACGAATTCCTCAATTGATATGTTTGTTAAAATTTACAAATAAAAAAAATAAATAAATATGCGAGGGAATATGAAAAATAACGGTTTTTGAATTTCTACACCGCTTTTACATGAATAGGTCTGGCCAGACCTATTTTTTTCGTTCATTTTAAATGATTTTTTATATAAAAAAATAAATAGGTTTGTGTAGAATAACATAATATACTTGATAGAAAATATTTTTACTCAGGAAAAAAAGATTTTTGCTTCTTTTGTGAGTAATTAAAATCTGTTATTTCGTATGTAAAGGGAAACTACTGAGAAATTTTAGTGTATAGTGTATACATCTTGAAATAATTATATTTTGTAAAGTGTTGCTTTGCTAAATAACAATATTATTTGAAATAGCTGATGAAATAAGTAGTTATAGATAGAGACGGTAAGAATATTTTTTGCTTAGCCTGGAAACTGTTTACTAAAGTTTATATTATCTAGAATGTCCGCAGCACAAAGAGAGCATGAACTTAGAAGGCTTGCTCAAGAAATTAGTAATGATATTGATAGCGATATTGGTGATTTTAGTGGCGATGAAGACGAGGATTATGTCCCAGATGGACGAGTTTCTGATAATGAATCAGATCGGGTAATCGAGGGTTTCAGCTACATTGACGATTCCGATGATGAAGAGGTTGTGGATGAGCTTCACGAGGAAAATGATCTCGCCTATCAACAGCCAAATTTGCAATCATCAATAGAATATTTCGTTGCACGAGATGGAACGAAATGGGAGAAACTCCACCCTCTTCTTGACGCATTAGAAGCCACAACATTATTAGAGAAACCGGCGGACACGCAAGACGAGGAATAAGTGCAAACCCAGTTGATATTTTTAAAACTCTGGTAACCGAAGAAATGGTCGATGTTATACAAAGATATACAAATAGAAAGGCAAGCACGGAGACATCGAACTATAATGCTAACAATAGTTCAAACAGGCCCGCAAAGTGGACTCCCGTAACATCTCAAGAACTATACGCATATTTTGGAATTTTATTGGCCGCCGAATTAAATCATTGAAATATGCAACACACAAAGGAATTGTGGTCAACGAAAAATGATCCAGTATTTCGAGCAACAATGTCTATCAATCGCTTTTGGGCAATAAGTCGTTTTATAAGATTTGACGACCAAAGAACACGTGCCGAGCGACAAGAAACTGATAAAGCGGCACCAATACGAGACATATGGGTAATGCTAAACCAAAACCTCGAGGCAACATACATTCCGGCGGAGGCAATAACTGTTGATGAACAGTTATTTCCCTATCGAGGAAACAGTAAATTCACACAGTACATACCATCTAAACCCGCCAAATATGGTATTAAAGTACGGTGCGCCTGCGATTCATCGAGCGGTTATCCCTGTTCTGGAATATTGTACACCGGTAAGGGGTCAGGACGGGAAAGAGAACGCAACCAGGGTGAAAGGGTGTTGCTCGAACTCACGAATAAGTATCAAAGGAGTGGAAGAACGATTATTGCGGATAATTTTTTCACGACTTTGGAAGGTGTTGAAAAACTTAGAGCGGCAGGAATGGCTTTTGTTGGCTCTCTTCGTAAAAACAAAAGATATATTCCAAAAGAAATGTTAGCCGATCGTAGCCGATTAGTTCATTCATGTGTATTTGGCTTTTCAGATCACATTTCTTTGGTGTCCTATGTGTCAAAAAAAATAAAGTAGTATTGTTATTTTCATCTGTTCATTATGATACAGAGGTCATTGGTGAAGCGAGAAAACCTCAGGCAATAATATTTTATAATAAAAATAAAGTAGGGGTAGATAAAATGGACCAAATGTTGGGGGAATACAGTTGTAAACGACAGACAAAACCATTGGCCATTGGCTTTTTTTTACAACATTTTAGATGTGGCCACTTTAGCATCATTCATCATTTATAAAAGTGTAAATGATAGTACTAAAACCAGAAATACTGATGCTCGTCGAAAATTTATTCATTTTTTGGTAGACCAATTAGGAGCACCTGAGATAGAGAAAAAAATGAATAATCCGAGAGTAATTGGTCGGTTTTCCGTAAAAAATGGAGTGGAAGCATTTTTCTTTAGAGCAGAAAAAACCACAGCCAAACACTAGCGGATCGTCAAACCAAAAGAAACCCTGTCAGATTTGTAGAATCAACGACAAGTTTCAGAGAAAAACTCGTTTCACATGTACTGTCTGTGCCGATCCGGTATACCTCCAGCATAGCGTGCAATATTTAAAGTGCCATAAATGCTCAAATTAAATTTAAAAAAATAAAGGCAATTAAAGTTAACAAATAATGAAATTATTATAAAAAATGAAATTATTGTAAAACATGAAATTATTACAAAAAATAAAATAAATACTTCAAAAATATGCGAAAAATGTGTTTTTATTGTTTTCCATCTAAATTTCGGTTTTTTTTTTATAGAAAATATATGAAGGTCCAGCTATTCATAGACGGAAAGGTGTAAGAACATTTCATTGACAGAAGGGTTAAGTTGTTTGATTATCGTTCGTTTAAACTTTATTAGACATTATTAATACGGTACGAAACAGTACAGTTCTAGGTACTCGAATTTTTATACCGCGTTATGTATGCACTAGCTTGGCGATAACTGGACGATTATAGATTTTTGGTTTATCATTTTATTCAATATTTTAAGTTTATTATTTTTGTGGATTAATTAGGATTAAAGTTTTTTTTTTAACGAAACTATTATGATAGCTTCCGATAGTATTATTATTTGCACAAATTATGTACCAGCTTAATACTTTAAACTTAGTAGTAATATTTACGGTAGTTTTTAATGTTCGTTTTTTTCACATCACGTATTTATTTTTGGTACAGTTTGTCCTTCATTTTGGCACAAATTGTCATTTTCACTTGCACATTTTGTTACTTTCAGTTAAATTTTTTTTCTTTTATTTATAATTTTTACTAATATCTATATAGTCTATAATGCACATTCATAAAAACTAACTTACTTGTTATTACCAATGTTAACTTAACTTATATCTTTAAAGTTTGTACTCATTTATATTTTATTTGAATTTTTTTTTTTTGTTTATCACCACAGAAATTAATAGGTACAAGTCTAATCCACACCTCAATCACCTTGCTAATCCCAAATTTTTCAAATTTTCGTTTTGTGCCGCGAACAAAAAAAAGACAAAAACCATGGACAATAACAAATCCAGTTTTAATGTTCGAAAATGAATCGGTCAGAGTTTTTAAACTAGTAACGCAAACGTGCGCGTTACAAGTTCGGGAAATTCGTATATATTTTCGTCGGAAAAAACATTAACACTTTGTTCTCTTAGCATGTCGGAAACGTAACTGATTTTAGTTGGGTGTAAAATATGTTTAGATATAAACCCGAGTTTGGCTCAAATATCACTCAAATGTTCACTCAACATGGCCATGTTGAATAGTATTTGTTCAAAATATTGATTGATATGCAAGGTTCGTTCAATAATGTCTAATTTTTCGATTATATTGTCATGAAAATTGTTCAAGTATTTCTCAAGATGTTCCTGTTGTTTGTTTATGTGGTTTGTGATATTGTTAAATCTTCTCAACATTTGTGTGTTAGTACAAATTTGATTTTTCATTTGATTACTAATTTCATTCTGAGTTGATTGTAAACTGTTTATTTTTGTGTTAATTTCTACGTGGTCTTTGTAGTCCATGTTTCCAGTTATTACTTTAATGGTTCCTCCAAGCCCGTTGATAAGTCCTCGTTTGTTTCTGTATTTCGTCGGAATTAGATCTAGAGCGTTTGATAATGTGTGACATTTCTTCCGTAATAAATTTAGCTTAGGTAAAAAATCAATATATTTCATTGATTGATTGCGAAAGTAGTCAATATTTCTTGTTATTAAATTTAAATGTATGCCGTACTCCGTTAGGTTGATTATGTGAAGCAGTTTCGAATAACTCGTTATTATTCTTGCATTTCCTAGAATGAGGCAAAAGTCCGTTGTTGTTATTCAAGTCATGAATTTCTATTTTTTGCTGTACTGTACTTTGAAATGTTTGAATGTCCTGAAAATAAATTAAGTGTTGCGTTTATTTTTTATCTTTTGTTTGTGAACCGTTCTTTTGTCCGTCGTTACTGTTACTTTAATGTCACTTAAAACTATATGTTTCATAAACCTAGGTGCTAATTTATTTCTACGGTTTTCTAATTCATAAATCTCTTCGCCTACCTCATAATTTTCTGGTTCTACTCTATTTTCATTTAATTTTTCTATGTTTCTCGTTTTATTTACTAATCTAATGGTATTTGCTAACTTGCATTAATCGTCATAATTTTTAGAATATTTCCTAATGAAATCTTTTCTAGATTCGTTGTTTTGTTCTGCCAAATTGAATGGGTTTGATTTGGTATAATGTCCATTTATTAGCTCGAATGGAGTTGATTTGGTCGTCGAGTGTATGGAATTATTATACGTAATAACTGCTTCGTTCATTATTTCGTTGATGGATTTGGTCTTATCTTGATTAAATATAATTCTAATTATTTCTGTTAATGTTGAGTGGAAACGTTCTACCGGTGAGTTCCCTGTGGAATTCTTTGCAGTAGTATAATGTATTTATATGTTATATAATTTCAAAAAATACTTGAGAGGAATTCTTGTCCATTGTCTGCTATAATTTTCACGGGTATACCATGGTGGGAAATGAAATGTTTTAAAGCTTTTACAATATAAATACTATTTCTTCCTATTAAATGGTAGACACTTGAAAATTTACCAAATTTGTCTATTATAGTTAGAAAGTTTTCCTTATGTGAAGCATATACATCTATGTATAATATTTTAAGTCGTCTAGACTTAGTCAATTTTGTAGGTTACTGCTTGTTTTAGTTAGAATTGGGTTTTTAAATTGGTCGATTGAATAATTATGTAATTCGAAATGTTCCTGTTCTATTGATTCTACATTTAAAGGTTGTTCTAGCCTAAATGTCTTATGTTCGTTTGATGTATTTTTTATTTCAATGTTAAAATACCATTTGACACTATGGTATAGTCCTTCAGAAATTTGTATTTCGCCCGTGATTATTGTTGGTTTTACATAGAAGTCTCCGTTTTCTATGTCTACTGGTAGTCGTGTAATTAATTTAGAGTGTGGGGGAATTTCATATGTTTTTGACATTAAACAAGGCTTTGAAAGTAATGGCATCTTAACTGTATCAGTTTCTAAATAATTGTCTATGAAATTGATTTGATGGAATAACTATGGAACTTAAAGAGATAAAAGTTCAAATTTTCGTTCGTTCTAAATTCTTTAAGTCCAGGTATTACAATTTTATTGTCTATGTGCTGTTTATTAAATATAGTCGTAACTTCTATAGGGTCGATACTTCGGTCAATAAGAAATTTTAAGTTTTTATAACCGTTTCTAATATGAATGTAAGGAAGAAGATGGTCTTTATTAGTATTATTATTATTTATGTCTAAATATTCGATTTGTTCGATCTACTTCGATTTCTTGTTGAGGTTCTAAATAATCTTCTTGAGATTCTAAATAATCTAATTCTGTTGTATCTGTTACAGAATCATTTGATTCGCCTTCAATATTAAATAGTTCTTCCGATACAAATCTTGGCTGGTTAGTGGGTTGAAATGTTCTATTTGCTTGATATTGAATAGGGGATCTATTTTTTGAATGCCCACTCGATGTATCCATTGGTACTGGTTTTGGATAATTGGGTCTTGTAAACTGGTTTGAATATTGTTGAGGTTTATAATATTGTTGAAAGGGTTTGAAATTGGAATTTTGTGGGGTTCTAAAATTATTAGTATTTTGAGGTGGTCTTGGATAATTAAAACTACTTGGTGACTGGTTGTAAAAATTATTTGATGGTGTAATGAAGTTAAAATTAGGTAGAGTATTCCTAGTTGGTATTTGGTTATTTAAAATATTCTGTCTCAAATGTGGGTTATTTTGTGGCTTTGAAATTGAACCAACATTCCCGTGAAGTTTGAATGATTGGTTATTAATTGTGTGAATAAATGCTTCTGCTAGTGAACTGGGTCTCATTGCCCTTATGATTGACCCTAAAGGTTCTTTAAGACCAGAAAAGAATGTGTTTAGACACATTTGCTCACAAACACTCTTTCTTTAGATTTAACAGCTTTATTATCTGTTTCATGGATTTTAATATGATTTATTATTGTAGAATATATATCAATTATTTTGGAATAAAAACTTTCAACTGTTTCATTTATTTGAGTCATAGAATGCAAATCTTTAATTAAACTTGTTTCATTCCTTTTATCGGAATAGTGAGTTGTTAGATTATTTTTTATATCAGTCCATGCCAGTGGGGTCCCGTACATGTTTAAGACGTCGTTGGCTGGTCCAACTATTTTATTCCGTATTGCTCTTAATATAATTTTTGCGTATCTTGTACCTTCAATATCCTTCATTAAACCGAGGATTTCTTCGACACTGTCGATAAAGCCGACAAGACTTCTATAGTATTTCCCTCGAATCGAGGTAAATCTTAACCTGCGTCGGGTATACGCAAGTGATTAAAAATCGCGTTATTCGCGTCTGGATTCTTTTTGACTGAATTAAATTTAAATGATTCTAAATTAATACTTTGAATTTTAATATGTTCTAAACTTATACCGTAATCCACGGTTTCTTTAGGATGAGTGATACACGACCTTCTCGATTTACCAAGTTTTTTAAAAGGTGGGAATATAAGAGGAAAAAACCATATAAAGGATAGCGAATGTAACAAAATATGAGACTTACCAGACCAAACTGCCGATTATTGCCCAATACCAGTTGTTCATCGCCCCGTTGTGTTCGTCAATAATATTTGAACACCAATATGCCCTTGATGTCGAAATTTTTGTGAATTGAATACCACAACTATAGTTATTTTCTGTTTATAGTTATTTTTACTTTTTTCACTTTTATGCGATGTACTTGAATACATTTTCTTGATACTTTCCTTTATATAGAAAATTTTCACAATTTATATCACAGTACAAACAATTTTCGTTTAAAAGTGTTCACCCACTTTTGTTTTTAAATTATTTTATTCTCTTTCACTTATTTATTTTTTGCGTTATCTATACGATTATTTACTTCTACTTTATTATATTTTCTTTGTTATACAGGGTGGCTGACACGAAGTGTTACCAAAACAAAACGCCACAGAATTTTTATTTTTTGATGAATTTTATTGAATCAAAGTAAAAAATTTTCACAAATAACGGCCGACAAAACTATTGCATGCAGCACGAAAGTGGCTCTGCGGTATTTTGGCCCATTCCCGGTGAAGCGCTTGCTTGAGATGATCGACACTTTGGTATTTTTTTGTCCCAACCTTGCTCTTCAAAATACCCCAAACCGAGAAATCTAGCGGATTTGCATCCGGTGAATTTGGTGGCCATTGGGCAGTGGAAATGAACCGCGGAACGTCGTTTCTCAGCCAATCTTGGTTGACGCGCGCTTTATGACTCGGCGCCGTGTACTGTTGAAATGTCCAGGCTCTGCGGCCGAAATGTTTTGTGCCCAAGGCTTCAACGCTCCCTCCAACACATGATCCCGATAAATTTGAGCATTTATCTTCATGCCACGGTCCAAAAAAACGAGCGGTGAACGGCTTTCGGCCGATACGGCGGGCCAAACCATCATCATCGGCGGCGCTTGGTTTCGAGTGGCAATCCGTTGGTCCAAATTTTCAGTAGAACGGCCGGGCAACTAAATCCGGTCGTTTTGCTTGTTCACATATTGCTCAATAACAAACGGCGACTCATCGGAGAAAACCAAATTCGGCAAATTGCCACTTTTGTGCAAGCGTAACAGCTCCTTTGCTTTTTACACTTTAACTTTTTTTAAGCATCGGTGAGACCATGAGTTTTATGGAATTTAAGGCCTTTAGTCCAAGATGGTCTTTCATTATGTGCTGCATCCGTTCGAGCAAATGTTGCAGTGCGTTTCGGTTCACCACCATGGCGTTTTGCAATGCTGCCAGTATCGTTATAACGATTTATGGTGCGATACACCAACATTTTATTCACATGCAGATGTTATAACTGGTTAACAATCTGCGGCTGTGGTTTTCCAGCCAATAGAGCAATCACACTATTACGCTTGAATTCCATTGCGGATAACTTTTTTTCTGAATATTTCCCACTAAAATGCTTTTGTAGGCTTGTAAACAATGGACAATGGAACTGTCATTAGTGTAAATTTGTGCGCACTGTCATCACTGGTTTGACAGCAATGACAGTCTGAAGTTGGTAACACTTCGTGTCAGTCACGTGGTATACTTTTATGGTTAACTTTATATTATGTATATATTATTTTTTTTTTCCGCACAAATACTTTTATTTATATATATCGATATTTAAAAATATCAATCCTACCAACTGCGCCAGTTAAGTGTTGTTACTTGGTAAATAAAACTATTTAGTTTATTTTTATTGTTCTGTATTAGAAGGTTCGTATAAAACTGATTTATCGTATAAAGAAAAATGATTTACATGTTATTTGAAAGTGTTACGTTAACAAAAATTAATTATGATTATAATTCCAAGAATCGTCTACTAACGTGTCAAATAAAATTATCATTAAAGAATTTAGCTTGTGTTATTAATTTAGAATAAATGATGGGAACAAAATGATGTAGACAAGATAGTAATTTAATATGATTTACTTTAAATGAAATTTAATACATTATGTTGTTGCGATAACGTAACTTGCGCAATATATTACACGAACATTTGAATATGAAAAAGCTATCTGTGCGTTGGGTGAAGCGTTTGCTTACAATCGACCAAAAACGCACACGTGTAAAAACTTCAGAGGTAGGTTTGGCGATGTTCAATCGAAATAAAATGGAGTTTTTGCGTCGTTTATAACTGTGGTTCAAACATGGTTTCATCACTATACACCAGAGACCAATGAACAGTTCAAACAGTATATACCTACTGGCGAATCTGCGCCGAAAATGGCTAAGGCGGTTTTATCGGCCAACACGGTTATGGCCACAGTTTTTTTGGATGCACACGGCATAATCCACATCGATTACCTTCAAAAGAGGAGAAGAGTCAACGGCGAATATTACTGCAACTTATTGGACCGTTTCAACGACGTTTTGAAAGAAAAACGACCGCATTTGACTAAGAAAAAAGTTATCTTCCACCAAGACAATGCACTCGACACGTGTGTAGTTGCCATGGCCAAAATCTATAAATTACGCTTTGATTTTTTTTTTTTAAATATTATAAAGCTTTTATTTACAATAGATAAAATAATATATATCAAATTACAATAAAAAAAAAATATAATACAAAAATACATATTAATTGCAATAAATAATTTACAATGTCAATTCCCCAATGGATTTTCTGTCCTTTTAAGGGAAATTAACATTATAATGATAATCATATTTCTCATACATGCGTCAGTGATAAGCAAATCGAAGTTATAAAATTTAAGAAATGTAATTATTTACCAATTCTCTAAAATATATTTTTAATTGTTTTTTCAATTGATGAATATTCATTACGGTTTTCAATGATTCAGGTAATTTATTGTAGATTGAAGGACCGGAAAATCGGATAGATCTGCGTCCAAATTCGTTTGATATAGATCCGCATGATATGTTATTAGCAAATCTGGTTCCATATTTAGGGTTACAATTACTAAATTCTAAATTAGATACGGTAGAAGAAACATTTAACGTCCTGTACATATATAATGAAACTTGATAATCGTACAACGCACCCAATGGCAACATTCCTTTAGATTCAGTTACATATAAATCCAATGATGAAAATCGTAAAGGGAGCTTCAAGATAGCTTTCACACTTTTGTTTTGCATGATTTGGAGAGGTTTTAATTATGGAGCTAATTAAAACCTCTCCAAACCTTTCCGTTCCGTAAACAATAATTCCATAAAGAATTCTGGGATGATTAAAAGCAAAGTACATCAGTCTCAATACATAACTAGGCACACAATACGAGAGCTTTCTTACCAATCCTACTAACGGAGCTTGTTTACTACACACGGATTTAATATGTTCTCCCCAAGACATGTTCTTATCAAAAGTTACTCCTAAGTACTTGAAATATTCAACTCTATCAACTGCAATGTTATTTATATTAAGATATGGCAAATCAATTGGACTTTTTTGTGGTGAATGAATTTCATACATTTTGTTTTATTTAAATTCAATGAGATCACGTTCGATTTGAAGTATTCCAGTAAGTTGTTCATATCATGCTTCATGTTATTCTGTATTGTAGAAGAGACATTTGTTTCATTAATCATAACATTTTGCTGACGATTAGTTAAGTAACTATCAATCAATTTATAGGCTACTCCAAGAAATCCATAACCGTATAATTTATCAAGAAGCAGCTTATGATCAATAGTATCAAAAGCTTTTTTTAGATCAAGAAAGAGAGCTGCAACATAATCCCTCCGATCCAAAGCATTATAGATCATGTTTGTCATTTCAGCAAGAGCCACATCAGTATCCGCACCTTCTCTAAATTCATACGGATATGCATAGTAGAAGTTAGATTCCTTTAAGAAACTCCTGAATCGAGAGTTTATAACTTTTTCAATGATTTTATCGAATACTGATAAAGTAGAAATAGGTCTATAGTTAGAAATTAGATTTTTCTCATCACTTTTAAATACTGGGACAACTTTGGCTATTTTTAATTGATTAGGATATTCACCGGTTTGAACAAATATATTTATTAATTTCGCTATGAGTTCAGAAAAGAAGGATACATTACGCTTCAGAACCTGATTTCGAATATTACCTGGTCCACCACCTTTGCCACTATCTAGAAAACAAATAATATTGCAAATCTCCGCAGGAGTGGTGGGCGATAGAAATATAGAGTCAGGATTCGAACGCAATGTGTTAAATTTTTTAATATCTCTATCACTTCCAATTGCTTCTCCCAGCGAATTACCTATACGTACAAAGTAATCGTTAAATATATTAACTATATCAGATACTCGTATATTACTATATTTTTCATCGCTAACGACAATAGTTTGAACATCGGAGTTACAATTATTCTATTTAAAAACTGGTTGATATTTTTCCATAAGTGTGTTTGGTTCCCATTACTAAACATAATTTCATAAAATTGCTTCTTTGCATAATATTTCTCAGATGATACCTTTTTATTTAAATTACATAATTCTCACGAATTAACATATTATTGGAGTCTAATTTGTGTTTCTTTAATATTCTGTTGCGTTTCCCAATGAGTCTCCACAAATTGTATGTCATCCAGGGACAAGAGTTGTTCTTTAATTTAGCAACAACACTTTTAATCGTTTTAAATTTATCAATCAGCTGATTATATTTCTCAGTAATCAGTTTAAAAGTTGTTTGTGGAACATTAATATCAAAATGCGTGCCTTCGAGAAAATCAACAAAACATGCATCAACTTTATCAAAGTCAATAATTCTTCTTTGCAATATTCGTCGGGAGAATTTTTCTTTGTAGTAAACCGACGTCAAGATAAAAGTATGGTCACTAATATCAGAGAAAATGGTGGAGTTTTGAACTGTGTAATATTAGTAAAGCTAGATACAACATGATCAAGAATATTGTTACTAATTGACCTCGTAGCAAACGTGTTAGTAACAATCATTCCAGAGCTCATCAGAATATTTTTGTAGTCAAAAACTATAGCCGATTTTTTATTTACAGGTATATTTATATCTCCAATAATAATTGTATCAGTCTTGCTTATGTTTAAACCGTCCGAAAATTCTAAAAATAAGTTAACATCTGAATTTGGTGGTCTATAAACAGCCAATAATTTAGTCGATGTGTAATTAGTAAGCTCAATACATATAAAATGAAAGGGAAACTGATTATCATCGCACATAACTATATAAAATCCAGGTTATTTTTGACAAATATAGCGAAACCACCACTTATTCTATCATCACGACAAGAGAAAATACTCCGAAAATTATTTAGTTGGAATGAAATGGTGTTGTTACTCTGAGCCCAAGTTTCACCAAGTACCAAGATATCAATGTTTTCGTTCAGATTTTGACTAAATAACATAACATCATCAAACGTATTCATACCGCGTACATTATACTGGAGAATCTTTAATTTTTTTGAAGTGGAATCAATTATTGTTTTGTTCAATGAGTATTCATCAACGTTCAATAAATAACTATTTACACAATTTTGAATTACTCATAAGAATTAATTTTATAATTATAAATGTAACGCATACGCAAGGTTAAACTATATTTGTATGTAATGCATTCAATATTAAATATAACAAATACGTATGTCCAATATAAAAAAACTAATTGAAAATAAAATAGAAAGACAATCAAAAAATTCGCAAAACAGCGTAACACTTACGTATTGTTAGGAATTTATAATGGATTACAAAAAAATAATCAACATTTCGGAATTTAACTTAATCAACAATTTAAATGAAATTATAAAGTTCCGTATTTTGGGAAATTTGTAATGGTCTGAACTATAAAAACAAATTTAATTGGAGTAAAAGAGACAATAAAATTGTACTACGGAAAAATACAGTAATTTGTGAGAGGAAAAGATAAACAAAATAAACAAAAAATGTCATTTGACATATTCGGTTTAGTTTGTTTTTTTGTACAAAAAAAAAATATAAATTTATAAAATTTGATATTGATAAGCAACAATATAATAACTAAATATAAAATTTTAAAATATTTTTTTGGTATTCATAAACAATAAGAATAGAATTCGAATTGTTTTTTGTAAAACACTTGTAAAAAATTTTCCTTAGAGTGACAATATTTATTGATTTTATTATTAGGAAGGATCGATTTCGAAAATGTATTTCTTCTTCAGTTCCTTTTTTTACAACTAATACGCTTTTCTCAAAATTACGCTGCTTATATACTAATCTTAGGTCTAATTTATTGTGCTCCTCCTACTATGGTTAGTGTTGTCTATAATTAGATCGTAAATCCTGTTGGTTTTGGTATTCAATTTGTCATTTAATAAAATGTTGCCAATAAGGCCACTAATCAACTTTACCACAGCATCCACATACAGGATAGCCAAGCACATCAACGCCATGCTGAAGGAGTATATAAAGCTAGAAAGTAACTATTCCTTAATAAATAACCTAGATTTAGTAAATAAAATTAAACATATAAAAATACCGAACAATAAAATAACCAATTAACCAAAATAAGCAATAAAAATACCGAATTAATTTAATTTAATTCAAGCACCACAGAAATGGTAAACTGAACAAATAATGATAAAAGTTTATTAAAACTTCCACAATTTGTTATTTATATTGAAAATAAAAGAGATTTTTATTTCTATTTTAATTTTATTTGTAGCAAAAGAAATTAGCACAACTTGACGCTTTGTTATTTTGGCAGGATGATGATGAATTGCTTCCACATCCGCCATATTCTCCAGACATAACCCCTGCGACTATTTCCTGTTTTCGAACTTGAAGAAATGGCTCGGCGGAAAGAGATTCGGTACTAATGAGGAGATCATCGATGCAACAAACGCCTATTTTGAAGGGTTGAAGAAATCGTATTATACAGAAGGGGTCGAAAAATTGGAAAAACGTTGGACTAAGTGTATCGAGCTAAAAGGTGACTCCGTTGAAAAATAAATTTTTTTTCAGCCGAAAATATTATTCCTTGTTTCATTTTTACCAGACTTCTCACTCTGCCCTCGTAGTTTTAGCAACTTATCAAAATTGATTTAATAACGAAAACCCTAATAAAATACAACAACGTGCTTGAAAGAGAAACGCGTCAATTATGTGGGATGAATAGGAATATTTAAATTTATTTAAAACAAAACTTTTATAAATTTTACTGAGAAATATAAATCGATGAATTATCGATACCAACAACCATAAATGATTCAACATTCACTAGAATAATTATCTAATGTGCTAGTAGCAAAATGTCTGCAATATTTATGGATATACGATATATTTGATTTAATTGGTTTTCTGAAAAGAGCTCGTGGCAATATCAATCCAGTGCGATTCTAGAATACAAAATGAATTTTTTAACGAAAACTTTGGTATCAAAATATTGCACGATTGCACATAAAAAATACTCTTTTAAGTTACATTTTGAAATATGTAAATTATTTTACTAATGGATGACATTTTAAGTGTTTGAAAAATGTATGAAATTTTTATTTGAATCGATAAATGAATTTATCGTTGTTACTGCCACGTAACGGCTACGACTACGTTTCAAGTGGTCTGTAGCGGCTCAAAATTCCTTTTCACTTCGTGGCACTCCTCGTATCAAGCATATTTATTCTCCACGCCGCTTAATTACGAGGAATAGCTCGTTTTGCTGAACAGAGCTATTTCGCCATCTACATTATCGGGAAGTCAAGCAATTACACGAGAAAAAGACATGAGAAACGAAAACAGTCAGTCGGGTCTTAGAAGTTAATAAAAAGTGAAAGTGGCGCGAACAATCGTCCACCATTGAAGTAAAACTTACGATTTTTATACCGCTGATCTTAGAGATGTCCACAGGTTCTCACCCAGATTTTCGAATAGATTACACAATATTCCACCGTTATAGTGATTGGCATCCGATTCTAATGGGTTTTGCTATGCCTATAATAGAATTCATGTTTTCATTTGTACTGCCATTACCAGAGATGTCTACGGAATTTCGTCTACATTTTGCGACAACTTATAATACTTTCTGTCTATGGAGTGAAAATGGGTCAATTGTAATGAGAAATTTGTGTAATCTATTTGAAAATGTGGGTGAGAACCTGTAGACATCTCTACGATCGGCGGTATAAAAATCGTAAGTTTCTTGTCCTGGACTTGTAAATATATTTAGCTATTTCTTTATTAAACTTGAAGTTTCTAATATCTATAAAACGTAGTAAAACCCATCATAATTTTATCATATTTACTATAGACTCAGTAGATATAGAAGCCCCGTGGACATCTCCAAAATTGGCTAGAATATTATTTGAAACCCGTCAAAAATGCTCAATTTCTAATATAATTTTCAATAGAACGAAACTCAAAAATATACTTTACTTAAATCTTAGTAATAGGTATATGCTTTACCTTCTCTAAAATGTCAGATAAAATCTGTAGATATTTCTAGATTCAACGGCACAGCATTAGTCCAATTTTATTTTGAAAATAAATTGCAATAGGAAAAATAACAAATTTAACAGTGTAGTTTTTATTAATTTTTTTAGGACAAACTCACTATCATAAGTCGCCCAGTTTTTAAGATGATGCAAGTTCTGGAAAGGCCCAAAATAATAGCACCAAGCAATTTATGTAGTATTTGTCTAAACTCTAAGCACAACAAATTTTCATGTCAAAGTAAGGAAACCTGTGTGATATGTCAAAGAAGGCATAACACATTGCTGCACACAAGGGAGGTGACAACACCACAACGCTCCATTCCGCAAAAAACAACAACGAAAAATGCACTGTACAGAATAAGTTGTCCTTGTTACCTACCGCATTGATCAACGCTACAAGTTGCATCGGATATCCGGTAAAATTACGTGCACTAACAGATGCAGGCTCTCAGTCATCATTTACCATGCGGGCAGGTACGGAACAACTCTACCTGGAATTGGAGGAATGAAAACTAATAAAATAAATAATAAATTACACATAACCATTTCACCGCATTGCCCATCGACATACAAGCAGGTGGTGGAAGCGTTAATCTTACCAAATTTAACTGAGCAACTACCCACAACGCCAGTAAAGGGTCTTAACAAATCAACTTGGAGGGAGCTGGCACTGTCTGATCCAAATTTTGACTTACCTGGTCCAATTGATATGATTTTAGGAACAGAGGTATACGCCAACATCTTGTTAGACGGTGTAATAACAAAATCACCATACCAACCAATAGTCCAGAAAACTGAGTTGGATGGATTCTCCTGGATCCCACGACAGAATCAGGATTAACGTCAAATTCAATATCTCTGGTAGTACAAAACAACCTAGACGTGCAGCTGCGACAATTCTGGGAAATTGAAGAGCTACCCCTGGGAAAATCATACTCAGAAGAAGAAGAGATGAATGAGCAACGGACGACATGAGGTCATTATACCGTTAAGGGATAAACTGGAAATAACTCAAGGAAATGTGCGGTTTCAAGAGTAATTATTAGTATTAATTCAAGGGTAACAAGAATACCATAACTTTATGAATGAATACATAATGCTGGAACATATGGTTCCGGTCAATTCAGAAGATGCCAAAGGGGAAACATGTTACGTACCTCACCATGATGTGGTCAATCAGTCAAGTACAACAACCAAGGTGAGAGTAGTCTTTGATGCATCAATGAAGACAACAAACGGGATCAGTCTCAACGATATCCAGCTAGTAGGTCCAACAATACAACAAGATCTGTTCTCTATTATAACAAGATGGAGGAAATATAAATACGTACCCATCGCAGATATTGAGAAAATGTACAGGCAAATCCTGGTAACAACAACGCAACAGAACTTACAACGGATATTATGGGGAGCTGATCCAGTCGGGCAAATTAACGCGTACAAGTTACGAGCAGTCACGTATAGTGCCTCGTCTGCTCCATATTTGGTCACTAGAACTCTAAAACAACTTGCCATAGACGAGCAGGATAATTATCCAATTGCTGCTGAAATTCTGTTGAAGGATTTTTATGTCGACGATGTTCTCTCTGAAAAACGCTACATAATGGAGGTTTCAAGCTGAGAAAATGGGCATCGAACAACAGAGCCATAATGGAGGGTATCCCTGAAGATCAAAGGGAGTGAAAAACCACACGCATAAATAAGGACCATGGATCCATAAACACGTTACGAATATTGTGGAATCCCCAACGAGATGAATTTGAGTTCCAGGTCAACATGGAACCCATGACAATAGTTCCAACAAAACGATCCCTTATCTCGGAGGTATCCAAGATATTCGATCCGCTAGGATGGTTTTCCCCAACAATTATTATAGGAAAACTATTGTTACAGCAGTCATGGATAAGGGGATTATCATGGGATGAAGAACTACCTGAGGAAATGAAGAAAAAATGATTTCAAAATAAAACTACGTTCAGCTAGCTGCAAAAAATTAGGATTACACGATGGGCTCATACCAAGGACAAGGGCGAAAATTTAGAGCTGCATGAGTTTTGTGATGCATCGGAAGTAGCTTACGCTGCAGTAGTGTAGTGCAAGGTGACAGATACAGGAGAATAAACAATTACACGTATGTCCGGGAAAACTGAGGTGGCCCGCATAAGTCAGAAACTAAGTCTTCCAAGATTAGAATTTTGTAGGGCAGTACTGTTAGCGAAACTACTGAGACAAGTTTCAGAGGCCATGGGAATCCAAAACGTTAAAATACAAGCCTGGACTGACTCGACCATTGTTCTGGCCTGGCTGCAAGGACACCCTAGCAGGGTTTCTCAAGTAGAAAACTGTCGTAAAACGAAAATTAGAACATCGCAGATTCCTGATATCCTCAGCCCTGCACAATGGAAACATGTAAAATCAAAAGAAAATCCCGCGGATTGTGCAACTCGTGGCGTAGATCCTGATAAGCTGGGTGATAATAAATTATGGTGGTCCGACCCGGATTGGCTTAGGAGTAGTATCGAGCCACCATCGAGTAACGGAAAAACGGAGACCGAGTTAGAAAAAAACGTCAGATACTCTTTGCATCATAAGCACAACTACAACAGAACCGGAAATATTAGAAAGGTTTTCCTCTCGCACAAAAACAATTCGAGTACTCGCATAGATTTAGCGTTTCTTTCTATTGAAATAGCCACCATAAAAGTGAAAACGGAAGGAGGCACTAACAGCTTCTCCATTTAAGGACGATATAAGAAAGTTAAAGGAAAAAGGGTTAGTGGGCTCCAAGAGTAAAATTCTCTCCTTACATCCACTTCTGGACACGAACGACTAACCTTCGCATCGATAGTGTTGTTTATGAGCTTTTTGGATGTGTCAACCGATTTGAAGGGAAACAACTGTCCCGGAATGCAATTTTGAATGGACACGTTGAGATGATCGACATGTTAATTTTTTGACGCCAATATGGTTTTCTAAGTTTTGCATTATGTTCGGAAAAACACGATGAATGAGGTCTGCCTTTGATTCGGTCAACTGGTGGAAATCAGTGGGCAATGTGATAAAATCCGGTCGAGATGTCAACTGCGATTTTCCCATTACCAATGTCCAACAATTGCTTCGAAAACACATCTGCAGTTCGATTTGTTGCAAAAACACTAGCATGTTAGTCGTCAATCGGAGGATTTTCGTATGCCACCACAAATTTGATGATTCAAGCACGAGTTTAGATCGTCAGCTGCAGTTGAACGTGGAATAACAGGAAAAGTCTGACGAAAATTACCAGATAACAGAATCACGAAAATCTTTCAACATTCTGTTCAGCGCCTCCAGTGAACTTTTGTGGGCCATCGTAAATTCGTCTCGAACGATCAATTTGCATCTCTGAAGAATCTTTGCAGATGTGTTTCCTAATCAATTTTTGGTCATTGGTAATAGGAAAATCGCAGTTGACATCTCAACCGGATTCATCATCTATTCATTTCTGGCAGTTGGCCGAATTGAAGGCAGAGCTCATTTGATGTGTTTTTTCGAACATAGCGCACAACTTAAAAAACCATAATTGGCTGAGCAAACGAGTCATATTGGCGCGAGATCAATGATCTCGACGCGACCATTCAAATTTTATTTTCGGGACAGAATCGGTTCCATTCAAATCGGTTTACACAGTTTTAAACCAGGATGAAGTAGACAACTATCCTACTGAATTCTTGAATTCGTTGGAGGTGCCTGGATTACCATCTCATGATTTGCAATTGAAAGTAGCCACAGTCATCTTCATGTGGCGTAACATCAATCAACCTCGACTGTGTAATGGAACAAGACTGGTTGTAAAAAACGTAAGTACAGGGAAAATATAAAGAAGAGGATGTTTTGATTCCGCGCATCCCGATGTTTACAACGGATTTGCATTTCGAGTTCAAACGTAAATATAAATGTAAACAAATGAAACTCAAACAATATTGCCACACTCAATGAATTTGGCTCAATGAGTTGGAAGGTTGATTGGGACTCATAACCGCTTATGAAGAGACACAATCAAATCAATTTTAGGTGGTACGAAGTTCATTGGATCATCTAGTGAATAATAATTTCAATTTATAAAATAGAGGAAATTTTTCAAAACAGTAAATTGTGGTAAAAATATAGTTCTTTCTGAATATGCAAGGTGATCATCAAATATTTGAGGATTAGGAAAATGTTTTATGGCCACTTTGAAATAAATTTTTAACCTAAAAACCCATCATTTTTAGTAACTAAATTGGATTTTATGAAATAGGACCGATTGTGATCAAACGTTACAAATCTTAAGGTCAAAACAAACAGCCTATATACATGGTGCACCATCTGTTAGTCCTTTTTTCATTTGTAGATAAAACAAATTTTGGGATGAAAAGGCAAAATTTTTTATTGATAAGGATAGGGTTCTAGATTATTTATGTATGAAAAACAATATCGTCCATATGCCCACCACGGCTTAATCTACAGATGAGTTTTTCTAATAAAATCTGTTTTAAGTTGTTGAATTGTTTTTGGATGGACCTTACCTTTCAAATAACCCCACAAAAAATATTCAAGTGATCTTAATTCCGCGCTTCTTGGTGGCCAAGGTACTTTACAATATCTTGAAATTATGCGATCAGCAAATTTTGTTCACAATAAATACCTGACGATATACCTGAGATTGCGTTAAGATCTCTAGGAATATCTCATATGGTTTAAGAATTTGTGTTATATTTGGTCAGAATACAAAATCCTCTAAACTGTTCCCATCCCTGATTGTTTCTAACTGATATGGTTTCCAACTAACACCCCATATACCTGAGGTTGTGTTGAGATCTCTGGAGTATCTCAGTTGGCCTTATAATACTAAATTGCATGAATTGTTTACACCCCTGGATGGGGAGCTCTGAATATTTTTTCTAATAACTATGGTCCCCTTCTAACACCTCATACACATGAGGTTGTGTTAATATCTGTAAGGATATCTCAGTTGGCCTAATCATTTTTATTATATTTGATCATAATGCAAACTTTTATTAAAAGGGGACATTTTGGGACATCCCCCTCTCTCTGGATGGGGAGCAACTGAATATATTTTTTAACTGATATGGTCTCCAACTAACACCCATAAACCTGAGGTTGAGTTAAATCTGTAGAGATCTATATTTGGTCATAATACAAAACCCTCTAAACTATTCCCACCCCTGGATGGGAGGGAGGCTCCTGATAATTTTTTCTAACTGACATTGTTTCCAACTAACATCTCATGTACCTAAGGTTGTGTTAAGATCTGTGGAGATATCTCAGTTGTCCTATCAATTTTTATTATATTTGGTCAAAATATTAAATTGTATAAATTCTCCCCACCGCTAAATGTCTATCTTCTGATTATTTTACCTAATTGACATGGATTCTAGCTTACACCTTATATATCTGAGGTTTTGTTAAGATCTCTAGGGATACCTCTTTTTCGAGAATTCTTAAAAGATTGTTTTATCTACTATATTTTATAACTTGTTGGTTAGAACTATGAATACTATTTATTTTTGATGTCTAAATATGAGCATCTTGAGAATTTTAAATAATTTTTCTTTGAATCAAATCAAAAATTTAAATAACTAGTCGAAATAAAGCGGTTAATTATTATTATTCAATTAATTTTAATAGGATTTAATAAATACATCCAAGAAAACTCTAATCTTCGATAATGTTCCGTCTTACTCAGGTAATATCACTAACACAATCACAATTAATGAAACTTGCAAAAAAGATTAGCATTTTCTTCACATTCGTCAGCTCTAGAACCAGGCTAGGTTTCAATGGTCCATCACAACCTATCAAAAAATTATGTGCCAAATCCCGCATCGGATGGGATGTAGCGCCAGAAATAAAAAATATTTTTTCTAAAGTGGCATACGAAAGTTTTTGAAACCTAATTAATAATTTATATTTGCATAGTTATACGAGTATTCCACTGTCATCGGGTCAGTGAAATGAAATATCGACAATAATAGATAAATATTTAAATTTAAATTTTATTTAAATAAGTTTAATGTGGTGGAATTTTAATAATACATAATAATCCGTACATACATATTCATATATTCCCTATCGATTAAAAATAAATTTCAATTTAACTAAATTGATACGTACCACTATATGGTAAATATTCAACGGTGTATTACAATAGTAAATGTAATAAAATAATAAATAAATATTTATCAAGAAATCGTACGTATTATGTTGAAGTATTTTTAACATATTTTCCAAAGTGCCAAATCACGGTAAATGTGGCAACGCATTGTGAATTACATCATTAGTTTTTTATTAGAATAGAATATTTCATAACATAGCAACATTTCTATCGCAATGGTTATAGATAGTTTTTGTGCTAAAAATTATTTATTGCGAATCGATATCCAATTGTCAGTTGTGGTTATTACCGAAAAGTGTATATCATGTTTTGTGTGTAAAAATCAATATAAAACGAAATTTGATTTCCTGTTAAAATAAAAAATATCGCCGCTGATTGGCGAAACAAGAACACAATGAAATATTGCTCTAGTGTGTTGGTTTAAATTCGAGACAAAACTGTTTGCGATAACGTTGGAGGTTTTGTCAACCGATGAGATCAATATAATACTAAAAATTGCACTATAAAGTGGTAAAAAATATCGTTTTTCTTTGCCTGTTTCAATCTGATGAAACCATGCATCAAAAAATTATAATAAATCCCATTGACCTGCAGCCACCCTGTATATACTCGTATATGTAAGCTAATAGTTACGAGGGACGTGGTTTTTTAATGTAAAAAAATGTGGATATAAATATCCATATCATTATTCAAATAATAAAAATACAATGTTCCTATGTGTCACAGTGAAAAGGGTTTATTTTTGGAATATACGGTTTGTATTATCCCCAAAAGACATTGACAGGAAATTTTGATTTCGAAACACCTTTAAGCTCCAGTAAAATGGAAACGCTACCTTGATTTCTGTGCTTTGAAAATACGTCATAGGACACATTTTTTTAAATATTTGAGACTAATGTATACTGATGTTGTATTAACTTTATAAAAGTTGCTTTCTAATTTTAAAATCGGCTCGGTCCACAAAATTTAACGGTAGAGTCCCATTATTAAAAAATAAATGTTTAAACTTATATTTAACAAAGAAATGATGTGATTTTATGTTTTGTTTATTTTATATCTGGCACGATCCTAGATAACAAAAAAATATCGAGTCGCTTAAATTTTCGTGTGTACATTTTAATTCACTGCAGAATATAGTCGTACTCGTAGGCAATACGTGGAAAATCAAGTAGCCTTTTATTTATTGCCATAATAAATGACAATCAGTTTTTTGCTCCAATCTATGTATTTTAAACAATCCTCTCTCATTAGTTGTCATTTGTGTTTGTTCTAATTAACATTGGTATGTAAATTTTTGTATTACATGTTTGCCAAGTTAATTGCCGGTGAAATTGATTCAATGGTTGCTAGCGCAAACTGAAATGAAATTATTGAATAAATGTTGTCAGCAATAACTTAACAGATACTTTACAAATATCAATAAACCAAAATTCACACACAAAATTGAATTTAAAAATAAATTAGTAAATTATGGATTAGTTTGAGGACTAACAAATAAAATTATTACGATTCAATTTATTTGGGTAAAGAATACAATAAAATAGTAATTTTTAACAAATAGCAAATTTGGGATTTTTTCTCACATTTTCTTATTTTACCAATTTCCTTATTAGGTTTTTATTCGTTTACAAATCCTTTAAAATTAAATTCGGTTCAGTACATGTTAGGTGGTTAGAGCTCCTCCAAGCTATTAATTCGGTAAAAAAGTAAAGAACCAAATTATCTTTACTGATTTTTTTAAATTAAGAAACACAAATTATTTATTTTAAATAAATATTTTTAACTTATATTTTTTTCACATCATTTTTGCGCAAAAACAAAATAATGAACTGTCTTTTCAAAGCTTGCTAAGCAAAATACTATTTTTTTTTAAACCAACGCACACTACAAAATTCTAACCTAGAGTTGGTTTATAGTCAACTAACTATTCCGATGCTAGAAAATTAAAATAAATTTATTTAAGAATTTGATACAAGGTACAAACCGCCACAATACTCCTCTCCCAGAGAGATCGAAGATCTATCGACAATGTAAGAATCTGGTAGGAGTCCTGGAGACACGACCCGGTCTTGTAATTGTTTTAGTACTTGGTGAAAGATCAAAACGAACCTTTTTGCGAACTTTCGCTTCCTCGGTAGATAATTTAGATCCGTGAGCCGAAATAATGAGTTCTGGTTAAATCAGTCGGTAAAATCAATCCAGTTTGTCTAGTTAGTGTGTCCGTAATTTGTGATTGATTGTCAGAATAACACGTCCGTTCAGATCCAAAGTGTAAAATTTGTCTGTACCGTCGACAACCAAATATGGTCCAGTATATTGTGGTTGCAGTGATCTGCGTCTGCATCATACCGTAAGAAAATGTGTGAGCAAGTCAGCAGATCTTCACTGATGAAAATTTTGTCCGTAGTGTGTCGTCTTAAGTTCGTAATAAAGCCTGATTGTAAAATTTGATTGTTCGTAGTATCTAAAAATGTTCCAGGAACTCGAGTTGTACATCCGTAAACCATTACAGCTGGAGTAGCATTTAGTTCGTCACTGTAAGTCGTTCGTAGTCCAAGTAAGGTTGCAGGAAGAATACTAGCCCAATCAGATCGGTCGTAGCACATAATGGCAGATTTGACGACTCGATGCCATCTCGATCATGCTATTACATTTCGGATTGTAACTAGTTGTTCTCCTGCGTTCAAAATCAAGAAACTTAGCCAATTCGTGAAACAGTTGTGATTCAAATTGCATGCCTTGGTCCGTGGCAATGGACTCTGGAACACCAAAGCGAGCTATCCAATGCGAATAAACAGCGAAAACGACGATTGCAGCAGTTATATTCGGAACCGGAACCGCCTCAAGCCAGCGGATGTACCTATCAATCAATGTAACGCAACGCCGTTGATTAACTGGCAAAGGACCAATGATATCGAGGTGAACAATCGAAAAGCGTTGAGAAGTTAATTTATAGTTAATGAGTGGAGATTTTGTATGTCGAGAGATTTTAGCCTTTTGGCAAGCTACACAACTTTGAGCCATTTTCTGAACGGCTTTCTTAATCGATGACCAGATGACATTCTGGGTCAAAAGTTTGATTATAAAAAGCCTCGAAAAATTGTTTTCGGAAATCAAGGGGAAGGAATGGCCTATGCGTATTGATAGAAATAACGCAATAAATTAATTTTTTTGAATTGAAAGAAACGGGAAATTTCTCGAGTGTAAGAACAGAGTTACTCCTTAAAATTTCTTAGCATAATAAATACTTTCGGGAATGGAAATATGATAAATGCGTGAACGAGAACATGCGACAACGTTATCTAGACCAGAGATGTACTGAATATCGGTCGTGAATTGACCAATGCAATTTAAGTGCCGAAATTGACGAGGAGATGTCGAAAATGTTTAATCCCCGAATAAGCCGTGAGTAGGTCACGATCATAAGCACTATATCTTTCTTGCGCATCACTGAGATGTACTGAAAAGAAACCGAGTGGTTGCCAAGTGTCTGCTGAACCACGGTTCCAATCTCCGTATCGGAAGCGTCAACCATGATAGCCAGAGGTGCTGATGACGATGGATGAATAAGTAATGTAGCGTCCATAAGTTTAATTTTTCAGTTATCAAACGCTTCAATAGCCACCGTTGACCATTGTATTGGAACTCGACTGTTCTTAGTGTAACCTTTTAGGTAGTCGTTCAACAATTCCTGGTCAGCAGCGGCACCCGGAATGAAGCGTCGATAAAAGTTAATCGTGCCTAAAAAACGTTTCAGTTGTTTAATAGTCTGTGGTCGTTCGAAATCATTGATGACTTGAACCCGTTCATGCGTCGGTAATATACCTTGTCCAGTTACTAAATAATTCCGTTTTTTGAGAAAACGCATTTGTCCACATTTAAAACCAGTCCATGTTCTTCTAATTTAAAAAAATAATTTTAATATGTTCAAGATGTTCATCATAATTTCGAGAGCCAATGAGCACGTCATCCAAATATACAAAACAGAATTCGAGTCCGCGTAATGCTGCATGCATAAGACGTTGGAACGACTGTGCTGCATTCCTAAAGCCGAAAGGTGTCGAAATTGCTGGTTTTGGAATATACGTCGATTCAATAGGAATGAATGGTAAGCGTGGACAATGTCTATCGTTGTGAATATATGTAGTGCAGCCTTTGAGTCGTTGTGTAAAGTTTTGAATATGTGTAATCGGATACCTGTCTGGAATTGTGACTTTATTTAACGAAGGAAAGTCTTCACACGGTCTCCAAGTTCCATTCTTTTTGAGTACTAAGTGTAGTGGGCTAAACCAAGGGCTGCTACTAGATCGACAAATCCAGAGTTTCATCATGTTTTCGAATTCTGTCTTCGCGATAATGAATTTGTCCGAAAAGTCAAGTCTTAAAAATTTAGTCCCGTACGTATTTACCGAAGAACCGTTCGCTGCGAACAACCTGAATGATGGGTCAGGTCAACCCTTGAATTCCGAGCAAAACGGGGTGGTAAGACTAAGACATCTACACCTGTATCTATTAAAAAATAAGCCAGAAGAAAAATTTCGTAGATTAAAAGGCGGCTAGTTTTACTTATGTCATTGCACACCGCCATTGTGAATGACAACTTATGTTTTTGAAACATTATTATCGGAGTTATTTGATACGAATTTACAATTTGGTTTATATTTTAATGCCTTTGTGCCGAAATGATGATGATAAAAGCAAATGAAATTATTCTCAGCCGAAGGTTTACCATAAAATGTATTGAAAGAATTTCGAAAATTTCGCAAGTTTTTCCGTGAATAATTATTTATAAAATTTGATCGCGAATTGTTACGCCTGAATTTAACGTGAATTTAAATTAGATCGTGATCTAGAATTTTGATTAACAATTTCAGCAATTGCCGATAGCAATATTTTTTTGAATTCTGGAAGTTTATTGTCTAGTGAAAAAGTGGAATTTGGATTATAAGAACAACATGCAGATGTCTCGATTGAATTTAATTGCATCTGAGTCTTTGTCTCATGCATATTGTCAGCCCGTTCTGCAAGGACTGACAGAGAGACGTCGTTTTCGAATGGTAAAAACACCTGTTGAACTGACTGGTGCAATCTCTTCATCCAAAATTGACGAAGTGTCTCGTTTTTAATATTGTCACCCACATTCAATTTCATTAAGCTCAACAATTGTGACGGCTTCCTGTCCCCAAGTGTCAAGCCATGTATCAGATTACTAAGCTTCAACTTTCCTGATTCACCAAGTACCCGAATCACCTCAGCCTTGAATGTAGAATAAGGTGTATTTCACTTCGGGCTAGTGATAATATATGCAAATGTTTCATGGAGTCGTGAATCCAGAATGCAGTGGCTGTGTGGGTTTGAAAGCCACTCGAGCAACAAGTCCAGCACCGGAAGGCAAATTAATATTTGATTGCGAAATCTTCGTGAGACAGCCTTGATAACAGCATCATTAATAAGACTAGCCAGCTGAGCGGGCGTTAACGAAATTTTGGACTGCTCTGTTGTACCGCTGCTTGATGCTGCTGACGAGTCTGACTGATTCGTCGATAAAAGGGAACAAAACAAAGCAAAAATAAAAAAATATACCGAAAACATAAATATTGAAAAGGCGAAATATATTTTAATTAAGAATAAATTTAAAGACAAAAACACTATTTATGAAATAAGATATTTTATTAGCTCCCGCACGGTAAATAGTTAGTTGAGTACTTACAATTTGTTATTTTCCTGATGAAACAATTATTACAAATCAACGATTCGATAGCGATTGCTCTCTCCCAAATACCAAAAGTACCTGCTGGCCTTACGTCCTCCAACGTGACATGGTTTTGGATGACATGGTGTCGGTACTAAATATATTCGATGAAGCTAACAATAAAATTTCGGGCAATTATGTGGCAATATTTCTAATTATACCTCTTGTTTAGTAGTAACGTTACCCTGACTTGCTACAATTTTAGACCCAAGAATGAAAAAAGGAGGTTTCCAATCACAAGAAAATGCTAAAGGTGCTACACAACTACTGCAAAATGAGATGACGATATATGTAGGCGTAAACCAAACTCACAGTACAACAGCTACATTAGCACGGAATGATGGGGGAGATCCAGAGTTAACGATAGATCATGTACAAACCACCTCTACTTTGAAATTTTTATTCGGGTTTATGGACCGCCGCATTGCGGAGAAAAATAGGCAACGTACTGAGAATGTGGATAATATAAATATACTGCGACAGTATCTAGAACGCGCTAATGCAACGTCTGACACGAATCCATTATTAGGTAAGAGGAACCAAACGTGGAAGCTTTGGTTGTAAATCCTATACTTGTTCCAATAATCAAACTTTTTTTTTTAAGTGAATGGTGCTGAATCGCTTCAAAAGTGCGCAAAAAAATTCTTAGCGCTTCAGCGACATTAGTTCCATCCGAGAGAATATTCAGTAAAGCAGGACAATTAGTGTCGGACCGACGCTCAAGGATTAAAGCCAAAAATCTGGATATGCTTATTTTGATTAACCAAAATAATTGGTTAATTTAAGAAAATTATAGTTCAGTTATTGAATATTGTTTATTTTGTTCCTTTATTTTATTTTGTGTGCCTGAATTTGTTTATTTATTTGAAATAAATACATTTAGTTTATATTTTATTTCGTTCCTACACCAAATTAAATTCTTTTTCTTCTTCAATATTGAAAGTCCTTTAACAGTTCTTTTAAAACACATAGGATCAATTTTTTTTATTGTTCTGGAGTGGAAACGATAGTTATCGATAGTTCAACTTCAACACCACCAGAGGTGGAGAAATGTCGACTATCGACATTTCTCCACCTCTATCAATCTTGAATTCAAATTCCGTAGAATATTTATACGATATGAAAACGAAATGAAAAAGAAATAGTGAAACGGATATGTGTATGAGGAAATCTAGTGCAGTAAATCTAAGTAGAGAGTATTCTCTCGTACATACTCATACTCTTCTAGAACGAGTTGACCGTATGATAATGATTCAAAAATAAAACGCTTCATTTTTTTTCTATTCCTAGCTATCCACATAACCTAGTTTTTCTTTATTTATTAAGGTGTAACTCGTGAGATTGGGTGTTTTTATTTAAAACAAAATTAAAAATGTGTTTAAATCTATAATAAAAGTGCGACATTCTGTCAAAATTAAGTAAAAGTGTATCTTCAGTAGTTTTAGCGGCCGAGTATAAATGTATTAAGTCAACAATAACACGGATAAGAAAACCAAAAAATGCAATTACAAAATATGCCAATTCGCCAGTGAGATCGACATATTCCAATCTCTGCTGATATTTTAATGAGAAAGACTAAAGTGTTACATGTTAAGATTCAAGAACAAAACACCGGTGAGTTTAAAGCCAGCAACGGTTAAAAATTGGGGAAAAATTATCAAATAAACCTAACGGTGTCTACAGTATTAAAACCAAATTAAGTTGCGTCTAAAGTTTGGATTTAACTCCGGACCAAGTATGCGGCCGGATAAATTGAGTTTATTTTGAAGGATTCATTAAAAAAAGAAAACGCTCGATACTAGTATCCTATGAGAAGATCCCAACGCTGCCGATTAGCTGTCGTCACTGGTAAGCGTTTTTCTGGTTGAAACAATGATACGAGGAGCTTATGATCCGTCAGCAGGATTAATTTTCTGTCATATAGATATTGATGAAACGTTTTACAGTCATAGACGATCGAAAGAGCTTATTTCTCTCATTTTAACGGTTATAATAATTAAGCTTATCAAGAAAAGCTTGCAATTCTTTCAAATTTGTAGGCCGGGGCACCTGTTCAATCGATTGAACTCTTCGGGATGATAGTCGGATTCCAGATTCATCCAAAACATGCCTCTAAAGGATCGCTAAAATATTGCTGGCGCACTAGCTATTCCAAACGGAAATCTTTGGTACTGGAATTGTCCAAATGTAGTGGAAACTACCACCGGATCTTTCCGGCGCTTTTACGCGCTGAAGTAACTCCTCAAATCTCGGAGTTGGACACTGGTCAACGTAGAGTTGAGAGTTTACTGTGACCTTAAAATCTCCACAGATTCACAGTGACGTTTGCCAGCTTTACGGACAACAACGTCTGACTAACTGTTCAAAAATTTCACATTACCGTTCAATTTACCTCGCACTGGCACCCAAATATTACCATAGGTGCTCAATCTTGTATTCAGGATCGTGACATTCGGCTGTTGATCCAGTGTCAACTAAAAATTTGGGAGGCTTGCAGTTAATTTCTATCGTCACGAAAAAACATTTACCACAACTCTTCATCAAATTTGACTGGTGAGAAAATTCTTGTGTTGGTTTGGATTCCAAACTTCATACAATACAAACGGTTCCAGTTCATACTCGACCACATTGTCCCTCGAATGGATTTCCTAAAATGAAGACTTTCTGTTTGCTCGAAATTTCAACTCCGATTGGTTTCTCGAACAAGTTTCTGAAATTTTGAACAAAATCTTCAATTATTATCAGTTACCTTATTATTGGCCCTGTGTTTGATTAACTAATTAATCTGCGATAAGAAAAAAATTTGTGGTTAATAAAGTAATCAGTACAATTCGAAGTACTAATTTTACAGTAGAACCTTCATCATCCCTATATGTCGTATAACTTTTTGTCCAAATTTGATGAAGGACATAACCTCCCGAATTTATTATACTTAGGTACAGGTTTTCTAAAATTGAAGCGAAAATAAAGATTTATGGCTACACAAGATGTATTTCTCACTTTTTAAATGATCGCTCTGGTAAGATGTATATATTTACATTCATGGTAAAAGAAATTCGGGTGTTGGCCATAACATTTACACCCCACCATTTTTTTTGATAATTTTCGTAAAGATGCCAGAAATAAAAATTGTATACAAATATCGTTTTTGGATGCCTCCCGATTTTCTATTTAACAAGGTACTCGTATACTCTCTTTAATTTTAGAATATCTGGTCACCCTAATTTAATTTATTTTTGCTTTTTAATTACGAGTTTACAGCGAGGGTTGTTTTCTTTGTACAGAATTGTGATGAATAAATGTAGCAAAATGTTGGTTTCACAGTTCAAAAAAGTATAAATATTACTAAGACAGCATATAAATACATTAGTGTATACGCTTACAATACTGTTCTGAAAGAATATTTGCTCGTAACTACAAAGAAGATGATGTAGGTCGTCAAAACGTATTTGTATTTATAAAAATGAAAATGCACAGCACAGCACATTAAATACTTCGCTTTGAAATTTTATCAATTTACTCAATTGAATTATTTCAAATACAATGATGTTATTTTTCACAGCAGTGTGTGTGTGTGTGTGTCCTATAAATGTAAAGAGAAAATGATTTCTTTACACACACACACACACAACATCAATTTTGCCACATGTTTATTCAATCAATCATAGACAATGATAAAGTTGTGCGAGAGCTTTTGTGAAATTTATGAAAATTGATTTATATTTACAAATAATAAAATATTTTGTGGATAAATTTTATGTCACAATTTGAAATTACATTTGAAAGAAATATTATTATCACCAACAGCCGGAAAATGATTAATGATTGTTGATTGAAAGGTAGGATTTAATATTAGAAATTGTTTTCATATCCTTTCACCCTTTATGTCTCTTTGACGAAAGAGACGATTGGAACAGTGTAATCTTAATATTTTTATAAACATATGCCATGCCTTTATTATAATGGAATATAGGGAATTTTATCTCACAGCTTCAGGATCAATTATTAAATCTTTTAAATCTCAACAGTAATATAAAGTTAAATGTTAGGTCCGTTTGATAACGCCCCTCGTGAATTTGTAGCAACCTCAAGATAAATTTTAAAATTGTTATGGGTAAACGGACGAGATTTGTGCTGTATACATACTTGAAACAAACTCGTATATAACAAACATTACATATGAGTAAATGGTACGTCGGTACATAATACAATTGTTTATGGTTTTCGATTTGTATTTTCTTTCTACCATGCTTTTGGCAACCATACTAAAACAAATACCGCACCCGAATTCCCATAAGTAGTGGCCATTTCATAAATGTATTTTGAACCATGATATTTTTTTAAAAATTGTTTTACTTGTTGGATTTTAATTGTATTTGTATTACTAAAAATACAGACAGAAACCTCTACAATTAAAACTTTAAAAACAGAATATTTAAATATGAGAATCAGTGGATATTATGTTAACCAAATATGTAATGGGATGTGGTGCGGACGAAGATAAAGCCAAATACATATTATGTTTACATACCCGAGTATGTATCAATTTTAGAGATTATTGCTCTCATTTGAATTTCTGAATTGCTGCATGTACATTTAAAACTTCATAAACTTTAAAGACTACAGAAAGTTTCCGAGAAATTAAAAATGGCAAAAAATTGTCCATTCCCTAAAAAGTGTAAAATTATACTTTGAAAAAAAAAAAAAAAAAAAAAAAAAAAAAATTGTACAAAACGAAAATAATTGTTGAAACAAATATTACTGCATATTACGAGTAGCAAGCTCATTCGTCATAAACATGTTTCTAAACCCTTCCTTATGGGTTTAGAAGCCAACATATTTATGTGGTGTGACGCATCATAGAGATGTCTACGCTTACCGGTGTTAAATATTTTCTATATGTCAACATCGAATTTAAAAATTTCGTTGAATTGTCAGTCAATTGTTGTAGATGTAATGCAATTTTACATTTGAGAAGCTGTCGCATTACTATTGGATTTTGGATGTTTTATTTATTACTATAATGTATGATTAAAATGTTGTGATTTCAATAAAATCAATTAATCAATAATCTGATTTTCATTAGAAATAAGAAAGTTAGGCTTAATTCTATTATGTGCGTTTGTATTTAGAAGATCGTCGTATATTTCCCGACCGATATGAAGTTTTTACTAAATTTATCCTAAAACCATAGAATAAGTTTGTAAAAATGAAAATTTTCTTGTATTAAAATAGCATTCGGCTAATCAAAATATAAAATGGGGTACTGGTTGTATGCATGTTACCTCAAAACGAGACCACGATATATTTTGGATTATCTGCCTTTCCTTGTTACACAATATTGAAAACAAGTATTGTTTTGTTATTGTTTCCTTCATTCATAAAGTTTTCTTTTACTATACAGTCGAGTAAAAACATACGAACGATTTTTTTCTTGTTTTCAATGTTGTGTAACAAGGAAAGACAGATAATCCATAATATATCGTGGTCTCGTATTGAGGTAACAAGCATACAACCAGTATTTTATGTTTTGATTAGCCTAATGCTATTTTACAACAAGAAAATTATCATTCTTATCTATGTTTTCTATGCTAAAACTACAAAAACAACATATTTTACAACTGTATATGTAATAAGAGAACATTTAGGCGTTATTATTAAAAAAGTAGTTGATTTCAAACTGGAAAAATATCATTATAAAAAATTTAGTTTTATAATCAAAGCTATTTAAATTATTAAACTATTAATTATTTAAATTATTTAACTATTTTATTCCAAAAATTACTGAAATTTAAAACATTACTTATCTAATATTTGTCCTGGATTGTACCTACCCCCTAATTTTGTTTATTTATTCAACTTTGTTGTAACACTAATTACATTTGCAGGTTTTTATCATTGGTTTCTTTGACAGCAAAATTAGGTAATGGTACTATCTGTTCACCCAAGCCGAATCATGAAGTTCTAATAAAATCTACACCCTCAAATTTGGTTCCGATCGCATCTACCCACCCATATTTCGCTAATAAGTTTACTTTAGGGTTAAACAACAGTGGATTTTCTTGAAACAAAAGCATGAAATCAGGTTTATTTGTGATTTAGATTTATTTCTGTAATTGGTTTAATATTTGTTTATTTTGTATGAATCCAGAAATATTGTGATTTAAAAAAAATAAAATAAATTTAAAATGTTATACGATATACATAATTTACATATCCTTAGGTTTATATGCTTACCTATAGATGCGTTACACTCTCAATTTTATTGATCGTCTGGCTGACAAAACGTACATCCTAATACTGATGAAAAAATTGTATGATGTTTATTAAAATCCTCGTGAATTTTTCTTTTGCAGTTCTGACATGGTATTGTTACATCACTTTGGTTCACAATTTTCAAAACACAGTAAACAGTTTTCCAAAACTGATTCAGACTTTTCTGCCATGATATTTTTAAGAATTCTCGGTATTTTCTCATGCCGTTTTCATATAGTTGAACATCAGATGAATGAATATCGCCCCGATTTGCATTGTTGCTTGTAAAGTCTATAGCGTACCAAGCTAATACACCACAGTTGAACCCATCTCTCTGCATCGCTAGGCTATAAGATGCTGAATTTTAAAATTTTTTAATTGAAGTACCCCAGGCCTGACTTATTCATTCACAAAATTTGGAGCTGTTTTTTGCTAATTTTGGATTACCCGGAGTTATTATCTGCGTTGTAAACAAGAAATGTAAATTATTAACAACAATTTAAGGATGCAGATTTTATTAGAACTTCATGATTCGGCTGGAGTGAACAGATATTACCATTACCTAACTTTGCTATCAAGGAAACCGATGATGAAAACTTGGAAATGTGTTTAGTTTTACACCAAAGTTGAGTAAATGAACAAAATTAAGGGGTAGATACGATCCAGACGAAATTTGGTTGTGTAAATTTTATTAAAACTTCACGTTTCGACTTGAGTAAACAGATGTTACCTTTACTAATAGCAGTTATCAGGAAAACAATTAGAAAAATATCGAACTGTGTGTAGTATTTTTAAAGTTTTAGTGAGTGCGGAATTTTTCATCCAAGCCAAATTTGAAGGAGTATTTCTCCATTTTATTAGAACTAATGAAACTGGCTGGCTGTTCAAGCATATCATACAAATACTCGGTTGTTCGCAAATATTCCATAATTTTAATTTTTTTAGAATCGCCTAAATGTTTGTAATTCACTAATACTGTCTAACTTTTTTGGTATTTTTTTATTTAGTATAAACTTCACATCTCTATATAAGCCTGTGAATTTTTTCCTAAAATATTACTAAACGCCATTTTTTTTATCTAGTATAAAATTAGGATAAACTTCACATGCATTACACAAAGCAAATCTAGTAACCCGAATTAAACAAAATTTGTGGCATAAAACGAAAAACATTTTGCATCGAAAAACATGTCGCATTCATACTCGAACGTTTATAATTAAAACATCAATAAGCTATGTGGCTTATTCCCACCGCGAATATGCAGAAATGCTTTTCATTTATAGCTTATGTAACGGCAACATCCGCGTAGCAGCAAGATAATACCAGAGACGATATCCAAATGGGAACGCTTTCCCGATTACAAAGTATCACGGTCCACGTTGGATCGTATTTTAAAAATAAACCCGTTGTACCCTTACCATGTGCAACGTGTACAAGACCTTTTACCTGCTGACCATGAAAAAGAGTGCAATTTTGTTAAGAAATATTTCGTCGATGCCAAGAAATTTTGCAGTTTTTTAAAAAAAAATTATGAAGTGACGAGACACGTTTTAAAAGGAAGGGAATATTCAATATCCATAATTTGCGCTATTAGGCCCGCGTGAATTCAAAACAGTACGGAGTAGTCAGTTTCAACATCAATTTGGATTGAACATGTGGGCGGGAATAGTCGACTGACTGATTGATGGGCCCATTTGATCCTTCACGTCGGTTCAACGAGTAGTCTATATAAATTTTCTACAAAATGAATTGAATGAATTACTTGATGACGTTTCTTTACAAACACATGGAAATATGAGGGTTTGATGGAAGGAGAGGGTTCATTGCATGGCCACTGCGATTTCCTGATCTTAATCCTTTAGCCTTTTTTCTGTGGGGTTATTATAAAGAGTTGGTTTATGAAAAAGTAAACCAAACCGATCAGGAGATGCGGCTACGTATAATCGAAGGGTCGAATATTATTAAAAGTAACGAACGTGCGTTTGGACAAATGTTTTGGCAAATGGTGGACACTTCAAACACTTATTATAATAAATTAAAGTTAACAGTAATTAGCTCAATTTTTAAAACTAACTTTATTATTTCTTTAGCTTTCGGAAACTTTTCGGTTCCATTCTCAAAAGAATAATAAAACAATTTTACAAAAAAATATTTTCTATACAAAATAAAAACGAAATCAAGGCTATCTAAAATGTAGCTATTTTTCTGTAGATATCGTTAGCTACTAGAAAAATATTTTTTTTTTTTATTTTAGCTAGGCAACAAATTTCGTATTTACAGAAAAAACTTCCTATTTCTTACAAAATTAATAAACAACATTAATTTACAATACAAATTTTAACTCAAAAATTCTAAAATTGTCCGATACTAAATTTCAGCTACCAAAATTATAGAATTATAGACTACCAAAATTAAAAAGTGTAGAATTACATATAGAAATTATGGCAGGGTTGAATTTGTTATTTATCCCAATAAATCTAATCTAATCCGCGGCATAAGTCGCAGTGAACTTCGGGGATATTTAATTGTTTAGTGTAAATGGAAATAATAATGTAAACAGACTAAAACCGGGTCTTGTGGATGTTTAAGTTAGTGTTTCTGTTCCTGTAGAATTAAGTGTTAATGGGCCTTAAACATCCACAAGACCCGGTTTACACTTTTTACATTATTATTTCCATTATTATTTCCATTATTATTTCCATTTACACTAATATCCCCGAAGTCGCAGTGATATGCCGCGGATTAGATTAGATTTATTGGGATAAATAACAAATCAACCCTGCCATATTTTTTTTATGTAACCCTACACTTTTTTTTTGTAATTTATATCTACATTTTTTTTTGTTAATTTGTGTAGCTACACTTTTGATAAATGTTGAAAAATATATTTTTTATTTTAGCTAGGCAACAAATTTCGTATTTACAGAAAAAACTTCCTATTTCTTACAAAATTAATACAATACAAATTTTAACTCAAAAATTCTAAAATTGTCCGATACTAAATTTCAGCTACCAAAATTATAGAATAAATCCTGAAATTGAAAGTACAAATTATTTATCATTACCTTACATAAAAAATCTTTTCGAAAAATTAAAACATTTATTTAAAAATTATAATTTCAAAATTATTGGTCGTTCAGCTACCAATTTAAATGATATTTTGTTTTCAAAATTAAAAGATCCGATCCCATTAAAGAAAGAGTCCAATTTGGTCTATCAAATAAAATGTAACGATTGTAACGTAATTTACACGGAGCAAACAAAACAGTTTATACGAGAACGATTTTTTCAACATATACGTGGTGCCACGGGAAGTTCGAATCAAATAAGTGCACTTTCGGAACATATTAGAAATACCAACTATAACATTATTTTGGAAGATGTATACATTTTAGAAGAACAAGGAAATTTCATGAAAAGATCTATTTTGGAAATGCTACATATAAAATCCTGTTCAAATTCTATTAACAAAATTACCGATTACGCTTATATTGGCAATTCATACGATCTATTTTTATAATTTGATTTTTTGCTTTTACACATTTCCAATATTAGTTAATATGGAAACAATTATTTTCATTTTAAGTTTTTTAAAGTCAAATTTTATTTTGTAAAGTGTTTTTTCTGTAAATACGAAATTTGTTGCCTAGCTAAAATAAAAAATATATTTTTCTAGTAGCTAACGATATCTACAGAAAAATAGCTACATTTTAGATAGCCTTGATTTCGTTTTTATTTTGTATAGAAAATATTTTTTTGTAAAATTGTTTTATTATTCTTTTGAGAATGGAACCGAAAAGGTTCCGAAAGCTAAAGACATAATAAAGTTAGTTTTTAAAATTGAGCTAATTACTGTTAACTTTAATTTATAATAAAAAGCTCATTAAACAGTTTTAACTTATTATAATATTTAAAATAAATAAAACATAATTTTGTAAGTGAAATTTTGTTAAGTACGTTTCTTAATAAACACCAACCACTTAATTTGTGAAAGAATTGATAAAAACATTCTGTTGTGACTATAGCCCGGTGTGTGATACTGGCGCCACTTTACACAGAGACTTTACAAAACCACTGTTTTTATTTGACAGAAGATAATATAGCTTACAAAAATGATCTTATTGGAAAGGTACACTCTTCTAGATCGTATTAAAAAGAAAGTTAAACAAAAGAACTCTTGCTTTTGTTAATCAATTTTTTGGTGGGTGTACACTACACAACACTACAGCAACACTACAACACTAAAAGTGGAATAACTTTTGCACCATCAAGAGTTCGAAAAAACTTTACTTAGCTGTTTTTGTTGGAAATGAGCTCCCCTATTACTACTTTGTGTGCTCGTCTAATTCTGGGACACCCTGTATATTTTATAGTATCGAATTTTTATGATCAATAAAGCTTCAGCCAATAATTACGTCATTTACGGATTAATGAGTCCAACATATACGCAACATATATTATTTACTACACACATAATAATTTTAACATTCTTTATTTATTTCTAGATTAACACATTATCCTTTTCTAATTGCAGGTAATTACAAATTTATGATAAAGGGACCATAAGCCAACATGTTAGAGTGAGTTCCACCACATTATATCTTTTTTATATTTATAATATTACGAGTATAAAATAAATATCTTCGTACAGTCATCTACTAAACCGATTATAGGTACATGAAAGCTGTGATATAAATATAAGATAAAGTCAATTATATTTGGATCGTACCATAATTATGCAAGGCACAATTAGGCAATTATTTAATTCGTATACAAAAGTCAGGTGTTTTTCTGCCATATTATTGTATTGTTCGTGTACATACTTTATCCAAGCCTTTTCATAATATGCTGGTAAGTTCTAGTAATGCCACTAAATCAAATATTTATACAAAATTCTCGCTATATTTTGTTGCTATTTCTAGTTTTTTGTGTTGCAACGTAAACGATTAAAGTTTAATCATGAATAATTCTCATGATACTTTTAATGAAACGTGTTGTGTCAGTTCTTCAGTTCAGTTCTGTTATTTCCCTACCTTTTTATATCACATTTATAACATGTCATAGTTTTTTTTTGTTTCACACACAACCGAACTAAATGAGAAACGAGATAATAAAAAAGTTAATTGAAAATGGAAAAATAATTATATGAAAAGTTTTATTAAGAATTTATCCTTAGGTGTGGATCTTTCTCTCTGTTATGCTTCATTTTTTTTGTTTTTTATCTTTATTTTGTGTTCAGATGGGAAATGGATTTTCTTCTAATTTTGTAGTTCATCATCAGCAAGAAAATCGTTCATTTTCATGTTTTACAGGCATGCAAAATGCTTTGTCATAAAATTTATTATCACACAATAAAATTGTGTTGTCACGTAAGGATTTCTATTCCATAATGATGATGTTGAAGTGGGGAGCTTATTGATTAGATACTTTTAATTCAAGTCTTAATATTTCAAAAATCATTTATAAAAAATATGGGTTCATTTACAGGTGAAATACTTGAGTAGCACCCTGTTTTATAACTAATCGATTTCTGAAATATATACGCACATAATCATATCTATAAATCTGCTGTTATACAATTTAGATAAACTTTCTCTTATACAACCGCAAGGAGTATATCTTACTTACAATAATCAGATAATATGGTCAGAAAAGTTACAGAAAGAAAAATGATTATTATAAGGGCTCTTGTCATCCAAAAAATTAAATATATTTTATGAAAATGTACACAGTAAAGACATATGATGGTGATAATTTTTAGTCAATTGAGTCACAAATTATTCATGATGGTTTGGAAATGTCATGATGCGGTGTAAGCGGTTAATTAAAATTCTATTTTAAGCTTCATTGTAAAATTAAATCTACAGGACTTTATCTACTAAAAACCAAAACAATCTGTAACTTTTATATGATAATATACAGGGTCTTCCAGAAGTGGAGCATACAAGCTATAAATTTCTATCGAATTGTTGATTGTTTAAAAGTTATTCCACTGTGTGAGTCACGCAAGAAATCCCATTTTGGAAATCCCACAATTTTCTTATTTTGTCGAGTAGTGTTTGCTTGTGCAATTTTGTGCGTCTAACGGTAAAATTTGTGCATAATGTATTTTGGGTGATAATGTGGGATTTATGACGTGACACACCAGAAATCCTATAGTTCGGTTTAATCATTAGAGCATATGTTTTACTTTAGTTTAATTGTGCAAAACTGTGTATGCCAAAATCAATTTAGTTCTTCTCCAAAATTGGTGGAGAATTTCTCCTAGAACGGCTTTATCTGCCCATATATATAGATGCGTTATGCACAAAGTCTGTTAAAGTAGATCAACTATGTAAGAAAAAGTCGTAGTTCTCTAGCCACAATGTTAAGACTAGAAGTATATAACCTGATAAGACTCCATATCAGCCAAAATTGTGACAAGAAAACCCTTAAATCCATCCTAATTTAAAACTGAAATTTTTGAAATACACTTCATGAACGATTTTTGAAGGCAGAATGACCTGTAGGAAACCCCCATTCCAGCCGCAATTTTAAAAGATCATTTTTTGAAAAAATTTATATGAGTGATTTTCGGAAATCCCACCTTTTATTAATAAAATCACTTAAACTAGTTGAAATGAACATTCAGATCAAATTTCATGATTGTGCATACTCCCCATCAGCCAGAAACCTACATACATACAAGGGCCTTCCTTCAATCCTAATTTCAAAAGATCATTTTTGGAAAAATTTATATGAGTGATTTCTGGAAATCCCACCTTTTATTAGGGTTGAAGGAAGGGTCTTGTATGTGAGATTCTGGCTGATGGGGAGTATGCACAATCATGAAATTTGATCTGAATGTTCATTTCAACTAGTTTAAGTGATTTCATTAATAAAAGGTGGGATTACCAGAAATCACCCATATAAAATTTTTCAAAAATGATTTAGGGTTGAAGGAATGGTCTTGTATGTGGGATTCTGGCTGATGGGGAGGAAGCACAATCATGAAACTTGATTAATATGTTCAGTACAAGCAGTTTAAGTGATTACATTAATAAAATGTGCGATTTTCAAAAATCGTTCGTTACGTGTATTTCAAAAATTTCAGTTTTAAATTAGAGTGGATTCTAGTCACAATTCTGGCTGATATGGAGTATGCCACCAGTGAATCCTGGTCATATATACTTCTAGTCTTAACATTGTGGCTAGAAAACTACGACTTTTTTCTTACATAGTTGATCTACTTTGTACATAACGCATCTATATACATGGGCAGATAAAGCCGTTCTAGGAGAAATGCTGACCAATTTTGGAGAAGAACTAAATTGGTTTTGGCATGCAATGTTTTGCACAATTAAACTAAAGCAAAACATATGCTTTAATGATTAAACGGATCTATGGGATTTCTGGTGTGATAATCACGTCAGAAATCCCATATTATCTCCCAAAATACATTATGCACAAATTTTATCGTTAGACGCACAAAATTGCACAACACTACTCGACAAAATAAGAAAACCTTGGGATTTCCAAAATGGGATTTCTGGCGTGACTCACACCACTTTTAGTGGGTTTTGGAAAATTCGCACCCACCACAAAATTAATTTTAAAAAATCGAAGAGTTACCGGTGTGAAGTTTTCAACGATTATCAAAAGTGTAGTTACACAAATTAACAAAAAACAAAAATGTAGATACATAATTTAAGAAAAAGTGTAGAATTACATATAGAAATTATGGCAGGGTTGAATTTGTTATTTATCCCAATAAATCTAATCTAATCCGCGGCATAAGTCGCAGTGAACTTCGGGAATATTTAATTGTTTAGTGTAAATGGAAATAATAATGTAAACAGACTAAAACCGGGTCTTGTGGATGTTTAAGTTAGTGTTTCTGTTCCTGTAGAATTAAGTGTTAATGGGCCTTAAACATCCACAAGACCCGGTTTACACTTTTTACATTATTATTTCCATTATTATTTCCATTTACACTAATATCCCCGAAGTCGCAGTGATATGCCGCGGATTAGATTAGATTTATTTGGATAAATAACAAATCAACCCTGCCATATTTTTTTTATGTAACCCTACACTTTTTTTTTGTAATTTATATCTACATTTTTTTGTTAATTTGTGTAGCTACACTTTTGATAAATGTTGAAAACTTCACACTGGTCCAAAAATCCTTCTGTTTATCTTTCTTTTTTAGTACGATCTTGAAGAATGTACCTTTCCGTTTAACTCATGATTATAAACTCTGTTATCTTCTGTCAAATAAAAACAATGGTTTTGTTTTCTTTAATTTCCTAAAATTTTTAGTTGATTTTTAAGTGACGCTGACGGAAAAAGTATATACTACAGAAAGTTGACCAACTATCAAAAATGGCTTAACCTCGAAATTCAAAATCCCGAAAGTCGAAATCCCGGAATCCTTCAGAAGTCAAAATCCCGACGTATGTGAAGCTGGCCCGAAAACCATCCCGAAAAAAGCCTTCAAAATTTAGGTGTGTTTCTCCGCTAATTTCATTAAAAGACCCTTCAGCCCGAAAAATTTAAAAAAAATATGGAGAAAATCAAATTCCATCCCGAGAAAATAAAAACAATCTCACGTACACGCAGCAAATTTTAAGTATAAAATCTATTAGAAGAAGTAATTTACCATATAAAAGAACCTAGATTAATTTTTTTTTAAAAACAATGCCCTCAAATAAATTTGATTGCAATTTTTTTAACGACCTCAATATTTCGATTCTCTGTGAATGGCACATATAACTGTATATGCCCAATTAAAGTACTGACCATCAGCATTAAGCCCAAAAACGCTCGTTACCTTACAGTGGGGACAATATTCGCTTCTGTTAGATTGGTATCGAAATTATGCTCATATGTCACCATAAATTTCTCCGTTCACAGAATTAGGTAGATATAACGGTATATGCCTAATTAATGCACTGACCTTCAGCATTAAGTACACAAATGCTCATTACCTTACAATGGGGATAAGAGGCCTTCTCAGTTGGTTTAATACTCGCTTCTGTTAGATTAGGTATCAGAATTATGCTCATATGTCACCATAAATTTTTCCATAAATTCAGTCTTCAACCAATTACCAAATTGGATGATAGTATGGATCACTCTGTGCTTACTAATTTCAAGTCAGATTTTAAACTACCAAGACTAACGCTTCTTACTTTCGACCGTTCACGAGAACACATCACTGTCAACCACTCAGAAATTTAAATATCTGTTGAGGCAGCTACGTGGATCAGCATACTTGTCCGTATGTCACTTTCGCGTAGATGACGCGTATTATGACGAAGCATTGAAACGTCTTATCAAGAAATATGACAAAAAGAAACAAAATGTCAAAACCTATATTCGAGATTTTTTATCGCTACCCAAAATTAGTTCGAATCCTTCTTCAACCCACTTAATGAAAATGTTCGATAATTTAGTTGAAACCATTCGTGGATTGAAATCGATTGGTCCCAAAGCGATTGAACTTGATCCTTGGATCATTTATTGGGCTACAGAGAAACTCGATGAAGAATCTAAACGGATATGGAAATTTGTGACGTCAGAAACCGAGTTTCCTACGACAGATGAACTGTTGGCATTCTTATCCAAGATAATTGATGCATTAGGAGAATCTGGTGAGAAATGTAGCCACAATACGCCGAGCCTACCTACCACATCCAAATCATTCCACATAAAACCTGAACCCCGATGACCGATATGCGTTAATGAGATCCACAAGTTATTCACTTGCTCTAAATTCCGCAACCAAAATGTTACCAAACGACGAGAACTATTCAAAAGATTAAATCGTTGTTTTAACTATTTAAGCGATGAACATGACGTAACCAGCTGTAAAAATAGTAAAAACTGTTTTAATGTAATAAGAGACATAATTCCTTACTACACATTCCTCAAAATAATTCGCTCCAGAGTTCTGGACCGTCATGCATGGTGTCACAATCCGCGTACTCCGAATCAACCACACAACGTGGAACAGATCGTTCGATTCTGAATATCTCCGTTGAACCGACCAAATCTCAAACCATGGTTGCCAATTATATTGAACCAAAACGACGTATGATAGCCGTCCTCCCTACGGCCGAAATTGAGATTGACGATGGTTGCGGGAATTGGACGAAATTCCCGCAACCATCATCATCATCATCATTGCGAAAACATTCATTTGCTACAGAAATGTGTATCAACCATTTAAGGGTTCCAAGATCAAAGGCTAATATTTCAGTTGAAACATTGAATAATTCTAATGCTGGATTGCCAAAAGGAGTTGCAAATTTGAAAATTCGTTCTTGTGTAGTGTAGTCATGACTATGTTATCAGCACAAGAGCTTATATCCTTACTTCCATTTGCTCTAAATTGTCAATGGAATTTATTGATGATGATAAGTCATATTTCAATTCTCTTAAACCCTTAGCTGATCCCAACTTTATCAGGCCGTTCCAGATCGATATCTTACTTGGTTGCGAACACCTATTCCACGCATTGACTGACGGTAAAGTAGGACATATGGAGAATACCCTTGTCGCGCGAAACAGCCGATTTGGCTGGATTATGGGGGGAAGCTTTAAATTGGCTGATCCAACCACCCTTAACAATGATCACTTAAATTCATTACATGTTCAGTTAAAGAACGACTCGATAGAATGGTCCAATATAGATAACTTGCTCCAGAGGTTTTGGAAAACTGAGGAAATAACTACCAAGCCAAACATGAATGATGTGGAGATGAAGTCCGTGAATTTATTTAATGAAAATGTAATATATACAGATAACCGTATATCAATCGCGCTGCCATTCCTCCAGCGCCCACCAAATCTTGGTGACAACTTTCCGCCAGCACTCTGAAGATTCTATTTGCTTGAAAAAAGATTGATAGCAGATCCGCTGCTCAGAGAATCTTATACTCATTTTTTTGAATAAATTCCTAACGTTAGGGCATATGGACATTATTCCTGACCGAGAAATCGCGAAACATTCCAACCAATTATTTTATCTTCCACACCACCCAGTTTTCAAAACATCCAGTAGCACTACCAAGGTCCTGGTAGGATGCGTCCGCCAAGTCCACGGCCAGAGAATAATTGAACAACAATCTTGTAGTAGGCCCTACTATTCAAGATAATCTTATTGATATCCTAATCCGATTCCGCAAGTATAGATTTGTTCTACCGGCTGAGATCGAAAAGATGTTCCGCCAAATCCTTATCCACCCAAATGATCGAGATTACCAGAAAATTGGCAGTTTTTTTAACAACATTTTGTGGAGTGACGAAATATGTTTTAAAAGAGAGGGATATTCAATATCCATAATTTCCACTATTGGGCCCACGTAGATCCAAAAAAGTGTGGCGTAGTCGGTTTCAACACCAATTTGGAGTGAACATGTAAACGGGAATAGTCGACGGAAAATTGAATGGCCATTTGATCTCCCACGTCGGATCAACGAGGAACTCTATCTAAGTTTTCTACAAAATGATTTGACAATGAATTACTTGATGGCGTTTCTGGTGATGTTTTTAACACGTAGAAATATGTGGCTTCAGCATGATGGAGCTCCTCCTCACAATGCACAAGTAGCGAGACAACACCTGAATGTGAATTATCCAATGCATTCGAGCTGCATTGAAAGAGAAGGGTCCATTGCATGGCCACTGCGGTCTCCTGATCTAAATCCTTTAGACTTTTTTCTGTGGAGTTATGACAAAGAGCCGGTATAGATAAAAGAGTAAACCAGACCGATTAGGAGATGCGGCTACGTATAATCGAAGCGTCGAATATTATTAAAAACGACGAACGTGCATTTCGACGGATTAAGCAATATTTTGTACGGCGATGCCGATTATGTATTTTGGCAATTTTTTTATTTTTTATTTTTATTTTATTTTATATTACGACTGAGTCTTGTACCCATTTAGTAATTTACATTGCATGATAAAGTATTTGATTAGTCGGCGTAACCAAGTGATTATCCCCAGTTACGTGTCACTCCTCCTCAGTTCATTCGCCTCAGTAAGTCTACTGACCTCGCGATAAGTCCAGTGGTTTGATTCTTTGCAGTTTTCTTGTTGGTGTGGTTGTCAGCATACAGCGTATGTCCAAATTTTCATGCTGGTGCAGACGTTGTAGATGTTTTGTTGCATGATGCTTGATTTCATCAGCGACAAGCTCGATCTTTAGATCTCGATGGAGGTTGTCGTTTCTAATGTACCACGGTGCATTAACAATGCATCGCAGGATTTTATTTTGAACCGTTTGTATGATTTTGATATTTGTCTTCGTGGCACAACCCCAAAGTTGGCTATCATATATCCATACAGGTTCCAGGATTTGTTTGTATAACAACAGTTTGTAGTGGATCGCTAGTTCAGATTGTCTCCCTAAGAGCCATTGCATTTTTCTAAATTTTATGTTTAGTTATTCTCTCTATGACCCTAATGCTGCACCAGCACTTGTAGCACAATCCAATGAAAATGGTTCTGGAATTGTTTACAAATTAATTACAAATTTGTTACACAGTTAGAAAATTGTTTACAAGTCCCGTTATTCTGCAATTCGTGTGTGGCCTGGCATTAGACAAAGCTACACCACACTTTTCGTATTTTTGTTAATATTTATTGTATCGGGCTGGGGGTGGCACTGGAATTTTTTACAAATTAATTACAACATATCGGCATAGTTCAACCCCCAAAAAACTACCCCTAAGGGGTGCAATTCTTCAAAAACCATATTTTTCGTTACAACAAGCATCGCATTTCTCTTAATTTTCTGTTAATATTTGTTGTATCGTTGTATCGTACTGGGGGTGGTACTGTAATTTTTTACAAATTAACTACAACATATTGGAATAGCTCAACCCCAAAAACTACCCCCAAGCGGTGTAATTTTTACACCCTTAATTTATTACAACAGCCCACACCCACAAAAATCAATCGTAATGTATCGAACTTCCTTCCAATGCAAGAATTAGGTATCCCTGAATTTATTACAACAGCCCACAACCACAAAAATCAATCAAAATGCATCGAACTTCCTTCCTAAGCCAGAATTAGGTATCCCTGAATTTATTACTTGTTTGAGATTGTATCTTAGCAGGCAGTATATTGCTGAGATGCTACAAGTTTTAATATTGTTGAATTGTATTTTGATTGTTGTGACTTGCATGGCGAGCTTCTCTACTTTAAATTCTTCGTTATGTTTTATATGATCTTTTATGAGGATAACTGATCCACCTCTAGCTTTGTTCTCTAGATGTATTGCATGGTAGCAATTATATCCTTTTATTTTACAGAATGAAGTTTTGGTGAAATGGGTTTCTGATATAAGACATATATCTATATTATGCTTGTTTGAAAATATATCTTGTTCTTGAATGTGATGCAATAGCCCATTTGCATTTCAGGTTACAACTCGTATTGTTTTTATATAATTTATATGTTGATATACTCAATCAAGGTTTTCTTCTACTCTTTTATTGAAACTAGTTTGTGATTTTATTTCTCCTAGTGTATTCTGCAGACTCATTTAGAGATAAGTCTTTTGTTGATGTGCTCTAGATTTCTCAGTATGTTCTGTAAAACTAGATCCACTTTTAACTGTTTCTGCTCTGTTTGCTGAACTATTTGTGCATAAGTAATGTATTCATTTACTTGCCCTCTTTGTATGTTGAGATTAGAAGTTGACGATTTAGACTCCGTGGTTTTTTTATAGATTGTACATATCTTGATGTATCTGGTTTGCGTGATTTATCTCTCATTTTCTGTAGTTCTACTGCTATTTCACATCCTCTGTAGTTGGCTGGATGCTGGCTTTTACAGTTGATACACTTCGGTGTTGTATTTCGGGGAACTGTGCAATCGTTTTTAGCGTGTTTTCCTACTGCAGGCTAGTTAATTTTGATTTAATCTTTTAATTCTTGTAATGTGACATGAGAGAGAATGGATCGTGATTTCGAGGTGAGTTACAAACAACTATGCTTTTTGCTTTTGTAGCGGCCTGTTTCTTCAACTACAAGAAACACCGCACAATATACAAACGGACAATTCTCCGTAGACTGAATTATTTATTAACGGACAATTCTCCGTATAAATAATTATATTCCAAATGAATATGCAACAACAGTCTTGTTACATAAAATCGGTACATACAACAAAAACAATTTTGTACACAAAACAAAATTAGTAAATTTCATTATCATGCCGATTTTCATATCAATAAAATTCGTTACCAATAATAACTTATCATTGAAACGAACAGTATTGCAATCGTATCATAGATGCCACCATCCTTTTTGTGATAACCAAGACACAAAATGTACTATAGATTGTATTATAGATGCCCCCCATCATCATTAAATAATTGTGATAACCAATGACACAATCATTTAATACCTAAGTTAACATGATGGCGTGGCAATCAGAAGAAATTAAATTTATCATTGCAATACTGTTCATAGGCGTACGTACGAGTACGTCTATAACACAAATAAATTGGTAACCAGCTGAAACCAGATTTGGTGGATGCAATTCGGATTTTTATTGTCTTGTTTACCAAATGCAACAATACTGGATCAATCCAACTTTTACGATCCAGATTGCATTACAAAATTTTGTATATAAATTATACAAAATTTTAATTTTTTTCTATTCAGTTTTTGGAGTTCGAAGGTGCAACTCAACAGCACAGCAGCCGAAATTATTATTTAATAAAGTTTTTTTATAAATTTGAAAAATTTAATTAAATTTTGTTTTTTTATTTATTTTTATTATTATTATTAATTTTTTATAAGTGCTTCGAATTCGGCTTTTCCACTTCGCATTTTCTACCTCAACATCTGGTATTGGTGAAGAGAAGCACTACACTTTCTATTTATAGCCCATGATCCATTTTCATGGAGGAATACTCATCGACGGAAAGTAAAAACTATTCATTCGTGTGTCAGATCTGCCTTTAGCTACAGTTGTAAGCATCATACTGATATCTTACAAATCCTGATATAAAACTCGGGTATTAAATGGAATCCATACCAATCAAGTGCCACGACTTTGTGCGGTTCAGAAAATCAATCCAAATCGATAAAATATCAATTACCATAATACAAGTAAATCAATTTTAAATTTTCAGTTTATCATAATATGCTTTAACACAGCCAAACCAACCCATACATTATACATTAGAAACAAGGGTTTTTTTTTGGTAAAATTATCCCATTTGTACTGTTTATTTTGATATCTCTCAAGCATATTAAATATTTAGAAATCATGAAAATGGAATTTATTTGTACGAATATGATCTCAAAAATATTTCTTGGATTTATATTTATACACACACACATACACATTCAAAATAAATTGCTACAGGAAACTGAGAAATAATTTATTTTTATAAACACACGCTATTAATTTATAACTGTCAGGACTGAGAAATTTACCCCAGTTCCAACAACACGAGTAAACGTACGAATAGAACAACTAAATTAAAATTTCATTCAATACAAAATTATTTAGATACCTCATCAATTTATGTTTCTGTTTGCAAGTGGTTTAACATTTCTATAAAATTAAATATTCGGGGTTACTTTTCGTGGTTTGGGGTTATATTGCACTAAACCATTACTAATAACAATTTTTTTTTATTAATTTTTTGCTTTTTTAAATTTATAACCCACAAATTTCTGTCACTAACTTCCTCTCTGTAAAAATAATGTATAAATAATAACATAATTCTCTATACACAGCAACGAAATAGAAAACATACCCTTTTCCAAAATGAACTATACATATCCATAACCATATACGAAGCAAAGTTTCATGCCAAAAGGATATAAGCACCAAATCATCATAAATAATAAATACTTTTGTTTCTAAGTTTTACCTTTTCCTATTTTAATGTTTTCCTGTGCCTGTTCTGTATATACGAGTACGGAGTACACATAGACATACACAAATTGCTCGAATGAGGTGTGTAAAGTAAGGAAAATCAGCATACAGTTATTATACACAAGGAAAAACTAAATACCTTTAATCGTATTTTAAGAACCTTAAATCATGCTAATATTGTCAACTGTATCAAAGAAAATCAGAGCAAAAAGAAATTTTTAAAATTTATGGAAACTTAAGAAAATACAAAGTAAAATATTGTAATTTAGGTTATGTTATGTGATTTTATAATTTATTTTAATTTAATTAAAAGCTTAACTGGTTGGTAGCTTTGTGGGTAAGGCAAATTTGTTTTTGGAATTTAAATCACTTGAAAAATACGGATACAAAATGTTAGGCTTGGTATATAGAAAAAGAAAATTCGTATACTCGACCACAATGAAGTTTTTCATGTTGGTGTTGTTGTCGCCGATATATTTCTTTCGAAAGATTAACGAAGAATGGTATGGTTTGAAAAAATGGTAAATTTATAATCCATTAATGGTGTTTTAATTTTTCAGAAATACCATCGTTCATTCCAACCATCGTGTTGCTAGTTAAAGCACCGAAATCAATTCTGGCTTCAAAGCGAAGTAGACTTGTCTCAGAAAGAATTAAAAAACGCAAAATTTAAATATATATTGCTGTTTCACTTTTCACAAAGGTGATTTGTTAACAACAGCCTATATCCATAATTTTTCGTAATTTCGGAACTACTCAGCACGTTTGACACAGTAAGTTCCTTAGTACTCGTAAGTATAAATGAAAGTGATTACGACTTGTGTCAATGCTGCAACGGATCCTTCAATCAACATAATTTTAAAAGACACCAAGTTGGATACACATATCAATTTATTTTTTATTAATTTACACTGTTAGCGTTAAATTAGATTGTCCACGAATTTATCTTATACCTGAAAAAAAAAAAATATTAGTATTGTATAAAGTAATTTTAGTATGATTCTACTTAGCGTCAATTTTGATTTGTTGTTCCTAAATTGGTTGTTGTCATTTTTCTCATTCTGGTTCAGTGCCTATTTGTATTTTAATTTTAAATGTTGGTCGCACTAGATTTGCTAAAACAGATATAGAGTAGAGATATAGATGTCTCTTTTGTTCATACAGTCTATTTACAATGAAACATTTTTTAAATTAAGAACGTCACTTCACCTTTTGCGTTTGAAAAAAGAAGGACACGCATTGTTTCTGTTGAAAAAAGGTAAAGTAACTTAAGTGAACGATTGTTCGGCACTTTCACTTTTTGATTTTATTCTGAGACTCTGTGTCTCGTGCACTTCTAAAACCCGACTGTCCTTTTTCGTTTCTTGTTTTTTTTCCCGTGTGAATATTTTTAATTCGCTAATGTAGGTGGCGTAAGCGGCACTGTGTATAAATAGTTTTGCTACGAGGAGTGCCACGAAGTGAAAAGGATTTTGAGCCGCTACATCAATCCCTTCCTGGATCGAAAACCGTAGTGGTTTAAATTAAATCTAACCTTTTTTCGAACACTACGTTTGACTCTATTCACACGCACGAATACGTGTGAACAGCTTTCTAGATTTTTGGGAATGTACGTTGCCTGTTCGTTTGGATGTCGTGTGTCCGTAGGAACTAAGGCTCTCATGGTAAAGGGTGGTTAAATTTTAAGGGCCGACGTTGAATGTGAATCACACCTAAACGTCAAGTTTTTTTCTGCATTTAATTTGACATTTCTCAATTTCAGACTAACTCAATTTGAACCATGGAAAGATACACAATCGAGCAACGCGTTAAAATTATTCAGGAATATTATGAAAATGGGCGTTCAAATCCAAATGCATATCGTGCACTTCGTGATTTTTTCGGTCAATTTAATCGTGCATCGATACCGCACAATCGGAAAAATCGTGCAAAAATTTGAGCAAACCAGGTCTGTGGGAGATTTTAAAACACCAGTGCATGCTCGTACAGCTCGTACAGCAGAAAATAGTGCTGCTGTTCGCAATAGTGTGGCTGAAGAGCCGTCCACCTCAACTCGTCGTCGTGCCCAACAATTGCACCTCTCACGCTCGTCGTTGATGAAAATTATGCATAAAAACTTGCATTTACACGCGTATAAGGTGCAATTGACTCAAGAACTAAAGCCTCTTGACCATTCCAAACGTCGTCAATGGTCAGAATGGTGGCAAGAAATGGTAACAGTGGATGATCAATTTTCGAAGAAAATCATCTTCAGTGATGAGGCACATTTTCACCTCAGTGGATTCGTCAATAAGCAGAACACTGTTACATAAGCACTGTTTGGTGCGGTTTATGGGCTGGCGGCATCATCGGGCCGTATTTTTTCCATAATGAGGCCGGTCAGGCAGTTACTGTGAATGGTGTTCGTTATCATGAGATGATAACGAACTTTTTATGGCCCGAATTGGAAGATATGGATGTGGACGATATGTGGTTTCAACAGGACGGTGCCACTTGCCACACAGCTAACGAAACAATGGCTCGTTTGCGCGACAAATTCAATGGCCGTGTTATCTCACGTGGTGGCGATGTCAATTGGCCGCCAAGATCATGTGATTTGATACCGTTGGACTTCTTTCTTTGGGGTTATTTGAAATAAAAGGTGTACGTCGATAAGCCAGCAACAATTCAAGAGCTAAAGGATGAGATAATTCGGCACATTAACGGCGCAGAACCTCAATTATGCCTAAGCGTCGTCGAAAATTTCGACCATCGAGTGGAGGTGTGCCGCCGAGGTCGCGGCGGCCATTTGGCCGATATTTTATTCCATACATAATTAGACCATACCATATTATCATAATGAAAAGAATTGACAATAATTTCCTAAATAATTTGTGTTTTATTCAAAATCAACATCGGCCCTTAAAATTTAACCACCCTTTAGTACGAAGCTGCTTCACGAAATCCAAAGTATCTGTATTTGGGTTCGAATTTTGATCGTTGATGAAGAATTCACCGGAAACCTTGATATTTTGACCATATACTAGCTCTGCTGGTGTGCAGTCTAGGTCTTCCTTGACAGAGGTTCGAATACCCAATAGGATAGTTAAAAGTTCTGAAATCCAATGGGTTATATTACATCGAGCTGTTAAGTCGGATTTTAATTGCCTGTGGAACCGTTCGCCAAGACCATTCGCTTTCGGGTTGTATGCAGTTGTCCGAATGCGATGGGAACCTAGAAGCTTCGTGAGCTCGATGAACAACGTTGATTCGAATTGTGTTCCTTGGTCTATCGTAATGAAGAGTGGGACACCATATCTACATATATACTCATTGTAGAAGATCTTACTTACGGTTTTAGCGGCCATTTCTCGGATTGGATAAGCTTCTGGCCAACGGGTAAATCGGTCGACTATCGTTAAAATATAATGATAGCCATTCGATTGAGGCAGTGGACCAACCAGGTCCATGTAGATGTGTTTGAACCTGCCACTTAGTAGCTCGAATTTACCAAGCGCTGATTTTGTGTGGCGGTGAACTTTGGACTTTTGGCATGGGATACAAGATTTAGCCCAATTGCTTGTATCAGTATTCATTCTTGGCCAGAAGTATTTTGAAGCTATCAGTTTTCGCGTAGCACGGATGCCGGGATGTGATAAGCCATGTCGCATGTTAAGAGGAACGTAGGGTCGATTTTTACCTGTAGAAGTCTCACACCAAATTTGCTGTCTGGTAAGTTGATCCGTTGCAGGTTTACGCTTGATTTCGGTGTGTGCGCTGAAATCAATTTCTGCAATTCGTCGTCGCGTTGTTGCTGTACAAGTAATTCCTTCGTGTCGAAGGAGAAGACGCTGAGTTCTGTGAGAAGTGTTTCACCAGAACGAGACAAACAGTCGCTCACCACATTATGTTTACCTTTGATGTGATGGATGTCGGTAGTGAACTGGGCAATGTAATCGAGATGTCGTAATTACCGGGGACTACGTTCTGCCTTTTATAGAGAAATTTCGGCCTTCGACGAAATGGCGAAAGTGTTTGATTGCTAAATACATAGCAAGAAGTTCTCTATCGAAAGTAGAGTATTTAATTTCCGCAGGAGAGAGCTTCTTTGGAAAGAACGCTAATGATTGCCAACGTCCTTTGTTACGTTGTTGTAAGATAGCTCCAACTGCTACATTGGAAGAGTCGGTAGTTATGTTGAACTGCGCGTCGTTCAACGGATGTACCAAAAGAGTGACAGCGGCAAGAGAACGCTTGACCGTCTCGAAAGCTTCTGTGCAATCTTCGGGCCAAGAGAAGTTTCTTCGGTTTTTGCCTTTTTTGAGTAAGGTGGCCAAACCCCTGTGAATAGGCGATAACAGTTCGGGTACCAATCGTGGTATAAAGCGGTGATAGTAGTCCACCATACCGACGAACTGCTGTATTTGGCGGATTGCTGTTGGTTCTGAAAAGTTTGAAATTACATCAACTCTGACTTTCGACGGAAGGACGCCATCTTTCGAAATTATGTGGCTCAAGAAGTCGAGTGACTTCACGCCGAAAATACATTTCGAAGCTTTAATATTAATTCCATATGCGGAGAGACGTTTAAATACTGAGTCGAGATGTTCACTGTGTTCCATCTCGGACCTACTCCGAACGAGGATATCGTCGATCTAAGAGTAGACGAAGTCCAGACCTTTTAACACTTCGTTATGGAACCGCTGGAATGTCTGGGCTGAGTTACGAAGACCATATGGCATTCGGGTGAACTCAAAAAGCCCAAAAGGAGTAGTAATCGCTGTTTTGTGAATATCCTCGAGAGCCATGGGAATTTGATGATATGCTCTAACCAAATCTATTTTCGAGAAAATAGTAGCGCCGGCGAGTTTCAATGAGAAACTGTGTATGTGGGCGATAGGATATCTATCTGTGACAGTGACAGTGTTTAGCTGTCGATAGTATTCACAAGGGCGCCAGTCCTTGTCTTTCTTTAGCACTATATGTAATGGTGATGAGACTGGTGATGATGAGGGGCGGCAGATTCCGATGTCTGTCATAAACTGAAATTCAGTTTTTGCAGGTTTTAGTTTCGTTGCGTCGAGTTGTCGCGGTATAGCACAAAGTAACCTACCTTGTGTGACGACGTAGTGAACTACGTTATGCTTCACTGGGAGATTGTAATTCGGAGCCTCAGTGAGCGAGAGGTATTTCTTTAAAAGAGCGCCGTAATCGTTGTTAACGCTGAAATGTTTTGGAGATGGCGTATCAACTTGGGCGATGATTGCGTTCACCGTGAGGGTAGTAAATGAATCGGAGAGTCTTATGTTCTTCAAATCGACCACGAGACCATACTTGGACAGAAAGTCACCACCTAATAGGCCTGTCTACTGCCGCGACGATGAAGGGATGTGTGAATGAACGCCTGAGATCGAGAATTACCTTCAAAAGTTTTGTGCCATAAGTGGAAATTGGGGACCCGTTTGCTGCGGTAAGAATGCAAACGGTGTCTTTAGCAGGTCGGGGAAACTTGTTTGCAGGCATCACAGATATTTCAACCCCCGAATCGATCAGAAATCGCAAGTTATTTTCGTGATCTTGAATGAAAAGACGGCGAGACGAACCAATCCCACTGTTTACCGTAGAGACAGCAGGATTTAGCGAATACTTGTAATGTTTGGAAGTAGCTTCTCCATGAGCTACCGGTCGGAAACTGCACGGCTTATTACAGTTGCGTGCGCGTGAGCCAAAACGACGGTGGTAGTAGCAGAGTCCGGATCGAGATGACGATCTCGATCTTGCCCTGTGTCGGTAATTGAAATTCGGTCTGTTGTTTGGCGATCTTCCACGTGACCCAATTCTCATATTGGCCAGTGTTCGCTGTAGATCGGCCAGTTGTTGTTGCATCTTGTCCAGTTGTTTTTGCATTGAAGCAGGGTTGATTCACCGTCAGCAGTTGCCTTGCTAGTGGATGGCTGACTGACACCAGCAATTGGTTTGGGTGTTCTGGATTGAGCGTAAATCCAGATATTGTCAGCGACCGGTAAGATTTCCTCGATATCGTTTTTGATATCCCCCATTATCGCTCGTAAGTCGTCTGGCTACCGTTTTAGCCAGAGATTTTTGAGTAAATCGTTGTTTACTAATTTCGAATCACCTGCTTTTTGTTCAAGCAAGCGATAAAAGTGGGACGGTCTAAGGTCTCCCATTTGTTGGAAACCGGAGAGCATCTCGTCAAATCGTTGCTCCTCGCTAATAGTGTAGCGGTTGGTCAACGCGGAGTTTAGTCTTTTGTATTTCGTGCCTGGCTGCGGGTTTCTAAAAATCTCCGTTATGAATTAAACTGTCTCTTGAGGTATCGCGCCGAGAGTGTATGCGAATCGTTCATAGTCGTCAATAATTTGGTGGATTCCGAATTGATGTTCTACGAGGATGAACCATGCCACCGGCTGTTCATTCCAGCAGGGAGCTATTTTGGGTGGAATCTTGTATAGCTTCGTAGTTGCCCCCGATGCTGGTGTGCCAGCATGGCTGTCGTTCTCATCTTCTGCTTTTTGTTCTTTAGGTGGCTTCTTGATTTATTTATTTTGTTTGTTTTTTCCACTTTGTATCTTGAAGGGCAGTATATTACTGAGATACTACAAGTTTTATTATTGTTTAATTGTATTTTGATTGTTGTGACTTGCATGCAGAGCTTCTCTACTATAAGTTCTTCGTTATGTTTTATATGATCTTTTATGAAGATAACTGATCCACCTCTAACTTTGTTCTCTGCATATAATACATGGTAGCAATTGTATCCTTTTATTTTACAGAATGAAGTTTTGGTGAAATGGGTTTCTGATATAAGACATATATCTATATTATGCTTGTTTGAAAATATATCTAGTTCTTGAATGTGATGCAATAGCCCATTTGGATTTCAGGTTACAATTCGAATGGTTTTATTCATTTCTTTTGTTTATAATTCGAATAATTATATAATTTATATTTTGATACACTCGATCAAAGTTTTCTGCTGCTCTTTTATTGAAACTAATTTGTGATTTCAGTTCTTCTAGTGTGTTCTGCAAACTCATTTCCTGTGAGATAAGTCTTTTGTTGAGGTTCTCTAGATTTCTCAGTATGTCCTGTAAACGAGATCCACTTTTAACTGTTTCTGTTCTGTTTGCTGAAATATTTGTACATAAATAACGTTTTCATTTACTCGCCCTCTCTGTATGTTGAGATTATCATAGTTGACGATTTAGGTTCCGTGGTTTTTTTTGTAGATTGTACATATCTTGATGTTGATATCTTGTTGCGTGATTTATCTCTCATTTTCTGCAGTTGTACTGCTGCTTTACATCCTCTGTAGTTGGCTGAATGCTGGACTTTACAGTTGGTGCACTTCGGTGTTGTATTTCGGGGAACTGTGCAGTCATTTCCAGCGTATTTTCCTGCACATTTAACACATCTTGCTCACGATGGCAATACTTTTGTGTATGATTATAATCATGGCAGTTTGTACATTGAGGTATTACTCGAGTGACCTCTCTCGGTGTTTCTATTTCAACTCTGAGGTTGCGGATAGCCTTAATATTATAAATATTTTTGATTTTTTCTTGATTGTCGAAGGTTAGCATGAAAAGTGGGAGTCCTCTTCTCATGATTTCAACATTTCCTTCCCTATTTTCTCGTCTCTCCTTTCTTATGATGTTGACTGCATCGATTATTTTCAGGCCTCTGTTTTGAAAGCCCTCAGTAATTTCACCTTTTGAACAAGTTGGATGGAAACGTCTTCCCATTACTTTATTTGATCGATCATTTTTATCCTCGTAGGTATACCATTGGTGACTAACAGAATTTAATTTGCTAACTAGAACTTTATAATCTTCAGGCTATGTTATGTTTATTTTCCAAATATTATTACTGAGCGATATTACTTTGTAGTCATTTCGATTTATTATTCCTAGAATATTGATCGGGGGTGGAACCTGTTTTATCTTTTCTGGCTCATGCACTTTTGGTGCAGTAATTGCATTGGCAGTTTTAATGTGGGTTTGAATTGGCTCAACTTCTGGTGGGGTTTGTTTTTTGCGACTGCCAGCAAATTATATTTTTTTTTCCATTAAATTTTTTATTTATATATTTTGGGTGTTTTGGGGCTCGAGTATAGTTTGAAGAGTTTATAATTAGATAAGTATCGTTCCTCTATTACCGTTGATATTTTTGGTATTATTTGGCTTTATTTGTTTTGTGTCAGATTTGATATTTGACGTTAACCTGGTTTTTGAAGACGAACTTAATAATTTATTTAAAAAATTGTTCATGTAAGTATTGTTGTTGAAGTGCGCCACGATTCGCGATGTCCACCGAAAGTATTTCTGTGCCCTCCATTTTACTTAAATCCATGCTTCGGACTAGGTCCAATTTGCTTAATGTGGTTAGTGTAAACGTCCAGAGTCTTATTTTAAATATTGACGAACTTCGTCATACTTTTATTGGGGTCCCAATTGATGTCATTTGCTTATCGGAAACGTTTCTATCGTCCGATATTCCCGATTCCGCGTTGGCCATTAGTGGTTATAATTTATTCAGGCGTGATAGAGCTAATCCACCAGTTAATTATGGCGGAGTATGCTTATATGTTAACGAACATATTAAATGTAATGTTGTATCGGTACCCCTCTCAATTTCTCAAAGGCTCGTTTCTGACTTTGAGTTTCTTTTTCTAAATATCTTCGTCAATAAGCGGAAATTCCTTTTTGGTGTGGTTTATAATCCTCCTAAAACGAACAAGAGGTCGTATGCTCAATTTAAAAAATCGCTTTTAGACATTAAGTGTCTTTTTAGTTATTTTTCCTGTCGGTATGATGAGGTTTTCATTTCGGGTGATTTTAACTTTGATATTTCTCAAGAGACTTTATTTTCTCGTAGCTATTTCAATATCTTAAATAGCATTAATCTTTCAGTTTATAACACTGAAGCGCCCATTTGCTCTTATGCAACAGCAAGTGGTGATTCTTATTCTCTCATTGCTCATGTTGTCGCTTCTGCTGATAATTCCATTTGTTTTTTCAATCAATTGTCTCTTGGTATTGGTTCTCATCACGATCTCCTTGTTTTTTCTGTTAATTATTACTCTCGTCCTAAACCTAAAAGTTTCAGCTTTAGGCATTTTTCGAAAATTGATGAATCTCACCTTTCATTAATTTGTGGCTCTATTCGTTGGGACGATATTTTTTCTCTTAGTACTTCTACCGATCAAATTGACTATTTTAACTCCTCTATTAATTATGTATTTAACAGTTGCGTTCCTCTCACTACTGTTTATTTTAGACCTAGCTCCCCCCCCCTTGGATGACGCATGAGATTTCGAATGCTATTTCTGTTCATTTTTCCAAATATCGTTTTTCCCTAATTCTTGGTCTTATCTAGCTAATAAGCAATCTCGAAATAGAGTGGTAAGTTTAATTCGTATCGCTAAACAAAATTTTTTCAAGGATAAGTTAGATCCCTCACTTCCCTCTAAGATATTTTGACGTAACGTTCGCAATTTGGGCCTGGGTAGTTGCAAAGGGGGTGCTTCGGTAAATTTCAAAGCTAATGATTTTAACCATTACCTAAGTAACTCTAGTTCCACCCATGATATTTCCAATATTGATTTAGTATCTGTAGAATCCCTAAATTCTTTTTCGTTTGCAAATATATCAATTGATGATTTGCATTCTGCAATTTGGGAAGTTAAATCGCAATCCACTGGTCTAGATATGGTTAGTTTAAAATTTGTTAAGCGTATTTTTCCTAATGTATCAAGATACTTGTTACATATTTTTAATTTTATTTTAACGACCTCGTTTTATCCCGCTCAGTGGAAGTTGAGTAAAATTATTCCTGTTCCTAAAATTAGCAATCCTTCTGAGCTTTCCCATTTCCGACCTGTTAGTATTTTAAGTTCTCTGTCCAAGGCGTTTGAATTGGTAGTAAAAAACCAAATTCAATCTCATATTGATAGCTTTAATTTGCTTAGTATTTTTCCACGGTACTACCACTGCTTTACTGAATGTTTGTGATGATATTCGTCTTAGTATGAGTAAAAGAGAAATGACTTGCCTTACTTTGTTGGATTTTTCTAAAGCGTTCGATTCAATTAATCACCAAATTTTGTTTAATAAGCTTATTTCGAACTTTTATATTTTTCTCTCTCTGCTGCTAAATTGATTTTAGACTATATTTCGGGCCGCTTTCAGGCAGTATTTTTTGACAATTCGTTTTCTGACTTCTTACCTGTCTCTTCTGGCGTTCCTCAGGGGTCGGTTCTTGGTCCTTTACTATTATCAATGTACATTAATGACGTTGCATGTTCGATTCGCCATTCTTCTTTTCATATTTTTGCTGATGATGTACAAATTTATAGGAGTAGTCGCTTAGATAATGGTTCCATTAACTCTAATATTTCTCTTATTAATGAAGATTTGGTAAGAATTTATAATTGGTCACTATCTAACCGGCTCGCTCTTAATGCTAATAAATCTCAGTCTATTATAATTTATAAAAAATCTATAGATACTTCCTCTTTTCCTGGAATTTTTCTCGGTGATTCTTTAATTCCATTCTCTAATACAGTTAGAAATTTAGGGTTAATTTTCAATAAAACTGTTACTTGGGGTAATCATTTGATTAAGGTTAGCAAACGGGTTTTTGGAATGCTTAGTTGTTTGTATAAAGTTGTTGGGTTTTCTGATAGTAATTTTAAAAAGCGTATGTTCCTCTCGCACCTTCTTCCATATTTTCTATTTGGAGATGTTGCTTTGTTTGGTATGCTTCAGGAGAATATGAATGTTCTCCAAAGATGTTTCAATGCTTGTACTCGTTTTGTTTTTAGTATTAGGAAATATGATCGCATTTCTCCCTTTTTGAATTTGATTCTGGGTTGTAATTTAGTTGATTTTTTTGAACTTCGCGGTTGTTTTTTTATTTTTAAGCTTCTCAGGACTAGCTCTTATTCTTCAAATTTACGTTTACTTCCCCCTATAAACTTGTGTAGGTCTCTAAATACTTCGTTTTCTGTTAGAGGTATTTCTCTTTGGAATTCTATTCCATTAGATATTAAGAGATCGGCGTCGCTTAGATCTTTTAAAACGAGTTATTTAGCGTGGCGCGCTTGAATGACAATACATGTTTGTACTATTTTTATTATATTATATTTTTTATTATAATATTTTTATATTTATTTATATTGTTTTTGTACGTAGTTTGTAAGTAAGTAACTTCTTGGAGTATCCTCTGTAACAAATGAGCTTGAGCTCAACATGTAGGGTATTAGCCAATCCACTCCATCATTTGTTTTTGAAAATCTGAGGTTTTTATGCCTAATGGAAGTATTTTTTTGTTGTTGATGTTCATTTATTATGCTTCCATATGTGCTTTTGCTCTACTAAAATTGTTATCTCAATCTATCAATAAATAAATAAATAAATAAATGATTCAGCTTTCCTTTTGCTTGGGTTGGTTGCTTTTCTTGGTTTCTTATTTGCTCCCTTGGATTTCTGTAGTCTCCAATTGGTTTCCCTTTCAAGCTCATCTTCATCCGTGTGATATTCGTCTAGATCTGTGAGTACTTGAAATTGGTTGCTCAATAATGCTGAGTTTCCTGCGTTGTTATTTTTATTTACTGTTTCCTTTAGCATAAGGTTTTCTTTCTTTAGCACGGCAACTTCATTGTTCAGCTGTACGATTAATTTCTTCATTTCTTCGAATTTATTTATTAACTCCGCGTTGTTTATTATAACTGTTTGTGCACTGAACGTGGCTTCAGAAGTTGGCTGGAAATTTTTATGCTTGATATAAGAGGTATTTTCCTTCTTATTGTTACGTTCACACAGTGCGGTGCTCTCTGACGGTGGAGTTGAAGGTGGTGTTCTATGAAGTGCCGTACTTCTTCTGCCAAAAGGCCATTCATTTATCGCTTGTCCCGTGCTTCAAGTAGTACTAGGAACAGGATCAACCTGGTTGCCTACAGACGATTTCCTTTGCAATGTCGCGTTGCTCTCTCCAGAATCCGTGGAGTAGCCCGATACATTGGGGTGGGATTTACAATCTGAGTTCGGACCCACCTGGAGTATGTTATTGTTTATACCCTACATTTTATTTTGTTTCGTTGACTATCTGTTATACTGTTTCACTACTACGTAGGGATTGGATACCACAACCGTCTGATCTACAGTACATTGCCCAGGATGCACTACGAGGAGGCTGTCAACTAGCACTCAATGTGAGCTAGTGCTTTAAGAAAAAAAAGAGAAAATTTGTACGATATTGGAGATTCTAGGTACAGTTTGTTAGTAGATGAAAGCACTGACATTAGCGTGAATAAATATTTAGGAATAGTAATAATTTATTATAGTAATCGTAAAAATAAAACGGTTTCTACTTTTTTTTGACTTGGTACCATAACAAAATAGTACTGTTCAAGCAATCGTAGATGCAATATTAGAATGTCTAAGACGATGCAAGATGAGATTGGAAAATTTGTTTCTATTGGGACCGATAATGCAACTGTGATGGTTGGCAGAAACGCCGGTGTAATTAAGCTTTTAAAATCTCAATGTCCGCACATAATTTTAATTCGGTGTGAGTGTCAATTGGCTACAACTGGCCGTATCATATGCTGCAAAAGAAGCAATGCCAAAAGCATTGAAATTTTTGGTAGCCGAAACATATAACTGGTTTGCTAGATCAAGCTCCCGTCAAACCGGATTACAAAAAACTTATAATCTTATAAATAATGACAAGGAGCCATTAAAACTACTAGATGGCTATCTATTGAACGAGCTGTTAAACGAATTTATTTATCTGACCAGTTTTATTGTATGACAAGGACAAAAAAAATTATGTGTTTCTACAATTCGTACATCCAATTTTAAGCGAAGTACAAAGAGTAGTCAAAATTTTTCAAAGCAACACAGCTGATCACAGTAAAATTTTAAATGATCTTTTATTGTTAATTAGTTTTCTGTTAAATAAAGTGATGCTTCCGACTATTCGAATTGATCGACTTTCCACGATTTTTGAAAATCATCTGGAGCCGAGCCCTTACATGGGTTACTCTTTTGAACATGAGCTGGAAGAATTGAAAATAAACGTTAATTTTACATTACAAGATGAAATGGATTTACGATCACGGTGTAAAAAGTTTGTTATAATTTTGATCAAACAATTGCAACAACGATTACCTGAAAATATTAGGATATTGAAAAAGATCAATTTGATAAGTGTGACGAATATATTGAAACAACTCAAGGAACCGATATATGAACTTTTAACAGAATTTGGATATACCCATGATAAGATCACAAAAAAAGAAAATCCATACGGTAATATAAGTCTAGTAAAATGGAGCGAAATAAAGGATACAAAAAAGTTCTGGGCGGAAGTTATTATTTTTAAAGATGGAGGCGATATCAATCCTTTTGAGGACGATTAGTCGATTTTGCAAAAACATGTTTAGTTATGCCCATTTCTAATGCAGACGTGGAACGAGTTTTTTCTGCAATGAATGTGATTGAACCAAAGGCAAAAACTTACTTACTATAAGATTTGGATTGAAAACCGCTGGAAATGTTGTCGCAAAAATTGGTACAATGGAATTGATTTATAACTTTATTTTTTATTGTGTTTATCTTCCTATGGATCCATCACATGATCATATTTCCAACATAAGCATGCCTTTATTAAGTAAGTTAACGTCAACATTTTATTTTTTACAATAAATTATTAATTTGGTTTTTCTTTTATTATACTTTATAGAGTAGATAATTTGTTAACTCGACGATTGCCGAGAGTTTCAACTGATTGAAATGAAACTGTGACCTGATATTATTTAAAGTGAAAGAGTTAAGTTGAACTTAACTAAACCAATTATTTAAACATGATTAATTATTTAAGAATTAAGTTTTGCAGAGAATGTTAAATAATTATTAAATAAAATTACTAAATAATAACATTATGTAATGATATTATTATATATGTACTCGTTTGTTAATAAATTCTCCTCTGAAAATCATTTGTTTAATTTAATTTTAAAATCTCTAATCTATTTTCATCATTGCCTATTTTCTTTAATTGTTTTTTGGATTTGTATAACTGCTGTCTGACGTTTTTTGAGTTAGCCAACAAAATGCCTAGCGGCATCTAGCGGTTATATTTGGCGATTTTTAGAAATTCACATTTAGCGGTTTTTCCAAATAGTTTTAGCGGCTTCAATTTTTAAGAGTTGGTAATACTGTTTGTGAGTTCAAACTGTGCAAGGAGCATATAGTTAACCTTTTTTTTATTTCCTACAGGATCCATAAGTCGCGGCGAAGTACTCTTTTGCAGTATTTATGGTGAGTTTTTTATTAAATTATTTATTATAAAATGTGCTCCAAACATGTTTCGATCGATATTCGATAATTAGGTTTAATCTCATTTTTCTATATACCCAACCACATTTGTTATTATATTTACCTATAATTATCTTATAATTAATTAAATTAGTATTTTCTTTTGAAATGATTAATTCAAATTCAAAATAAATTTTTTGTAATGGAAGTTTTAATCCTTTTAATTGATGATGTTATGGGGAGTCGTGACGTCAAATTTAATTGTGATTTGCATTTTTTTTTTATAATACCAACACGTAAAGGTTTGTCTTCAAAATAATGAGACATTTTGGCGGTAAAGAACCCTCCATACCACTAGAATCTACCCGAATAAAAAAAAGGTCTTGACCGCAAAGAGGGCAGTTACACAAGTATAACATTGAACTGTTAATATCTCAAAAACTATGCGTGAGTAGATAAACAAACGGAGTAACATGTTTTTAGTAAATCGACTGATAAATTTAAATAGAAAAATTAATTAAATGATTTTTTTATTTTACGCGCAATTGTTTTAATTCGACCAATGTTTTCTTTATGGAAAACACTATGGATGAAAATTTTCATTCCCGAGAAGAAAGAAGAACTCTGTGCCTTTAAAATGATATAAAAACAATTGAGTTTTATTAATTTTTAGAAAAATTATTGGCATTTATGTGATTCAAGGTAATCTGCCGTGCTCTAAATGTTGAAATGCAATTTAAGTGGGTAACGGTTCATTTCCGTTCTTCATCTTTACTTTTCTTCATGACATTGACCAAGCTACATGCCCTACTCGTTTGGACTCGTCCCAATGTGACACCCTGTATAAGTTATTTAATACATGGTTTTATTTTAATTTAATACATCAAAAAGTTTATAACAAGTTAACAATTTTCCTTAAGCCTTGTACACGTTTTTAATACGTCACGGCCATGATTCTGAAATAAAATTTCAACTTTCGATTTCTTTTATAGTCATCAATAAGATGTACGATATGGTATATGAGTTCTCCATAAAATCAGATAAATTGGAGGGCAAATCTGAATAAAGGAATCTAATAAATTTAAAGGGTTTTGTTTGATTCTTCTAGTTGGTTAATTTTTCATCGATATGTAAATATGTGCATGATATGTATAATATTTACACTTACGGACACAAGTCTAACTACCCTTGCTATCGAATAAGATAATATGGATGTATGTAAACTTTTGCCGGCGAGTGTTTATGTATGGATTTCTTGTCTATTCCGTACAGTTCGTTTTCATTCTTCAACTTTGTTCCATTTTTTAGGAATATGTGATTTTTTGTTGTTGTATTTTATTAAATGATGCAATATTTTTTATCAAGACAACATAAAGGAGAATAGCTCAACATGAAATTTAAATTTTTCGTTATTTTTATTTTTTTCACATAACGATAAGACCCTTTTAAGTTGATTGATGTTCGTATGAATTTGAAAAAAATAAAAATTATATTTTTTTTTTCATATAAGATGTTGGGAAAAATATCCATATTTTATATTCTGTATTTCGCTTTCTTATATTAAAATAAAATGGGTTACATTTTTTTTTTTTTGTTTAAAACGAAAACATATGTTAAGTCGGGTCTAAAGGAAATAAGCAACTTACTAAGCTAGTTTACATTTTTGAAAAATATGTCGTAAAATTGCAATCTGGTGTAACACGAGAACAAGACGTCTTTTAAATAGAAATGTCAAATTGTGTTGCCTGATTATTGCGAATTTTTTAAAAGCATTTAAATACACCGTCACACACATGTTATAATCTACCGTATATGCTATGAAATAAATTGTGCAGTGAATCTTGAAACTTGTTTGCTGTATACTTAAAAGTTCAATTTGTTAAGAGAAATTTTAAATCATGTATTTTTTAAAACAATTTATAATTTAGCAATACTCGAGCATGTTAAAGAATGAAGCTTACCTTAACTGTTTTGGTCGATAAATTAATTTTCTTTCTGTTATTGTCCAGTAAACAGTTTTTAGTTGAGCAAAAAGTTTGGTTTTCCTTGCAGTAGTTGTCATGCAATTTCGATTTATTTTCTGTAGAAATAAATTGAAATATTTTTTAAAAGTTTTCCAGCAAAAAATAGTTATTGGAAGTAAGTAAGATTTTATTTTCTCAAGAACTCAGTAAAGTAGAATTGATTTCGCCGATAAATTTATTTACGAAACATGAGGAAAACACTCTACTAAATTAAGCATCTCTCTGGATAACAATGTCCAAAAATTAACTTTTTTCAATTTATCATGTCCTTTAAAATATTAGTTATTTTAAATCTAATGAAGCTCCATTTGAATAACATGTGATATCAGTGGGTTTACGGATAATAATTTATTGTAAAAGTAATTTATCGTGCAATCACAATCTCCGGAAATCTCCGATCAGAGCGAGTGGTTTGCGATTCGTCGCTTCGGTTAAAACAGTAAACATTTTAATTTAACAGGGTCTACATATTTATATTATCAAAGCGAATTCGCGACCTTAGAACAACAGAGTTGCATTCAAAACATTGGTATATTAGAAGGTAAGAAGGGTTTAAGTGTTAATGGCGAATATTTAATTTATATTATGGTACTTGGTTTTGCAAATAATCTATGTCCAATATTGTTTTATTTTATTTTGCTGGTGCTACATGCCATTGAAGAATTTGGACACCTTATTTCTAAGGTTACAAAATCATTTTTATTTCGGATTAATGAATGGTTGGTACATTGAATGCCAATACCCAGAGCTACTGGAATGTGATTGCTGCTGCTAGATGAGGCATAGTGACATGCCAGGTTCATGCATGAGTCACCCAAATGCAGTCACCCAAATTTGTACTAACCCAAGCAACGGTTACTTGACGTGGTTGGTGTAGGAACTGGCTGGCTGTGAAGTTGGTTGCATTAAAATATACTTGAATGCATCCAAATCGAACGCCATTTTGGATGTATGTAGCTTAGTCATTGATGTTTTTATGACATAAGATTCAGTCATTTACAAGCTGTCGTTCCGTGTTCATCAAGTTTAAGAGATGGATGTCGATAAGCAACATTTACGTCATTGCATTCTATTCTGTTTTCAAATGAAAAAATCAATGCTGCTCAACTGACTTTAACACATTCCGAGAGACTTTCAACAATAAAAAAATGGTTTGCAAGGATCGAGGATCATCCACGTCGATGTGCAATAAAACCATTTGAACACGAAGAACTTAAAGTTTCACTGGCTATTTTACTACCGTGTCAAACTCAAAAAGAGATTGCAGAACAGTTAGAAACTTTATTAGCTAAGCAACATCACTTCATTTAATTAAATTAAAAAAAAAAATGAAATGTAATTGGTTGGTTGTGGCCGACACCCGACTTTACTGCAAATTTACATAGATCTCGAATTTGCTTAAATTTCAGAAAACTAGCAATGTCAATCCTGTTAAAAATTTGAACTTCATTGCAAATATTGATAAAGCTTCTACGGAAGCTAATATTTCTAGAACGCAGCTGTCCATCACATTTCACATACTCGTAGTTCTCCCAATTTAAGGAAGAGAGAAACTATTACCAATAGTCAATCGGCCTGGTCTGTAGAGATGGCGAATTTTCGCGAAGCAATGTTTTTTTTATCAAAAGTAGTCATTGCAAATATGATCAAATATGATCTGAACTACAGTCCTTGCTCATTGAATTATGGACACTATTAGTATTTTGGAAATTCTTAATTTCTGCTATTGTTTTATATTTTAAAATATTTCAAAGTAATAAAATGCATTTAGGATCACATCCTATATATAAAAGGTCGTAATAAAATTATTACCTGTAAAAGGACTAAAAAGATCAATAACATCATATTTTACTTTTAGTTTATCCCCTCATTTTATGTTTGACGCGCGGTTTGACACGGTGTTTTAGAAATTTTGTGACTGAGCTAAAGTAAGAAATAATCTACATTAAGTGATTTTTATCATTTAGTTAAAAAACTTGTGTTTATGTTAAACTGTGTGTGTGTGTTTGGAGAGTCATTTATTTTCAAAAATGGGTCGAAAAAAGGACCTAAGCAGTGAAAAAAACAAAGAACCATTCATACGGCGGGATCACAAAAATGGAAAAAGTTTCTTGCTCATCAGTAAGTAATTTGGCAAAGATTCTTCAAACTGGGGGTACATTTTATGAGACCAAGAGAAGAAACTGTAAGTGGATCAGGAAGACAACGCCCAGAACAGACCGGAAAATTATTCAATCGGCCTTAGAAAAACGCAGAGCAACGACGAGCGAGCTACAAAACACCTTAGTGAAGAAGGGCTAAAGATATCAGCGATGGCATTGCGATGAAGACTATATCACTGGACAATTCAAAAATTTAATTATTAAAAAACGAAATTAAAGAGTGTTTTTTAAATTTATAGGTTATATTTAGTGACAAATGCAGGCCAGAGACCTTTACAGAATCGGCTCAGTTGGTCTGAAGGAGACCAGGATAGAAATTTAGGGAGAACTGCATATCAAGAGCATAAAACAACCATCAGCAATGATAAGGAGCTGCATTAGTGGAGATGGACCTGGTCCATTATACTTCGTAGAAAAAAATTTAATATCGATCGAATTCGATCGAGTAATTTTTTAAACATTTTTGAAGAAATTTAAAAAAAAAATTTTTTTGTGTTGCGAAATAATTAATAAGTGTATAATGTGTTTATGAAGTGTTAACGTATTTCTCCAAGGACCTACGACGCATAGTGTTAAATGAGTAGGAACGACCGTTTTTTTGGAATATTTTAAAATTGGTCTAACATTTTCATTAAGCAGTAAATATTAAAGAAAAATGGTTAATTGTGCTTTGCGGTTTTTTCTAAAAAAATGATAAATTTGGATGTTCTCTTGAATAAGAACGATTAACATAAAACGTTATTTTTTGATTATAAATATAATTAAATTCGATTTATTTTTAATAATTAATTGGACTATTTCCCTTATTGAAAATAACTACATACAACCTGCTGAAGATGCAGTCATACAAAGATTTTAAATAATCTAGTGAAATCTCCGTTCAGGCTTCATTTATCGCACTAATAAGGCTTTATTTACTGTCGAATTGTCGAGCACCTTCGTAAACTTTCAAAGACAGCAAACCCCACACGTTTTCCATCATATTGAAAGCAAAAGCTCTACGTTTTGCTGCGATATCCATGATCTGGCTAGATTAACTGTATGAATAGAGGCATTATCTTGCTGATATATCCATGGCAATGGCTCAAAAGTATCATTGAAACAGGCAAATGCTTTTTCAAGGAATCATTTGTAAGTTGATGCGGTCCATTTTCCGGTTGGAAATGACAAATCTGATAAATCTCCCTGAATGGTACAGCTCCCCACACTGCTTGCTAAAACCTTTTTTTATTTTCGAAGGTCGTGAAAATAATAGTTAAGTCCATCGAAACCATCGAGGTTCTTTTCATCAGAGACCATTTCTTTTCATCAGAGAAAACGACACGTTTCAATTTTTCAGTCCATGTCATACGTAGCCTCGAGAAATGTAATCTTTTATTGTTCCTCTCCCCATTCAGTGGCGGTTTCTTTTTGAAGCTTTCTTCGAATAAGGTGATCTAATTTTTTAACGGCTCTCCAGATAGTACGCCATTGAATGCTGTCCTTAGTATGGCCCTCTTATCGGCTGCAGATGTAGCCTTAACAGTTCGGCCTTTGTTTTTTAAGCCATATTCATTTGATTTTTTTTATAAAATTGAAGATTACGCAGTTTTACTTCTCTCTATTTTATCTGCAATTGCTTGTCGAGAATATTTTTCGCAGTGTAGTACTTGAATTTGGGCTATTTCTTCCTTACATAGTTTATTTTTGCGATCCTTTGTTTATTTTTTTATGTTAAAACGGTAACTTTTTCGAAAAAATTAATTTATTTTATGTTTAAATTTGCTAACACTTCCACTTTATTGATAATTATGGTCGTTTCTATTCAAGTGAAACAAACAAAAAATATTACAAGTGAAAAAACAAAATAAATAAAATTCTTCTGGCATACTAAATTATTTTTATTTAAATATTTTATCATTTTAAACAAGTGCTCATCCTGCAAAAAAAATCTTGGAAAAGTTAGACCGATTTTAAAATATTCCAAAAAAAACGGTCGTTCCTATTCAAGTGAACTGCAGTGTATGTACATTTGTTGTAAAAGAAAGTCGGGTATTTTTTTTCTATCTTATCTAATACAATATTTACAAGGATGTTGAACCAATTAAACTCCATCCTTAACCTATATATATACACTTGAGCACTCTGTAACTAGCTCAATTGAACAATATATGCAGTGTGTTTGGCCATTTAAACAAAAAACTTAAATTATTTATAAAATTGAAAAATTATATAACATAAAAAATTAATTAATGATCTGACAAAAAAAATGTTAACAAAAAAATCAGAATTTAGTCTCGTAGCACACACATACACCCAAAACAAAAATGAATTAAAAAAGATTAATATAAACTTAAAAAAATCTTAATAAAACTATATCTAAATCTCCTCCTCTCTTGGTAAATGTACACCCTCCTCTCTGGTCAACCACCAATATTTATGGCATCTCGCCTCAAAATCACCCGGCTCCGCCTGCTGAACACTTGTGTTATAACGTAAATGCTCCGTACGATTTTCAAACTTCTGCCTCTCGAACCACTTCTCGTTTGGCCGCCTTTGTACTTGATAAATTAGTGGGATATCCGTCCGATCCTGTATGTATCCTTGCCGATCAAGTTGTATGTATAAATAAATTTGAACCTGGTACCGCCCCCTCCCTCAGGTATTGTTCTGCCAAGGCCTCATCCATATAATACGGTATATATTAGTGAGTTCTCCGTATTTCTGCACGCTCGCAATATATGTTTACGTATCAATGTTATAATATGATTGTCATTGCGGTCCGCATCGTAATTATCGTAATGAGATTTATTCGAAATATAGTGCTTGTATCCAGTTTCTGTCTTTCTATACAACCCACGACAGTGTCTTATGACTTCCTCTCAAACACTCTCAACCTCTCCATGTAACGTGGCACCTGATTATACCACACTTGACATCCATACGTTAGTATGGGCCGAATCAATGACATGTACGCAATTGTTTTGACTCTCTCCGTAATATGTTTTGACTCTCTCCGTATATCTTCTTTCCTTCTCCAGTTGTACTGTCGTGTGATTGGCCATGTAGCACATGTTGTCTATATTTATACCCAAATATTTGACTGTTTCCTTCAAGACCACCTGTTGCTGATATATTGTGGCATTTAACTTTATCCAGTTTCTTTTCAGGTCTCGGTTTGCATTTCGAGCGGCCCGAGGGTTGTTTCGAGAAACAGTATCGCCTCACATTTAGCCACGTTCATTTGGATGCGCCAGGTATGTAAATAGTCTTGTACGTAGTCCAATGCTTTTTGTAATTGCGCCTGTATATCGCCGTGTACCCCATTTAAAATTTTAAACTCTCTGGTCGAATGTACACCGCCCGTTGTCACAATAAATTTTCGGTCGTATAATAATTCATAGATAATTTCAATGAGATCCCCGCTAAAGTCCAACTGTTTCAATTTTGTCAGCAAACCATCTAGCCAAATTGGTTCGAATGCCTTTTTGATGTCAATCATTACTGCGCCTGTTGGATGTTTGAAATTTAAATTGTGGTGGCATACGTCCGAAACTAATTTTGCAATTGCATGCACCATGCTATGCTCTTGCCGAAATCCAAATTGATTGTCGGGCATACAATTTTTCCGCTGGACATGTTCCAAAATTTTTTCAAAAATTATAATTTCGTAAATTTTTCGTAAATTTGACAACAAACTGATTGGCCGATAGTTTTCCGGATCTTTTGCATCCTTGCCTTTTTTCAAAATTGGGAATATACGCGCCACTTTTCAACAATTTGGAAACATTTTATTAATTAAAAGATTGTTAAAAATTATACAAATTTCAACTATGATAAAATTTGGTAAATGTTTCAAAATTTTGTTTGGGATGTCGGGGCCGAAAGATTTTTTATTGTTTGCTTTTCTCAAGATTTGTGCCCGATAATCAAATGAAATGAAATAATTTAGATCATCGAGTGGTTGTTCTGGTGCCTCAGCTCGATTCGTTGCCGTGAATTGTGATTTTGTCCGCTTCGCTAATTTATCCTCCTCGTGTTTCCGCTTGATAGGCTCCACCGTTTCATTTACTTGGTATTCGTGATCTGGTTTGCCTAGTGCCGGATTCCGCTGCGTGTGCTTTCAATATGATGCCCGATTATGTCAAAATTTATTTGCACATCTAAAATTTGGAATTTATTTTCTTTGCACGTCATCTCGTCCCACGGTATATTTAACTGGTCGTATTCCGCAATATCTTGTTCTCCAATTTCAATTTCCCGAACGTTAATATCATTTGCCTTCTGCCTTGTCATTTTTTTAATTTCTGATCAATTTTTAATACCTGGCTTTATATTTTTCATTCTATTTACCCAATATTTCTCGATCTAAATTTTGACATTTTGTTCAATTAATTGCACAAATGTAATTGTTGCTACATTGCTCTTGTAAAATTTCTATGACTCCTTTCCAAATTACGCCGAAATATTTTAATTTTTGTGATCAATAGTATAGTCTTTTATGTTTGTATAGTTTGTCAATGGTATCGTTCGTAAAACAATTCATATTGTTACACCGCCTTTGTTTCGGTTCATTTTCTTTACTGTTTGCCAAAAGTAATTTTGTGATTTTTCCAATGTAAATTTTGATATTGTCCTCGTCCAGATTTTTATTGTTTGGTGTCAAGGTTTGTGTTGAATCACCATTTTCCACTCCGTGACCCCCCCTCCTCCATGACTGCTTGCCGATGTGCCTTCTCCAATTGTTCGGACCATGTCATCCAATCCGTGTCCGCAAAATTATACCACAATCGGTACACCCACCTCTCTTACCACTACCTCAATCGTCTTATGATCGCTAACATATCGATGAGTTGGTAATTCACCCCTGCTGTTTGTATTAATTTTGATGCATTCGTCTGTAATGACCAAATCTAAAAAATTTCCAGATTGAATCAAGGATGGTGTATCGCTTTTGTAAATTTTTGTGCTAAAATCCATCTCATTATCTCTCATCCATCAGTTGATCCGGTTCCCCCTTGAATTACAAACTGCACCACCACTAATCACTTCACTTGAAAAAAAAATGTTTATTACAACTTACTATTCGAACCGAACTTACTTTCGAGAGGGCCCCGGGCCTCACCGCGAAACAGGCCAATGGACACCCGAAATAATTGCAGATTATTTTTCTAAAGGGTGGTTAAATTTTAAGGGCCGACGTTGAATGTGAACCACACCTAAACCTCAAGTTTTTTTCTGCATTTAATTTGACATTTCTCAATTTCAGACTAACTCAATTTGAACCATGGAAAGATACACAATCGAGCAACGCGTTAAAGTTATTCAGGCATATTATGAAAATGGGCGTTCAAATCAAAATGCATATCGTGCACGTCGTGCTTTTTTCGGTCAATTTAATCGTCCAAATGTACATAGAAAATATTGCTGCTGTTCGCGATAGTGTGGCTGAAGAGCCGTCCACCTCAACTCGTCGTCGTGCCCAACAATTGCACCTCTCACGCTCGTCGTTGATGAACATTATGCATAAAGACTTGCATTTACACGCTTATAAGGTGCAATTGACTCAAGAACTAAAGGTTCTTGATCATTCCAAACGTCGTCAATGGTCAGAATGGTGGCAAGAAATGGCAACAGTGGATGAATTTTCGGAGAAAATCATCTTCAGTGATGAGGCACATTTTCACCTCAGTGGATTCGTCAATAAGCAGAATTGCCGCATTTGGGTGAATCATAATCCAAGAGTGATCGTCGAGAAACCAATGCACCCGAGTGACTGTTTGGTGCGGTTTATGGGCTGGCGGCAACATCGGGCCGTATTTTTTCCAAAATGAGGCCGGTCAGGCAGTTACTGTGAATGGTGTTCGTTATCATGAGATGATAACGAACTTTTTATGGCCCAAATTGGAAGATATGGATGTGGACGATATGTGGTTTCAACAGGACGGTGCCACTTGCCACACAGCTAACGAAACAATGGCTCGTTTGCGCGACAAATTCAATGGCCGTGTTATCTCACGTGGTGGCGATGTCAATTGGCCGCCAAGATCATGTGATTTGACACCGTTGGACTTTTTTCGTTGGGGTTATTTGAAATAAAAGGTGTACGTCGATAAGCCAGCAACAATTCAAGAGCTACAGGATGAGATAATTCGGCACATTAACGGCATAGAACCTCAATTATGCCTAAGCGTCATCGAAAATTTGGACCGTCGGATGGAGGTGTGCCGCCGAGGTCGCGACGACCATTTGGCCGATATTTTATTCCATACATAATTGAACCATACCATATTATCATAATAAAAAGAATTGACAATAATTTCCTAAATAATTTGTGTTTTATTCAAAATCAACATCGGCCCTTAAAATTTAACCACCCTTTATAATCTTTATTTACACTTATTTTACCGTTAAATGTTAAATATGGGCAAGGATGCCCCACGAATTTTAAAGATTATAAATTTAATTTAAATTTTTGAAAATTTTTTAAATTTTCAATATAGCGAAAAAAACAATTTCAGTCTATTCGACGTGAAATCCAGTGAACTACGAGGTAAAGAAAGTCGGGTGTTGGCCACAACATATTCACCCCTCCATTTTTGGTATTAAACTTTCACTAATCCAATTTCTCAAAGTTGTTTCGATTATTGCATAAATGGAAAAATAAAAGTTCAACAATTTTCTATATAAAATATTTTTTGAATTTGGGTATATGTTCGAGATGATTGATTGATTAATCGCTCATCAAATTTTATTACATGCTTTTTATACTTAAAATCATAAAGTTGAATGGAACGAAACCAATCTACAAAAATCAAATTGCTGGTTTACGATCTAATTCATCATTCACTTAATCTGCATTAACCTATCTAGTAAAAGATTTATAAGTAGACATTGGTACCTATCGGTAATAGGTGAATAAAACTGTCGATGAGATATTATAGTATTATGGATCAGACGGAGTAGGGGAGACAATAGGGAATGAATCTGAAGTAAAAATACAATATTATATTTAGTCTATACATGAGATGTCACCCTGTATCATCTGATTAATGAATATAAGCAGCCAAGTATTCTAAAAGTACTGTGGCGTATCTCGGTATTCTGTAAAAATCTACTCAATACTTTATCTCAAACAATCTGCTTAATCACATAAATATATTTTATGCATGCTTTCGAATAATCCCGATCATAATTTCTTTAATACGTTTTAATGTATTTCAGACGAGTCAAGAATATTATTGACATACATAAATCGGTGGTTCAATGGAAATGATACGTTTTATGCAGAATTGCTGAGTTATGTCCAATATATACACAGATCGTTAAACATGTAGGACATTAATATGATTTTATTATCATTCATATACATTTTTTATTTGATAAACCTCTCAGAGATAAAATCATGTTAAAATAAAATAAGAAAAATTTAAACATCAATTGGGAAATACAATATATCGTCGAGTGTGGAACACCGATTGACTTATTTCCAAATTTACAATTATGATACTCTCGACTTTTTCGTTTTTATTGCCCGGCAAAATAACGAACAAATGTTACGACTATTTTCTTATATCCATAAAATACGTTATCAATAAAAAATTATCTTTCTCGTTCGGTTATGGTAAATTCCATAAAACGAAAGCGCACACATTTTGTAGTTCTGAGATATACCTATATAAAATCTATGTTAAACAGAAACTTTACACAACTTTTTATCACATACCGTGTACTCATGAAACATAACCTAAAATATAAATTGAATGAGCGATGGCTGTTCTTCGCTTCATAAAAGTATTTTATAGTATAAATTCCATGTACACCTACTACCTACGTATAGAAGAAAATCATTTGGAAAATTAAATATTCTCCCAGCACTCATAAATTCATAACGAAGAAACGGAGAATCATACATAAAGCAAGTATGTTGCAAAAAAAAAATATCAATCAAGTTCAATAAGACCAACAAAAAGAGTTTATCTCAAAAAATTTTCCATTTATCTTTGGTGAAGCCTCGATAAATCTTTGATGGTTTTTAAATTTAGGATTCGCGTTTTTCTTTTAAATTTATTTATTGATTTTTAAACTTGATGTACATCTATTAAATTTTGTATTACACATCAGTGATTCTCAACCTTTCGAGCTCGCTGCACATCTATATTCGTAACGCTTTTACATAATCAATTTTTGATAGTCCGTTGAACCCTCACTGTGTAAATCGTACAGGGTGGTATAAGTATTTCTGCTCAAATTTTTAATTACGGAAATTTTTGTTGCTCGAACAACTTTTGGCCAAAATCTCAAAAACTAGTTTCAGAAATTAAAAATACCTCAACCAGCTGCATAAAATCAGAAATTATCGTAAAATTCTAAGTGCTAAAGATGCGGAGCTAAAAATAGAAGAATTATTTTTTTTATATATAAAACTTATTTGAATTAGCTTTGAAAAATATTTATAATTATAAATTTTATTTAATGTTTGCAAACTTTGACAAATAACCGTCAACCGAGCAATTAAAGCTGTATACGGAATTTTGTAATAGAATACGCCCTATTCTGTAATGCAATTATTTAAGTTTAAATATTTAGTGCTATTTCGTATGATTGAGTTTAGCTCAATCTTCTCCCTCTTTCCCTGCGACTTTGAACGGAACAACATCCGGAGGTACAAGCATTGTGAGATTACCTATTTACACAGAAAAAGGAAATAAAAAGGAAGGCTATTTAATGTGAAATGTGAAATAAAGTTTGTAATAAATTGAATTATTATCACAGAAATTAATATTCTGAGTTTTCTGCATATATAAAATTGTGAACTATTTAATTCAGAAATATTCTTTCTATGCGATATTGCGATATATTCAATTAAGAATTTTACACTGGTCCTTCGACCCTGATGCAATCAGCATCAGAATTAAAACATTGTAAGCCAATAAAAATAACTTTTGTTTGATCAGTGACAAAATAATAAATAACATAACCTGTGATTTGTATTTGAACGTGTTTATTGGAATAGTTGGCAAATAAAAATTCGTAGGAAGACGTAAATCAAGTGCAATTAAGAAACTAATATAAAAACCAACAACCAAAGTGTAAAAATTCTCGGTGTTTGTTGATACGATTGTCATAGTGTAAATTCCGTATTCCAAAAAATAAAAGAGAAAAGTATTTGATTAGGGCTAATTTATATTCGATTGGACAAAATGGCAGACACGCGATCACTTCAACGAAAAGTTAATCGGTTGTCTCAAATAGAAAATTTCGCCAAAGGTAATCTTCTTCAAGAACCAGTAGAACGTATCAAGGCGCAAGCTAAACTTTTAACTGAGGAATGGGAGGACTTCAAATCAAACGAAAATAATTTTAGAGATTTACCTGAGAATGCCGATTTACAAGATACCATCGAGACCAAATATTTTGCAACCAAAGGAAAATTAATACAAACCGAGCTCATATTGGATAAGGATGGGCACCCTGGAAATTCGATCAGAGCATAAATGAACTGTGGCTAACCAACGATCCTTTTTGAATGGAGTAACAACCTTGAATTTAAAGACTGAACCCGATGGTCGATTGCCTCGAATGAATGTACCCACATTTTCCGGGGTTTATTCTGAGTTTGCCCCCTTCCGTGATTTACTTGAGGCGTTAATTAATAGTAATCCAAAAATTCCGAAGGTACATAAATTGTAGTACTTGAAGGGATATCTGCGAGGTGAAGCGGCGGCGTTAGTGAGACATATCACAATAACTGAAGCAAATTACGAAGAAGCGTGGGATATAATTAATAAGCGATATGACCAAAGGAAACATGTGACAGCGATGCTATTGAGACAATTTTTGGATCAACCTACGATCAAGCAAGCTTCCGCCAAATCAAATCTCTGCACCATATGCGCGATGTTTCCGATAAGGTATTATGAGGGCTAAAGGTTTTAGGTGGCCAAGCTGAATCACGCGATCCATGGTTACTTCATATTTTGGTGAACAAACTGGATCAAGTAACTAAACATGATTGGGTTCAGCACAGTTATGAGATTAAATTTTCTACCATAACTAATTTCTCAGATTTTTTAAATAAACAGAGTGAGACGTTAGAAAGTTGCCAACCTTGCAGCTACACACTCGAATTTGAAAGTAACGCATGTAGATATGAAACCAGTACGTTGTCGGAAATGCGGTGAAAATTACTTCCTAAGGAATTGCGAACAATTTTTAGGGCTTTCCGTGAATGATAGAAGAATTTTCGTGGCTGAGAAGCAGCTGTGTTTTATATGCATGTTCCTAAATCATCAATCGCAACAAACCAATTCCAAAAATGTCGAGTTTTATTAGATTTAGGTGCGCAGGCGTCTTTCATATCGGAATCAACGTTATTATATTCTTCATCAGAAACAATACAAATTGATGTTCTTATTTTACAAAAATTAACTAGCTGTCTTCCATCGTGCAAGGTACTCGTAAATCTCACCAATTTAAAGCAATTCAAAAACATAAAATTGGCAGATCCATATTTCCATACACCCGGGGCAATAGGCATAATAATTGGAGCCGACCGATTTTTTAATGTACTACGAGATGGTCGTGTTACTATTTTAGAAGAGAGGCTAATCGCTCAAAATTCAATGTTTGGGTGGATCCTCTCAGAAGAAGCTGCCAGAAAAGCAAGTGAGTACAGTCAAACGAGTCTCAATTTCAACATTGGCCTAAATATAGAAAAAACCCTTAAACAATTTTGGGAAATGGAGGAGATTCCTGCATGCGATCCCTGGTCCAAAGAAGAAACTGACTGTGAAAATGATTTTAAAACAAAGTTTCAGCGACACGCCAATAGTAAATTTATAGTAAAGTTACTTACCCTACCCCCTTTGACTTTAGAGGATTCATTAGACAGTGCCAGAACGAGATTTTTTTATTTGGAGCAAAGACTAAACCGACAGGTTTTATTAAAAACTGAATATGCCAAAATTATTCGTAAGTACATCAACTTGGGTCATGTAAAAGAGATACCTAACACATCGACAAGTGATCAAATCGAGAATTGCTACTATTTACCGCATCATACCGTTTTCAAGATGGACAGTACCACAACGAAACTGCGTGTCGTTTTTGATGGATGTAGTAGGACAACCAGTGGAAAATCTATCAACGATCTTCTGATGAAAGGTCATACAATTCAACCCACTTTGTGAACAACGCTGGTCAAGTTTCGGTACGGTAAAATTGCACTTACAGCCGATATTGAAATGATGTATCGTCAAGTTTTAGTAGCTGATGAAGATCAAGATTTCCAACGGATTCTGTGAAGAGAACAGATTAGTGAGCCGTTGAAGCATTACAAATTAACCACTGTTACCTTTGGGATGGCTAGTTCATCGTTCTTAACGATTCGTTCACTTCAACAAGCTGCATATGATTTCCAAAAAGAATACTCGATCGTTGCTAATGCAATTCAGCATAAATTCTACATAGACGATTATATATCTAGATCGGACACTTTAAAGGAAGCCAAATACCTGAAAAAACAGCTAACAAAAATACTTTCGCTAAGAGGTTTCACCTTGCGAAAATGGAAATCTAACGCTTCTGAATTACTGGATCAGCCATTCGACGAACACAAATCGAGAGTTCCGTTCGAGGAAAATAATTCGACCACTAAGATACTAGGACTTGGAACGGAATGGAATTCAAAGGCGGATGTGCTGTCATTTAAAGTTAATCTTCCAAAGGAGATCATCCCAACCAAGCGGTCTTTAATATCTAATGCGTCTGAGGTTTTTGATCCTCTTGGTTTACTCTCTCCATCAATAATTTTGGTCAAAATTATTTATCAGAAATTATGGTTGAGAAAGCTAGAATGAGACGATGGGCTACCTGATGACATCGCGATGATATGGAATAGGTTCAAAACAGAACTTCCACAATTCGAGCAGCTCAAAATTAGGAGATAATGCAGCCTTTCTTGTGCATGGGGATACATGGTTCTTCATGGTTTTTGCGATGCGAGCGAAAGGGCGTATTCAGCAGTTGTAGACTATCGATTTTCAAATGAAAAGGGGGAAATTAAAATAGAAATAGTTACCTCCAAAACGAATGTTGCGCCTATAAAGCAGATATCGCTCCCAAGATTGGAATTGTGCAGCGCACATTTGCTGGCAAAATTATTAACTGAAGTAAAGAAAACTGTATCCAAAGATGTATCAGTGTACAGATGGACAGATTCCTCTATTGTTTTAGTTTGGTTATCCGACCATCCAGATAAATGGAAAATATTCATAGCCAACCGTGTATCAGAGATTCAGCGATCGCTGCCGAGACGCAATTGGAATCAGGTAAAGTCACATAAAAATCCAGCAGACTATGCTTCGAGGGGAATCTTACCAACGAAACTATTAACAATCAATCAGTGGTGGCATGGCCAACTATAAAACAACAGGGTTTTTACGATGATACCATTTGCGAGAAGAAAAAGCGAACCTCCTCCATAATTTCATTATTTACTACGAAATAACTAACGAAGTTAGTGAAGATGAAATATTCCAATTAATATTAAATAAGACATTTTCTTTCACAAAGACTATACGAATTCTAAGCTACATCTACAGATTTATAAAAAAAATATGAGAAAGGAAAAGCGACTTCGCTGGTCAGCAGCGTTAAATCTGAGAGAGATAAATCAGGCCACAGAAAACCTATTAAAATGGGTACCGTGCAAAGAATACCCAAACGAAATAAAAATATTAGAGAAAGGTCAGGTGTTATCTAGACATGATGAACTTTCCACACTAACACCGTTTCTAGATAAAAATGGCCTGTTGCGTGTTGGTGGAAGGCTGGAAGATTCTTTATTTGCGTATGCTGTCAAACACCCAATCATTCTACAAAAAACAAATCATTCCGGCCCATCCCATCTAATTCGGCAGACGTCCTGGATCGTCAAGGGCAAAGCAACCGTGAAGGATGAAGTCATGAAGTGTATTCAATGCTTCAAAAATAAAGCAAAGGCGGCCAAGCAGCTTATGGGTAATCTACCAAATATTCGAATAACACCTGCGAGACCATTTTCAAACTGTGGGATATATTATCCGGGACCTATTCTCCTAGCCAGCAAACGAGGTCATGAAGCGAGACTGTTTAAGGGTTATATAGCAGTATTTGTGTGTATGGTGACCAAGGTCGTGCATTTTGAAGCAGTTACCAAGTTGACGACCAAGGCGTTGCTTGCAGCGTAGAAACGATTTTCATCAAGAAGAAATGTTCCTAGTGATATATACGCAGACAATGGTACACATTTTATTGGAGCAAGCAGAAGACTTAAAGAGGTATATCAATTCAGAATTTTGTATGTACTTTGAATCAAATAAATTGGCACCACATTCCTTCGGGCGCATCACATTTTGGGGGATTGTAAGAATCAGTTACAAAATCCGTTAAAACCCACCTCAACAGAGTTACAGGAAACTGTCACCAACTTTTGAGGAGATGGCTACGCTTCTATGCCAAATCGAAGACATATTAAACTCTAGACCTCTATGTCCAATCTCGGAAGATGATGATTCGTTCGAAGCGTTGACACCCGATCATTTTTGATGGGTTCCACAATAGCAACCGTGCCGGAAACTGACCTAGATTGTATAGCAACTTCGCGATTGTCGAGATGGCAGCAAGTAGAACAACGAACTCAAAGTTTCTAGAAGCGTTTTCATAAAGACTACCTTAACAATCTGCAACGAAAAACGAGATGGAAAAACCAAGAAAAAATATTAAGATTGGAGACTTAGTTTTAATTTAAGAGGACAATTTACGTTCATTGAAATGGGCAATGGGTCGTATCTTAAAGGTTCATTCGGATAATCATAGTATTGTTCGAGTCGTCACCATTAAAACTACATCAACAATTATTAAACGACCCATAGTCAAGGTCTGCAAACTGCCGTTGGAGTAATTTTTGTTGACAAAATATTAATATACTCGTCAACGGCGGGATTATGTTAAAGATGCGGAGCTAAAAATAGAAGATTTTTTTTTATATATAAAAATTATATCAATTATAATGGCCCCATGCTGTGCCAAATGTCTAGTATTACAGGAAGGAGGCTCGGACGTTGCCAGCCGATGTGTAATTTGATGGTTTACCGGTTTAATATTTATCCAACAGATGTTGTTTTTAATATTTTTTATAGAAATGGCGAAAACACAGCAAGAGTTCCGCAAATAAGGGGACCCATGGTGCTAGCCGCAATGATTCCATCAAAGGTGTGCACGTGCTCACTGCATTATTGGCAAACTGAATCAGTTTAGACCAGGGTAAGGACACCAACTGATTTACAACAATCGAATTAAAATGAGCGATGTTACTAGATCAGAAACTCTTTGTTTACGTAAATCCACAATCAACCCTGTACTTTTTTAAAAATCATCACAAATAATGGTATGCCTAAATTCGCTGCAAATATTTTTGAAGTCATTATCGCTTGCGGAATTTTTCATAAATTTATTTATGTTATGTAGTTCTACCGAGACATCAGCTCCAGTAATTTCTGACGTTTTCACCATATTTAAAATGATAATAGTATTTGTCGTATTTTGGGTTTGGAAAATTGTTTGAACTAGACCGCGGCGTATTCCTATATCTATCTCGAGAATTTGTTCGCGAACGAGAACATTGGTTTAATTTATGATAATATATCTGAATTCTGAAATTTTCAAATTTTGAATTTAAATCAGTAATTTCATTGGCTAATTTTGATGGTAAATTTTGACAAGGTGTATCAGAATTACCAGAAATACCCATTACCCATTTAATCACAAACACAATTTGGATCCGCAAAAACAATTTAAATTAATTAGAATAATAAATAAATAAAAATTATATAAATATTCAATTATACGGCAGTGAAGTTTCTAACAAAAAATTAACAATGTGTATTTTTTAATGAGACAGATATATAAAATCAGAAAGAGATGAGAAGTACTACCCCTTTCTAAACAATGATCCGTTTCCGATATTTTTCAAATTGGAATTTGGAACACGTAAGATTGGGTGTATAACTTAGTTTTTTCGGTTTTCTAAGAGATGGCGTAACTTTAGTACTAAACATTATTTTACAATGGCATCTACGGCATTTTGTCATTATTCGTGAAAGCGTAAACAACATATTTTTTAATCCCGTTTAAACATGTCGAATCTCGTACCAACAAAACAGCATTTGTGGGAAGCAATACTGTTTTGCGTTAGTCAAAAACAAAGCTGCTGAAAGTTTCCGTTTTCGTGAAGAAACTTATGGTGAGCATGCACCAACTCAACAGACTTGCGAAAACTGGTTTACACGTTTTAAAAGTGGTGGTTTTGATGTCAGTGTCAGAGAACGTTTTGGTCAAACCAAAACAATTCGAAGACGGAGAATGGGAAGCATTATTGATGGAAAACTCAGCACAAACAGAAAAGGAACTTGCAGAACAGTTAAATGTCACCATGAAAATGATTCAAAGAGGAGGAAAATGGATACCACATGAACTGACTGAAACCAACATTGAAAATCGTTTAATAGTTTGAAATCCTTAGTTTACAAGACACCGAAGATGGCATTTTTTGTCTCAAATTGTGACTGGTGATGGAAAATGAATTTACTACAATAACCTTAAATGCAAAAAATCATGGGTTCATCCAGGCGAACCACCCAATCAACAGCAAAACGAAACATTTATGAAAGTAAGATTATGTTGTGCATTTGGTGGGATCAGAAAGGAGTGGTGTACTATGAGCTGCTAAAACCAAACGAAACTATTATTGGTGAACGTTTACAATAATAATTGATAGATTTGATGTATTGAATGAAAACCGTTCGATTCCCATCAAAAAACAGTGTAAAGTTATTTTGCTGCACGACAATGATCGACCACATGTCGTAAAACAAGTAAAAATACGCTGGTAGTACTTAAATGGGGAATTCTACCGCATGCTCCCTGTTCACCAGATTGTGCCCCATCAGATTACTATTTGAGAAGAATTAAGAAATCAATAAATGGCTCGACGAATGGATCACAAAGACAAACAATTTTTTTCGGTAGAATCCATAAATTGCCAGAAAGATGGTCGAAAGTCATAGACAACGATGGAAAATGTTTTGATTAAAATAAAATTTAAGATTTCTTAGAAATAAACGTGTTTTTCTGCAAAAAAAATACAAAAAATAACTTATACTCCCAATACAATGAGTAATTTCTTGTAAACTCCTTTATCATTAGGTTACTTCTGTTTAACTACGAGTATCTTAAATTTTGACTATTATCAAAAAGGTACCAATGATTGTTCTAAGATGTGACAAACAAGAAAAAAGCGATAGTCCTTTTGCCATGTCCCTTGCGGTTTCCCCAATTTTAAATTTTTTATTTAATTTACAATTAGAACTAGAAGGATCCCTTTGGTCTTCATAATCTTAGTCGACGTATAAACTACTCAAACAAGTTAAATTGGTAAGCCATATAAATTTAATAAAAAAATTTAAATGAGAGAGACCGCTGGTACACGGCATATAGACTATTCATAACATGGGGCTATTGTAATCTCCTAATGACATCTTAGAAGAAACCCTGTGATTCTCATAATCCTAGTCAAAATTTAAATTACTCAAGCAAGTGAAATTGCTATGCCATACAAATAAAATGTAAAATTTAAAATTCGGGAGACCGCTCGAACGTGGGATATAGAGAGTTTATTTCTTAGTACATAGAGCTATTGTAATCTCTTGATGACGTCTTAGAAGAATCCTTGTGGTCCTCATAATATTAATCGAAATATGAATTACTCAAACAGGTGTAATCGGTATACCATACAAATTAAATAAAAAATGGGACAAACCGCTAGGACACGGCATATAGACAGTTTACTGCTTAGTACATGGGGCTATTGTAATCTGCTAATAACGTCTTAGAAGATTCCTTGTGATCCTCATAATCCTAGTCAAAATTTAAATTACTCAAACAAGTAAATTGGTATGCCACACAAATAAAATTTAAAATTTAAAATTGTGGAGACCGCTCGGACATGGCCTATACACTGTTTATTACTTAGTACATAGAGCTATTGTAATCTCCTGATGACGTCTTAGAAGAATCCTTGTGATCCTCATAATGTTAATCGAAATATGAACTACTCAAACAGGTGTAATCGGTATACCATACAAATTGAATAAAAAATTGAAAATTGGGGACACCGCTGAGACAAGGGATACGGAGAGTTTATTCTTAGTACACGGGGCTATTGTAACTTTATAACCTCTTGATGACGTCATAGAAGATTTCTCGTGACGCTTATGGTATTTGTTGAAATATAAGCTACTGAAACAGCAGAAATCTATAATCTACGCATAATTATTTATAAATTAACCGGGAGGACGTATAGGATCCTCTAGCTTTTATCACTTGAAACTATTTTATTGACTTAATGGCAAATTATAACGGCAAAAGCATGTTTTTTCAAAAAATTTCTACTCAAAATTTTTATTAGAAATAAGATTAACAGTGTGACTTGTATACAATGATATTTGTTATTTGTTAAAAATTTCACACCCGTGAATTTATTTGTTGTGCACTCAGTAAAATTAAACAAAAAATTACTCATCCGATTTATCCTACAACACCAGTTCGATTCTGGTTTTCCTATAGGAAAAAGGAAAGAAGGAAAAATATTTACATAGCATTTTCTGGCCTACTGAGAAATATGTTTTTCATTTAATTTTGTTTTCGAAATAATTTATACAACTGTTTACCATAGTATGCCACAAAAAAAAAATTCTGCGACAAAAATACTATGAAAATATTTTACCCAATTCCCTGTTCCTATAGGAAAGCCAGCCTTTTGTCCACCTGCAAAAGACTGCTTGCAATTGTGGATGTTGATTACTTAGTGGTTGTATATAAGGGTTTCTTCATGATGATGACCGTGCATGTAAATAGCAGCTGTGAATGTAGCCAACGGTCGTGTATGTTGATGGTGAACGTGTACGTTCCATGATTTCACAACAATTTTTTTAATAAAAAAGTCACGACCATATACATATTCGGAATATTTTGATTTTACTGAAAAAACATTTTTTTTTTCCAAAAATTGCTTTTTCCCACCTACTACAATTTTCTATCGGGAACAAGGGACCCTTCTATACATTTACTGAGTTCTATTACATTTTGAAAAGTACAAATTTTGCTTTAACGCTATATAGAAAATTGTATTTGTGATTTCAAATTAGGAATCACCACAAGGAAAGGGGACTTACGTTAAACAAGCATTCATCGTGGGTACGATCGTACAACTAACTGCCCCAAAAAAACATAAGTAACTCTCTTTACAATATGCAAGTCGGTCTGAAATTAAAGCCTGTGTCGATTGTAATGCATTCCATTACTGGTATCCGATACAAGAAGATATACCACCCCGAACCCCTTTTGAAAGTATAGAAACTCGATACCACACTGATCCAAACTAACATCACTCACAACATGCAAATCGGTGTGAAATTGAAACTGAATGAGTTTTTGTGTTACCCGATGGTGTTATTTTTTATTTTTCTGGAATGGAATTGTGAGATAACTTCACGAGGATAGTACCTTGCTGTCAAAGAATGCTCCGTTTTGTAATTTATATTTTTACAGTGCAAACAACTTAGATGAAAATTGGGTGGGATCCGATTTTCAAAAAAATTCCTCTAACAGATCCTACCGTGAGGCAATTATTTCTATTTATAATTTTTGCATTGCAGAAAAGTTGTTTTGGAATACCAGGAATCTAATGTGTTTGGTCACAATTTCGGAAAAATACGTTTAGGGGTTCTACGGTGGGGCTAGTTGTTTTTAATAATCTAGCGCGAGTCTCTTGAAAATTTGCAAGCTGGGAGGAGATGTCTGAAATCGATTGCGTTGAGGCCTGATTCCTTTTTGAGTATTTTTGGCTTGAAATTTTTTTATAATAATTGGTGAAACGGTATAGGAGGACTATTATGTGTGGCCGTTATATTGAATTATCTTGCAAAATGTTGCATGATGCTGTATCATGCTGCATGTTCATGTACCATTTGACGTACTGTTGTGCGATGTTGCGTGAAGTTGCATCATATCTGATCATGGCATCATAGTACCTGATATTACATCAATTAGCAGGATGTTGTGTTTATTGTATCATGATTCATAACATTTTGAAATGTTACTTCGTTGCGTCACAACGAGGTGGATCCGGAATTTGCTCTAGAGAATTCGGAAAATACGAAATCTTCAGTGGAGCCCAAATTTCTTTTTTACAATCAATCTGGTTGAACGATTTTGATGAAAATAGGTGAGAAGGTTTCTCCAGCGCCAGAAATCGATTGCGAGAAGTTCAAAATTCGGCGAAATCTTTTTAGTGGATTTTTAGATGGGGCTCACCTCCATATTAAAAAGAATCGACTAGAGCGATTCTGATTTGAAAAATGAGTGAATTCGATGGAAAGAAGCTGTATCTAATTGCTTGGCGATATTCTAATTTATCATAGTATTATTTAATTGTTTGTGTTCATAATTATAAAAGTAACTGATATTTGTTTAGACGTTGTATATCTATAATAGAGTTTCAATTTTTACACGATATTACAATTAAAAACTTAGGTGCACTCTAACCGACCAAATGGTACAGTGGTTAAAGCTTTGGCGTTTGGATCGGGAGGTACGGGGTTCGAATCTCGATAGGGGCAGGATGCAAAAAGCAATTTTCATCAACAGATTACGATCTGTGATTAAAAGGAACAAGACTATGACTCCCTATCGGCGTGCGAAACTCATGGGCCGACCCATCTTCCATGCCCAAAATACTATAGACTGGTATGGAGCTAATGCGCAATTGGTAACTTAAATCTGTCCTATAGCCGTACGTCTTCCATTTGGCAGAAATTGCGTAAATCAAGACGAGAAAAATGAACCGCGAAGAGCAGCAGAAAAAAAGGTCCACACTACTGCTGGAGGAGGCATAGTGGCATGCTAAGGGAGGGGGGGGGGAGAGGATCATCTCCTTTCCTAACACAATTTCTAAATTAAAACATAAACTCAACATGTGGAAGGATAATTTATGGATACATAGTATCCAATCAATATAATTTTAGATGTACGGATACCAACTTATCCAAGGAAACAGTTGAGTTTAAACGGTAGCTGTATGAGACCTATTGTTAGTATAATAATCTAGCCTATAATAATCGACATTATGAATGAAGACAATTTGTGGAGCACACTTTTGCCATTCGACTATCAACTGTCATATTTTTGTCCCTTTTCTTGTAGTGAATTTCATCTCGCTATTAATGACAGTGGATTAATTAAAAAAACAATTAAAACTAAAATATTTCACTCCATTTTGAAAATGTTTTGCAAGATGAATACTTTTACTATTTTATGGACATTTTTCAACTATCAGTGAAACAAATTTAGCGCGTTTAATTGAAAGAAACCCTGGAAAAATATCTAAATAAATTCGTTAACACCCAAAAAGTTAGATAAACTGTAGTCATTCATTTCTAAACGGCTATTACCGAATTCAATATTTCCACTCAAACTTATTTATGTATTCCAACATTAGATACGTACAATCCATGTTTTATTCAACTAACTTATTGTTAATTGCCATTATTTATAACTCTCCTAATTGTCATTATTAATTTATCTTTTGATGGGTAATTAAGAGAGAAAAACACAGAGCCAAAGAAGGAAAACGGATTAGTTGAAGAGAAATGAAAATTTATTGCGAATAATTCACAAAGTTAAGTAATACGTCTTCATAGTAAGAACGAAATTAAAAATTGACATCAGAAAACTTTGTCCACTCATAAATTTTTGAAATATCATTTTTTTTGGTACTCGCAAAGGATTTTCTACCTTATTGTTTTATTTATATTTCTAACAAAAAAGGTGAAACAAAAACTACATTGTGGTGTTTATAAAAATAACTTTTGCAACCTTTTATTACTGTTTAATGTATATTAATGATATTTAACGATTTGGGTACTGAAACCATTTGTTTATGTTTGTTGAGCAAACGAGAAATTGTTTTCCATGGACCCTTATAATTAATCAACAGTAATTATCCTATAAATTATTTTTGGTGTTTCTTGTTTCTCAGTAAAGCAAGAAACCGATATTATGCACGGTACACGAGACACAACGACCATAAGAAGAAAATCTAAATCCAAAAAAAAGTTAATTTTAATTTTATTTTTCCGTTTGCTGTTGCCCGTAAGACATTTAACAACTTCATTAAATCCAACAAGGAGAAAACAAGGAAAGAAATTTACGAAAATAAAATTTATGAACTTTCCATTTTTCCTTTGTTTTTTGATTTTTCTCCCAGATTGAATTAGGATATAAAGTTGTGAGATTATTTCTTTATTGTTTGGATTTCAAATATCAGCACATAGAAAATTGAATTTTTCAATGTGATCCATGTGTAAAGATTTGATCAACTGTAATGTGGTGTTAAACTAGGCGCCTTAGCCAATTTATTTAATTAAATTATTATTTAGATGTTTGGTTTCTATTTCAACTGTTAATCCTTATCATGCATCTAGGTTTTATTCACATAAATTGAAACTGGTTAATAAAAAATTGTTACGGTACATGAATGAGAGCACATAAGACACAATGATCTGGAATGTTGAGACAATTTGGAAATTTACTTTGATTTTTTTTAAGAAAGTATTAATTATTCAATGATTTAAATGCCCTTTTAAGGCCAATTAAAACTTACGTTATCTATTGCATTATCAGGGAACATCAAATTCGTTCCAGGGAAGATCAAATTTACAAAGATCACCGATAAAGAACCGATAGAAGCAACTCGGTAGCTGACCAAGCCGATACTTTTTCTAATGCTATACCTAGATGTACTGGACAACCATTACACGAAATAAGTGACGCCACCGGAAATTTTACGTTATAAATAGCCGAATCTAGTAAAGGAAGTACTGAGCTAGAAAAGGAGAATATGGATCTCTTGGCGAGGCTAGATCATATGGAGCAATTATTTGGCAAGCTAAGCGAAGAAATTGAGTATCTAAAGCGAGAAAATGAAAACCTAAAAATGAATCGGGATTCAAAAGAAGATTGCGATATAGGCAGCATTGAACCAGACAAACTCATCTATTCCACTGATGAACATGAATTACCAAGAGAGACGGACTGGATCCCCAAGAAGAAAAAACAGTTCAGTAAGAGTAAGAAAAGGAAAGCTAAATCGTCACCTGAGGCTGAGCAATTAAATGGTAGGGGACAATCTACTCCAGATTCAAAAGTTGTTGTACCCAAAGCCAATCAACCAAAAGGTAGTAAATCAACCAAGAAAAATCACCCCGACCAATAAATATTGTGGGTGTAACCAATTACCCAGAAATTCAGTCACTGATGGGCAGAAATCAAAATGTGAATTTTACTCTGGTGGTTCCACAGCATACTGGCCCAGCGACGGAACGAAGATACCTGACCTAATAGACTTTTATGTAGCAAGAGGTATATCCCAGAACTACATTCACATTGAAGACAGTAATTCTCTAGTATCGTAATTCAAAGGGAGGTGCACCCAGATTAACAAATTCAAAAACAAACTGGGATCTCTTTCGTGAAGTATTGGAGGAAAAAATCATTCTTCAGGTACCGATAAGAAATACCCGCCAGTTGGAAGACGAATTAGAACAACTCAATGAAGCAATTATCTATGCTGCTTTGGCAAGTACCCCTATTATACAAAATAAGAAGAAGCTTAACATATCCTACCCAACGGAAGTTAGGGAGTTGGTAAGACAAAAACGACGGGCACGTGAAACCTGGCAAATAACTAGAACACCGGAGAACAAAACAATTCTTAACAATTTAGGTAACAGTCTCAAATCTTTTCTTAAAAATGCATCAATCAACAGATATCAAGTTAGCCTAACCGATGAAAAAAAATCTGATTATTCTCTGTGGAAGGCGACGAAGGGACTCAAAAGACCGAAAATGCAAGTGCCTTCACTTAAAAAGGAGGATGGAATCTGGATAAAAGGTCCTAAAAAGAAGGCTGATCTGTTTGCGGAGTATCTCGAGGATACTTTCCAACCACTACCAAGGCAAACGGCCAATGAAAATATAATGTCAATCCACAAGCTAGATGATTTTGATATACGCCCAGTAACTCTCAAAGAATTAAAAGAAGAAGTGAAAAACAACATGAATGTTAAAAAATCCCCAGGATATGACTTGATTACTTTCCAAATAATCAAGGCTCTATCAGGTAACAGATTTCGTAAGCTATTACAGATAATCAATACAAGCTTTCGATTAAAATATCTTCCGTGGCAATGGAAAGTAGCAGAAGTAATCATGATAGCAAAACCTGATAAAACACCTAACGATAAAATATCATACAGGCCAATTTTATTACTAAAAATTATTACTAAAAAGCTTAAACCAATAATTGACGACCGACATCTAATTCCTCCACATCAATTTGGATTCAAGGAAAAGCACTACACAATTGAACAGTGCATAGAATCAGTAACATTATTGAAAGAACGTTAGAACGTTAGAACGTAAGAAAGTATGCTCCAGCATATTTTTGGACGTCGCCCAAGCATTCGATAAAGTCTGACACGGTGGGCTGGAATTCAAGCTGCACATAGATCTGCCGAGGCAATTCTATGCCATACTAAGATCTTATTTATCCAATAGACATTTCCGTGAGAAATATGAGGATGAATACTCCAAAGTTAATAAAATCTCTGCCGGTGTCCCACAGGGAAGTGTCTTAGGACCAATCCTGTATTTATTATATACAAGGGATATTTCAACAACAGGATGAAGGAACCATAGCCACCTTTTCAGATGACACAGCAATCATGGCGATTGGAAGTAATGTGGCTGATGCAACGAGCAAATTCCGGAAGATTACCAATGAGGTTTGTAACTGGACTAAGCGCTGGAGAATCAAACTTAATGAGACGAAATTCACGCATATTAACTTTACATATCAAAAAGCTTCCCATCTACCGATGCGTAAACAATTGATCGTGTTTCAATTTAACGTGAACAGTTTACCGTATAACAGTTTATCGTAGCTTTGTAAAATTGACTGTAACAACATAATTTGTAAATGAAAATTAAAGTGTCTTCGGCTTATAAAATTTTATTAAATTCGGCCATTACCAGCTTAATAGATTAATAAAATAAGATGGGATTTTGTAAGTTGGAAATGGGATTTTTAAATGACTTCTGTAAGAAGTTCGGCAATATGGCCATCTGGGACGGAACTCGGTAATTTATTAACCGATTATGATGAGATTGGATATGGTGGATAGAAATGCGATTCTTTAATAATTTTTGCAACAAGTTCTGGAATATATAGTACTCCAATATTAGCCGTGTTTAAAATTGGAGCACTATTCGGCGCCGAAGGGAAATTTATACTGAAATTGTAGCTATTTATTCAATGATGTCACTATACCATAAAAATGAAAAAATAAATTCACCATAAAATAAATATTTAACGACCTGAAATATACCAATTAACATTAATTTTGGCATGCCGTTATAAAAAATAAATCATCTTGCTGAGTTTTAAATTTTTATTGTAAGAATAAGTTTCTAATTGTTTAAGGGTTGTACAAAACAAAGGAAATTTAAAATTTCTCTTTGAACTGGGTGGTGCGCTCGATAGCGGCTCCCGATAAATAGGTAGAGCAAGGTATTTTTTTTATCGATTTTTAACTAAAAAGTTGAATTGAAAATTTTAGTTTAGAGTTAAATAAATTAATTATATGCAAAAATAGAGCGCATATAAGTTTTGACATAGAAAATTGCGTGCTCCGGATACAACTGCTAATAAAAAAACACGGCTATTAAAACACGGCTAATAAAAAACACGGCTATTATTAGCTGTATTCGTTTGGTAAATTTAAAATAACAATTGCATGTATCTAAATTGAAAAAAAACTTAGCTAAATTGAAATTTTTTTAGAAAGCTATTTGATTGTAACCGACGTTTGAAAAAAAAAAATCTTAAAATTATCTAAAATTATCTAAAAATTCAATTTAACTTTCGTAAATCTATTTTTTTTTTCATTTACATGCATGCAATTGTGTTGTAAATTTACCAAACGAATGCAGCTATTATAGTAAATTCATTTAAGCTAGTCATGGCGAGATGGCACTTGTTGACACTTTAAATTCATTTAAATTATTCATTGTAAGATGGCATTTGTCATCGCTATACTTTTAATGTAATAATTAGTTTAAATATTCTTTGTGGGATGGCGCTTTGCCAAAATTTTGTATATGTTAAAATAATATTTTTTGAGACTTCTTCTAAAAATCATTAAAGGATCCCATTTTCATCCACCTTATCCAATTTCAACATAGGTGGTTAAGAAATGGCCGAATTCTTATACGATACATATTGGAATTTTTCTTATGTTTTAAGATACATATTTCAAATCCAAGACATTAATTGTGATATACGATAAACTGTCCTCACGATTAACTGTTTTACGATCAATTGTTCACGATAAACTGTTGTACGATAAATTGTTCTACGATAAACTGTTCACGATAAATTGTTCTACGATAAATTGAGTCCACGATAATCTGACAGTAAATCATTGAATAAAGGGTTATCCAATTCGAGGTTGATAAAGTAGAAATCTGTATACCGACATCTGTCAAAGATAAACGTCAAGTACGCTGTCATTTATTTAGTTGACATTCTGCCATTTAAGAATATGGAGCATTTAACATACGCAAATTGGGTGTTGGAAAAACAGGCCGTCGATGCTGATTATTCGAACAAAATTTTCTTCAGTGATGAAGCTCATTTTTCGCTTGGTGGATACGTTAATAAGCAAAACTGTAGAATTTGGGGCTCAGAAAATCCACAATTGATTGTAGAGAAGCCATTACACCCGGAAAAAGTCACTGTTTGGTGCGCATTGTGGTCTGGTGGTGTGATTGGGCCGTATTTTTTTGAGAACAACCATGGACGAACCGTTACCGTCAATTCTGAGCGCTATGGCCGCATGTTAACCGATTATTTTTTTACGAAAATCGAAGCTTATGATCTTGACGATATGTGGTTCCAGCAGGATGGAGCAACCAGTCACGTAACACGAGCAAATCGAGATCTTTTGCAAGAGAAATTTCCTGGACGTTTGATTTCGCGATTGGCTGATGTCAATTGGCCTCCAAGATCCTGTGATTTAACGCCTTTGGATTTCTTTTTGTGGGGCTACGCGAAAGATCGTGTTTACGCAAACAATCCTCAAACTCTTGACGAATTGAAAACTAATATTCGTAAGGTAATGGCCGAGATACCGCCCGAAATGTGCCGAAAAGTCATTGAAAATTACCGCAAAAGAATCAAGGCCTGTAAGAAGTCCCGTGGAGGACATTTGAATGATATCTTCTAAAAATGGCAAGGATCAATCTGTAAAATGAAATAAAAATTACAATACATTCCGAATATTTTGTGTGTTTTTTTTAAGTTTACTTTATCAAGCTTGAATTGGATAACCCTTTATATCGCACACACAAAATTTGAAAATTTCTAAAAATTGACAGTTTTAATTGTCATGGCTAGAAATAGATTCAAATGATAGGTCTTAATGATGCTCATAACTGGAAAATCATTCAGATCAATTTTCATGTTGAAATTAAAAATTATTTTAAAAAATGTATCTGCTGTATCGACATTATTCGACTGCCGTTTAATCTTATATAAATTTAATGTGAATTATTGGCATTTTTCGGTTGGGTATTTCTGTGGTATTTTTAACCATTTTATATGTTTTATTCGACTGAGTTTTCCCGGACTCCCAACATGAAAATTGACTTGACGTTTTTAAAATGATATTCAATAGAGGACACTTCATTTGAAATATTTTCTGAACATTTCACTATACATGCATTTCCCATCTTACCTCCCCAAACATCTAATAAAGCACTTAGAAAAATTTGCTTTGGGTAATTTGTTTTAAATGTTTCGAATTAAAAATTCATATTTTAATTTTTGTAGTTGTTTTTTAGAAACAGCAAAATAAAAATTTCTGATATAATTAATTGATTTCCGACATAAAACTTGTATCTGCATTATCGGCATTTTTCGGCTGGAGTTTTCGATGAACATGTTACCGACAATTAGCGGCTGTCATTTTCGTTTGATTAGTTTGAATTTACATTAACGACATTTTTCGGCTGGACATTTTCGGCTAACTTTAATAGGCTAGTTGTGACATGTCAATGAAAAGGTCTTGAAGATTGTCACAAATTTAGCTGAAGCGATTAGTACTCCAAATTACCATTAGGCGCTGAATACAGATACATTGTTTCTTAGCCGAAAAGAACTTTATTATCAACAGTTTATTTCGCCAATTCAGCATTTGAAGCCGTTGGCTAGTTATTCCTTTGGTATTTAATATTTACTCATATCATTGAAAAGACCTAGCAATGTCACATAGTACCCCATTCCAGTAAAATTATGTGACATATAAATCATTCATGGTTGATAGGTTTTGGAAACGGGACAATTTTATTACCAGCACTTTAGTTCACAAATTCTGCTTTGATGCTGGTGACAAATTAATCCTTTGGTCCAGAATATATTACATGATATTTTTAAAAACAAAATTTTTACGAAATCACAACATTTATTGAGTTGCTTCGTGAAGAATTTTTTAATAAAAATTTTCGATTTTCATTTTTTGTGAATTTTCCGGGTTCGTGAAATTTTAATTATATTCTTAGAAAAGATTTTCTTCATATACGTGTACGAGTATTTCTTACCAAATTTTAAGCAAGTCAGAACTATTTTAGTTTTTCGGTTCATTGTCTATCATGAAAAACTTTTAAAACTGGTCTAACTTTCAAAATCAATGATGATCGTATATTGAGAGCTTGTTTGCTTGAGTCATTTTACAACCAATCATGTTTCTGGAAATCTCCGATTTTTGCTAATTTACAGAGAATTTCGCGGATTTGTCAATTTACACACCGAAATTCTGATTACCTCATAAGGGTTTCATCCCCTAATCGGTTTTCTCATTTTTGGATCAGGGACCTTCAAAATATGTAGAAAATGTAGTTGGACCCGGATCATTTTTCATCATTTTTTTCAGGATTTCAATAGCATTGTCTGACAGACCAAAGTTTAATATTGAAATTCACTTACTCATTAAACCGGAAAGCAACCAGTTCACAAGGAAGGCAAACATTTTTAGAGCTCTAATTTTGTATTTATAATATCGTTTAAAGCTGCTGGTTTTTGAAATGCAAACATTTAATGTTATATATCAAGGTGAGGTTGGCAAATCGCTGGAAGTTTGGCTTTAATCAAATGAAACTTCGAATTCTTTAAATTAACTTTTACAACCGAAAATTTTAAATTAAGAACTCAAAGTTTCACATTTCATGTTGTCGCTTCCAAGAAATTTATTAAACTTCGACCATGAGACAGCAAGACCCGCATATGTTACAGACACGTCGTTAGCAGTGGACCACTCAATGAGTTCATCCAGTTAAATATGAATTAATATAGTTCAGAAGGGTAATACGAAACTCCAAGCAGTTTCCTCGAAACAGTTTATTTAATCGGATAAGTATCCTGATGCATTCTAAATTATGTTAAATAACAACTTCTTAGTAAATTAGGAGCGAACTATGATTCAACAAAACAAATTTGCCAGAACGCCACGTATAGGTAGACTTTTTTCGTCCGAGATGCCATGCTTTTGAATTGTTCACACTTTCTTGAATTGTTCTTTTATCTATGATCTTTATGATTTATGTTGACTTTCGTTCATTTCCGACATTCGATAATAGGCCTTAAACGGGAAGGCGGTGGAACATACGTAGTTTGGGAGAAAGGTACTTTCGCAAAAATTGTAGCGACAACGGAGTAAGTCGTAATAAGAATTATTTCTAAATTTTGAATCAATTTCGAATTGTTATGTTCTTATACGATTGTTTGGTTAAGGGATGATTCGGTAACATCTGTGAGAATTCCTTTTTATTTTATTTAAGCTTGTGTGACTTTTTCTATCTTAGTATTAGGTATGTGGAACAATCGAATGATATGATGAGGGCGATTACGATTCCTATTTTTGATAATGTTCATTAAACCGAAAATTTTCCTTTTTCTACCCAAAAACCTACCGGTAGATATCAAAATACGATACACGTTATCATTTTAAGCATATAAATGTATCTGATGATTCGTAATTGTGTGGCGAGAAATGTATGGTAGTATGAAATTATTTGAATTGCTATTGAATTTAAACTTCTTCCATTACAAATTCTGGTATTGTAAATTGCCAATCATGGTAATTTAGTTTTAAAGCAATATTATCTACAGGCTGCTACATATAATGATGAGAACAGTCTTATTTATTGAAGTTTATTAATTTCTGATGAGATAAAAAACCGTTCTTTATGAGATTGGAGATTCCTAATATTTATGGGTGTCTCACAGTTGACATAGACACTACTATGCTGATAGATTTCAATTAGTTTAGCCTTTGTCCCGGAAATACTGAATATCCTGTTAGGGTGGGCATAATTAAGTTGAAGCACCTTGTATTCAAAAGGTCTTGGTACTAGAGGAAGTTATATATTTTGCTCATTCCAATAATATCAAGTGACACATCGTTTGAAGTGTCTTGGACCAAGCAAACGTTTACGGGTGTGATTTATGACACGTCTTTCTCGTCTTTATCAATGTGGATACTGTTAAACCAAATTGTAACAGGAAAAATTCAAGATTCTAATAGGAAATTAGAGTGATATGTTCGCAACTTTGGTGTTTATATTCAAAATTGGGTTATTTGAAACCCTAATTAGCTTCCCTAATTTTTTGTAGTTAAAAGTAATAATAATACAAATTTCAATTTTCTTACAAAAATGTAATAAATAAATGGAAGTGCAACACAGCCGATAGTGGCTATTCAACCATGAATAAAATTTGCCTATTAATTTTTGTATCAAATTTTTCTGTTGTTCCTAAAAGGTAATGTAATGATCTATATCATTCTGAAAAAGATCATTCAACCTCGAGTGAAATTTCCCTTTATAAATTTTAACTGATGGCTTGGTCTTGTGACATTATCCGCTGTAGCACACTTTGATTAAATAGTCGGCTAAGGACGTTCCGTTAACCGCACGTACGGTAAGCTATCTTACAAAAAAAACATGATCACTGTGGTTGCTTTACTTACTGCATAAGCATATCATCATCTATGGTAAGTAAAAGTATACATTTTACGAAATATACAAGACCGCGGAAACATCACCCTTGTGCATCATCTCACACCACTATACTGGAATTCCTTCGAACGCACGATTTTTTTTAATTTAAACACATTACACGAATAATAACACAGAAAGAATTGATGCATGGGAACTTTGCTCGTTGCATCTGCGACATTACTTCCAATCGCCATGATGCTGTGTCATCTGCAAAGGTGGCTGTAGTTCCTTCATCTGTTGTTGGAATATTCCATATATATTGTAACGGAACTTCATTCCGTTATCAACTCATAAATCCAATCAACCAAAAATTGTAACCATATGTAATCCCGCCACGGCCTTGAAGATATCATCTTCACAAAAATCACGGAAATAATTAGTCATTGGCGGGAATACACATTTTTCATTTTTATAGTACGCTGCAAATTGTCGCTACAAATATAAAATTTTTTAAATTCATTGTTTTGTAATTTGAGTACATAACATATATTTTTTTTCAAGTACGAGTATATGATAAACGCAAATGTTCTACATAATTATGTAGGGTAATCGACTTACCTAAAAATTTGAGACATTGCATTTATGTTAATACACAAAAATTCTCTGAGTGTAAAATGAATTAATTTGTTTATGAAAGGGGTAAACAAATTTAATTTATAACACTTTTAAACTGGGCGGTATTTATGAATATTTTTTTGTTTAAACAGCAAAATTTATTAATTGATTGAAAAGAGGCCATTCATTTATTAAATTCTGTTATAAAAATTAATTTCCCCCTCTTTTCTAGATCAATTAATTTTCGCATAAATACCGTACCAAATTTTTGGTAGGGAGGTCAGTTCAGTTTTTTTGGTGTTCCTAGCTAATTACGCACAGAGCTTTAGCCGTGGTAATTAGCGAGAAAGAAGATTAGTGTAAATTAAAGTAAAACCTTTACAAAATAAACAATTTGCAGTAATAAAAAAATAAATTGTTGTGTATTAATTTTCTAACGTAACGTTCAAGTAAGTATGATTAAAACAAACTAAATACTAACATAAAGGGGCCCAATTGGTAAAGGGTCTACCAACTGCTCCATTAGGGGCGAAAACCGCGCAAGTGCCTCGGCACGCGGGTTTCCTTCTGTTGGTAACGCTTTACCGATTTATTTACTTACTAACATTCGGGGCCTTCAGCCATAATAAATAATAATGTTTTTTGATTTTGTTATTCTCTTACTCGTTATGCTTAGTCTAGGGTAATTATGTTACCCTAAACAAGTATTAAAACAACCGCGGGGAACCTGCCGGCAGCGTAAGGCATGGACACCATCAACTTGGGTACTGTTTTGCCCAATTCTATAATCCCTCAATTTGACGGCATACTTGATGTCGTTCCATCTTATGTTGTTGTTATATAAATATGCGGTAATCTAGGCCGTAAATCTGGGTACCCCAAAAACCCACACCATTTTCCTCTACCCGACTGAGCGGTGGGAATCTAAACCGCATGGGGTACAATCCAGGTTACGGCAATTCTATGAAACGGGTGTGCTTCTACGCAAGTAGAAGTCATACTTCTGTTTCAATATATATATATATATATATATATATATATATATATATATATATATATATATATATATATATATATATATATATATATATATATATATATATATAATAAATACAGGATTTGCCTTAAGGCACTCTCCTGTGGAACACCGGCAGAGATTTTCTTTAGTTCGGAGTATTCATCCTCATATTTCACATGAACATGTCTATTGGATAAATAAGATCTTCTTAGTATGGCATAGAATTGCCTCGGCAGATCTCTATGCAGCTTGAATTCCAGTTTACTGTGTCAAACTTTATCGAATGCTTGGGCGACGTTCAGAAATATGCTGGAGCATAGTTTTTTGCGTTCTATCGTTCTTTCAATAACGTTGGATTCTATGAACCTGTTCAATTGTGCAGTGCTTTTCCCTGAATCCAAATTGATGTAGAGGAATTAGTTGTCGGTCCTCAATTATTAGTTTAAGTCTCTTTAGTAATAATTTTTTCAAAGAGTTTTGACATAATGGGCAGCAATGAAATTGGCCTGTATGATTTTTTATCGTTAGGTGGTTTATCAGGTTTTGCTATCATGATTACTTCTGATACTTTCCATTGCCACGGAACATATTTTAACCGAAAGAAATCCTTTACCTGGTAGAGACTTGATTGTTTGGAAAGTAATCTAGTCATATCCTGGGGAGTTTTTAACAATTAATTTGCTTTTTACTTCTTCTTTTAGTTCTTTGAGAGTTACTGGGCGTATATCAAAATCATCTAGCTTGTGGATTGACATTATATTTTCATTGGCCGTTTGCCTTGGTAGTGGTTGGAATTTATCCTCGAGATACTCCGCAAACAGATCAGCCTTCTCTTTAGGACCTCTTGCTCAGGTTCTATCCTTCTTTTTAAGTGGAGGCACTTAAATGTTGGGTCTTTTGAGTCCCTTCGTCGTCTTCCACAGATAATAATTAAGTCGTTTAAGCTAACCAGCTATCTGTTGATTGATGCATTTTTAACTTCTTTAAGAAGAGATTTGAGACTGTTGCCTAAATTGTTAAGAATTGTTTTGTTCTTCGGTGTTCTAGTTATTTGCCAGGTTTCACGTGCCCGTCGTTTTTGTTTTACTAACTCTCTAACTTCCATTGGGTAGGATATGTTAAGCTTCTTCTTATATTGTATAATGCGGGTACTTGCCAAAGCAGCATAGTGAATTGTGAATTGCTTCATTGAGTTGTTTTAATTCATCTTCCAACTGGTGGGGATTTCTTATCGGTACCTGAAGAACGATTTCTCCTCCAATACCTCACGAAAGAGATCCCAGTTTGTTTTTGAATTTGCTAATCTGGGTGCACTCTCCCTTTGAATTACCATTTCACTGACTGTCATGATAACCGGGGAATGATCTGATACTAGAGAATTACTGTCTTCAATGTGAATGTAGTTCTGGGATATACCTCTTGCTACGTAAAAGCCTATTAGGTCAGCTATCTTCATTCCATTACTGGGCCAGTAAAAATAAAATTCACATTTTGATGTCTGCCCTGCTTGAAGCCAAATATTGCATGCTTTAGTGGCAAGTGGGAAACTGTTGATGTAACTTTTCGTTTTTGGTGATTTGTTTTCGAAAATAACTAAGCTGGTTAAAAGTTCATTTTGAAATTCTCATAGTGTCAAATGCCACTTGCAAACAACAGAAATATTGGCAGATTTATCTGCTTCTGCTATTTCATATTAAAACTGTAGTTTACAATTTTTTTATGATACAATTTAATAGACTGTTTTGCATAGACTTTTCTTGAATTTTTGCCATTTTCTTGTTTATCTAATCTTTCAATTGTTTTGGTACAATTTGGTTCAATTGGACATGCCGCCACTTACAACATTGATTTTCTTTCGATTTCGATTATTTGCACACAATAGCCGAGTTCCATCGGCTGGTGGTGTTAGCAAACACCATTTGTGAGTAAATGTTCATTGGAACTCCAATTTGTTAGTTAGAAGTAAAGCATACTCATAAAGGTGCCGTACACACGAAAGCATGCATGAAAATCATCTCGTATGCGTAATCATATATTGAGTATATGATGTAGTGGTAACATTTGGAGGCTTGCACATTCCTGTAAAAATGATTGACGAAATATCAAACATATTATTCGAATGTTATTCCGCTTTAGTCGAAAAATTGAAAGCGATTGAACCTCGCACAGACTGTGATATGGTGGCAAAAAATTAAATCTGTTCGTGCAAACTATAGGCGCGAATTATAGGAGGTAATGCAAAGTTAAAAAGTGGCACGGGTACAGATGATATTTGTAAGTCAAATTTGTGTTATTTTGACGACCTGTCATTTCTTCAAGCTCATGAAATACAGCTTGAGAGTATTTCTACAACGTACGAGAAAACTCAAATTTCAAATAAAAAAATTGTGTGATTATGGAAAAGCTACCTTGTTCAATTTGCCAGAACAATCTTCCACATCTAAACCTTGTTCCAAATATAGGCGCACTTTTTCCTACGTACGTAATAATATAAGTGACAACATGTCATTACTACTTTTGATGCTTTTTTGGATCAAGGTTAATGGTCGTTAAAGGAATTCGGAACTGCCTGTTAGTATTCCGAAAACGTTTTCTACAATTCTCCGAGCCCGAGATAATCTTTAATTATAGCTTCTTTTCACGCTAAGTTCGCATCAATGAAAAAAATTCGCTGTGCAATGTCGGCTGTCATGTACATCTTCGAAGCGAATACTGTTTTCATAACCCAAGTTAAACATCCATATCTGTCTGAAATTTTTTTCTGCTTGCTGGATTTACAAGCTTCGCATAAATATTGAGGTATTTGATTGGTTTTACCGGAATAAACTTTGCACTATGTGATAAATAGCTGTTATTAATTATTCAACTGGTGATTTACAATAACATTTTAACGCGTAGTGATGACTTTGTTCATTGAGGAACCATCGCTCAAAGTAATTTATTTTGACAGCTCCGTACTTGGATTAAAAATGTAACTGTGAGTCAAATTTTACATTTTAACATAGGTTACTGGTCTTTTTCGCTTTTTCGCATTTTTGCAAAACTGTCATTCCGTTTTCCGAGCAAAACTTGGGTTCAAATTTGTCAAATGTGGGGTAAGAATAAACTCTATGAAGTCGAAAGTTAAAATTTTTTGACATTGCGTAATGTGTAATGTCTTGATTTTTTCTCAGTATTAAACTGCAGTTTAAAACTGCTTGAAAATAATACTACAAAAATGTTTGACCGAGTCAGGTTTGATACTCCAGGGAACTTTCAAATCAATGAATGTATTTTCCATTGTATCTTAACCAAGCCAATGACTGCTGCATTTTGCACCTTCTTTGTGATGTTCCCATGGGGTTACCCGAATTTGTAATGACACGACTAAAGGCTGAAAACCAAGTCGTAAAATTTTGTTGCTTTGGAAGCCAAACATGTTGTCTCATTTTGAGAAAAAAACAAGATTTCAATTTTTTACGTATACATGTAACCTTTATACGTGTAGGTTAGGTTATGTCAGTTTAGAGTGCCTGCTATCGCATACTTAGGCTAATAGGGGCCTATTGTGATACCAAAGGATCCTATCTCCCCGTTGCTCCCGTTGAAGCCATCCAGAGCTACTTATGTAGCGTAAAATATCTTGCACTTCACAGTTCGCGAGTTCCAAAAGGCTGTCCATACCGTATACACCTAATTACTTATGCCTTCTGTATGATAGTGGTGCCGGACACGAGCATTGGAAGTGATCTAAAGTCTCTTCCTTCGCTTCGTCGTCCATACAACTTCTACAAAAGTCATTCGTCTGTAGACCCAGCCTTCTTGCATGCTCCTCAAAAAGGCAGTGTCCTCTCATTATCCCTACGACCAATCCTACCTCTCGTTTTCTCAAGGATACTATTGCTTTGGAGCGCCGCAAGTGCCGTTTTGGCCAAACCAGTTTTGCTACCCTGCATGTGAGAATATTGGTCCACCTCTTATTTGTCGAAACGAGTGCCTTTTACTGAACGCCAATTTGAGCGCTGCTATAGGTTTCTCTAGACCTGCTCTTTCCGGTTGCATCTGGAAAGTCGCACCGTACCTAGCTAGTTCGGCTGCTCTGCAGTTTCCCGTGATGTCCGAGCGACCAGGGACCTAGCATATCTTGATTCTGAAATACTCACTCATCTCATTAAGAGATAATCGGCAATCCATCGCCACCCGTGACTTCACACAAACCACTTCTAGTGACCTGACCGCCACCAGTTAGGTTCACATAAATTGTGATATCCGTCACGGATACCACGTTATGCTTAAATCATGTCACGACTTCGTTGATCGCCACCACTTCAGCCTGGTACACGCTGCAGTAGTCAGGGAGACGACGAACAGATATATTAACATTAAACTTCTCTCAAGACTCCGGCTCCTACCTTGCCGTCTAGTTTAGAGCCGTCCGTGAAAAATTGCGCTTCCTCGTTTTCCAGTATTGATCCGTTGCTCCAGGATTCCCTCGAAGGACAGATGGTCCAGAAACCTTTATCGAAGCACAACGTTGGTTTAATATAATCCAGATTGACAGTTCTTCCATTAGCGATCTAACTATCGTCGAGTGCCCCGCCTGAAGACACTTCCACTGAGAGGCAGCCGAGAGTCTCGTAGCCACATTGGCTGCCATCTGCTTACCTAAAAATTCGATTGGAATAAGATGGAGGATAACCTCTAAAACCGTGTAGGTGTTGTCCTAAGGGCTCGAATTATATGTATGCAGGTCGTTATTTGCACCTTCTCCATCATCCCTATATATGTTACCTTATCCAGAGCTGGCCACCACACGACCACTCCGTACATCAGCACAGGTCTTATCACTGCGGTATAGAGCCAGTGTACCAGCTCTGGTTTCAAACCTCATCGCTTACCTATGGCGTTCCTACACGAGTAAATGCGTCGGAATTTTGTATTTCTTAGTAAATAGTACCAGCTGCGTCTTGGAAAGATTGACCCCTAACCCACATTTGCTGGCCCATTTGTGGGCCAATCGTATCCAGATATGCCTGAGACAACTATCGCTATATCCCCAACTATCCCCAAAGATGGGATATTACGCCTCCCTGCGGGGTGTCTCTAACCACCCATTTTCTAATGATGGACTTGCCCAGTTCCGAGTTAATAATCCTGCTTACCAGCATCCTGTTTATCAACCTACTTATAGGGTAGTCCACCTTCAAAAATAACAATCCTTCCATGTTCGCCTCCGATTTTAAATTATTAAAGGCATTGTCCAGCAAGGCTACCATACAAAACTGTTGGGAGTAAATTGACTTCTCAATCGTGCGTGCAAAGCTGTGTCCACCGACTTTCCCTTACAGTACGCATGCTGTAACATTGCCAAATTTTTTGGCTCAATTTTGATCGAATAACTATATCTAGCAGCATTTCCAAGGTTGAAAACAGAAAGGATGATAGAGTTACAGGCCTCAGGTCCTTTGGAAAAGCATGTGGGTTCTTTCCCGATTTCGGGATAGACACTACTTTGACCTCCTTCCATTTCTTAGGAATATAGACCAGTTTCAGACATCCTCTGAAGATAACCTCCAGCCAGGGGGGGGGGGCGACTGCTGAGTTCCTTTGAATCCGATCCGGGCCCGCCTATTTATAAGGCTTAAAACCGTTCAACGCCCACAGTATTCGTTCGCCGTTCACGAAGCCCTCCATATATATTGAAGGTGTTCCTCGATGAGCTCCAGGCTCTACCGTGTCATCAAAGCTTCCCGGAGGGTGGGTCTCCATGAGAAGCTCCAATGATTCCACACTTGAAGCTGTCCATGATCCGTCCGGTCTAATTAAATAACTAGTACTGGCTGGGTTAGTAGATATCATTTTCCTAAGGCGAGAAGTCTCAGAGACCTCCTTCACTCTACAACAGAAGAGTCTCAAAGACCCCTTTGTGCTCTCCACAACTCTTTTTTGAACTTTCTTTGGTCCTCCTTATAGGAGTCCCAATCCCGGACCTCCCTTGTTACTTTATTAAAGGTTGTCCTTCACGTCCTCCGATAGGTTTCCAACTCCGTGGTCCACAATGTCGGTTTCTGCCTGCCCCTAGGCTTTATCAGGGGGCACGCAGCATTAAATGAAAGATTGCATGCCGTTGTGACATCCGTGTATAAACTGCTTGAAATATAAATGATTACTATCTGACATTTATTTAAAATAAAATGAATTCCATCAAATAATATTAGAAATATTTTATGGGGTAGAAGTAACATGGGGATTGAGTAGCTTTCTTTAGTACCAGTTTTACCGGTATAGATTTTAAGAATCTCATTTTCATTCTAAGCTCTATCGATTTGTCCAAACAATCGTGAAATAATCCAAATTTAATCATTTATTAAATTTGGTTGTAAAAGGGACACCTACCGCTTGGTTTAACCATATCCCATAATTTAAATCAAAGTGAATCTTAATCTCTTTCTGGAAATCAAACTAGGGTCGAAATCGTGAAATCTGAACGAAAAAAATAATTGTCGCAAAATATTGTAATGAGTGAAATGTAATGAGTGAATACAAAAAAATTTATGTTTCGGTTTATTTGAATCTATTACTTCTTTGTCGTGTTTTGTAAATGCTAAATTTTTCTGGACTGTAGAAATGCCGAATTTTTGGTGAAATAGAGTTTTTTTTATTAAAACTCGTTATTTCCGAAAAATATTTTAAAAAAATGGTCTCAACACGTTTTGTTTGAAACACGTAATTTTCAATCCTATTGTTTTGATCGTTGTTTCAAAAATGATATTTACTTTTCAAAATATATTTTCAAAAAACGAAAATGCTGCCACTTTCGGTGGACCGATGACGATCAAATATCACTGGGATCTTCCAATTTATAGAAAAAGCATAAGCATGACGTTTCATCCCGATCAATTAATCCGTACGAGCTGTACAGGGGCCGTGATTATTTTTGTCAAAAACCGTCATTTCCGTTTATATTTTGGAAAACTGATCTGGGCTGGTATTGTTGTAAAATCAATTTACAGTATCCTAGTTCATAGATGCTTTTCTCCTTCCAGCCAAAAATCATTATGATCTCCAAATTTATGAGAAAAGCTTAAATATGAAGTTTCATCCCGATCTGGCAAACGGTCTGAGCTGCGTGAAACCAACACAGATTTAGTTGCAGAGCGCGGCACCACATACGCACACCGACACACAATATGTTTGAAAACTATATTTTTGACCTTGGCGATGTCGAACCGATATATCGAACGATAAATCTGCAAAAATCTCTAGGAATCTCCAAAATCAAGGTTACAACGTGAAAGATAGTAACAGATAAAAATTACGAAATTTCTACCTAAATAGCACATATTACACCAAGCGATGCAATAAACTACCTAAATTGCTAGTGTTACAATCTATTCATTATCGGTGTCGTTTCAAATTTCACAGTGAAATTATGTTGTAGTTGTTGTTCATTTAGTGAATGCGTTCGCGATTTAAGTCTGTTTTCTCACTCTATAGTTTGATTAGAATATATTTTCACCTACAATGCTTATCAAATAAAGCACAATTTTTACTTCTAGTTAAACTGCTAACTTTTCAATATAAAAACATTGGGTGGGTGCGCCTAAGATCGCGATGTGCGCACCAAATATCGTACAAAAAATTTATTTTAACCTTTCGCTTGATGTATTATTGATTATCACAACCTTCTTTTTGGATTCGTGATACTCAGACATAACATAATACGATTGCAAAGCTTTATTGAAATTAAGCCACCCAATTTTGATGCGAACCATACCATGGCATTGTAGTGTTAAATTTAAGAGATAATTAACAAACAAGCACAAAGAACAAAATCGTATTATAAGGAAATGGAACAGGAGATGTGGGTGATTTTATTTGTGATGATGAATAAGGGCAACCATAAAAATTGTTATTTTATGTTTGAATTAAAATGAAACACGAATTGTTTTTGGGAAATTTTATTTTGCCATATTTTTTCCTATTATGGTGTTTGCGTACCATTTGAACAAGGAGAAACATATTTTGACGAAAATATTTTGTTTTCTGAGTAAAATTTAAGATTAAAGTTTTGGAATGGAAAGCAAACACTGAAAATAAAATAATAATAATAAAAAATTATAAACATAAAAGAAATTTAATTATGAATTTTTAATGTTAATTGATATGACGCCCTTGCAATTAAAATAAAATCTTTGAGAAAACGCTTTTTTACATCATGTCACATCAATTAAATTAAATTATTACATTTTCATATAACAAATTATGAAGCAGGAATTTTGCTTAAAGTGCAGGGTGGTCTAGTGTCAGGTAACGGTTTTTGTTTACAAAAAATTAGGCGATTAATTTATAAATACGTCCTGTATTTATTGCCACCCTGTACGAACTATTCATTAATCAATTCAAAAGATCATTTTTCATGATGTCTTGTTTACAATACGTATACATCTCAATGTTTGAATATGCCTTCAGCAATACACTTGCAAAGATAATTAAAAATGAGGAATACGTTAGATAACAAATAGTAACGTATGTGTATAGATGAAGGCACAATCTACTCGTATATAGATTTGGAATTGGTTTCAAACCGCAATTCAATTTTAATTAATGCCAGTTGTGCTTTGAATAAAAATTTTGTATTATGTATTCATTCTTCATACCTAATTACATAAATTTATTATTGCTACAAATTTTGTAGATATGAATTTTTTAGTTTTACATACACGATGTATGAGAAATTAAGGGCTGACATATTTTATTGGGAAACATGATAAAACCAAAGTTTCGATCTTTTGGTAAAAAAAAATATTATTTACAATTTGTATTTAATTTTTTGTTGCTTCTTCTGGAAATTAGTATTTTACTGTGTATTATTGAAAGTAAACAAGTTCTAGTGTGGGTTACAAAATTAATTTTGTATTTTACAAAAATCATATTCATGGTGCATGCACCATTCATCCTGCCAAGAATAGTTGAGTAAACTGAAAAGGGAGGACTAAGTCGCTATACTTTTAAGGCTATTTTAATTGTTAATTTCTTTAAGCCCATCATTTGTGATAATATTTTAATTTTGAGAAATATAAATGTTGTTGGTTTAATATTTGAATAAAAATTGGACGTCTTAGGCGTAAATGTTTAATTATCGAGTTCAATTTTACCAGTCATAATCACACGCTGGCTTTTTATTATGTAATTTTTTGAACGTTTTATGTTAACTCATAAAGTGCAGTAGTGTTTATTCTTAAGTTTTATTTTTGTGCTAATTTTCTGATTTTATTTATCTCATAACTAGTGATCGACTCTGCATTAAATACCCAAATAACATTTTTAAGTTGCAAAACCGTTGAAAAGCCGTATTGAAACGTTAGTTGCGGCGACCAAGGAGTTGCTGATCAGTTGTGACAACGTTACTACATCTTCCAGGACACGTGTCTGCAACCGGAAATGCCCAGTTATTACACAACTTTGGTTACAAAAGAGTGTAAAAAATACGTTTCAAATGAATTTTATTTCAACCGTGTATGGACGTTTCGTATTAACGTTGCATCAAGGTTTGATTGTGCTGTTGTAGTACCGTTATTTTCTAACTCTTTTTATGCGTTATTTTGTAACTCTTCTGAAACGTTGTATTGTAACCCTTTATAAACGGCACAAACAAAATGGTTCTCTCCCGAAATAATGATGAAATACGATTAAAACAGGTTACAATTTTTAACAGAAATTCATTTATTTATGTACAAAAAGTAAAATAAATAATAACTTTTAACATTTCAATAAACTATAAAATAAAAATAATACATATACGAGTATATATATATTTATTTTTAATATATTTTTTAAATTTCGTATTTGATTTTAAATTCCATAAAAAGATAGTTTTTAAATGAATGCTCTAAATAACAGATTTTATGCACAAACGTGCATTTTATAATTCATTGTTAATTTTGGAAGTGTCTTGCTCTAGTTCAGAAGGATTGTCATTGTTGCGGTTTTCAACTTGTCTGAAATTAAAAGCAAAATAATAGTTGTGAGATATATCCAAAACTATAATAGAGTTTATGTTAAACATTATAGCTACAATATGAATGAAAGATAAATATTTTTGTCTAAAAAGTAAATCTCTTGGACTACGAGTATAACAATATCTATCACTCGTCAAACACATTTTTTTAAATTTACTAACAATTACTTAGTACCGGACAAGTGGTGCAGTGGTTAAAGCCTCGGCACTTGGACCGGGAGGTGCTGGGTTCGAATCCCATCAGAGGCTAGATGCAAATCGAATTTTCATCATCGATTACGATCGGTGATGCTAATAAATAAAACTAAGACCTTCTGATGGAGTGCAGAATTCCGTGTCACGCGCCGATCCACCTTCCATGTCAATGTACAGGTTGACATGGAGCTTGCAATGTGTAGGTGGTATACTGTAGTTGTGTGAGTAGGTGAACTAGGTGGGTTTAATGATGTGGAGTGAATGAGTGGTATCACAATGGGCCTAAAAATTGGCCTAAGCGTGCAGTAAGCAACCACTGAAACCTAACAATTACTTATATAAATATTCATTTCAGTTAATATTTTCCAATAAATATACGGACCTAAAATGCAAAGCGTGCGATAGCAGCCACTACAACCTAATCTAACCTATTTGTATCTTATACTAAGTTATCATTACCTTGGACCTCTGGTTAATCTTGTTTTGGCGTGCTTTAGATGCTCTTTAAAAAAATTTGCGTTGTCGCAAGCCGTAAATTTGCTGTACAATTTCCGGACTGAACTGGTGATAAGTTCATTAATTTCTATGAAGGAGCTGAAATTTTTTTTTTTGGCTGTACCACCGAAAAATCAACCAAAACTTCATCCGTAAACAGTTATTTTACTATTGTTCTCGCAGTTTTAATTGCATTTACTCTTCCTAATTTTGATAGTTTTTGCGCCTGAAATATATTAAAGAATTTTAATTAAATTAATTTATCTTTCTCAACAGTTCTTCAGAGTATGATTTAAATATTGAAACTAAACGAAATGTTAACAGCATTCTCATAAAGTTCTCAAAAATACTTGTCTAAAGCACCTCATAAACCAAAAAACATACCAAAACTCCTCCAAATATCGATTAGACGCATATAAGAATAAGATGATCATTGGGAACAATTATTTGTCCCAAGTAAAAGTCGGGGATCCAAAATAAAAACGCTAGCTAAAGCCTCCATAGACAACGCAGAAAATGTATAAACTGCTAAAGCGAATTAATTAACTAGCATTAAACGAGAATCCATCCGTCGAATGTTAATTTTTGTAGTTTTTTATGGGGTTTGGATGCAAAATATTATGATGGGTTCCTCAATTTTCGAACGGAAAATGGATATCAAAATATATAGGCATTTAATAAATGCTGCTCGTATAATATTGTGTTCATCTATATACAACTATATACCATCTATACAGGGTGTCCGGGTCAGAGATGCTAATCCGTTAAGGGATGATTAGTTGGTTCATTTCACGAAAAAAATCGTATGGGAGGGGGGGGGTAAATTTTTGATCTCGTTTGAGATTAAGGGTGTCTACAAAGTTTGGCTCCGAAAAAATTACAAGCGAATGTTAAACTGTAACTTAAAAATTATTTATCGGAGAGAAACTACCACAGTCTCAATTGACTGGTAATTGAATAGGCTACATTGTATGAGATCTAAGTAGGTATGTTGTATCTTCATTCGTTGGAGAGCTACGTAAATATTTATTGCAATCTTAACTCTACAATATCCCTTAATTAGAATGAGAATCAACGGCGTATACATAGAAAACCATGTACTCGGGTAAAATTGGTGTTTTAGCGGATTGAGGAATAGATTATGGTGAACCAAAATAAAGTAAAAAAGAATCACTCCCTAACGGATTAGCATCTTAAACTTGGACGCCCTTTATATAAGCTACTGATAAACTATTACTAACAAAACATTACTTACCAATCTCGATTTATAACTAGCATCACTTCTGAGCTTTCTTTCCAAATCATCAATCTCTCCATGTAGTTTAAGTGGAAATTCGTTGAAAGCGCTTTCTTCAACCTCTTTATCTTCCGCTGGAGTCAATGGTTGCATTTTAAAATTCAAAATTCTTCATTACACCAATTTATCACACAGAAAAAACTAACCAGTCACTTTGGAACAAAATACTATACGAATGAAGTGAAAAATTGAAAAAATAATAATGTTAGGTTGCTTCGGAGTGTCATTTATACTTAAAAGTTATAAATTAACTTATTCGTTGCCAACAAATTAGTTACTTATTTACTATGAATTTTTTGTAGTGATAATTTGCGGTAATTTTGAAACCTAGAAATTAGAAAGCCACCTATTCGTTAACAATCTAAAACCTACAGTTTCCTTTTGTTGCTTTTTGGTTACATTTTAACTTACAAGGTATAAAACTACTAACCCGTTGGCAACGATTTAGTATTTTAATAACCTAAAATACGGCGAGCGATCTCACAGTGATTGTTATTTTAATTAAATGTTTTATTATCACCAATTCGTTAACAATATGCAACTTTCACGTTTAAGGTAAAAATAATCGTTAATTTATAACGTGGGAACAACGTTGTGTTGATACCTGTATGTTGCAAACGGTTTAAACTTGGTTGAAATTTTACCGATACATTCAAAGTTAATAAATTACTTATCCGCAACTACCAAATCTGTGGTAACTTTGCAACCAAGGTTTGAAATTGTTACTTGGGTATAGAACAATAATTTCAAACTGATTATAATGTAATAATATTGGCGAAAAGTGTTGCGACATATCTGCAAAAGCGACGGCACCCCACAACAGGGCTGTTATAACTTACTTGCAGATTGAACCGTGGTATCGAAGTGAGGAACAAATTTTTAAAATTATTTATTACATTGAAATTTTTTTTACAAACAGTATAATTAATTTATAATTCATAATTCAAATACACTTTTTCCCTTAAACCTGGTCGCAATGAGCACAGACCGACGACAAGCCTTTAACATACAAGAATCATTCTTAAAGCCTTTTTCTGAATGTTACATAAGTAGTGTGCTACATGGTCACATAAAAATCTTTTGCATCCAAAAAAATATTAATTATGCCAATAGTTAACCGTCCACAATGAGCATTTCATTCTTAAAGCCTTTTACTTGATGTTACATACGTAGTCCGCTACATGGTCACATAAAAACCTTTCCAATACAAAAAAAATTCTATTATGCCAATAGATAATTTTTTTGTATGCAAAACATTCATTAAGGAGCTTTACGTTCTGTACTAATTGCGAACGGTTTAAGGAGAAAAGTGAATTTGAATTATGAATTTTAAATGATTTATACTGTTTATAGAAAAATTTATCAATCTAAAAAAAATTGTCCCTCACTTTGATAACACGAAGTAAGTTATAACAACCCTGTTTATCGACGATATCAAGTTAATAATTCAAACAAAACTCCTTATCGATATGATAACTTGATGTGAAGGAGATGTTACATTTTGTTTTCGAATTTATTAAAAAAGTATTATTAATAAATACAGATTATTTATCAACATACCTGCTGTATACGATATCAGAAATATGGCAGCGAAAAATAAGACATTACGCTACTCGTCGCAAGTGGCAGCACTATCACAAAAGAGATTTTTTTGTTATTCATTTTGTATCTCTTTTTTCACTAAATAAAACATCCCAGCGGAATAAAATATTAAAAGTGATCCTCAAAACAAACACCTGGCAAATTGATTGATCTCCGAAGTAAAGGAACTCGGTATATAAAATCTTAAAATACTCGTATAACAATATTCGTCTTTCCGCCATTTCTTAACGAATTACGAAGGAATTTGGATAATATTATTGATCTCGGATTTTAAAGTGAGTTATGGACAAAACGTTTGGCTCTGTTCATGCTGGATTGCTGGATTCGTTTCTAGATTGATTTTTGTCTAACATATAAATTGTAGAAGAAAATACCATACCATATCTGTACATTCTAGACGATTAAAACGATTTTGAGCTGGAAAGAACTAGCATTTCCACTATTTTTTGATTTTTTGTGGCCAAATAAATTCTTCTCAGTTTTCGGCCAATATCTCAAAAACTTTCGGTAGTTTCTGTTCTAAACTATCCCAAATTTTCCTAGTAGTCTCATGCTGTCACATTAGCTAGTAGAAAAACGGCCCAAAGTATTGGTTACAAGTGGAAGTTTTTGAGATATTCGCCAGAAAATGACAAGAATTTGTATTGCCGCGGAATATCAAAAAAGTATAGTGAAAATTCTAATCCATAAATGCAATGCATATTTTACAATTGTTAATTAAGAAAAAGCCGAGTTCTCTCCAGGTCCCATATTTTCAACTAAATTTTATATGTCAATCAAAAATCAACCTAGAAACCACCTAAAAATAACCAAATTTCATATGGATTGGTTATGAAATGATTAAGTTTAGTCCAGCATGAATAGATCCTAAAATTGTGTCCATAACTCACTTTAAAACCCGACAGCAATAATATTATCCAAATTTCTGAATAATTCGTTAAGAAATGGCGGAAAGACGAAATATTGTTATACGAGTATTTCAAGATTTCATATACCGAGTTCCTTTATTTCGAAGATCAATCAATTTGTCATTTTAAGGATCACTTTTAATATTTTGTTTCGCTGGGATGTTTTATTTTGTGAAAAAGCGATACAAAATGAATAAGAATTTTCCGCGAATAATTATTTAACAAAATAAACTCTCTTTCGCGATAGTGCTGCAACTTGCGGCGAGTAGCGAAATCCCTTATTTATATTTTCGCTGTCAAATTTCCGCTAACCTCTTTCGATGTAATATCTCAAATCTAAATATTTTATTGAATTTAATAATAATTTATTACGTATAAGGGACACATGTACTAGTTTTTCGTAAAAATACGTGTTTCAATAATTATTCTGGATTCCCAGAAACAGCTCTAGTGGTTGTCAGTACAAAAATCTGAAATCTATATAACATCAAATAATGAACACGAACTTACTACCTTAAACTTATAATTAATTTAAATCAAAACTCACCTGAGTCCAATTGTTGAAATCATTTCGGCCGAGGCTTTCGATTTTATCATAAACATCGCCTTTATGGGCATCCAATACAATCAATCTTAGGGAAAATCATTCGTGTTGCTCAGTTAAACAGTTTGACATGCCTAAATAAAATATTACTAATTCATCGACTGTTATCCAGGTGGCTCGCTATATAAATGTGTTCAAGGTAGGAATGGATGACTTAAGATTCGTCACACCCAAACACAAAATATTCGGATTGAGTGGAAGGATAAGAACTGTCTCTGACAAAACAACTAGGTTATGAGCAGTAAAAGGCCTCGGATAGCCATATCGGATTTATCACAAACACGACTTCGGAAATTCTACACGAACAACGCTTCTAAAATTGGAACATGGATCGTGTTTAACCTCTTAAGAGCTGGAGATCTCCAAAACCTTTCGAACCAGACAAAGATTTGCACATCAAACGTATTTGCACTACAAGAGCTTAGATGTAAATGAATGGGATCTATGACACCACCAATGGTAACACTTTTTATTACTGTGGCCATCAGAATGGAGGACAATTTGAAGTTGGCTTTCTCATCCATCGTCGCGTGCAGCAACATATAATTGGCTGCCGCCATATTAATTTGCGGTTATGCGCGGTTAAACTCAGCACTAAGAAATTTAACATCACGACCGTTAATGTACACACACCGATAAAATCAGTTGACGTCAAATATTTGTTCTTTATCGAGTTGAAGGAAGCCATCATTAACATAACGCACCATGACATAAATCATCGTGGGCAACTTTAATACTAAAATCGGTAGGAGTGCAGAAAAAGCATCGCATATCTCTTTTAACAGCTTGCACCTCACCAGTAACAACAATGGCCAATGCGTCACTCATCACATAATAGAATCCACAAGAAGAATAAAGGAAAACGAAATACATCACGCTATAGTCTCAAAGAAACATTCCACTGGCAACACCTTTGTAAAAATGATGTTGAAGCACGATCGAGATTTGATGATCAATCTCCATGAAATATTGTTTACGGCCCCTGCCGTTAGTTAAGGTGAATTCGTTGTAATCTTCTAATATAGTGATCGTGGTACAAATGTTTGTACCAAATAAAGATGTTTGTGTGTATATTATTTATGCTTGCGTTATGTCCTTATTATTTGTGTATTATTTAACAGGCTAACACCCAGAAAGATTTAGAGGACCGTTGATCCTGATATACATGTAAATTCCGTTTTCGTTTTCGATTAATACCGGTAAACTATTAACAGGTTCACTGGTACGCACAGTTATAGTATATCTAAAAGCTCGCTTATTAAATTTTCGATTCAAAATCACTTTATTGCACGTATCAAGAGAAAACTGGTGGCAAGCGTAGCAAATAAAATAGACCACAAATAATTTTTTTGTTCAGTTTTTATGTTTCATACACACACAGCGGAGCAATTAGGACAGCCAAAAAAATTTTGAAAAAGGGTTTAAAATCAAATAGACGTTATTTATGAATATATGAGATAGGTGATAGAATGAGCATCCCAATAAAGGAAAATAATTCTGGTATTTTATTGAAAAAAATATGAGAAACTCCGATAATGGAAATAGCTACTTTTTTTAAAGGATTACCTATGATTGAGATAATCAAATAAAACAAAATAACAACCAATACTTGTAACCAACCGGTTTCCCTCAGCAAAGGGTGTTACCTCAGGAGCTTTCATAACTGCTTTCATTCGTATTGACATGCTTTCGATAACACTGTCGATCGTTTCTTGTGATAAATTTTCCATTCATCCAAGGTTACATTTCGAAGTTCGGACATGTCTCCTTAACGTGTCCCAGATATGCACTATGGCGTTCAAATCTGAAGACCTTGCAGGCCAGTTACAGAGCGTGCCCGGCTGCATGGACATTATCCTGCGTTAAAACATATCTACTAACTACTAATTGAGCCTCCACCATAAGCGACGGTTCTCGTAATGTTACATTGAGAATACCACTCACCTGGCCGTCTCCACTCTCCATAGTCTTTGCCTTCCATCGATCGAGTTCAGTAAAAAACGACTCTCGTTTGTGAACAAAATGTGGCCATCTGGTTTAAAGTCCAAAATCGGGATTCTTGAGCAAATCTCAACCTTGCTACTCGGTGATTTCTCTGCAGTATGGGTCCTTTGGCTGGAATATATGACCACATAACAACTTCTTTAAGCCTTCTTCTTACAGTACGTTCACTTATGTGCAATTCTCGAACCTCTTCTAAAGCATAACGGGTTTGAGTTACTACGTTTGACGCCGGCTTCTCAAAGTTTCAAAGACAATGAAACAACCGGTGTGAAGTATTTACCCTTAATAAAACGTGTAGCTCCACATTTTAACGGAAACTGTACGAGTACACTCAAAAAGTGTAGATACACAAATTATCTAAAAGTGTAGCTGCAAAAGAAAAAAGTTTGGAATTCGAAATACGTGGTTTAGTTCTTTATAAAAAAATACTTATAAAATATTTTAATTCAGAAAATCTTCGGTACAATGTGTGTCGAGTGTGGAATTTAGTGTTCTCAACTTGGTTTGGTGTCTGATATTTGTACAAAAAATTTCACGACAATTTGCATGTTGTGATTGGCGGTATGGCGCTACTCTTGAACCCGTGCCTTTAGTGAAAAATTCACTTAATTCCTTAATAATTCAAAAAACCATCGGAGGAATGAGTGCCGAGTGTGGAATTTAGTGTTCAGATACCATGACATATTGAGCACACCAAATTCCACACTCGTCACTCATTTTTCCGATGAATTTTTGAATTATTAAAGGATTCAGTGAAATTTTTGGGCCCAAACCAAAGACACTCCCACGTGTTGGATTTCAGATACCATATCAAATTGAGAACACTAAATTCCACTCTCAGTACTTCAAGTTCCGATGATTTTTGAATTATTAAGGAATTAAGTGAATTTGGATAAAGACGCTTCCACTTGTGAGGCCATATCGCCTAAACACTAAATTCCACACTCGGCACTCATTGTTACGAAGATTTTTTGAATTATTAAAGAACCTAGTGAATTTGGGCCCACAAGCACTTCCACGTGTAGCGCCATATCGCCAATCACAACATGCAAATTGTCTTGAAATTTTTTGTACAAATTTCGGACACCATGCCAAGTTGAGAACACTAAATTCCACACTCAGCACTCATTGTTCCGACAATTTTTTGAATTATTAAAGAATTAAGTGAATTTGGGCCCACAAGCACTTCACGTGCAGCATCATACCGTCAATCACAACTTGCAAATTGTCTTGAAATTTTTTGTACAAATTTTAGACACCATGCCAACTTGAGAGCACTAAATTCCACATTCGGCACTCGTTGTTCCGATGATTTTTTGAATTATTAAAGAATTAAGTGAATTATGCCAAAGCGCGCCATATCGCCAATCACATTATGCAAATTGTCTTGATTAGTTTTCTAAACATTTTAGGTACCATAACAAGTTGAAAATACTAAATTCCACACTCGAGTTTTTGAATTATTAAAGAATTAAGTGAATTTGGACAAAGACCCTTCCACGTGTGAGGCCATATCGCCAACCACAACATGCAAATTGTCTTGAAATTCTTTGTACAAGTTTCAGATACCAAGCCAAGTTGAGAACACTAAATTTCACACTCGGCAAGCAATTTTCCGATGATTTATTGAATTATTAAACACTAAAATGAATTTGGCCAACGGCGCTTCTACGTGTAGGACCATACCGCCAATCACAACATGCAAATTGTCTTGAATTATTTTGTCTTACCATACCAAGTTGAGAACACAAAATTTCACACTCAGGACTCATTTTTCCGATGATTTTTTCAGATATTAAAGAAATTAATGAATTTGTGCCCACAAGCACTTCCATGTGCAGCGCCATATCGCCAATCACAACATGCAAATTGTCTTGAAATCTTTTGTACAAATTTCAGACAGCATGCCAAGTTGATAACACTGAATCCACACTCGGCACGCATTGTTCTGAAGATTTTCTGAATTAAAATACTTTAAAGTATTTTTTTTATAAAGAATTAATCCACGTATTTCGAATTCCCAAATGTTTCTTTTGCAGCTACACTTTTTGAGTCTACACTTTTTGTTAAAATGTGTAGCTACACTTTTTATGAACGGTAAGTACTTCAAACCGGTAATGAATCGGTCTTCTCTGAAGCCAGCTCAACGTTTTTGGCCTTGACCTTGTCGACTCTTTCGCAAGAACCCGTTTGCCTGTATCGTTAACAGATCGATAAATGGTAGACGTGAACACTTCGAACTTTCTGGCCACTTGGCGGTAAGTGTAGCCATTCTCATTCATTGTCAAACCGTGGCGACATCAGTGGGTTCCCTGTCGCTCATTTTGAATTAATAACTCTTTTTCTTCGAATTTTAATGGTGAATAAATTAATATTCACACATTATACAATTAATTCATATTTAATACAATTAAATAAAATAGTTTACCACTTGAACAGTTAGATATTTTGTTAATTGTTAATAATTTACATTTGGAATTAAAATATTGAAAAACTCAGCCCTAACATTCAAGATTATAAATCACGAAAATAACAGAAAATATTTTATGTTCTTTTGTTATTTCTTAACCAACCGAGTGGTACTTACCTCTGAGCCATATGTCTTGGAATACAAGAGAAACTCATTTCTCTGTGTAAATTAACAACGTCTGGCTCCACATGTAGAATTATAATCGAAGGATCTGTATGAGATTTCTTTGAAATGACATCTATTGTTCGATAAGCTGATGCAGGGAGACGTTTTATATAATAATACAGTAGCAACTTCGTTAAATGCGATGCAGGTATAAATAAAAGCCCGAATTGCTCCCGGACGACGAGTTTTCTACACCCAATTAAGGTTTTTGCGATCTAAACAACCTTTAGACCTTGTACTTTATAAAGCACTCATAAGACCCGTGCTGGCTCTCAGGCGCAGGAGAGGGATTCTGAGTTATAATGGCGGTAAATGCTGTCTACGTTCGAAAGGAAGATCATTCTTTTGATCTTTGGTTCAATTAAAGTTGCGAATAAAGAATATCGGATTCGTATAAATCACGAGATTAAGCAACTTTTCGGAGGCAGCGATATCATTGTATTCAACTAGGTCCACACGAGAACGCATGATAAATAAAGTATTTCAACTACATCCAGCAGATGTACGTTATAGGATAGGATGTTAAAACTGGAGGGCGAGGGCGATGGAGAAGCGGATGGAGGACCACTGTATAGGCGTCAAAGTTATATCATAAAATAAATACTCGATCCATTTACTCGTAGCTTACAAGTAGGTTAAGATTTTGCAACCTCGATATGACTTGTTTGTTTTTGAAAGAACTAAACTGGTTAAATAAGGTCAGCCACGTAGATGTTTCCATATTATTTTTATTCTGTATAACAAAAACAACAGATTATCCAGTGGAAGGATCCCATACAGAACATATCACAAAACAGTACATAGTACACTGATGTACATGGTACGAAACAGTACCAATTAAAAAAAGATATAACAAAACAAAAAACATTCGGATTTATCGGACAATCGGCAATACCGGATTGGTCAATCCCTAAATAGTCCGTTTTACGTCCAATCGAGGTTTTACTGTATTAAAAATTACAACTGTATATGCATAACAATATGCTCGCGCTTATATACTTGTCCATCGTTGTACCAAATTATTCCATTTACGGTATCTGTTATGTATGCGGATTGCAATTGTAAATCACTTGCATTTAGTTGTATTCAGGAACATTCACGCCATGAATTCCCCAGTCTTGATGATTAACGCCGTTGTTAATTTCAGTATTTTGCTTACCAGTATCACTATATAGCTGCCGTTCCCAATACCGGTGTGAAGTTTTTAACGAAAAGTGTAGCTACACAAATTAATGAAAAGTGTAGTTACACAAATTAACGAAAAGTGTAACTTCTAAAAAGTGTAGCAATTAAAAGTGTAAATAATACACCTACTAAAAAAAATTCCGTCAAAAATGCATACTTCATGCAAATACCGGGATCAAATTTTATCATAATAATTCTAGTCTAAAAGTTAGGTTTATTACAAGTAAAAAAATTAATTCTTTAAATGTTTGAAATGATATACATACCCGAAACTATGCCTGATTAAAAAAAACTCAGAGATGATTCCAATTGTTGGCATATAATGACCAATAGTAAACAACTTAAGCTGTTCAAAACAGCTAACTAAATTTAAATAGATTGTTCTGAAATGGATTCACACAAGAATTAGGATATAAATTTCATAAAAATTCAAATATTTTTCAAAATATCTGCTACACTATGGCCAATTCCAAAAAACTCAGAGATGTTACCAAGTGTGGGCATATATTTTCTGAAAGTGGATGAATCGTTCTGTTCAAAACAGTTAACCACGTCAAAATAAAGAGATTTGGGATTGCTTCACAACAATTTTAATTCGGTAAATTTAATGAAATGAGATTTTTGGAATCGGCAATAGTGTAGCAGATATTTTGACGAATATCAGAATATTCATTAAATTTACCGAATTAAAATTGTTGTGAAGCAATCCCAAATCTTTTTATTTTGACGTGGTTAGCTGTTTTGAACAGGACGATTCATCCACTTTCAGAAAATATATGCCCACACTTGGTAACATCTCTGAGATTTTTGGAATCGGCAATAGTGTAGCAGATATTTTGACGAATATCAGAATATTCATTAAATTTACCGAATTAAAATTGTTGTGAAGCAATCCCCTTTTTATTTTGACGTGGTTAACTGTTTTGAACAGAACGATTCATCCACTTTCAGAAAATATATGCCCACACTTGGTAACATCTCTGAGTTTTTTGGAATTGGCCATAGTGTAGCAGATATTTTGAAAAATATTTGAATTTTTATGAAATTTATATCCTAATTCTTGTGTGAATCCATTTCAGAACAATCTATTTAAATTTAGTTAGCTGTTTTGAACAGCTTAAGTTGTTTACTATTGGTCATTATATGCCAACAATTGGAATCATCTCTGAGTTTTTTTTAATCAGCCATAGTTTCGGGTATGTATATCATTTCAAACATTTAAAGAATTAATTTTTTTACTTGTAATAAACCTAACTTTTAGACTAGAATTATTATGATAAAATTTGATCCCGGTATTTGCATGAAGTATGCATTTTTGACGGAATTTTTTTTAGTAGGTGTATTATTTACACTTTTAATTGCTACACTTTTTAGAAGTTACACTTTTCGTTAATTTGTGTAACTACACTTTTCATTAATTTGTGTAGCTACACTTTTCGTTAAAAACTTCACACCGGTGTTCCCAATTGCTTTCGATATTCCAGTATTCCAATTTCCAATCAGCATTGAAGGAATACTTGATCCGGTAACATCGATGCATTCTAAGAAGAACAATCGCACGATGAAATTACTGACTCTGAAGGCTCAAACCTGCAACCATTAAAATGATAACAAATGGTAGTGTACACCTTAACCATGCGACCAAAAAAGCAGTAACTGTTTGTGGTGGAATTTTCAACAATATTAAAGGACCTAAAAACCTAGCGCAGCAATTTTTGTATATTTACGAGTACATCATCTAAAGCTTTTAATACAAGGAAAGCGATGTGTCCTTATATCATCAAAAGAATTTTCAGTAATTTCCTATCAAACACAGACACAGTAGAAAATTGTTAATTATTCAATTGAATTGAGCAATATTTTTTGCACAACTGATTAACTTTATATAAATAAATATTATTGATGAAAATAAATAAACAAATAAATAAATAAAAAATATTATTTATTAATAAAATATCCGATAAATTTTATTTGCCCAATTTAATTTCTCGGTTGTTGCCCTCGCCTTTCTTATATTGTACTCGTAGGTGTAGAAACTTGAAGTTGAAAATGGATCAACATCTTTTGTTGTTTGTCCCCGTCTACATGTAGAATTTATTTTTTCGATTACCTATTTTTCAATAAAATTATTATTTCGTAGAATTGTTATTTTTGTATATTCTTAAAATTGTGTTACTCGGAAAAGTTGTTTTATGAGTTGCTTTCTTTCCGAATTGTGATTACGCGGAATTGTTTTTCAGAAATATTTCGGCTTAGCAATTCAAAAAATTAATTCAAACATTTTATCGATTGAATTCAAGACCAAATATTAGATTTTAATCTGGTATCATACGTAAGTTCATACGGAACCCAATTTTCTTGTTTTTGCGCCATACCCGTGGTCTTAAGAGGGCTTTGAATCCGTTATAGAGTAACTCTCAAAGTTTCAGAGAGCTCCTCTTGAATTTGAAGCAGCTTCAAACTTTACTGGCCACTGGTGTCAAAATCGCCACTTTTAAAACGGCGGAACCAGTACTCACATATTTTATTGATGAAACCTGTTCCTCATATGCTTCACACAGCAATCGAAGTTCATCAGCTCTAATTTTCTTCAATTTAAAACAAAAAAGCAGCACTTCTCGCAAACTGTGTTTTGTTGGCACAAAGGGGCCCTAACTATGTCAGGGCTCAAAAAATATGTTGTTTACACTTCAGCGAAATGACACATACTGATTCTTAGAGGGAAATGATGACGCTTTAGCATGAATATAGTTGCAAGATGGCCCGATGCGATTTAATACTAAAGAGTGTTTTTTAAGCCTAATAGAACTTGAAATTGTACAAAATAAAACAAAAAATTAAATTTTTATCAAAAATATACTTTGGCAGATCTCAGTATACTCTGGCAAATCATCATGAATAGACTTACGCTTGAACAACGCTACGAAATTATTAAAATTTACTTTGAAAATCAGTCGTCGCTTCACGCAACTTATAGACGACTTCGTGATTTTTATCTGAGCAAGCCATCCGTCGAACTGTGGATAGATTTTGTACCACATACTCTCTAGAGGATGCAATAACATCAACATGTCGAAGGAACGTTCGAGAATATCACCGCTGTAAACGAAAGTGTGGAAGAAGATCCAAATTTATCGATTCGTGGTTGTTCGAAGTGTGAGAAGTTATCCCAGTATTTCATCCCAGAAAAATAAAAAATGTTCATCAGGCAATACTAGTTATATCCCATCCCAGGATTTTTAAATTCATCCCATAAAATTTCAAAAATACACAAACCAAGATAAAACTTAATTTAAAGTGTTTATTCTTAAAATATCTATGATAAAATGATAGCAAGACAAGCTTTATGTTGAGATTGGCGCTAGAGCATACTGGGATGAACGAATGGTTCCCTGGAACCTAAAGTATCGTAACCGATCTTATTTGATATCGATTGGATATAATGGGTACTATCTACAAATAAAATTCCCAGTCCATCCATATGTTAGGATTGGCGCTATGGGGTCATATGTGTAAATGGCCGAATCATTTTTAAGCACAAAATTCGGATTTAAAATAATGGTCCCCAGGAACCTGAAATGTCGTCACCGATCTCTTCTGATTTCGATACAAGATGATGACCTCTATCTACAAAAAAAATCACACATATGACCCCATAGCGCCAATCATAACAAACGGATGGTCTTGGAATTTTATTTGTAGATAGTACCCATTATATCCAATCGATATCAAATAAGATCTGTTACGACACTTTATAGGTTCCAGGGAACCATTCGTTTAAATCTAAAATGTATATTTTATTTAAAATGTGCCATCCCAGGATGCTTTAGCCCCAATCTCAATTTTGTTCTAGATAGTGGACATGATGTTGTTTTGAAATCAGAAGAGATCAGTCACGACATTCGTGGTTCCCGGGAACCATTAATTAAAATCAATAATTGATACATAAACTGAATGAGCCATTCACATATAGGCCTATTGCGCCAATCTCAACATACGGTTGGTCTTATGATTTTTTTGTGGATAGAGGTCATCATCTTGTATCGAAATCACAAGAGATCGGTGACGACATTCCAGGTTCCTGAGAACCATTATTTTAAATACGAATTTTGGTCTTAAAAGTGATTCGGCGATTTACACATATGACCCCATAGCGCCAATGCTAACATATGGATGGTCTTGGAATTTTATTTGCAGAGAGTACCCATTATATCCAATCGATATCAAATGAGATCGGTTACGATACTTTAGGTTCCAGCGTACCATTCGTTTAAATCTAAAATGTATATTTTATTTAAAATGAGCCATCCCAGGATGCTTTAGCGCCAATCTGAACAGAAAGTTTGTCTTGCTATCATTTTATCATAGATATTTTAAGAATAAGCACTTTAAATTAAGTTTTATCTTGGTTTGTGTATTTTTAAAATTTTTTGAGATGAATTTAAAAATGCTGGGATGGGATATGACTGGTGAACAGGTCCCATCCCAGTGATGGGATATCACTATGTTTTGAGCCTGATCAGATCTTGGCATAAACCCGTACAAGATCCAGCTGGTGCAGGAATTGAAGTCACGAGAACCTTATGAGCGTCGTTCTTTCGCCGAATGGGCTCTAGAGCAGTTGGCAAATGACCCGTTGTTTTATCGTCAAATTGTGTTCAGCGATGACCCTACAGACGCCCTACAGACCCTACATCCAGAAAAATGCACTTTTTGGTCCGGTTTACACGCTGGTGGCATCAGTGCCCAAAAGAGTGGCCCAAAATTGGACGTCCAGAATGCGTTTCGTCAAGAATATTATATTATATTAATGCCATGTATTGATCTTTCGAATAAAACAAATTTTCTGATTACAATTTAATTTTTTGTGTTATTTTTACAATTTCAAGTTCTATCGGGCTTAAAGAACACGCTTTAGTTACGCCATTCTTAGTAAATTCCTCAAAACTTATTTGTACCCCCAATACCTAAATACTTAAATTTTATATTTTCTTCAAGTGAACGGTAAAAAATATCGTTAATTTCGGTTTCTTGTCAGAATTTTAAATTTATTGTGTTTGAGACCAACTTTCAGAACTAACATCTATACTAATACAACGAAATGCTTACAGTCGCCGTGATCGATTATAACTCAATCATATACATCGGGTCTGGAAATGAAGTCCAGTGCTTCAGCGATCAGATGAAAATAAACCCAGCCCATCGTAAATTAGTGAATGATTTAAATGATTATGGAAGTTTTAAAATCTGTACTCGTTAATCTACGAGTACTTGAAGTTTAGAACACGTGTAAAAATTTCCTTGTTCATTTTGTAAGTTGACACACAGCATTTAGTAGTAGAGACGCATGAACTACTACTTTGTTTATTTATTTATTCATTTACCTACAGTAATACAATCAGTAATGTAAGAAATATAGAAATAAGCACAAAGGCAACGTTCATGACCAAATATACTTAATGTTTATCATAAAATTGAATTGAATCCCTCTTGACCACATACCGAAATTAAATATACACGAAACCCTTAAAATTGGTTCTGAAAGACCATAGTTTGCTGCTTATTGGTCGATATATAGTAATCTGCCATCGAGTGCGTATAAAACAAATTGGTTTTTCACTCAATTCTCGCCGAATGACACTGATATGATATTGTGACCATCATATCGCACAAATGAAACGTGAAAAGCCTAGCATATTGTAAGCCTTTGGGACAATTGTGTTAATATGCCTGTTGGAAGTCACCTCGGCTTAAAAAAAATACTCCAAGGTCCTATATGGATTCAATTCATACTTCGTTGTACAAACGATATTGATGCAATATATTTACTCACATTAAGGTGAAGTCTGTTATCAGTTGAATATTTACGAAATCTAAATAAATCATTTTGGAGGTTCATACATCGGCGGGTTAATGTATCGGATGTCACCGGCGACAAGAAAGCAGCTTGCGAATTTAAAAAAATTAACGATACCGTTGGTAAATAACGAAAATAGCAAAGGGCTTAAACGGCGTTCTGAAATGTAGGAGTGCAACTACTCTATGGAAATGAGTTGGTACCCCAAATACCTCAATTGAGCGAAAGGAAACAACGTAAAGTTGTTGTTAATAAGGTTCGTAATTGCAGACCTCCCTTGATAAAAACCATGCTGTGTCGAGATATAATTGGTTTAATGTGGAAACTCATACTTTATGAACCACTGAACCACTGATACAAAAAAAATTTGTATCGATAATTACTTACCTCATTCATTCTATATTTTATAAAAATTGGTTGAATGCAAGAATATTTTCAGGGCTCAGAAAATAGACCTCGGCGTAGACTTTTATTGAATATCAAGGTAATCGAAAGCTGTTGTGATGGCACTCTTCTTAACATCAATGTGAAGCATATAATTAAGAACTTTCAATGCTGTGAACCTAATAAAAATAAATTCTTCAAAGGCTTCAGAGTTTTGCGGTATAGTAGATGGAATCGAACCTTGTTCATATACGGAAGCGAAATATCTCGCAAACAAATCACAAATGAGGCTTTTGTACGACAAATTTCAACTAAATTTACAACATTTTCATGTTTTAACAATTGTAATATTCTTATTTCGCGAATGGCTATGATCGATAACCCTTTTTTCATTATCCGTCAATACTTCATTTTATGGCTACAAAGTTCTTGGCCGAATTTTTATCTTTGGCTTTAGCCCCTGGACCTATTTTTGCCACAAAAGAACGAACCAGAGAAAACTAACCATTACATATTTACTTTGACATTCCGAAGAACAAGGTCGGTGCAAGGAGTCGGACGTTAATTCAGTGCAGTGCAAAGATGATTCTTCAAAAAATAATTTGTGCGTCGTTTGGTGCATGCATTTAGACTCAATTCGCTTAAAATAATGTTTGCATCTTACATTTGGTTTATTAAACCATGGGGGTGGGGTTTGAGATGGAATTACAAATTAATCTCATTTTTTCCCCTTTGCCTAAAATTTAGAAGTATAGAACATCTATTAGGCTGGACCATTTAACTCTGTAGGGTGCTGCTATTGCTTTTATTTTCGCCCATGACTTGGTGTGTTGCTCCGCTGCTACTAACATCGTTCGTCCCTACGTTATAGCTGGTCGTCCGACTTTTTTTCCCCTTGTGGGTTCTACTCTAGAGATATTTTTTTTACGTCATACGGTGATTCCCTTAGCGTGTGGAGGGTGTCCAACAGTGATTTAACACTCCAATTTAACATTTTTAGCTGGGCATTACGGGATAGGACAGACGTGTTCCTGAATTTGTGTAACATGTTGAATGTTGTTTTGGCTTTGTTGAGTTCATTGACACCTTTTAGTTTTATTCGGTTTACATATATCGGTATGAGTATTAAGGTGTTTAGCGTCATCGTCCTGATTTCCCTAATATTTATTTTGAGGCCAACATGTTTAGCTCGATCGGATAGCTTCTCTACTTTCTGTTGCTGGTCGGACTGTTAGTGAGTTATCTGGCATATGTAATTTTTGTATGTATCTGCGTATCCAGATCATTGAGTTTCTCCGTTAATCCTCACTAGATGTCATTGGCGTATGCGCTCTCTAAATTTCTCATGATTCTATTTAATACTTTACTAGGAACAAAAGTGGCGAGAGCACGCATCTTTGTTTTACTCCTTGACTGTTATCTATGACTCACTTTGTTTTCTTTTGCATTGCACTCGATTTCCACACTCGTGTACATATATAAAGGGCTGTCCAAATCAGACGCAGGAACTTAAAAAATAATTTTGCAGACCCCATTTATCACTATGAAGTCGTCATTCAGGTCGTAACCACGTTTCATGCAAATCGTGTTTGGTCACCATTACCGCCCAAATGAAACAACCATCTGTCGTTTGGTGCGTAAATTCAAGGCTACGTATTCTATGGTGGATGAACCAAAGCCTGGGAGAGCAAAAACTGTATGCACGCATGTATAATATCGCTGTTGTGAGGCAAAGTGTGAGAGATAATCCGTAATAATCAACAACGCGTCGATCACTTGAATTGGGAATTTCAAGGACCAGTTTATTGCGACAAGGACTTGAATTTGCACTTGACGGTGCAACTTGCCATATTACACACATGAGAATATCAACGAATTGCTTCGAAAATCGCTTAATTTCGCGTCGCGGAAATTTAAATTGGCCTGCAAGGTCATGCGATTTAACGCCATTAGATTACTTTTTATGGGGATTTTTGAAAAGCAAAGTGTACGTTGATGATCCAGCCACAATCCAATACCTAAAAACAATATCATTGCCGAGATAAATGCCATAGAAACGTCCTCATTGGAAAATGTCATCAACAATTTTGACTATCGAATCGACGTCTATAAATCCAGCCGTAGTGAACATTTGAGTGATATCATTTTTCATACATAACTTACATCGATAAACCTTCAAAATAAATTCCTAATTGATTCAAAACTAAATATTTGATAGTTTTAGTTTGCGTTTATTTTCCTGCGTTTCAATTGGACAACCCTTTATATTGTAATAATAATTTTGATTCTTGTACAGTTCGATGCTTATTGTTGGTTATGATCTCTCCTAAATAATCCTTCCATTTCTGCAATAGTGCTTCATCTGTTTTTAAGATTTGACCAGATGTATGGTATCTCTTATTGGTCGTTTATTGATGAATTTTCAGTTGAGCGTAGTACGAATTGCATCGATATGAGTACGTTTCGAAAATATACATGTCAAAGCCTCATCCAGGTAGTTGTTGACATCATCCATTCGTTGCAATCTGTGTTCTCCATGCTGGATTAAGGTATATAACATTATCACTTTCCTCAAGTTCACTGCCTAACATTTGATTTACGGTCGTTCTCCTTTACCTAAACAATCCTTGCACTAGTAAATCATCAAAATCATTCAGTGATCAATTGTCATCCTCATTCTCTAAATAGAAATCCACTGTCTTGATTCTTTCTGACTAATAAACGGTTTCTATGTGACCATGGGTGCTCGCCAACACTCGACCCCACAAAGTCCAATAGTTCCTTCCGACCAATGGCACTCCTTCCATGATCTTCATATTCTAGTTCCACATTATTAACAACAGCCATTTTCAACATCTGCTTGTCATCAAATATTTTTTCTCTCGATTGAGGTTTTTGTCGATGTTGTGAAGTGACTGATCAAGCTTGATTTCGTTGATCGAGCTTTTGACTCAATACTCCTATGAAACAACATTTGCGTAGTATCTTTTTCGCCGTAACCAATGAAATTTGACGTTGGACAATACCAATATTCACAATTTAAACCGCAATTTACACTAATACTTCCACTACTAGTGAAATATTGCCGAAAATACCAGAAATGTTTCCACAATATTTTTTTTCAGTTTTGTTCACTAATACTAAAACACAACAACAAATAATTTTCATCGCTCCGGACATTTCAGATTCTACTCGAACATTTGGTCTTCGACACTAATCTGCTACATAACTAAACTGTTATAAAACTATTTCTAGTGGTTACTTCTAGATGTCACTATTTTTATAAAGCTCATTAAACTCTCACCCTTTAAATGACTAATTTATTTATATTGAAATAAGCCTATAAATTTCGATTTGGATTTGAATAATAAAATTATTCATTGGGGGGGGGGGGGGGGAGAGAAATTTGCCTCACAACAATTTCTTTGACTAAAGATAATTTTAAAATTATCTTTAGTTAAATAAATTGTTAACTTTATTGAAACTCTTACACATCATCTTTACTGACTTATTATCGCCATAGTTGGTTCTGTATCTATCTCAGTGGAGGAAGTCATTTGTATACTCTGAACTTTTATTTTAATTGAATTTAGTACTTCCGATGGGTCGATTAGGCCTAGTATTGAGAAAATTAAAAAGTAGTTTATATGCTATTTGGCCTGGAAAGATGGATGTGTATATGATGATGATCTACCATACCACATAAACGACAACCACCAAGATAACTGGATACAAGACCTACAAATTGGCAATACTAGAAAAGGCGCGAATTGGTGAAAAAATACTTTTATTGGTAATTTCCCACCAATAAAAGTACTTTTTAGCAATTCGCAGCTATTTTATAACATTGCCAAGTTGTAAATCTTATATCCAGTTAAATTGGTGGTTGTCGTTTATGTGGTATGATAGATCATAGTCATATATACATCCATTTTCCAGGTCAAGTAGCATATAAACTAATTTTGAAATTTCTCAATACTTTGGATATGTTCTTCGTAGAACGGACATCACATATTTACAGAATATACCAGGTAGGATCGAACGTAAGCACAATACGGGATCTTAATTGTCTCCAAATCGCAAATGACACCCGTCAAGCGTTTGATAAAACCGAGCATGGAGTTCGCTTTAATGATGCACAATTCAGTGTGATTAGTAAGGCTTTTGTTTTCAATGAAAGTAACAATGGACCACACTATGGACCTAAGTTTCAAGTATTTGGCTTTGATGAATTGACGAGATTTGCACTTATTAATGTTGCAACTCAGAGAGTTATACTCGCAACATATCACTAGAATGTCAATGTCTTCATGCTGACTTTATAGATTTTGTGGTCATCTGCGAATATCAGGATTTTGGAATACTTTATCATTTCAATAATACCATTACAATACCATTAATGAACATTGTGAAAATCCATGGGCCAATATAAAAGCCTTGTAGAACAACGGCGGTTGCTTGTATTGTAATCGATCTTTTTCTCTTATTTCAATATATTGGAAGCGAATACTCAAATAATAGTTAGATCAGGCTAACTTTCAGGCTAAATGTGTTCCATATGTTTGCAATGACTGACGGAGTCGATGGCTTTTGCGAAGTCGGTGAACATCAATCCGTTTGTGCTTCTCTATTTATTTAATAGATAAAACAACATAGACTGATTATTCAAAATGCTTATTAGTTTATAGAATTTTCTAAAATGAAACAAAAATGCCATCAGGACTACATCCTTCTCCTACAAGTGCTCGCTGGATATCTTCTGACTCAATATGTGGAGTAAATATGTATGTACTAAATTTACTAGCCGTTGGATCTGTGTAAATATCAATGTCTTCAGCTTTGTAAACAGATTGAAAAAACTCATTAAACATGTTGGATATGATTTATGGATCACCAGACTTTTGATCTTTAAATCTCATCCAGTGGCCCTATTCTGGTTTTCCCCGGGAATAAGGAATTGAGAACTATTGACGTTTTTCTAGCAGTTGGACATTTTTTATCCCTCAAAGTGTATTCTGGCGATTATATTTTTATAGCAGTTTTGGCGTTAATTTTTCCCGATTATTTTTTTGGGAAATTGTGATTCGTATTTCTGTATTTTTAAACGTCATGGTTTCTAATAAATACATATTTAAATATAAATTAAACTTGTAATAACGTCGCAATACGTGTTTTAGTTTATAAATTTTCCCCAAAAAATTATTCCCTGTCTACCAGAATATACATTTGGGAACGGGAACTAAATATTTGAGAATTAGTGCAATTTGTAATTACAGCAACATATTTTCCCAATTCCCCGGGAAAACCAGAATAGGGCCACAGGTCGAGTAACCATCAATTTCGCATATGGTTTAAAAAAGCTCCAAAAACATTGGACTAACTATAGCTCAAGTAATCAATTTACGCTAAATTAACGTAGTAGGCGAAATCATAACAATATATTTTGACCACTACAGGTGCTGAACAAAAATTTCCGATTGCGATCGGTGATACAATACCTTACTGGAATAATGAGAGTAGATGTTCTTCGGTACAATTACGATAACTTGCCTATATTAGTGCGAGAATTTGGTTTCTCAAAATAGAAAGTAGCATCACGGTCTCAGTGTAGTCGTCAACTACTACCAAAACAATTGAAAGTAAATAGTATTAGAATTTCAAATTAGAACAAGCCGCCCCTCTTGCGGAATTTTGTTCACAACCAAATGTCAAGAAGAAAACCAAAGCACTGTATGAAAGCAAAGAAATTCGTTCAACCAGCAACTGCAATTGGCGTTTGTTTCTCGCACATATTTTGTATGCTCGAGTTTATAGTGGTCGTGTAGAGAACAACTCTAGTTTCTCGATTCAGGGCTCAAAAATCTCTAAAGTAGGAGTTTTGCGTGATAATGGCCAAAGAAAAAAATGGACTGCGAAGGTTTGTTAAATATGATTTATTTATTACAACAAAACGGTGTCGGTGGTGTGCAATCGATTAAGTTTTCTGCAACATGGCCAAACTCAATCCCACGAATGATGATGCTTCTGACGCCGCTATAAATGTTTTTATAGCGGTTCAAAGCTCTGTAGCACTGTTGGGCTATTTATGACCATCGCCGCCTTGCCAATACTCGCACAACCTACATACGCAGATAATTGCGTTGTTGACTGAATCAGTTGTAAGTTTCTATTAGCAATCTTAACGGATCCTGCTCAGTCGAGGAAAAACATATGGAGTGGCTCTAAAACCTCTTCAGTGCGTTCCATTTATTATCTCAATCATTATTTCTCATTGCAAGCGCCCGCCCGATTGTGACAAGGCCTTTACACAAAATTTGACACCAAAATTGCTTCCAACAGTTCAGGCTTCCTCTCGCTAGAACGCTAAATCTCTCAAACCGTTGGCCTTAATATTAATGATATCAACAACGACATCTTCATGCCAAAGAACCGACCTAAGCAATTATTTATTGAAAATAAAATATTGCCTCATACTTAACGAGTAATTGCTTGCTATTGAAAACCAAATAGGTTAACGTGCATATAGATCGTAAACCGAAGATGAAATATTTTAACCACACTCTCGTGGTTTAAATCTATTTACCGTATTAATTAATTATCTTATCTTGGTGAGAATACTTATCTGCACACATCAATATTATGTCCTTATTGATAATCACAGGTAATTTTTATGTTTTGCCTGAGTGATTTAATAATGTTCAGATGTTTTCTTATCTCGTATGTATTTTGTTCTTGTATGTGCATAACTAATCCAATATATTATCTACCTCTACATACCTATAAATAAATTGCTTGTCTTGCCGATTTGCATTTTGTGGTGAATTTTATTTATCATTGAAAATCGCATAGTCGGTAGTTTCGAATTTTCCTAGACGATTCTAAGCAAAAAATTAAATTTGCCTAACATTGCAAGAAGAATGAAATTTATGTTGTCAAGTCATTAGCAATTGTGACAGGATCAGTAATTTTATCGGACAATAAACTCTAATTATTGCTTTGCACATTTCTTCGGACCACGAAATCGCCATTGTAATGGAAAATGAATTAATAACGACATACTGATGCGTTCACGAACCCAATTTTTTTTAAATATGCACACCCAGATTTATAAAATCAAAGTCTTGTACAATAACACATATCCAGAAATTTATATCGATTTTACAAGATTGCCAGGTCTCGATATCCAGTCATAATAAACAAAATTTAATGTAACGACGACAGTGAATTTTTCAACCGTAAAATCTAGTAATATAAAATCTGTTGAATTTACTGATTTTTCTTTTTATATTTTCTGGGGTCGATAAACAGCAGTTGACCAGGTGCCATCTACATAGGTGTGTTTTAAAAAACGAATCTGAACCATTTAGTTTTTGTAATAAAAAATGAAGGGGTGTACTCGTTGTGGCAAACACCCGACATACTTTTACCATTATCGAGTACATCAGACTTGATTTCTAAAGCGAAACATTGAACTTAACATTCTACCTGTTTTATATTTGAAAACACCGTCAAAGTCAACTCTTATTGCTTGAAAATTTAATCTTTAAATATATTCAAATCTTTTAATTTTTTGTCTTTTTGTGTAAATGTTAAACCTTTCATTGCAAAAATTGAAGTAGCTTCCATTGAAGATGCCACTTCCGGTATACAAATTTCCATCAAATTTTGCAAGTCTCTCCCAATTAATGAAAAAAGTTCAAGTTTGAAGATGTATTCCAAATAGTCAATCCACCTGGCATGTAGAGAAGCCGCTTTGGTGAAACACAATATTTTTTATCAAAACTGGTCATTTCCGTAAAAATTCACAAAATGATCTGAACTAATTTTTATAAATATTTTGAAAAGTAGAAAATTATCAAAGATTATCACGATTATAAAAGAATCTAAATTAAATTTGCAACAATACCGGGCCAGATCATTTTTCCAAAATTTAAGTGTTTAATGATCTGGATGGCTATTGTTGCAAATTTAATTTAGATTCTTTTATAATCTTGATAATCTTTGATAATAGTCTACTTTTCAAAATATTTGCAACACACGAAAATGCTCCTTCCAGGGGACCGAATTCGGCCAGAAATGACTGGAATCTTAAAAAACTTAAGTATGAAGTTTCATCCCGATCAATTAATCCGGAATTTTTGCGGAAAAGCAGTTTTTATCAAAAATAGTCGTTCTCGATTGCAAAATGGTTTGTAATATTTTAGTTCATAACAATTTTTCAGGTAAATGATATAGGTCATTTTCAAAACATTTGCACAAACATTTGCAAAAACTTCATTATTAAATTGCATCCCGTCTTGGCGGTAGAGCAGCTACAGATATCTAGTCTGCACGACACCACACATAGGCACACGCTTAGATTTTGTCCAAAATAATTTTGTGACTACGACGATATAGCGATGAGTAAATCTGCAAAAAACCCGAGGACAAAATTTTCTTGATTTCTATATTTTAAAACATTTTTGCATTAAAATAAACGACAGTCAGTAATCATGAAAAATTTTGACCTCGGGTCAAAAACACGAAATTTTTGCTTATTTACTTCGGCTATATCGCCGAAGTAAAAAAAAGTGGTTTTTAAAAATTCTCCAGAGCTTCCATAGGAACTTTGTCGGTTTTTGAAAATATTGTGAACAGTTTATCATATCCGAGAAAAACGACTAAGAACGGAGGGATTCTAAATTAATTTTGCAACATAAAATGTAAAAATAATGAAAATGTAAAACGTTCGGGTTGATTATTTGGAATAAAACTCCCTAGTTAAACTTTTTCCATTAATTTTGCGATTGAAACAGTTATCGACGCCGAAAGTGTTAGCTTCAATTGGAGCTTTTCAATAACAAATAATTAAAAGATTTTAACAAAATTTACACTTAAATATTAAATTTTTAACCAACAAGGGTTGGCTTCTGAAATTGGTTTTCTGAAATTTACACAGGAATAACGATTTTGGGTTATATTAGGTGTGCAAGTAGAAACTCTGCACCAATAAGGTCCAATCCAACTTTATTGAAAATGTAATTGTCACAAAGATTAATTATCGGAATATTTGCCATTATTATTTATGGTCTTTTGTCATTTATCAGCTAAATGATGGATGCTGTCGCGATAGAAACCTGGTGGTTTCGAAGCAAAATAGTAATCGAGCAATTTTTGCACATCTGCAACTTTCGTGAACCGCTAGTCTTTCAAATATGAAGACATCTACAATACGCCGCATGCTGTGAAACTTCCCAGCTTAAGGAGAATATATGAATGCCTGGGTTGATTTTGAGTATGTGAACCACGCCTTCCTTGGTCCGTAAATGGTATTTTTCCTCCAGAGCATCACATAATTTGCTCAATTAGGCCTGGTAATGTTCAGCTGTAACAGTTTGGCCGGTATCGAGAAGCTCGTGGAAAATAACTCTTTTCCAATCTCACCAGACACACATTAACGCTTTATTGGCGTGAATATTCATTTTTGCAACCATGGTTTGATCTAGGCCAGCCATCAACATCGCTGGCCTAGATCAAACCATGGTTCTCTGCGATTAGGATTATCGTACAAAATCTACTTTTCATTATTCGTAATGATTTTGTGCAAAAAATTCTTTCTTTTGTACCGAGAAAACAAATACATGCAGATGTCAACTCTTCGGTCTTTGTTTACTTCGGTCAATTTGTGAGAAACCCAATTTTCTTGCTTCTGTATTTTTTCCATTGCATGCAATCGAAGTAATATTGCTTGGTGAGTAACTCCTAAAAATGGCGGACGATTTGGGTGCGTTCAAATATATTTTCATACACCCAACTTTAGGGCCGAGTTCCTTCCTTGCACATCTAATATATTAGACCATTTGAAGCTGGAAGATTGTGCCAATCCTAATATACAGCTGGCAATGTAGAGCTCACCATAGTTTGCCCTTATCATTATGAACTCAAAACAAATAGAATAGTTTGAGGTTTAGAAAGTTCTTAAAAGATACAAATTTTTAGTTAATTTCACCTGAGATTTTAAAAGTTGGCTATATACTCAAATTTGAACATATGGCAGGTGCTGACCACTTGGCCAACATTCAGCCTGTTACGTTCCATCTCAAAACATCAATCGCTATTTCCGGCCCACGAACGTTCTGATTGTTATCGCAATACTAACATACGGCTGCCACGGCGGAGCTCACTGCACGTTACCCTTAATATTTTCAACTCATAATATGACGAATTATTATTTCGAACTTAATATATTAAGAATTACTTCACCCAAACCACATTCAGCATTGCAATATATTAAGCTGGGGAAATATAAATCCATTATTTTTACGTTTATTACGGGGTTTTATTTTTGACATTGTTACAATTGTTCGTTTTGGCTTAGATATGCGCCATTTCTGTCTATAACTCGTTCCGATTTAGAAGGCAATTTCATTATGTCGCTTTTCCAAAAAACGGAGATAGATAGTTTTCATACGCATCTCTTGACGCCAGTTTTGCACCACCAAGAGCGTTTGCCATCGAACAAAAGCGCCGAAAATGGTGGATGCATAATAACCAGCCAACCAAACTCCCGGAGCTTATGGCGGGTCATCATAAACGTGTGTGGTCCTGGTGGAGCACAACGCCTCTTCTGTCGATTAGTTATAGCCGCTTTTAGTTGTTTGCTGCCTTCAGTCGGTCCAATTGCTCGAAGTAAATTAGAGGTCCAAATTGAGCGTTTGGTCATTAGACAGCAGCTCAAAGTAGATGATTCCCTCCCAAAACCCATCAAACACACAGCTTAACCTTCCTCGCTGTCAATCTTGGTTTGACCACCATTTTGACCTTGATTGTTTGCACTTGACATTATCGTGTGTGATCCATTTCTCGTCGCCAGTCACCATTCGTTTGGCCAAAGATGCGCAAATGGAAGCACGGTCCATCAAGTTTTTTTTGCGTCAGCTTGCCGCACTAAACCAATCGATGTTCTTTTTGAAGCCAGCATTATGCAAATGGTTTAAAACGACGATAGGCCTTCCAATGTGCATCTTTGATATCGAAATTACCGGAACGGAACCAATTTGCTGTGACAGTATCGGGACCATAGACATTATTCAGAATTTCAGCAGCCTGACTTGCGTTTTCGCCAATATCGAAACAAAATTGTAAAATATAGTGAATTTTCTCTTTGTTTGCCTCCACCCTTGACACGCTATAACTCAGAATTGAATCGATCAATCACAACAAGGACAATAGAATATTCGTAGTACATGAATACCCTCTTTCCAACGAATATAAGTATGGGCCACTGCGACAAATGCATCACGAGATAAAGCCAGCTAGTGAAAAAATAATGGATTTATTTTTCCGCAACCTATTATTTTTATTTGATTTACATAATGGGATGTGATATTTTGTTGTTGTGTTTTAAAAAAAAATTGTCATATAGAAAATGTGTGCCAAACTAAAGGTAAATTAGCGAAATTCTGTATTACTGAAATAGGCCATTTCCATTATACAAACGTACTTCCTGCCATTATTCAAAATCTCATTCAGAATTTCATTTTCAAATCAGGGTGGGTCATCTATTGGTTTGTCTTTAATTCATAGACTATGACAACACTTTTTGAACGATTTGCTTAAAATATTGGCAGATAGTCAGTGTGACATTAAGCGTCAAAAAACAATCATGTTTTCGCTTGAGGAACGTTTCGAAATATTGAAAATTTATTTTTAAAGTCAGTGTTGTGTAGCCGAAACCGTGCGAATTTTGAAAAGAAATATGGGTCGTGAAAGATCGCCAATCGGAACCGCTGTAGCGAAATTGGTAAAGAAAGTTCGTGAGAAAGGCTTACTATTGGGTGACAGAAGTGGTCCTCAAGCTCGGACAGTGTACTCGCCCGATAATATTGCGACTGTGGCCCATAGTGTAGGACCGAATTTATCGACCTCAACTCGACGCCGATCGCAGTAACTGGCCATTAGTCGCACCAGCCTGAGGAGAATTCTGCACAAAGTCCTCTGATTATTCGTCAACAAGGTCCAGATGACTCAGCAGTTGAAAGCAAATGACATAGCATGAGAGGGCTATGTAAACAAGCAGAACTACCGGATTTGGGTTCGAAAACTCTGATCGAAACGCCGTTACCGTCAGTGGCTAAGAAGCCACACAAACCGACCGACAATCGATCTCTTGCGCGCTAAATTAGACAACTGAATAATACGCCGGTTTGAAGATGTTAATTGGCCTCAGCAAAACTGAGATTTGACGCCGTTGGACTTCATTCTAAGGAGTTTCATTAAGGATAGATGTTATGCGGATAATCCAGAGACAATTCCAGCTTGAAAACATAACATTGCGATAGTTATTCATGAGATAGATGCCGGAATCATCGAAAAATTTCGTAAAAACTGGACTCACAAGAAGGCTTACTGTAAGGCCAGCACAGGGAGCCACATGAACGAAATTGTGTTTCATCCTTAAATCGAAAACTCCAACCTTCACAATAAAAAAAAGCGTTTCTACAAAATAAAGATGTATACTCATTTTATAGCGTTTTTATAACAAACTTTTAAATGACCCACTCTATACAAACCGAGTCCCATCCAAGTTCCATTTAGATTGATTACGTTTCAGATCAGGTGGTTATATTCGAAACCAATTTTCATGTTACAAATTGAGGTTAAAGAATCTTGTTTGAATCCATTCAGATTGAAAATTTTGGAGATCACTTGCCTTACACAATTCACAACCAATTTGGTTACGTTTACATGCTCAATTAAAATTGGCCAAATTCTAGAACCAAATTCGTAACTCATGAGAAAATTTAATTTGCATTAAACAAACCGGAACATACTGCTTAGTTATCCAAGTGTTGAAGCCAACATGGGAAATTTATTGGATTTTATCTTTTCCTGACATATAGAGGAAAAGGCCCAATTCGAAACAAAGCAAGTGGGAGACGTAGTACAATTTCCGGCCTATAAATTAAGTTTCCTATTCGGCTGTGAAAATGCCAAGTTCGATTTAAAAATAGCATTGTCTTGACCTCCGGAGGTCGGAAGTGATATTAGAGTTTCATTCAAATCAGTTTAAGTCAAAATTACCATTTTACAGTAGGTATGCATTGTTCCATTCATAGGTTGAGTGTCATAGATGGCGTGTTATCAAATCAGTTCCGATTGGCAATTTTTCAGATCTAAATTCGGAACTTATATTGACATAGTTTTTTGATTAAAACTAAGTTTTAATTTAAAGGGTTTAAATTGGGAATAATGGCAAACTGACTTTCGAAATCGATCAACTCATTTAACACAGGAATTTTAATATCTGGATTTTTTATTTTCACCCTAATGATTTCCCAGGTTAATCTTTCCGCGATTTTGAATTGCGAAAATTTCAAGTAAAAGTATATGCACTTTAACGGGTGTGAAGTATGGCCTAAACGTGTCCTAACTTTTTCTCGTGAGAATGTATTAATTAAACTCCCGCTATGACGAATTCTAATATTCGTAATAATTATAAATGTTAATAGAAAATACTGAAGCAGTTAAAGAAAGGAAATTAACAAAACAATTTTCAAAAATAAATTCAATGGAAAAATAGTGGTTTGTGAAGAATAAAACCGGTCAGTTGATAGCTTGTAATTACCCGCTAGTCGTGGATTAATAAAATTCCAGCCCATCTAAACTAAACTTTTTATTTAATGTTAAAGGCGATTGACCAGCACTTATCGTATATCGTTGGACTTGATTAAGTGTCGACTATCACCTTTATAAATATCAAGAGAATTCTATGGCGTTGAAAGGAAATACGATGATTTGAGTATTACTGTACAAGCGATTCATGGATGTCTATTGTGTAACGAAGAATTAATTCTAAATTTCAGTGTTAAAGGCTATTGACGAGCACTTGTCATAATTTATGTACATAAAACCAGACATCAAAACTACTCATTAAGAATAGCCATATCGAATGCAATCGGAATAACACAACACCTAGAAGAATTAGAACTATTTTTAATTACTGAGAAAATTGATATGTGCTTAACTTCAGAAATACAATTTACCAGCAATTCCTGTATATAGCAATCCCGAGATATACTTGTTACCATACCACACATCCAGCAGAACGGGCAAGAGGAGGGTCAGCAACAATTATTAGGGATAATATTAATCATCATGAAGAATTACAAATAGAAAAAGGATCCATGCAAGTAACCACCGTGACGGTTAAATTTGGTTATCACAACACCTGTAATATATCTGCAATATATTGTTCCCACGGTATAACCTAAAGAAAGAAGACTACATTAACTTGTTCCAGAAATTGGGAAGTAACTTCATTATCGGAGATGATTTTAATGCAACAAATACCTTCTGGGGTTCAAGATTGACCTCTCCAAAAGACTAAGAATTACTTGCAGCCGGCCAATACTCAAACTGTGAATTTTACTCAGGAGGGAAACCAACGTACTGATGGTTAGTGAAAATGGAACAGGAAAAACAAATTCACCACAGCTCTCAATCAACAAAACAAATTGGGAATTGTTTAAGCAGCTAGTAGAGGATAAACTAGAAGATGTCATACAATGGTCGGTTTGGGAATGAAATAATGAAAATTAATTTTTTTTATAAGGTTAGAGGTTTACGTAGATGTTTACTCTTCAAACTACATAGAGATTTACCAAAACAATACTATATGATTTTAAAATCATACATAAGAGGATCGCCATTTTCGGGTGAAATATGAAGAAGAATACTCCGGGCCCTATTCTTTACCTGCTCTACACGAGAGATTTATCTCAATTAAACGAAGTTACCGTTGCAACATTTGTTGATGATACTGCAGTTCTTTCAGTAGGAGACAATATCGATGAATCGACAACGATACTTCAAGAAGTATGTGATAACAAAAATGAATAAAAATGTAGCGTATCGGGCTCAATGAATCGAAATCCACTCATTGAATTTTACTAATCTAAAAGTCAGCTAAAAACATGTAATCTTTAACGGTCAGCAGATTCCGTATGCAAATAAGGCTGAATATCTAGGGATGATCTTAGATACCAGGCTCAGATGGAAAGAGCACGTTAAAAAGAAACAAGATGAATGGTCAACCGAAAATAAATTGCTATTATATCAACAGGTGCTTAAGTCTGTATGGACTTACGGAATACAGCTCTGGGGGCTGTACAAAGAAAACCAACACCAAAATAATACAAACTTTTCAGAGCAAAGTGCTACGTGGTATAATTAACGCTCCGTGGTACATTAGGGATACTTCATGGACAACGTATTTGCCAACACTTAAATGAAGAGCTTCGTGGTATGGTGGACACTCCACATGCAGTAAGGCGATTGCGGAGAACGAAACCAATTGATTTAATGGATTAAGGACACCAGTGTATAGACTACTTCAGTAAATAACCTATAAAAGCATCTAAACAAATTCCGTATCCCACCAAAAACAACGAATCTCTAAGTTAACCTCTAACTGCTATTGCACACCAAAATAAGGAATATCTGTGACTTTACTAAAACTTAACTAAACTAACACAAGCAATTCAATATTGCCTATAAAACAAATGATACTTTTGCCTATGTTATTATTTGGCAAAACTTCTAGATGAAATTTTGTTTTAGAACACAAACATCCTGTTCATACTAAACTAATAATGAACTTTCTTTAAATTTGAATTCGTTTGTCCTCTTAAAGTACTAACATGTATTTTAAGGAAACTAGAATATAAAGGTCACGAAATGGTAATTCCGGCGTATGTGTATTTTTGGCAGGAGTTTCCGGAACGTTATTCCGGCACAAAAATAACTGTATAAATACACATTATATTAGGCTTGGGTTTCATCGACCCAACGGTACCTACCTTAAAAATAGTATGGCATCAGTAACGTTCGAAATGACAAACCCACACGAAAAAAATATGTCAACATAACATGGGAAGATTGAGGTTAGATGTTATATTTTTTTGAAAATATGAAGATACTCTTGCAATTCGTTTTCTATGTTTTTAATTTGTGCCACATGTGGTAGGGATTTTACTCAGACTCAGATGTTATGTAGTGGGAGGGGTAATGTAAACAAAAGGCAATGTCTTGTATCAAATTTTGTAAAAAGTTTCAATGCTTATTTTTTATAATTTTATTGAATTTTTTTCCAACTGTAGCACAATTCTGTTTAAATTAAGAGTAGACTTGGGACTTTGGTCCTCAGATACATAGCATTCTATGTTTTTTATTTTTGTCTCATGTCACATACACAATTTGAAATATGTAATAAAAAAATTAAATTGCTGTTTGTTTTCAGATTCGCTATAGCAATATAAATTTTCCTCGACTTTAATAATATTTTTATCCTAAGAACCGATTTTTCTTTCAGCTTCCTCTTATCAAAGTAAAGAAAATTTTGTTGTCAACATGTACATACACACACACACATCTTTCAATGTAACAAGCAGGTAATCTCATTTTCGTTTTATAGTTTTTCTTTTATTTTTAGCAACGTTTGTACGGAGTATGTAGGGCAAGCTTATTTATTTTGTGCTACAAAAACAGTGCACAGTACATTACGTACTGAAAACATACCGAGCATGGAGAGGGAGCAGAAAAAATTATTCTTACGGTTGTGTGAGTTTGGGTTATGAGATAATTGATTTTTTTTCAACTCAATCTCGTACACATATGTGTGTGATTGTGTGTGTATATATACCATATACGAGTATTGTTTATGTATACGTGTGTTTTATAATGTGTGTAACATGAATGTGATATATGGGTCTTAATCTTTTAGTTTATTTTCAATTTTTATTCGTTTTGAAAGAAAATAAATATAAAGTTTCTTGTGCGCTATATCTTTTCTAATTTTCTTTGGTTTTGGCTGTTCTTCATTCATATTCCTCAGCGGGAAAAAGAAGCACACACACACACATACACATACAATAAGAAAAAATAAAAGAAAGTTAATTGAGGATATAAATTTTATCAATTTCGTATTTCGTTTCGTGCCATTGGGAAAAATGTGGAGCGTACAGTCTTAATAGGTTTAATCAATATCAATACTCGATACTATTCCGATCTATAATAAAAAATTGTCTGTTTGTTGTAGGTAGTTAATATATCGATAACACTACATTCATTCGAATTCAAATTAATAAAAGTAAAGTAGATTTTGAATCATGCCTACTTATGTACGTAAACATACATAATACACATCCTTATAACATAAGGACAACGCAGGTATCTATACGTAATAACGTATGTATTTTCACGGTAAATTCCAGACGATAAATTATTATGAAATGATGATAAATCTCACTGGTTAAATAAATATAATGCAAAGATTTCTTTCTTTTGGAAAATGGAAAAATATAAAATACAATTTTTATGTGTTTGATTGAGTATAACAGAAAATAACAAAATAACTTAAATAAAATTACCGAAGAGTGAACAACAAAACAAATTGAATGGTGTAAAATGGGATTAAGATTTTTGTTGGATTTTTAAATGAGATATTCGAATATTTTGAAAATTGTGTATCTAAGTAATTTTTTTTTGCCAATAGATTTATTCTTGAATCTTTCTACATAAGAAACTAACAAGAAGTACTCAAATCTTAAGCTAATTACATTTTTTAAGTTTTAACCAATGTTAATACTTAATTTTAGTTTTCACAATTTAATTTAGATCCTACATGTAAGCGTAATCTACACATTTAATGATTTTACAGGCTCATTAGTCCGAGTGGATCTGCTCTTCTCATTCCTTTAAATCGTAGCTATTTTAGTTTAACTCGGGTCAATTCGTTGGGATGTCCCTGAAGTTTTGAATAGTATTTCGAACTGAATTCCTTGATTGTTTCTTTAACGGGTTTAATACCAAGGTCGTCTTGTATGTTAGTATTTCGGATATACCATGGAGCGTTAGCGATACATCGAAGTATTTTCGCTTGAGTTCGTTGCAGGAGTTCTCTATTTGATGCACTGGTGGATCCCCATAACTGAATACCATATATCCATATTGGCTTCATTAACGCTTTGTATACTAAGACCTTAATGTCTAATGATAACTTGGATTTTCTTCCTATCAGCCAATAAATTTTGAAAAATGTTATTTTTATTTGGGTGCGCTTTGCTTCAATATGTTCTTTCCACGTTAGCCGTCTATCTAGGTGTAAGTCTAGGTATTTGACCTTGGATTGTTGAGGAATATATACACCGTTTAATTGTACTGGTGAGCAGGAGCGTTTGTTCAGCGTGCATTATGACTTTGCACTTCTCTTGACGCCGTTTGCAGGTTTTCATGTGATACCAGGATGGCTGTGTCAGCAAATGTTGATATTATTACATTGTTGGTAACGGGTAAGTCTGCCGTGTACAAAAAGTATAAAATAGGTTCCTGAACGCATCCTTATGGAACTCCTGCGCTTATATCATTTTGGAAGTTGTTGCACCATTTTGTTGGACCATGTATTGCCTTTGAAGAGATAGTTTTCCAGAACTGAGTGAATATTCTTCGGCAGGAGCGCTTTAAGTTTGTATATTAGTCCATCGTACAAAACTTTGTCAAATCACATATGCTATATCCATGAAGACAGCAGAACAGTATTGATTTGCCCCAAAGGTCTGTCTGATTGCATTTACAATTATTTGCACTTGCTCTATGGTGCCATGTTGGTTGGTTTCGTAACCCAAATTGATGGTCTTGTTAATAGCAATTTTCCACAGTAAATTTTGAGTATTTTATCAACCTGGGCCAATAGCAAGCCACTTCCAGAGATTAGGGCAAGATACCACTATAGCTCGAATTAACTTATCTCTAACGAACATTTTCCAGTATAAGGTTTTTCCTAGCGGAGAAAATACAACCTTGTTAATAGCAATTTTCCACAGTAAATTTTGAGTATTTTATCAACCTGGGCCAATAGCAAGCCACTTCCAGAGATTAGGGCAAGATACCACTATAGCTCGAATTAACTTATCTCTAACGAACATTTTCCAGTATAAGGTTTTTCTAGCGGAGAAAATGTAATTATGTTAACAGCAATTTTCCAGTGATAATTTTGAGTATTTTATCCAGTGAAAATTTTGAGTAGGAGAAACCTTATACCAGAAAATTTACTCCATAAATAGGCTAATTCAACCTATATTGTGATATCTTGCCCTTCTCTGGGATCTCTGGAAGTGGTTTGTTATTGGCCCAGGTTGATAAAATACTCAAAACTTACTGTGGAAAATTGCTATTAACAAGGTTGTATTTTCTCCGCTAGGAAAAACTTTATACCGGAATATGTATGTGATATAATAAACTTTTATTCAGAACGTACACACATTTAAATATGACGTAAAAGTAGAATACATAATGTGTTGTGGCTTTTTATTAAAATTATTTATATTCGCTCGCCTTTTAAATATTATGAACAGAAAAACGAAATTTTAAATTCCAATTGCGTTCTTTCTTATTTTACGTTGAAATATAGTTGCTCGCCTGCACAATTCGCGGCTACAATTTCTAAAACTTTTAAACTAAAATGAACTCGAGTTCAGTGCTTGCTTTTTAAGTTAGTGGCATCTAACGAATTTTTTGTGCAAAGTAAAAGGCTGTTATTCAATTAGGAGGTGGTTTCACTTACAAGAAAATGTTGACTTCCTTACCTTTACTCGTGCACTTAAAAGACGATTAGAATGTTTAATCAGCTCCATTGGCCAGGATCAGTTTGTTTAGCTTTGTCTGTCTAATATTCGATCCAAATACATTGTATGGATCAACTACATATTCGATCCATACATTTTGCTATGTATTCTGTTCTAAATACGTATATACGTATAAAATACTTACGTAGGGTAACCCTAAAATGGTGAAATCTGAAAGGTGGTAAAAATTTGAATTTCTCTTGTAACAGAAAAAGTTACAATTTGTGTTTAAAAATTGCATCATAACTTTCACAACATTGAAAGCCTCGTGAAAAACAATGGATAAATCACCAAAAATACGCAAAAATGAATAATCTACGCAATTTTTGACTCCAACATGTCGACAATACCGAATTACGCGTAGGCGCCCAATACTGGATATTACGAAACATACACAGAGCCACAACACAAACCACATTCATTTTTGGAATCGAAGCGGAAAATGCTTTTGGTTTCTTATCTCCATAGAAAACTAGATCAAAGAAAATGACGCGATATTAAAAATATGGATGTCGAAAATGATGAATAGAATTTTGACATATGAGCTCATGAGAATCAAATTCCACAAGAAAGTCGAATGTTGGCCACAACATACGAGACACCCTTCCATTTTTTATTAATTGCTGGTAAGAAAACTTATTTATTAATACACCTACGTGAGTCATGGTGAGGTTTAGATCCGGCAAACTACTAGTTCGCATGGAAAGCATAGCATGGAAAACAATGGCCTTTGAAAACAAAAAAAAAAATGTTTTTAACTGTTTTGTATTCAGAATTACAATAAAATAGTAACGTACCAATTTCAAAATCTTTATAGGTTTACACTTAAAGACACAAAACTACTTCCAATTCAACCAACTTTGGACGATCGACGCTCGGTGTAAATTGTTGGTCACCTGTCGCCAATTACGTAATTTCAGTTTAATGTGTACAGCAAATGATGATTGTAACTAAATTCAACTTTGAACTAAATAAATCTTATTTGTTTAGGGAACCCGAGTTTTATTTGTCTCAACTAAATACCAATATACTTTGATCGAGGAATCCATCTTTGGTAAAAATATCAATTTTAAATTATTGCGCGATTGTAGCGCTTTCTTTCATTCTGCTCTCAACTTACTCAACGATGCAGGTGATCGGATAGAGCATCTAGAAGTTCGTGTTCTTAAAGCTCAAAATGGATTTACGGCTTAATGAATCATTCATTATGTGAACTACTTGCGAAGCAAAAACCCAAGAATTTCAATTTTTAGTCGTACAAAAATTTTTTTGTAAATCATAATTTAAATCTCATAAATATTTTACGTTCTCGTTTACCCTTCGTTATGATGAAATCATCATTTCTTAGCCTGATAATATTTTATTTTAATCTAATTCGTATTTTTTATCTGGAAAACGTAGCAAATACCGTCCTGCTTTCTAACTATGTACATTATACGCTAACAGCTGAATAATTATTTACCGCTAACATGAACATTTTTCATTTAATCCGTTTCATGGTTATTCCAATTTTTCGTTTTCTTTTTTTTTTTTTGTGTGGAGGAGGAATATAAAATTCCATTTATATTATTTTAATTTAATTTTAATTTTTATAATTTTTTGAAAAAGCGTTTTTTGTGCCATTTCATACAACCAAAAAAAATGAAAATAAAATACAATTTAACATTATGAAGAACTCTTAAATTAGATTTTCAATTTAAACAAAAAAAAATAAAATAAAAAGTGCCGTAAAGTAAAAAAAAAATTTACAAAATAATTTCGCTGTTATAATTTATTAATTAAATAAATAAATTATTTATAAGTAAAACAAAAAAAAATAAACGAATTCTTTAATTTAAAGAGAGAGGAAAATTGTTTATTTAATTAATTAGTTTGAAAAAATTAGATAAAACCATTATGTTCTTGTGTTTTTGTTTTTACTTCAATTTTTCATGATTGAAAATTAACAACGGCAAAAAAATAAATAAACAAAATAAAAAAAAGTTTCAAGAAAAAGTTGTAAGTTGAATTTATCAAGAAAGAGAAAAGTATAAATAATGAATAAAAAAAAAGTTTTAGTTTTTTATTTTAAAAAAAAAGTTAAAGTTTATGGTTAAATCAAAACGAACGAAATGGAACGGTAATGTTTCATTTAACAACTTTATAGTACTAAGACGAAATTTTGATGTAATTAATTATTTTGATTTATTCATCTCTAATTATGCAGACATATGTATGTACAAGTGCATATATGATAAAGACTATGTAATCCTAAATATAACATAACGAAGACATGAAGAGGTTATTTAAATTTTTTGAGTACCTTATTTGGGTGGGATATCAGTACTGTTACGAATTTTCTGTGGTCGATAGGGATTCGTAAATGATTTGCAAATAAAAAACTCAGCGTTTAACAGCGTAAATTTTATTAATAAACATCTTTAAGCATTTATAGCAAATTATTAATTTGTTGGACTGTACAGGGTGGGCCATTTAACTTTTTTTTGGTCTAGTGGTTATTTTGAGTATGGTAAAGGTTATGTCACTCCTGGTTTAACAGAAAGTTAGTTTTATCCTTCCGCTGAACGAAAATGGTTGTGTATTCGCTTGAACAACGCTGGGAAATATTGAAACATTACTTCGAAAATCATGGTAATGTTGCAGAATGTGTGTGAAAATTGCGTGCGGTTTTCGGAAGAAACGAAGCGCCGGGAGCTCCATATGTGCGTTATTTTATAAACAAAGTTAAAGAAACAGGCTTGCTAATCAAAACCAACAAGAATCAAGCAGCCAACGAAGCGTACACCCGAAAATGTTGATGCTGTAGCCGAGAATGTGCGTGAGTCGTCAGGAACGTCAACTCGTCATCGTGCTCAAGAATTGAACATTTCACGCACAACATTGTGACGAATTCTGCCGACGAAGATGCCGATTTTGGCAAAAAAAAAAATTTTTTTTCGGATGAGGTGCATTTCCATCTTGGCGGCTATGTAAACAAGCAGAATTGTGGCATTTGGAGCACAGAGAACTTGCACGTGCTCGTAGAGAAGCCGATGCATCCTCAACGAGTGACTGTCTGGTGTGGATTTTGGTCCGGTGGCATCATTGGGAAATGAGAACTTTGAAAATGAGCAGGGAGCGGCCGTTACTGTCAATGGTGAGCGCTACTGCGCTATGATAAACGATTTTTTGTTCCTGGCACTTGAAGAGGAGGACATAGGCAACATTTGGTTTCAACAAGACAGCGCTCCGTGCCACACAGCACACGTTTCAATTGATATTTTGCGCACTGTCTTCGAAGATCGAATTATCAGCCGAAATGCTGATGTGATTTGGCCGCCTCGGAGCTGGGATTTGACGCCGTTGGACTATTATCTTTGGGGTGCCGTCAAAGATAAGTGTTACGCCGATAAACCAGCAACGATTGACGCTCTCAAGAACAATATTCGCATTGCCATTGAAGACATAATGCCGCATTCATCGAAAATGTGCTTAAAAATTGGACCGACCGTATGGGGTACGTCAAGGTCAGCCAAGGCAGTCATATGAATGAAATAATATTCCATAATTAATCGGAAGGATTGTTCTTTACAATGAAAAAATAAATTTGAAAAAATATTGAGAACTTTTTGTTTTATTGCATTTAAAAAAAAAATATTTGGCCCACCCTATACACGCATTATTTCACCAGATGTGCTCGTGCTAGGTTTAATCCCTGTGAAGAATGCTTTTAAGTGGCTATACTCAGTTAAAGGATTGACTGATTTGAGCCGATTGCAAAGATATGCAAATTCGTGCCTCGCAGCTGGTCTGATTCATGAAGGTTGTGCCTTGTATGATTTAATTTGAGAACGACACATAACCACTTATAACACTGTGCTTGAATCGCAAATTTTTTTTTGTAACAAGCTGGGTACCCAGGGAGTAGCCCTAATTCAAGTGTGCTGAATCCAATAGTGCTAGTCCCATTTCTTTTGTCCCAAAGTTAGTCCCCATTTTTGAGATATCGCTTTCGACATGTTTTGGCTCTGAGTCAAACATTTGTCAAAATATACACTCATTTTCACTGTTGAACCATTAAGATTTTCGTTTTGCTTTCTTCAGCAAAGTTGTTGCGCAAGCAACATTCACATTTTTGTGTTATTTTTCTGTTTTCTGTTCATTTCGACGAAAAACACTTTTTTATCATTTTTTGATTCCCGTGAAGTTTGTCCTAACTTTGTCCTAAAATTACAAAAACAAAATTTAGGACAAATTTAGGACAAACTTCACGCGTGTGTCAACGAGCGTGAAGTTTGTCCTAAAATTGTCCTAACTATTTTATCATGAGTATGTATTAGTTAATCTCTCGTTATAATGAATTATAATATTTGTAATATTTGGCATACGTACAGTAAACGCTCGATTTAATGGACTAATTGGGGATGTCCGTTAAATCCGAATGTTTTTTAATTTAATCGATTCGATCGAATTTAATCTGGGACGGAGCTCAGCCATTTCTTAGACGATTATGATGGGATTGGGAATGTTGGTTAAAAATGGGATTCTTAAATTATTTTTGGAAGAAATTCTGGAATATGGCCACCTGGGACGGAACTCGATCAATTCTTAACCGATTATGATGGGATTGGGAATGTTAATTAAAAATGGGATTCTTAGTTGATTTTAGGAAAAAGTTCTGGAATATGGCCACCTGGGACGGAAAACAGCCATTTCTTAACCGATTATGATTGGATTGGATATACTCGATAGAAATGGGATTCTTAAATTATTTTGGGAAGCAGTTCTGAAATATGGCCACTTTGGACGGAACTCGATCAATTCTTAACAGATTATGATGGGATTGGGTATGTTAAATGAAAATAGGATTCTTAAATGATTTTTGGAAGGAATTCTAAAATATAGTCGCTAGAGACCGAACTCGATCAATTCTTAACCGATTATGATGGGATTGGGAATGCTGGATGGAACTGAGATTCCTAAACATGTTTTTGAAGAAGCTCTGAAATATGGCCATCAAAGAAAAGAAACAACTAACGAAGGCTAAACAAAAGTTTCAGATTTGTAGATAAATTCCAAAGTAAAAATATGTCTACCCGTATGCGGTTTACGAGTATAGATTGAACGGCTTGCACTTGGTGCTGATATTAATAATAAAAGCGATTAATGGTACCGTGACGTATATCGTTAGATTCGTTGGAGTGTCCTCTATCACCTGACCAACATACAGAAAAATCCTATGACCTTTTACGGAAATATCTCATTTTCCGTATTACCTTCCATGCGATTTACGAGTATAGATTGGACGGCTTGCACTTGGTGCTGATATTAATGTTAAAAGCGATTAATGGTACTGTGACGTATATCGTTAGAATCGTTGGAGTGTTTTCTATCACCTGACCAACATACAGAGAAATCCTATGACCTTTTACGGAAATATCTCATTTTCCGTATTACCTTCCATGCGATTTACGAGTATAGATTGGACGGCTTGCACTTGGTGCTGATATTAATGTTAAAAGCGATTAATGGTACCGTGACGTATATCGTTAGATTCGTTGGAGTGTCCTCTATCACCCGACCAACATACAGAGATATCCTATGACCTTTTACGGAAATATCTCATTTTCCGTATTACCTTCCATGCGATTTACGAGTATAGATTGAACGGCTTGTACTTGGTGCTAATATTAACGTTTAAAGCGATTAATGGTACCGTGACGTATATCGTTAGATTCGTTGGAGTGTTTTCTATCACCTGACCAACATATAGAAAAATTCTATCTTTTACGGTAATATCTCATTTTCCATATTACCTTCCATGCGATTTTCGAGTTTCTACGAGTAATTTGTACTGCTAGCTTCAGCCATCCTTTAGTTAAATATCAATATACAGCCGGATTCATTTGGAGTTACCCAGGAGGCACCACGAGGAGGTATGAATCTCGGTCTTTGCCTCCCACTCCTTCTTCTACTTTATTTATTAAATTCATTAAATTCATTTTTTTATAATTTTTTTGTTTTTTTGTTTTTTTTTTTCATATTTTTTATTTTTTTTTATATTTTTTATTTTTTTTAACTAGTTTTATTAATTGTAATTCATTCATAAAAGTTCAAGTAAAACAAGATTTTAATTTTCACAAAAACAACAAATGCCTCCATCAAATTTTAAAAATTCAGTACATTGCTTATGTATAATCCGTTTGCAGGATTTACATTCGATAATTTCAATGACGTTTTGTAAATGCTCCTCAAAACAATATAAGCAATGATTTGTCACCGAATCTGAATTATCAAATACAGTGTCCTTCAAATAGTTCCGATAATCATTTAATGCTTTATTATTCGCTCTATCATCGTTCGAATGAATGTCCGCAATCTGCTTATTATTAAGCATAGTATCAATTGCATATATGATATAAATCCACAATTATAACCATCAATTTGTTGTGGTAAGGCGCTATTACTGGAAACTGTAAATTTTTGAAGCGGTTTTCTATAAAACTGAAGTACTTCATTAGCAAAATGCTCAAATTTCTTAGAAATTCTGGTCAGAATTTTCCCAGGAGCTAATGGATCGTAAGTAATTATTTTCGATTTTTTAAAATCCAAAATGGCTAAAACAAAATGATTATTTTCACATATGGGGATTATAATATTTTTATTGCATTTATTGGTGAGTAATAATTCCAACTGAGTGGTTTCGTCTAAAGCCTTATAAATTTTTTTGTCGTCGAGAATTTTTAAAATTTGATATTGGTCCAAACAAGCATAATTGGAGCCTTTTATCAGAATGTTTAAACATACATAAACGACTTCTGTTGAAAGAAAATTCCTATGAAAGAGACTGGTAAATGAGAAACTGTATAAATAAGTTTCGAATAAATTATAAAAATTAAATTTGAACACCACAATGTTGTAATCAATCATTTTTTCGTAATATCCATCTGGCATCCGGCAAGCATTTAATTTTGGAAGCAGGAAGCGTCGTATCGCTCGTTTGCCTGAGTATTTAGGAGTCATTTTTTTTCGTTTTTTACTCCAATTTTCCTCGTGATCATCGTCTTTTAACGTTAATATTAGTACCAAGTACAAGCCGTCCAATCTATACTCGTAAATCGCATGGAAGGTAATACGGAAAATGAGATATTTCCGTAAAAGGTCATAGGATTTCTCTGTATGTTGGTCAGGTGATAGAGGACACTCCAACGAATCTAACGATATACGTCACGGTACCATTAATCGCTTTAAACGTTAATATTAGCACCAAGTACAAGCCGTCCAATCTATACTCGTAAATCGCATGGAAGGTAATACGGAAAATGAGATATTTCCGTAAAAGGTCATAGGATTTCTCTGTATGTTGGTCAGGTGATAGAGGACACTCCAACGAATCTAACGATATACGTCACGGTACCATTAATCGCTTTTAACGTTAATAGTAGCACCAAGTACAAGCCGTTCAATCTATACTCGTAAATCGCATGGAAGGTAATACGGAAAATGAGATATTTCCGTAAAAGGTCATAGGATTTCTCTGTATGTTGGTCAGGTGATAGAGGACACTCCAACGAATTTAACGATATACGTCACGGTACCATTAATCGTTTTTAACGTTAATAGTAGCACCAAGTACAAGCCGTTCAATCTATACTCGTAAATCGCATGGAAGGTAATACGGAAAATGAGATATTTCCGTAAAAGGTCATAGGATTTCTCTGTATGTTGATCAGGTGATAGAGGACACTCCAACGAATCTAACGTTATACGTCACGGTACCATTAATCGCTTTTAACGTTAATATTAGCACCAAGTACAAGCCGTTCAATCTATACTCGTAAATCGCATGGAAGGTAATACGGAAAATGAGATATTTCCGTAAAAGGTCATAGGATTTTCTTGTATGTTGGTCAGGTGATAGAAGACACTCCAACGAATCTAACGATATACGTCACGGTACCATTAATCGCTTTTAACGTTAATATTAGCACCAAGTACAAGCCGTTCAATCTATACTCGTAAATCGCATGGAAGGTAATACGGAAAATGAGATATTTCCGTAAAAGGTCATAGGATTTCTCTGTATGTTGGTCAGGTGATAGAGGACACTCCAACGAATCTAACGATGTACGTCACGGTACCATTAATCGCTTTTAACGTTAATATTAGCACCAAGTACAAGCCGTTCAATCTATAATCGTAAATCGCATGGAAGGTAATACGGAAAATGAGATATTTCCGTAAAAAGTCATAGGATTTCTCTGTATGTTGGTCAGGTGATAGAGGACACTCCAACGAATCTAACGATATACGTCACGGTACCATTAATCGCTTTTAACGTTAATATTAGCACCAAGTACAAGCCGTTCAATCTATAATCGTAAATCGCATGGAAGGTAATACGGAAAATGAGATATTTCCGTAAAAGGTCATAGGATTTCTCTGTATGTTGGTCAGGTGATAGAGGACACACCAACAAATCTAACGATATACGTCACGGTACCATTAATCGCTTTTAACGTTAATATTAGCACCAAGTACAAGCCGTCCAATCTATACTCGTAAATCGCATGGAAGGTAATACGGAAAATGAGATATTTCCGTAAAAGGTCATAGGATTTCTCTGTATGTTGGTCAGGTGATAGAGGACACTCCAACGAATCTAACGATATACGTCACGGTACCATTAATCGCTTTTAACGTTAATATTAGCACCAAGTACAAGCCGTTCAATCTATACTCGTAAATCGCATGGAAGGTAATACGGAAAATGAGATATTTCCGTAAAAGGTCATAGGATTTTCTTGTATGTTGGTCAGGTGATAGAGGACACTCCAACGAATCTAACGATATACGTCACGGTACCATTAATCGCTTTTAACGTTAATATTAGCACCAAGTACAAGCCGTTCAATCTATAATCGTAAATCGCATGGAAGGTAATACGGAAAATGAGATATTTCCGTAAAAGGTCATAGGATTTCTCTGTATGTTGGTCAGGTGATAGAGGACACTCCAACGAATCTAACGATATACGTCACGGTACCATTAATCGCTTTTAACGTTAATATTAGCACCAAGTACAAGCCGTTCAATCTATACTCGTAAATCGCATGGAAGGTAATACGGAAAATGAGATATTTCCGTAAAAGGTCATAGGATTTTCTTGTATGTTGGTCAGGTGATAGAGGACACTCCAACGAATCTAACGATATACGTCACGGTACCATTAATCGCTTTTAACGTTAATATTAGCACCAAGTACAAGCCGTTCAATCTATAATCGTAAATCGCATGGAAGGTAATACGGAAAATGAGATATTTCCGTAAAAGGTCATAGGATTTCTCTGTATGTTGGTCAGGTGATAGAGGACACTCCAACGAATCTAACGATATACGTCACGGTACCATTAATCGCTTTTAACGTTAATATTAGCACCAAGTACAAGCCGTTCAATCTATAATCGTAAATCGCATGGAAGGTAATACGGAAAATGAGATATTTCCGTAAAAGGTCATAGGATTTCTCTGTATGTTGGTCAGGTGATAGAGGACACTCCAACAAATCTAAAGATTTACGTCACGGTACCATTAATCGCTTTTAACGTTAATATTAGCACCAAGCACAAGCCGTCCAATCTATACTCGTAAATCGCATGGAAGGTAATACGGAAAATGAGATATTTCCGTAAAAGGTCATAGGATTTCTCTGTATGTTGGTCAGGTGATAGAGGACACTCCAACGAATCTAACGATATACGTCACGGTACCATTAATCGCTTTTAACGTTAATATTAGCACCAAGTACAAGCCGTCCAATCTATACTCGTAAATCGCATGGAAGGTAATACGGAAAATGAGATATTTCCGTAAAAGGTCATAGGATTTCTCTGTATGTTGGTCAGGTGATAGAGGACACTCCAACGAATCTAACGATATACGTCACGGTAGCATTAATCGCTTTTAACGATAATAGTAGCACCAAGTACAAGCCGTTTAATCTATACTCGTAAATCGCATGGAAGGTATTACTAAAAATGAGAAATTTATTTGTAATCTATTTTAATTTTACGTACAATATCATCCCTTGGTGCATTAAATATTTCTCGGTAGTTAAATAGGTAATATAAGATTTTACAACTATTCGTTTCTACCCAATTTACATATAAAATAATTTTAAATTTTAAAATTCGTTATAACGAGAGTTTAACCCATACATACACATGTCTTAAGTTTAGGACAAAGTTAGGACATACTTCACACCCGTATTTTTTGTCCATTTATTGAATTTAAATCGATTGAAATCGATCAAATAAACATCGCATCGACAAATATAGATACAATAGAAACTACTTAAAAGACATTTAAATCGATTCAGTTGGTTTTATGGTGATTTGTCTGAACAATTTTAATTTTAATTTTCTGATTCGTTCGTGTTATCTTCGGGATCTTATTTCTCTTGCAAATTCCAAAAAATGTCACCCAAGAGTGCATGTAGCTTTTAGCCGCTGTACCAATGTTCGAGCCTTGCCGTCACTTGATGAAAACGCTCGCCGTGCTCATCGTTTTCGGCTGGTGATTGTTCGGCGAATTTTTCCACATGACAATGCAAAAAATGTATTTTCAATGACATCCGAACGTTTATACAATGAAAAGCGGTCAGCATATTTTCAATATATTTGCGCCAATCATCATTAATTTCGAGAACATTTTTAATAACTTCTTTTACACATTTCCATGCCACAAACTCTCGTTCACTAAGACCATTTTCAAATGCATCATCGTCCATCAAACGACGAATATCTGGTCCATTAAGTATTCCTGTAATGAAAAACAAGATGCGAAATGAAATTTCATTGGGATGGGAGCAATATTGTTTCAATTGGAACAAGTAGAGCCTCAACGGTGTTGTCGTATCGCAATGTAATGTTCTCACATAAAGCCCAGTTCCGTTTGTTGTATTGGTCGCCTTTAAAACGTGTGTCCCAGAAGCACACAAAACATATGTTTTTATTGAAACCCAATTGCAAGCCTTTTAAAAGAGCTATCACTTTAAAATCTGCACAAACTTTCCATTGATGATCATTGTATTTAATCAAAGCAATGATTTTTTTCATTGATGCACGTTTCCTTTGTGTTTGTGCTGAGTGCAATTGGAATGGAATTTTTTGAGTTGGTAACGTGAAGGAGAACTGCCTTGAAACTGCTTTTGGAGGAATAGATAAATAATCGCCGCCAATCTTCGGGATTATATGCATTGTGCATTGTGGATACCAAACCACGGATATCAGTGCAAAAAGCGAGTGAATTATTCTCAATTGATTTCAAAATTCGTTAAATGACGATGACGATTTATTGCTTAAATGACGATGACGATTTGTTGCTCCGTATATCCGAACATTTGGAGCCAAAATGATCACTTGTTTTAAATCCTTTGACAAAATAATGGCTTGCCGCTGCGATAGTTTCAGACGTCGTACCATAATATCCAAGCGATTTTGCGAGATTTCAATGTAATTGCATGGCGCAGTGACATTTGATGGTTGATATATTGATGCAGACTCCGGTTTCATCAGATTCAAATGTTGGTAATAAATATTCTTCAGTTGGGGTTGATTTTTGCTGAACAGAAATTTCATCTGAATGCGGCAGCGGTAGTTGAGCATTTGTTGTTGTAGAGTATGTCAAAGAACCAATTTATTTTCTATTTGTACCGAGAATATAATTCATGCACCCATAACATTGAACTGGATCATGTCCTTGTGGATCTGTCCATATCAGCGGGACACCAAATGACATTGCGGCTCCAGTGTTTTGCCGTCTATGCAGATCGAAAATGCATGTCGTACTAACAAAAGACGGCGTTCAATTTGCACCACTAATCACATTTTGTGAAAAGTATAGTCGATATAAACCAGCCGTTTCATCCCTTATGTTACGACGATTGCTTGTAATTGTAAATTTTCCACACACATAACAAAAGCACTTGAGTTTAAAACACCTATCCATATTATTTATTTCACCAGATTTCACAAGCCGATTTTCACTTTATTTTTTGTGTTCTTTTGCCACTTTGTGTTCAAAATTTATATTTAGATCTTCTAATTTGTCTAATTTCGGTCCTTTCTTGATTCTGTGCAAAATGGTTAAATTTTTATTGAATTTAGTGTACCTATGAATTTCAGTTTTTATGTGTTGTGCGAAACTTAATTTTATTTACTTTTTTTTTAATTTGGTTATGTCATTGATATGTTCTTTGTATCTTATTTGAAATGAGCGTCCTGTTTGGCCTAAGTATGCCGACCTCCAGTTGTATTTAGCCTAACCTGTGTATACGGATCTCAGGTGGACCCATGTTTCTCTATAGACGGCAAGGTAGGAGCCGGAGTCTTCTGTGAGAAGCTTTTGCTAAAACTGACAAGACCTTGCCTTTTTGGGGAACATATGAGAAGGCTGAGTCTACAGACGAATGACTTTGTATAATTTGCATGGACGAAGAGGAAGAAGAGACTTAAGATAACTTTAGATAAGTTTTGAACAGAGGTAAAGGTGAAATAGGATCCTGTCCAACGGGCCACTACGTGTGCGGAAGCAGTCACCCCAACCTAGCCTTACCTAACACATATATGGTGGATGTGGTTTTTCGGTCTTGATATGTTCGACAAAGTTGTTTGTCTTGCCTTGCGCAACAACTTTGCTGAAGAAAGCTTAGCGAAAATCTTAATGGCTCAAGAGCTATCAACGTGAAAAAGAGTGTAAATTTTGACAAATTTTTGACTCAGGGCCAAAACATGTTGAAAGCAATATCTCAAAAATGGGGACTAACTTTGAAATGGGACTAGCACTATTGAATTCAGCGTACTCGAATTAGGTTTATCCCTTGGGTGCCCAGCTTGTCACATTTTTCAACTAGCACAGTGTGATTGGCATTAAGTTTAATCCAATGTTTTGGTGCGTTCATGGATCCGATGGAACATGATTCCCCGAGATTCATCTTCCGTTATAGGATTGCTACTTGGCGCTATTTCACATATTTCTTCATTTCTTCTCTGGTCAGTAACGCGAACTGTTCCGGGTGAGCATCTACTGCTAAATATTCTGACGTGGTACTAATGTAAGACTGCGTGTTATTGTGTTCTATATGAGGGACTGGAAAAATGACTAACACAAGGGATAATAGGAATAGTGATTTTTTATTATGATGATTTCATTGGTCAGATAGGAACGCCATGTCCAGATATACCAGATATACAGTGATGGTTGTTAGTTTGTGTCTTCTTTTGAATTCCAGCTCCTGCTCTAATTCTTGTGTGCATTATGGATTAAATTAAGTAAGGCTTGTTGTCTGTCTTCTAAATTTTTTAATATTAATATCAGCTCAACGGTTAAAGTTAATATCCAGTGAATTTGGTTTTCCCGTATGAAATATTCTTGCAATTTTTCTGTTTTAGCCTTCAGCGTTCCATGGTTTTTTATCAGTTTGTTTAATGATTCCATTGTGAGAAATGAATTATGCTTTATTAGCTTAACTGTGTTGTCTGTTATGGTGGTATGGCTCCTTAGCAGTACCTTCACTGAAGCTATCATTGAATTTCTTGATGTATTAATTTGTGCTTTATTTCAACTACATCTATACGTGTCACCTTTAGTTGATTTTGTGTGGTCTTGAATGCTTCATTATGCTTCCTTTCAAAAATTACACACGTTGAATAGGCTATTAGAGTTCATTTCATGGCTAGCACCTCCAGTCTGCCTATTGATTTAAAGTGTATGCGTGGTTGAAAGGAGTGATGTGTATGTTGGCCTGGGCGAGTCCCGAAACCAATACTTGGATAATATAGCTCTAGTCTCAACATTTTAAGTTGTTCCTGTTTTTTATTTGTCTGTGAGGTTGTTGCCTCGGGAGCTTCTCGGTATCTTTTGGTAACTGCAGCTCATTTTTCTCAAATGGTAGTTTACACAATGTAACAATTCACCGCTTACAAATATTGTTCTTGGATTTCATTGCAGCTACCCGAACCATGTCATTGCTTCCAGTACATGTTTCGATAACTCTCCACAGCCTTCGCTGTGCAGTAGAACGCTCGTCTTTTTATAATACCAAGGAGTTGAGTTGAGCCTTAGATTCGATTAGCAACATTTCCATTTATTTTTTCCGACGTATTAGGAGAACCGCCTTTCCCAAAAGTCCTGAACCATTTCCTCTACAGCGTGCCATCTTATTTTTAGTTGAGAATTTAAGCAGGCTTATAGGTATTTGGGTAGTCATTGTATAGAGCTCCTCAAACGTAAGTGTTGCTTCCTCTATGATTTGTTTTAAATGGAATTTAATAGATTTAATCCCTGCTACCCATATCCCACCAAAAAGAGCTTTAATTGGTGGTAGTAAATGCCAATTAGTCTCGTTCTTAGCTATTGCAGCGGTAGCCTCGTTTTGATCTTTTTTCTTTAATTTATTTGCTCAAACGACCTATGTCCCATTCTAAGAGTAGATAACCGAACGTAAACCACTCCTGGTTGTAAATCACTTGTACGCAGCAACACACGATTAGGTTGTTAAATCGCTTACAATTTCAATATATATAGCCACATCACCATGCACGATCGGCCTTCCCAGCCGCACTCTGGCATAAAGTAAATATCCCATTTGTTGCTCTGTAAGGTGTTGTTTGGGTGCGTGTTTTTTATAATTATTTGCGCGACTAGATTGTGTTAAACCAGGATGATAGAGTTTTTACTGAAACTTGATAGTGTGGAATTTGGAAGTCGTTCATTTACCCGTAACAATCCATTTTCGCCAAGTGTTGGATTAAGTGACAAAAGTTTACTTTTTGCTATTACAAAAGTCTTGCTTTTTTACTATCTTATGAATTGTTATTTCCACATTTCGAATTTCTGAATAATCTTAGACACCAAATATAGCAATTTTAATAAAATAATTATTTTTTTGCATTAGCTTATTTAATGATTTCTCAGAATTTCAAGAATATTTATTTTTGAAGAAAAACGTGTTTTCACCTACATGTTTAGTTCAAATAATTTTAATATCATAATCAACAAGAAACGACCGAACAACAACGAGCTAAACCAAAAGGAACTCCAGCAATTAACGTCGTTTGAATATCAAATTAATCCACTAAACAATCGATTATGAAATCGGTTACTGTAGTCATCTGTGAACTCGAAGCTTTGAATAATGGTTTCTGAAAAATCAATGTTGCGAATATACGACAATACGAAGCCTATAAAGCTTTGACTACAAAAGTTTAGGAGGAGAATCAGGATAAGAATGATCAACCAATAAAAGTTATGTCGAAAGGAAATGTCTCTGGATGCCATCATACGCCTGCCAAAAACCTTTAAATAGAAATAGTTCAGTAAAATGTTTGATTGGTTATCCTCCTGCCTGAACGAACCCTGCACAGGCAACAGCCCAAAATGCACCGCAACTACGTTGACCAAGACCTTGTAGCTAGTATTGAGCAAAGCTTCATATTTGGTATGATGCATCTCCCTTCATCGAAAGTTGGAGTGGGTGGTGTAATTTCTACATTGATATCAGACTGATGCAATATTGTTGGTTGATCACTTGAGTATAACGTCTGTCTGATTAAGAATATTGTGAAACAATTTTACCACACCGTTCGGCTTTAATATCTTTGATGCTAGAAAAATCCCTTTTAGGCACGAGAATCTAGAAATTATAATTGAAATTGAAATTGAAATCGAAATTGAAATTAAAATTGAAATTGAAATTGAAATATTGAAATATTGAAATATTGAAATATTGAAATATTGAAATATTGAACTATTGAAATATTGAAATACCACAAACATTAACAACTTTTAAATCCCAGGTGAACCTGTCATTTATACAAATTCCTAGATTATTAACATGATTCGCAAACTTAATCTTCACACCATCAATAAAGATATCGGGTATCACTGAAAAACTGCTTTTGGAAATCAGAATTGCTTGCATTTTAGGGATGTTCAGTGAGATTCCATTAGACTTGGACTAAGCCAATATATTGAATAGATCCAAATTAATATTGTTAAAGGTTTCCAATATATGTTCACCAGTACCACGAAGATAAATTTGATAATTATCAGCATACATGTGATATTTGGAGTATTTTATTGCTTGTGGTAAGTCATTAATAAAAAGGGAAAAAAGAGTTGGGCCAGGTATAGTTCCTTAAAAACACCTACAGGTACACGCTGAGGAACCGATTGTTTTCCATTTACAATGACTCTGATATCTATCTGTTAAGTAGCTAAACATAAGTTTAAATGGTCAAAATTAAAGAAAAACATCAAGTTCTGTAATAACAAAACATGGTTCAAAGATTCGAATACTTTGGAGTAATCCAACAGAATTAGGACAACAAATAAGTTTTTTCCGTCAAGATAACAGGCCAGATTGTCTACAACATGAAGCAGGGTAGTCGTTGTACTGTGGTTATTTAGATAATTACAATTAGCCAAATACTGGTTGATTTGATCACGAAGAATGATCTCGAATACTTTATATCAAATGGAAACTAAACTAAGCGGTCCAAGATTTTCCAATTAATCGATACCTTTCCTTTTTACAATCGGAATCACAGTGTTCATTTTCCAGATTTCAGGAAATTTAGAACGCATAATTGTATCATGCGTTAATCAGGTATGTCAAAGGTGATACCATATATGTATGGTAAAATATTCTTTAGAAATCTTTATGATGAATTTTATTTTATGATGACCGGATGAGTTTGATTTAACAAGCTACACGGCTTTGGAAACATCTAATTCCTCTCTCCAGAGAGAGAAGTATGCATGTCTGTGCACCCCATTATCTGCAATGGAATAACTACCGATGATTGGAGTACATTGCCAAAATAAGTGTTGATAATTGAAGGTTCAAAGTCAGTAAAACCTACTAGTCCTCAATCCTTGTCAAGCTAGTTACCCTATTGCGTTCTTTACGATATAATTCTTGATTCCTCATAGCGCCTGTTCTTTTTACTTTGCATATGCATTGCAAGCATACTTTTAGCAATATTACGATTAAACCATGGGGCAGCCGATTGGCAACTAACTATTTTTCTAGTTGGTACACAATTGTCATGAAAATAATACAGGCAATCATAAAAGTAAGGGGGAAATGACATTATCAGACGCATGCAGAAAGCTCCAGCTAATGCCAGAAAAGTAATTCATTATCTTTTCAGAATCTAACTGACTATAGTCATCGATAAGTTTGTAGTCCAGTTTAACACGCTTTGATCTAACTCAGCGAGACAGATTCGTTATTAATCTTATTTGTAAGCAAGGTATACAAATTATGAAATTTACAATTTAATACATAACTGATATTGCAAAGGCACGAAGTGGTGAATGAATAATGATTATCACTGTATAATTTACTGTGATGGAAGTATTTGTGTAGCTGTTGATCTTCTCGGAACAAGAAAAAATACAATAGAAGTAAATTATTTCTGGATAGGATTGTCGATCCCCATTTGTGCTAAGGGAAATTCCTCTGCCTTTGGCCAAAAATAAAGTGGCAAAACTTGTACTGCGAATCTTCACTCCAAATTAAGCTTAAACGAAACAAATGTATGAGTTTAATGTAGCATGTATCCAAAATGGCGGGCGATTTGGACGCGTTCAAGTATATTTTAATGCAACCAAATTCAGAGCCGAGTTTCTACTTGCACACCTAATTCGTCTGCATTATCAGTCATCTCGAAACTATACACATGTAAGTGTAACCCTTCACCCTGTTTCCATGCTGATTAAAGGTCATCGAGAAGCACAATGAGAAATGTCGTATAATGTTAAGAAAATATTGACTAAAGGCAAACCACTTTAAGGTACAAATATCTACAAAAAACGGATTTTAAATCTTTAATGTTTGCTTCAACCAAAATATTATACAAAAAAATCAACAAAAATGAAAACCACTTTAACTCAAAGCCATTAGTAGGCAAATAAACATTTTCCATCATTATTTTATTTCTTTCCGGTGATTTTTTTGTTGCTGTTGCTGTTGCTGTTGCTACTGTTATGGTTTTTGTTGTTGTGTTGTTTCTGGATCTCGTTTTTTCGAATGGGAAATTTATTTATTTATAAATTTTTGAGATTTTCATTGTATTCCATATTGTTGATTGTTATCACTGTGTGAAGTACATGTAAGAACCCCGTCGTTATTTAAAAATTCTACCTACCAACAAAAACCTTATTTCCTATTCGATGACTGCACGAGATAAAACCAATGAAGTGATCAAATTAAAGTGTTCAAATTACAGCAATTTATATTGCTATCGATTTTTATTTATATATTTATTGAAACTGTGGGATTGCTTGTGGTGCCGTTGAAAATGGTGTCTTCACATTTCATCGTATCTATGTTAACGTTAATTCAATTAATACTTTTAAATACAAGTATGTAAGCATAAAAATCTTGACAATAATGATATATGCTGGATGTATTCAAATATTTCAATGCGATATCAAAACATGTTGTTGGGGAAGTACGAGTTTATGGGATTCATTCTCATAATATTATGATGCGTACGTATAGTACATAATGTACGAGTCTGTAATTCAATAATGTTTTTATTGTTTTGTTGTTGGGAAAAATAATACAAAATAAATTTGAATAGGGAATTATGCTTTTGGGTTTGCTTTTGAAAAATGTCTGTGCTTTTTGTGTACGATTAAATCAAGCTTTGAATTCTATAGATTCAAAAGAATCATGAGATGATATTATTTTGGAAATATAGAAAATTTTACTCTTAATTTTATAAAATTATACATATATCTTTGTGTCACAAGTAATTTATAACAAGTAATTGAGTGTACGTACATTGTGTCGAATCATTACTGAATGTATGGTATTTCACTGTGACGCTAAATTTCAAAACAGACTACCATTATCAATACAACACTTTGGTTAAGTTTTAGTTTAACTAAAGTTTTTATGAGCAATCACCTTCTAAATATGTAATTACCGGTGACTTTAATTAAATGGAATTTAACTGATCGTACTGCGCCCTCCCATATTCTTCCAAAGTTTCGAGATAGCTGTGAGATAAATATTCACAGGATCCGTTTTGTGGATGTAAAAATATGGATTTTTGATTGGCAGTCTGACGAAAATAAAACCTGATAATATTCTGACAGCTTTCGTTAAGCTCCTACAAAGTTGTTTCTAATATCGGAACGGATTTCCGCTGGCGGCCTCTTCGCAAGACATAACGAATAATCAATGAAGAAATGCTGCAGCTGTCAAGCCTGATGCGATTTACAAATGTAACGCGTTTGTGATAAAACACACAAAAATTACAATGAAACCTGATATAAACTTTGCTCGTAGGCGTTCTTTTATGCTAAAGCAATCGGTGCTTCCTGCATAATCCGCTATGGTGAATGGTAATGTGAACTTAGAGTTGGACTTGGAAGTCGATAGCAAATTACTAATTTATGACAGACTGATAGGCATAATTTCCGTAAAATCAATACCCTATTATTGGCTAGATAGAGCAAATAATAGAGATGGCCCCGCGTGCAAAATTGATATAAGGTATAGATAGTTTCACGGCTTGGGAGGGTTATGCTTCTAGATTTCGAACTAAAGGTCGAACAAACCTTACGTACTTTAACTTCAAAACTTCTCAAATTTTCACTTGGGTTCATGATTCATCCACATCACCAATAAAAAGATAAATTATACCATTTAACGTATTATAATTCACATCTTTACAAAACAATAATTTTTTGTATACATGATTTGTGATAATTTCTGACACTCTTAAGGGATGATTCGAACTATTTTCTACTAAGACTGCTCGTGGCAGCAGGCTGGCTGTGTGGCTGTGGGCAACTTAAAATCACTTGTTCTATTTTTTTTGGCACTAGCTCCCCAAAAATTTGGTGCCATATGGCCCGTTTCAAAATTTACAATTTTAATTTCCTTCATTTTAACCTTATTGAAGGAATATAAGTTCTCACACCTACTCGATCATCATTTATACTTCCATCTGTGTACACTACCACATGTGCAATATAATTCATTCACATTTTGCAAAAACCACTCTTGACCGATGACTCATTCATCATTGCTTTTGTTGTGTCACCAAACTTCAACCGCACTATTAGATTGCTCGGAGAGACTTTCGGATTTGCCGGACGATTCTTGGAGAATATGTTAATATTTCCCAAGATTACCAGTGATCTTGTCTTTTTGTAAACCGTCCCTCTTTGCAACCTCCCTTTCATTTCATTCACTAATTTGTTGACCTTAGTTAACATTCGCACAGTCTCTCGCACGATGATCCATTCCCTCTTTGAATTAAGAGGCGAATCACCCAATTCAGACCACAGAGTGTGTATTGGTGTGCATCAACCATCCGATTCGTTCTAAAAGCCACACTACAACATTTACTCGAATTTACCCTCAAATTCAATTCACTCAAAAATTCGGATACCTGATTCACACATTCTTGAGCCCGACTCAAGGCCTCCTCGATGGTACTCCTCTTGCCCATCAGGACAAAGTCATCTGCAAATTGCAAAATTACTTTGCCCGAGGAGTTACACCTATGAGCTCGTGTACAGCTTAAAGAGAGTCGGTGAGATTTTACTGCCTTGAGGGAGGCCAATAGTCATCGGTCTTTCTAACCTATACTCTCTACCACACAAAACTAACTTTCTCTCCATAAGGATCTGATAAAGTCCATACGGATCTGATAGAGTTTCCCTGGAACCACGTAATCATATGCCTTTTCTATATCCAAAAATACCGCCACAACATACTTATTTTCCTTTTGTACTTCCCACTCAAACTTTTCTACACATTCATTAGCAGAGTGGTTGTGACGGAACCCAAAGGTGGTTTCCGGCAACAAATTTCCCTCATTCACAAATTTATCTATACGACCTTTCATCATACCATTCACAATTTTAACAAATACATTCAACATACATATTCCCCTGTAATTTGTTGCCAGATTTCTATCCCGATCCCTTTTAGGAATATGTACCACTCTGCTTTCCTTCCAGTTTTCCGGTATCTGAATACTCATCCGTACTTGATTGAGAATTCGAAGCAAGGCCGCCTTGGCTTCGAATTCTAATCTACCAATCATTTTATAACTCACTCTGTTAGTTCCGAGTGTAGTAGATTTTGATATTTCTAAAACCCCTAGGAACTCTTCCCATTCAAATTCATTACACATATCGTTCATAAATTCATTTCACTATCAGGTAACAAAACTTCATATCTATCGCTGAAATTGTTACGTACGTCCGTAATCATTTGTAAAAAGACACCTCCATTCTCTCTATCATCTAACACTGCATTTCTGCCTTGAGCTCTATAACCTCTCACTCTACTTAATATATCCCATACATCCTTAGTTGTGGTTCTATGTGTCATTTTGGACACATAGTCCCGCCAACTTTTCCTTTTCGCTCTACGGATAGCCTTTTTCAATCTCGCATTCATCCTTCCATAATTTATTCTGCATTCATGACATATACACCTATTGAACTCTCTCAATGCTATCCGTTTCCTTTCATACCAATACTGGATTTCATTGTTCCACCAACCGTTCACCTTGTATTCATTCCCTCTGACTTTTATAGTACACATTTCATTCACTCTCTCTATTTCATCCTCAAGTTGGTTAACCTCATTTACTTCCTTCATTATGAGAGTCTCATTCATACGTTCGACCCATTTCTTACCAATCATAATGACCTTACGGTCTATGTCAACATTTATACCACCTAAGCATATCCTAGCATAAAAAATGATGATCACTACCCAAATTCTCATCTGTGACATTCCAAGTGACTTGGCCCGCCAGCCTGATAGATATTAAAGTTAAATGTATCGCGCTGGCTGTCGACCCCACTCTCGGCATTCTAGTCGACGCACCATCATTCAGGACTACGAGATCGGAATCCAGAATAAGGCGGGTCAACCAGTTATCTCTCACATCAGTTCTTTCACTCCCCCATATTCTCGAATGCGCATTCATATCACCCGCGAGAATCACGTCACTTTTGCCTTCCACCCATTCAAACAAAAAACCTCATTGGCTTCTCTCTCTGTCAGATGTAGACAATACTGGAGTTGCATAGATATTAACAAATAACAAGTTTCTGTCCAGATTCCGAGTTCTGGCTGCGATACCCGGTATATCACACAGGACCAGGCTGATATTGGCACGTGCCAATATCGCCACCCCGCCGAAGCCATCAGTCCTCGGTCTGGACAGATAATTGTATCCTTTCACACGAAACGTCTTACACCCTCACGCTCCCAAGTTTCACACAAAATCATCACATTCACATCGTTATTGGCCAGATAATCGCCATTGGCATATATACTGCGAATATTTATCTGGCCAATTTTCACGCATTCATTGGATCTCAGCATTCGCTCTACCATTCAAAGAAATGAAGAAAGGAGAGGGCATTTGTAAACGCAAATGCGTTCTCTCTCATCCTTCCCTCATTCATCATCAATCATACTTACTTGGTTACTTCCAAATAGTGTTAATTCTTTTGGAATTAAATTAGAATGTTTCATTGCTAGCCATGCTTCATTTTTTTGATTGTCTCTATGTCCATTGCTGTATTACAAGTTGTTTGTTGATTTGATTGCGGTTGTTGTTGTAATCTTTCTTGTTGTTGTTGTACTTGCTGTATTTGTTGTTGTAGTTTGTTCGTTTCTAGTAGTTGTTTTGGTTGTTGCGGTTGTTGTTGTACTTGATCTTTTTGTTGCTGTTGTTGTTGTGGTTGGTTTAATTTTGTCTGTTGTTGCCTTGAAGTTGAAATGGTTTTATGGTATGATTGTGGTTTTGTCTGTTCTAGTTGGTTTTCTTTCGTTTGTTGCTTTTGTGGTATTTTTTGTGGGTTAAAGGCGGTTTTAGTGTATCTGCAGATGTTGTCTGGTTAGCTGGTGTGAAGTTTGCATATAATCGAATATATTTGGCTTTCGCCCCGGGAAATGTTAATCTATCTACAGTTTTAATTTTCGCTATTTCTTCTTCTCGCTTATATACTCGACATTCCTTACTGTTGCTGGTGTGTGCCTCTCCGCAATTTAAGCATTTTAGTGTAGTGCACGGCTGGTTGTGAATTGTTGTTGCTTCACTACATTTATAGCACTTAGGATTGCTTTGTGTGACCAAATTTGTGACATTCGGTGCACTTCAATGGAGTTGGAATGTACAACCGAATACTTTGTTGTAGAAAGCCTGCCCTCGCATAATCCGGTAACACTGGTGAATTAAAAGTCAGGATAATTGCGCTGTGTCTATTAACTTGTTTTTCATCCATTTCTTTATTTTATATACCTCCATGACGCCTTGGTCCTTGAGCTCTTCTTTGATTTCCTCCTCAGTTAAACTTTTTAGGTCGTGGCAGATAATGATACCATTGGAACTGTTTAATATTAGGTGTTTCTGTCACTTTTATTTTGGCCAATTGCCCCAGAGATGTTGCCGGAAACCACCATTGGGTTTCGTCACAACTACTCTGCTAATGAATGTGTAGAAAAGTTTGTGTGGGAAGTACAAACGGAAAATAAGTATGTTGTGGCGGTATTTTTGGATATAGAAAGGGCATATGATTACGTGGTTCCAGGGAAACTTTATCAGATCCGTATAGAATTGGGGTTTCCTTGGAAAATTTGCAAATGTGTGTATGAGTTCATGAATGAGAGAAAGTTAGTTTTGTGTGGTAGAGAGAATAGGTTGTAAGGAGCGGTGACTTTGGGCCTTCCCCAAGGCAGTAAAATCTCACCAACCTGTACACGAGCTCGATACATAGGTGTAGGAAAATAGGTTGGAAGGAGCGGTAACTTTGGGCCTTCCCCAAGGCAGTAAAATCTCACCAACCTGTACACGAGCTCGATACATAGGTGTAACTCCTTAGGCAAAGTCATTTTGCAATTTGCAGATAACTTTGTTCTGATGGGCAAGGGAAGGACCATCGAGGAGGCCTTGGGTCGGGCTCACGAATGTGTGAATCAGGCAACTGAATGTTTGAGTGAGTTGACTTTTGAGGGTAAATTCGAGTAAATGTTGTAGTATGGCTTTTAGAACGAATCGGATGGTTGATGTGCGAGTATATAATGAGCGAATTGAGTGTGTGAAATTGTGGAAGCTTTTTGATATATAAAGTTAATATGCGTGGATTTCGTCTCATTAAGCTTGATTCAGTCAAATTACAAACCTCATTGGTAATCTTCTGGATTTTGCTCGTTCCATCAGCGACATTACTTCCAAAGGCCATGATTACTATGTCATCTGCAAAGGTGGCTATAGTTCCTGCATCCTGTTGTTGAAATATCCCTTGTATATAATAAATACTGGATTGTTCTTAAGACACTCCCGTGTGCAACACCGGAAGTGATTTTCTTTAGTTCGGAGTATTCATCCTCATATTTCACACGAAAATGTCTATTGGATAAATAAGATCTTATTATGACATAGAATTGCCTCGGCAGATCTCTGTGCAGCTTGTTTTCCAGTCCACTGTGCCAAACTTTATCGAATGCCTGGGCGACGTCCAGAAATATGCTGGAGCATACTTTTTACGTTCTAACGTTCTTTCAATAACGTTGGTGATTCTATGCACCTGTTCAATTGTGGAATGCTTTTCTCTGAATCCAAATTGATGTAGAGGAATAAGTTATCGGCCCTCAATTATTGGTTTAAGTCTTTTTACTAATAATTTTTCAAAGAGTTTTGACATAATTGGCAGCAATAAAATTGGCCTGTATGATTTTTTATCGTTAGGTGGTTTATCAGGTTTTGCTATCATGATTACTTCTGCTACTTTCCATTGCCACGGAAGATATTTTAACAGAAAGCTTGCATTGATTATGTGTAATAGCTTACGAAATCCTTTACCTGGTAGAGCCTTGATTATTTGGCAAGTAATCAAGTCATATCCTGGGGATTTTTTAACATTCATGCTGCTTTTCACTTCTTCTTTTAATTCTTTGTGAGTTACTGGGCGTATATCAAAATCATCTAGCTTTTGGATTGATATTAAATTTCCATTGGCCGTTTGCCTTGGTAGAGGTTGGAAGGTATCCTCGAGATACTCCGCAAACAGATCAGCCTTCTCTTTAGGACCTCTTGCCCTTGTTCCATTCTCCTTTTTAAGTGGAAGCACTTGCATTTTGAATCTTTTGAGTCCCTTCGTCGCCTTTGACAGAGAATAATCAGAATTTTTTTCATCGGTTAGGCTAACTAGATATCTGTTGATTGATGCATTTTTAACTTCTTTAAGAAGAGATTTGAGACTGTTACCTAAATTGTTAAGAACTGTTTTGTTCTCCGGTATTCTAGTTATTGGTGATCTAATTATCGTTTTTCTCTAACAAACTCTCTAACTTCTATTGGGTAGGATATGTTAAGCTTCTTCTTATTTTGTATAATGGGGGTACTTGCCAAAGCAGCATAGTGAATTGCTTCATTGAGTTGTACTAATTCATCTTCCAACTGGTCGGGATTTCTAATCGGTACCTGAAGATTGATTTTTCCACCAATTTCTCACGAAAGAGATCCCAGTTTGTTTTTGAATTTGTTAATCTGGGTGCACTCTCCCTTTGAATTACCATTTCACTGACTGTCATGATAACCGGGGAATGATCCTATACTAGATAATTACTGTCTTCAATGTGAATGTAGTTCTGGGATATACCTCTTTCTACATAAAAATCTATTAGGTCAGGTATCTTCGTTCCATCACTGAGCCAGTATGTTGGGGAACCACCAGAGTAAAATTCACATTTTCATGTCTGCCCTGCTTGAAGTCACCTCCAATAATAAAACCACGTCCAAGCGATTTAAATAGATTAAGGTAGTCCTCCCTTTTCGAGTTATGCCGGGGAGAACAATATATTGCAGCGACAGTAAGCTGTCTGTGTTTAATTTTGATCCTTACAGTAGTGACTTGCATTGTTTCTTCTTCGATATTTGATTCTAAATGGTGTTTTATATTTTCTTTTATTAGTAATGCCGAACCACCTCTTGCTCGTTCCGCTGGATGAATGAAGTGATATAAGCTATAACCCCGTATTTTAACAAACGAACATTTAACTATTGATGGCTTTCAGATATTAAGAAAATGTCGATTTTTTCTGAATTTAAAAATATTTTTATTTCTGGAATATGTTGCATAATGTCATTCGCATTCCAGATTGCTATTTTGAAAATTGTGTTCTTACTTAACATTTTTTGTTGGATTGCTTTGGTCATCTAGCCGCTTTGTAATAGCTGCAACGCTGTTCATAATGTTTTCCATAGTTTGGTTACTTTCAGAGCCCATATGTTTGGTTGAACCCAAACCTTTCACTACCTGCGCAAATGAACTTCTTTGCCCTGTGTTGCTTGGTTATGGGGTTTCATTCATCTGATTTGATATTTGAATCCTTCGATTTTCGTGATTTTGCGGTTGATTTCTTGTTTTAACTTAATGTTTGTAACTGTTTACCAACCAATCACAGCCTCGATAATTAGCCGGATGTTGGCACTTACAATTTGTACACTTGGCTGGCACATCTCTTTCTATTGTACATGCCTGGGTAAAATGATTATTTGAGCATTTTACACATCTTGGATGGAGGCCGCAATATCTTTGGGTGCGATTAAATGCCTGAAATGCCTGCCCGAAAGAATTCCTTTTATTCCATAAATGTTTTGAACTTTCTCTTTGTTGTCAAATACTAGCATACACAGAGGGAGTCCCCTTTACTGATAATTTTAATTCCTTTAAATAATTAATAATTGCTTTCTGGATTTCTGTGCTCTCTTTTTTAACAATATTCACAGCATCTAGTATTTTAAGACCTATATTTTGTAAGTCTTCTATTATTTCTTTGCTTGGGCAAGTGTAATGCAAACCTCTTGCCATGACTTTTATAGGTCGGACCTGTTTGTTCTCGTAAGTGAACCACTGATACGATAAGATAAGGAATAATTCTAATCCTACTTTAGGTGGAATGAAATTATTCATTCCGGATTGAAATTTATATGGAATTGTTGTTGAAAAATTCCCAAAGTAAGACGCTAATTGTGTTCATCATTTTGTTTTATTTCTGACAAAGCATCGATTATAGAAATCGAAATTTTGTTAAGTGCGCTTTTAATAAACACGACTTACTTAGTGAAAAAGTGATACCATTTAAAAATCTGCATTAGTCTCGCATATGTTTCTGATAATGGGCAACTATCTGTAGTACATTGTTTTCCCGCTGGACTCACTTAAACATAAACAAAAATTGTTGAGAAACAAAAAGACTTTACATACCGATTGGTTTTATTTGACAGAAGCTAATACAGCTTATAAAAATGATTTTATTGGAAAGGCACACTCTTCTAGCTCGTATTAAAAATAATGTTAAACAAAAGAAATCTTGGTTTCCTTTAAATTAATTTTTTGGTGGATGCGAATTCACTAAAAAAATACTAAAAGTGAAATAACTTTTGCACCATCAACAATTCGAAAAAACTTTACTTGGCTGTTCTTGTTGGAAATGAGCTCCCATGTCACCCTGCTTCGTTTGATTGTCCAATTCTGGGACACCCTGTATAAACTAAGGAAACAGTGTTCTATAATTTTTTAATCACGTATTTATACATATCTGTGATTCAAAAGCATTTCTACTCGCGTTTCACAAGCACATTTAAGTGGTGACTGACCGAATGTCGTTATTTATAAATAATAAAAAAAAATCCTGTAACAAAATTAGTTTTGTTTCCACTGCATTCGTGCTATTAGAAAGAGAATCGAAAGAAAATATAAATTTGTTTACCCAGTATTTTAAGTTTAGTGGAAAAAATCTCGAACAACGCGGCTCTATTAGTCTAGATGGCTCTGGTAGAACCCATCGTTCAGTAGCTTTAGAAAAAATTTACCGGGCTTATATGAAAGTAACAATTTTAGGTTAAATTCTGTTTTACTCCACCTGTTCTTTGATAAAGCATGCTGCATTTGAACTTTAAAGCTAACAGAACGGGTCCGAAATCTAATTTCGAACGCAAAACGAGATCCGTTGACGTTATTTCCTAAGTCCACCTTTACGAATAGACAGAATATGAAAAATGTATAACCCACCTAATATGTGTTGCGATACGATGTGAGATTTGAATTTATTTATAGATTTGTGTTTATATTATTATTAAGCCTGTTGAAAATTGCGGTTAATCTAAATGTTTAGAGGTGTGGGAATATTTTCGTTTTATGATTTTTGATATAATCTCCCTGCAAAGTAAATATATTACCAACACTAAAAATACATACATGTATAAGAAATAATCAACTTTTATACAACCCTTTCCGTGTGATTCGCATAATGAACGGTATACCTGGCGTAAGATGGTTTGCTCGTATAAAACATGTCCTGAAATATAAATAATTCATCATTCACATGAGATACTTCTTATCTCTATTCATTCACTATACACTCCATTTATGTTTGTTGTCGTTACACATTATTACATACGAGTTATTTTTTTTTTGTTCATCCTCATTTTCATCTTATCCTTGTTAGAAATTGTGATTTATCTATTTATCAATTTTTCATCTCAGGGATTAATGTTATTATTCGTAAAATTATTGTTGATGATATTTTTAAAAAATACATGAGGAGGCGACATACAAGACACAATACATACAACATCCCCTATAATCTTGTCTTGTATGTGTAATTTACTCATATATACATTACATACTCACATACATACATACGTTTAGATTATCATGTAATTGATATGTTTTCTTTCTTGTATTAGATGATTGATTGGTTTAATTAAGATGTTAGTGAAAATTAATTTGTTTGTTGCGTAGAATGATTATGGTATACGGTCATTGGAAATGATGATCGGGCAGAAATAAACTGTTTTGTCTAATTTTAGGGTAAACATATTGTTGGGAAGGTATTCAAGACTATTCATAATACATCAAGATGAAATTTTGAAAAAAAAACTCTCCAAAGATGTGGTTTAGTAATGACTCATCGTTTAAATGATTATCAATTATATGCTTTCTCAATCCATGGCGCTTTGATTTAGAGTGTCTAATTAAAAGTTTGTAAGGATCTTAGTTCGCCTGTAACACCAAACAACAATGAAGAGTTTTGTTTGTTATTAGTACAAATTTGCTCAGTCAATCATGTTTTGTATCATTAGATTGTGAATAAAACGATTGATTAATTGCGGTAATTAACTTTTATTTAAAACATGCTTCCTCCTCTACACGTCAACCAATAATACTAATATTTTATCTGATCGACATGACATCTATCGCGAGAAACTAATACTCGAATTTATCCTGATTACATCATTCGACCATACCTAGGGTTGGGTATTTCCCGAGAAAATCAGTATCTCGATATTCGGGATTTCCCGAAATGATGAGGAGTTCAATTCTCGAGATTCGGGATTTCTCGAGATTCAACATTCGAGATTTCCCGAGAAATCGAGAAAATTAAAAAAACATAAAATAAGGACGTAAAATATTCTAAAACCACTGTAAAAACAAATAAATAAAAAAAATGTATTTTTTTTATTTAAAACATTACTAATTTTATTGAAATCAACTAACAAAACAAAAACAATTCAAATTCCTTTTTACAAAATAGAAGTTACAATTCAATTATCACACACAATTCAAAACATTATTTATTAAAATGAAATTTTTTAAAACACAAACTGTCAATAGCCGCATCTGACAATCGCGCACCCGTTGGCTTTATTGAATTTAATGCCTCGATCAGTCTTTGAACGTTTTGTGTTTTCTACCCAGTTTTTGCATAAACATTTGGCTCATTCTTAAACGACGGAAAATGTTCGTTCGCTGCATGTCGTTCAATGCTTGCGTTTGGCTTTGAGCATTGCTCATATTTTTGCAGTTGTATTGCCATGTGATCTTCTTGACCGCTGTTTTCAATCATGACATCATCTTCAAAATCAGAAACTGCTTGGCCCTCTGGAATGTTTGAAGAGAAAAGACGAACCACGTACACCTTGGCTTCTTTAATTAGATCTGTTTTGGGACATGGATGGAAGAATATCGACTTCTCACTCTCACGACAGCTATTTACCGGATCGTTCAAATATTTAAAAGTAGATAACAAACGACTGCATCTGCGATCCGTTAGTTTTCTTTTTAGGCTGGATAGAAACTCGTCGCTCAATTCAGTGTGCTGATTCTATAATTTTGTGAACAAAAATTGTAGAATAGAATCCGCTGCAAGTAAATTCACATTTTGTCGGATGAGCGCTTCAACAGCAACCCGTATAGGTTTTAGAGCATTAATGATATTTTCACAATGCTTTTTTTCTGCGTCCGTAGTGGCCATAAACGATAAATTGAGAGTATCGAGGGCTTTACGAACGTGCTTGCTAATGCGAAGGTATATGGTTAGCATCGATTCAAGACTATTCCAACGTGCCTTGCAATCCAATATCAAGCTGTTTCTTTTCGACTTCTTTAACAGAGTTCTGCAAGATAGAATTTATTACAGGCGAGTTCTTGCATTTCAAAATAATTTTGCGGACTTTGGTTATGATTTCGAATGTAGCTTTAATAGATGCGCGTGAACTTTTCCTAAATCTATCCTAAAAACAAAAACAAAAAATTAGGAAAAGTTTAGGAAATACTTCACAAGCCTATATACTAATGGATTTTTTCCTAAAACTGATAATATGTCTAAGTATTAGTGAATATGCTATACGAAAACAGATGAACTGCACGATCAAATAATTGATTCAATGTTGATCAATAAAACATTATCAAGGCGATTTCTTTTCTCTTAATAATCTATCTTATTAATTTAATTTATATCTAAGATATTTTTATGTTTTGTATTTGAGTTTTGAAAACCACTCGAAAAAATTGGTTAAGGTAGGTTATCGAGCAACAGGAATCGATTGCGATTGTACATATAGGGTGGGCCAAATATTTTTTTTTTAAATGCAATAAAACAAAAAGTTCTCAATATTTTTTCAAATTTATTTTTTTGATTGTAAAGAACAATCCTTCCGATTAATTATGGAATATTATTTCATTCATATGACTGCCCCGCTGGCCCGTACCCCATAAGGTCGGTCCAATTTTTGAGCAAATTTTCGATGGTATGCGGCATTATGTCTGCAATGGCAATGCGAATATTGTTCTTGAGAGCATCAATCGTTGCTGGTTTATCGGCGTCACACTTATCTTTGACGGCACTCTAAAGATAATAGTTCAACGGCGTCAAATCACAGCTCCGAGGCGGCCAAATCACATCAACATTTCGGCTGATAATTCGATCTTCGAAGACAGTGCGCAAAAGACAGTGCTGTGTGAAGCGCCATCTTGTTGAAACCAAATGTTGCCTATGTCCTCACCATTGACAGTAACGGCGGCTCCTTGTTCATTTTCAAAGAAAAATGGTCCAATGATGCCACCGGACCAAAATCCGCGCCAAACAGTCACTCGTTGAGGATACATCGGCTTCTCTACGATCACGTGCAGGTTCTCCGTGCTCCAAATGCGACAATTCTGCTTATTTACATAGCCGCCAAAATGGAAATGCGCCTCGTCCGAAAAGATGATTTTTTTGCCAAAAACGGCATTTTCTTCAAGTCGATCGCAAACCCACTCAGCGAACCGAAAACGCAATGGGTGGTCTCTTTGCTTCAATTCCTGAGCCAATTGAACTTTATACGGTGTCATACCAAGGGCTATATGCAGAATTCGTCGCAATGTTGTGCGTGAAATGTTCAATTATTGAGCACGATGACGAGTTGACGTTCCCGGTGACTCACGCACATTCTCGGCTACAGCATCAACATTTTCGGGTGTACGCTTGATTGGCTGCTTGGTTCGTATTGGTTTATTAATTAGCAAGCCTGATTCTTTAACTTTATTCACAAAATAACGCACATATGGAGCTCCCGGCGCTCTTCCGAAAACCACACGCAATTTTCGCACACATTCTGCAACATTACCATGATTTTCTAAGTAATGTTTCAATATTTCCCAGTGTTGTTCAAGCGAATACACAGCCATTTTCGTTCAGCGGAAGGATAAAACTAACTTTCTGTCAAATCAAAAGTGACATAACCCTCACCATACTCAAAATAACCGCTAGTTCAATAAAAAGTTAGATGGCCCACCGTGTATATTGGTTTCCGCCAGAAATATTTTAATTGAAAATTGGAGAGGTTTTTTCGAGTGTCAAGAAGTGAGTACAATGAGCCCTAATTTTTAAACAAATTTCTTGACGAATTTCTCAGTGGTGTGTGGCTCCATTTTATAAACATATTTTTCGACTTACACGCTTTTGATGAAAAAAGTGTGGAGGGTTTACCATATTGCAATGGTTTGCGTAACACTTAAGCGTTAATTAAACCCTTCTTGCGTTAGTTATTATAAATTGCAGCGCTCCAATTTGATTATAGTCAAAATTATATTCCAATATTGTTTTGTGTGCAACGACGAGGTAAAATATCTTGGCTAATATTTTTAGGAAGAGCTATGTATATTAGATACGTACTAGGTACAGCCTAGAGCTAGGTACATACTTATCCCCGATATCCCTAATAGGATTTCCTCATACTCAAAAATATTAGCCACATGGATGACCCGTGCTGGATTAAGATTTATGGAATCGAGGAATTGATCGCGCTCATGTGAATAAATAAACGTTCTATGTATGGAATTCCTCGTCATATTTATCCCCGATATCCCCAATAAAACTTTCTCATACTTCGCTAAGAATTAACTAGACCTAGCTCTTCCTAAAAGTAATAGCCACTAATACTTACTAATACTTACTCAACACATACTTATATCATGGGACTTTTTACAGCGCGGGAGCCATGGTATAATATCGAGTTGATGCTGCTCGAGAAACGACGTAACAAGTTTCATTCCCTTTACAGTCTTTACGGCGTTGAATACTATCCCGATTTCGTTAACGCCCGCAATGAATTTAAGACCCTTAATTGGTTTCTTTTCAATAATTACGTAGTGCAAATCGAGCAAGTTTTGACATCCAATCCCAAAAAATTTTGGAACTTCATTAACAGTAAGAAAAAGATATCTCGTTTTCCGTCGAATATGTCTTACCAGACCTCCACCGCCAGTCAACCATTCGACATTTGCAATTTGTTTGCCAAATTCTGTGTATCGGTTTACAAGCCACTTCGGTCAACTGACACCGGGTCTCCTACTACGTCCACTTCCATTGGACTCGATCATTTCAAACTTACCGAACAGGAAGTTCTAGATCAACTGCTCCTTCTCGACGTCTAAAAGGGAGCGGGTTATGATGGTCTTCCACCGATCCTATTTAAACGATGTGCTGTAAGTCTGGCCCCTGCAGTTACCATCTTGTTTAATGAAAGCCTTCGTCGTGGTATTTTTCCAGATCCCTGGAAAATATCATGCTTTCATCCAATTTTCAAGGCGGGTAATAGACCATACCAAGAGACTTATTTCTCCTTTTCAGCATGGATTTTATCCCGGTAGGTCTACCGTGTCTAACTTGTCCTCATTTTGTGGTCATCTATTTGACAGTCCAAACTCCAAGCATCAGCTTGACGTTGTCTTCACAGACTTGTGAAGATTGTGATTGATCACTCCATTTTTATTAGCAAGTTTGAGAGTCTCGACTGTGATTTCATTCCCATCGACTGGTTGCGTTCATTTCTCTCAGATCGTTGACGATCTGTTAGGATTCTGGATTCCTTCTCTCCATTATTTCGGGCGCCATCCGGCGTGCTTCAAGGTAGCCATATCGACCCACTGTTATTTTCATTATTTATTAACGACGTTGTAAAATGCTTTAAGTTTGCCAACTGCCTCCTCTTTGCAGATGACAGAAAGATTTGCACCCGGGTCTCTAGCGTGTTAGACTGCGAAATGTTACAAGACGCCTTAAACCGCTTTTGCAGCTGGTCAATTAACAACTTACTGGCTTTAAACGTGAGTAAATGCAAAACTATTTCTTTCTTCCGTATCCGCTCGCCTGGTTTTTATCAATATCAACTATACAACGAAACCATTGATTGGGTTGAGTTCATTTCGGTTCTTGGTGTGATCTTTGAATCTGACGCTACATTAAGCAGACATGTTAACGCCATTATTTCAAAGTCGTACATTATGCTTGGCTTCATTAAACGAAACTGCAATGACTTTCGTGACCCGTTAACTTTGACTTCATTATACGTATGCTGTGTTCGGTCTATGTTGGAGTATGCATCTCCTGTTTGGTCACCCTCCTACCACTGTCATTCCGACAAAATTGAGAGTATCCAGAAACAGTTTATTTTTTTCGCCCTACGACGTTTACCATCCAGTCGTGCCGCGGACTACGTTCTTCCGACTTATCAGAATCGATGTAATCTCTTGAAACTGCAACGTCCAGACAATCGCCGAGACGTAGCTTCCGCGCTGTTTGTGCGTGATATCATCAATTCCCGTGTCGATTATATCGAGTTACTAGCACGTATCAACTTGTATGCTCCCGAACGTCGAATGCGTTAACGCGATGGAGCTTTATTCTTTACCGACCAAGCGGTAATGAACTACGGTCTTTCTGATCCAATTCCGAGGGTGTCGCGGGTGTTCAACAAGGTCTACGGAGCTTTCGATTATCACTTGTCGAGAAATTCGTTCAAGACAACTTTATATAATATTTTGTAGTCGAGCTCATGCGCCGTAATTTCTTTTTTGTTTACCAATCAATTGTTTTGTTGTACCGATTGTAGTCACTGTATGCATCATTCATAACTTGCAGACTTGTACGATATACTTTTTACGAAATATCTTAATTTTATTAAGAAACCAACCTTCAAAAAATCCATGATAAAAAAATTAAAAAATTATTGTCAATATTTTATTACTTCAAAATATTATTTATTCTTAGTATAATACATCAGTTTTTTTTATTTCCGTTTAAATATTAATTATATGGGCATTTAAAAGTTAAAATTGTAGCTGAATACCCTGGCAGGTTCCACATATTGCTGAGCACAGCACTCCTGACCGCTTACATTCGCATTTGGTTGTGCATTGTGTACGTCAATTGCAAGATATCAACTTGAGCAGATATTCTGGAGCCGGTGGCAGGTCAGTTGGAATGGGCAGAAAACTACTTTTGACAGATTTCCATCCCCAATCTGTTGGTATATCCGAAATGAATGGTGATCTGCAGCTGCTTTTGTTGGTGGGAGACAAGCTAAATCGAATTATGAATGACAGATTATCTGACTACAGAATACCTATTACTTTGTTGTAAGCAAAATATCTTGCATCTTCTAGTTGAGTCTCTTTGGTGATGTTATATAGCCCACATAAGAAACGCGCTCGGTTGGCTGCAATATTCTCCTTCATGGCACTAGTTTGCAAGAACACCTGCACGTCGGTCCTCAGTTCTGCATTGGCCTGAAAAAGCTTGAATGCTTTTAGTTTTCCTTTTCTGAACAATGTTGAGGTTGTATCGCATCAGGTAAAAGCATGAAGAACTGGAAGCAGGTTGCTTAATGAAGACAACCGTGTCCTCTGCTGCTGTATCATACACAGCCTTCGATTTAGGGCAAAGACGCCAAATTGTAAGACGTGCTGTTGAACATAAAACACAAGCAGCCTGAATATGTCCGAGTCCTCTGCAGCAACCACCACCTGATTCCCACGATTTGCAAAGGTCACAGCTATATTTGCGATTAAGGTATCTGCGTCATCTTCCGCCTGATGTCTTGGTATGTTCAAACAATGTATGTGTTGCTTCAGTTTGCCGATGAATTTCGATTTATTATGGGTGCTTGCGAGAAATTCGCTTTGAGAAATTGTGGACGTCATATTGCTCTGACTTCGATGTTTGCTTAAATGTTGGCAATGCCTCTGCTCTTTTGTTCTTCTCCCTTCGTGATGACGTAGTCCGGATAACCATCAAACACTACCGTTGTTTTTCTGCCATAATCACCATAAATTTGTAGAATCGTGCCATATATCGCTGACTTTGGCTATACTATCAAGTGAAGCAGATGGCCTCCATCAACAACATATTTGAATCCAATTCATATTTAAAATAAGACTGCAACTCTTTCGGACTTTTGACGACACAAACAATTCAATTATAGTTTTTCTTAATCCTGATGAGTCAGATTTTTTATATATTTGTATAGGTATGTTATGATTTTGTTTGTTATTTTGTGTAATCGATGGTCGTTGTATCGTTTCACAGAATTTAAAACGAGATAATACCCCAGGTGGTACAACAACTACCCAGTTGGCTAATCCACCCTCTAACGAGACTGGCTCAATTGATTCTGGTGTGAGCCAATCATTGCTATATCCATTCATATTAGCTCAAAGTGGTCAAGATCACCAACTAGACAAACTAACTCAGCAAATCAGCTGAAAAATGAAAACGCTGAACTCTGTCGGAAACTAAGTGAAGTAGAAACACTTATAACCGATCTACGAAGCGAAGAGAAACTCGCGAGAGAAAGAAATTGGGTATTGAAAAGGAAAAAAACCTACCAAAAAACGAACAACAGAATTCTCGCCTGAAGTTGGAAAACAATCGCAAGCTACTGTAACTGGTATTACTAATGCTAGTCCAGCACATCAGCAGCAAAAACAACAACAAGCAAATCAACAACAAAAGGTTGCACCAAAAGAAAAGGCTCCTCCGCCAATTAATGTATTCGGCATAACAGAATTTGCTAGTATACAAGCTATAATGAAAAAAACAACCGTATAATTAATGGCCACAGACCTTCATCCAACGTGGACCTAAAGGCAAAAGATCTGCAAATAGAAGATGCAGTAAATATCCTAAAATGAAAGAGACGTGAGAACAATGAAGAAAAACAGATGGCTCTCACTCTTTATGCTTACTTTTAATAAAAAGGATAAAGTTGAAAAAAAATGAAACATCAAAGCAATTCTAAATATGAGGCTTAAAATAGAACCCCTAAAGAAAAACCCGAGGCCAATACGTCAATGCAAGAAACCCCAAGGTTTAAAGGTTTTTAAAGGTAAAATGTGCTGGAAAACACAACGCGAAAGAGTATAAGGAAAGTAGAAATCACCCTGCAAAATGCATAAACTGTAAATGGCATCATCCTGCGAATTACAGAGGATGTGAAATAGTCAACGAACTCCAAAGGATCAGAAATAAAATGTATCAATTTCTTCACAGCTCTAAGGTTACCAGAGAGAAATCAAGTCAAACCCAAGCAGGGCCAAATCCACCAGATAAGTACAGGGCGGAAAACCTACTCGCAAATTGTACAACAATTATCTAATGCTATTACTGATGACCCTCTTGAAAGAATATGTAGAAGCATAGAAGCTCATAAATGCTAGGCTAGCAAAGCAAGAACGTGGTCTAGAAGCTTTATACAAGCATCTAAAAAAGCAAGAAACCACAAACGGGCCAACAGCCCTCTTATATTAAAATGAGCAGAACATTAATGATTGTCACTTGGAACGCGAATGAACTAGCACAGCATATTCCAGAGTTAGAAATTTTTCTAAATTTAGAGTAAAAATAGATATACTCGTATGTCTTATATCGGCAAGCCATTTGACAGAAACATCATTTATTAAAAAGCGTGATTATGAATGTTAACATGCTGTTCACCCAAGAGGAGGATCATTAGTAATAGTGAAAAGGAATGTCAAACATTAAGAAGGACCTGGTATCGAAGAAGAAAGTATGCAAGTTAAAATCATAAAAGTTGAAACTAATAATAACAATGAATACAGTATTACCCCTATCTACTGCCCTTCACGCTATAATCTAAACATTAGAGCAGACTCTTTAGTTCACTAGGATGCAATTTTATTATTGGTGGTGACTCTAATGCAAAAAATACCTATATTGGTGATCAAGACGTACAACCCGTAAAGGAAGAAGCTTTTTGGAAACAGGTGCTAGTAAACAACTGTGCGTTCCATTCTGGAGGTAAACCAACATATTGGCCTGCTGATATAAATAAAATACCAGATCTCATTGATTTCTATGTAACGAAAAGGATTTTCGAGGACTACATGTGTCTCGAAAATAGCGAGGGGATATATTTTGACGATTCACCTGTTATCATGACACTCAGCACAATGATAATCAATAACGATAATTTGCCTAAGCTAACAAATTATAAAAGTGACTGCGGCCTATTCAAAGAACTAATTGAAGAGCAAATAAACCTTCAAGTGCGAACTAAAACATCGGTACAATTGGAACACGAACTGGAGGTACTTAACAATACTATTCAACAAGCACATGGGAAAGTTCTCGTGCTAATCATACCGAACCCAGTAGGAATCAAAATTATCCTCTTGAAGTCAGAAAGAAACAGAAAGCACGAAAGACCTTGCAAAGGACACGCACCCTGGAAAACAAAAAAATCCTCAATTATCTGTGCAATAAATTGAAACAACTTACAAAAGAAATTAAACATAAAAGTACTTAAGTAGTCTCACCGAACATAAAGACACTGATTACTTTCTTTGGATAGCAACAAAAGGATTAAAAAGGACCAAAATATATGTGCCGCCTATTAAAAATGAAGAAGGAACCTGGACCAAAAGTGACAAGCAAAAAGCTATTTTATTTGCGACTCACTTGGAAGAAACCATTCAACCGTTACCTAGGCAAACTGCAGATGAAAACATAACAACAATTAGCAAAATTTATGACCATAATATACGATCCGTAGCAGTACAATTTAAATGCGAAAAAAGCTTCAGGTTATGATTTAATTACTGGCCAAGTCGTAAAAGCCATTCGCGAGAAGGGATAACTAAAATTGGTTTCAAATAATCAATGCCGCCTACAGACTAAAATATGTTCCGCGACAGTGGAAGGCTTCTGAAGCAATTATGATTCCTAAACCAGGCAAACCAGCAAACAACAAAAAGTCGTACATGCCGATTTCACTATTTCCTGTCATTTCAAAATTATTTGAAAAATTGCTGCTCAAGAGGCTCAAGCCAATAATAGAAGAACGAAATTTAGTTCCACCATGCTAATTTTGATTTAGGCAAAATCACTCTACGATAGAACAAGTTCACTAAATAACGGACATAATAGAAGGACTTGAATTTAAATTCCATCGAGACCTACTTAAGCTGTTCTATCAAATTCTTAAATTTTACATTGCACATCCGCATTTTCGTGTAAAATATAACGGAGAGTACGCTGAACTAAAACGAGAATAGCAGAGATATGCCAAATACAGAAGGTGCTACCATAGCAACATTGCAGACGATACGAGACGATACGAGTATATCAGAAGCAACGACAAAACTTCAACAAGCTTCACTGAGTTGGTAGTGAGTAGCTAGACAAAGAAATGGTGCATTAGACTAACCGAAGCAATATCGGTTCACGTAAACTTCACAAACCAGAAAGCTACCTGGATTCCAGTGGAACTTAATTCGAGGCAGGTTTCAAATGCAAATACAGCCAAATACCTTGGCATGACTCTCGATTGCAAGCATAGATGGAAAGAACATTTTAAAAAGAAAAAAGAAGAATTGAACATCAAATATAGGAAAATGTATTAACTAATAGGTAGAAATTCGGAACGTACAATACACAATAAATTGCTATGATATCGGCAAATACTTAAACCAATATGGGCCTGTGGTATTCAACTTTGGGGTTGTACCAAGAAGACAAATACACAAATCATACAATGTTTTTAAAACAAAGTGCTGCGTTGCATTGTCAACACACCATGGTACATCAGAAATGATAACCTACATAGGGACTTAAACATGGAATAAGTCAGTGCAGAAATAAATAAAAATGCAAAGAAACACATTCAGCGGATATCCGGCGGCGCCAAAAAGCAGACATACGAAGTTTGTTGGTCAGCACCAATTCTTACCAATGCAGTAAGAAGACTTCAAAGGCAGAAACCTTTAGAACTGGGCAGTTGTATTTAATAAGGACAGAGAAATGAAATATATTATGCAATTCAAACGGGAGTAACCATTGTTTTACTGCCCATCAAATCTGAATCTATATTTAAGAAAGATAAATTACTAAATGATTTGTAAATCAGTCGTAATATAAAAATATTGGAAAAAACTACCTCCAGTACACCACAAATAAAATCGCGAAAAATATTTGAGATCCTGAAGATATAGATTACTTAATTTTAAAATAGTGTCTTGGAAAATTTAATGGATTTATAACGGACGTGACGGGGTGTTCGCCGAAATAGAAAATAGTTTAAGTCGGTCGTGGGTGCAAATAACAGAATCGTTTTAAATTCATTTCAGATACTAAGCGTTATATTTAATTTTACTAGTGAATTGCTCAGATCTCAAGAAGTATCTAAAAGGAGTTTCCGGAATATTTAATTTGTACAAGTTTTTGCCATAGACTGAAGACATTTTTTGAAAACCCATAGGTGCCTATGATTGCCTATACGTCTAAGATGGTCTTTGGAGGATTTCAGAAATTTCTAAAGGTATACTCATTATCGTAGCATAGTCAACTGTTCTTGCTAGACTTTGATCAAATCCGCGTGGTTTAATATAGTACTTTTTACAGGCTTAGGTAAACTACCTCACAAATTGTACATTATAAAGTCATTAATAACTGCGATTGAAGAAACGATGTTCATGATATTTTTCCTCCCCTCAAAATAAATTATAACCCAGTGAGAAATATTAAAAACTTTATTTTAATACTCTAGTGAATGTAGCGACCTCGATATTAAAGCCCGTTCTCCCTAAATTCCGTATCAAACTAATGTTATGTATCGAGGAAAAAATTCAAGAAAGATGATAGATTTAACAGTCTCAGAACATTAATAATACAGAACGAACATTTACGTGAATTGAAAGTTAAAGTCTAAATAATGTGGAGCAAAATTCTGAATGATGTGTTCAAAGTGATTAATGAACCTTTCTGTTGATATAATATACTGGTTTTTGTTTGTTTGTTTAAATATATTTTTCTAAAATCTCAATTTTTAAAAAGATTTATCTTTATGTTTCTTACAGTTTACACCATCAAACACGGAGTTGTCACTTTGGAATAATGACGTGAAGCAATTACTTTGCTGGTTATACAATTATAAAACGTAAGCATTAATTACTGTCGTTTATGAGTAATATTTTAATTTTATTGTTTGCACCAGTGAGATTTAAACCTATGTTTAGGTAGAAATGAAATTACATTTGTTTGCATAAATGAAAAGTTTGATAACATATTGTTATTGGGGGTACAAATAAGTTTTGAGTTTTTTTTTATAACTTCGAAGCTTTATTCAGAGAAATGGGTACGACGTTCTTCCATCTTTCAGGCAGAATACGGATTCCGCGTCGAAAAAATTCCTCGGGTTTTGAGGCACCCCAGATACGACCCAATTTATGGCTTCTTCGTAGCAGAAATGTTTGCTGAATACGACTGGTGGAGTAGGGCATCTCATTGAAGCACCTTCAAAGTTTCCTTGACGACTCTTGCAACATGTGGCTGAGCGTTGTTGTGCTGAAAAACCACTTTGTCATTTCTTTTGTCATATTGTGGGCGTTTGAGCTTCAATGCTCGGCTTAGTTGCATCAATTGTTGTTGATAACTTTCTCTAGTGATGATTTCGTTAGGCCGGAGTAGCTCATAGTAGATCATTCCGAACTCATGGCCGAGCTTACCCCACGACTTTCTGCGCTTTGGGTTGTAATGGATCCACTTTTCGTCCCGTCACGATTCGATGCAAAAAAACCTTCCGATTTTGTCTTTGAAGCAGTTGTTCACAAAAACGACGTTCGACACCTCTTGGCTTGAGTTCATATGGAATACAATTTCCCTGTTTTTGCACCATACTCATGGTCTTGAGCCAGTTTTGAATCACTTGATGAGTCACTCCTACAGCTTCAGCTCCAATTATCTTCAAATTAAAACAGAAAAGCAGCGCTTCCCGCAAATTGGGTTTTGTTAGCACAATGGTTGACATGGTTAGAACACAAAAAATATGTGGTTTACACTTCAGCGAGATGACACATACTGATTTTTAGAGAGAAATGACGACGCTTTAACATGAATATAGTTACAAGATGGCCCGATGTGGTTTAATACTAGTTACGCCATCTTTTGTAAATCCCCCAAAACTTATTTGCACGCCCAATATTTAAACATTGTTCGTCTTAACTAAGTTTTCATAAAGCACAGTAAAATGGTTTTGTTGAGAATTTAACAGATAAATTTCTACATGTACGAGTTAAAGCACAACATATAGAACATGACATACAGGATGTCCCTCAAGTAACTGCAGGATACCTCACAATTAACTGTCTCCGTCGGTCGAACGGTACCGTTGAATTCCTTGCTCAAAGTGAAGGTGACTTTACTTGTATTTTATATTCGCAGGCACGTAAAGACCGAGCCTCCTGTCAAGTTATAAACGTTTCGAAATTATCTCTCCAAAATAGCACCTTGTGTGTTTTTATTTATTTATTTAGAAAAGTTTACAAATTTTACTTGAGAACACACAAAAAATTAAATACGGTGAAAATAATTTTTTTTTAAATTAATTAATTAGTCGACCCATAAAATTTTTTGTGTTTCAAATGTCTTTGGTTAGACAAATGTCAAAGAGAGGCTCAATTTTGTATTTTGTTATCTGAAGAAACTCAGAATTCCTTACGATGTTTCCAATAAAGGAATACTTCAACAGCTCTCATCAATTTGCCAGGGTTGTCAGATTGTATGTTCTACATCCAGTCAGACATTCTTGCAGGTTAACGTGATACGGCAACTCTTTCTTATATTTCCACACTTCCAAGTTAAATAAGGTACAAACTTCTTTTGGATACTTTCAGATATTAACAGCATACTCAAATTGGGATGGAACTTAGGCGAAATACAGTCAATGTCCGTTACGCCAGCCGGAACCAAGTCAACTATGGCACAAGTATAGCATGATGCATTGTGCATCATTGTGATCTACATGATTTTTCAGTCGGAACCTTATAATTCCAGTCTTACTAAATTTAAGTTTAAATGGTTCCGACTAAAAAATCAGATAGCGCACATCGATGCACAATGCAATGTGTTTCATGTGTCAAAGTGGGTTTGGTTCCGGCAGTTCGGGCTGGCATGATACGGTCATAGCTATCGGCCTGTAGCTATACGGCCCAATCTTATAGTGCACAATGATTCACAATACATAGTGCTTTTTGTGCCATAGTTGGTTTAGCTGTGGAGGGTATGGTTCCTGCTGACCTTATGTGGTTCCGGCTGCTATTATAGTGGTTCCGGCTGATCTTGTTATGATTCCGACTGAAAGCTTATATGTTTCATAACCATTTAAGTACAGTGTGCTCATTGTTCAAACTCTTAATCGGAACCATTGATGAAAATCTGGTTCCGGCTGGATTTAAATGGTTTCGGCTGGCTCAATATTGGTTCTGGCTGAATTATCAGGTAGTGCCCACAGACGCACAATGCATTTGGCTACTTGTGCCAAAGTCCATGGTTCCACCTGGATTTATAAGGTTCTGGCTGGAATTATAAGGTTCCGACTGAAAAATCATCAGGACACAATGACGCACAGTGCTTCTTGTGTAATTGTTGGTTTGGCTGTAGAGTGTACGGTTGTGGCTTTATGGTGTTTCGACTTGCTTTATGTGGTTCCGCCTGCTATTGTAGTGGTTTTGTCTGACTTTGTTATAGTTCCGGCTGAAAGCATATATGTTTCCGGTTAATGGAATAATAATGGTTCCGGTTGATCAAAATCTAGTTTCGGCTGGCTTAATGTGGGATCTTTAGTATAGTAGTTAGTTCCGGCTTGTTAGTTTAGTTCCAGCTGGTATGGTTCCGATTGGCTTTATAAGGTTCTGGCTGGAATTATAAGGTTCCGGTTTAAAAATCAGATAATGCAGCACAATACATAGTGATCCTTGTGCCATAGTTGCAAACTCCTAATCATTTCGGTTGGTAAAACTCTGTTTCGGGCTTTAATGATTATATAGCTTAATATTGGTTCCGGCTGCAAAATCAGATGGTGCATAATGATACACAATGCATTGTACTTCTTGGGCTATAGTTATAGTTTGATTACGGCTGGCATTATTCCGGATGCTTTATAAAGTTCCGGCTGGAATAATCAGGTTCAGGCTATAAAATCACATAGTTCACAACAGTACATTGCGCTTGTGCTATAATTGGTTTGTCTGAAGAGCGAATGAAAATTTTCCGGCTGAAAAATCATATAGTTCACAATGATGCATAATACATTGTGCTTCTTGTGCCGTAGTTGGTTTGACTGTTGAGAGTATGGTTGAGAGTAAGGTACTATTGTTAAGATTCCGGCTAACCATGTTTTGGTTCCAACTGGAACCTTATATGTTTCACAGCTACTTAAGTGCATTGTGCTCATTATGCAAACTCCTAATGATTCCGGTTGATAAAACTCAGGTTTCGGATGGTTTTAAATGGTTTCGGCTGGCTTTATATTGGTTCCGGCTTAAAAGTCAGATAATGCACAATGATGCACAATACATAGTATTGCTGTAGAGGGTCAGATTCCAACTGACTTTATATGGTTCCGGCTGCTATTGTAAAGGGTCTGGCTGTCCCTGTTATGGTCCCGGCTTAAAGCTTCTACCTTTCACAATTATTTGAGTGCATTGGGCTCATTTTCCAAAATCCTAATCGATCCAGTTAATAAAACTCTGGTTCCGGCTCAATTTAAATGGTTCCGGCTGGCTTAATATGCATTCCACCTGAAAAATCAGATAGTACACAACGATGCACAATGCATTGTGCTACTTGTGCCACAGTTACTTTGGTTCCGGCTAGCATGATACCGGCTTACGTTACAAATTTCCAGCTGGAATTTTAAGGTTCCGGCTGTACACAATGATGCACAATACATTGTGCTGCTTGTACTATAGTTGGATTGGCTGAAGAGAGTATGATTCTATATGGCCTTATAAGGTTCCGAGTGGAATTATAATTTTCCGGTTTAAAAACCGTATAGTGCACGATGATGTACATTACATTATACTTATTGTGCTATAGTTGGTTTGGCTGGATTTTTATGGTTCCGGCTGCTATTCTAGTAGTTCCGGATGACCTCGTTATGGTTCCCACTGAAAGCTGATACGTTCCTCATTGTGCAAATTCTTAATGGTTCCGGTTGATAAAACTTTGGCTTCAGCTGGCTTTAAATGGTTTTGGCTGGCTTAATGTGGGTTCCGGCTGTACATGTTTCAGAACATTTAAGTGCATTGTGCTCATTATGTAAATTTCTGCTCATTCCGGTTGATAAAACTCTGGTTTTGGTTGGCTTTAAATGGTTCCGGCTGGCTTAATAGGAGTTCCGGTTTAAAAATCCGATAGTGTACAGTAATGCACAATGCTGGCATGGTTTCATAAGGTTACGCTTCATTCATAAGTTTCCAGATAGAATTATTAGGTTCCGGCTGGGAAATCATATACAGCACAATGATGCACAATACACTGTGCTGCTTGTACTATAGTTGGTTTGGCTGTAAAAGGTATGGTTCAGGTTGGCGTTATATGGTCCCGGCTGCTATTGTAGTGATTTCGACTGACCTTCTTATGGTTCCGACTGAAGGCTTATATGTTTCATAATGGTTTAAGTGAATTGTGCTCATTTTACAAACTCCTAATCGTTCTGGTTGATAAAACTCTAGTTCCGGTTGGCGTAGTATGGCTTCCGGCTGAAAAATCATATAGCGCACATTGATGCACAACGTGCTTCTTGTGCCATAGTTGGTGTGGTTCCAGCTGTCGTGACGGGAAAAACCTCATGATTACCAAGTAGGTCGTGTTTCATGTAACGCATACAAAAGTGCTGTGAAACGTCTGTAATTAAGAACTAAACATGTTGATTAGTCAAAATCATAGACATTGTAACAGCAACCTACACATCGCTCACCTCAACATGCAGTGTGCTAAAATAGTCGGATCAGAGGTTAGTGAACGCATCTCCACTCACGACATAGATATACTATGTATGCAAGAACCACACTCACTTAGCATGATGAAGCTAAGTCAGTTCTGTGATAGCCACTGCACATGTGTTGAAATATCAACGGAAGTTGGTTCACTCTACCTATTTTCTTTAGATGTCAAATACAGTGAACCGATCGAGTACCATCTGTGCAAAATCGAAAAAACCTAGGCTCTATATCGGGTCAACAGAAAAAGGTAATGATCCCTGGAGACTTCAATGCATGAAGTAAAATGTGGCATGACCGTTTAACTTACGAAAACGGAAGAAAAGTTGAGGATTTCGTATCTAGGAGTGACCTTTTCATAATAAACTTGCAGGGGCACCCAACGACGTGCTCGTTCAATGGGAACTCCAATATCGACCTAACCATGGTCAAACTCGCCACAGAGCAGTCCGCTTGAAAGTAGCAAAACTCCGAGATTTGCCATTAAGATAGCCGACTGGGGTCTATTTGCTAGACACTTGGTTGATGAAATTGGTGCTCGTGTGGAGCTGATCTCAGCACAGTTAGCCAGTGCCTGTAACAACTCAATTCCTAAGAAGAGAGTTGCATAGAAACGGAACAGTTGGTGGAACTCTAATCTAAGGAAACTTAGATGTTCTATGTACAAACTTAGAAGAGCATACCAGGCGGAAAGGAACCAAATAGCAATAGAGTTAACATTGTGTCGCTTTAGAGTAACAAGGGTAGAAGTATTTATTGCAAAACAAAATAGTTTCCAGCGGTATGTCACGGAACATGGTAATAAAGACCCATGGGGACTTGTATACAAATTTGCCGCTGGCAAAGCAAGACCTCTTGAAGTTTTGAACTCCATCAGGAAGGCAAATGGAGTCGTCACTGATACGTGGCATGACACACGTTTGGAATAACTTAACTTACTTCTTCCGGACGAAACGCCAGACGAAGCTGGGTCTCAAGCAGAAATGCGCGAGATCGCTACCAACAGTAGCGGAAGACCCCTCATTTACGTGGGAGGAGATCACCAGTGCCTTAACTTGCTTCAAGCGTAACAAGTCCCTCGGACTTGACAGCTTGAACGCTGAATTAATCCAGCTGGCTATGGGCCATGCCATGCTATGGTCTAACATAGTGAAATTATTAAACAGCTGCCTAAAATTTGGTTACTTCCCCAAGGTATAGAAAACGGGTAAAATGATTATAATCAGGAAACCTGGCGATAGAGATCCACTATGCTCGAAATTTTATAGACCCATAATGTTACTACCAGTTATGGGGAAACTCCTAGAAAGGGTGCTTCCTACTCGCATTACACCGCGAGTTGAACAGAGCGGACTGTTCTCGGACAAGCAATGCGATAGTCCGCCTAACTAACACTGTGAAAATCCAAAGTTCTAAATATGTTATGGATATATTCTTGGACATTGCCGGAACATTTGATAACCTTACGTGGCCTAGTGTCATTACAAGTTTATCGGTGTATAATCTCCCTAGAAACACGATGACTGCTTTTAGGAGCTACTTCAGCAATCGATACGCAGTAATCAGAGACATGTATGGTTCTGTTTCAAAGCAAATTTCAAAGAGATGTCCTCAGGGCTCTATTTTCGGTTATCTAGTCTGGAATATCGTGTTTAACACAAGCATGATCAATGACTTTGAGGAAATTACATTCGCGGATGACAAAGTCATTCTGGTGCACGACAACTCGAGACTTGAACTGCAGCGTTAGGGTTAAATCGCAATAAATAATATGATCCAATGGTGTGAAGCAAATAAGATGTCACTATCAACAGAGAAAACAGTGATGCTGCAACTAAAGGGAAAATTTGACCCTAATCGATCACCAACAATATCATTAAACGGTCGCAACGTGCAAATGGTTAAATGCGTTAGATATCTAGGTGTTGACCTTGATGAACGAATGAGCCTAGCATCCCACGTTCTTAGAGTCTGTGAAAACGCTAAGAAGCTATTCCACTTTTTGGCGAGAGTGTTAAGAGAGGGATGAGGACTTAATCACAAAACACTTAAGTTAATATACAAAGGTGTGGCGGAGGCACTTTTCCGCGGCTGGTTGGTATGATACGTGACGGTTATGTCACTAAAACATAAGTGGCTTGGTAATATGAACATACAAGAATTACCACTGCCTATATTTCTAAACAACGATTTACTCCCGAAGTTTCAGCCAAATTGTACTGAACTGATCAACGTCTTAAAAGAACGGAACAGTGTACAATAGTAGACCGGTAAAACGGAATGTACATGTCTCCCCGTGACTAGGGACGGTAACGTTATAATTTTTGAATTATAACGGCTAAAATGTACAAGCACTGGTATTGGTTCACAACGCTAATTGTTTAACATGAAAAATTGGATAAGTCAACTGATATAAATTTGAATATTTATTAGTTTAAGGTTATACCAAGGTATAGGAATTGACGAAAATTTTTCCGGAAATGTTGACTACGATGAATGAATGTCGTGACCGACACGAAATACACCATCATTATTTTATCTATATTTTCAGTATGCCTAGTCCACCATTTAATAAAGATAAACATTGAGTTGGCTCTAGCGATGCACTACTCCATGTGATTAGAGAAACCAAAATTTTCAACGAAAGTAATCCCTAGGCCTTTAAATTCAGACTTTGGTAGATTGGAATCATTTATATGGTATACTGCTGTACAACAGGATTAGTTTTCTCATGAAAATCTATGGTCTTAACTTATTGACTTTGAGACTGAACCTGTTGGAATCACACCAAGTCATTAAGTTATCAATATCTTGTTTACATTTGAGGATGTCGTTTAAGTTCATCTAAAAACATTAGGACCTTGGAATAATGAATTATAGCGATAATTCCATTAACGAAAATGGTGAAGATCGAAGGGCCAACATGAGAGCCTGGAGCCTGCCGGAGGTGGCTGAAATTAACTCAAAAAATTTATTCCCCATTTCGATATATTGAGAGCGGTTGCTCAAGTATGATTTAATCCAGGTCACAAACGGACTGCAGAAACCAAATTTGCGTAAGCACTCTAAAGTTTTATAATGACTGATGGAGTCAAATGCCTTAACAAAGTCTGTGTATACCACATCAACCTGTTTGTAATCTTCAATTTTTTTATTTTTTTTAAAGTGAACTGCGTAATGTTGATTACAGTTGATATTTTCGACATAAAACCATAATGACCTGGTGATATGTATCGTAATACCACGATCTTGAATGAATTACACATTACCAGTTCGAATAACTTCGGACGTTATACCTCTATAACATGAACTATTTTTCCATCCAGTTTTGAATATTGGGGTCCCTATTGTTAAAGAATTTTAAATATTCCAAATTTTTAAAATTATATAAGAAAACTTGTTTGTGAAATTTATGGTTATTCCGGATGAAAGATTACTTTTTTATACGCGATGAGGTGAGATTACCGAATTACCAGTAATAAACGAACAATTACAAGAAGTCATTATACTCAAGAGAATAAAGTTTGTTTGAGTTTCAACAATTATTCAGTAGAAAGGATGATTATGCTGATTTATAAAACTATTCTCTCTATGGTAATCTACCCAAATTTGAATTTTAAGTTTATAATGAAAATTAATTAGTATTACGTATAATTTTATCGACCGTCATGTTGTTGTGAAAGGCATAAACCAGACTCTAATGCTGCACCAGCACTTGTAACACAATCCATTGAAACTGGTACTAAAATTGTCTAGAAATTTCTTACACAGTTAGAAATTGTTTTACTGTTTCCGTTAAAGCTGTAATTCGTATGTGGGCTGACATGGGACAAACTTAAACCACACTTTTCGTATTTCTGTTAATATCTATCGTACTGGGGTGTGGTATTGAAATTTTTTACAAATTAATTACAAATATGCATAGTTCAACCCAAAATATATTAATCCTAAGGGACGCAACCCTTTAAAAACCGTATTTCTCTGTATAGCTAACAGACTTGCTCCAAATGTAAAAGCCCACCCCCAACAACACCACCAATTATATACAAGATGTGGGTAGTCCAGAATTTATTACAACAGTCTACACCAACACAAATCGATTAAATTGCATCGAATTACATTCCTGTTCAAGAAATTGCTATCTCTGAATTTATAATGACAACCGAAACCAACAACAATCGATAAAAATGCATCGACTTACCTGTACATGATGTATTTGGGTGCACCTGGGTTGTTGTAATAATGTCAGCGGTATTCATTTGTTGTACAGAAATGCATTATTCGACTTGAGGTGGTCCCTATCTAAAACATTTACCAGACATTTCAAGACCATGGCAGCGTCTTTAACCAAATTAACTTAATTATTTTATTGATAAGGAGTGCAAAGTGTGGAATTTCGCGTTTATAACTTTTCGAGAACACTAAATTTATACTGGACATTCATTGTTCTGATGATTTTTCCAATTAATAAAAGAATTAAGTTAGTTTGGTCAAAGGTGCCTCATACACTCGGAAGGCCATATCGCCAATCAAAACATACAAATTGTCTTGAAATTTTTGGTGCAAATTCTAGATAAACAGCACTCCAAGTCGAGCACACTAAAATCCACATTCGGCACTTATTTTTTGAATTACTAAGACTTTAAAAATCAAGTTTCATTGTTTAGTTTTAGTAATTTGAATTATTATTTCGTTGAAATGTGTAGCGACACTTTTTATTAACGTTTAAAACTTCACTTCGATAGTTTAGTAGCAACCCCAAAATACGGATTAACATGAGACTTTATGACGAGCGACGAGGAAAACGAAGTTCTATAGTAAATCATTCGGTTTCCGGGACTCTTGGTTCCCGGGAATCATTTTTAAAGAACTGACAAAGATAGATACGGTAGTAACGCTTTCGAGTAGTGGAATTGATCTAATTTTCTACTGTAAGAATTGTATTCCATGTGCCATTTTATATTTGTCTATTGGGATGGAATTGAAAACAAAAACATTTAAATATTTGCCACAGAAAGATTCACAACTACAAATAGTCTCACAGAGCCATTTGAAAATCTCTTTATTTCGTTGCTACTACTGAGTACTAGCAACATTGTACTGAATAAATTCTCTGTGAAAAGATGATTGTTCCGCTATAGGAATGGTCAAGAGTATTTTAGGCAGTTTTTTATTAATGGTTCCACATTACTCATGAGTTCTGGGAACTGGACCAATGTTTCGTGAATTTAATGATGACCACTAATCACAATAAAAATTTCAAGTGACTCTGTATGAAGTTAGTGCTATTGGCCTAAAGTTTACCAGGAAATCATTATCAGGGGTAATTTCAATAATTTTTTAATTCACCATATTTAACAAAAAAATTAAACGTATTCCATGCTGGGATGTAAATGTAGATTATGTGACACCTGATATCATTTTTAAAATTTAAAATTATTATTTGTAAAATTAATTGTTTTTAAATCATTTCAATATTAATCGTTTACAGTCAAAGAGTTAAATCATTAAAGCTACCTAAGATCGATAATACTCTGCAATTAGAAAAATATTAATTATTCTCTAGATGAGGTTAGCATGTGAACATCATTAAAGTCAGGAAAAACTGGTCCAGTTTTCAGAACTCATGAGTAATGTGGAACCATTAATAAAAAACTGCCTAAAATACTCTGGACCATTCCTATAGTGGAACAATCATCTAATTTTTCTCAGTGAATTTATTCAATACAATGTTGCTATAGTACTCAGTAGATTTCCGCAACGAGGTAAAGAGATTTTCAAATGGCTCTGTGAGACTATTGTCGTTGTGAATCTTTCCATTGTTTAAACAATATCTGGCTATCACCCAGAATAACCCAAATTTCATTTTAATTGTTCTATTGGTCACGTTGTTCTAATCGATGTGGTTCGTTGTACTGCCTTTGGTCGATTTGCCGAGTTATATTACTTTACTAGGTGTGTACAGTACTAAATGTATAATTTAAGAAATTTCAACACATTGAAGTATAATTCAAATTATTGTGGACAAAATGCCAATATTCTAACAATAAATAACTAGGACAAATACGTATTGAAAACTCTATGCTAGACAGAAAGCATAGCTCGTAGTGTAAAAATAATTTTCATACTTCATTTGTCTCAAATTGCTTGCACACAGCATCCAATTTTAGAAAATATGTTCAAAAATGTATTTTATTGAATTTTTCCGATTCATTCGACAAAATATATATCCAATTGTAATTGTAATGTGTACATTGAAAAATTTATATAACATAAAATATAAATAAATCTTCCAGCTAATTTGCATTTAAGAAATAAAAAATAAATACAGAATGGGAAATGAAATAAAATCGATGGACATGCTGAATATAAGTTTTTCCGATTCGGAGCATTTTTTATTATTTTTTAAATTGATATAAAACTAACACAGTTAAATGAATTTTATTTTTGTTTATCTTGTACGTATTGTTTTGAGTTTTCATATTTTCCAATGCATCGTGTTCGGCAAACAAACAACCTTCGCAAATAAAACGAGCATACAGAAGTTTGTGTATAGAGCAAGCATTAAGCGGATGAATAAATCTAAACAAGAATTGAGCCTATTCGACTCCTCAAATGACACTTTTCCTCCACTACCTACGATTTAAAGATTTCATTTCACAGTTTAGTATACACAAATGTAGATTTCAACCCAGTTTGTGCTGTGCAAAATTGATGATGAGCTGGAATGTTAGGAAAATTCTATTTACAAAAAGTTCGAAAATTCCTCGGTATAATACGTTGTAATTGTGGCATCCACATGGAAATTTGTTTACCGTTACGTCTGGTGTAAAGAAAGTGACTAGAAACGATGAGCGAATCTTTCAGTACTTCTTATTACTTGGCATATGCTACTTGTGAAACTTGTCTATAAGCTTCAAATTACAACAATTTTATAAATGTGTTCTTGTAAAAGTTGTCATGTACTTGGTCGGGTCTTATGTTCTGGGTCTGATGTTTATTGAAGATATTTTAAAGCCACAATTCTCATGAACTTAAATAAGCATACATTCCGCGTCACTTAAAAGGACCAACATAATGTTTTTTCATTCTCCCAATTTATTAGTTTCCTTTTCTCTTGAGTTACTCTCTTTTATGCGTTGTTGGGAGAGAAACAAATAATAGAAACAATTAATGAGATTCGTGCATCTCTTGAAAGTAAAATCGTTATTTTTTGGAATTTTGTTTAAAATAAGAAATAAAATTTGTTCCGAAATAGTGAAAAGGAAAATTTAAATTCAACTTCTTTATTTCTTTTAAACAAAATTAAAATTAAATTTTTAATAGTTGGTACTTCCACCGTTTTTTTAAATCACTTCGTAAACTCGATTAAGAATCGAGTCGTTCAGCGATTTCAAGTAATTTAAGAAAATTTCACTGCAATCTGATTTTATCGCCTCTTTAAATTCCTCAGTGTATTCGAAATGTTTTCCTCCCTTGAAAATTGTTCGTCGTTTTCTAACGTTTTTCTTTCTTCTATTTTTGATGTTGAAATCTGGTGAGTATGGGGGCCACGACAAAATTACAATATTTTGGTTCTCAATGGTCCAAAAATTTCAGAAAATCTTGGAAAATTATTTTCCAGAATTGTATTGTAGGATATTTCAGTGCCTGTTGGGAAAACGAAATCAAGGATTCCATACCACGAAATAGCACCCCAGACCATAATACTGTGAAGCCGGTTCAAAATATTTCTTCCATTCTTAAATTGTGAGAATAATACTTGTTGCCATCGGACCCGCATATATTATTATTTTTCATACCTAAACACCACAGTATGCCATTCATTATTTCACATAATATGCACTGTACAAATTCCCAACCGGTTTACTTTCCGCAAAGCATTCAGTGGCGGTTTTGTTTGCAGTTTTTAAAACTTAAGATGCTCAGCATACTTAATAACACGTCGAACAGTACTTCACTTGCCGTTATACCGTCCTTGCTTTGATTTTCGCCATAGAGTATGCGGAATTTGAGGGTTCCCGAATGGTAGCACGTATGTTACTATAATTTTTAATATTATTAAGGTAATTATTTATAGCTTCCCAACCTCACTCATTTAACGTTTTTGCACGACCGATGACTTCAAACAATCAACTGGCCCTATTCAAGTGAACAACTAAAAACACACAAATTGTATTTCTTATTTTAAACAAAACTCATAAAATAAAGGGTTTACTCTCAGACATGAACGAATCTCATTAATTGCTTTTGTTATTGAGTTCTCTTCCCAACAACGCATAAAAGAGAGTATCTCAAGAGAAAAGCAAATAATAAATTGGAAAAATGAAAAAAATTATGGTGGCCCTATTCAAGTGTGTATTAGGAAGTTATTGCATGAAGTTAATGGGCAAATATCTGTTCATGATATTAGAACGATTGATGGAAACAATTAGAGAAACATGTTTTAAACGGGGTTTACTTCAAGATGATAATCAATGGGATGCTACCTTAGGAGAAGCTGCCGTATACCACCCGCCAAAATGGCTAAGAGAATTATTTGCAATTCTGCTGAAAATATGTGATATATGAAATACCAGGGATAACCTGCCAACTTGAATGCTCACATCGTGTACACAAACGAAATTTATAATACGGTTCTAATTGACCTAGAAGATAAACTAACTTCAATGAATGGACCATAACTATCTTCGTTAGGTTTACCACAAACCAACAGAACATCCATTAACCAATTAACTAATGAATTTAGAAAAGAAACATCATATGATATCACCTCCTTAAATCAATATGTTAATGAAAATGAGCCGAAGATGTTGCCTAATCAGAGAATTGCGTATTTAGCTATAATGAGTAGCATCTCTCAGCATAAAAGAGGTATTTACTTTCCGGAGTTTCGAAAACAAAGAAAAATTATGTAGCTGTAGCCTCTTCTGCAAAAGCTGCCACACTTTTGGAGGCCGAACGACTCATTCAACATTTAAACTTATCCTTTTGATTTAACGATGAATGATGCAGCTGTTTGATGAGTTACTAAAAAATTCTGGAATGGAAGAAAGTTTTGAAAATGTTTGAAGTTATAGTGTGGGATGAATGTACGATGTGGTTCATAGAAACGAACTAGAAGCGCTGAGCGGTGTAACTATTATCTTGATGTATGAGGTTTTTGTTAGAATCTGCCAATGATACCTATAAAGGAACGAACGCTGATGAAATTCAAGCATGCCTCAAATTTTTTATTTTGTGGCACAATGTTATTAAATTTAAGCGTACAGCTAACACGCGCGCAAAATTTTATAATCACCGCACTTCGCTTGGCGATGGAAAAGTTCCAGTAGACTGTATTAACAAGGTCGTTACATCTACAATTAAATCTATCAATCAATTACAGCAGTTAATTTTATTAATCAACAACGGGTACAGAATATATCAGCCAATCCTGATGTTTCCATAGATACAGTTGCTGATGAAAACGAAATTTTTAACTATCCAACAGAGTTTCTTAAATTATTGAAAATTGCAGGAGCCTCCTCATCAACTGCAGCTTAAAGTAGAAGCTCCTATTATGCTTCTACAAAATCAAGATCCGCCGAAGATTAGTATAATGGCATATAAATACACATATTTTTGAAGCACTAATATTGACTGGGTGTGGCAAGGGTCAAAATACTTTAATTCTTAGAATACGTCTAATAACATGGCCTGACTAATTTCACCGAGGCACAAAGTAATATTGAACATCTAATTATACTCCTTCTTCTTGCCCTAAGGAAGCTCGTGACCGTTTGAATAATTTGATTAGAGGCTCCGGGAGCTGTTCTGTAGGAAAAGAGACGCCTTCTCAAATAGTGTCCTTGTTACAATTACTTCAGTTACCTCCCTGCAAGCGATTTGTATTACCTCCTGCAACGTTACGCCTTTCTCGCTAATACTAGTGATCATGCCAGTGACCACTCCACCCTCCCTTTGACTTAAAGAATCTGGAATGATGTAAACATTCATAGTTCCTTATATTGCATTGGACATAGCAGGGGACACCAATTATTTGCCAGATCCAAACCACTATACATCCATCCAGTATATCGACCACAAGAATCTCGGGACGAAATATCTGCTCATCAGAACCGTGGCTTTCTCTCCAGTCGCTGTGTTTAACACTACGACACACGTCGTCAAATTGTATGGCATACATAGATCTCTTTCAATATTTTGCTATGTATGGTGGCCTAGAATGAGAGCACTTGCTCCGCTGTCGACAATGGTTTAACAATGTTTGACCAGACATATCCGTTCATTAAAAGTCCTCTTGTTGGCTGACGAAACGTTTTAATAGCGTTAAGGGAATGATCGGGTCAACCACCAAGTCCCCCTAGACACGATGCTTGCTAGATTTCCGCCGGTTGGCTAATACGCCGCGGTGACTCCGTGCCATAGGTGTACTTGACCGTGATGAAGTCTGGCGATCTTCGGCTGACGATGTATTTTTTAACCTCGCACTTTCTGGGTGTGCTCCAGCTCGAGAATTCTTTGATCTCCTTCTAAAATGGGATTCTTGCCTCAGTTACTACAAAGGAACCCATTCCTTAGGCTGCCTATCACTCCATGGTACTCACACTATCTTCCTTGTGATTTTTGATGATAACCTGGTCCCGCCGAATTTTACCATCCTCACCAAATCTTGTACTTCTAAATCGGTTATCTCGCCTATGAACTGCATTGCTGCTATTCTTTCTTGTGCTCCTGGATAATAATTAGGGAAGAGATGTCTCTGAAAGCGGCCTCTTAAAAGTGGTGTAACGGTTTGTTGTTCCGCTATAACGTAAATGTAGCACGTCGAGAAGTTTGTTGTAATTCAGCGGATCGGCCATCTCCAATTTCCGCGACTCGGCCAGCGCTGGCCTCCTCAACATGGTAGTTAGTTGCACTTTCCCACACCCAGTCTAGCCATTCGCATTGATATTACATCAAACTGCAAGCAGTCATCAGGAAATGAGGTGCTGCCATCATAAAGGCTAGGCTTCACTTTGTATTTTGACGCCCTTCGAAGATTTTATTTCTTGCAGGAACGCTGCCCCTAGTATCTCGATCCTCAGTCAACATCCGTCTAAATGACACTTCCTGGGCACCCAACTCTTTCGTTGCCGTCTCGATTATACACACAGCGGCACAATTAGGAGAACACAAGTAACACTCGATTTATAAAAAAACAAAAGAGCATACAATATTTTTTGTTTTTATAATTTATAATCTTTAATATTACGGCTGTGTTTTTCAATATGGAGCAACATGGAACTCACTGATTTTGCCAGACAATGTGCTGTGCCAATGATCGAGAATGACTACACTTACCGCTAAGTGGCCAGAAGGTTCGGTGTGTTTACCATTTATCGGTCTGTTGAACGATACAGGCAAACGGGTTCTTGCGATAGAAGATGAAGTGAAAGCCGAATACGCCGTGCTTGCTCTAGAGACGACTGTTTCATTGTCCTTCAAACGGTGAGAAACAGGCGTCAAAGAGCAACTCAAACCCGTAATGCTTTAGAAGAGGCTCGAGGAAAGCGAATAAGTGACAGTACTGTGAGACGAAGACTAAAAGAAGACGTTTTGAGATGATATGTTCCAGCCGGAGTCCTTTGGCACTGCAGAGACATCACCAAGTAGAAAGTCTGGGTTTTGCTTAAGAACACCGATTTTAGAGTTTGAACCAGTGGGGCCATAGTTTGTTCACAGACGAGAGTCGTTTCTCATTGATCGATCGATGGAAAGCAAAGAGTAAAGAGACGAGCCGACGTGCGGTATTCTTAATATAACATTAAGACAACCGTCGCTTATGGTGATTTGGTGAGGCTCAATTATGGTTTGGGTCGGTATTTGTTTAGATGCCCGTACAAAATTAGTGATTATTGACAGCTGATCGATGCGTTAGAGATATTCTGCTAGAACATGTGGTACCATTTGCCCATAAAACCCGGCCGCATACTGCACGCTCTGTAACGACCTTTTTCCTGATAAGCAAGCTGAACTGGCTTGCAAGGACTCCAGATTTAAACCCAATAGAGCGTGTCTGGGACTTTTAGAGAGACAGGTCCGAGCTCTAAATGCAGCAGTTAGAAACACAGAAGAACTTCGAAGTGTAATCTTGGACGAATGGGAAAACTTATCACAAGAAAATATCAACAGTGTTATCGGAAGTATGGCAAGATGAATGAAAGCAGTTGTGAAAGCTCGTGGAGGTAACAACCGTTACTGAGGAAACCGGTTGGTTATACAAAAATTGGTAGTTATTTTGTTTTTTTTGATTATCTCAATCAAAGACAATCCTTTCAACTAGCATATTTCCATTATCACAATTTCTCATAATTTTCCAATAAAATATTAGAATTATTTTCCTGTATTTGGATGTTCATTCTAAAGGATGTTTTTTAGAGGTTCACAATTTTAAATAAAAATAGAACAAAGAAAAACATTTTGAATATCAGTGAAACTAGTTTATTGGATTGATAATTTTATGCCAGTAATGCTTAAATATGATTTCGGCTGGTGTGTACATGGCGTGTCCAATCGCTCTTCGCAGTAATTGCATCCGTATCTTGCAAATAACTTGCCGAATGTTGTGTTCCAAGTGTTCAATCGTCCATGGTTTATCGGCGTAGAGAAGTGACTTAACATATCACCAAATAAAATAATCTAATGGAGTTAGATCATACGATCTCCGTAGCCAATTAACAGGACCATTACGTGAAATTAGTCTTTCATCAAATGTTTCTATGAGAAAATGAATTGTATCCCGCGCTGTGTGGCATGTGTTATCATCCTGTTGGAACCACATATCAGCAGGACTTATGCCAGCCAATGGGGGTACAAAAAAGTTAGAAATCAAGACATTCCGCCCATCATCGTTTTTGAAGACATATGGACCAGTGATTCCGCCGGCCTATAAAACGCACCAAACAGAGATTTTCTCTGGAGGTAATGGTGTTTCGGCAAAGGCTTGTGAATTATATTAACTTACTTAATTGATCCGAAAATTCTGTTTATTAACCAAAAGTGAGCTTCATCGCTGAACAAAATTTTGTTTGGAAAATCAACATCAATATCAATTTGTGCTTCAGCGGATTGGCCAAATAGGCGGCGTGTGCGATGGTCGGAGTAAACCGAGATCTTTGAATAAAATCTTTCATACAGTGGATTGACATATCACCAGTTGCTGAGAACGACCTTGAATTGATTGATCTGAGTCTTCCTCAATGCTACGCTTTTTTACGACCGTAAAATGCACGATGAGTTTGGCAAACAGAACCATTATTTTGATAAAAAAATCTCAACAATTTGCAAGCGTTGCTCTGGTGAGTCTCATCATTATGAAATGGCAAATCAAACTAATGACAAAACAAATGTCAGCTATCAAATCGGTTGTCAAACAAATTATTGTTGCCAATTTAAAGATGTGAACCTATAAAAATACCCTTTATCTCCTATTTGATTTGAAATACCTTTTTTAAATTTTTTGTTTGTTTGCCCAATTGCGCCGCTGTATGGATTTGCATTCGCGGTGTTTGATTTTGCGTCGATTGCCTTTAGATAAGCCAGCACACCATCCATTGTTGTGGCTCCTTGCTTATCTTTCTCCTGATGACAAATTTTTATTAATCGGAATTATTCCACTTTTAACACCAATTGTAACAGGATGGATTACGACTGGGCAATAGAAATGTTGTAACACCTTTAATTCTTTTTTTTATAATAATAAAACACTAGTTTTATTCGGTGACTAATTACTTTTACATTGTTCCTATCGTCCGAGCTCCGATGCAATACTGTCCTTCTCTTCGCTTTTGGTTCGCTTTATATACGCTGTCAGTCTCGTCACTCTCGTCGCGCTCTCCTCTATCATTTTTCCTGGTCGGTAGTCTCCAAAATTTGCTTGCAGGGTGGTTTCTTGCGATACATCAACGTTCTTGGTTATCCTACTTCATGGAGCGAGCTACTAGCCCTAATGATGTTCTCCTCATCCCGGATCAGCTTGGCAGTGAGATGATGACAACATCTTTCAAAACAATCAGAACTGTCGTTTTACTTAGTTCCGTCAATTTTATTTTAGCCGTTCTAAGAGGCCCCATTTCGTTTTTCCAATTTATTTTAGATTCATCCGTCGCCACTAGAATGCGATCATGACAGCAAAGCAACAAGCTCGTTTCAATTCATAACCGCAATTGATTTCACTATACTTGTTCACAAAATGCGTCATTATCGCCACTTAAACCGCAACCAGAAAGACACATTACGTGTAATCACATTATTGGCCGAGTTTAATTCCACAAAAATAAGTGGAAAATTTTCTAAACAATTTCGTTTGAGAAATGATAGTAGTTTGGTGTGAGTACCAAGCTGTATAGGTATTTGGCCAGAATCTTGGTAGAACGGAATGACTATATATCGCGATTGCAATACTTATCCAATCTAGTGTCGTTATGGGGAGAATATAAAAAAATAAAGAAAACTTTAAAATAGTAAAAGTATGCCTACACACACACAATTAATGGATATGAAACATGTCAATGAGTGATAGAAAAATAATAGAATACGAATACAAGTGTAGAGCTCCTTGAAAAATATAATCAAAATGTAAAAACTAACGGGAAATGTAACGTTATGATTTAAATTCTAGATACGCAAGAACATGGAAATCAAGACAATGGAATATTATTTCTGTGTCACGTCTTTTCATGATTAATGAAAAGTAATTTTAATTAAAAGAAGTGGGGATATTATAACATTACGACGCAACGGTAAAAAAATCCTTACGGGATTCTTGCGAGAAGAACACGTACATTTGCACATACATATGTAAGATACTTTATATGAGACATCTTAAAATAACACTTAAGCTCGCAATTCAATTTCCATTATGAGTTTATATCCGCTCTCAGTATTAAAACGCGGAATCAACGTCAACAATTTTATTGTTATGATTTCATTGCGCAGGATGCATACAAAAAATAAGAAATAGAAACAATTAATCCTTAATCTTGATTTATTTTTTTTACTGTTTTATTACTCGAATATGCAGGAAAAACAACCCGAACGTCCAATTATTCGATTAAATCCATTTTGCAGATTTTGGCAAATGTGGTAAATCTTATTTACTAATCCCGTTGAACAGTATAACGGTTTTAATCTAATTCTTGTTGAAGAAGTCTAATTGGTTTGGTTTTTCGTTTACTGATTATTACTTTATCCATTAATCACGTTTCATGCAAAACATGCGCCCATACCACATAAAAATCAAGAAACTGTAGAAGATCCAATTAAGATTAAACCTTATATCTTAATTAATTTATCAATTTTATTTATTTTTGTTGTTGCTGTTAGTCTATATAAAAAAAATTGATTATGAGCGTGGGGAAAACTATCAAAGAAAATGTCGTAACACAGAGGGAAAAATAAACAATTAAAAATATTGCCATAATGGAAAATTAGCTATGCGTGAGATAAAATGATAATTTATTCTATGTAAAAGCAGGGAAATGTCTATTTTTAAAAGGAAAATGTCGAAAATGGAAATTATTTTATTAGTAAAAATAGGTTTTACTTCCGAATTCGGCATGAAACTCAGCGAAATGAAAATTTATTTTCTGAAAATTAACTTGAAGGTCGTTTGTAAATTAGTTGGCTTTGAGAAAAGATAACCAAATTTATAAAAGCTTATCCTTTGTTTCTAAATTTTCATTTTTCATTATTGATATTCGTTTTACTAATCTGATTTCTTGAAATAATTTATTCTTCTAATCAAGAATATCTCTATCCTAAAGGATAATCTTAGGGATAATATGAATCATCATGAAGAATTAGAAATAGAAAAAGATTCTTGCAAGGCACCTGTAATAATACTGTGGGCAAAAAATAGTACGACTTTGTAAAATTCTTTATTTATTTCTCCAAATCTATTTCGTCCCCTTCAAAGTAATCCCACCCCCCCCCCACCCCTGCTCAATACACTTGTGCCAACGTTTTATCCAATCCTCGACACAGTTGTTAAAGTCAATTTCCGGAATAGCCTCCAATGCGCGCAGCGATTCAGTTTAATGTCTGCAATTGACTCAAAACGGTTTCCTCGGAGCGGTCGTTTGAGTTTGCTGAACAGCCAGAAGTCACTCGGAGCTAAGTCAGGCGAATACGGTGGTTGCGGAACAATATGGGTGGATTTTTTGGCGAAAAAATTACGTAAAACCAATCCAGTATGAGAAGGTACATTATCGTGGTGCAAAAACCAAGAGTTGTCGATCCATAATTCCGGCCTCTTTTTACGAATAGCTTCGCGCAAACGACGCATAACACTCAAATAGTATTCCTTGTTGACAGTTTGGCCGGTCGGAAGGAATTTGAGTGCACCACACCTCGATAATCGAAGAAAACTGTCAACATCAACTTGATTTTTGACTTGCTTTGACATGGTTTTTTCGGCTTCGGCTCACCTTTGGCACGATATTCGGCCGATTGATCGTCTGTTTCTGGGTCGTAAGCATAGATCCAAGACTCATCGCCACTTATAATACGTTTCATGACATCCTGGTAGTCGGAAAGCATTGTTTCACAGACGTCAACGCGACGCTGTTTTTCCAAAAAAATTGAGTGATTTTGGAATCAATCGTTTTCACTGATCCTTCCGATATTTCAACGATGCCAGTAAGGTCTCTGACTGTTAATAGTCGATTCTCGAGCACCAGTTCCTTGACTTTATTAACGTGTTGATCATCAGTTGATGTTGATGGCCGTCCTAGACGTAGTTCGTCGTCAACACGTTCTCGACCCTCTTTGAACAATTTGTATCAATCAAAAACACTTGCTCGCGACATACAATTATCACCGAAGACCTTTGGCAACATTCTGAACGTTTCAGCAACACAAAATTGATTCCGCACACAAAATTTAATAGCACTTCTTTGTTGAATAATTTTACTCATTGCAAAAATCGCCGAATGCACTTTTTGTATTGTGCCCCACGGTATATCCTAAAGAAAAAAGACTACATTAACTTGTTCCGGAAATAAGGAAGTAACTTCACTATCGGAGGTGACTTTAATGCAAAAAATTCCTTCTGGGGTTCAAGATTAACCTCTCCAAAAGGCAAAGAATTACTTGCAGCTGGCTAATACTCAAACTGTGAATTAAACTCAGGAAGGAAACCGACGTACTGGCCCTCTGATCCTTACAAAATCCCAGACCGTATAGATTTCTACATCACTAAAGGTATATCGGAACACTAAATCTTCTTAGAAAATGATGAAAGTCTGATATGATGATCATTCTCTTGTTATTATGGCGGCTAGTGAAAATGTAATAGAAAAAATAAATTCACCACAGCTTACAAACAACAAAACAAATTGGGAATTGTTTAAGCAGCTAGTAGAGGAAAAAAAGTGCCAATCAAAAGTGAAAATGAAATAGATGAGGAACTAAACAGTCTCGTTGATGTCATACAATCGTCGGTTTGGGAATGCACCCGCAAATTATCATCCAGGAAAGAAAACTCCGTTATTTACCCAATAGAAGCAAGAGAACTAGTGCAGGAAAAACGGAAAGCCCGAAAGAAGTGGCACACTGATAAAACCACCTTAAACAACTTGTGCATCAAAGTTAAGGCACTCATAAAAGCAGTAAAAATGAAACAATTGGAAAATACTATACCCTTTGGAAAGCAACAAAAGGGTTAAAATGACCAAAAACATAGATCCCCCCAATCAAAACAAACGATGGGAAATGGGCTAGAAGTACGAAAGATAAAGCTGACTTGTTTGCTGAACATCATGAAGAAACATTTCAACCTCTAGGTCGGCAGACTAGTTACGAAAACACAGCTGATACGCACAGAACATCTGACTTCGAAGATATCAGGACTGTAACATTGAGAGAAGTAAAAGCAGAAATTAAGATTTGCGTGAAGCTAAACTAACTTGTCCTAAACCCAACAACAACGTTTATACTTAAATTTGGCAGTGTATTATGTATAACTCAAAAGCGGATTAAAAGTGCTTTGTCCTAAGACATTTCTAAGAGATTATCACAACTGGAATGGGTGTTTTCACTCAGTACTAGACCCAATGCTTTTATATACCTACATAACATTATTTTATATACAAAATACATACACATACATATATACATACTTTTTGATTTTCTCATCTTATACTTTTTAACGAATTTAAGCAATGAACACTAGTCTGGGATGGGCACTTCTATCAAAAGGTCCACCGATTCGTCATTGCAAATAGTGTCTGTACTCTATTTGCCAACATACGACGAAACATAAAGTTCCGCCGATCGTGGGGATTCCTGCTATTCGAATATACGTGACACGGGAAATGTATCGGTTCTGTTGAAAAAAAGAAAAATTTCCCAGCCTTAGGGTCTAAAAGGTTCGCAAATTTGTTGATTTAGATACGTAGCTTTTACCTAATGATCATCGTCCATCTATAGATAAAAGCTACGTAAAATTTTTCCCTAATCCCCTATTCCCAGGAAATTTCCAGAATAGGGCCACGTTCCGTGAATTTTTTTTATTTACCTTTAACTTTGATATTTTAATTTGTTTTTTACGGTAGATTTTATTCGAATTTTACAATTTTCCGCTGTGATGTCTTCATTTTGTCGATTGTCGTATAAAATAATCAGAGCAGTTGGGTGTATGCATGAGGAGCAGGTTTTTTGTTGTTCTTCTCTATGCCGTCTTTTTCATGCATACACACAAATTTTGGTCTAAATGTTAAATAGGGTGTCTCAGCAAGAGCGCCGGATTTAACGATTTTGAGTTATACATAATACACTGTCAAATTTAATTATATACGTTATTGTTGGGTTTAGGAAAAGTTAGGACAAACTTCACATCCGTAAATTAAGAACATAAAAGCAAAGAAAGCTCCTGGTTACGTTCTGATAATAGGGCAAATAACAATGGAGCTTCCTGAAAAAGGCACCCGTAAATTATTGCACATAATCAATGCGATCCTCAGAAAAAAATATGTACCAATGCAGTGGAAAGTAGCAAAAGTAATAATGATTCCGAAACCGGGCCAGTCACAAAATGATAGAAAATCATGAGCAGTATTATACGCGATGCGTAAATGGAACGCACGTTACAGAGCTGCAACCTTAAAATTCGGTGGAAACTTTGGTCAAATCAGTGCAACATAAAATGGAAGCTGTCATTTGGCCTAGAAGGGGGAATACTTCTTATTAATTAAAATGTTTTTTGCTGATTTCCATGATATAATTCGATTTTTACTGTTAGCTTCCATTCTGATAAATTTACAAAAAACGTGTACATCAAATGTTGACCAGAAAAATCACTTTGCTGGCATGATATAAGTACAAAAAAGGTATTCACTGGATAGGTGTTGAAATAGATTTTTTGTTTTTTTTATTATCCCTGCAATCTGTTCTGGGGCCAAGGCTCTCCCAACTCTTTCGCGGTTTGCTGTCCTTACTTGTACGCCAATGTCGGCAAATTCCAGGACAACCTATACTAGCATAGAAGATGGGTCGGCCCATGAGTTGCGCACTCCAACAGGGGGACATAGATGTGTTCCATTTCATCACAGATCGTAATCAGTTGATGAAAACTCCCTTTGCATCCTGCCTCTATCGGGATTCGAACGCGGCACCTCCCGATCCAATTCGTGGGAACTATTTCCTAAACTATCCTAAAAATAGAATTAGGATTATTTAGGAAAAACTTCACGTGTTCGGTCATGATAGTGAAGTATTTCCCAAACTTTCCTAAAAACTAAAATCTTTCAATGTATGTTTAAAACATCGTATAAACGAGTACATTTTAAATTATATGAAAAAATGCAAATAAGTACGATTACTAAGTACTTGTAAAGAGGCCAATTTGCATATCGTAGGGTTTTTCCGAGCAATTTTCCCAATTCCAGAAACACCACTACCCAATACTAAGCGCACTTTTGAGTTGTTCTGGATCAAAACTAACAGATAAACACCATTCCATTGAAAAATCTTGGGGCCCCGGGTGTTTTAGGAAATACAATTTCTGAAGAGCTCAATTTGCATATCGTAGGGCTTTTCCGAGCAATTTTCCCAATTCCAGAAACACCGCTACCAAATAACGGGTTATCCAATTCGAGGTTGATAAAGTAGAAATCTGTACACCGACATCTGTCAAAGATAAACGTCAAGTACGCTGTCATTTATTTAGTTGACATTCTGCCATTTAAGAATATGGAGCATTTAACAATCGACCAACGCGTTAAAATTATTAAATCTTATTATAAAAATAGTGATTCTGCCGTATCCACATTTCGCGCTTTACGAGCAGATTATGGTCGTCATAATCGTCCTACAAAGCAAACCATATTGAATACAGTGAATAAATTTGAACAAACTGGATCTGTTACTGATATTGTAAGGTTTGTGCATCATCGAAACATTCGCAATGCTGAAAATATCGCTTCTGTAGCTGAAAGTGTGGAAGAAGATCCAAATTTGTCAATTCCTCGTCGAGCTCAACATTTAGGCCTATCTTATGGCTCATTTTTTACGAAAATCGAAGATTATGATCTTGACGATATGTGGTTCCAGCAGGATGGAGCAACCAGTCACGTAACACGAGCAAATCGAGATCTTTTGCAAGAGAAATTTCCTGGACGTTTGATTTCGCGATTGGCTGATGTCAATTGGCCTCCAAGATCCTGTGATTTAACGCCTTTGGATTTCTTTTTGTGGGGCTACGCGAAAGATCGTGTTTACGCAAACAATCCTCAAACTCTTGACGAATTGAAAACTAATATTCGTAAGGTAATGGCCGAGATACCGCCCGAAATGTGCCGAAAAGTCATTGAAAATTACCGCAAAAGAATCAAGGCCTGTAAGAAGTCCCGTGGAGGACATTTGAATGATATCTTGTTTAACTAAAAATGGCAAGGGTCAATCTATTACAATACATTCCGAATATTTTGTGTGTTTTTTTTTAAGTTTACTTTATCAAGCTTGAATTGGATAACCTTGTACTAAGCACACTTTTGAGTTGTTCTTGATCACCACTAACAGATAAACACCATTCCATTGAAAACTCTTGGGGTCCCGGGTGTTTTAGGAAATCAAATTTGTAAAGAGGCCAATTTGCATATCATAGATTTTTTCCGAGCAATTTTCCCAATTCCAGAAACACCGCTACCAAATACTAAGTGCACTTTTGAGTTGTTCTGAATCAAAACTAACAGATAAACACCATTCCATTGAAAAATCTAGGGGAACTGGGTGTTTTAGGAAATACTATTTGTAAAGAGGTCAATTTGCAGATCGTAGGGTTTTTCCGAGCAATTTTCCCAATTCCAGAAACACCGCTACCAAATACTAAGTGCACTTTTGAGTTGTTTTGGATCAAAACTAACAGATAAACAGCATTCCATTGAAAAATCTTGGGGCCCCGGGTGTTTTAGGAAATACAATTTGTAAAGAGGTCAATTTGGATATCGTAGGGTTTTTCCGAGCAATTTTCCCAATTACAAAAACACCGCTACCAAATACTAAGCGCACTTTTGAGTTGTTCTGGATCACCACTAACAGATAAACCACTTCATAGAAACACCCTTTCCAAATAAACATCATTTGCAGGAAGTATTATTACATTATTTTATTGCAAATTAAAGTGCACCAGAAACTGATTGTTTGTTTGTAGAAATTTACGGTGGACATGCTCCATCGAATACAACGTGCAAAGAATGGTTTCGACGATTTAGTTCGATGCTGATTGGTTGAAGATTCTTCTCAAATACAATCAGAATTGGCTGTAGCATTAAATGATGATCGATCAACTGTTGCAAAACGTTTACAAACAATCCTAATGATTCAAGAAGCTAACAACTGGGTTCCACATGAATTAAAAGAAAGAGACCTCGAACTGATTCAAAGAAAACATAGAAAAGGGTTTTTTTTGATCGAAAAGTTAATGGAGGTGAAAAAATGGATTTACTGCAAGTAGAAACTCTGCGCTGTAGATGAACGCATTAAAATATGCTTGAACGCATTCAAATCGCCCCCCATTTTGGATATATGTAGCTTGGTCATTGGTGTTTTTATAACATAAGTTTCAATCTAGTACAAGCAGTCGTTCCGTTTGCTTCGATTTTAAGAGATGGGTGTCGATTAGCAACATTTACACCATTGCATTCTATTTGTTTTCAAATGAAATAATTGCTGCTCAAGCTATGTAATTGATTACTTCGACTTTGAGTGAACATTCGTTGAGTGAACGATATGCAAATTGACCTCTTTACAAATTTGATTTCCTAAAACACCCGGGCCCCTAGATTTTTCAATGGAATGATGTTTATCTGTTAGTTTTAATCCAGAACAACTAAACAATGCGCTTAGTATTTGGTAGCGGTGTTTCTGGAATTGGGAAAATTTCTCGGAAAAACCCTATGGTGTGCAAATTGACCTCTTTACAAGTACTTAGTAATCGTACTTATTTGCATTTTTTCATATAATTTATAATGTACTCGTTTATACGAAGTTTTACGCATACATTGAAACAAAAATGGCGGATTTAAATTTTTAGAAAAGTTTAGGAAATACTTCACTATTACCCGATCCAAATGCCAAAGCTTGAACCACTGTGCCATTTGATCGGTAAAATGGATTTTGAATCTGCATTCAATAAAATTAAACAAACATTAGATTTCTTGACATTTTTGAATTTTTGTTGAAAATTGATCAATGTGCGAGTTTCGCTGTAATAAATAAAATTAGAGTACTTTTTGGAAAATAAAAATCGAATTTACAATCGAATTTTTTTTGTAAATGCTTTCTTTCTTTTATAAACAATAGCTCATCAATTTAATAGGATTCACAAAATCAACTAGATGGCAAAACACTTGTACTGACTTGTACTGGCCGGTATTCGCTTATTGCGAACCAACCGAGGAGATTATCGATATCGCCAAATCCTTTCATATGAAATAGCGCTAGCGGTGTAGGTAAATATAAAACAATTCACGGCTAATTATTTGGACGTAACGTGTATGTACATTTTATTACACTAATAAAAGTAAAAACAAAAAATATTTTACAGGTATTAAGAAATTTATTTATGTGCATACCTTTAAATAATTTCGAATTCTGCCTGCTTTCAGCAAATTATAAGAAATATTACTTATATCTTTTTGTTGTTTGTGCCACCAAATGCGCTAAAATCTACATAAATTTCAATTCATATCCCACATATGGAGTTTATCGTATGATTACATGAAAATATTTTGATATTCCTTATTCATGTTGTTGTTGTGAATGTTGAGCTGAGTGAAATATGATGACAAAAGAAAATGTTTAAGAGGCACCCAACTTTTCAAATATTGAAATATGAAAGGGGGAGAAAACACTGTGGAAAATGCTTATAGGTGTATATGGCCTTTTTGTGTTAAATGCACTCAGTATGTGGTCGCGTGTAAACTAAATTATTATATCATTATTCCTGTATATTTACGAAATTCATGTAAAGCTTCATCCAGGCTTTGGTAACAGTAGTACTATACATACATAAGTATATACTTAGAGAATATATTGTTGTTAGATGATGATGTTGATAGTTTGAGTGGGGTTTTGTTTTCAGAAAAAAAACAAGAATTGTTTTTCAAAATGATAAATACCTGAAAAACCCGAAAATACTTTCTAATAAGATTTCTTTATTTTTCATAAAATTTGAAGTTGTGTACTTAACACGCATACCCGTACAGCACATGAATAATTTGCAGAAATTTGATTTTATTATTCAGTGTCAGTTTTATGATAGTGTTTCTACCCTGGTTGAATGATTACCAAGTCAGGCCGTTTCATGGGACTTAGTAATCTATACTCATTTAAGATTACGACTAAGAGCTTAGATATCCAGGCCTTAGGTGTAATCATTGTACATTACAAAATTTGACAAAAATCAGCCCGAAAGATTTCATTCCCAAATTGTTGGTGTATTTCTTGGCGAAAGTGTAGTCAAACCAGAAAAAGTGGAAATGTTATAAAAATGTAGCATCATCCCGAAAATAATCGATTGGATCGTTGGTAGGATAAACAAGATGGTGCTCAGTGGTCCACGTCTTTGTTTATACTAGGCCAGAAATATCATGCAGCAATCAATTTACGAGATACCAGGATGTATCAAGAAGATTTTGCGTTGTAAGGGTACGGCGATTCAACGGGCGATTCGTGTTCGAAACTGAAAAGGTAATTCTGAAGCTCTAAGTCTGCTTTTTGCGGCTGTATGATTGTGTGATAGTCTAAATTGACGTCTACTGATTCGATTGTCTTTTATTTGTGTGACTACACCGTTCCAATATCAAAAGAGGAAGGACATTAAAAGAGTTCGAACTGAAAACGCCATTTTGTATTTTTAATGTTTACTGGAGATTGTGTTGTACTTCATTTTTGTAGTCACGAGGATGTTGCCTAGGGATAGGTGTAAATAAGAAGGCCCAATGGGGTCGAGATTGCAGTTTCATGTACAACTTTGCATGCGACTGGAATTAAGTGATAGGGTCTGACAAAATCGATTTAGGAAAAGAATGAATATCAGAGTAAATGCATGGAGAAGTTTTGAATCTAGAGTATATCGAATAACGATCCGGTACCGTGACCGAATTAAATCTAGAAATCCGGTATATACGCAGCTTTATGACGAATCGGGTCTAGTCTTCTTCTTTTGAGATACAGGAAAATGGCCTGTCATCACAATATGATGAACCATGGAATGCTTGACGAGTAAACTAAAATTTGGTTCAGCTGTTAGAGAAGCGAACTTCTTTAATAGCCTGACTTAATCGTTGTCGATGATGAAGTGAGGAGGGGTGGGTGTATTCTCCAAAACTGGCTTGGTATTGATTAACATCTGAGTCGCATTTCTAGCCTTTAGTAATTTTATATCGTAGCTGTTGATTTTCGTGCCATTGCTGGTTTGTGAATTTAAATTTAAAAACATTAACGTACAACAACATCTTACCAGGATCACCAAAAAGCCAATTCCCGTGTCTATTTCTAATGTCAGATTTATAATATTATCGTTTATGTGAAGTCGTCTGCTTAGTAACTTAGTCGATCTTTGTAAGTGTTTAGGAGAACGATGATGCGCTGTATTTACAGGAGAGCGAGATTATCGCGGGTTTCTAGTATGGGCCTTATCCACCGTGTAAACGTGACCTAGATTGGGAACGATATTGCGAGAAAATGGCTTGAGCCATCGAAATTAATTCTCTCGAGAATTCTCTCGAACCTGTTTACTCACACTCCGAACGAACTTGATGATGATCACCCTGTGCACTCGTTCTTGTTCAGGCTCGCTTATATTGTTCCTTGCCGTTCGCTTTATGACTTTGTCCAATTAACGGTGGACGATGTGAATCCTCAATCGCTTTTATGCTTCGCTTTTTTAAATAGATGATTTCACACAGCGCTTCCATAGCGAGCATATTATGTTGATGCTGAAACTTGTGCCGGCAAGGTTTATGATGGTTATCAAGGTTTATCTACAAATTTGAATGGGACGCAGTCCATATTAGATAATCCGTTTCCAACATTGGGTAGGTTAAAAGCCTCTGAAATGTCAGATGAAATTCACAAATATATGCAGAAGATGATTTGATTTTGGGAGTCAGAGCATACAGTTTGACGTCTTCCAGGGTGTTTTGCCAAATTGGATCATTTAAAAACAATGTCCAAATTGCTTCCGGCAATCAATTTAGCACAATCTTGTTTTTTGTACACATTCTTAAACAAATATTTCACTTTCTACTGATATATATCCACGTACAGCAGTTACTAGACAAGAGTATGGATTGTGTCAGACCATTCTTCTGATGTCAGTGGAATGGCTGGGAAAATTGGCATTTCCTAATGTAAGATCTTGATATTCGTTTAGAAAACCTTTGGAACTTTTCACTTCAAACATGCATGAACTGTTCGAATTACGGTTGGTCCATGATGTATAGATCATATCTCTAATAATGATTTCAAAAAATGCGGCAATAACTTATGGTTAGGAAGTTTAGCTTTAACAATTTCGTCAATGTTTCGCTTCCTCCGTTCGTAATTTTGAATCACTTCCAGAACGATTAAAATGTGAGCATGTGGCACAATTTCCCAAAACAGATTTTTTCGCAATGTTCGCTACCAAATTATTTAATTTTAGCCGAAAAACTTTAGCTCCCAAGTCACGTCGATATTCTACTTTTTGGTAGGAATCAAGTTTTTTGTCCATTTCTTTCGACAAAAAACAGCTTTCCAGCAGTTGCAATAACTTCCTGGTAATGCTGTTGCATATTGGCTGCCCTGGAAGCAGAAAACAATATTACAGATTTTTCAATTTGCTTGGTTTCAGAGTCTGCGTCACGACTTATATATTCCAATAAATATTTAAAACTAACTGCTATCGTTCAACTCTGCGCAAACATAAGTGTCAACTACGTACCGCTGTGTTAAACGTCCTATATTCAGCAACTGTGAAAACTCCCCTCTAACAGACAAACGATAACAAAACTAGCCTCGTTTTTTTAAAGCGACTAATTTTTGTGCTCCATCCTTCCATACCCGCTGGAAATAAAATTCGATATATTATGGTTAATACGTTGGTTGATCATCAGGCTGATCAGCACGTAAATGCAATACAATATCCCGATGAAATGAAGGTTCTCCACCACTCACTTCGTTAATCGTTCGAGTTTATGTTAGCTACGGCCGAGGCAAACGCAAAATGCTCTATTGTACGATCGTATACTTTCCATAAATTGTTTACTTTCTGGCAGAGGTCAAAAGATTTTTTAAATACCAGGGATAATTATGAAGTGGAGATAGCTAAAAGCAATATTTGCACACGATGATCATTAATCCTAAAAAAATATTCACCAACAAATATTTTGTTAATTCTAATCTCAAAAATTCAATTTAACCTAAACTGTATAGCTACAGATTAAAAATTTCAATTAATTTTCAATTTATTTGCGTATTTACACAGACTAATCACAAAATATGTCTACTTCGAAACGAGTCACTATGAAATATATTTGAAACAAAAGAAAATTTAAAAGCTTACTCGATTTTACGTGAACATTTTGTACCAAAGGATATTTCTTGTAGAAGATGGAAATTTATTTATATAAACTGTTAAGTGCATAATGTTTATTATACTTTGATATTAATAAAATTGGACAATATAACAAAAGAAAATCATATCAACATTGAAGGAAAATAAAATATAAAAATCGCTTCTTAGATTTGTTTTGTACTTGACATGGACAGACATGGTAAATATTTTACTGTGTCTTTCTTATATTTGCACCACGTAGCCTGTTCCTCCATTTTTGTTGGGGCAAAAGATGTAATATTTAGTTGTTATTAGAATTTTATTTTCGATGTTTGCGGCTTGTTTCTTCAACGAACAATACAATTAATTATAAACGAACAATTCCCCGTAAAAAAATTATTTATCAGCGGACAATACTCCATAGAAATAATTATTTCACAGTAAAGTACAACAAGAAGAATCTTGTACATAAGAACGAAATTAGTTTAAGTAAAATACAGTCGATACAAAAACAACTTGAAACACAAATATTGTTTTATGATTTCTCAAAATAAAAATAAAAATTATTTTAGAGTAGAAAAATTACGATAGTAATGCAACCACATCAAAGATGGCCCCATCGTCATTTAAATTATTAAGAAAGGGTGTGTTCACGGTTAATATGATGTGCAAACGAATAAAACTAGATTTTGATGCTAGTGAAGTTTATTCAAACTAATCCAAAAAATACAACAACAACACACTTATTGTAATAGTATTGGTGAAAGTAAACATTCAGGCGAATTTATATTAAGTAATTTAGAGGAGATGTGATTTTTTAGCATGCACTTCAGTGATACTGGTGGACTACTGAAACAAGAAGGAGTGTCCCAAGAGAGTTATATGATTTTCCAATGGGTCTGACAGGGTATCCCATGAGTTTTAAAGGTGGACTACTGGTGGACTACTGAAACAAGAAGGAGTGTCCCAAGCAAGTTATATGATTTTGTAATGGGTCTGACAGGGTGTTCCATGAGATTTAAAAATGTAATTATTTTAATGGGCCTGAGGTACATTCCAAAGTCATTCTAAGTATTTTTAAATCATTTAGTATGAACTTCAGTAATACTGGTGGACTAGTGGTCGACAACTGAAACAAGAAGGAATGTCCCAAGCAAGTTATAAGATTTTATAACGTGTCTGACAGGGTGTTCCATGAGATTTAAAAATGTAATTATTTTAATGGGCCTTAGGTACATTCCAAAGTCATTCTAAGTATTTTCAAAGCATTTAGCATGAACTTCAGTACTGAAATAAGAAGGAGTGTCCCAAGCAAGTTATATGATTTTATAATGGGTCTGGCAGGGTGTTCCATGAGATTTAAAAATGTAATTATTTTAATGGGCCTTAGGTACATTCCAAAGTCATTCTAAGTATTTTCAAAGCATTTAGCATGAACTTCAGTAATACTGGTGGACAACTGAAACAAGAAGGAATGTCCCAAGCAAGTTATAAGATTTTATAACGTGTCTGACAGGATGTTCCATGAGATTTAAAAATGTAATTATTTTAATGGGCCTTAGGTACATTCCAAAGTCATTCTAAGTACTTTCAAAGCATTTAGCATGAACTTCAGTAATACTGGTGGACTACTGGTGGACAACTGAAACAAGAAGGAATGTCCCAAGCAAGTTATATGATTTTGTAATGGGTCTGACAGGGTGTTCCATGAGATTTAAAAATGTAATTATTTTAATGGGCCTGAGGTACATTCCAAAGTCATTCTAAGTATTTTTAAATCATTTAGTATGAACTTCAGTAATACTGGTGGACTAGTGGTCGACAACTGAAACAAGAAGGAATGTCCCAAGCAAGTTATAAGATTTTATAACGTGTCTGACAGGGTGTTCCATGAGATTTAAAAATGTAATTATTTTAATGGGCCTTAGGTACATTCCAAAGTCATTCTAAGTACTTTCAAAGCATTTAGCATGAACTTCAGTAATACTGGTGGACTACTGGTGGACAACTGAAACAAGAAGGAATGTCCCAAGCAAGTTATATGATTTTGTAATGGGTCTGACAGGGTGTTCCATGAGATTTAAAAATGTAATTATTTTAATGGGCCTTAGGTACATTCCAAAGTCATTCTAAGTATTTTCTATGGATTTAGCATGAACTTCAGTGATACTGGTGGACTACTGAAACAAAAAATAGTGTTTCAAGCAAGTTATATGATTTTATAATGGGTCTGACAGGGTGTTCCATGAGATTTAAAAATATAATTATTTTAATGGGCCTTTCCAAAGGTACATACCAAAGTCATTCTAAGTATTTTCTAAGCATTTAGCATGAACTTCAGTACTGAAATAAGAAGGAGTGTCCCAAGCAAGTTATATGATTTTATAATGGGTCTGGCAGGGTGTTCCATGAGATTTAAAAATGTAATTATTTTAATGGGCTTTAGGTACATTCCAAAGTCATTCTAAGTATTTTAAAAGCATTTAGCATGAACTTTAGTAATACTGGTGGACTACTGGTGGACAACTGAAACAAGAAGGAATGTCCCAAGCAAGTTATAAGATTTTATAACGTGTCTGACAGGGTGTTCCATGAGATTTAAAAATGTAATTATTTTAATGGGCCTTAGGTACATTCCAAAGTCATTCTAAGTATTTTCAAAGCATTTAGCATGAACTTCAGTAATACTGGTGGACTACTGGTGGACAACTGAAACAAGAAGGAATGTCCCAAGCAAGTTATATGATTTTGTAATGGGTCTGACAGGGTGTTGCATGAGATTTAAAAATGTAATTATTTTAATGGGCCTTAGGTACATTCCAAAGGCATTCTAAGTATTTTCTATGGATTTAGCATGAACTTCAGTGATACTGGTGGACTACTGAAACAAAAAATAGTGTTTCAAGCAAGTTATATGATTTTATAATGGGTCTGACAGGGTGTTCCATGAGATTTAAAAATATAATTATTTTAATGGGCCTTTCCAAAGGTACATACCAAAGTCATTCTAAGTATTTTCAAAGCATTTAGCATGAACTTCAGTAATACTGGTGGACTACTGGTGGACTACTGAAATAAGAAGGAGTGTCCCAAGCAAGTTATATGATTTTGTAATGTGTCTGGCAGGGTGTTCCATGAGATTTAAAAATGTAATTATTTTAATGGGCCTTAGGTACATTCCAAAGGCATTCTAAGTATTTTCAAAGCATTTAGCATGAACTTTAGTGATACTGGTGGACTACTGAAACAAGAAGGAGTGTCCCAAGCAAGTATTACGATTTTGTAATGGGTCTGACTGGGTATCCCATGAGTTCTAAAAATGTAATTATTTTAATAGGCCTTTCCAATGGTACATTCCAAAGTCATTCTAAGTATTTTCTAACCACTTAGCATGAACTTCAGTCATACTGGTGGACTACTGGTGGACTACTGAAACAAGAAGGAGTGTCCCAAGCAAGTTATATGATTTTGTAATGGGTCTGACAGGGTGTTCCATGAGATTTAAAAATGTAATTATTTTAAAGGGCCTAAAGTACATTCCAAAGTCATTCTAAGTATTTTCTAAGCATTTAGCATGAACTTCAGTGATACAAGTGGACCACTGAAAGAAAAAGGAGTGCCCCAAGCAAGTATTACGATTTGCAAATAGGCCTAACAGGGTGTTCCACGAGTTTTAAAAATGTAATTATTTTAATGGGCCTAAGGTACATTCCAAAGTCATTCTAAGTATTTTCTAAGCATTTAGCAAGTTCATGCTAAATGCTTAAAAAATTCTTTTTTTTTTTTTATTTTTTTTTTTTTTTATAAAACAGAAAATATTAATTGTCCAGTGGATTTAATGTCCTTTGAAGGTCAATTAATACCCTCCTTTTCATTCACGCACACACCACCCATTCACACTATATTACAGTATACCACCTGCGCATTGCAAGCTCCATGTCAACCTGTACATTGACATGAACGGTGGGTCGGCGCTGAATTCTGGACTCCAACAGAGGGTCTTAGTTGTGTTTATTAACATCACCGAACGTAATCGATGACGAAAATTTGCTTTGCATCCAGCTTCTGGTGGGATTCGAACCCAGTACCTCCCGGTCCAAGTGCCGAAGCTTTAACCACTGCACCACTTGTCCGGTAAATATATTCTTAATATTTTTAGAATGACTTTGGAATGTACCTAAGGCTCGTTAAAATAATTACATTTTTAAATCTAATGGAACACATTGTCAGACCCATTAGAAAATCGTAATACTTGCTTGGGACACTCCTTCTTGTTTCAATAGTCCACCAGTATTACTGAAGTTCATGCTAAATGCTTAGAAAATACTAAGAATGACTTTGGAATGTACCTAAGGCCCATTAAAATAATTACATTTTTAAATCACATGGAACAACCTGTCAGACCCATTAAAAGATCGTAATAATTGCTTGGGACACTCCTTCTTGTTTCAGTAGTCCACCAGTATCTTTGGAGTTTATGCTAAATGCTTTGAAAATACTTAGAATGACTTTGGAATGTACCTAAGGCCAATTAAAAAATCACATCTCTTCTAAATAACTTAATATAAATTCGCCTGAATGTTTATTTTCGCCAATACTATTCCAATAAGTGTGTTGTTGTTGTATTTTATGGATTAGTTTGGATAAACTAGCATAGATTTGGTTTGAAAAATGTTTAAATCTGGGTTTTATCCAGATTTTGTTTGCAAGATTAAAACCAGATATTTTTTAAGAAAATTTATCACATAAACAAAAATAAACAAATTTTGCCTACCCAGTTTGGTTTTCTGGAGGATCAATGTCATCATCCAACTCACCAAATTTAAAAATATTTTTATTTTAATAAATAAAATTAAAATTAAAAGATAAAATAAAAGTGCTTATTTCGATAATCAATATAAACTTATTCTACATCTGGGGACCTATGACGTCGGTTTTTGCGATCAGTGGCCCTATTCTGGTAATTCCTCGGGATAAGGGAACTGGGAAAAGATTTTACGTAAAATTTCTGTTTTATTTATTTTTTTCTGGCCTACTGCGGAAAAAGGTTGCAGGAAAAATTATGCCCAACTTTATTTTGTTTTCAAAAAATTACCACTAGCTTTTTACCTTAGTATGCCAGGAAAAAATAATTTAAACAGAAATTATATGTAAAATCTTTCCCCAGTGTCCTATTCCCGGGGAACTACTAGAATAGGGCCACATGTAAGAAGGCATCATCATGTCCCTTACACGTGGTAAAGAAAAAGAACTACGATTGGAGATCATCTGACAGTTACTCTATCCCACATATATAGAATTTCTCAAGCATCAATGTATGCTCGGTTTTCTGGAAAATCGATCTCACACAAGAACGATGTTCATTAAACAGCAATTACCATAAAATTGGCTTATTGAAATTCACTAGAATGCCATTTTCTCTCAGAAATGGTGCACAAACATTCCAGTGTTTCATCAACGAAGTCGTGAGAGAATTCGATTTCGTTCTTGTTTATATTGACAACATTCTTATAACATCAAAGAGTTCACGAGAAGCAATACCTGCTCAACTTGGAACAACTCTTCCAAAAACTATCAAAATTTGGCGTCAATATTTACATAACGAAATGTATGTTTGGGTGTAGCAATCTTGAATGTCCCAGTCACAAAATTACAATAAGGTAACGGTTTGGCAAATTCAACAATTTATCGGTATGATAAATTACTAAACCACCGATTCATTCCAAAACTCGCAGTGATACTTTTCCCAATTCAAACCAATTAGTAACACTTCTCAAGAAACCCAACATGTGTCAAAAATTTTCTTAGCCTGAAGAATGCCAAACTGCATTCCTTCAGCTCAAGAAAAGCTTATAAAACATAACTCTTTTAGCATATCCCCTACACAACACCAAATTTAGCATCAAACACTGGTTTAGACGCGATCTTACAGCAATTTAACAACGAAATTTGGGAAAGAAGATATTCTGCATTTGACAAGGAATATCTTGCCATTTTAGCTGGCTATAAATCACTTTCGCTACTTTGTCTAAAGTCGGGACTTCTGTTTCTTCACCGACCACAAACCGCGCAGAGAAATTTCATCTAAAACGGAACGTATTCCATGGCAATCACGCCATTTAGATTTTGACAGACATGCAGCCCCAACAGGGTAAGGACAATTACCATGTTTCCATGTACCGAGTTAAATAGGTTTAGGTTTCGTTGAGTTGAAAATTTGTTGGTGTTAGCTCGTACCGTTTCCATGAAACCGAGTTAAGTTGACAGCTATGTTATCATTTATTTCGATACTTTACTCATTTTCAAGGCTAATTTTAAAATCTTTTTATTCAAAATCTGTATTTTAATAGTTTAGAATGAGCGTCATTTTAAAATCCACGTAAAAAACGTTGACAGATAGAACCTACCTCAACTGTACTACTTTCGTTGAGTTAAAACAGATATAACGAAACTCAACCTTAATATGCGTTTCCATGCACATAAACTTGACTTAACCTAGGTTAACTCTGTCATGGAAACATGATAAATGTGGTCGACGACACACTCTCTAGGAATTTCGACCAGGAACTCACTCCTGTCAAAATTCTATTCGACACTACAACCACCGCAGAAGCTTAAGAAGAGATCTAGAACTAGAAGACTTAATCTCTAGTTAGTTAAGTTTCCATTAGCCTGTGTAGTATTTATTTCTGTGAAATTACAGGCAACAACCAATCGTACAGTTCACATCCAAGTGTACGAGCAACTCGAAAACTCATTACTTCAAGATAAATTTCGCTCATTATGAACAAAAGTGTAAACTAGTGGGCGAAATTTTATAGTTTCGGCGTACCTAATGCTACTGAGGTAATGCAACTCTTAGGCTCACATCGAATACGGGCTACTCGAGTAGATACCGCCAAATGGAACTCAGAGATCCCACTCATCTGGTTGGGAATTCGAGCAACTGTCAAACATGATCTAAACTGTTCACCCACTGAACTATTATTCGGTCAAACTATTAAACAGCTGGGAATTTCTTTCTGAGGCATCCACTTGCACTCCAAATTACCACTCACACAGTGATAGATCGAGTGCTCCCTACAATGAACCAACTCATCCCAACGAACAACCTAAGGCACGACAAACTTGTGACAACGTTTTCGTAGAAATAGGAATAGTACGCACTGGTCATGCCGTCTTCGCAACCGAATACAACTAGATTTTGTTTCTGTGTCTATCAAACGAGGAAATTGGTTAAATCTGGATTTTATCCAGAGTTTGTTTACAACATTTAAACCAGATTTGGTTTACGGGTCGGGCAATATCCGAAGAAAACATAATTTTGAACATGCAAATCGTACATGGCAAAAATTACATGACAATCGGCACAACCAGTTCAACTTCGATTCCACAGTCATTCAGTTCAGAGTTCACTCATCAAAAATTATAGATGTTGTTCAGGATCATCACCTAGAAAATAGAAAACTATGTAAACAATCAACAATCTGTTAAATAATATAATGGTAAATACTTATCTCTTATTTAATGCTGCACAGTAATTAAGTTTTGTTTATCTTTATCTAAAAACAATTGTAACTAATTTAACTTATATTATATACTTTATAATTTATCTATTTATAATTTTAGGAAGCAAAATACTTACGCGGAATTATCATTTCAATCGCCAATCAAAATCTTGTTGATCAACATTTGACATTTGTAGTCCTAGAATTGTTGTGTTGATATACTTCATGGGGAAATTTACTTCTTGTTGCCAATGAAATACGATAAATATTATTTCCCAAGTGGTATAATGAACGATCACTGCCATCTATCATTGAATATTATTATTATATTGTGAGCTATTAGACCAATTCTTATTAGCATCCTATTTGTTGAAATGATAATTGCCGACGTTTTCTTTTGTTATAATTGAGAATGAGATTTTTGGCTTGGTAGTTGTTTGGACGAATCGGAGCACTTCGTTTTGTGTTGTAAGGTTGTTGGAGAAAGCATTGAAAAACCACAATAAAATTTAATACAAATTAAATTCGCTTTTGTTGTATATCACGTTGTACAAAATAGTCGTACAGGGAATTTCCGTATCTTCCCTGTTTTTTTATTTATTTTGACCCTAAAAGTGACGAAAATGTCGCAATGGACCGAAAATGTTTGGGGCAGACCCCCAGATTCAACCATGCAGCTAATTTCATTAAGCTTTTGCCTTAACTCATTCCCGTCAAAGAATTAAAATTAAATTTAATTTTAGAAAAATGTGTACCAGAGTCCCTAGACCGCGGGGTTCAACCTCATCAAAAATATCTTAACGGTTGAGCGGTCTCGCGATATTTGGTAGTGTGACTCGTGCGCCACATACACATTTATATATATCGATTGACGTTAGTATCAGGAATGCAATGAAATTTATCTTTCTCCTAATTTCGCTAATGTGCTACTTTCGACGATGGGCTACGGTAGGTAGATAAAGCCATGAGAATAATATTTAGAAATTGTTTTTATCAGTATTACATACCCATTATTTTAAAAACATTGTCTAGTAATATGGTAATACTATTTCATGGATAAAATTTTAAACCAAAAACTTTACAGTAGCTTTATTTCCATAAAGAAAATGCAACAAAAAATGCTATTCACAAAACATATTCAAAGATATCACTACGAATGGTTACACACATAGCCAAAATTCACAAAAAATGTGGTTACATTGGATTTCATTTGTGGTTTTTAGAAGTTTAGATATTTTCAATCGAAAGTTATTTTTTCGGTCAAAGTTTTGTTTTCGTTTTATCTCTACCGAATTACAGTGATTTGATTTCAAGTTGACTATACAACAAAAAAAAATAGAAAAAATGTATGTGGTTATCGAAGAGCTTATTTTTTTAATTAAATCGATTTTGGTCGGTCTAAGCATCGAGTACTTTATGTTCCTTTTGTTTAAACCAATTAAAATGATTTCCAAATAGGACCTTTCACAGTAGATGACGACGTGTCATAAATAAGAATTTAATTCAATCTGTTTACGACAGACTTTATATACGCCAAAAGTAATAACGTCTTCTCCTTACATATGCAAACGTATGTTAATGCTGTTCGTTTATCTTTTGAATGTTTTGTGATCTCATTTCCGTTATTTTTTTATCTCCTTCATTGATCTTAAAGTTTTTCATTATGTAAATAAATTAAGGCAAAAATTGTTTTTTATAGTCAACACATATCATAATAGTGATTATATATGTATGTACAAAGTGTGTACCAATGTGGTGATGTATACAAAGCATAACAACATACGAGTTATGCATAAAACACACAACAATCGGCGTCTTTCTTATGTATAATATGTAGTATGTGATGTGATACCCTTTTTAATCAACAAAACCAATTTGGTACATCGTTTTGAGATGTGGGAGCACAAAAAAGGGAATACACAATACACAATATCATTTATGATTAAAGAATTAAAATAATTTAAGTTCCATTCATGAGAATTTGTGTTTTCTATTAAATATTTTGTGTGTTGAACAACAATAGATCCAAGAACAACATAGACCTAATCTAAAATTCTTAATGGAAATCTATTAAGTGTATGTTTATGTGTTTTGAATAATAAATTAGAGATTTTCTCATTTTGATTTTCTACAACAAAAAACCCAAAATTTCTCATTTTCCTCGTATTCATTTGAAAGGTTGTTTTTCTTTATCTGTTTTCAACTTTTTATTTGATTTTTCATTTTTATTTTGTCTTAGGAAAATAAAATATACATACAAGGGGTTTTTGTTGAATTTTTAAGAAAATTAGCTAGAACATCGTAATTATCGTAACAAGATATCGAGGAGAATGTACAAATTTGAAATTTTTATATTTTCAGAAAGCTATCAAAACGTTTTTAGAGCATCTCATTTTATGTTTTACAAATATTTTTTTAGGTAAAACATTTCAAAATAACGTCGTTTTCATATATAGATTTTCCATCCCTCGCAAACATTTGCAGAGCAAAATGGTCATATCCAAATATACATGAACCAATTTGAATTGTAAGGTTTCCTTCTTTTTTTGGGGACATTTGGTTTGAATTATATTAGAGCAAGAATGTAGTAGAGCACGCTACTAAATGTAAAGGGTCTTTCAGTAACGACGCTCGGTTTTTCAATGCAAGAATATTTTGAATGATATTTGAAAGTATATTTTATGGTATTAAATATGGAATACAACGTCGTTCAAATGTCTGGTGCAAATGAAGTATGTTGTGACTAGACAGCTTGGGGTTATATTCACATGAGCTATGTATGATTTCTTTAATATAATACTTATTAATAGGTAACCACTGGTGAGTCCTATTAATGCGAATAAGTGTTTAAGTTTTTTCTTTATTCTAGCATTTTTTACATTAAAGTCCTTTTTACCAATATAAAATTTACAGCGGGCCCGTGAAGTATTCCATAGATTTTTCCGTATATTAAAATCATATACGTATACAAATCCAATTGGACTTCTGCTAAGTCCAATTGAAATTTTAAAGTCTTTCTATGTAGTTGTGTGGACTACAGTGTTATGATTTTTAATTTTCGAAATTGTCAATGAAAACGAATATATGTTTGATTTTATATCATTTTAATTAGTTTAGAAAGCATAGAACACATTTTAGAATAATTTACAAAATTTGTACATAATTTTAATTCAACACATTGAAATAAAATAGAGACAGATATATATTCGTTGAATTGACGATATTTAAAAAACAAGCACATCAAGATAAGTTTAATGAAATCGTGCAACTTCTATCAGTATATTTATTAGACATATATCAAATTGTCTTAATTAAAGTGGCAGAAAAATATTGGAACTTATAGCTAACGTAAAACTTAAAATTTTAATTGATAAATCACGAAGAAAAAAATATTATAATAACATAACCATAAATTTTCAACCAAACTTTTGTACTAAAATAGTCGGGATACAAACCAAATATACTGACTCAGAGCACTTTTGAATTTCTCACTAATTTCTACTATGAATTTGTTGAGTTTCATATGAATTAACAAAATTCCCAGATATTTTTTCAGAGATTAAAAATATACCAAATCAACTTAAATTTGGGAATATTCTACTTTTAGAAACAAATAAGAACTTCCATTTACAGCTGTAAAACTTGACGATAAAAATTCGTAGCAATAAACCTAAGGCAGTTCATTACTAAAACTAGATTGGTTTAGGTAGGTGCTTAATCAACTACTTCACGAATTAGCGAGAATTCAATCACAATCTCCAGATATGGTCGCCAACGGCAATCAAAATTTAGTATAAAAAACCAAAAATTCTCCTGATCCCTGATAGGTGATACTGACCTAAATAACAAACATCAAAAATTGCTAATATTCGCCATCTAAATTTGAGTAAAAATGACATCAGTATACCTACAATATCAAAATTCGTAGCAATAAATCCGAAGTCGTGCATTATAAGCACTAGGTGGGTTTGGATAAGTGGCTCAATGACCAACTTTATGTATTAGCCAGACCTGAATCACGGTCTCTGGAAATGGCCGATAATGGCCATCTAAATTTGAGTAAAAATGACATCAACACACCTAGAATGTCAAAATTCGTAGCAATAAACCCGAAGTCGTGCATTTTTAGCACTAAGTGGTTTTGGTTAGGTGACTCAAAGTGGGTCAGCCTGGTGGATGGTGATTGCATGATGTTTTATTTTTCTAAGCATTTTGCAAGTAATAACCGCAAGAATTACTGGGAAGAACAAGTATATTGCCACGTAATACTGATAGTCATGCACATTTACATCGGCTGTTGATGCCTCTAACAATCGCTTTTGCTGCTGAATTGAGGTCTCTATAACTTTAATTTCCGATAAGGTTGATGTAGATTTAATCTTTGTCCTGTGGTTTTCCTTTATCAAATCAGTTAGATTAAATTGTGGCAAAAATGATATTTCGAATTTACTGCTGGAAGTCCTAAATCCCGATACTGTAAATGTATCTCCTTTCAAGAATGAGGTTCCAGAATTCCAGCTCCTTCAATGAACATAATGTTTGTTTCAGTTGTCCTATTGCTATCGTTTTCGCATATGAGATTGCAAAGCGTTTTGGATTTTATCACAAAGGTTCAGGCATTGTATCTACGCAGGGGATAAATAGTATTGTGATATTCATTTTGCTGATTTGACAGCTTGTTGAGAGATCTCTAATTCGTTTGAGTAGTTACATTTCACAGTTACTTGTATTTGTGTTATAATCGTATAGTGGTTGATGAATATTGCAAAGATATTCTCCGTTGAAAGAAGGGCATGAATTGAATTCATCAGCAGAAAGTGTCATGTATTGATTTTGTTGTAACGTGATCATCAGGTAGTTTGAAGTTGGTTTGATGTATACATATTCCAGCTAATATACACTGGAATGACTTAATATAAATTAAATTGTGCCCTCTGAACCAGTAGAATTTTGATTTCGAATATGAATATATCTCCTATTTTTATTGATTTGGTTTGAATTATTTTGTACATGGTAGCTATGTCATTGTTTCGAAAAAGTATATCTTGATTTGGTTTCCGCCTTGAATGATTTGCCCGAGCGGCCCTTGGAGTTGGTGCGCTGCTAGTATGAGAGGGTCTAGTGTTCCTTGATGAACCTCTGTAATAGTGTCGATTATTGTGGATTGAAGTGTACGGAGTTTGATTATTTCCATCATAGTTTGAAGAGCTAAATCAGTTAACTCTTCATGAAACATTATATTATCCAGAATATTTGTGAATGTCTCGAACTTTCGACTGATTTCTTCATAATTGTGCTTAATCAAATTGATCGTTGGTTCCAATATCGACATCTGTTGTTGTAGTAATTTCTGGTGGTGGTGTTGATTTGCATTTAATTTTTCCGGCGTTACCGGCACGTTGGTCAAGCACGCCGAATAATTCATTAGCAATCGTGCCAATAAAATCGAAAGGAGACCGTTTTTCGCGACGAGCAATTTTGTTTTCACCTAAAGAGTTGATTATATTATTTTGCTCCTTTAACTCAATGTGGGACATTTTTATTTGGGATACAATAGTTTCGCAGTGTTTCATGGTATCCGTGTGGACCGGAGCTATCCGTATAACCCTATACTTAGTCCCGCTTGTGCATAATCTGTCCAGCTGACGAGTACAGTGCACTAGATAGTCTAGTTCATCTAAATATTATGTAAAATTAAAGTACGTTATACTCTTCCACTCACCGTTGATTAGATTACCTTGACCAATTTTATCAAACTAAATCCCAGGATGAGCGGTAAATCGTGATATGGTGTATTTCATTGTTGTTCCTTGGACTACTACCGCTCCCAGTATACAGATTATTGAGAGTGTATATGTTTATTGCTTCGGAATCTTTGAAATGAGATTCCTATATTTTCGAAATGGTTCACCCTTCACCCCACGGAGTATTTTTTATGGCATTCGCACAAATTGGAATTTGGACAGGATATGGAATTTGGTAAGGACTGACGGCTTTACTAACTCTTGAGCTCGCGGGAACTAATTGTGCCTCCCATGACGGTTAGCCCTTTGATGGGGAATAAATAAAACTACGGGGATGTAGGGAGGAGAAGTCAACAAACATTTCGTAACCATCTGACCTCTGGACAACCGATTTTTAATCGTGCAAACGAATTTAAAAAATTAAAATTTCGGATATTTACCGATTTCAGAGTTTTACCGTAACATATACAGCAATAGCCTTGTGTTGGTGTTTGCTCTTGTCACTCGTCTATGTAAATTCGATTGATTATTTCCGGCGCTGGCTACAACTGTATCTTCGCACCTATCTGTTGTTAGTGGTTCTTCTTTTGGCAGAGCTGAGAGTTTTGTGATGGCCCTTTTGTAAATAGAATTTCCTGTGCCGCGTACTGAGACGACTCATACATGTCCATCTGTTCCTGGATGAACTTCAACTGCTCTCCTTCTGATCCATTTAGAAGGAGGTAAGTTATCTTCTATTAGAAGAACGAGATCCCCTATGTTGGACCTATTTGTGGCTTCGTATGTAATCACTTTGGACGTTGGTGTAGCCTTCGAAGATATTCATTGCTCCATCTCTTCCAAAAGTCTTGTTTTATTTTTTCCAGTAGCTGCCACCTTGACAGTCTATTAATGTTTAAATTCGTTAGATCACCTTTGGCACTGTTGTTATTGATGAGCCTATTAGAAAGTGACCTGGTGTGATTACCTCTATATCATTTATGTCATTAATTGTTATTGAGCATAGGGGTCTAGAATTTAGCACTGCCTCGATTTGATTTAAAACGGTTGTCAATTCTTCGTAGGTCACTGTGGTATTTTCCAAAATCTTCTTCAGGTGGGTTTTGACTGACTGCACGCCAGCTTCCCATAATCCACCAAAATGAGATAATGCTGGTGGCTGGAAATGCCATGTTATACCTTCTGAAGCTAGCTCTTCTGATACGATTTTGTTAAAGTCCTCTAGAACTTCTTTTTTCATTTTTTTCAGCTGATTGTTGGCTCCAATGAAATTTGTTGCATTGTAACGGTACATGTCACTGCATAATCCTCATCTAGAGCTGAATCTCTTGAAAGCTGCAAGGAATGCCTCAGTAGTAAGATCTGTTACTATCTCTATGTGAATTGCTTTGGTAGCAAGGCAGATGAAAATCGCTATATAGCCTTTATAAGTTAATATCCTCTACGTCTACATTCTCTTTTTTGCATATTTTGATAAAGATGTTTACATTCTCTACGCTTCGTTTTAGTTTCATAAAGCTTGAAGTTTTTTCTTTTAAGTGTATGAACTGATTGTCGTTCTCGGTGACAGTTGCATATTTGCATGTTTCAGTTCAGCTTCCGTTTGTTCATCAAATTCTGAGTATCTTTCCATCGAATGATAATTTTTGTTATTTTTTAACCATTGAGGTCCAGTTCACCAGATGTTGTGATTTATAAGTTCCTTTGTTGTTATTCCTCGACTAGCACAATCAGCTGGATCATCTTTTGATTTTATATGATGCGATTGATGTGGTTCACCCAAGCTTTAGATTTATGATACTCTATTGGCAACGTTTAGTGATTGCTTGACTTCTTGTAGTAGTTTCGCAGCTAGGAGGGCTCCGTTTAACTCTAAACGTGGTAAAGTTACTTTTTGTTTTGTCGGTGCCACTCTTGTTTTTAATGCTACAAGGCTGATGTCAACTTGCTCTCCAGCGACTACTTTCAGATAAACACAAGCTGCATCTGCCTGTTCCGAGGCGTCACTATGGCGTCACACAGGCGTCATGGACCTCGACGATTGATTCACTTGTGAATCCTATCCATCTGGGGATTTTCAATTCTTCTAAGTAGCAGAAAAACACCCACTGAAACCCACTGTTTTGCAATTTCTTGTGAGACCGGCTCATCCCAACTAAGCTAGAAGCCAAAGTTTTTGCATCGTAATTTTCGGTATTATTATTATTGGGTGTAGCCATCCTAACGGAACAAATAATTTGGCTATCGTAGAGAGGATGATTCGCTTCGTCACTAATCCAGTGTGCGCAGGGAGGTCTACATTAAATTCAAAGATGTCCGTACAAGGTTTTCAATATAGCCCTAGAGCTTTGACGGTTTCATCTATTTTAATTTTGTATACATCTGTGCTTCCGCTCCCGGTGACGATAGCTAGTAATTCCTTATGATTGCTTGTTCGCTTCCTTAAATTGAAACCGCCTGTTCAAAGTAGTTGACTTAATTGATTTTGTACCCGCATCGCTTCTTTTATCGTGCCACATCCTGTCATTAGGTCATCGACATAGAAATCGGTTTAGCACCTGGTAAGCAGTTCTGACGGCAAGGTAAGTGGTAGATGACGTTCCGTACGTAACTGTTTTTAATTGGTACTTCTGCAGTCTCTCAGTCGGTGAATCACGTTAAAGTATGCGTTGAAAGTTCCTGTATTCTGCAGCGATCCATATTTGCCGAAACATTTTTTCAATGTCTGCGGTAAATGCGTATTTGTGTTTTCGCCATTTCATAACAATATGCCAAAGGCCTTGTTGTAATTTTGGCCCGACATGCATGATGTCATTTAGCGACCGACATCAAACTCCACTCTTAACTTTGTTGTAGTGCTTGATGGTTTGAAGATGGCATGGTGCAGCATTTAATATGTAGGTTCAGCTGTTGAAGCAATTTTCTGCATATGTCCACGCTGTTCATATTCTTCCATAATTTTTTGTATTGAGCCGCTAAGTCGGCGTTTTTCAAGAGTTGTTTTTCTAGTTGGAGAAATCTAGCTGTTGCCATCTTTTTTGAGTCGCCTAATTTTTCATCAATGCTGTTAAATTGTATTTTTACGGTGTACCTGCCATTTGATGACCGTTTGACGCTGCTTTGGAATATATTTTCTCACTTTTTTTCTTCGGGTGTTTGCTTTCTTGGCGGATGTAAATCTTCGATTTCCCAAAAATTTTTAAGAGTTTTTTCAATTTCTTCCAAAGAATTCTTCTCGGTGGTAATCGCAGCTGTGATTGTTAAGTTTTCATTTGACTTAGCTGATTTGGTGGTTTTTCCCAGAATTGGTTGTTGATTGTTTTGCGTCATGATTTCAAGTAGTATAATATCCGCATAATAATCCGCTCCTAAAAGTAAGTCTATCCGCGCAGGTGTGTGGTGGTTTGGATCGGCTAGTGGTAAGTGCTTTAGATTATCCCACGTTTGACTGATTGTTGTTTACTGTGGCTGATCATGAGTTATTTTATTTACTACAAGGGCTTTTATAGTTAATTGAAATTCAGAGTTAAATCGCGGCATTATTGGCTGATTTTTTATGGTTTCTTTCTGGTCTCCGCAGATTTCCGTTATGTTCATGTTGGCTTTCACTTCCCTGACCTATTAGAAAATCAAAATAACACTTTTGATAAACATATGAGGTCTCGAGATATTCAATTTCTTAAGAAATTCCTAACTTCTCAGATTAGTAAAGACTAACAAAAAATTAATTTGATCGCGCAAAAATTACTAGCTTTTCAATTGGCTTGGACTATAGATAGTCCTAACCTAGACCTATCAGAAAAACATAACAACATTCTGGATAAACATATTAGGTCTCGAGATAATCAAATTCTTATGAAAATATTAAGGTCTTTATTCCCTTAGTCGTATCACTTCATGCGACGTAACTATGGATTTTCTTGGTGTCTGATAAGAAAATCAAAATTTGCTAACTAATTTTTTACAAAATACGCAGTGAAATTTTTTAAATCTTAGACGGCTGCCTTAGTTTGGAAAAAATTCTGTTTATTTTTCGCGTCAAAATTTAAAGTGATAGAAATTGTCGTTTCAAGTGATAACAGTCGCAAGAAAATATTTATAAAGCAGCATACTAAGATTTAAAAAATTTTCACTGCGTGTGTTGTAAAAAATTATTTATCAAATTTTGATTTTATAATCTAGACACTAAGAAAATCCATAGTCTCGTCGCATGAAGTGACACAACTAAGGGAATAGAGGTCTAAATTCTTATATTCCATTCTAATAAATGTTGAACCTAATTATTTATTATAAATTGAAATTGAATGAGTTCACAAATTCAATTTTTCACCTAAATGACATACTTGTTTTATTTTTTAACCAATACACACAAATTTTCGTTTGTTTTTGTTGGTTAGGATTAAGTTAAGTCTACATTAAGTCTTCAAACGCGTGAAAAATCTAGACTATGATCCCTCTTCGCATATCGACTTTAATACCTCAATTGATGAATGAAAATTTATGAAAATCATATTTCTATGATAAGCAAAAATTTCATCAGCTTAGCGGCCTTTAGAAAGTTTTAAAGTTAGGCTTAAATTATATCTGTTTTTTTTCTAGAAATCGGGTTTTATTTATTCCGTCTTTCAGGCGAAATTAGAAATTTTATTTTCCCGTTTTTTCGGCTCCTAAACTAGCACTAATTTTTCCCCATGAGCACTAATTAACACAAATTGGGCTTAATCGGTATGCAGAAGTTTCATTTTGAAATTCAAAAGTTTCTCTGCTGCAGTTTCTCTGCTGCCCACACAAGAAAATCTAGTACAAGTTAGGACAAACTTCAAAGTCGTCTAAATTTGCTCGATGGCGCTCGTTATGTTGACTTTGAGGGCATCAATTGTTTGCGGTTTATTCGCATTAGAGTGGCCCTTATTTTCGAAAGTTCTAATATCTAACGGGGCACCCCCTAGAAAAGTGAGGTTATGCTTAAAACTTAAACAGAAAAAATATTGGGTCAATCGAAGTTGATTTAGAGGTCGCCAGTTGAGCACGAAGTTCGATAAAAACGGTATATTTTTTTATTTTTTTCGCTTTCAAACGAACAGATAAATTATTTTTAAAAAATCCTCAGCTTAAATGAAAATTGTGGTGGTTAACAAATAGCGACTTTAATACCAAATTTCCAAAATACAAAAACAAGACAAATTATTACTATTTTTTTATTATAAATGCATCATTCTATAGAGGTATTATGAATTAATTTTTATCATTAAAATAATTAATCTGATCTTCTACATATTAAGGATGTTTTGATATGTGTTGAAAAATTTTGTAGACCTTTACAAGTGCATGGCATCTTCATTTTTTATTAATTTCTTACAGCAATGCAGCACTATTTCTAAATCAGTCCAGATGAAGATTTGTGAATTGCTGATAGTTAGCATTTTCGGTGTTCTCTTTACCAGTTTTGCGAGTAAAACAGCAACACATAACTCCAGAAGAGGAATTTTCGCTGTTTTTATGGGTGCCACTTTCCCTTTGCTGCAACTAATTGAACTTTTACAGTGTATTCTTTGGTATTGCGCACATATACACATGCTGAATAAGCAACCTTGCTAGTATCTGAAAGTCTGTGAAATTGAGTTTCACTATCAACTTGGCAATAACGATTTACTTTTAATCCATCCAAATCTTTTAAATCGGTGCACAGTTGAAGCCACAAATGAGGTAAATCGGGTTGTATCATCCCATCCTTTCTTTAGTTGCTATAGCACTTGGACCACAACTTTCATATTTATAGTGACCGGAGAGAGCCATCCTATCGGGTTTGTGACTCCACATTGAAAGAATTCCGTACATACGTTAAACTTAAAGCAATCGTTTCGATGACCCCAATAGAGCCCAAGCACCTTGTGCTGGTCAGACTTGTCCACCGTGATCGGATCAGATTTCTGTCAATTTCATTTAGTATGAATTTGATTCCCATTTCCTCAGTCGAAATCCTGCAGTTTTAGCACCACGCTAATATCAACGCACAACTTTTTTGCGTTTGTGACTAAATCAGCTCCACTAAGCATATTCTATACCACATAGAAATCTGATTTGATATTCGAAATACTAATGGGAGTTTTTCACTATAATCATCATCTTCTTGATTTAAACAGCGCGTGACCAAATACGAGACTAATTTTATGTCATATGTAACTCGAAGTAGTTTTCACGCCCTACTATACGCTGATACAACGCGAATTTTGCAAGTTTGATTACCGGGTGATGCGAGAGATAAAAATATTCTCCATTCGACGACTCTCTTGGTTTAAATTCAATCGTATGGTTTTCGGCTAAATATTCGTTCATGGATTTAACGTATTCAGTTTCCAAAAATTCATCAACCTGTAACCGATGTTCAACTGCTTTCTATCGAATCACGCCCGAGTTGGTAAATTTCCAAAATAGAATTTTGGATCTTTCACGAAATGCAGACATACTGCATATCTCCCAGTGTCAGTTCGTGTGGTCGTGGCTTGAAAAAGTGATTCACACTGTTGCTGCTCTGGATTTAATGGTCATTCACAATTAATTTCTTTTTTTGTCCAAAATTTGTCTAGTGTTTCATCAATATTGAAATCAAAATGACAAATATTAAATGTCACACTATGTACGGCCGGACCACTAGTAGTGTCATTCGTAATTAAGCCACCTGGCCCAATCAGCTTTTCGGATTTCAAAATTTTAAAGAAATAATTTGCACCAACAAGTTACCTAATTGTTGTTAAATCATCTAATGGTAGATCTGCTAAATTTTTATTGTGCAACTCAGGCCATTGATCAAGCATATGCTGGCTAATCTACTTAAGATCCGAGTTAAATTTATCAATTACTGCATCGAGTTCGATACAAGTGTCATCACTATCAGCTGATACTACTTGGCGCGTTATCGAGGATACGATTAAACCAGAAATTGCTGTTCTGCAATTCTTGCGCTTCAGTAGTTTCTTCACAAATGATGATTACACTAATGGAGCTTATGAACCAAAATCTAGTAACAATTTACATCGAACCGGTCTTCCATGTTTATCCAATAACTTAACCACCGCTGTAGGTGTAAGACTGTCTGATGAAGATTTGCAGCAACATAACTTGTAGTGACGCTGCTTTCGGATTGTGGTTGGTTATTGGATATGACTTCATTTTTTGGCTCGTTATCAGATATATTCTGCGTTGCAGATGTCAATATTCCGCTGTGACTTTTCGAAGAATTATGCAGAGATGTGTGATGATGACAACGACAGATATAGCACGAACGTTTAGATGGGCAAACACTGGCAAACTCTGCTTAATACAAGCTATTTAAACATAATTTCTCCCGAATTATAAAATCCTTCCTTTGGTCTAGTGTTAGGGCATTATTCGCTCACATTCTTGAAGTTTGTGTATTTGTAAACACATTTTACATTTCCGACCGGGTACTGTATGAGCATAATGAGCTGTAACCTGGCTTTTCATCTAATACTCGATTAATTTCGACTGCATTGTATTGGACATATTAACTGAAAATGACTTAGCTACTTTATGTATATGCTGCATTTTGGACTACCCAGAAGGCTGGAGGTTCTCCCATTACTGCCGTGAGAGATAGATCACATATCTAAGTTACTCGATACACTTCAGTTTTATATTTCTGGAGATAGTTACACACACCATCATGCTTAACTTGGTAGGAGTGTTTTGTAGTTGTATTTTAAGCGGATTTTGCGAACTTGGGTTAAGCAACTTCAACTTAAATCTTATTGGCCCCCTTGTCTAGCACATCATCAACTTTATTTTGTGATAGGGTTGAATTTACGATATTGAATAATTTGAAACCGATTCGGCATAATGAAGTTTCTCTTCTTGGGTCACTCACCTTGGGATTACAATGTTAATCTCGTTCAGATTACGTTAGATTTGAGAATATAATAGCCTCACTACCTCGGAGGAAGTCGGTGATCAAATTAAGATCGTAATCGTTCATTGATCGTGGTGTTTAATCAACACGAACCAATTATTATTAAGTGAGCTTTACCGAAATTCAATGGAACGCTAAGATTCTTATAAATCGTCATTTTCGTAACTTATTCGTAAATAAATGCTACAATTATTCATGTTTCATAAAATTTAACAAATGGGGTTTAATTAAAAAATAACAAAAAACTAATAATAATTTCTTAATTTACTTGTGGGTAGATTTTTCGATAAAGGGGTTAATTTTATATATTTCACGTCGATGTCAATTCTTTATCATTGAAACTAAAATCTAAAGAAAAATGCCAGTAAGAAAAAACTAAAAGCAATATTATTCCGGATATGAAACGTTGCTGACAGTTTATTTAAAACGTATCTTCAATGTTTGTGTGGGTATAAATCCAAAATACCAAATTAAATATTAAAATATCGACGTCTTGAAAAACCCCGATAAATTAAATGTTGACTCGGAATATACAATCGAAATACCTGTGCCGATATAATTAAATATTACTTAAAGAACACACAGACAGCCAGATTGTATTATGATTTATTGCAAGACATTGAAACCATTCTTCGTTTGAGTTTCCAGTTAAATGAGCCACCACTACCACCGCCATTGCGAATTAAATCGACAGGCACGATTAAAGCTACATAACAACCATTTCTCTGTCACTATTCTATTTCCCTGTATTGTTACACAAATTAACACAAAAAAAAGGTATGAACAAGAAAAAATACCACTGAAAAGAGGAAAACTAACAATGTAAATTTCATTCAATAGCACAATGAAAAAATCCACTGGAAAATGAACAAAAGATAAGAAAACACAACAAAAAAAATTGAAACGACGCAAAGCAAAAAAATTGAATTTTCAACGTGGTTTCATTAACATAATTGAGTTAGTTGCGTTACTGAAAAGTTTACTTAATTTTTAATTAAAACTAAAAAGGGAAAGCACATTAATTTCTTTTTATATTTTTTTACCTGACTTATTCGCTTTTCACCGAAATTTTTGTGAAAACAATAGTTTTCTACATACCTGTAAAGCAAAGAAAAAAATATTATTTCTGTATTAATCAACTCAACTGTGTAGATCAATTTTTATGTCTTTTAGGTTGTTTTCGGCAAACATTTTAATGTTTAATTAAAAACAACAAAATTTTGTTGAAAGTTTTCGAAATATGTAGTTCGTTTAACAATGAAAGGGAAAAGATTCAAACATGAGAAATAATCAAGTGAAAAATAATGTTAATTAACAAATTAAATTAGAGAGACCTCGTTTTGAAAGTTAGTGTTGATATAAATAAATAAACTGGATTATGGACCGACCCATTGTAATTTATTTGAAACAACTTAATTTGTTTAGGTGCCAGCAATTATGTGAAATAATTCCAATTAAATGGCGTTTCAGTTTCTGTAACATAAATGTTGCTTTTCGTCTCTTGTAAGGTTTAAGAATAAAGTAATGATTCAGTTTTCTATAATTGGAAAAGCGTATAAACCCTTTTCGAACGCTTATTCTAAAATTAAACATTTTATTTACTAGTAAATTTTCTATAAATTATTATCAATTACTATCAACGTCGTGGCAATTTTCATTGAGTTATTGTTTAACCCAGAAATTGCCATGTTTTGAAAGGATATCTATATAGACCAAACGACCCACAGCATGTTCTTTGAAAGAAATTTACATTGGTAATGTACAAGAAGCATTTTCCACAGTTTTGACATTTGCTCTGTAAAGCATATGTTTAGTTGATTTTAAGGTTCAAAAATCGTGTAAAATATATGATCTCCACCAGCCGAACATTTTACGAAATTCAACCCTCACCATGAAGTTGCGCATTTGTTTGTGGATCATTTTAGCGTTAATATTGGACTAATACCGGAGAGCTGGCTGCTTGCTAAAAGTAACTCCAATATTTTAAAGATGTTATCGCTGACCCTCTCTATCTTCCTGAGTTCGTTGCAAACATTCTTGAGCGGATATTTCCAACGGTCAACCAGCATATGAGAAACGTACAGGTTGGTTTTAGACCTGGTAGAAGCGGTGTGAAGAGAAGGAGTGGTCTGTACACACTTCAACTCAATTTGTATCATGGTTCAAGAATCAAACGAGTGGAGCTCATCGCTATATCTATTTTTCGTGGAGTTTGAATTTGCATTCGATTCCATCAGTAGATGTGCGATCTGGAGAGCACTCTGCGAAATAGGCATTCCGAAAAAGATAATTGAGCTCATTAAGGAAATATACAGAGATGTCGGAAATAGAAATCAATACAAGATTAAGTAGAGTGATAAATAATACAGCAAGCGAGGAGCCAGACTAGGATGTGTTCCCTCTCCACTACTGTTGTAAGAGTACTAGAAAATGCAATGCGAAAATTGGACAACACATTCCAAAATGGCGTTCAGTGGGGTCCAATAAATCGACTCAATGACCTGAATTACGTAGACGATATATCTCTACTATCGCATAAACACACAGACATGTAGCAGAAAGCCCAGAAATTAGCTAATTTAGCACAGGAAGTCGGTCTCAAAATTCACATCAGATAGACCAAGGCTATGAGACTAAACGCGAACATATATACACCCATTACCATCAACCAAAAAATCATCGAGGATGATGACAGATTCGTATAGCTTGATTGTACTGTAGCGAAAATAGGCGGAACTGAAAAGGATATCAACCAACGCATCAACAAAGCAAGACATACATTAAATACGCTACACAAGATCATGAATGCGTCCGTCTCTCACGAACTACAAAGCTACGCCTATGAATGTTCAATGCCTGTGTGAAATCAGTACTGCTGTATGGACGTGAAACATATAAACACACCAAGAGGATCACTATAAGACCCCAGGTATTTGTGAATAAATGACTTAGGCGTCTAATAAAATGCTTCTAGTCAAACACGATCACAAACGGGGAACTTCTGTAAGGAAAGAAACAAGGATATGGATTGGACACACACTAAGGAATCCGTGATATAACCAGAATGTCATTTGGAATTGTAAATTGGAATTGAATCCGTACGGGAAGGGGACAGTAGAAAGACTTGCAATGACTTAGAAAAGAAGGGTGCTTGCCGAAGCGAAACAACTCGGTAAAACATGGAGAGAACTGAAAGCAATAGAAATATTATTAAAATATTTGGAATGGATTCAGATATTCTGATGATGATTAATTCTAATGATCAACAAATGGTCGAGTTGGCCTAGACTTTTGTGTCGATTTGTATTTTTAATTTTTTATAGTTTTTTTTAATTGCATTAGCATAAATTAAAACGATGCAAATTAAATTACAGTGAGGGTCGGGCTAAAATGGATGACAAAATACTCGTTCATTGAAGTCACCACTTCTTATTAAACTGGAGGAAGGACCGTGCTGCTTGGCGGCATATAATAAGCCGAGATTACAGAATGAATAATAATATTCGCGATTAAACGCAATAATTACGTCGATAAATTGGATTTGAATGGACTTTCATTCTGTTAAAAACAAGCTACTAGCTTAAAATTGAGTGTTTAGTAAATTAAATAAATTTACCAATTTTTGTAAATAAAATAAATAAATAAATAAACACAAAAAAGTTTTATTGTTGTATAAAAACAAAAAAAAATAAATAGCATACAAATATAAAAATATAAAAATATAAAAATATAAAAATATAAAAATATAAAAATATAAAAATATAAAAATATAAAAATATAAAAATATAAAAATATAAAAATATAAAAATATAAAAATATAAAAATATAAAAATATAAAAATATAAAAATTTAAAAATATAAAAATATAAAAATATAAAAATATAAAAATACAAAAATATAAAAATATAAAAATATAAAAATATAAAAATATAAAAATATAAAAATATAAAAATATAAAAATATAAAAATATAAAAATATCAAAATATAAAAATATAAAAATATATAAATATAAAAATATAAAAATATAAAAATTAAAAATATAAAAATATAAAAATATAAAAATATAAAAATATAAAAATATAAAAATATAAAAATATAAAAATATAAAAATATAAAAATATAAAAATATAAAAATATAAAAATATAAAAATTTAAAAATATAAAAATATAAAAATATAAAAATATAAAAATACAAAAATATAAAAATATAGAAATATAAAAATATAAAAATATAAAAATATAAAAATATAAAAATATAAAAATATAAAAATATAAAAATATAAAAATATAAAAATATAAAAATATAAAAATATAAAAATATAAAAATATAAAAATATAAAAATATAAAAATATAAAAATATAAAAATATAAAAATATAAAAATATAAAAATATAAAAATATAAAAATATAAAAATATAAAAATATAAAAATATAAAAATATAAAAATATAAAAATATAAAAATATAAAAATATAAAAATATAAAAATATAAAAATATAAAAATATAAAAATATAAAAATATAAAAATATAAATATATAAAAATATAAAAATATAAAAATATAAAAATTTAAAAATATAAAAATATAAAAATATAAAAATATAAAAATATAAAAATATAAAAATATAAAAATATAAAAATATAAAAAATATAAAAATATAAAAATATAAAAATATAAAAATATAAAAATATAAAAATATATAAATATAAAAATATAAAAATATAAAAATATAAAAATATAAAAATATAAAAATTAAAAATATAAAAATATAAAAATATAAAAATATAAAAATATAAAAATATAAAAATATAAAAATATAAAAATATAAAAATATAAAACTATAAAAATATAAAAATATAAAAATATAAAAATATAAAAATATAAAAATATAAAAATATAAAAATATAAAAATATAAAAATATAAAAATATAAAAATATAAAAATATAAAAACGATGACAAATTGATGTTTTAGACTCACATTAATACTAGCACTTCTTCTGAACAACCACTACGATAGTATGGTTCGCTTTTTCACCCATTGCCGATCAGATTTCACAAATTGCGCGACGAATTTTTTGAATGGCAACAATTGACGGGCAATTAGCTCTTCCATATTCTGTACGAATTTTTTTTACAACTTATGTATAACTTTCACCAAATTTAAAATAATTTTTAACAATAAATACTCGTTGTTCAATCATATGTCTCTCCATTTCAAATATCCGGAACGTTTCTACTTGTCATCCGTTAAATGACATATGGCATTCAGTACAAAAAACATAAATGGTGACAAATTTAAAAATTAATCTAAAAATGGAAAACAATAGAGAAAAATATTTTTAAAAAAATATTAAAAATATAAAAAATATCGAAAATATTAAAAATATGAAAACTGAAAAAATATAAAGAATATAAAAATATAAAACATATAAAAAAAGATAAAATATTTAAAAAATATTACCGCCCCATTACAATACATTTTACTTTGGTGATTATTACAATTTCTTGGTCCTCGCAATCGCTAGACGTAGCTCATGCTCCCCATCCAGTCGTTAATTCGTCATCTAAAGTGTCTGCAAACCATCGTAGAGAACGTCCCACAATAGTTTGGTTCCACCCAAGAAACTTTCGAGTTCTTACTAGCTGGACTGGTTGATCAACATGCATAAGAAAGGTTGTGTTTAATTCAGCCTCAGCTTGAACTAATATAATACTTTTCCTCTATATTCCGAGCTTTCCGCTGGAGGGGGCTAATACCGGAATATTGAAATAAAAGCATGGATTAGAGTTTGATTAGAACTGAACTGTTCATTTATTTTTTATCGTTTATATACAAATTTGATATTTACTTGTTGTTGTTTTTTACATTATATTTGATCATATATCGATTTCAATATTTTATAAAATCCAAAAGTGCAGAATTGTATGTAAAAAATTAATTATTTTATTCAATATTTTGCAAAACTGCATATTATGTTGTAGTTAAATGATCCTATTCATATTGAACATAGAGTTATGATTGCTTCACGTTTAATCCTCAGCTATTACCAGTCTGCTGAGATGGAAGCCAGCAGCACTGAAACCTTCATTATATCCGGACTGTCCTGCTGCAGTTGGCCACAAAGTAAGCACCTCGTGGTCCTTTGTTTTCTCTGTTTGAACTAATCCCAATCTTTAATAAGAAGTTTAAACACAAACGCATCATCCTGAGGTCCCAAATATCCTTCTCCCCAATGATTGGTTTAATAGTTTCTGTGTACATGGACTCTCCATTTCGACTAAATCACTTAGTTTACCAGGTTGCCTACGTGTAGATTACTAACTTAGTCTACTTTGGATTGTCTACACGCAGCATAGATAATAATTGTGTGTGGGGTAAATTATAAAATTAGTGTTGATTAACCTTGTGATTGTGTTGGATTTATCCGCCTTGTAATAAAAGGATCATCATAAAGAAATGAAAATGCGAGTTTTAACATTATTTCATAAGAAATCTCTTATCTGAATTTTGCCACATAATTTGGTTTGTTGAAAAGTGAGTTGCCAGACATTTCGATGGTAGAGCGGAGAGGATAAAAGTTTTCTTTATCGCCAGGTAAACCGTTCAATAATGCATCAAAGTAGTCAATGGAGTATTGTTGTCAAAAACAAATAACTGTTCTTGATTGGCCTGTTTTCTCCTCTGTTGCGCCAGAGTAATTTTATATGAATTCAGTTTAGTGTCATTTATCCAAGCCATGGCGTAATTTACATTTCAACAAACATTATTCCTAGTTGATTTAAAACTAAATGCTGAGTCAAGCAAAATTTTACCATAACTGAACCATTTTCTATTATTTTAATGCCCCAATAACCTTATTGTAAAAAAAACATTGCCTAAAATAATTTTTCTTTTACTACCGATTGTCTAAAAATTCGTTTCTTCAAAACGATTTTACAGTAACTGCTGAGTCTATGTACAAACAAAAAATCACTTGGAACGCTTTCTCCAACAAAATTTTTCAATACCTGCTGTTTCTATATACAGCGCCGTATGAAAATAAAACCCAAATGTAATAGAATAAAGTATAATGTAAGCCAATATTTGCCGGAGAAAATAATAATAAAACCTCCCTCTTAATTTTTGTGTACTAAGTTTCATTCGAGTATGAATAATAATACAATAATAATAATAAGAATACTGAAGTGAAAATTGTTTGTGTTTTTTTTTAAATCAATTTTTATTAACGAAAATCAATTGTAATGTATAAATTCCATTTGGTTTGATTTTAAGTACACACAATTTTTTGTAATAGTTCTAGAGCAAAAAATTTGTTTTCGAACGAATTTTATTAAACCGTTAATCAGACAAAAACTTTCTGTTCCACATTTCCACTGCAAATGTACAATTGTACAACCTCCCATTCCCCAAACAAAACCATAACAAAAATATTCTTAAATTTAAGATATGTATCTCTTCTATCCCTCCTAAAACAATTCTTTTTTTCTGGCGTTTGTTATTGTTATGGTTATTGTGATTATCATTTGGATTTCTCATTTGTAAGTTAAAAAAAGGAAACAAAAAAAGGAAAGATACGAGCACAATAATAATTCTCGAGAAAAATTTAATGACTTAAAAATTAAGAAAAATATTATTATCGGGTAATTTTCATTTGCAGAGCAAGTGATTTAAATATTAAAGCAGAGTTACCGAGAAAAATATTACGAGTTTACCCCGCCGCAAAGAATTTAAATGGGTGAATTTGATAAGATGAATATTTACGAAAATCCATTTATAGAATCAGAAAAGTGTGTTAAATTTTAATTTAAAACTTTATGTAGTGTGGTAAAACACTCATTGCTGAAAACGAACTATACAATATTATAAAGTCTCGCATGCATAAAATTTAATAGGGCCTTCGAGTGCTATCAATTATCACAATAAATACTACGTCTGTGCAAAATATTCAAAATAATAATAGCCAATTACTACACCAGCATTATTTTTTATTGAATTTTAATGGCATTTAAAAAAGCAGATCCGACGAGAAATGTAATTTATGTCTTTTTTTATTTTCATTTACGGTTATCCTAAAATCTTTCCGTCTAGGAAATTCAGAAAATGTCTTGAAATCGTCGAAAGCTAATTAAATTAAATTCATTAAGAGTTATCCTACGAGTAAAGGAATTCTTAATATCCTGAATTAATAAAAAAAAGGTGAAGACAACAACAAAACAAAAAGATGTAAAGAGAACAAAGCAATATGACGAGAATATTAAAGTTGAGGTAGATCCTGGAAACACAGTTATTTTTTGGAATTTAATCATTTGCCTGTGTAGGAAGTATCATAGCGCAACTATTATAGAAAGCCATCGAATAATGGTTTGAATTATTTTGTTACTTGGTTATTTTATCATTTAGTGATCAGTTTTGGGTATCTGCAATGTCTGTACATGTCCCAATTTCTGTCCGACTAAAATTATTTATTACAGAGAACATATAAACATTAATATTAACCATACCTTTGGTAGTCTCGTTAATATTTGACTTTGAGTGTTGTGCACAATTCTCCCCTTTCACACAAAATCTAGCAACTCGTGTTATCTAGTTTGTGTGAAATTAAAGCTTTACATTTCATATTTTGTGCGGGTGTAATATTTAATTTTCTTACATTAATTTTAAAATATTTAACTTTTAAATGTTATCATTCGTTTTCCATAGAAGATACTAATAGTAAAATTAAATATAGTTAGAGTTAATGACAAAAAATTTGCATACGAAAATTTGTACCTATTTCACACAGAACCTAGTGTCTTTCAATTTACTTTGTTCTGTTTAAAATGTAAGTGTTAGATAATAAAGAATAAAAAGTCCGACGAATGAAATAAATATCTGATAAAACAAAATAACTTTTTATTCAGTTAACACAAAGCGTTACACACAGATTTTTCTTTAATGATTGACAAGGAGGAAGTGTAGTAAAAATACAAAATCAAGTTACATATCACTGAAAAATCAAACCAGTTATCGGTATAACTTAAATTAACTTTATCGCCATCTATTGACAATAATACTTAATTAAATTGTAAATAATTAATTCGTGATTCCTATATGGTTTCATTGTGGTGCAATCTCCGTGATGTCTTGTTATTGTGAGAATCAATGAGATTCACTCAAAAATAATATGGAACCAATGAGAAGTTTGCTCAGAAAAACCTACTGAGCAAATCTACATTGGAACGAAACATGCTTCGTTTGATAGGTTAAACCCGAACGAGTGATTCCTATATGGTTTCATTGTGGTGCAATCTCCATGATGTCTTGTTATTGTGAGCATAAATTGGATTCACTCAAAAATCATAAGGAGCCAATAAGAAGTTTGCTCAGAAAAACGTACTGGGCCAATCTACTTTGGAACAAAACATGCATCGTTTGCTAAACTGAACCCGTAGGAGTGATTCCTATATGGTTTCATTGTGGTGCAAACTCCGTGATGTCTTGTTATTGTGAGAATAAATGAGATTCACTCAAAAATAATAAGGAGTCAATGAGAAGTTTTCTCAGAAAAACGTACTGAGCAAATCTACATTGGAACGAAACATGCTTCGTTTGATAGGTTAAGCCCGAACGAGTGATTCATATATGGTTCATTGTGGTGCAATCTCCGTGTTGTCTTGTTATTGTGAGCATAAATGAGATTCACTCAAAAATCATAAGGAGCCAATAAGAAGTTTGCTCAGAAAAACGTACTGGGCCAATCTACTTTGGAACAAAACATGCATCGTTTCAGTGATTGATTTATTGTGAGAATAAATGAGATTCACTCAAAAATAATAAGGAACCAATGAGAAGTTTGCTCAAAAAACGTACTGGGCCAATCTACATTGGAACGAAATATGTTTCGTTTGATAGGTTAAACCCGTAGAAGTGATTCCTATATGGTTTCATTGTGGTGCAACCTCAGTGATGTCTTGTTATTGTGAGAATAAATGAGAGTCACTCAAAAATCATAAAGAGCCAATCAGAAGTTTGCTCAAAAAAACGTATTGAGCCAATCCATATTGGAACGAAACATGTTTCGTTTGATAGGTTAAACCCGTAGAAGTGATTCCTATATGGTTTCATTGTGGTGCAACCTCAGTGATGTCTTGTTATTGTGAGAATAAATGAGAGTCACTCAAAAATCATAAGGAGCCAATAAGAAGTTTGCTCAGAAAAACGTACTGGGCCAATCTACATTGGAACAAAACATGCATCGTTTCAGTGATTGATTTATTGTGAGAATAAATGAGATTCACTCAAAAATAATAAGGAACCAATGAGAAGTTTGCTCAAAAAACGTACTGGGCCAATCTACATTGGAACGAAATATGTTTCGTTTGATAGGTTAAACCCGTAGAAGTGATTCCTATATGGTTTCATTGTGGTGCAACCTCAGTGATGTCTTGTTATTGTGAGAATAAATGAGAGTCACTCAAAAATCATAAGGAGCCAATCAGAAGTGTGCTCAAAAAAACGTATTGAGCCAATCCATATTGGAACGAAACATGTTTCGTTTGATAGGTTAAACCCGTAGAAGTGATTATGAATAAATGAGACTCACTCAAAAATAAAAAATCTGATGGCTGTTTTACTTAAAAAAGTGTAAGTGGATTGTGATATGATTCCCCTTTATTTGATAAGTCAGGCTCTTAAAAACAACTTATATTATATCATTGATTTTTGGTGTAGTCTCCGTGATGTCTTGTCATTTGCCAGAATTGGATACACTGAAGATGAAAAGGGTCCGGTTATAGTTTTACTTAAAAATCATTTCTGAGCAATGTGGTAGTTTTCTTCAAAACACATCTGTATACATTCGCGTCTTAGTATTAAAATAATTAATTTATTAAATGTTATTATATTTTAAAATTTATGAACTTTAATTTTTCACTCAAAATTCCTATAAGAAATATTTTAACAGGTTATTTCCAATACATGCTTATTTTTATTAATTGGTAAAAACTTCACCCTCATGACATTCGACGGTCCTCTTTTTTATGCAAACTTTGGTGAAATTATATTGTACGTCAATATAATATACGTCAGTGTGCCGACCGGTTGGTTAAACCTTCCCGAAAATTTAGTGCTAGGCAGCTTTGGTTGTCTTCATACATCACGCAATTGGATTTACGACCTCTATTTTAAAACTACGCATAAGAGCAGCTCCAACTTATAACTGACCCAAAAGCCATAAAAATGTAACCGCTGTCAGATTTCCTATCTGATCGATCTTCGGCCCAATTTGCGTCTGCGTATCCAATTAGCTTTACATTGTCAGTCCCATTTAAAATGGACTTCAATTTTATGGTGCCTTTCAAATATTTTACCACCCGCTTCAATTCATCCCAATCTTCTTTAGTTGGATTCATTGTTTTTTGAGCTAATATTGCAACACTTGTTGCTATATCAGGATATGTATTAATCGATACAAAGAAAAGACATCCCATAAGTCTTTGATATTCAATATTATTTAACAATAATTGAGATGATGGACCCTTTGGACCTTCAACGGTATTTTCGAACATTTCGCGTTTTCCCAACCAAATCGTTTGATAATTTCATTTATGTAAGATGTTTGACTTACTTGATAGACATTATCCATAATTTCCACCTCAATTCCGATGTAACATTTGATTTGTCCTAATCTGTCAACTTGGAAATTTCTATTGAGATTTTTTGGACTTCTTTGATTTCGTTGATTTGCTTACTGGCTACTATTACGTCATCAACGTAAATAATCATATAACAACTGCCACTTTCATTATGTCTAGTGAATAAACATGGATCTTTGCACGAAACCAGTTTCGACCATAACTTTATTGAGCGACAAATTCCATACACTTGCTGATTGTTTTAATCCGATTGCTGATTGTTTTAATTAATACTGTGATGTACCAATAACTTCTCTCTGCTAACGATCGTCAACTACAAACGGAATGTGGTTTGTCGTACCACTGGTGCAAATACTTTGTCGTAGTCAACACCAAACCGCTGCGAAAAACCTTGGACAACTAATCGAGATTTGTTTCGTACAACGCTGCTATCCGCATTCGATTTCAATTTCAAAAACCCATCTACATCTGACTGTTTTTCGATCAGCTGATAATTTGACAATCTCCCAGGTGCCATTTGATTTGTGTGCATTTATTTCGTCGTTCATTGCTTGTAGCCATTCGTTAATTGTTTTTAATTCAGAAAAAATAGTACTAAGAATAAAATCTAAGTAACTTACCACGTTCATTCGGATTACTGCTTCCCCAAATTGTGTGATGTGAATTTGCATGACTTCCTTCAATGAGTTTCTTAAAACGACAGGTGGGATATCTTCCACATCATGTGGCAGGTAAGCTGATATTTAGAGATTTTGACCATCCATCTTAATGAATTTTGCCTACCTCCTTTGCGTAGAGCAGCATTTATATTTAGTAGTCTTAAGTCCAAGTACCCGGACCCAAGGTTCTTGGACTAGGACAATGTCTATCTTTTCTTCTCTTAGTTTGATCAAGAGCAAAAAATAATAACATCCAATTCCAAATCAGTACTGGAGAAATATTTGATATTGGCAACATCGAATCTGTTAATAATAATAATTGCAAAATAAAATTATGGACTCTGATAGTACCTGCGACCGTTATGATGTTAACACTTGGTGGTTACAACCTTAACCACTCGACCACCTATTGTTATATCTGTGTAGAGTAGAATTCATAACGCTACTCCCACTTTAAATATGTTTGTCCTGAACAGAATCCTTTTATAGACTCTTGAGGTTTCCTTGTGTCCGATACACATTATCGTTAATCCTCTTACAATTTTGTATGTGAGATACTCCTTTTCGCTTTGTATACAACCTCACCAATTCACCTCGCTTCTACCGTCGCCATGTTGCGTCTCCGATTTATACTTGGCGCTCGTGCTGTTGGCCTCTTCTGCGGATCGTTATTATTCGTGATAGAACTTCTACGTTGCATTTACGGCCTCGTCATATACCAACGCTTCTCCTTCTCAACTACAATGCACACCACCTTAATAGAACCCCCCGTCGCGGCCTTTAATTAATCGTACTAGAATCTTTTGCTAGACTATACCCAATGATCTACCCTCTTCTTGGTGAACCACGATTTGTTCGTGAACTGAGCGTTTGACTTTGGTCTTGGTTATTTCTTGAACTTTTATAGTTTTTCGTATTTACACTCTCCTCCCTCCCGCCAGTTTTCACTTTGCCTATATCGGGGAGCAGGCTGTCTCGCTAAATGATAATTCCGTCATTGTTTACAAAAAATTCTCAAGAGGAGTCTCACTGTCAAATGTCAGATGCTTTAAAGTTCCTCTTGAGCTTCCGGAAACAGCATATCTTGTAATCTGTGACCTTCCTTATCAGTGTGCAAGGTATGTTTGTTTCAAAATAGACCTCCACTTCTTTAGTTTTCTATTCAAGCTACTGCTTGATATATTCTTCAAATTCCTTAAACTGGCTATCGACTCCTTTCACGGGACTATATCTGATCTTTAAGCTCTTTAATTTGAAAATCATAGGTATTCGGAGTTTGGTTGAGTTTTTCGTTCTGTACATTTTGCTGTTCATACAGTTCGGCAAACCGACTCCTTTGCTCTTCCAATTTTGTACTTCATATCATTCGCGGATTGGGTTGCTCGGCAGTATACGATTGCAGAAAAAATTGTTCCTTTTACTTCACGCACCGATACGATTTTCTCACTTTCAACAGTTTTTGGTTACAGCTTTTATTTCACACTGTTCTCTTTTACTACTTGTTTGGTACTGTTCGCAATTGTAAATTATTTGTATGTACTTGTACTCGCGAACTTTCTAAGTTATCAATTTCCCTGTTTTGGTGATTAACGTGGTTGTTAATTCCAGTATATTCCATGATGAGTATCGCCACCGTTTACAATAGCTTTCGTTAATTCGATGTTTTCTCCCACATGGAGTGGTTTTCTAACATTCAATTCCTAATATGTATAAGAGGAATCTTTGATGCGATAAAATCGAAGCCCACGGTTGTGAATATTTTCCTTAACTTCCGAGTTATTCCTAAAAAACAACAACAACTTAAAATTTCAGAGTATAAGTAAAACAGCGAACTAACGAATAAATTCCAAACTACATATTAAAAAATTATAAAATTTTATTAATGAATTCGCAATATTTGAGGTGCAGTAGAATTAAAAGTTAAAAATGTATCACAAAACAACTACAAAATTTCTGTAATCAGTTAAAACTACGCTTTTAGGACGAGCGTGAAGTTATTAACAAATAACAAATATATCATTGTATTAGTGCTACACTGTTAATTTTGAGTGAAAATTGTTGAGTGGTTTAAAAGTTTGTTATAATATGCTATCAAGTCAATAAAATAGTTGATAAAGTGATAAAAGCTAATAGGCCCACACGCCATATTATATAACGTCCTCCCGATTTCTGAATTTTTAAATACTCGTAATTATGTGTTACATGAAGATTTTACTGTTTGAGTAGCTTATATTTCGAATAATGCCATAAGCGCCATGAGAATTCTTCTAAGACGTCATCAAGAGGTTACAAGGTTACAATAGCCCCATGTACTAAGTAATAAACTGTCCATGTGTCATGTCCCAGCGGTCTCCCCAGTTTTTAATTTTTTATTTAATTTGTATGGCATACCGATTTCACCTGTTTGAGTAGTTTATATGTCGACTAAGGTTATGAGGAACACAGGGATTCTGCTAAGACGTCATCAGCAGATTACAAGAGGCCCATGTACTAAGTAATAAACTGTATATATACCATTTTCCAGCGGTCTCCCCAATTTCCAATTTTTTATTTAATTTGTATGGCATAACGATTTCACTTGTTTGATTAATTTATATGTCGACTAAGATTGTCCTAATGACGCCTTAGAAGAATCACTGTGATCCTCATAATTACATATTACATGATGATGACAAAACACATTTTCTGAAACAATAACGTTTTTATGTTTTATAAGTAATATTTCTTTTCGAGCAACGTAATAAACGAATAAAAAAACATAAATTTATGTTCTTATTTACACTAACACATGCATAATTATCTAGGAATTGGAAATACTTCACATTTCTCCTGTCACGCGTGAAGTTTTCCCTAAAAAAATTCCTAAAATATTTTTTTTTATTTTAGAAAATACTTCACGTGTATTCGAAGCCTACCTGTTAGAATAATAACCGAACAATTAAAATTATGAACTTTAACTGAACTCGACCGCGTGACCGTTGGGATGATAACAGTAAATCATGAAACAGACAACCAACTTCTATCATTTGACCCTGCCTTAATTTTGTAAAAGAAAGTCGAACAATGTTTGAATAAATTTCGAAGGGCACATTGTACAATGTACTGAAGAACTGTTTATACACACTCGAGTATTTCACACTGCATCTGCACAAAGCTTGAAATAAATTTCCTTTTCTCATTTCTATTGTATAATAAAGTACAAAGTAGACTTTTGTTATAACAAAAAGCTTTTTACTAAGAAAAAGTAGAAAGTATTTTTATTGTACGTACATATTTTCTACAAAAGAATAACGTCTATTGTGTTACATCAGATATTTGCAAACTATGGGCTAAGTTTATCAATTTTGTGGAAAACAACTGAACACTAAAATGCAACTATGTTTGCCTAATCGTGAACACGTATAAAACATACAATATTACAAACATCGTAAAACGAATTTATTATCTGAACGTTTTCAATTATCTGTAATCATGAGGAAAAAACCTAGCTTCATTCTGCCATAAACCAATTCCTCTATTGATTTTATATACAAGTTGCACATAAACCATTCTAATTCTATTGTTTTCGATAATATGTATTGACATTGTTTTTTTTTCTAAATATTTTCAGCACAAATGAATTTGCAGAATCAACACTTCACCATAAACAAATAACACCATTGTAAAATCATACTGAATTTAAAAACAAAAGAAGCAATTACTGTTTTAACAACTGAACACCAAAATAAAACAAAACAACACTAGAAAAAATATTTTGTGCCGCCCAAATCAACCAAACCCAATAAACAACATAGTGCGAAATTGTTACCAATTTGAAAAATGAGAATAGTCGACAATTAATTGTGATTACAAGTAAATATGGCAATAAATAAAAAAAATGGATAATAAAATAATTTTTTTAAAAAATTACAACACAAATAAAAATCTAATCCTTTTTATAATTTTCGTAATAATGAATTATAATTTTAATATAACGAATGCAGATTGTCCAAAAGTTTGCGACTGCAAATGGAAAAATGGCAAGGAGACGGTACTGTGTACCAATGTTAATTTAACCATAATTCCACACAATTTAGATCCTAGTACACAAGTGCTTGATCTCACCGGAAACGAAATAACAAAAATATTACATGATGCGTTTCTAAAAGTTGGTCTCATCAATTTACAAAAAGTATTTTTACAACGTTGCAAACTAAAACTGATCGATCGGTACGCATTTCGTAAAATTAAAAATTTAATCGAATTAGACTTAAGTTATAACGCATTAAACTTTATCCCATCGCAAATTTTTAATTCAATTACGGAATTACGGGAGCTCAAGCTGAGCGGCAATCCAATACAAAAAATAACAAATGATGCGTTTAGCAGTTTACCGCAGCTGTTGCGATTAGAATTATCAAATTGTAAAATAAATTTTATCGATCGGTACTCGTTTAGGGGTATTGAACATACGCTCGAATGGTTAAAATTGGATGGTAATAAAATAATGGATGTCCAATCGCCGGTCACAATAACATCGTTAGAAAATCTAAATGGAATTGAGCTAACGAAAAATCCTTGGAATTGTTCATGTACGATAAAACCGATCGCTGAATATCTGATCAAGTATAAAATATCCCAATCGGTATCACCCGTGTGTCGATATCCCGCACGATTATTAAATCGTTCGTGGGATCGTTTAACGCTCGACGAATTCGCATGCATGCCACTAATCACAACTAACTATTACGATGATCATAGTGATCGGACGGATCACAAACCGATAATCGAATACGAAAACTCGAATATCACGTTGATTTGCTATTTTAATGATATCATCGATAAACTGAACATTAAATGGAAAATAAGTAATAAATTTATAAATATCAATAGTAATTCAAATTTAATAACAAATAAAAAGTATAATATAATTTTTTTAAATAATCAAACCCAACTAACAATACATAATTTAGAGCGGCATGACAACGGTCTATATTCATGTCATATCGAAAATAAAGCGGGAAAAGCGGACGCCATCTTTAATTTAGATATTTTATATCAAAAATCAATTTTTAATTATGTCAATTTATATAAAATTATAATATTTATAATATTTTTTATATTTCTAATATTTGTAATATTTATAACATTTGTAATAAGCATAATATTATACCGACGGAAAAAACAAATAATTACCAAAGATTATAATAGTAGTAAACGGGGTGGCGGCATCGATCCGTCGACCCAGTCAAATATGACACTAAACAGTGATATAACGAAATCAAATGGTCGACATGATAGTAACAATGTGAATCATGATTACGAGAAGCTGGATCATTTTAATATACCGTTCAGTAAACTTAATATAAATAATAAAATTTCGACGTCGATTTTATTAACAAATAGTTATAACGATGCGACTGGTAGTTGGAATAATAATTCGAGTAGTAATTTAAATAAAATCGAAGATTTACCATTAAGACAATATCGCGAATATAAACATATTCCAAGCAATGATCATAGTGATAATGATGATGAGGACGACGATGATAACGATAGTAACAATAACTATAATGATAATGAAACTATGCTCCAGGAAAGTGGCGATATAGATAGTATAAGTTTTAATGAAATGAGTAGTGGGAAGCGGAAAACTTCGATCATGAATAATTTTAAAAAGTGTAAAAATCGTGGTAGGGATGGAGATAATGACAAGGAGATATCAGTAACGATTGGTAATAATAGCCGGAAACGTGGAACTAATACAAAACGGTAAGTAGTGACTACTACAAATTTTTCTATTTGTTATTCCACGTAGTTAGTAAAAATTTATAAATATTACGATAACATGAATTTGTGTCACCGCAATAATTAATTTACCACACCTAATATTTATATTCTGCTTTTAACTTCCATAAAGATAGCACTGAATTGAGCTAATTTTGTTAAAACCTTAATTGGGTCTAATTGGCCTCTTAGTGCGAGTAATTGATCGGCAACGGGAATTTTATTAAATTGTTTTAAAAAATTTCAACGTCATCATAAAATTTATAACCCCAAGTAAGGGAAACAAATAGCTTATGTAAGTTCAAGTAAATAATAAACAATTTAAGCGCTTACAACCTTGGATATCTATTCCTTTGCTGAAGGAGATTAATATAAAGAACTCAGTACGTAAAAAACTTAAAAAACAACCATCGAATGTTAAGCTCCAAAAATATTATAATAAACTTTGTACTAAAGTAAAAATCGACATTGCACTAACACGAGACAAATATTTCTTTATCGAGCTTGGGAAAAGTTTAGGGAATATTAGACGTGAGTGGAAAGCAGTCAGTTGATAGTAATGGAAATGTGATAGACAATGTAACCGATACGGCTAATCAATTTAATAATTATTTTGCTCATTGCACTATTAATTCTCTACCACTAGCTCACTATAAACCATGTTTGTGTGATAGTTACGACCTTTTAAATTCTGAAACCAATGAAACAAAAAGCTTTTATTTTGAGCCTTTCACAGGACCCTAGATAATAAAAATTCAAACGGTTATGAAGTTTGTTCCAAAAAAATCCCGTTACAGAACATGTTTAGTAATTACACTGTTAAACCAAAATTTTGGCGATATAACTATATTATAGCAGAAATGAAAATAATCGTCATATTTTTTAATTTTGCGGAAACGGTGTAGCAGAAAAAAGAGTAAGAAATGATATTGAGAAAACCAAATAAAACACATTAAGTTATTTAATTGAGTTCAATAAATTAATTTAAAACTATATAGAATTAATTTAAACATTATATTTAAACTAAACATTATTTACTATAGTGATATTTAATTTATTTTTTTAAATGAACTAAAAATGAAACATGAAAAAGTAAACAAAAAGAATTCTTGTAGGAATGCAAAGTAAAACTCAGAAGAAGAGCTGAGTGGCTTTAGTGGATTTCATTGATATAAAAAATTTAGAAAATAAGTCGTAGTCTGTCGGAAAATTCGACTATGTTGAAATGATAGCCTGAAGATATCAGTCAAGCGCCCTTTCCAAACGGAAAGTCGTGATATTATTTTTCGATCTTGTAATTCAAATTGATTTTATTGGTTTGAGTAGTTTTAGTTTATGATAAATTCTGGATATCGTAGAGTTTGTCGGAAAATTCTACCATGTGCAAATGTTAGCTTTAGGTTGACACAATCAAATAAATCAAGATCCATTTCTATATCTAGGGAATAGGTATCATATTTCGTTCTCGCAAATCAAATCGATTTTATGAGTTTGAGTAGTTTTAGTTTATGATAAATTCTGGATATCGTAGAGTTTGTCGGAAAATTCCAGTATGTGCAAATGATAGCTTTAAGCTGACGCAATCAAATAAACCAAGAGCGATTTCCAGATCTAGGGGATAGGTATCTATTTATTTATTTAAAGAAATCTATTCTTTGATTTACATGTATGATTTCAGAATTTAATTTAAAGCAAAAATATTAAAAAATAAAAATAAAATAAAGAAAATTAAAACACAGAAATGTATAAATCAAATCTTGATTTAACAATTAAAAATTTAAAAAATAATTCTTAAGTATATTTTTGAACTTGTCCTTTGATAAATTAAAATCAAATAGGTCGTCGACGATGTTAAACGATTTAGACGACTTATTAATGGGGTTATTTTCTCCATAGTTTGTGGAATGGTGTTCTAGTGCTAAAAATGCATGGTTTCGAAATGTTCTGCAAGGCACATGAATTGATATGTTTTCCAAAATGTATGCTGAATCAATGTGACCAAGCAAAACGTTACCAATAAAAGCCGCACCTAAGAGAAGTCGTCTATTTTCTAGCGTGCATATTTTGTAATCCGTGCATCTTGTTGAGTATGGGGATAACCGAGCCACATTTTCATGGAATGGTAAATTGTGGTCGTAATCCGAGTCACTTTTTTTAACAAAAAAATCATAAACTTCTTTTGAATGCTTTCAATTCTTTTAATGTGTACAGTATAGTGTGGATTCCAGACCGGTACAGCGTATTCCAGTTGAGATCGAACGTAAGCGAAATAGAGTGAACATAAGGTTTGAATATCTTTAAATTCACCTGTCCACCTTTTAACAAATTCAAACATGGCAATAGCTCTCGCAATACAATTTTCAATATGCCTAATGAAACTAGCATTCTCGACAAATGTAACACCTAGATCTATGATCTTATTAACTCTTTGCAATACTTCGTTGTTGAGTTTGTAGGAAGTAATTAGCGGATTTCTCTTACGATGGAAAGACATGATCTTGCATTTCTTAATATTTAAGTAAAGCGAGTTTCGATCACACTACTCACTTAATCTATCGATGTCCTCTTAAAGTTTTTCGTATCTAGCATTCCATTAACAGTTCGAAAAATTTTCACGTCATCCACGGCCCGATGTGAGATCCTTGGGGAACGCCAGACGTAACTTTAATAACGTTTGATTTCTCATTTCCCATTATTACAAATTGTCGCCGGTTTGATTGATAGGACTTGAACCAATTTATGTAATCGAGTGAAAACCCAAATGCGAATAAACTCCGGAGTGCTTTTTGATGGCAGATGGAATCAAATGCTTTACTGAAATCCGTGTACGCTACATCAACTTGATGATGGTTTTCTATCTCATAAATTATTTTACTGGTGAATTCAACCAGATTAGTTGATGTGGATCGGCCAGGCATAAACCCATGCTGGTTTTTTGATATATGACGTGCAATTGTGGATTTAAAGTTGTTTGAATTAGTTTCATATTCAAACAATTTTGGAATTGATGATGTAGTTGATATTCCTCTGTAGCATGTAACGTCATCTCATTTGCCCGATTTAAAAATTGGTGTAATTTTTGAAATTTTCCATTTTTCGGGAAACACCCCGGTGCTCAAGGAGTGGTTGAATAGGTAACATAATGGAATAATCATTTATCGTTCTCGCAAATCAAACCGGTTTTATTGGTTTGAGTAGTTTTAGTTTATGATAAATTCTGGATATCATAGAGTTTGTCGAAAAATTCCACCATGTACAAATGTTAGCTTTAGGTTGACACAATCAAATAAATCAAGAGTCACTTCCATATCTAGGGGATAGGTATCATTTATCGTTCTCGCAAATCAAATCGATTTGATTGGTTTGAATAGTTTAAGTTTATGATAAAATTTCCATTTTTATGGAAAGATCCGTTAACTCACTTGATTGTCTTGTCTCTCTTCTGGATGTCGTCTTATCGTCTAATTTCCACATAGTGGCATTTAGAGGTATTGAAATGTTATCTTCTGTGAAACTACTTAAAAATGAGAATTTCCCGGCTATTATGAAGAATGTAAAATAAACTCTTTTGAGTTTATTTCCTTGTTTTTACTCAAAATTCTTATAACATTTTTTTAACAATGTATTTACTAATACTTGTTTATTTTTGTTATTTGGGACATACTTCCCTGCCATTCTCGGTTACATTTTACATACACGAAAGAGAGAGAAATAAATTATAGTCGTTCAGTCCGACCAAAATGATAACAATTATCATGATATTTTTTGTGACTCTAACTTCACTCCGTATAATTTTATGTGAAACCCGACTGAACAACATGCTGTATAAGATAGCGGAAATTTAGCAGAGGAAAATAAGAGATGATGCTACTCGCCACAAGTGGCAGCACCACCATAAAAGAGAATTTATTTTGTTATATTACCAGCGGAAATTTTTTATTCATTTTGTATCTCTATTTTCACTAAATAAAACATGCTAGCAGAAAAAAAATTAAAAGTGATCCTTAAAACGACAAATTGATAGATTTCCGAAGTAAAGGAACTCGGTAAATGAAATCCTGAAATTTAACAATATTCTTCTTATATAATAACTATAAGCCATTTCTTAACGAATGTCGATGAAATTTGGATAATAGTACTATTATCTATTTTATTTATTTTCAGTTTCTGGCCAATATCGCAAAAACTTCCACTATTAATAAATACTTTCGGTTGTATTTCTAATGGCTTAGGTCATACTGGGACGACAAGGAAAATTTGGGGAATATTTATGGATTAGAATTTTCACTATATTTTTTTGATTTTCTGCGGCCATGTAAGTTGTTTTCAGTTTTTGGTCAATATCGCAAAAACTCCCACTATTAATAAATACTTTCGGTTGTTTTTCTAATAGCTTAGTCTATCCTGAGACTACGAGGAAATTTTGGGGAAAATGTATGGATTAGAATTTTCACTAGTTTTTTGATTTTCTGCGGCCATGTAAGTTGTTTTCAGTTTTTGGCCAATATCTCAAAAACTTTCACTAGTAACCAATAGTTTCGGTTGTTTTTCTAATAGCTTAGATCGTACTGAGACTGCAAGGAAAATTTGGGGAAAATTTATGGATTAGAATTTTCACTATAATTTTTTGGTTTTCTGCGGCGATATATGTATGTTATTTTCAGTTTTGGCCAATATCTCAAAAACTTCCGCTTTTAATTATATATATATTAGAGAATTAAATATTATCTTTTGTGATGGTGCTGCCACTTGCGGCGAGTAGCGAAATCTCTTATTTTCCGCTGACAAATGCCCGCTATATTATACAGCATCTGAACAACCATATCGAAAAAATAATTATAAATTGATTCTGTACGTTAAAACATTAGTGACGCTGTCGTAACAAAAATTTACTATTTACTAATAGCTAACTGTCTCACAATAGTTTAATTCTTCACATCTCTTCTTAGCTAATAAAACCAACCCGGGCAATATATTGTAATTCACGTTAGCAGATGATTGTGCTAAAAACTTTCACAAGTAGTTTTTAGGTGGCATTTATATATGTAAAGGCAATCAACGTAATTAATATGCATATAACATAAAATCTAAGGATTAACGATCGTCTTCTCGCCCAATTCGTTAATACACGAATAATGGTAATCACACAACGTCACCCAATCAATAATTCAGAGGAAATGAAACAGAGGAATAAACATTTTAATTATTGATTTTATCCAAAAGACAGCTTCAAAGTTCGTAAAAATTTTCACGATTTCGTTTGCTTTTAATTTATTGCTGCTTAATACGAAAATATAATATTAAACTTGAGTAAACTGTCCATGTAAATTCATAACGAAAAACATTAGAAATAAAATGTTCACAAATTTTGACAGCCAGAATCAAAAATATTCTTGTTGTTTTGTGATAAATGAGTGGGTTTTATGGCAAAAGCTGATAAAAATATCGTGATATTTTTTATCATTTTTGCTCGACTGAACACTAGGAGTATAAAATAATAAGGTATCGTGCGAATTACGCAAATTATACCATAATATAAAATTGCAAAGGTTATGTAATAATAATACATGTAGTTTTATATAATAGAAATAATTTATGTTATGTTAATTACATTATTTAAAGTTATAAATATTTTAGAATCTAATTTATTCTAATTCAAACATACACCCCTGCCTTTGAAGATGCGTATGCCGATTTTGTATTTTTTCCACACTTGTAGATTCTGATTGAATTTGCTTGTGTTAGTGAATGGAGTACACTGTTATGAATTTACAAATAAGATAAGAGTACTAAATCAAACCATTTCATCATTCTCATTTAATTTTAACAAAGTAAATATTTAAATAAGAGATATAAATTAATAAAACATGTATTGATGAAGTTTATGAATTATTTTACACAAATAAGTTTTCAAAGTTGCAAACCTTTTAATTTATAGTCAAAACTACAACCATTTTAGTAAAATAATTAACAAATATTCTCATCCGAATTCTGATTAGATTTATTATTTCTTTTCTACTTTAACATTTTCGTTCAAAATCATAAGAGAAACATAAAAATTCGCAACAAATTTGCTATCCTGGTAGAAAATTTCAGTTCGACTGAATGGACAAACAATTTGGCAATATATTAGAAGTGTTCACGGCTCAATCAAAATCTCTGGGAAGGCGTGTTAATGGCCGTTTACCATTTTCGTCCAAACACTGCTGACCTGTTTAGAAAGTTGCAATCCCTGGCTGGATGAGCAATTTAGCAGCCAATTAGAAGTGCTCACAGAACCCGAGTCTAAATTTCTGGTAAGGTTAGTGGCCGTTTACCATTTCCATCCAAATTCTAAATAAAAATCCAAAAATTCGCTGCAAATTTGCTGACCTGGTTGGGAAGTGGGAATCAAGCTAGCTGGATGAGTAATCTAGCAATCTATTTTAGGTGTTTACGGAACCTGAGTCCAAATCTCTGGAAAGGTGAGTTAGCGGTCGGTTACAATATTCGTCCAAACGCTAAATATATAAATTCAAAAATTCGTAGCAAATTTTCTGACTTGGGTGGGAAATGGCAATCAGGTCGTCCAGAGGAACAATTTAGCAACCTATTAGAAGTGCTCACTAAACTTGAGTTCAAATCTCTGGGAAGGCGTGTTGTCGTACGTTTAACATTTTCGTTCAAACTTTAAATATTAATTCAAAAGTTCGTTGCAAATTTGCTGATCTGGTTGAGAAGTGACAATGAGGTTGGATGAATGAGCAATTCAACAACCTAATAGAAGTGTTCACGGAACCTTAGTCCAAATCCCTGGGAAGGCGTGTTGATGGTCGTTTACTATTTTCATCCAAACTCTAATTATAAATTCAAAAATTCGTCTGATCTGGTTGGGAAGTGGTAATCAGGTTGGCCGGATGAGCAATTTAACAATCTATTAGAAGTGAGTCCAAATCTCTGGAACGGCGTGTTAATGGTCGTTTACCATTTTCGTCCAAACTCTAAATATAAATTCACAAAATCCGTTGCAAATTTGCTGATCTGGTTGGGAAGTGACAATCAGGCTGGCTGAATGAGCAATTTAGCAACCTATTAGAAGTGCTCCCGGAACCTGAGTCCCAATATCTAGAACGGCGTTTTAATGGCCGTTTACCATTTTCGCCCAAACTTTAATTAAAAATTCAAAAACTCGTAGCGAATTTGCTGATATGGAGGATGAGCAATTTAGCAACCTATTTGAGGTGCTTACGTAACTTGAGTCCAAATCTTTGGGAAGGTGAGTTAATGGCCGTTTACTATATTCGACCAAACGCTAACTATAAATCCGTAAAACAGTTGCAAATTTACTGACCCGGTTAGAAGGTGGCAATCATGCCGGCTAGATGAGCAATTTAGCAGCCTACTATAAGTGCCCACAAAACGTGAGTCCAAATCTCTGGAAAAGCGTGTTAAGACCGTTTACCATTTTCGTTCAAACTATAATATAAATCCAAAAATTATTTGCTAACTTGTTTGGGAAGTGGTAATCAGGTTGGCCGGATGGTTGCTAAATTACTAATTAGAAGTGTCCACGGTATCTGAGCCCAAATCTCTGAGAAGGCGTGTTACTGGCCGTTTACCATTTTCATCCAAACTCTAAATAAAAATTCACAAATTCGTTACAAATTTGCTGACCTGGTTGGGAAGTGACAATCAGGCTGGCTGAATGAGCAATTTAGCAACCTATTAGAAGTGCCCACGGAGCCTGAGTCCAGATCGCTTTTCGCTCAAACTCACAATTGACTTACAATAATTTGAAGGAAATTTGCAGGGAGGAGCAATTTAACAACATTTTAAAGTTATTTCAGTTGCTAGCAGCACATTTTCGATTAAGGCGTTTTCTAACAATCGAATATTTAATTATATATATTTACAATAAACATTTTTATTGTAATTTAAATACTAATTCGTATTCCCAGATGAATTCTGATAAGAAAATAAAATAAATTATGTACAGAAATCAATCGAAATGATTTAGTACATTAAAATATTTAGTACGAAACGTTGATCTTTTTTCCGCTAGATTGTCACTTCCCAACAAGGTCAGCAAATTTGCAACGAATTTTAGAATATCCATTTAGAGTTTGAACCAAAATGGTAAACGACCAATAACTCGCCTTCCCAAAGATTTGAACTCAGGTTCAGTGACCACTTCCAAAAAGGCTGCTAAATTTCTCATTCGGTCAGGGATTGCAACTTCCCAACCATATCAGCAAATGTGCACCAAATTTTTGAATTTATATTTAGAGTTTGGACGAAAATGGTAAACGGCAACTAACAGGCCTTCCCAGAGATTTGGACTAAGGTTCCGTGAACACTTCTATTAGGTTGTTGAATTGTTCATCCATCCAACCTCATTGCATTTTCCCAACCAGATCAGTAAATTTGCAACGAAGTTTTGAATTTATATTTAGAGTTTGGACGAAAATGGTTAACGGCTATTAAAACGCCGTTCTAGAGATTGGGACTCAGGTTCCGGGAACACTGCTAATAGGTTGCTAAATAGCTCATACGGCCAGTCTAATTGCCACTTCCCAACCAGATCAGCAAATTTTCAACAAATTTTTGAATATCCATTTAGAGGTTGAACAAAAATGGTAAACGGCCAATAACTCGTTTTCCCAAAGATTTGGACTCAGGTTCAGTGACCACTTGAAACAGGCTGAGATACATGAGATGCATGAGATACATGAGATGAGATACATGAAACAAACTAAATATTGTAATATTAATTAAATAATATATTTAAACAAATAAAGTTATTAGTGGAGAAAAAAAATTAAAAAAAATTATACCTCTCGTCTACATACAGTTTCGCGTTTCTATTTATTATTGAATTATTGCAAAGTACCGTTATCTTTTTTATGTTGAATAAATACCTAGGCACCTCTATCGACATTTTCAGTATTAACTTTGCAATCGCCTTGAGTGAGAAATATTTCTCGTCTTTGGCATTAAAAAATGGTGCGTCGAAAGAAAGTGTCAATTGAAATATAAAATTTAATAATAAAGCTATGGGAACAAAATAAGAGTTATTATGAAATAGTTAAAATTATTGGTAAAAGTTGAGCAACCATATAAACAATAGTGCGAAATTTTGATAACAGAGGAAGTATTCAAAATAAAAAACGATCTGGGCGTCCTAAAAAACATAAGGCAAGGGTTTTTGAAGCATAATTAAATAAGTGACATCCAATCCGAGGATTAGTGGATGTTAGTCCCGAAACACTTCGTCGAATTTTACGAAACAAGGAAAAACCATTTATAAGCCTAGTAAATATAAATGTAAATATAAGGCTTGAATTTGCAAAAAAAAAACGTTAATGACGGCACTGAATATTTTAGCAAAGTGCTTTTCACTGACGAAAGTAAATTCAATGTATTCGGATCCGATCGAGAGCGAAAAATTTGGCGAAAACTTAAAGAAGATATGGCTCCAAAAAATTTGCTTCTCACCGTAAAACACGGCGGTGGCAATGTAATGGTTTGGGGATCTATGGCTGCTGCTGGTGTTGGAAAATTGGTATTCATAGAAGGTAATAAGGATCACCGGTTTATTTGAATATATTGCGTAGCAGCAATTTATAATCGTCCATCGAATGCTTAGGACTAGGCAATCAGTGGATCTTATATCAAAATAATGATAGAAAGCATACGGCGATGGCAGTAAGACAATGGCTTCCATATAATGTGCCTAAACAATTTCATCCGCCTTCTTGGCACCGGATCTGAATGCAATAGATAATATCTGGTAAAACTGGAACAAAGGATCCGAAAATATAGGATTACCAATATGGATTCATTAAAAGTGCCAGGCGACTAAGCGCTGTTTTTGAGTCTAATGGTGGCCCAACTAAATATTAATTTTAGTTCTTAAGTGTGTCTGCAATATGATCCTGAACATGTTTTAGTTGCTGTATGTAGACTTTTGTGTTATAAATTTTATGAGTTTTTTGATTTTTTTGAAAATAATTTCTTTTTTACATTTTGTTTTTGTCCAATAATAATTTTCTTTGTTTAAATACATTATTTAATTAATATTATAATATTTAGTTCGTTTCATTTAACTCAATTTTGCAAATTTTACTGGTGTATGTAGACTTTTGTGACTGACTGTACGTAAAATGGCCGTGTTTCATTTCACCATTGATCCGGATCAGTTAAAATTTTATATAGAAAACCTGATCCAAATTTCGTTCTATATCACAAACTTTGATTTGAAATCTAGTAAATCCCGAATCTCCTACATTACCTCTCAAACTTGCTCGTTGTTTTTCACTATAGCTTTATATTCCAAATTGCTCTGGTGTAAGAACTGCAGTCCAGTAATCCAAATCGCTTTAATTGGTATTTAAACGCTAGAGTATTGCAAAATGAAGGTGGTAAGAATCACAAACCAGTACCGGATATTTCAAATTAACATACCGGCGAAGAATGCTACTAAAGATTATCAAGTTACTGATTAATGTTCATTAAGCTCATTCTATCTGTATAGTTTCGCAAGTATCTGTGTGTGCCTCCACAAGGTTTCCATCTAAAAACTTAATTTTAGTGAAATTTAGTTGTTCGGCCATTACATAACAAGAATTTAATTACAAATAAACTTCGATTTTTGATCCATGTACAAGTCTTTGGAAGAAATTTTAATTTTCCAATCTGTCAATTTCATTTATTGTTATTTGCGTTCGCATTGAAATCGATTCTTTGAGATTCAATCTTATCTATTATGTTCTGAGCTTACATGTTCATATATCAAAATACACTACACGCAAATCAAATTTTTTTTTATTTTATTTTTTAACGGATGATAGACGCTAAAAAAATATGTTTTTCAAGTTCCAACCAAATTGGATTTTTTCAACTTCCATTCATATAACAATACAATAGCAACAAAAGAGACTTATAACACAATAAGATTAATGATATGATAACATTATCAGAGTTCTTGGTTAGGTAGATGAATTTTTATTTTAGCTTTAACTATACGTTAAGTTCAGCTTGTCTGAGATAAACGACTAACGTAATTTTTCTTTATAATTTTCAGGAGAACAACAACAAAGCTGATGTCCAACGGGATTGAACTGAACGTTGAGCAACGACAAAATAGCACTAGTGATGATCTGTTTGCGTCATTTAATAACACAACGAACACAAACCTTACAAAGCCAACGATGCCGTTAAAAGGATATAAACCGAACTTTACGCAGCATATTATGGTAAAGAAAAATTTGGATAATACCAATTGTAGTTTATACACAACGGAAGTGACTCCATCAACTTCGGAGAAAAAATTCATTCCAGACTTATTAGACTTACCTAATAAGCTTACATCGAGCTGCGAAAATGCAACTGCTAAACAGAATTTTTATGAGGATTTCTTTAATTCGTACTCAACATTACCTATTACAAAAACAACCATGAACTACTCGACGAATAAATCAAATTCTTCACAAAACGATTACTACGACGATAGTCAAGCCAGTTTGCTATCGTCAACGACGACAACATCATCAAATTCGAATGAGAAGCTATTAATAAAACGACGAAATGTGCGACGATATTCGATTGACTCGTGCTCCTACATACCAACATCATCACATAATTCAATGTCAACGTCGACATTCTCGTTACTTACCTCAAGAAATTCGGATTCCATCAGTTATAAGACAAAACGATCAAATTCTTATTTAAATTTGGTTTCGCCTGAACTAACCAGTAAATCTATCTTCGGCACGACAAATCATAATGAAATCACTGATAAATTTCAAAATGATAATAAAATTACAGGAATCCCATCCACAGCCACACCATTATTAGATTTTTCCAATTTCCCCGTCAACAATCGTATTTCAACGTCGTCGCATCTAGAAAACCAATTAAAATCTATAAAGTCGACGGTAGATGGGACACCAACCTCGAAATTATTATATGATTATCACACCAGCCAACTAGAATATTTTCTACAAGAATACCGTAAGCTCCAAGAAAAACTGAAAACGATTGGAGGTCTGTCTGCAATTCCGCTGCAACCGATTCAACTCGATAACCATAAAAAGGATGACGATGAAATCGGACAATCGGCAAAATTTGCAGATCCGCTGATGTTCAACGATGCATGGTATTCATCGACTCAACCGTCGCCAACAGGTTTATCACGAACCTCATCATCAAATGCCGTTTTAAATAAAACACTGGTTTCCCAAACATCGGCATCCACAGGTTATAATCACGGTAATACTAATCTGTTGGAAAACACATCGACGATGATGTCACCCGGATCGACTTCTAACCACCAAACTTTAACACACACTCTAAGTATTTTAAAGAAGAAACCGCTAGTAAACTGGAATAAGTCACCAGATCCACCGCCATACTGGCTGCACCGTAACGCAATGATTAAACAAATGACGAATAATACAAATAACGCCGACAGTGAAAATAATAGCAAACATAATAATAGCAGTACCAATGAAATACTAAAAAGCTGAGATTTTTAATGCATAAGTTAAGGGAAACATCAAATAATTAAAAATAAATATTTTTAAAAAATTTTAATTATTTAAGTTAACAAAATATGAAAACTTTTTAAATTTATTATAAATCCATTTTAGAGATTATAGGTAGATCAAAAACAAATCACGTCTATGGTTGTTAAAATTTAAAAATAAGTAATATTTTAGCATAGAACAATACATGAGCACCGACAAGTATGATCCAGATGTGTAAGTTTTAAATATATAAAAAACCAAAAAAGAAATCGAGCGAAGCGCCCTCCTGTCGGATAATTGGACAAGACAGTGGACGGCTGGCCAGGGAACGATTCCGGAAAAATCGGTTGCATCGCTTACCAATTCATTCGAAAATTACACTTGAATTATCACCAAACTATTTATTCAATCTCAATTGATTATATTATTCCTTATATTCAAACTTACTAGTGTATAGGAACCCAAATTCTGACAGACATTTGTGTGCTCAACACAAATGAGTGAAGACTCATACCATATGATACGACCACCTTGATCGTGACCACGATATTCGGTATGTGGTCACGATCACTCGACTTTCGCTAAACTGAATAAGAAAACCTTAATAATTTGAGCATTATTTGTTCACCGTGGGATCCAATAAAAACTTCCTTATCGAAATACACCGAAATGCGAAACGCATTTCCTGGATCCAAAATTGTTTGGTTTCGAGGCAGAAAAATAAAAATATTATCAATTTTAAGTTGATGGGTGTACTAGAGATAATTCAAATGTCAACTTCCTTATTTAAGCCTATAGTACTCTGATTTATTTCAGTGCTCAGAAATGAAACAGTTCACTTATGTTTTAAATTTTTAGTACTCACTTCACACAAGATGAACAGATATAGTAATTTAATGAACTTAGAGTACAGCAATAGTAATTTAAATGACAGTTTGCTGATAATTTTTGTTTATTAACTTTGGTCTGTAGCATCACCACCAACTTATTAAAATTCTAATAAAAACTTATTTCGACGCTCTAGGGGCCCTGAGCTCAAAAATGAGGAAACAATTATACGTCCGTCTGCATGTCCGTGTACCATGATATCTCGAGAATGGCTTATGTGATACGATTTTTTTCGCCAGTCTTCTTCTACTAATAATTCAGACAATTGTAGAGCTTTTGTAACCTGTTTGTCAAGAGGGTCGGATGCCTACTAAAAGGTAGTAATTCCGGTTTGAAATTTATCGGAACGATGAACAATTACTCACATAATATTTACTACTTTAGTTCACAAATTTACCGTTATGGCGCTGTTGGTAAATTATTCATTTCTTAGTTACTTGTTGCATATCGTAGAAAATGTTTTTTACGAATGCCACAAAGTTAGCTATAGCACCTTAATACTCAAAACTGCCATTGCGACGCTGAAAACAATTACATTTTCCTCTTCCCCATATAATCATGAGGCATGTTGATTTAAACAATAGTATATACATTTACCGCTATGGCGCTGATGGTAGAAAGTATTTGCTCATCGCGATATAATAATGTGGACATAACGTTTAATTTCTTTTGGACCAAGCAAAAAGCTTGTTTTGCTTATTATTTTGTGTTGTTGACAACTTAATTCACAAATTCACCGTTTTGGCGCTGATGGAAAATTATTCGATAATTATAAAATAAATGCGTGTCGCATATCATTAAAATGATCTTGGAAAAGCTAAGCTGAAGTACCTTAGTACTAAAAACTCACTTGTGGTGCTGGAAGCACTTACATTTTTTGTTAATTCCATACAAACAAGTAGCGAATCGTTTAAAACGCTTTGTCGCTCTCGATAGCAAAGTAAGTAGAGCTTGCTTTGTGATTCGGGGGTCCCTGGTTCGATTCCTGGTGGTGACAAAAAGTTACGACTGGTCGTTGTTAATGTGTTATGTGTTACATTGTGCATTGTCTATATATCTCGAGCCATAGTTATAGGCTTTTCTCCAAATATTTGTTTTTATTTTAAAAAGATATTGGAGAAAAACAAAACGTTTTACTAACTTCATCACGATTTAATCGCGTATTATTATTAAATTTTAGTAAGTGGACTATATCGGACTAGGTCAAAATAGAGCGATTGAATGAGGCTTATCGTTTAAAAGGTTTCGCACCAAACAAACAGTTTTTATGAGCAGTTTAGTTATTGAATGAATATTTTCCTTTTATACTAAAGCGGCGAAATCTGATAGAAATGGGGAACATCTCAAATGTTGAAAACAAAATTCAAGTCGTTATTAGTATTCATCCATTGAACACGGGGCCTCCCGTGAAGTCCTGTCTTCATTGGTGCCTGTTTTAATCATCATTCAGATCATTCCGGGCCTTAAGATTCACAGACATCCGACACATTTCTGATTCTTTAATAAAACTTAGTATCAATCACAATAATTAGAGCTCAAAACTGTCAAAATGTTTGACTGCCCCCTGTTGTTAGCGTCCGAGTCTCGCTACCAAAAGTACTGGTCTTAACAGCGCTCTGAACATGTTTACACAACCTGGCTCCTTTGTATGTATTGGGCATAGGGCTATTCTACGCTCGCCTAAAATTATTTCAGCGGATCACTCAAACATGCGAGAGAAGAGGAAATCAGCGCCATTCTTGAGCATTCCGTTGCAAATTGCCATCTTCACCAGTGGTGCAATTCCGTTCGATGATAATGTTATTTGAAAAGAGATACCATTGAAAAAACACAAATTGCGATTCAAATTCGTTGATGTATGATAAATGCCGAAAATTATTTATCATTTCAATTTTGCCACTGAAAAGTATTTTTCACAAAATGATAAAAATGTTCAAAAATGTTTGTATCGGGTTAGCTTGGACTAATATTTCAATTGACCCGTCCAAATACAGTGATAATTATTTATCCTCTAATAATTTAGACACTGTGCTGAATGCAACCAAATTATTACAGCAGCTATGCGTTATAATTTGTGACACATCCGAATTAATTATTGACTGTCATTTTGTTTACGTTGGGATTGCGCCATATTTTGAATTGCTAAATTTAAATTGCTATTGTTCATATTCAACTATTTATTAACTACTTATAAACTGAATTAACACATTTAATGTAATATTTAAACCAAAATAAACTTCAGTTGCCTTATTTTCAATATACAATCACAATTATTCCATTTCTTAATATGTCAAAAATATTTTAATAATCGGACTGCAAATGAACTAATTGGTTATGAGGAAGAGAAAATTATTCTACTAATGTCAAAATTATCACGGAAAAATTATTTATTACAGAAATCGGACACGTTCAATATGTAGGCTTTGGTAAATATTTTTGCTTTGTATTATTATTACTCCAATGCTACATTTTGTTTTATTTAAATTGTGATTTCGAAAACCGGTGAAAACCGGAAGTAAAACGAAGTGTCATTATGTTTTTTAACATGATCTGTATCTAGTTGTAAAACTTACATAATTTTTGGGCTGACATCTAATATTACTATTAATTTATACTGTGCCCGGAATCGGAAGTAAACATTTTCTTGTCGTAATTATTGACATTTACTTGAAAAAATTTCCCCTACAAGTTCCCCTTTATCAAATGAAATTTAATTTTTTTATGTTGTAACTGAACTGCCCGTACAATATGATATTTATTTTGGTGTATCTGTCAAAAAAATATCGGATAAATACTGTAGTAAATCGGGTGAGTTCAATATTTTAATATAAATCTCAAAAATTACTACAGCAAAATAATCACAAAATAGTTTGTTTTCGATACTTGAACGAAATTGGATAAAGACCTCTTGTTCACATTTGTTCCAGTAGGTTGTGAAGGAGTCGCCCATTTCAGTTGGGCGACTCTTTCGGAAAAGGAGACATAAACTTCGATAAAGTATCGAAAATGTGATGTTATAACGTGTCACCCCCGGTTTCGGACACAGTCTTAGTGAAATTTAATCGCCTTGTCATAATGAATCAAATGAAACGCTAAATGGAAGCTTTATTTATAATTATCATCGGGACAGAATTGTATCACAGGTACCTTATAATTTTTCATATTTGATATGACGTTTCCCACTTCATCGTACGATGGAGAGCGGGTTGTGGTGTCATTCCTACGTGTACATCGGCTAGATACAAAGATATTGATTGGTCGCTATAGGAAATACGTCTCTCTGTTTAAAAGTGACGAACAATAATTTCTCCACATTATTAGGACTGTGGTTGTGTCCATTTGTGACTCTCCTGAATCGTTGTGATTAGCGCTAATACTTTGGTCAATGTCAGTAGCGATTGAACCGTCTGTTTTTAAAACAGGCAATTTCGACAACAAGCTCTTGTAGTCGTTGTGTGGCTGCTTCGTTGGGAATGAGGTTTTGTTTATGTGCGTGGTCTTATGGTTCAATTTCATGCATACAGCCATCTTCTACAGAATGGGGTGACGGTTGGTTGCCCAGGATTTCCGATATGCTAGCTTCGAAATTGGTTCAGTTAACTTGACTGATCATTGATTCAGTATTGCAACGCTAGATTGATTTCCCACCCTATTGTTGTTGATTGGTGTAGTAGTACTACTTGTCTCAGTATCGTTGTTTTGTACGACAGCACCCTTAACGAATCTGGCATACTGGTTGTTGATTTGGAGAGTTGCTGTTCATCATCCTGCCCCAGTAAAGCTGATGGTCCTGGTATGAAATTGTTTAATCAATTCCAGGTCGTTCCAATACTAGTGAGATTGGTTATCATTGAAAAGCTAGCCTTTTATTCTTTTATCTACGTCGATAAATTCATTCTATATGAAATTGATGTGTGCTAGTTTTTCCGCAGGTATCCCTGTGCCTTCCTGTCTTAGCTGACTTTGCGTTTAGCTGTTTTGAATTTCTTCAAAACAAGCCAATTGCCCTTTGTAAAGTCCCTCCATCGCCTATTATGATTTGCAACGTTTATTTGAAGCCCTGTCAATTTGACTATTGCATGATTTCTTGCTTGTTAATTTTAATGATGGCAGGATGCTGAATTGATCAAAATTGTGTTTCATCAGTGCTATTTAATATACCCAAATCTCTACTCGAGTAGACTCATTATAGACTAATTTCACTCATTCCGTTAAGCTCACACTTTCGAAGAAACCCCCAAATAAAACAAACGTATCTAAACATAAACAACAAACAGACAAACAATAATTTGCTACTCAATCTACATAATCAAAATATGAACTCGTGCAATACGGTTCTTACGGAGTGGAGGAAATTAACGGAATTTTAAATTGGCGCTTAGTGAAAACAGGGGTTTATGCTATTTAAACTTCTGTAATTCGGTGACAAACAAAAACCACAGCCATACTTTCAATCACGGTATCCAGGTAGATCGCATTCTCACATCAAACGATAGCTTAAACCGATCAAGAGGCTGACGCCATCAAGGCCCTTTACACTTCACCATAAGACAGAAATTAAGAAATAAAATAAAAAAAATAAAGAAGCTTCAGTTCTCAGTGTTCCGAAGTGCACGGAACTCAGATAAAATTGGGCAGTATAAATTGTATACTAATGACATTGTAATTTGCAATGCACCAAGCTACAGAGCTTACTAAACGTATTACAGAAAATACGTGATACTGTGAACCAAAGTGTGGATGCAAATCGAGAACAATCAATTAGATGTCCTACTCAAAAACTGGGGATTACCGACCAAACGGCACAATGGTTAAAGCTTTGGCGTTAGGATCGGCAGGTACCAGGTTCGAATCCCAATAGAGGCACGCTGCAAAAGCGATTTTTCATCATCAGAATACGAAAAAAACATCTTCTTCGTGATTAAGCTCATTTCTGGGTTAATGCACAATTGGCGCATTTGGAGTGAAAAAGACCAATATACTGTTCACGAACCACGTTTTTTTTTGGAAAATGAAAATGGCAGTTACCGTCAATGGAGGAAGCTACAGACAATGATTTCTGATTTTTGTGGCATGAATTAGTTGTTTTCGGCTTGAACGAGATGTGCTTTCAACACAAAGACGTAGCTCCATTGTTCTTTTTTGTTTGCAGTTATGTTAAATCATTGGCTTACTCCAATACACCACAAACACTCAATGACCTAAATCATCGTTATTGGTGAAATAAGTGCAGATTTATGTGAAAAAGTAGCCACAAATTAGTGTTCCAGAATCTAACTTTTTTTAAATCCAAAGGCGGTCATTTTGATGAAATCATTTTTAAATAAAAATGTCTTGAACCAATGTCTAAAATACAAAAAAAATTATATGATGTCTTCTATAGTTTTATCTTTATTTCACCCATATATTAAATATTTCTTATGAGGGTGAGGTCTTTGACGGAGGCTAGGAACGACCTCAATTGTAAATCAAAATTGTATTTATTATTTCAATCATTTTTATTTTGCAATAAACGTTTATGTTTCTTGAAATACCAGTCCTTGGTAGCGCAGTTAAGTTTTGTGAGAAGCAGTTGGAAGATTTATTCGTAGGTTTATAGAACCTTGCTTGACTAAACCATCTGAAAGTTTATGCGTCACAGCACTTCGATACGTGTAGGTTCCCACATTAAAATGATAGTACAAATTTCATTCCGCAAGAATCTAACATTAAATGTTTAACCAAAGTAGGCTTTGTATAATCTTTTTGCAGACAGCATACTATGTTTTGAATATGAAGAAGCGTACAAACACATAAACAACCATCGGCCTTAAAACTGCAATTTGAAATAATCCAATATATTATTTTTGGAGAAAGATAACTCCCATTGAAAGGTTGAATTTTCTGCTCTGTTTTAAGATTTTTCCCAAATGTGAACGGATCGAATGTTTTGGTGGCTTTTATGCAATTTTAACAGTGTCACAGAATTTCTCGAGTGTGAACTATAAAAAGAATAGACCCTTGGAACGCCTAGATGGGTCAATACAGTTTAACCAATTAACCAGAAAGCCAGAAAGAATAAGTATGAATGGAGTTCCTAAATGTGTCAGAGTTCTCTAAATTCAAAAACCACTCCAGGGACGAACCGTGTAAGTTATAGAATGATCCGGAGGTTGAATGACTCATAACTTACTTGAGATACTCAACAAAGTGTGAATGGGTTCCAAAATACCGAATAAATGGAAAGAGAGCAGAGTGGTTTCCATTCCTAAACGGGATAGGGATCCAAATGTGGCAACAAATCGTCCGGTTGAATGTTTTTATAAAAATTTTTAATCGAATGGAACTTGGACATTGAAAGAGATTGATGATTACGTGGTTCCGTGGAAATTACAACAAATTCTCTCGAATTTTGGATTTTCATGGTAAGTGTGTAAGTGGAGAAACGATTTTATGACTGAGCGAAAAATTGTTTTGAATAGAAGTGGGTATAGATTGGAGGGAGTTACGAATATGGGGCTGCCACAAAGAAGTAAAATATATCCAGCTCTGTTCAACCTATATATACCAGCGAGTTACACCGCATCGATGCAGAAAATCAAATCGTTCTGTAATTTGTAGACAGATTTTGTAGTGATTAGAAAAGAAAGAAGTATTGATGCGGCGGCTCAAAAGGTCCAAAGGGGAATAGATTAATTAATGGGAAAACTTAAAATGTTAAATCTGAGAGTGAATCCTAATAAGTGTGCGTATATGAGTTTTAGAACAAATGTCGCAAATCTTAACATTGATGTGGATAGTAACAGAATTGAGCAAGTGAATGCATACAGGTAGTTGGGTATTTGGATTGACAGGCGTATGAATTTTGGGAAACACATGAAAATTTAGGCGGATAACTGCAAGGAACGTTTAAATGTGATTAAATGGGTGAGCAAACCTAAATGACTGATATGTTGAGAATGGTCCTTATTTCCTCCAAAATTGGATATTGTATTAGCGAGCATGGGAATGGTTCGAAAGGAGCTTTTAGCAAATTGATGAAAGGAGATAATGCACATGCCAGAGTGGTATTGGGTGCGATTAACTCAACCCCAATAAACACTCTGTGGTCTGAAATGGGATTCACCTCTCGATTACAAGTGAGAGTGTCAGTGAGAATGATAACTAAGAAAAATGAGTAGTAAATAATTGAAGTAGTATAGGCAACCCGTTCCTAATAATCTCAACGTATGCAAGAATATGGAGGAATATAACAAGGGGATGAATGAAGTTATTGCCAAAATTATGTTTGGGAAAATCAGTCGGCGGTATTTGCAACAAGATATTGTTTATACAGATGCTAGTTTGGGTGAGAATGGAGTAGATGCTGGTATTTTTATGCCTATACTAAGGATGTGGAAAAATGCTTTAAATTGGATGATAGCATCTAAATTGGCTGTGAATGAAGGGGTAAGGGAAATATTAATATTTTCCGATTCCAAGAGTGGTCTATACTTGTTGAAAAGTGGAGGTGGGAGAGAATGCAATTTGTATGTGGATATGATTTTTGAATGTGTTCGTTTCTGTCAACGTGATGTGGCCATACAATGGATCCCATCACATACACAGATCGAAGGGAATGAACGAGCCGATATGTTAGCTAAACAGAGTGTATTGAATGACATTATTCAAAAGTACGAATGGAAAGATGCAAGAGACATACTTCGAATGCTTCAGATGAATTTGTGGAGAAAATGGGAGAGTGAATTTAACGAGAAAATTCTAAGGAAAGGAACGAAGTACTCTACTCTTCATGGTACTCCTTTGGGAACTCCTTTCTATAAGGTGCTCAAAGGAGATATGCGAATGTTGCGAACGATTGATAAAATCAGGCTGTTGAACATCTGATGCAAAAAAATGTATGAATTTATTAACTACATGGCTGTTTTTATGCAGGAATCAAGCCTAATACAAAAAAAAACATCTTACACCGTTTCATCTTTATTTCAAATTATAAGTATAAAGTTCTTATTTGATCACCCATTACATAAGGCCCTATTAAATATTTCTTATGAGGGTGAAGTCTTTGACGGCGGCTAGGAACAACCTCAATTGTAAATTAATTATTTACTATTTCAATCATTCTGATTTTCCAATAAACGTTTATGTTTCTTGAAATACCAGTCCCTGGTAATACAGTTAAGTTTTGTGAGAAGCAGTTGGAGGATTTACTCGTAGCCCTAAGAATTTAGAGAACATTGCTTGACTAAATCATCTGAAAGTTTATGTAACTTTTTTTATGTAAAGCTAACATTAAATGGTTAATCAAAGCAGGATTTGTATAATCTTTATACAGACAACATACTAGTTTTTAAATATGATGGCACATAAACAAACAACCATCGTCCTTAAAACTGCAATTTGAAATAATCCAATATATAATTTTTGGAAAAAGATAATTCTCGTTGAAAGCTTAAATTTTCTGCTCCGTTTATAGATTTTTCCGCAATGTGAATGGATCGAATTTTTCGGTGGCCTTTTATGCAATTTTAACAGTATCGCAGAATTTCTCGAGTGTGCACTATAAAACTAATAGACCCTTGGAACGCCTAGATCGTACAATACAGCTTAACCAATTCACCAGAAAGCCCAATGAAGCATAACATCCAAGACACACAAGAAAACTTAAGAAGTGAAATTTCAGATCAAAATGTAGTACAAAGTCGGCTTAATACTCCATACGACAATTCAAACCAAATTCAAATTTTAAAATGTTTGCGCTACGGCTGCTACCATGCACGAGAACGAACTGGCCGAACAAACAAAAAAGGTTATTCGATGGTGCCCAACTGCCCACGGATACCAATTGAAAATAGATAAAGCAGCACCATCTGTTAGTATTTTTACGTTTTATAAACTTAATAAGTATAAAGGTGCTGTCACACTGGTCAAATTACAGTTTGAAGAGGATCTCAAATTATATTTGCTCTCTACAAAATTATTTCAGATTGCAAAATCAGTATATATCCGAGCGTTCAGAAACAATAATAAAATAGAAAAAATATCTGATCGCTCGGAAAAATATTTAAAAACGCAAAAGGCCTTTTTAATTATCTCTCCGCTCGCTCCAATGTCGAGTAGGTCCGAAACTTCATGGTGCCTGATTGAATGTTAATTGAATTGCCGAATAACTCAACAAAATATTGTTGTTATTAAGATTGACTAGTTAGGATGTCAATCTTCAGGTACTGTGCACTACACTTAATTTTCCATTGCACTCATTTTCCGCGTTCTCTCTCAAATAACAATATTCTCAGAGATAAAGAGGATCATGATAATTTTTTTTTTTTTCAAAATAAGAAAAACTTTAACTCAACAACTTTGCAAATGAATAATGTTATGATCGCCTTGGAGTGGATTGTGTAAGCATTACGATTGCGACTTACGATAAATGACGTCAAAAGGCTTTTTTATTCCAAGCATTTCGGGTTGTTGTAATTGTAACTTTTTGTTGTTATTTTAGTCGTACACATTTATAAATTCGAGACACAAGTCGTAATGTTTACTTTTTTTTCATTGAAAGTTTGCCAAAATTTGAGTCGAAAGTCGTAAATCGTACTCGTATCGATTACATAACCAGCCGCTTAGCGTGATTTTGAACAACATTGCAATAATGGTGTGCGAAAGTTAAATTTTTTAATTAAAAAAGTGGTCAATCAAATTTTAATTTGAGTCATGAATGACGCCCTGCAGACTAAAACTTCAAATCCTTCTATTTGGAAATAGCGGAAACGGGAGAACTTTTTATATTATTTTATCAACCAAATTTAACTTTTACATATATGATTTTTAAAAGTACTTGTAAATTTAATGGATCACATACCACCTTACTTTTATCCTAGGTCGGTAAGAGCTTAAAAGCTATCCGAAAGAAAACATGTAATATTTGTGTTAATATTTAGAAAGAAAGTAGGAAAGAGATGAATTTGTAAACAAGTTTCGAGCCGTTTTATCTAGATGGAAACTGAAATCAACCTATGTGCATAGCAAGCTAGTAGTGCAACAAAGTAAGCCTCATATAGATACAATTGTAGTATTATTGTCACTTGGGTGTAAGCTTTAGTCGGACTCTTAAGTACGCACATTAAAGCCAATTCTAAAGAGGGGTCCATTCCCTTACTAATTTCCCCTACTTATTCCCGAATAAAGATATACTTGAAGATCGTCAACCAACATTGACCTGGTATTTTCTTCCATCGTTTTGTAATTCTGTTGTAAATCATTTTTTGTCAGTATTTTCTTAAGACACTCTACTTTACAACTCCGCTCCATTCTCGAATCTAAAATGCTTATTTGCACACTTTTATAAGGCCATGAAAGAAAGAAGTATACAAATCTCTTTATCCATAGTTTACAATAATTTTGTAGTCATTCATTACTCGACAACTATTTCCAGCAATTTGTTTTCGTACTCAAAATCTCACGTTTTATAATAAATTATATTTCTTGGAACATCTTCAATGACAAATATTAAGAAATAACCATAAAACACATACCATAACAAAAAAAATCAAACTGAAAAACCTTTGCCTCTTTGATTTCCCATGAGAAAAAAAAATCAACCGTAAAACAGTTGATTGAATTGAATTACAAGTTTATTTTCTTGGAATTTTCTGTTTCCTGGGCAAACAGTTGTTTAATCATCGTTTCGTCTCGATTGATCACTTTTAGCAATAAAACATAAGGCAAAGAACTAAGCCAATTGTTGCAAGGTGACGACTTTTATCATTCCTAGAAAATCATTTCAACAAATCAAGAAATCAACAGAAGATGTTATGTTTCTTAATAGCATTACAAACAAATTTAGAGAAGTCTAAAAAGTATACAACATTTATCGAATGTCATTGTAGACGTTATGCATACGCCAGGTCCTTTCGATAGCTACCCTAACCTAATGAATGAGCCATTTCGTACCAGCCAGTTCATAAACAGTTTTTAAAACTTATGCATCTGAACATAAAAATGACGCTACGGTAATGTAATAAAGGCGAGGCAAAAAAATCACAGCAATATTGGTTCTTCATTTCTTAAATTAAACGGAATGAGAACTGAATACTATTAACTGTTTTATCTTATGTTAAAAATGAAACTGAACATAAAAATGTAAATTAATGTAATAAATTTAAGATAATAATAATAAGAATTGAAAATAAGAATCCGAAATTTAAATTTTTGTTTTATTTTGTACCCGAAGAATAAGACCCTATAATCCTCGAATGTGTTTTAAGGCGTGACATAACGTCTACGGGTCTAATTTTTAATTCAACCACAGTAGACAGTGTGCTGTCAAAAAATACTTTGTATTCTTTATTCAACTAGAGTAATTTTCCTCTGCACACTGCGTTTCTATTTGTGAACTGAGCTTACACCGTGCATATTCGGTTCTTCAAAATTTACTCTGAAATGAATGTCATTGTACGAAGAGTTTGCAAAGTAAAAAATAATCTTATACTCTATGCACACCGGATTATTTTGCCCTGCACAAACTCTGTTCGGTGTACAATACCCGGGACAAGCTAGCAGGGATTGAATTAAAAAATATACTCCAAGTACCAATATTCTTTAAATTGGTTGCAAAATTGAAGCTGAATAAAATGTTCTTGACCAACATAAATTTTTACAAATACAAAATGCAAATAATTTAACTAATATTAATTAAAATGATGTTACGAAAACGAATGTTTCATTATAATTATTAATTTGTCCAAATCAACATCAAACCGTGTTAGGAACGCAGAATTATTAACGTAGAGCACAGTTGTGTAATAGTTTAAATAAATTAACTTTATGATCGGGAACTTGTGTCGAGTCAACGAAATTTCATTAAATCAAAATATTCATTTGAACGAAACCATTGTTACGCCAACGAATGTTTCATTATAATTTGTCGAAATCAACATCAAACCGTGTTAGGAACGCAGAATTAGCAACGTAGAGCACAGTTGTGTAATAGTTTAAATAAATTAACTTTATGATCGGGAACTTGTGTTGAGTCAACGAAATTTCATTAAATCAAAATATTCATTTGAACGAAACCATTGTTACGTCAACGAATGTTTCATTATAATTTGTCGAAATCAACATCAAACCGTGTTAGGAACGCAGAATTATTAACGTAGAGCACAGTTGAGAAATTATTTAAATAAATTTATGGTATGAACGGCAACTTGTGCTGAGTCAACGAAATTTCATTAAATCAAAATATTCATTTGAACGAAACCATTGTTACGCCAACGAATGTTTCATTATAATTTGTCGAAATCAACATCAAACCGTGTTAGGAACGCAGAATTAGCAACGTAGAGCACAGTTGTGTAATAGTTTAAATAAATAAACTTTATGAACGGGAACTAGTATTGAGTCAACGAAATTTCATTAAATCCATAATGAATTAATGGCATCATCGACTGCAGGGCTAGGTGTCGTTCCAAGTTCTGCACGTGTTTCAACTGCTTTTTTCAGTTATTCATTCTCTTTCTTTAAAATTGTAAATTCTTCTTTCATTTTAGTTGTAAATTGACACTGGAAATAACAACGTCATTAAAAATGCATTTATCTATGAAAAATCCCCCAATTGATTTACAATCAATAAAAGTGATATTTATGTACACGTTCGTTTGAGCTATAGTTGCCCGATTTAACAAAACGTTATCGGGAAAAATTTAATTTATTAACTTGTTGCTATTGTTGTAAATCTGTACCAATGTTTGCCGAGGAATTGTAAGACAAAAAAATCCGGCAAATTTACTAGTTTTAGTTTGAAAGAGCATTTCATCTTGAAGTTTTCTGTCATCTAAACATAATGCGGCAAAGATATCAGAAATGCTATCAAACATAAACGTATTGATAGTGGTTATGCCGTTTTTATCAGTACTGATACGCCTTATTTTTAAAATCGGTATTTTTTCCCTTATAGATTCTATTTTGCGGTTGCAATATGGAAGTTTTGCTTCGTTTTTATTTCCAACACGCTTTGTGAGTTATGGAAATATAAGGTTCCGGCAGAAAAATCATATAGTTCACAATCCATTGTGCTTCTTGTGTCATAGTTAGTTCGGCTGAAGAGGATGTGATTCCGGTTGGAATTATAAGGTATCTACCGAAAAATCATATAGTTCTGAATTTATAAGGTTTCGGCTCAAAAATTGTTTAGTGCACAAAGATGCACAATTCGTCGTGCTACTTATGCCGTAGTTGGTTTGGCTGTAGTATGGGTCTGGCTGGCATTATCAGGTTATGACAGGAATTATAGAGCACTGGCTAAAAAATAAATAAATCATAAAGTGCACAATGGCAGGCTTGGTTCCGGTTGATATGGTTCCGGCTTGCAATATGAAATCACCGTCATTATAGGCGAATGGTCATTTTATGTGAAGTCGTTTTTAGAAAAAGCACTTTACATCGGAAATAACTCAAAATCAAACGGGGTTTTTAGGTCATTATATCCAAGGCTGCTTTATGTGAATTTCACTATATTAATGTGAACTAATTGTGTAAATGGGGGTGAGTAGCACAGAGAGACAACACATTAGGAACATTTTCACCGCGTCAAGTAACCATTGCTAAAGTTAGTACAAAGTTGGGCCACCACATGGGAAGGCGAAGAAGAATACGCAACAAGGAATGAAATGGTAACTACCCCACGGCATGACTGAATATAAACACTGATTATGTAACCTTTGAAATGAGGCGGCCAAATCTCTATATGAGATGTAGCGTCAGGGAAACAAAAATTATGCGAACGGGAACCTGAGTTGAACCAACGAAATTTCATGCTGCATAAGATAGCAGAAAAAATGTATTTTTGCTATTCACCGCTAGAGACATCACACAAAAAGGAAATTTGTTAAAAAACTGAAAACATTTCACATTAAAATGACTTCAAAAATTTATGGAATGCTACTGACCCCAGTTATGATTCTTATGTTACTCATGTACATAGACTATGATCTTAGCTACCATAAAAACATAAGCCCAGGGTAGTTACAGGGGGTTTTTCTCTTTTGTTGTATTATGATGATTATAATAATTTTAATATATTTTGAGAGTCCTTATATAACCGCAAATCGTTATTTCAAGAAAATTTTACTTTTTTCGTTTCAAAACGTTTAATCATCTATTTTCTCTTCTATTTCATTAATTATTTGATTTTTCATCAAACTTTCTGCTCAAAATTATTGATTTGCTTAAAAATTTCAAAAAATTTCTGCAGGTTTCATAAAATATCAGCAGAAAAATTTCGTTTTTGTGATAGTGCTCTCTAGCGGTAAATAGCAAAAACACATTTTTCCTGCTGGAAATTTTCTGCTATCTTATACAGCATCGAAATTTCATTAAATCAAAATATATAAATGATTGAAATCTGTGTGTTTTTCACAACGAATGTTTCATTATATTAATGAATTTGTAATATACTCGTACACAGCAATTTTTTCTTAGGGGAGCAGAACTATTAGGAAGCTGGATTGAACCTAACAAGTGCGAGTGAGCACATAATGCAACGTACACAAATACCAAATGTGATACCCATAATATTATTTATCGTACAATTATTGTAAATCAGTTTCCGTAACATGCGTAAATGCGTTCATTCATTTGTATTTCATGAATCAAATACACGAAACAACGGAATAATGAAATTCATCGCACGTGCTATTCAGTTGATGTAATAAACTGATATCTTGTACAGTATTAAATCCACTGTAAAGCGCGCGAGCTGAATATATTATGATACTCTTATCATAAAATTAAAATAAATAATTTTGCTTTTGGATCGTTTTAATCGAATACAAGAACTAAACCATTTTTAATCATTCCGTAATGTTACGTACATACATAATTACGGTTTTGTTTTATTAATTAATAATCTTATTTATTTAAGATGTTCGCAATTGAAACCCATAAATGGAATGTTATTTGATTTTAGGAATGTGGACACTCTTTTTAACATTATAAGGAAATATTCAGAATAAACCTGCAACTGCAAGTATTTACTTAAAAATGTTTAAATAAATTTGCCTTATTTACTTTATTTTAATTGTTGTTTTATATAATTGAGATTAAAGAGTAAGTACAAATATAATAAATTTACTTTGTATAAAATTTATAGTTCTCAGGTATCTTGTATATAAACCACCAAAATGTCCTAAGTATTTTTAGCGCAATTACAATTTGTGGCCAATTTTATGCTCGCCTAACCGGTTTGTTAAGCTGTTTGCTAGTTGCTGGTTGATATAGTCAACTAGCGGAATAACTGGCCGGTTTTAGCTTAAAAGCAAACTGGAAATAAAAAACCGTGTACATCGGGTTTTAAAAGAAAACAATTATTCATTCTAGCCGACTAATTCTAGTGTCCAAATTCACATTTTGAAATTCAAATGATAGTACAAAGGTTCCGATTTAGTAATAGATAAGGCTGTGTTGTCCCTACTAAGTGACCTCCTGACTATACGACAAGCTATTATTCTTTACCAAAATTGTTGTTGACATTCTGGCATGATTGCAGCTCAATTTTTTTAATACATTTAATAAAATTGTAATTTAGGTCATTAATTAAGTTCATTAATTGGCTTGAAATTTTACCTTCAAATAGCCCCATAGCAAAAAATCTAGGGGCATTGGATAGCAAGATCTAGGCGGCCAGTTAATGTTATTTCTTCCAGAAAGTATTCGGGATGGGGATAAAATTCCAAAATTTTATTTGTTGATCAAAACAATGATCTTAGACAAATTTGATAAATATTCGGTTGCACCCATTTTATTTTATTGTTTAACCTCGTACGTTTAATTTTTTTATATTTTATAATTTTTTTTTTGTTAGTAGGTCTTATTACTTCACCTGCTTCCATCGTTTTTATATTATTGCGCGAGAAGACTATTTCTGCTCTCAATTCTTCAATAATTTTGTATAAACCACTGTTAAAAAAACAGTCGAGTGGTAAAAAACGAAAGCTTTAAGCATTCGAATTTTTAGCGAGAATTCTTCTGAATTTGTTTAGTCATTTGGCAGAAAATTAGAAGAAATACCTGTCCTTCAATAACCCCGTGAATACTGAACAGTTGTTTACAAATTATTGGTACGATGTAAAAAGTTCCATCCATTAACCATACCGGTGATTGCGAGAAAAATTTGAAGCTGGGAAGTATTCCTAAAATGATAATTTTTTCAACATTATTGAATGTTTTTTCACATAAAACAAAAAGCTCGCCCTCTAGATATTTTAATTCGTTTGGTATGCATATCGCTGTTACCGATTTCGGTTCATTATATTTTTTACCGCTAGAATGTACCCGATAAATTTTTAATTTTCTGTACGTTTTTATTTGGCAGATACTCACGAGCATTTGGTTCACTCTCCACCGTAACGTTTCGAATAATCTGAGATGGTAAAATAGCAGATGTTTTGGCACACTGTTTTAATTTATTATTCGCTATTTCATGGATTCCATCTGAATTAATAATAGTTTTAACAGAATAACAGAACTTTTGCATCGAAAGGACATTCTTTTGGTGCATCTCCAATAGCAGATTTGCTTGTTGGTTTTTTTAGAGCGACCCGACTGATACAATCCGATCCTATACTCCCGCTCCTATCGATTTGTTATTTCCTATAAACTGATTTTTTTTTTCTAACTAGGGAGCGAAGGAAATTGATTTCAGGAAAATAAATTGGAATGGAATTTTTGGAATTTTTCATTTTGGAATTTTGGATTTTGGAATTTTAGATTTGGAATTTTTCAATGTTGGATTTTTGGGTTTTGGAGTTTTGGGTCCTGGAATTTTGGGTGTGGAATTTTACGCCTGGAATATTCGGTTCTAGAATTTGAACCCCAACCCAAAAAATTCGATCATATTTCGTCATTGGGTTCAATTTACAGTTACAGCAATCCCAGCTTCTTTTCAATACTTACTTCTTTCAATATGACCACTACGATGGTACATTTTGCTTTTTCATTCTTTACCGAACCAAAACTTGCAACAGACTTAAAATAATTTTTAACAATAAATACGCGTAGTCCAATCATGTATCTTTCCGTCGTTTTCAATAACGAATTTATACTCGGAGAGTTTAAAAAAATGAATTTTATTTGTCAAATTTTATATTGATACACTTGTAAGTACAAAGTTACTCTCAACTTAAAACTGACAGTTTTAAATATTTTCTTATATTTAAGTAAGAATTTTTATATTGGATTTGTATTTGTTTAACGTAAAGAATTAATTAGAACATTAGGTTTCGAAATCCGTCCGGTGAGTTTGTTGAGACAGCATTTGTGGTGTATGACTTGTTGTTAACTCTTCTCCCTTTAGATATTCATGGCCCGTTGCTCTGGTATTAAAGATAATCAGATGAATCTTTGGTTGGCAGCTGAGTATCCTCTGTTGTTGAGCTGGTTTTTGATGTCGTATCTAATAAGAAAATCGAAATAACCACTAAAATCAAAATTATGATTCCGAAATGTATGAGTCCTGATTTTTCGTAGTTTAAGAACAATTTTTGTAGTTTTCCTACGATACTGAGGTGCAACAAGTGAAGGTATTCCGGATTTAATTCTATTCCTTTTTCTGTTATATTTGAATGAAGCACTGAGGGTAAGATCTGGGATGTGCGTGTTTTTTGGTTAGTAAATGTTATGAACCCTTTACAAGCATCGAAGGTTCGCCACTATATATTTGTGTTTAGTATTTTATTTAGGTGTGCAAGTAGAAACTCGGCCCTGAAGTTGGTTGACAACATTTACATCATTGCATTCTACTTCGTTTTCAAATGAAAAAAATAATGTCATAGCTTGAGCTATGAAATTAATTAAATCGACTTTGAGTGAACATTCTGTGAGTCAGTAAAAAACAGTAAAAAAGTGGTTTGCATGATTTCGTGATGTCAATTTTCGTCTAGAGGACGATCCACGTCCAGGTGCAGTAAAACAATTTGAAGACGAAAAAATTAAAGTTTTACTTGATGAAAATCCGCGTCAAACTCAAAAAGAACTTGCAGAACAGTTAGGAGTTCCTCACCAAAGAATACCACTTCGATTACATGCAATGGGAAAATACAGAAATGGGTTTCTCATAAACTGACCGAAGAAAAGAAAAACTGAAGAGTTGATATCTGCATGAATTTGCTTTCTCGATATAAAAGAAAAACTTTTTTGCAAAAATTATGAAACGTGGATTTTGTACGAAAATCCTAAACGCAGAAAACCATGGGTTGATCCAGGCCATCAATATCAGTTTCAAAAATTAATATTTATGCCAAGAAAGTGTTACTGTGTGTTTGGTGGGATTGGAAAGGAGTCATTTACAACAAGCTTCTGGAACCTGGTCAAACTGTTACAGCTGAGCGAACATTTCGTTAATTAAACTTTGTAACAATTATATTTTCAATAAGGTTGAAGGTGACCAGAAAAATCCGGAATTCTACTTGCATACCTAATACTTTTTGCCATTGTGCAGCTCTAGTTATCTCCTTTATTTCCTCTTTGTGAGTTTATTGAACAGAATTTGTAGTGTTCTCCCATCTGAATCTATGTGCAATGAGTCGGCAATTTGGTTGTATTCGCAAAGGATCTTGTTTGCCATGTTCATTAAGATGGCTTTGATTTGGTATTGTTCGTTATTATTGCTGATGATCTTGTTAGTTACTTTACACTATTACTGATGATAGTCAGAATTGACAATTTGGTCCCAATTGGTGTTCCTGCTACCCATTTTCATGCCGTTCTAATCCAGTTGATCGATCGTTCAGTTCATGTATTTTGACCTTTTAGTTCTTCATCGATGTGATTCATTTCGGTTGTAATTATATCGACTATGTCTTCGTAAGTAGATTGATGATATGGACAATCTTGAATTTTTCGTTGATGATTCGTTCGGATTCTCTGCTTATTTGTTACCAGCGGATTGTGGTACTCGTAGTTGTTTAGTGGTGTCGTTGTGGTCCAAATACAGGATCTAGAAGGTGAAAGAGATGGTATTCATTCAGTTACATTTGTATGTGGATTTTGTGTACTTTTTTGCCTGAAGGTGTCATCACTGCAACTTTGTTGTTCTTTGCTACTGTTTCCTTTCTAAATTTCGCTTTGTTTTTTCCTTGAATTTGTTTAATTAAGGGCCACGTATCTCCTATCCCCTATACTTTCTTTAAATTTTCTCTGCGTAGGTTGGTTTGGCGAGATCTCGATGATTGTTGAGTGAACCCTTTCAACCGTGCCGTTTACTTCACTTTTATGGGATAGTGTAAGGTAGATTTGTATTCCAAGTGTTTTGATGTATTCAGATCTCATTGGGCTAACGAAACCTGATTCATTATCCATCGCCATTATTTTTGGTGCGGTGAAATAGTGCAGGATTTTAATGACATTGCTTCTTAGAGGTACGTACAGCTGATCTATCCTTGATATGGAATAGTATCGTGAATTTGGTGAATTTGTCTATGCACATGATTTTTTCCTTCTTAATATTGATTATATTGATGTGGATGATCTGTGATGGTTATAGGTTGGGATTGCTGTTTGTTGTAAGTTAACTTTGTCGGGATGACAGTATTTTTTCGTATGACATGTTTCGCAGTTCTGTATATATTTCTTTATCAGACTTGCCATTTGTGGGAAATAATATTTCTCCAAAATTTGCTCCTTATTTTCGTGACAATTTCAATGGGCTCTTTTAGGATCTGCCCGAATGGTATTAAATTTATTCTCTTCGCATTTTATGTCTTGTACGATCCTTTGTGTTAATCAAGTTATATCCGCTAAGATGTTCCGTGGATATTTCTTGTAATATCTGGATGTGTTTCTCCGAAATTTTGATTCCATTGATTGCAGTTGGGGTAAGCCTTTCTTTTAGAACCTTATTCAGTGTTTCTTTGATTATCTTACTTAGGCGGATGAAATTCTTCTGGTAATTTGGATGTGGTTCTTCATAAGCATTTTTCTTTTATGTGATGATGGTCGATTTTTGAATGCGTTTGTGGGTGCATCACAGTATGGCATTAAATAGTATTGTCTTCATCTGTGCTATGTCTCGTCCCATCTGTTGATAATATATTGGTTTCTAATTCTAGCCGTGATAAGGCATCCGTTACTTTCTTAGTGCAACCGCGTAGTTGTTGCGATTGCTTAATGAAAATAGGGTTTGTGGTCCATGAATGAAAATAGGGTTTGTGCAGAATTATTTTTCATTTTTAAGTTGCTTTTTATTCAGAATTTTATAATTTTGCGCTATGATGTCTTTAATTTGATGATCGTTATATAAAATATGTAGAGAGAGCATTATTCGTGTGTATGCATGGAGTAGTTATTTTCTTGTCTTCTCTAGGTCATCTACTCTTCATACATACACACAAACTTTGCTCTAAATATTATAAGACGATAGTTTAGTTAAAGACATCGAAGCGGAAAATGGTAAAATTCTGAATGAAAACTACCTTAAAAATGAAAAACAATTTATCAAAATTAAAGATAAATAAACATAGGCCACGCTCAGGAGAATGAATATTTTTCTGCCACATTTACGAGATATAATTAAATAAAGTAAAAAAACTTAACAAAAACAGTCTATATATTGTATTACTGGCATGTAGGATTAACGAGGAAAGCGGTCAGATAGAAGTTCCGAATATATCTTGATTGTATATACTAATACTTGCTATCAAATACTTGATAAGAAAAATGCGGTCGCATATTTGCAAAATGTCATGGTCTTCGATGAATCGATGCAGTATGTATGTATGTATGCACATATGAAGTTCTTGTGTACCATTTTGGCTACTAATGACTTTCTTAGCTTAACAAGAACCAGCATATCTGTTGATGTTTATTTACCGCTGCAAACTCTCTAGTCGAGATCAAAAAAATCAATTCAAAAGCTATCGAAATGGTAATGGTGGCTGGGATAGAACTCCGAAAATTCTGTTCTAACATAAAGGAATCGGTGGCCGTCATATAATCACGTTCACTTGAAGTCCTCTCAGATGCCTCACGTATTTTTTATCCATCAGGATTAGTTTTACCTTTGGATTCGTCATTGTCTCAAGAGCTTTTCATGAGCTGACAAAAATATCAAAGAGAATTACTTCAACTTAACACGCTGCAGAATTAAATCTGAAGTGTTGCACACTAGTGTCGCCTATGGTACTGTTTATTATGTAATACGGGTATCATAAAATGGTGTTACATTTTTAACGCTTCTTTGTTCCAAGACGAGAGTTGACCAAAATTAGGAAAACTGGCTTAATACTCGAGTGATTCCAACTTTGAACAACAATATTGGAACAACAATATAGAACATTGTATTGCAGTTTTTTTTTCTTTTTAAGAAATCTTTATTTCTCTATAATATTACAACTAATCTCTGGGGTTTGTCTATTCTTGTGGGATGAAACCTATCAGTTCATTCCAGTTCTGTGAGTTTATTGATTTTAGGGACTCAGGGAACCGCCAGCGTCAGTGGTCATAACAGCTGTGTTATCAGCAAACGTTCCTATTCAAGCTTCTACTATGTTTGGTAGATCATTTGTGTACAGGGGATATAATGCAGGGCCCAGAACACTGTCTTGTGGAACCCCTGCCAATATGTTCTTTAGTTTTGAGTATTCCTCTTGATGTCTCACCCGGAAGTAAAGGCCGTTGATGTAAGACCTCGTTGGAGGTTAAATTGGAGACCTCGGTACCAAACCGGTTTATCAAATGCGTGGGCTACGTCTAACAATATTGCTGAACATACTTTTTTTTCCAACGCCTCCTCAATTGTATTCGTGGTCCTATGTACCTATTCTAACGTTGAGTGCCTTTCTCTGAACCCAAATTATTGTGCACCAGCATTATAGCATAAAATTTCTGCTCTCTATAATTGGCTTTAGTCTCTTGAGAAACGGTCTTTCGAAAATCTTTGATGTTGTTAGCAAAGAAATAGGCCTATATGATGTTTTGTCGTTTAGCGGTTTATTAGGCTTTGGAAGCATTATGATTTATGCAACTTTCCACTGTTTTGGAACATAACTTAGTCTAAAGATAACTTTGATTATGTGTTGTAGTTTTCTTAGGGCTTTTTCGAGTAGAGTTTTGATCATTTGCCCCATTATCAAATCTTATCCAGGGGCTTTTTATCGTTGAGATTTTTTACTTCTTGTTTGATTTCTTTCAGAGTAACTGGTAGCACAGATGCCTCGTCTATTTTGCTTATAGGCGTTAAATATTCATTAACCGCTTGTCCAGTTGGTGGTTTGAAGTTATTTTCTAAGTGTTCGTCATACATCAGCTTTTTGCTTTTCGCTGCGAACCCATCAATCATTTTGATGGGTGGTACTTGCATTTTAGGCCTTTTTAAACCTTTAGTAGCTTTCCACAGGAAATATTCCGTGTCAGGTTACTTAGGAAGCTAGCAACTGACTCATTCTTAATTTCCTTTGTAAGTAGTTTAAGTTTGTTGCACAAGTTGTTTGGGATTGTTTTATCTTCAGGGGCTCTAGTTCTCTGCCAAGTCTTACGAGTTCTTCCTTTTTCGTTAACCAACTCTCTCACTTCAAGTGGATAGTATATACTTTTTTGTAATATTCCTTGCTGATCAGGACTACTTTCCCAGGCCTTTTTTGGACCTTTTCAATGAGGCCTTTCAGTTCTTCTTCTAGATTGACGCGTTCTTCAACTAGCTTTCTACTCCAGAACAATCATTTATGGTAAGTCACAGCACCGCCGTAGCCAACTGTCATTCTTGATTACCGACAAACAAAGGAAGCAATTCACATGACAGTTAACGAACCGAACATCAGAGAACCCATGAAGTACCACACCAATTTTTCGGATTGACAGCCATAATCAAAATAAAGCAGCGGTCGAAATTCACCTGAGAAAAATTTATTGATACAAAGTGAACCGCTGAATGTAAATTGTCTTAAACCTCACTGTATTCTTTACATTACATTTACCAACCCGGTCTACAAGCATTATCAGCAGCAATTCGACAAAATTACCGCCCAACTATTGAAAATCGAGTCCAACCAGTAACGTAACTTACCTTATGAACGAATTATTGTTGCCCCTTTAATAGACCGCTTGCATCAATTTAAATTAATTTAGTGTATGAAAAGGCCCAGTATTAAAACGATGGCATATCATTCAACAACGATGGCACATCGGCACTTCTGGGACCGTTGATCTAAGGTTTTGTGTTCATATCCCACGATTTGATCCATTCTAGGTCGTAGGGTTTTTATTATACAATCTAATAATTGTTTCATCAATATATCTCTTTCTAGTTTCAAATTTCCACTTAAAGCACAGAATCGACAGAAACGTCATAACGCTATTTTTGTATGGGAAAACATCGACTCATTTTGTTGACCTTGCTTCGTGAAAAGGTAGGAAAAATTGTTTGCAGGGTACCCAATAGAAGGAAAAATTCGTAATTTTTGAGTTTTAAATTTGAAATAAAATTTTTTTAACTTTTTACAGTGAACATCAAAAATTTAATTTTAAATAAACATACCTTGCTAAAACTCTTACTTAGCTACAGTTCAGAGTCGTAAAAAAAGTAGGAAAATGGTCGATAGGTAATTTTTCCTTGGTTTATTCAATGGCCCCTCTGGATAATATTCTTGTCTGTGCTTAAAGTCGGAAACCGCTTTTTATAGTTCGGTCATCATTTAACAGCTTTTCCATTAAAAAATAATCCAGTTTAATACTGCTCTACAAAAATAACTCTTTAAGTTTCGAGCCTGTCTCTCGCCAGCTGCAGTACAATTATTTCACATATTAAATTGGATGAAGTTCCTCACAAATCAATTCTATTTTTGATTAGGCAATCTCGAATTCTTTCTTCTGAAGGTCCGGGAAAATATTTTATTGCAATGATTTATTATTTCTAGTAATACCGGTAAAAATGTTACATTGAACCTATCATGTTAATTTACACACATTAATGGATTTCATTATATTCCAAAACACAACATCAGATAGAAGGATGTTGGCCTTTGACTCTTGTGTCAACAAGATGTTTTGTTTTTTCGCATTTAAAACAATTTTATTAAAATAAATTTTAATCAGAATTTGTTGAGACGGTCGTTTAGGAATTTGTTGTGGACACAGTACTTGTTCCAAACAATGGTGTGAGTTGGCCAATTAAATTTATTGAGACCCTATGCTGTCGGGACTGGCGGACAATTAATGTAACAGCATTGTTCATGTTCTTTTTGTAACTGCTGGTCTCATCTCAACAACATCTTAAAAACTTCACACAAAGGACATTTTATTTGCAAATCCATTGAACTGCATACTTCATTATAAATGAGCTGGTATCATCAAAATGAGGTACACAGTTCTTCAAAATTTCATATAGGCATGTAAACAAATAAACAAAATGATTATCGTAAGACTCATTCGTATATGCGGTGTTAATTGATTGTATTGTCTTGGTTGAATTTATCAGCAATATTTACTACACTTGAGTGCAAAAAATTCGCACATTGATCAATTATCAACAAAAAAAAAACAAAAATATCAAAAAATGCAATGTTTGTTTAATTTTCTTCAATACAGATTCAAAGTCTATTTTAACACCTATCCTATGGTACCTTTTTGTACTTATACCGTGCCAACAAAGTGATTTTTGACCCCAACATCTGCAGTACACGTTTTGTGAATTTGTCAGCATGAAAATGAGTGGTAAAAATCGAATTAAAACATGGAAATCAGCAAAAGCACATTTTAGTTAAAAAAAGTATTTCCTCTTCTAGTCCGAATGACAGCTACCATTCGATGTTCCATTAATTTCACCAAAGTGTTCAATAAATCTTGAGCTATCGCCTCCCATTCCTCTACGATCGCCTGTTGCAGCTCCTGGAGACTCGTTGGGCTAATATCTCTGGCTCGAACTCATTTTTCAGCCGTCCCATAAATGTTGAATGGGATTGAGGTCCGGGCTTCGAGCTAGCCACCCCATAATAGGCACCTCCATCTCTAGAAGATACTTGTAAAGTATGCATGAAAAGGAAGTTTTCACCAATAAACACGGCAAAAGGTATGACGTAGTCCTCGAGACTTCGTCAAAATGTACCGTTGAGAAGTTAATCCTCTTGATCGACGGCCAGTATTCGCTCCGAGCTGAACACAAGATCTGTCTTTGCCTCCAGTGACATGCCCCCAGTACATGCACGATCCACCGCCGTACGAGACACGTTCTTTAATGTAATCTTGTGCAAATCACTCTCCTGATCTTCTGTACTCTTCCTTGCCCATCATCGCCATGTAAACACATCCTGCACTGGTCAGAGAACCGGACTATTGTCCATTGTTATTCTGTCCAAACTAATTGCTCTCGAGCGAACTGAAGGCAGACTCGTCGGTGGGCTGGGATCAATTTGAGTCCTTTTGCTGGTCTGTGTATAGTCAGACCCACCTTCTTGAAATCGCCTTTGAATCGAAACGGTCAACCGACTGACTTCGACTTCACCAAATTCTTGGAGCCGCATATCTTAAAGATATCTTTATATACAGGGTGGCGCAATATGAATGTACCGCAACCAACATTCTTTGAAACTTGTTTATTTAAGCGATACCTTTTAATTTTTTTTAAATATATTTTATTAATGGTGAACATTTTATATTTACTCGTATTTATGGAAACTTATATTTCGCAAGTGGTGGTAATTTTCTGCTTCGGACATTCGTGTTCTTTCCAAAACATTTTGATAACCTTTCGCATCTTCTTTCATTTTCAAAGAAATATGGGCCAATGATGCTTTCGGACTATGCATCGCACCAAACTGTTTACTTAAATGAGTGTAATCTTCGCTGATAAACTGTTCTTGCATTCTCCGAAGCTTCATCACTCATTTTCAAATTGTGAATAAAATTTGCAATTTCCCCTGCTTGTTGTCTAAAAGTAATAAGTGACATAAATAAGCCGTTGCTTGTAGTTTATCTGCTTGAATTCTTGCACAAACGAGACTTTATGTACGTTGTTATAGTCGAATATTTGGAAGATTCATTGTTAGCTCTGAAAGTCCACTCCATACATTAAAATGTTGACGTTAAGCACGCTGAATCAACAAAATTGGACCGTTAATTTTTAAAATAAAGTTCAATAATTTTTAATTGTTCTTCGATTGTGTAATGTTCCATTTTAAATTCCCCAGTCTCCTTTACATAACACTGAAATAAGATAAGAAACAAATTAATTTAACGCCACTTTTTATTTGGACTGCTCTTTTATTACAAATATCTTAATGGATTTCAACAATACCTTTTATTGGTTTTGAAAATAATTATGAAGCTTTCAAATGATTTGTGAACCAACCACTGCCACGCGATGATTTGATTTTGGTATTGATTCTCGCCATCAGTGACTCTCACATATCCTCACCAAATGAAAATTTAGGCATTTTGGACAATTTAAGTTAAAATACATTACAAATACTACGCCGGAAATATTTAATTTATTATTTAATCTTATTTGGTGTCGCCAAAAAATTATAGTTGTGTCAATCATAATTATTGCGGTTGCGTCGCGTCACCTGGTGACGAGTAAGCGATGGTTTTCACAAATAAATGATAGCCGTAAAAATTAATTTCACTTTACCCATCTAAATGCTAATAGAGATTGTCCTCAGTAAACAAACTTACCAATCCTTTGCCGTTTTATAGCTAGAATTTTTGAGAAGCAAATGACATGACCCTGCCGCTTTAAATAACATGTACTTGTAAATTATGTTTATATCTAACTGATAAACGCATTCAAATTTGAAGCATATTTTATAATATACAAAATCAAACACACGTAAAGTTTGTTCTCGTAACAAAAATATGTATATGCATAAATTACCGTAACATATAATAATTTACAATTGACATACTGACAAAATCAAACAATTTTTTACTCAGAATTATGTTATCATTTTATTTTTATTTTTGAATACTAATTCCGAAACACCGTAAATATAAAATGCACAATTAAGAATATACGAATGTTTTATAATCACAAAAAAGGGATAAGGAAATAAAAAATATTTATGTCTTGTGTTGTAATATTCTAAGGCCAGGAATAAAATCATAATCGTTTACCAAATTTGTGATCATACCACAACAAATCAAAACAAATAAATCGTAACGATAAAATTTAAACGCTTTTTTTGATTGTTAACAATAAAATAATTTTATAATTTCTTATTACTATTGTTTTGCGAAGAAGATAGTTTAAATATGATAACTATAAATTAAAATTTAGGAAATAGATTTAATACATATATTGTGATAAATGATTGGTTCTAAATGTATTCTATCCTAAAAAGGCTGTTTCAATAAAAATGATGGCAACTTTTAAATTCCATTATTCTTTTTATCTGTTGTTATTGATATACATATAAACATGATTTTACAAATAAAAATTAGAATAACGTATTTTATATAGGTGCTTACGGATATTTTCATGTGATAAATTACCAAATTCTGAGCAAAAAATTCTAAAACATTTTGCAATTATTGAATTTTTTTTCGTTAAGAAAGTGGTTAGAAGCCACATGAATCTAAGTTTAGGCCTCTACTCAAAAAACAAATTAACCCAACAAAACAATTTTACCAGCAACGTACGTCCCTATTACAGTAATCCAATTATATAATCAGACTAGAGGAACCATAAAAATTCAAGAATACGGATAAACAATTCGATGAATAAACTGTAACTCGTTCTGGTGAAATGATTTTTTACCAGTTGAGAATTTGGCTACACTTACAAGTCAGACATTTTGTTCAGGCAGTGATTGAATTTTAACTAATTCATTAAAATAATGATAATTTTAAACGCTTTCAAGTATGCATTAAGTTAAATCCAGTTACCTCATATATAACACTCATCAAATCAAATTAATTTACATGTATCCCAAATTAAACTCGCTCGATTTAAATTCCTTGCTCAGTATTTGGTTTTTATCGACATTAATGATATAATAAAAATAACAAACTGCATTAAAATTAAACAATAACTAATCACTGCCAAACTAATAAAAATAAACAAGATTCCCATAACTAAACTACAATTTATTATGTTTTTTTTTTAATTTTTATTAATCATTAATTTTCTTACTGCTCAGCTTCAACATTTATTATTTCATTGTGATAAAAGTTTGCATTTCTTCTTGTTTAGCGTAGAACTATACTAATTGTAGCATGAACAACAGACAAAATGAGTGGCAGAGGTCGATTTAGGAAAGTTATCATTGTTTCCTAGACATGTTTTAAAACAGGAAACGAACATAGGGATTTTATTTATACAGATATTAATAAAAACTTACAATCATATAATTGAACAGAGGCGCCTACACTTACAAGTAAGGCAGTTAATGGAATACTAGCGGGAAAAAGGTTAAGATTTAGAAAAAAGGTATTAAATTTTAGCCACTATAACATTTTGTTCAATTGCACAAGCAACAACAAGTACATACACTTTTTTCATAAAAATATTGTATTTTTTAATAGTAATAATAAAATAATTAAATTCATTAAAAAATTAAATTTAATTAAAATTAAAGAAAAGTTTATTTTTGTTTTAAATTATAATTTAAAATAAAAAATTTATCTTATTTTACTATATATTTTTTTATTACCAATAATTTTCCTTATTAAATTATATTTAGTTTTTCTTATTAATTTAATTTAAATGGGTTTATTTGAATGATTTTTTTTATTAAAAATTGTATCCATATATTTGCAATGCTCAATAGCGAGCTAGTGTACTTCTGAAGGTTCAGGTTTAATTGCATGATGATTACTTGGATCCGGGGCACTAAGGGGCTGAAAAATAAATAAAAACACATCATTAGTGAATATAATTAAAAAAGTTTAATTACAAATTTAGTTTTAACGTTGTGTTTCGGTATCAATTATTTGATGGTCAGGTTTTTGTACCTAAGTACTTCACACAACACTCGTTATGTCCTCAACGCTCTTCTATGGTTGGGGACCACCTTTAACCATCAGTCTTCTAAAACTGACAGGCACATTACAAAGCTCTACTAGATTAACGGACACCGCCTAAATATAATCGGGCCTAATTTATGGTCGGCACGCGAATGTGCATTTCTTAGAAGTTATGGTTACGTGCGAAATTCACTCAAACTCAGGATATACTCATTTTCCAAGTGCTATGAAATCTATACTGTAAAATCATATGTCCTCATTACCAGCTTCAAGTGTCAAGGGCTGGTGTGATCTTAATCTGATCCCACCAATTCTTCGCTGGAACTTTACATAACGATCACAGAAGAGAGGATAAACCGTTTCTACTGTGAGTCTTATAAATGAAATCAGAGGCAACACTATCAGAATCTTTCCAGCAATAACATAAGGTTCTTGATATTCGGACAGAAGGTTTAATGAAATTGGCGATGAAGGAGGTCTGGGAAAATGACGCCGATCTACTCACCAAAGCCAAAAATGCAATAAGTGGAATGTCCCGTAGAATACAATTATTAAAAAATGCTAAAGGAATGTTCAAGTATTAATAAATATAGTTATCATAAAAATTTTTAATTTTTATTTGAAAAATTTACTTTTTAAAGCAATAATATTCCAAATATCTAAATGTGATAATAATTTGGTCACATCTGTATATTAACTTATGTATTTTATATATTGGGTTACAAATAAGTCTCCGTCGTTTTTACCAAAAATTGGGCATTTGTTGTGAGAGAACGATAGGTTATGTTTTATTCAAAATATTGTCTATCACTAGCCACTAGTTTTCCCCGTGTTCTGGCAGCATATGAAAACCACGTCGGAAGAACGCTTCATCTTTTGAGGCTATCCATGAATGAACCCAATTGTTGATATCTTCATATGATGTAAAGTGCTGCTGAGACAGGCCCTGCGTCATCGATCGAAACAACTGGTAATTAGACGGGGGCAATGTCTGGTGAATATGGCGGGTAGGGCAAAACTTCTCACTTCAGTGTTTTCAAATAGGTTTTTAACAGCGCCGCAACACGCAACATGTGGACGAGCCTTAAGAGCTCGGCTCAATCTCATCAATTGTGTTCGGTAGAGAGCTCCAGTAATGGTTTCGTTCAGATTTAGCAACTCATAATACACGACACCAATACACCAAATGATTCCACCAAATACACAACACGACATTTTTTCCATGAATATTCGACATGGTTGTCGATGTTGCAGCATGGCCAGGTGGTTTCCATGATTTCTTCTCTTTGGGTTATCGTAGTGGATCGTTTTTATCACCAGCAGTATTTCACATGAAAAAAATCGGCGTTCAATATCTATCGGCTTCAGTTCATATGGAACCCAATTTCCTTGCTTTTGAACCATTCCTAATGATTTTAAACGATGTGAAATTGCTTGGTGAGTCACTCCTACTACAAGTGCAAGTTCTTGCATTTGACACGAGTATTCATCCAATAATGCTTTCAATTCCGCGACTTCGTACAATTTTTCGGCCTTTTGCAACGTTTTTTGCCTTCGACGTAAAATTCACAGTTCTTAACTTTTGAAAGTACTCTCAACAACTTCTCTCACTTAAGGCAGCCGCACCATATGCTTCTACAAGCAATCGAAGCGCCTCAGCTGAAGATTCAAAAGTTTTCGTAAATGACGCTTATTCGGCATGTCCGCATGTCCAACAGTAGGAAATGACGTTTTACATTGAGCAATATTAACCATAACTTACTGGTGGTACCATTTTTTGTCGAACGGCGGTTTTGTATACGCTATACATTTTCACGTCGGTTCAATTTCCATGTATATTATTATTGGAAAACGGAAAAAATCGAGTATCGAGTTGTCATTTAAAAATTTATTTTTGAAAGGCGATACGCCTACGCAAATCATAGATGAATTTGACGCTGTATACGAGGACTCTACACCATCATTTATCACCGTGAAATTTTGGGTAACTAAATTTAAACCGGGCAGGTCTTGGGTGACGATGAACGGTTGGGACGTCCAAAATTTACAACCCCTGACGGATGTTATCGTCAAGATGAAGTGTTCGAGTGAATATTTCTTACGCTTTGTTGGCGCAGTTTAGGCGCAATAGCCTCCATAGCCTTTTCTATTTCTCTAACTTTAATTCGACGGTTGTCTTGCACTATTTGGTGAACTTAAGCGATGTTATCGTCAGTAGATGTAGTTTTTAGATGTCCCGAACGTTCATCGTAACCCAAGCTGGTACGACCACGTTTAATTTTAGCTGTTCAAAATTTCATGTTGGTAAATGACGATGCAGAGTCCCCGTACATAGAGTCAAACTCGTCTTTGATTTGTTTAGGCGTAGTGCCTTTCAAAAATAAATAATTATTCACAGCTCGATACTCGATTTTTTCAACTTTCACAAAAACACTCAAACGATTGTTAAACAACTGCGCGTCCAAAATGGTTGATATTATGTTGAGCACATTCAGTGTTGATAAGTAGTTTTAGGAGATAAAAACTACCTCTAAAACCACGTGTAGTTAATCCATAAACTACGTAGGCGAAAACCATGAATTAACTACATATTACTACATGCATTAACTACAGTCGCCCTTATTATATTATATATAATTAAATTGTTTTTTAAATCATTGTAAATTTACGGCTGTGTATAGAAGGAAGTAAGGAGAGAACCTCAAGAGAACAAAACACGTTCAGTTTACAAAAAATCGAGGTTTTATGTCAAAATTTCATTTTCATTCCTTCAACAAACGGTAGTGGCAAGAAATGGCAACAGTGGATGATCAATTTTCGAAGAAAATCATCTTCAGTGATGAGGCACATTTTCACCTCAGTGGATGCATCAATAAGCAGAATTGTCGCATTTGGGCGAATCATAATCCAAGAGTGATTGTCGAAAAACCAATGCACCCACAAAGAGTGACTGTTTGGTGCGGTTTATGGGCTGGCGGCATCATCGGGCCGTATTTTTTCCAAAATGAGTCCGGTCAGGCAGTTACAGGTGGGCAGTGAATGGTGTTCGCTATCGTGAGATGATAACGAATTTTTTATGGCCCGAATTGGAAGATATGGATGTGGACGATATGTGGTTTCAACAGGACGGTGCCACTTGCCACACAGCTAACGAAACAATGGCTCTTTTGCGCGACAAATTCAATGGCCGTGTTATCTCACGTGGTGGCGATGTCAATTGGCCGCCAAGATCATGTGATTTAACACCGTTGGACTTCTTTCTTTGGAGTTATTTGAAAGAAAAGGTGTACGTCGATAAGCCAGCAACAATTCAAGAGCTAAAGGATGAGATAATTCGGCACTTTAATGGCATAGAACCTCAATTATGCCTAAGCGTCCTCGAAAATTTGACCATCGGGTGGAGGTGTGTCGCCGAGGTCGCGGCGGCCATTTGGCCGAAATTTTGGTCCACACATAATTGAACCACCATATTATCATAATAAAAAGAATTGACAATAATTTCCTAAACAATTTGTGTTTTATTCAAAATCAACATCGGCGCTTAAAATTTAACCACCCTTTATAACAATACTCAATTCAAATTTAATAATTGACGAGACTAAGAATTGTTAGGTCATCATATGTGTAAACATGCTGTCGAACCTTTACGAACATATATTCTGGGGTTACATGGTGTAGGATTGAGTGTAGTGTGGCAGCTTTATACAGCTTATGATGATACGACTACTGGATGTAATTGATTAATTGTTCCAGTCGTTTACGACTGCGGACGATAGATACGTATGATAAAATTTAGATATCCTGTACCTAATCATAACTAATACAGATTAATAAATTAACAATTTCTACAGAAAAGTGTGTATGTGTAAATAATTAAAAGTCCTATATATAATTTATTAACAAAGCAGCTATGTAATAACTTTGCAGGATCATTACGTGAAATTAGTCTTTCCGTACCCCTCGCTGTGTGGCATGTATCACCGTCCTGTTGGAACCACATATCAGCAAGATTTATGCCAGCCAATTGAGGTGCAAAAAAGTTAGAAATCATGTCTCTATACCGTTCACCGTTGACTGTAACATTCCGCCCATCATCGTTTTTGAAGACATATGGACCAATGATTCCGCCGGCCCATAAAGCGCATCAAACAATGATTTTCTCTGGATGTAATGGTGTTACGGCAAAGACTTGTGGATTATCTTCACTCCAAATTCGACAATTCTGTTTATTAACGTACTCATTCAACCAAAAGTGAGCTTCATCGCTGAACAAAATTGTGTTTGGAAAACCAACATCAATATCAATTTGTGCTTTAGTCCATTGGCCGAATTGGCGGCGTGTGCGATGGCCGATTAAATGACAAAGCAAATATTGGTGCGATTAAACTAATGACAAAGCAAATATCTGCTATCAAATCGGTTGTCAAATAAAACAGTGTTGTCTAATTAAAGATGTGAACCTCCAAAAAACACCCTTTACAAATCTATGTTAATGTGGAAGAATAATAGCCTAGACAGGCTGCTATTTAATAAATCCGATTGACGTTGGGCTTTAATTTCGTACTCCTAGATTATCTCTAAATTAAGTTACACAATGTGAAATAACACATCGAAAAAATACCTTGCTATCCGTAGTTTTTTATACTTATCCGATTATGCAATTTTCCTTTACATGCAAGAGAACACCTTGAAATGGTCTTGATAAATTTTATTTGTTTGTGCAGTTCGGAAATAGACTGAAAATGACGCTCTTAAAAAATAAACTAGTAATTAACTTTAATCTAAAAACAATCATTGCTGGGTGGCCTACTAATTTAAATTAAAATTTTACTAATTGCCCTCAATTAGTAAAAACTTAGATTACAAAATGGTTTCGCAAGCGTTTTGTTTAATAGTTTCAAATTTCTCTGACTTTAGATTTTTCAAAATATAAATGAAGCCATATCTACATGCCTTTAGAAAAGCTATAACTTGCCATGGTTGTGATTATAATAAAAAAAATAAACTAAACTAAGTAAAATAAATAAGTTATAACTTGACAGCGGGTATCCACGAGCGAAGTGATACTAGTAAAGTCAATTTCGCTATGAACAAGGAGTCTGAACGTACAATTCCTGTAGGTCAGTTGCAGGATTAGTGCTCCATATAGTGTAAAACCTAATTTACGAATCAAATGCTTTTTCATTTCTTTTTCAAACAAAGTAGCTGGAACGAGCTGTTGGAAAACGCAATAATTCATCTACGCAATAGATGAATCACCATTCAAGAGTTTGAAGTACAGTTTCTATTGACTTTGACCTGTTCTGGTGAGCACGATACCTTAATCATCAAATTTGTGCAATATTAAATGGAAATGTTTATTACTACATGGGGATGCTGTCATTTAAAAGGCGATTAAATTTTTTTACATTCGGGGTGGAATATTTTAACCCCGCAAAAAAGACGTCAAATTCTTCAAAAATATAATTTTAAAAACGGGTTTTAATTTATTTCATATCCAACCTTAGATTCAACAATTCCAAACTTTGTCTGCTTTTTTAATATAAGTTTTCGTCGGGGTTGACTGTCAAACCCAGTTTTGCAAACACTAGATTTATTTAAAACCCCCTTTTTAGTTAAATCAAAACTTATGAAACAGTTATATGTAGTTTTAGGAATGAATTTCAATTAAACACATTCTCTAGATGGATGTTAAAACGGTGAATCTTATTTTAAACTAATGATTGAATCCAAAGCATGTAATGCTTACCGATTTACTGACCAAAGCATGTTGTATACCTGGTGGTGGTGCGGCAGCTACTGCTGATACTGCGGGTGGCGCTGAAGCTGATGGTGGTGGTCCACTGGGGGGTGCATGTGGCCCAGCACTATGTGGCACCTCGTGCGGTGTTGTACTGTGTGCCTGTTGTAGAGCTCCTGAATAATATCCACCGTTTATTCCTGTTGTAATAATAAATTTATAATTGTTGGTATGGTATTAACAAATTTATAATAAAAAATAATCAAATTTTCACCTCATACAAAATATTTTAGCACTTTTTTTTGGAGAAATAAAAAACAAAATTTCATCATCCAGTCGAAATATCACATTTAAAATAAAAAAAATTAATTAAAAGTTAAAAAGTAATTTAATTTTTAAAAAATTATAATTTATTTTCTTAAAACAAACAGAATTTATACACAAGTTTCAGATCCATGTTTTGATAAAAAGAAAATATTCTTCTTTTGTTTGTATTATATTTTTGTTATTACTTAATTTGTAATTTATCATTCATTGTTCGGAAAACATAAACATTAGAATAGTAAAACAAAATAAAACAATATCCATATTATAAAAAATAAAATTAAAACAAAAAATAATAAGTCATTGATTTTTCATTTTTATAATTTAAAATTCAATTTAAGGCGAAAATAAACTAGGAGGATGATGAAATTTTTAATTCATTTTTATTGTTATTTTATTGTAATAACATTTAAAATATTACAAATTTAATATTTTAGAAACTTAAATTTAGAAAATTTGATTATTTTTTTCGATAACTAGGCGTTTAAAAAATAAAATTAATTGTCATAAAAATTATATAGCTATATATAAAAAATAATTTTTATTAAAAAATAATAATAATGAATTAGTTTATACAAGTTGCGCAAAATTTTACTATTCTCAGAAATGAGAATTAATGCTATTTTAAATTTCGTATCTCTTTCGTTTACTTTCACCTTAAACATAATTTTTATGACAAAAATTTCTGATCCTAATAGTTTAGTATTAAGAAATATATATAAATGTTAACCTACATATTATTTATTTACAAATGTAGATTTAATTTACATTTGTATTTACTGACAGTGAGAACTTGAGTGATAAAACAAATAAATACAGTTTTTTAAACCCAACTGGGACCGACGGATATTTCAATTAGACGAAACTACTATATATTACTATTCATACTAGTACATCTATCAAACCAATACATTTCAAATCACTTGATTTATATGTATATTATCTTGTTCCGATACATATTACTTAAAAAATATATGTTTTCCATAAAACAAGTAATTATACTTTAATTATCGCTTAATTATCGAAAATACAACGAATTGAGAAATACAAACGAAGCATCTTCATTATAATATTATATTACAAAGGGTACAGGATAAATAATATGTTTAACACGATTGGGAACTTACGGGGCATCTCACAACAATCCAAAACTAAATAATAACATGTTTAGAAATAGTATTGCTAAATAAAATAACAAAATCATAACGCTCATTGTAGTTCTCACTGCATATCTCATTTCGTTTTAATGTTTAGTTAAATTACATGCGAAAATCACTTTCTCATAAATTTTCCTATACGAAACTATACTTAAAATAATTTTTTGAGATATCTCAGATTATAATGTAAAATTAATTAATTGAATATATACAAAATCTACCAGAAAGCCGATATGATTTTAAAAAAATCAAATTCTAGAGATAATCGTGATTTTCTATCAAAAGTAATTTCAAATACCTTGAATACTTTAAAAATTAATGAACACCACACAAATCATATTGATTTCTGACATAATTCACATTATATCGAATAAGGAGGAACACAACGTATTTACAAAAATGTTGCACTTAATCACGATTACTAATTGCCAGAGATAAATCATTGCTCATATTTAATCTTCCTGTGAAAATCGATGATATAAATTAAACTTAACACGGGTGTTCAAAAATCTGAGCATTCATATTGAAAATTAAATCGGCGTTTTCGTATTTCACATGTAATGTCGTCAGTCGTAGAGTGATGAATAAATAATTTTGTAAATGGTACTGTCGCCTCGAGTTTTTACCGCTAAAATAAAATATTAGGTATATGACTTAATTTTTACAAATTTTTTCTTCGAGCTTAAAATTATATTTAAAATACATATATTTTCACGGTATTTTACAGGATCGGACGCAAGGTTTCAGAACACCGAACGACAAGTCCACGTGTTACATAACCTCTCAGAATTTACAATGGTGCATTCGGGAGGGTGGGGGGGGGGGCGGAAGGGTCTATTATGAATTTTTTTCGATTTCGTAAAATTCTATCCGCCTTCTATCCTTCTATTCCTATTATGTAGCTTTTTTTGGTCGTAAAATTTAAGACCATGAAGTTTGCTATTTTCTGTTGTTTTAGCTTAAATTCCAACCACCAACAGGTTTTCAGGTGGACCGACTGAATTTAATTGGTTTGTAATATTGAGGCGTATTTAAATTTTTTTCCATAAAAGAAATTAGCTAATTAGTCAAATTGGCGACCATTGGTAAATGACCTACAAGAACACAATAGAACAAATTTAAATAAATTGTAATAAATTAAAAGTCAATTTTTATAAAATAATTGAGTAACTTTCAAGGAATTGAAGTGTATATTTTATTTTAATAATACGTATATTCTATTGTTTTCGTAAATACGGTATTTGTTACCTAAAGAACAGTTGAAATTTGAATTTGACCTAACGCACGGGAATCAATTTGTAGTGTTCTGGGTGCATTGTGTCTTATGAAACGTGTAATTATTGCTACAATCGTCTACGATATTAGTGACCAGCCGCATCCAAGACCGCCTCGAAAGTTTGAAAATGCGGAATGACAAGGTCCGCTGGATGAAGCCTCAACACACACGCAACAAGAGCTTGCAGCTCAGACCACGTGCCTTTCACTGCTTGCACGACAACAAAAAAGGACTTCTTGTGAAAAATTGTGACGGATGATGACAAGTATATTTTTTACGAGAACCCCAAACATAAAAGTCGTGCATAGATCCCGGGCAACTCAGTATATCGACGCCTGAACAGAACATCCACTTAAAGAAGGTTCTCCTCTGTATCTGGTGCGACATGAAAGGTGTGCCTTATTACGAACTGCTGGAAACTGGTCAGACGATGATTGCAGAACGCTAAGCTGACAATTGAACCAACTAAGCGAAGAACATGATCAGAAAAGGTATTTTACTGGAAGGAAAGGAAGCAGGCTAGTTATCCTGCTGCATAACAACGCTCGACCTCACGTTGCTCGCGTTACTCAGAAGACCCTCTTGAACTTGGGAAGGGAAGCTCTCCCGCACGCGGGATATTCAGCAGATTTGGCCCCATCCGACTACGACTTGTTCCGATCAATGCAGTACGCCTTAGTGGATAATTAGTTTAAAGCGTTAATGATGTGCGTAAATTCGTCGATGACTTTATTGCGTCGAAGCCTGCAAGTTCTTTTTTTGCGTCGGCATTCGCATGTTGCCTGAAAGATGGCGGAAGGTCATAAAAACGATGGACAATATTTCCAAGATTAAACTCGTTGTTGTCTATTTTGCTTACATAAAATAAATTTGCTGAAAAATCTGTAAAAATTGTCATACATCTAATAATAAATTATAACATTCTCCTAGGACCATATTCGAAAGGTGCGATTGATATAATTGATTCGTTTTCATATTAAACGAATCACATACTGCTGTTTTACATTTATAATTTGGAATATCCCTATTTACTATAATTAAAAACGTTAATGTGTATATAATTTGCCTTATCGATTAAAATTTAACTCATAAATGTAATATACAGTTTAAAAAAATAATACAATATAATTTCTCTTATTTTGTACACACTATATTAAAATTAAAAAGCAAAATGATAAAACTAAATTTTTTTGATAAGGATACGTAGTAGGTAAGTAGTTATGAAGAATGTGGTGGTTGTAGTGGCACATCTTAAAATAAATCACAAAAGGCATCTCATTTCTTCCTTCTCAAATGTTTTACTTTAGTAAAAATAATAATAATTTTTATTGATTGCGTTTTATATTGAAATTAATTCAATAGTATAATGTCGGTTATAAAGATAAATTAATCACTGTATGTTGTTAAAGATATTTTAATTAGCATTAGGTTCGTACCAATTAAGTGGGCGGAATTTATTTACAAAATAAAAAAATATTTAAAATCACAAATTTTCGAAATACCATATTGAACACTTGAAAAATTATCTTTTGATTTTATGTTTGCTCAAAACTAAATTTTGATAGTTATAAAAGTCATTAAATCGGCCTACAATTAGATTATATCAAATATAAGGAATGATATTTGTACTACCAAAATATATAAGAATCTTATTAAACATATTTTTTTAATCATACAACGGAAGATCATATTTATAGTGGTTGCAGTTTTTTCTGTTTTTTTGTTTCGTAAGAAAAATTTGTAATTTATAATATTATGTACTAATTGTTCCTTAATAATAAACAGAAAGCGATTATAATTTAACTAAACAGTTGATTCCTTAATTTATCTTATATTAAACTTAAACGATACGTGTGTGATTTTTAATGTTTTCTTATGTATATTTCAAGGTCTATTAGATTCAATGAAGTTTAATATACAGTAAAATAAAAATATATTTAAAATAATTTCAAGCATTTAATGCTCTACCTTCAGTATATGGTGTTGTTGACGGTTGCCTCATGAAATACTCTTTATTGACACAATTTCTTAAACCTTCTGGAATATTCCCAATTATTGCCCTTCTAATCTCTGTTGCTGCCATTTCTCTTAATTCGCTGGCAGATGCTTCGCTGTAGAAGGCAGCATGAGGGGTACATAATAGATTTGGGGCGTCTTTTAGGGCTCCCTAAATTATTAGAAAATTAAAAAATAAGATATTATGGATTAATTTAGATATTTCATTTATAATGTTATAATGAACCTGAAATACATTAAAGGGCTCATTTTCGTGAACATCCAAAGCTGCAGCTCTAATTCTTCCTTGTTTTAAGGCTGTAGAAAGTGCTTCGTCGTCCACAAGGCCTCCGCGGGCAGTATTCACCAGAAAAGCACCAGGCCTCATCTAAAAAGAAGATAATAATTATGAAACTGTTTCTTACTTGTAAGTCTACATTAAATCGGATTAATAGTTATAGATTTATATAACGAATAAATAAGTCGTTAAAGTTTATGCTTCAGTCGACTGCAGTGCACATCGGGATAACGATACAGTCTATCGTTATTAAATATTGATGTTAATGACCATCACTAACTGAGTAGTCATTCGATGATAGAACTAATTCTACATTTTGTAGAAAGGTACATTGCACCAACATGTTATGGTAAAAGATTTACACGTCGGAAGGCCATTTCGACCATCCATTATTGAAAGAAAAATTATTACATATAGCACGTGAAAACCGCCACATAAAAAGATGAGCAATGTTCGAACACATATCCTGCATTAAAAACATTTTTATTTTTTATTTACCTAAAAGTGAGGAGTGCGAAGTGCCGTTCTTGGTTTTTTGATTTTCGTACATTTTTATAGTCTGAGTTAAAAAGAGCCATTACTCAATGTTAACGCTGCTTTACACATTAACGTTAATATGTAAACTTTTTACGGTTTACATATTATTTCGTTTTATTTTCTAATATGTAACTAGTACACATGTAGGGAACGGATGAGTTTTGAGACATATGCCGCTTCAATGCAAATCAAAATTCTAAATTAAAATTCGTTTTACTGAATTTTAGTTTTAGAATTTTGATTTTCGTTGAAGCGGCATTGGTCTCAAATTCATACCTCGTGTATGCCAGTAACCAATGAGTTTTTGGTTAAGCTGAAACACATAAAAAACTAAATTGGTTTTTGCTGGAAATTTTAAATTTAAGATGGGTGACTGTTCTTATCAAGTAGCTCCATCAATCACGTTTGTCATGCATACGAAATCGTTAGAAAAAAAACTAACGACATGTGCAAATTTTTAGTGCAATATTTAAACTAAAGTCCATAGAAGATTCTGAATATTTACGGGAGAAATCTATAAAGATATAATTCTATTTTTATGGTATCTTTCTAACAAATATACAGGGTGTCCCAGAATTGGACGATCAAACGAAACAGACTGATAAGAGACCTCATTTCCAACAAAAACAGCCAAGTAGTTTTTTCGAATTGTTGATGGTGCAAAAGTTATACCACTTTTAGTGTTTTTTAGAGAAATCTCATGCGTAGGTGCGCAAAAATTAAAAAAAATTTATTTTGTTTAACTTTCTTTTTTACTACTATCTAGAAGAGTGTGCCTTTCCAATAGCATCATTATGGTGAGCTATATTATCTTCTGTCATATAAAAACAATAGTTTTGTGGTCTGTTTCTCAAAAAAATTGTTGACGCGGGGGAATATTGTTCTACAGAAAGTTTACACCACACTCACAACCGTGTTTATTAAAAAATAAACAAACAAAATACAAAAAATAAAATAACCAAATTTCGATTTCTAAAATCGATGCTTTGTCAAAAATAAAACAAAATGAACAAAATAAATTTTTTTAAATTAATTTTAAATATTATAAGTGTTCGAAGTGTCCACCATTTGTCAAAATACATAATCGGCATCGCTGTAAAAAATTTTGCTTAATCCGGTGAAATGCACGTTCGTTCACGATCTCCTGATCGATCGGTTTGCTCTTTCATAAACTAGTTCTTTATAATAACCCCACAGAAAAGTCTAAAGGATTTAGATCAGGAGACTGCGGTGGCCATGCAATGGACCCTCTCCTTCCAATCCAGCGGGCTTGGATAATTGACGTTCAGGTGTTGTCTCACTACTTGTGCATAGTGAGGGGAGCTCCACCATGCTGCAGCCACGAGAAGTGAAAAAGATTTAGAAATCAAGTAATGGAGTTAAGTTTGTCTATTAAAAAGTCCTCTATTAAAGGCGCATTCGATTCAATTGTAGAGCACAACCCTACTATAATTGAGATACTCTTGACGTAACTAAATTAAAGATGCGAAGAGAATGGTGATGATTTTTCACTGTAAGACGGCGATACATGTACAAATTTTGTCTTTAAGGTATAAAAATTCTACTTTCTGTGCTGACATATTCTACCAACACTGTTTCGATCAAGCTCTAAGTTTATTTCTCAGTTCTCCAGAATAAAATTTCTTACTGTTTCATTTTTTCAATCATTATTTACTGGGCTTAGTAGGCCGAAAGTATTTTCGATACTTGTGTCCTTTTCGAAACGAATACTTATTTGTGGAACCTAATTTATACAAATAAGTGTGCTGGCGAAGTGAATTATTTCCTATCTCGTTCTTACAGAAAAATCTAAATTGTTTGTTAAATCTTTATTATTTATTTGTCAATTTGTTGATGTTTAGGATTTGGAAAATATGTTTAGACAACAAACTGATAGACGTGGAGGAAAACCACAATAAAGATACACAAAAGTAGCGTATTAAAGAATTATCTATGTAAAATTCGTGTGATGTATCTATGTGATGTATACATGTAAAATGATATTCGATCGGTGTACGATGCATGCACTACGATGTAATATTGTATTTTACATCATTATATAAGATCTATCCGAAACCGATTGACGATGATTAAATGTTACCACATATAAAATCCCTTCTCTAATAATTCGGTTTAACCAAATACAAACTTCCTTAATTACCTAAGGAAATTAAAAGTAACAAAGAATTCAACGGAATGCCATTTGAACATTTAAGATGACCGCAAATAATAGCAATTACATTAAAAAAAAAAGTTGATCCAGAAAATTTTAATCGAAAGTCTGCACGTTCTTGCCAAGTAAAAAAAATTGATTTATTTTTTGATGGCAATCAATTTCGAAAAATCTCAACATTTCGGCAAATTTTTTAACACAATAATATTAACGCAAAAGTGTAAACATAAACCAGAAGTAGTTGAACTTGAGATTAAAATCAAAATTTTTGACATATGTATTTTATATTTCAATTTTTTGTGTCGTGTTCTTTGACACACAAAAAAAATCAATTTATTTTCAATTTTTGGAAAGAACTTGCTATAAGTAAATAAATTTGAAATAAGCATCCGTTTCGAAAAGGGCCTTGGAACGAAATTGGAGAAAGAGAAATTCTTCAAATTTATTCTAGTAGATTATGATAGCAATACAAAAACAATAATTGAAAACGAATCAGACATCAATTTCATTCTAGGAAACAGAGACATAAACTTCGATATAGTATCGAAAAAGTGATCTTAGAACAAGCCAGAAGTGATTGATTATTCTTTATTTTCTTGTAAGGTAAAAATGAAAACTCTTTTGTAGCGATACACGTGTAGCATTTTCTCGTACTTGGTTTTTGTTTTGACATCTATAAAATATAGCCAAACACATTAAAATTGTTCAAATTATGGTGAAAATGAATAAAATTAAAAAACAAACAGGTAGGTAGTAGAGGTGGGTCCGCCAGTTGTCAAAATATTATAGGTGTCTAGATTAGTTCAATTTGACGTACAGAAAATTGAGCAATGTTCAATTTTAAAATTCTACCTTAAGGCGATGCAAAAGGGCCGACGTTTAACAAATCAGCAAGCATGTATGCCTTAATTAAGGCAAAATTTGTACATGCATCACCACGTTTACAAAAGTTCAGCCAAAAACTCCAATTGTTAAAAATTAAAACAAACTGTTCATTCAAAATAACTGCACGAGCAAAATACCTTCTCAAGGCCATTCAGTTGAATAAAATTCAGCTGAAATGATGAGCTATGGATCAAAGAGTCCCTTTAACTCGGTTACTTCGGAAATGGTTGCTGATTCAAATAATACAATTCAATCGAACATGCCTTAAAATTAAACTGTTGTTGCAAACTAATTTGTCGTCATCTGTTAAACAACCCTTTTAGTTCGACCGCAATCGATTAGGCAGACTTTCAATTTGCGAATTGTAAAGGGTCTTTCAAAAGTCACGCCTAGACGTCAGTAGGAAATAATTTCTAAACGCAACCTTTTTTTTATGTCATCTTTGACATTTGACGTGAAGTAGACAGATGTACAATTTTAACGATGGATAATTACACGCTAGAAGAACGCATTAAAGTTATTCAAATTTAATATGAAAATCATCGATCATCGATCTTTAAAAAATACGTATCGTAAAATTCGCGATTGTTTTGGTGTAAATGATCGTCCAAATGAGTCAACAATTCAAAGATTAGTGAAAAAATTTGAAGACTAGTTCTGTCGAGGATCGATTAAAGTGTGGCAGACCAAAAAGTGGAGAGAACATTACTGCTGTAACAGAGAGTCGCGGAGAAACCTTCAACATGAATATCACGACGTTCTCAGGAATTAGGCATTCATCCATCAACTGTTTGGCGAAGTTTACATAAGGATTTGTATTTGCATCTTTACAACAACATGATGGAGCTACGAGTCACGCAACATGGGAACACATCCAACTATTGCGGTCTAAGTTTCCAGGTCGATCAATTTCACGTAATGGTGACGAAAACTGACAATAAAACGCACCAGAAAAATTTAAGTATTTTCATGTTTTATTTAAAAAAAACATCTAAGTCTTTTGAAAGAGCCTTTATTTCGAATGTTATTTGATCAAAGCAGATACATTTTTGTTCCAGTTTAACTTATCACACATTTAGTAAACAAACAGAGCAAACCGTGCAATATTCCATCGATGCAATAAAAAATTAAGACTCAAGACTAAGTTACCATTCGGCTGTCATTGACCATTTAGATCGGCACGTTGAAAACTATGAACCTCATTCAGATATCTAGGAGCAGTGGAAAGTTCTAAAGTCAACTATAATTGCCGCAGCGGAAAAAATACATATGACCACCGAGTACACGTAAAGATTGGGGGAGGATTAGTACCGTCAACTCGTCGAAAAATAACAAAAACTGCGTGAAAAACGGTTGGCTCGTAACTCTAGGAGACCCGAAACATAATATATCTGCGCCAGGAAAGACACAACAAAATTGCTCCGATAAAAGGAGCGCGAATATATAAGGAAATGTATCGAAAACATCAGCTTCCCCAAGTCTAAAACGAAAATCCTGTTCATCAGATTTGCCAACGCCACAAATCTTACTAAAAACTTCCATCCAACATACACGGCCATCAAAAACACGAGCTGAAAACAAACGTGACTGATCTTCTCTCAGTATGATTGCTATTCGAGCTGTTGCTCCACCAGGCGAAGAGATATTTTTCCCATATCCAACAGTATAGGAAGTAGATGCAGCTATTAGTAGACTAAAAAATTAAAAAGCACCTTATCTCGGCGGTATAGTCCCAGATTTATTAAAATATCTTGCATCTTATATTTTCTGTCCGAAAATATCGGAAACCATCGCGGGGTTTCGAATAGTATTTACTTTGAAGATGCTCTTGGAAAAATGTTGGGAGTACAATATAAATATTCGTATGCTTAGAAATTCCAGAAAAGCTCCTCCCTTTCTCTCTATAAGCTAGCAATTTTGACTATATGATGCCTTGCTTCTTGGTCGGAGACCAAATGATATGAAGAATAGTTTAAAACGGGTTTACCGTGACGCTACTACTTGATTTTAAAATCAACAGCAAGAGCATCCCTACGAAAAATCTCGCGCCACAAGACCATAATTTTCACGATGCGAAAGATATTAAGTATCTTGGGTCAATTATAACATCATCGAGAGCGATGTCATAGTAGCCGAACGTCGTCTTGTCAGTCGCGCTAGCTGACACTACGAAATACACATAAGACCTGTGCTAACACTTTCGAATGAGACTATGACCTTGACTACAGAAAGATCATTATATTCATTCCATGGTCCATTTATTTATCGCGGAATTAAACGGTCCCTTGGAGACTGGGACAATTCCAACTGAATTAGATGATTACCACATCATATACGATTATACGCATTTTAGTTTCAAGATTTTTTTGTTGTCCAAGATACTCGTATGAGACGTACATCGCTGAGACAAAGAATTGGTTTATTATACATGCTATAAATATTTTACTTTAACATGGTAGCACTTAAATCTAAATTGTCTTAAGCATTGCGTTTAGTAAATAAGTACCATAATTATGGCTAAATCATGCAGGTATCTGCAGAAACAAAGCAAATATTGAAAGTTGGAGACCCCGGACTTATAAAAATCTAGAGTGTACGACACCGCAGATATATTACAGAACGCTGCGTGCTCTACAGATTATTGCATGGTAAATTTTCAGCAGAACTAAAGGAGAAAATACCACCATTCGTTACGCTAGGTAGGGAAACAAAAGGAACGGGCAATTTACATAGGTTTATTTATCGAACATCTAAGAAGTGAAATTCGCGGAACAGTCTCGATTTTCCGTTGGACTATAAAATGCACAAATTTAAAGCAGCTACCAACCTTTACTTGAAGGATCGCACGTTGGGTGCAGGAGCTCTGACACTTACAAGGAGCTAGGACAGACTAAAAGTTCGCCCTGCACTCAATTAAAACGAAACGTTAAAAAAACAGTTTGCCTTCGCACTTGGTTAGTCTATCGACCTATCTCATATGTTTCTTCAAGAAAGACAAGTATTCTGAATAATTCTTCCGAGATTTATCGTGCTCTAAACGTTTTATGAATTATATATATACATATATGTATGTCTATAAATTAAAAGAGAAATGTGTTCTGTTTATATTTGTTGGGATGTAATATTTTTGGGTTGCCACACTATTATTTAGGACGAAACTTGAAACCTCAAACTGGAGTTTTGTTAATGGAAGTGCTGCGAAAAATATAAATGCTGTATTTGGCTGATTATTGTCACACCAGCAAAAAAGAAACGACCATTCTATAAAAAATGAAATACCAGATCACATGGTCGGACTATTAATTTTTTACAAATTTATATTAATTAATATTAATATTATTTATATTAATTTTTATTAATTTTTTAAAGCGATTGAGCACAACTAATACTCTTCTTTGTTCTCTGTAGATTATAAGCAAGGAATTCTAAGCTGGCAGCGACTGAGTTGCTACATACATAACTTGAGTATTTTTGTTTAAATTTTTTCTTAATAATTAATAAGGATTGTGTTCCTAAATTGAAGTAAATAAATTTAGAGAAAATAAATCTTAGGATAAAATCATATGAACAATGGTACTTCGCAATCAATTTTTCATAAACCTAAGGTAGTTGATATCAAACAATAATAACTACTAGTGTTTACTCACACATCAACACTTAACAGCGCTACTTCAACTTGTCAAAGATTTATTTGAAAATAGATTTATGATACAAAACATTACAAATTTTTCAGAAATATTATGTGCATGTATTATCATGTACCTTGATTAATGCAAAAACTCTTTGTTGTAATCTCAAATTACATGGATAAATTTACAACCAACGAACTTATAAAAATTCGTATAACACATTCCCCAGCTTCTAGAATCTTACCAAATTAGATAATAGAATGAAAAACGTAACTTACCTGTTTGATGGTATAATCATTTATTAAATGATGATTATGTTCATTTAGTGTGCAATGTAATGATACACAATCTGATTGAAAAAGTAAGTCTTGTAGTGTGTATACTCGTGTTAAACCAAGTGATTTTTCAATACCGTCAGGAAGATATGGATCATAAAATATAACATTAAAACCGAAAGCTTTAGCACGAAGTGCTACTGCACTACCAATTCGACCCAAGCCGACAATACCTAGTGTATCTCCCCTTATTCTAGCGCATCCCTAAAAAAATGTTTTTCATGAAATTTAGCCACTTTTATTTCAAAATATTAAAAAAATACCTGTGCAGCTTCTCTAACTTGCTCCGGACCAGTAAACTTTTTTCCTTCACGCACCATATTCGCTAGCCAGTATGTTCTACGATACAAATTTAAAATAAGACACATCGTTGTGTCGGCAACCTCTTCTACGCCATATCCTGGCACATTACACACAGCAATTCCTAACTCGCCAGCTGCTTTGACATCAATATTATCGACTCCACTACCAATTCGAACTATAATTCGCAATGCTTTAAACTTTTCCAAATCTTCTTTTGTTAATATAATTGTATGCCACATTAATGCTCCTACTGCTTCATTTAATACCTTTAGAAAAATAATATTTAAACAGAGCTCTTACTTAGGTGATTTTAAACTTTTATTATTTTACCTTCTCGTGAATTTCAGATGTACTTTGTGCATCACAAAAAGCAACTGTGGCAACATCTTTTAAAATGGGCATTTCAATCGAACAATCTCTGCCATCTAGTAATGCGACTAATGGTCTAGATTGCATTGGACCATTGGTCGAAATCGGTCCTCTAACATCCATGCGTGAACGTTTGGCCAACATTGTCCTTTTGTCCATTAAAATACACAAAAACTTATGAACAGCTTATTTTTATTATTATACTTTTTTATAGAAAAATAGTCAATTATATTTTTTATATTTTACACTTTACTTTACACTGCACAAATTAATATTTATTTAAGATAATAATAATATAGCTTAAATAATAAAATGTTTAAAAAATAAAATTAAAAAATAATAATAAAAATAATAACTTTTCAGCAGTTTTTGATGTACTTATTTTCTTTCTTATTAAATTATTTATTTAATAGCTTAACAGAAAAACACTTCACCGTGAGTAGCGCGGTGTAGTGTTCTCTGACAGAAGAGGGACAAAAAGAAGGGTTATTTTTGGCGAGCCGTAGTTTTCATTGTGAAGCTTTGTTATTCTGAAAAAAAAAAATTTTAATTAGACTATACATTTTTAAATTAAAAAATTACAAATAAAAAAGAGGAAAATAGATACATATCAATTATTTTTCAAATTATTTCAGGAAAGTAGCTATTTATCATTTTTATTACCCGCTAATTTTAATTTGGTTTCTTACGTACTTAAGCCAAATTCAATTATTGATGGAACAATCAATAACAACAACTTAACAACAAATCACGTAAATAACTTGTTTTAATTAATAAATAAAACTAAATTTACTATAATGTCGATTTCGATTGATTTTTTCGTACTCCGAAAATAGTACACTCATTTTAGACATCAATAGAACGAACAGGTGAATGAAATGTATTATTTTATGTCAAAATGTATTGGAATTGTTGTTGTTGACTCAGAATGCCAAAAAATTTGTGATACTCTATCATTGCGTATATGAATACGGCCTAGTAGAAGGCTAATAAAAAAAAATGCGGTTTTTTATGTATGCAGGGCCCAAAAAAATAAACACAAAAAAAAAACTTTTATACAAATGCTATGAAAATTAATTTCTTGTTAAGATTTGTGGACTTTATTTGTTTATATTTTGTAAATATGGCAGAAAAATATTCATTCTCCTGGGCGTAGCCTATGCTCATTTACCTTTAATTTTAATTAATTGTTTTCATTTTTAAAGTTGGGTTTCATTCAGAATCTTTCCATTTTCCGCTTTTATTAAAGACATTAATTGTCGTCGTATCATATATAGAGCAATGTTTGTGTGTATTCATAAATAAAGAGGCAAAATAAAACAAAAACTACTCTACATGCATCCAAACAAACCATGCTCTAGATATTTTATACGACAACCATCAAATTATAACTAACTTAAGAATGAAAAACAATTTATTACAATTAAAGATAAGTAAACGAAGTTCACGCTCAGGAGAATGAAGATTTATTTTTCCATAGACAGCAGATAATTTTATGAAATGTTTAAATAATATATTTTTTTTACAAAAACAATATTAAAAATTGAAACATGGTTTTTTAATTGTCAATCTCTTTTAAAAACCCAAACATTTATTACTTCATTGTAATCATAGATCGTTTTACAATAGTTCAATTTTAATTCATTAGATTTTTTGATAGTGCCTATGTATGTATACGGCCATATCACAATACGAGTATATGGACTTATATACAGCTGTGTGCAATATAATAAGTAATTTTATAAAATTTTTAAATAATATTTATTTTTTTACAAAATCAACAATATCAAAAATTAAAACATGTTTTTTTAATTGTCAGTCTCTTCTAAACACCAACAGGTCATTTTACAATAGTTCAATTTTAATTTATTTACGCCATCTGTGCAAATAAATAGGAAAATTTAAGCAATCTTGTTTATAAATAATTATTCATCGGAAATAATTGATTTTTAAATAAAGATTTAATATTTGGTGCTGTATCAGTTATTTTTAAGCAGTGCATTACATCGCCGCCCCATAGAATCTACCAGTGATTGTTATCTTTCAACTCGGATGCTCCACCAAGAGTATTGAAAGTTTTCCCGAATATCATTTTTTATTTTTTAGCTTCGGCAAATTTACTTAAACCACGTTGTAACTCACCTCATAGGTCTTCAATTGCGTTTATATCGTGAGATTGATTGAGCTAGCCATGCTATAACATTAGTTTTATTTGCAGCAAACAAGTCTTTTATTACCTTCGCCGTGTGCTTCGGATCATTATCCTACTGAAACACCTAGCGCACGGGCATGTTTCCTTCGCCGTACAGAATCATGGTATCCCTTAAAACCTTTATAAAAATTTTCGTGAATCCAGTATATAGGCAGAACGTGTTGTGGTCCGATCAAACAAAAATTAATTTGTTTGGATCGGATTGCACCAAACAATGTCCGACGACTCAAAACAAAAATATTCGACCCGCGCTGTTTGGAGGTGTTTCTCGTATAGTGGTGTAGGGCCTATATACTTTGTCCATGAAAATTTTGATAAAAAAAATGTATATGAAGGACATTTAAGGGATACCATGCTTCCGTATGACCAAGAAAATATGCCTCTGCGCTGAGTGTTTCAACAGAACAATGATCCGAAGCACGCGGCGAAGGTGGTTAACGACTGGTTTGATGCACATAAAATTAATGTAATCGATTGGCCAGCTCAATCAATTTCCCGATCTCGATAGAAGACCTGTGGAGTGAGTTGAAACGTGGTTTAAGTAAATTTCCGAGGCCGAAAAATAAAAATGAGCTTTGAGAAAACGTTCAAAACGCTTGGTGGAGCATCCCAGTAAAGATAACAATCACTGACAGATTCTATGGGGTAGCGATGTAATGCGCCGCTTAAAAATAACAGAAACCAAATATTAAATCTTTATGTAAAAATCAATTATTTCCGTCGAATAATTATTTTTAAACAAGATTGCTTAAATTTCCCTAATTATTTGCACAGATGGCGTAAATAAATTAAAATTGAACTATTGTAAAACGATCTGTTGGTTTTTAGAAGAGACTGACAATTAAAAAAACATGTTTTAATTTTTGATATTGTTGATTTTGTAAAAAAATAAATATTATTTAAAATTTTTATAAAATTACTTATTATATATATTGCACACAGCTGTATATAAGTCCATATACTCGTATTGTGATATGGCCGTATACATACATAGGCACTATCAAAAAATCTAAAGTAGAAAAAAATACCCTTATGGTAATTTTCCTTTTCCATCTTTACAGGACCATTTTTAGAGGCCATGTAACATTTCATTTTCAATCGAAAACGACGTTAGTAAACATTGAATGAACTTGAATGAAATATCAAAAGGTATGTAACTAAACTGCGTACAACAATATTTAAAGCCGTTGAATGAAACTTGTGACAACGTCTCGATTTAAAAAAATGTTACCGTTTCACCACCTATCAGAAATATAACATTTTCCTTTATTTAAAAAATTTCCAATACTCACCCATAAATGGCGAACTAGATTTACATCCATTAATTTCTTCCTGAAAATATAAAGACATATTTCATATTAATTTCAATGGAAATCTGTGAGACGTATATCATAAACTTATATAATATTTTGTCAACTTGTCTAATATAATTCAATAATTTCCGTTAAAAAAAACAAAAAATTACCAGATTACATTATCAGGCAAATATACTATTTTAAACTGCTTTCGCCAAAATTTGTAATCTGCTCGATCGAAATTAATTATTACGTAATTCTATTGGTCTCGTCCGATAAAGAAAAGCTAAGTCTAATCGCGATTGACTAATTACACAAGTGCAGAAATGCAAACTATGTATGTTAAATTACCTAATCGTAATTTTTCCCTTACTAGGAATATATTTAGATTTGATGTTGTAAATAAGTCTATAATATATAATGCAGGAATCAAAAATATTTGCCTACTATAGCAAGGATGACTAATGATTAATCATAAATAAATAAAATTCGCATTTGGGTTGAGTGAACCTTTCACAAAATATCCAAAAATTTCACAATATTTTTTTCACAAGTTGACATAATTTTTTTGACATTTTGTGGCTCGAATTGCTCAAGCATATGTCAATATTGTAAATCGATAATGGAACGATATGTCAATATAGTAAATCAATAATGGAACGATATTTGTTGAGTGAAATATTGTAGTTTCCAGCTATGTTTTTAATAGTGTAACCTACTTTTATAATACAAAACAAGCTTAAGAAATGTATGTAGGAAATATGTTCCTCGAATAATAAAGAATCAACTCATTTTCCTTTCGTTTCGTTTTCTTTTAGAGTTCGCATTAGAAAACTTTATGTGCACCCTATATCCCACCTATAGTAAATCATTTCGCTATGGTTAAGAAATTATTCTTAATTGACTTATCACGTTAAAGTACGTGCAGTCTGCCTTGATACTAATTTTATCAAACAATTTTGTTACAGAAAATATGAGACACAACCATATTTGAAAAATTCATTTTAGGTTTTGTAGCCCACTTACTCATACTCGGAATATAATAACCTATAAAATTGCTATTTGAAAAAGTTTCATTTATTATTATCAGTTATTAAACGTATTTTAACCTTTATTCTGACAGTTTTTTAATTGTATTTACTGCAAGAACATAACACGACTTAAATACTGAAATTATTACTTATTACAGATTGTTTTAGCGCAAGGAATTGTTCAAATTCTTTAGCTGAAAGAAACTTGTTTGGGTTATCCAGCTTTTGCAATTTAATGCTAATATCAGTTGGTTTATTTTTAATTTTGCCTTTTTTACTTCGCAAATGGGCAATCGTATTCTCTGGGAATCGAACTCGGCACCGCGGCATAGTAGCAACTCACTTATCCAACGTCTAGGACGATGGCATCCTTGTTTACTCTATTAATACATTGCATTTAAATCGTAATAGTTAGCTTAACCGTTAATATTACCTGTTAAATATATTTTACTGTAATTTTACATTCACCTGTTTGCAAATTGAGGATTGAGTGATAACAGGTCACGGTAAAGTAATTAATTTGGTAGTGGTAAAATTGATACAATGGCTAATATAGGTCAGGAGTATTTAAAGTTGCGCGTGTCATTTAACTTTTGGATTATTTAGAAACTGTAACCTACCAAATGGCATAGTGGTTAAAGCTTTGGCGTTTGGATCGCGAGATACCGGGTTCGAATCCCGATAGGGGCAGGATGCAAAGGGAATTTTCATCATCAAATTACGATTTGTGATGAGAAGGAACACATCTATGACCCCCTGTCGGAGTGCAGAACTCATGGGCCGACCCATCTTCCATGCCAGTATAGGCTGGCATGGAGCTATGCAATGTGCAGATGGTAACAAATCGGACCTATATCCGTACGTCCTCGATTTGGCAGAACTGCGTAAGGGAAGGACGTAAATAAGTGAACTGCGAAAGAGTTAGGAGTGCTTCGGCCCCAGAAAAAGATAGCAAAGAATAAAAAAAAAAAAAAAAAATTGTAATTTTGGATAATTGTAAAACTACTACTACCTAAATAAGAGGCCAAACATATTCTCATTTTAACTTAAAATTGTTTAAAATTGTTGTATTCTCATTTTGCTATATACATAATTGCAGAAGCTTGTTTTAACAAAACACTCGCTTTACAGCACATATTTCATATTTTAATTTATTCAAACGAAGAACTCGCCAAATCCAATAAAACAGATTGCTAAACTTCTTATGTTAGACCTGGTAAAATTTAAAACGATTTTTCTACCATACATTTCGAAATGTGTTAAATATATGGTAGTTAACATAAAATAAATGCTGAAAATACATTATATTCTACTTAGGCAGCAAATGATTAGTTTTCAATTGCAGGAGCTTGTGTTGGTTAACAAAATTTAACCTCAATTGGAAAACTGTAAGGGGAAACTGTAATTTACTAATTTGTCGTTATATTTTAAATATTTAACAATACTTAAAATTAATTGTATTACAGTTTATTTAAAATTATATTATTTCCGATCGGAAATCATATTCAATATTTGTCAAGTGACATCTGGTGACACCTTTTAAAAGATAACGACAAATTAGTAAATTTCACCAAGACCATCTTTACTACTGGCCTGTGACAAAATTCATTCTTTCCTAATGACGTAATTTTATACAAATGACACAAATAACTACTCGATTTTATTCGTTGAAAATTGAACACATTAAAACAAAAGAGAAAAATAAAATCCACGTCCAACATTCCCCTACTTAGATCGATTAAGGGAGACTGACAATCGTCGACATAGCGTTACATCATCGTTTTACCTAACAGGCCAAAAGTAGATGGCTTTGATTTCACGCTTATAGTTAGTTACTCCATTGATGTTTAATTTTGTTAACCAACACAATCTCCTGCGATCGAAAATTTACCATTTGCTGCCTTAACACAGAATACCAATATAACCAGGACATTGCGTAGACCAAGAAATTTTTTTCCTACCTTTAATATTTTGTAGAAAACATAACTATTAAATATGAATATTTATAATTACTGTAGTGATTTCATCTTAACTAACCATTTTTTGTTGAAATATACTGTCAAAACTTCTTTATGAGTCCGTAATTATTTTTTGAAAAAAAATATTCAAACGAATTTTTTCATATTTATAGTAAGCCAAAGTCAAAAAATAAGTAGACATTTTTCCGTACAAAAACAGCGTAATGACGTTTCGGTTCTTCTGTGGATTTAGTAGAATGTCAGGTATTTTCCAGCGTTTACTTTATGTTGAATGTACCATACATTTAACACAATTCGAAATGTATGGTAGTAGAACCGTTTTACCTTTTACCATAGGTCTAACATAGCAAGTTTAGCAATCTGTTTTATTGAGTTTGGGGAGTTCTTCGTTTGAATGAAGGAAAATTAGAAATATGGTGCTATAAAGCGAGTGTTTTGCTACAACGGGAAAAAATTCGAGAAAAAACTCATTTCTCTCATTTTGTATATAGAAAAAATGAGAATACTGGGCCACTATGACTTAATGTGATTCAGAATTAATTATGATTATGTAAATGTATTGTATATCTCATTAACATTGCGTGACTCATAAATTTTTAGATAAACATTTTTCCTCTGATTAACAATACATACTATTTGCTATCGATAAAAGTGAATATTAAAGCTTCAAAAATATGTATTTTAGTACACGAATCCAAATAGAAATTAAATTTTGGCATAACAGGTATTACTTTTGAAAATTTCCAGTGATATGACGCGAATTTTAATAAATTTGTAAAAGATGACAAAATTTCCAATCAATTTGCCACTACTTACATCATTAATATTAAAGTATTAACACAAATTAAATTTAACTTCGAAAATAGCAAATACAACTTAAATTTAACGAACATTCTAAGCAATCACTAAACGAATCCGGTTAATACCTACGATTGCAAAAGTAGTATAAGCGCAGTTTGAAACAAAGAATGAAAATTGTGCTACTGACATAATGCCATTAGAGCATATTTTCCGAGAGATACAGCAATAATTGAATATAAGCAAACGAAAAAATAAGAAACAACTTCCAAAACCGAATTGATTGAATCGCAATATGTCTAGAAGAGTTGAAAGGAAGTCTGATATAAATTATCTGATATAAATTAAAATGATTGACCAGGATAGAAACCATGCAGAAATTGATTAAAAATCAATAAAATATCCATGAAAATCCTAATAAAATCCTTTTTAACTTTATTGGCTGATCAAAAATTAAAACTAAATAAATAATTTTTCTCGATAGATACGCTTTATGTTGATCAAAACCTTCTTTACTAAGGACATCTTAGCTACTCTCCCAACCAAAAAATGAATAACAAAAATAGTATACTTTTGACCACAATTTTAAAATAAAACAGCGTCTCTTATAATTTACTACTAAAAAAATCAGTCATTTTGATTTATTTGCTTTACATTTTTAAGTAATGCGAAATACTGTAAAATATTAAAATAAATAAAAAAAACAAGTTTTGTTTTTTAATCTAAAAAAAAATTATGGAATAATATAGTTGACATGCAAATAGCAGTACTTTTTCAATGTAAATGTAACATCAAACCTGTGATGTAATACTTATTCAGCGACTTAATATGATTAGAAGCTGTTTATTGTAAAAGGATTTAACTCAAGGATTGAAATTGTATTTTGATTTTTAAAAAGAAACCAATACAAAGTTAAAATAAAATAAATTTAATTGTGTTTATAATCTGAAGTATATTTGTTAACGTATAGCGTAATCTTATTCTTAAAATGATAAAAATCATTTTTAAATTAAAATTACATCTGAATTTGGAATATTTATTTTTCCTTACGGTAGTGGCATTCGGCTTTATTTTGTTCAATCATATTATTGTGATGCCAAATACGACGAGTCTATTTTACAAAGAAAAAAGATAAACGCCACATTGTAATTTTTCATTTGTCGGTATTATTAGAGGAGTGTTTCATTGTTTTTTAATTTTTCAAAATCACAATTTTTTCGTAAATTTTACGATAAAATTGTGATTTCGAAAAATTGAAAAACAATGAAACACCAATTTTTCTGATGTATATCAAATAAAATACATTGATTTTTCGCGTCAAAAGAACATCACATTAGTGTTAAATATTTGTACTAGAAAATATTTATCACACAATTGGGACACAGCTTTGAAGCCAAACTAAACCTAGTTGTCTTTGCTTTCTCCAATTTTCTCTAAAATATTCCATTTTGTTGATATTTTTTATCGACAAATTGGCGATGATTTCACTAATCATGATCATGATTTCACTAATCATGCCCATTGTGTGTTTGGATCCAATTCAACACTTGAATTTGGAGTGGAGAACGATGAACAACGACGTTGGCCAACCTAGATCGAACGGTTTCCATAATAACGAGTAATTGGAACAGAAACAATCTGCATCAAAATAGAGATTCTAAATATTTCCGGTTTACCACAATTATAAAATAAGCAAGCTCCAATGTGTTTGTATCAAATTCCAGTTTCAAAAATTTCCGCTTGCAAAGAACTTTATCTAATCACTAATATAAAATTGTATACTATACTTCTTATACGTATACGAAAACGTCATGTCTCATGCTCGGATTTTGAACAAATACGACCCCTGATGGAATATTTTAAAACTAGAGCCAATGGTTGTCAAATTCTCAGAAACTCGTTTTTTTGTTATAATAAACTTAATGTTTGATGAAAATCCGATTAAATATTGTTTATAATGTTAAATTAGTATATAACTAATACAAAAAGTTATGAAATAATGAAAAAAATTATGAGGCTTTTTCTGGTATAAACCAAAAACACATTGGTTCATATAGAAAGAGGCGCTAACTAGCGTTTAAAAGGCCGATAAAATAATTCTATAACTAGTTTTTAAATAGGCGGCTGAGGAAATAAATCTTTAACACTTTTCCGGCCCGTATACACAATTGTGTATGTAAAATTCGTGTACGAAAGACAATTATGCCAAAAATTGTTTTGTATTTTGCTGTCGACCGAAAAAACACTATAACTATAGTTCAAGCGGCACAATTGTATAGGTTGATATTTACGTTTCCATGACAGAGTCAACCTAGATTAACTCAGGTTTATGTGCATGGAAACGCAGATTAGGGTTGAGTTTCGTTAAACCCAAATAAACTCAATGAAACTAGTGTGGTTGGGTTAGATTCTATCTGTCAACATTTTTTTAATTTTTTTATGCATAAACTAGTTAACATCCAGTCATTAAAACAAATTGTCGTCTAGGGTGCATTGGAATGACGACGAATGCAAAATTTTATTTGCAATTTTTGAAGAAATTTTGGTTTACACATTAGACGCAGCTGTCAAATTAACTCGATTTACGATGTTCATGAAAACGGTATGGGTTAACGCCGCCATGTTTTAACTCAACGAAATCTAATTTAACTCGGTTCATGGAAACAGGGTAATTGAGATGTCGTAAGGTTCAGCTAATTTATATGTTATCAAATTTTTTCAAAAAGGATTCCGAATTAACTAAAATCCGTTAAAATCCATAAGTTTAAAAACACAACTTTTTTTTAAAGAAGAAGCAACCACATATTAATATTCTAAAACGTCAGTGCCATAACAGTAAAAGACACAATTGTATATGTTGAACATCAAATCAAGTAAAATTTATATCAAAACAGACATTACAAACTGTGGTTATTTACATACACATTTGTGTATGGGTGAACTTAAATTGCAGCGAAAAGAAATTTTAATTTGAACTCGAAAGGATTAAAATATGTATTTTATTCGACTTTCAACGCAATTTGATCGACGTAGAAATTCTGACGGAATATTTTTAAATCAGAACCAAAGGGGATCAAATTCCTAAAAAAATAATTTTTATATTACATAAACTTCAAAGTTGATTATAATTTGTCTGAATACATGTAAAATGTTCAATTATTGCACAATTAATGTACCAAATAATGAAATAATAACAAGATCACATGAGGTTTTTTCTCATATAAACAAATATCACCTTTCGCTAGCGATACTAACTAGAGTAACTTAAGAACATAATATATACAAATATTAAACCCACGATTTCTTTGCTTCATTCCACCATTACACACTTTGATTCTTTCGTCGTGATTCTTTCCTCGTTTCCTTCCCCTTCACCGACAAACTAAGAACAGTTATGGGTGAAGGGGAAGGAAACAAGGAAAAAATCACGACGAAAGAATCAAAGTGTGGAATGGCGGATTGAAGTGAAATTTCTGCAAAACAGTTTCAGGAATGTAATATTTGTTATAAAAACCATGTGTTAAATACTAAAATGAAAACCATATATTGTATTCGCACCAATGAGATATACAGGAAACCCTCCAAAAACGATTAATTGGTTCCGTATTCTTTGAAATCGTGTTGTTCGAGACTACAAAAAACGAGAGTGAAAATAAATAAAAACATTTTATTTTTTTTGTTGTTATGGTATACAAAAAAACAAAATAAAAGCGAATCAACGAAAATCGTGTAGTTTGAAACCGTGTAATTCGAGGGAAGTATCCGTGTTCTTCGAATACCGTGTTCTTGGAGGGATACCTATTATTACTATTTTAATAGATCAGCCTCAATAGTTGATCGGAATAAAAATAATATGTACTTTTTATTATGGTTGTCTTTGTTTGGTAAACACTAAAAGATTGGTAAACTGTGAAGGAGGTTTCAAAATTAATTTTAAAACTCATTTTAAAATGTGTAGCTTAGTTATCTATGTATAAGACAAAGAAATTTATTCATGTCATTTTGAATCCTTTACTAGTCCGGTTTTGTGCTAAACACATGAACAAAAAGATTGTCCTATCATGTTGATAGATGGATTTTGAACGTCCAATCATCAAAAGTATGAAAATTTCCCGCGAAGAACCATCCAAACTCTTACTAGCCTTTTAAACGCCGCCTAGTTAGCGCCACTTCCCATGCGAGCGAAATGTGATATTTGTTTATATGAGAAGCCTCACAACATTTAATTAATATTTAATCTTTTGTTACATTAATTGTAAACTAATTTATCATTTTACATAATAGGAGTATTTTCATGACAACGTTACAACAACATTTCTATTGGATAAAGCATCACGTGGTAAAAAAAAATACAAAAAAATGTATTTATTTAGATCATTTGCTTTATGATTGTCAAATAAGCCAAGTATTTAATCGAATTATAGTCAACTATTGCTGTATTTCTTTGGTAAAGTTACAATAAGAATTGAATGTATCTAAATTGAGAAAAAATTTAGCTAAATTGAAAAAAAAATAGATTTACGAAAGCTAAATTGAATTTTTAGTTAAAGTACTTACCACTCGGAGATAATTTTAAGATTTTTTGTTTCAAAGTTTGATAACAATCAAATAGCTTTCATAAATCTAAAAAAAATTCAATTTAGCAAAAATTTTTTCTCTATTTAGATACATGCAATTGTTGTTGTAAATTTACCAAAGAAACATGTACAGTAACCCCCCCTATAACACGATAGATTTGTTCCGCGTTATAGAAAAACACGTTGTACGAGAATGCGCAACGCGCTCGGATGGCCCCGTATAACGCGTTATGTACAAATGATTCACGTTTAACTTTTACGTTTAAAAGAGGTTTAAATCGAATATGTATTAATATCGGTTTCAAATGCTGCGTTTTTTGAAACAGCTGCTCTATATTATCATTATATTATCGAATAAAGTTTCTTTATGCTTGTTCTCAACAACTCTGAACAACTCTGGATATTATGTAGAGTACAACCGAGTTCATCAAAAAACTTAATAATTGCTGAACTGACGAAACAGGGAATTTTTTTTAGTACACAATTTTTTGATTGTTCCTTACTTCATTTACAACTGGAAATTTCAAAGAATGAAAAAGAAATGGCTGAATTGTGTTTTTAATAAGAAAAAGTGGATATCTTAATGTTTGATGGTGCAATTAATTAATTTACTTTAATAGTGGATAGTATTGTGTTTAATTATAAACCAAAAATTAAATGTCAAAATGTATTTACCCTACATTTTATCGCGGTCTCGAACACCATGTTTCAGAAAAACGCAGCTAAAGTAGTAACAAAAAAATTTCCCGTGCATTTTTTAATTTGCTTTTATTTTCGAGTGGTAGTGTACGATTAGTAATAAAAAAAATGAACAAAATTTTGCGTGCTATATCATGTGAGTATCTCACAGTACACTACACAACATATAACGTGAGAAACCTCCGCGCTATACGAGGGACATGAAATCGCGTAATATGAAAACACGTTATAAGAGTACCGTGTTATGAGGGTTATATGTACAGCATATGAAGTTTATTTAACATAAAGGGTGTTTTTTTAGGAGGTTTGTTTTTCCGATAGATGTCGTTTTATTTTATGACAGTTGTTTTGACAGCTCAAAGTGGCATTTCTACTCAGTATTGTTTGGCAAATCATTATGAATAGGTTAACTCCAGAACAACGTTTTCAAATCGTGGAAATTTATTTTCAAAATCAGTGTTCAATTAAAAATGTTTATAGAGCACTTCGTGAATTTTATGGTGCACATAATCGTCCGTCAGAGACCACCATAAAGAACGTAATTACCAAATTTCGGTCTACATTCACTCTTTTGGATGCCAAGCCACCGACAAGAATGAGAAGAGTTCGTACAGAAGAAAATATTGCTGTCGTTGAGGCCAGTGTCGAAGAAAACGACAATTTATCGATTCGTCGTCGTGCTCAGCAAATTGGACTTTGTCCATCGACTTTATGGAAAATTTTACGTAAAGATTTGGGTTTGGTGCCATACAAAATTCAATTGGTGCAAGAATTAAAGCCACACGACCATCGTTTGCGCCGTGAATTCAGTGATTGGTCGTTAAATCAATTGAACGAAGATCCATTTTTTTACCGTAAAATTCTCTTCAGTGGTGAGGCGCATTTTTGGTTAAATGGATACGTCAACAAACAAAATTGTCGCATTTGGAGCAAAGATAATCCACACGCCGTTCAAGAATTACCAATGCATCCTGATAAATGTACTGTTTGGTGCGGTCTATGGGCTGGTGGGATCATCGGTCCATATTTCTTTAAAAATGAGGAAGGACGACGCGTTACCGTGAATGGAAATCGATACAGAACCATGTTAAATGAGTTTTTGTTGTCAAATCTTGAAGATATGGATATGGATGAAATGTGGTTTCAACAAGATGGTGCCACTTGCCATACAGCACGTGAAACAATCGACTTATTGAAAGAAACTTTCAACGACAACATTATTTCGAGAAATGGTCCGGTGAATTGGCCTCCGCGTTCGTGCGATTTGACGCCACTCGATTACTTTTTGTGGGGATACGTGAAGTCATTGGTTTATGTGGATAAACCTCAATCGATTGACGCTTTGGAAACCAATATTCAACGTGTCATTGCTGACATACGCCCTCAAATGCTTGAAAAAGTGCTGGAAAATTGGACCTCCAGAATGACATTTGTGAAAAATAGTCGTGGTAGCCATATGCCAGAAATTGTGTTTAAATGTTAAATGCCAAAAAATTATCTACCAAATAAAAAAAAATTTTGGTCATTTCATAATTTTATATGTGTTTTATTCAAAAAAAAAATCGGCAACCTCTTAAAAAAACACCCTTTAAAAACTAGTTGTTCGAGATATTTTACACCTTTGGCTCGTTTTAAAGTATTCCGTCAGATGTCACCCACATTGTGTTAAAGGGCAAATAGGGTAAAAATATGCGCCTTTAATGTGAACCAATATCTGACCTCCTATTTCGTGCGGAAATTGATAGGCGAGACCACAAATTTGTGTATACGTATACGACGAATAATACACAATTTTGAATGTGTGCTGTCATTTTTTATACAAGTATTTGTGATTTTTTTTGTGATCATAAGCATCAACATTTATCGAACCGGGTGTGGAATTGGTTCAATTTGTTGGTGCTTCAACTCCTGTTTTGAGACATTTTCCCATGGTATTGAGATGGGAAATTTGACTTTTCAGTATAAATTTGAACATTTTAGTCGGGCTTATCGTTAAAGCAAATGGGTTTTGGCATTTATTTTTAGTGTGAAATGGTGGTGCGACGTCCGAACAAATTACACGTGTTTACTAATACAAACGCATTTATTAACACTATTGCGTTCCGATAATTCTTCCCTCCTGTCATTATTTTTGGACCAAAATAGATGTTCTGAACGCATATTTTGGTCCAAAAATAATGACAGAATGTGTTTGATTAAGAAACACGTGTAATTTGCTCGGATGTCGCACCACATCATTTCACACTAAAAAATAAATGCCAAAACCCATTTGCTTTGACGATAAGCCCGAAACACTGAAATGTTCAAATTTATACTGAGAAGTTAAATTTCCCATCTCAATACCATGAGAAAATGTATCAAAACAGCACCAAAAAATTGAACCGACTCCACCCGGTTCGATAAATTTGGATGCTTATGATCACAAAAAAACACACACAAACATACTTGTATAAAAAATGACAGCACACATATTCAAAATTGAGTATTATACGTCTTATACGTATACACAAATTTGTGGTCTCGTCTCTCAATTTCCGTACGAAATAGGGAGTCTGTAGTCCTATTCTGGTAATTCCCCGGGAATAAGGGAAGTTTTTACATATAATTTCTGTTCAAATTATTTATTAATTAATTATATTATGTTTTGTAAATAATTTGATTAAAATACGACTAAATCTTAAACATAATGTTGACTTATTATATGGAGACTATATATAAGTTTATATGTTAATGCGCAATATAAAACTTTTGAAGACCACTTCTTAGAAAAACCTAACTAAAATCGTTATCGAAGTATCAATTTTTTCCGCGAGAGCACAGAAATGTCTCAATCTAAGCGTCCACATGACCGGTAAAACTGTTTTTTTTCTCGACGCAAAAAAAACCCGGTTTTAAGGCAACGGAGAAGATACGAGGTTTGATACCGGTATCATGACATCCCGTATGGACGCATAGAATAGAAATGTCAAAAATAATATAAATCTACACCGGTTCGAATATTTGCCTTTTAACGCAGTGACTGACACCTGACAGAATATTTTAGAACTAAAGCGAACCGTGATCAATTTCTCAAAAAATTAGTTTTAATATAATATAGACAACCATAGATGACTATAATTCGACTAAATATTATGTAAAATGTTCAATTAGCATACAATTAATGTAATTAAATGATGGAATAATAATAAAATGACATAAGGCTGTTTCCCATATAAACAAATATAATATCACCTTTTGCTCTCATAGGAAGTGGCTCTAGCTTAGCGGCATTTAAAAGGTCAATAAACAAAAATTTCACTATCTGACAAGGTTCATAATTTTCCGCATACGCATATTGCACAAAATTCACTTTACGAATCGAATAATCCAAGCTGCCATAAATAATGAAAGTGCTGTTAAATGTGTACATACAAATTATACTAGATACACAAAAAAACGTTTTGAAGTTTAGATAATTTAAATTATTAAAGATCAAAATATGAAGTGTTACCAATTCGCCATCCTGTATGTTAATGTTTCGTTAGACATTCAATAATATCAGTGTAAGATCGAGTCATTTGACTGGACTGCAGAAAATCGAAAAATGGTGAAAATAAAAATAGCATTAATATCTTGATTTAGGAATTTAAGGGAGAAACTAGTGCTGCAAATAAATGCTAAATATAAAGCATAATTTTCGAAAATCATCCACTCTATCGAAAAATTCAAAATACCTTCCTTTTACTTATTTTTGCGTGCTCATTCTCAAAAGAACAGTATATTTTCATTTGCAATTGGTTTCCGGTTAAACCCAATATTCCTATAAAGCCTTTATAAACTAAATTTATATGCCAGAAAGCCTAAAATGTATTAGATTATGATTGTGCAGGTTGGGTTTGACATTTCGTCATAAGAGGATTTTCACACACAAAACTTGTTTATGTATGTTTTATATGCACAATTAATGTACATAACACTTGAAGTTCAATAACTACAACACCATCTACAAACACTGGATACGTATAATTACCTACAATTTATGTAGCACAGGTGGTAGCACTGTAGATAATCATAAAATGCTTAATTAGACAATCACAATTAAAATTCATGTCCCAAGTTCTTTGTTATTATGAAGTAAAAATATAATGATATAGATCTATTAATATTTTGTTATCATTTTTAAAGTAATATCGAGAAACCATTAATTTTCAACCATTGCACGGTATTTTATCAATTTGCAAATGGAGAGTTCGTTAATTTTCAACTGTATGTATGAAGTACAAGTGTACAAAAGAACAATAAACGAATTACAAATCAAAAAAGACCTCATTTTGAAAGTGACGACACACCAACACAAGTAAAACAAGAATGATTAAATTTTTTTCGTCGTCGCAATTAAAATATACATTTAAATAAAATTTCCGAAACTACCCGATATACAACCAACATGTCGTCGTTGGTGATGTTAATGTAACACAGAAAACAATTTCAGGTGAAAGTAAAAACATTTTTGCAAATGCACCAAATTTTATGTAAATATAAATAAAATTAGTATTGGTTTTCAGAATACACAATTTTTTAGTTACATTTTCACTATAGAATTGGTACAATAAGTTTACGACATGTTTATAACACTGAGTTTATTGTATTGTACGAAAATCGAGGTGTCGGATTTAATTCCAATAAATAAAATTATTGAGCGCGGGAATATTTTGCCGGTCACTATAATTAAAATTCACTTAACAAATTAACGAGAAAACACGTACCTGAATCAATAAATATTACAAATTAAAAGTTATATTCCCTTTTTTTGTAAAAAAAATGGAATACAATTTTATTAACGAAATGTTCCACGCGCTCGTCTCCTTTTTCTTTGCTCTACCCAAAAACTGAGTAAAAGTTGATCTCACAAAACTTTTTTTTATTTACACAAACTATTAAACATATATTATTATTTGAAACAATCACTTGCACTAAATAAAATTATAACAATGAAATTTATATTAGAAACACTATTTAATTAAAATAATTTATGAAATTTATTAATTTTCTTTTTTAACCACAAGTAACGCGTCCCTTGATTTTTATCCCCACTCGAAGCATTCAAAATGGCGACCGCATAGTTTTTAGTACTCGTATGACGCGAAATACGCAGCAAACCTAAATAGGGTTCCATTGACGGAATTGAGCAAAATAGTAGCAAAATCGAAAATAAAATTTCGAAAAAAAACATATTTTTATCTTAAAAACAATAAAAAGTATATTAAATATACTTATGTATGCTATTAACGATGGAATCTTACTAAACATTTCATTAAATCGAATTTTTCTAAATATTTTATTGCTCAAATTGTACATTTTTTGCTCTGAGAGAAAAATTTGGAACTAAATTTAGAACAAAATTTTTCGAGTAATGACAACCCTACTGATGACATTTTATTATGAAGTAGTGGTTCATTGTTTTAACATAAAAAAACAAAGCAAATCTGAAATTTCGATTAAAAATAAAAAATAGTAATTAGAAATATATTGCATATCACCAATAATAAAAAACAATGGCTGAAATAAAAGCATTAGAACATCCAACACTAAAGGTAATATCGTAAATTTGTGTACGTCTTGTTTTTGTTATTCAACCATTTTGTTTCTTATTTGTAGGTCCCATACGAGATTTTAAATAAAAAGTTTCGTATAGCCCAAAAAGCTATCGATAGAGAATACAATCAATTTCACATTGTTACTGCAGAAGTTGAAAAGAGTTTAACAAATGGTAGCACAGTAAATGAAATTACCAAGCTTATGGGCGGTTTTGTTGAGAAAATCAAAATTCTAAAACGTAAAGCGGATGAAAATATTTCGGAGGAATTAGCTGCGATTTACGTTTGCAAGAGAAGATTGGAACATCTTAAGCAAAATATTCTTACACCACCAATAGCTAACACGGAAGTGAAGAATGCTGCTGTTACACAATGGAAAAAAGTAATAACAAATTTTTTGCCTTCTTAATTATTTGTTCAACTTAGAAATATTGAATAATTTTGGGAATCGCAGTCCGTAACGGATTTATATGTTTTTATAAAATTAAACTTTTTGGAGAAATGTGTCGGAACGTCCGGGCCCAAAATACGAATACTAAAATATTTTCAATAAGCTTGAATATTTTCGAGTGGTGGTTACTTAAGCTAACAACATTAGGTCAACATAAATTTTCGGGAACAATGAAATTTTATTTGTTTATCCATTTTCAACGTACTCTCATACCTTTAAAAATCAATACTTTTCGTGAAAATGGAGAATTCTGAGTTTTTTAGAAATACATATTTACTTTATATTAAATGATTTTAAGAAAATTAGTTCAGAAAATCAATCAAATTGTGCTCGACTAAGCTTATTTTCATAATGTTGTTTCTATTTTAGGGTTAAATAGGTATTTGGGAATAAATAATAGATTAGATTAGTGTTTAATACAAAGCTTGTTCAAACACTTCCCTAGTTTCAACTAGTCTACCTAGTCTAGACATTTGAACCTTTCGGCCGCATCTTAACTAGGCAGATTTATCAAATTGTTGTCGCAGATTTCTACGATTTTCTCTTGAAATGCTTCTTGACCACACATTTAGATTAGCTGGTATTCAATTTCAAGTCCCTTGGCTTCGTTTTGGTATCATTGGGTGCGCTCAGGACCGCCAACTGGTGGCATCATGATTAGTGGAATCATCGCCAATTTGATTTTAAAATTTCATAGTACTAAATATTTTCATAACGTTGGCTTTGATTTTACTCAACATGTTCCCAACTATTGGGTGCCATGAAAGCCCCATTGACACACTCTAACGATTAGTTGAAAATTTTAGTAGAACTGTATAAACTATCCCTAATTTTATTTTACAGCGAAATAAGCATTTTGAAAACAACTTGTAATTTATGGTAGACATTTACCTCGAGGTTCTATTTATCCCGGTAATTGCATTTTATTTTTAAATAAAAAATATTTGGCAATTCCGACCTTGTTTTATTTACATTCTTACTTTAGATTTTTTGGCGGTTGGTATTCACAAATTTTAGACAATTGACAATTGATTCTTTTTGCAGATTCTTGCTAATTTTATTTTTATTATTCGAATTAATTTAAAATCCATGTTCTAATTAATTGCTGTCCCTGGGTATTCCGCGCTTCTGAAATGGTACTTTTACAATTTCAAGGCCGTGACATAAACCGCAAAAAACGCTTAAACGCAGAATTTTTAAATATCAGCAACAAAGAATGTTTACAGATTGGCCTGTAAATTTTGGCTTTGGATTGTTTCACTCAAATTAATTAACCAACTTGTCCTAAAAGTATTCTGATTTGCTAAATTTAGTCTCGTTAAGCCGTTCCCGTCCACTTTACTGAATTCAAAGCAACTCCCTCATAATAACAATAACTTAAACACAAAGTCGTAAATGTTCGACTTGTTGATCCAGACAATTAACGTTATATTCACCTTGTTTTCCACATCGAGTTCCCAATGAACTAGTGAAAAAATTTGTGCCTCTTCCCGCAAACTTTATTTCTAATTTATTAAAAATCTTTCGCAGTTGCATCAAAAATGTCATGAGCGCATCACTACATTGCATGGCTTGACGTTTAATAATATGAATTTCTAATTCCTTCGCGCCAAACGTGTCTTGCAAGCGGCTAAACAACGAATCTGAATAAAAAATATCAGACTTATAAATGAACAGTATTCAACAATTCAATCGACTCGAACAAGGCCATATGGCTGGGCCGGCAAAGTTTGAGTTTCGTATGCTTCCACGTACGCCGTCTAGCTATTTTTGAATGATCTATCATTCAAATCTGCGGTTTTAATGTCAGAGGAGTCAGGATCTGCTCCCCTCATATATATAAATATATGTATCGTCTGTAGTTTGTATGTTCAACCCGAAATACCCCTTTAAATTATGATCGTCAATCTGGAAATTCTTACGTCTAAATTTTGATGCAGGAAGTTTTGTTTTGATTGGATTTTCTTTCAAACCAAGTTTCACGCTTTGGTTTAGCGATCATACATATCCTTGATATTAAGTCCTCAATTTAGAAACATTAATTTTTTTGTTTCTATGTAGGATTATGATCGAATTATATCTCCTTGACGACTTCCCCATGTTCTCATCAAAAGGTCGAAAACTGTCTGCGATTTCAATTCTGCAAGGAAATTCAGACGAATCAAAATTGCAGCCGCTCTTATAATCAATCACCGATAATATTATCGGTAACAATACTAGCTCGCGGCACTCATTTTGGTAAATGGTGCATTTACTTCTCATTTTAAGCGATAAGGACAAAGGTCTCCTCATGTTACGCGATAAGAGCGCGAATCCCGGACACTGGTCAGTATGATTTAATAGTCGTTCGAAGTAAGGGGTTTTTTAATTCTGTTTGTCGAACACTTTTATGAGCAATTTTAAGTACAAATTTAGGATTTTTTGTTCCTGATTATTTCGGAAATAAATATAATTCTTATATTTTTGTAGATTCGTTTGGATCGAATGATTGTCGAGCATTTCTTACGACAAGGATATTATGAAGCAGCTGAAAAATTGGCAGAACGCAGAGGGATTAAAGATCTTACAAACATAGGTATAAAACCATTTAGTATTTATGAAATACATTTATTAAATTTATTATTTATTATAATGTTGTTAGATATTTTTCAAACATGCCGCGAAGTTGAAGAAGACTTAGCTAGAAAATGCACAATAAAATGTTCCCAATGGTGCAACGATAACAAATCAAAATTAAGAAAAATTAATTCAACAATAGAATTTCAACTTAGAGTTCAGGATTTTATTGAATTAGTACGACAAGATAAACGTGTCGAAGCTGTAAAACATGCTAGAAAATATTTCCCTGTTTTTGAATCGGATCAGTTGGAAGAAATACGACAATGTATGGCTTTACTTGCCTTTCCTACCGATACAAGTGATATTAATTGTATATTGTATTGTATTTAACGCATTAACCGATTTGTTTTTTTTATTTTAGAAATTGAACCATATCGAACTTTATTTGATCCGGAACGATGGAATGATTTAATATTGAATTTCCGTTTGGAAAACTATCGTTTATTTCAACTAGGTAACCAATCTGTATTAAATGTGGTAGTCCAAGCTGGACTATCTGCATTGAAAACACCACAATGTTATTCACTTACCTCAAAAAATAAAAACTGCCCCGTTTGTCAGAGTTCATTCAATAAAATTGCGGAAAATTTACCATTTTCACATTGCGCACAAAGTCGCCTTATTTGCCGTGTCACGGGTAAACCGCTAAACGAGTATAATCTTCCAATGATGCTACCAAACGGCCAAGTATACGGTGAATTAGCATTGCCTCATATAACGAAAGAGAAGGGCGTCGTCCTTTGTCCAAAAACAAAACAATCATTTCTAAATCCTAAAATTGAAAAGGTTTTTGTAATGTAAATTTTGGCAAATATTTTTATAAAAATACTAATTTTATTTATTTTTATAAAATGTATGCGTGCAAGACAAACTTGAAGTGTGCAATGTACATTGATATAAAATAGGTATATTGCAAATACACCACTCCCTCGCTTAACGAATTAATTCGTTCCTACGTATATCGAAATTTCGTTAACCGAATTTTTAGTATTTAGTATTTTTGAGTATTTGGTTAAAAAATCTTAACTAGGACAACTAACAAAAATCGGAGAAGAATAATTATCCGAAATAGTAATAAATAAATATTATTTAATTCAAATTATTTACTTATTTGCATATTTATTAAGAACAAAAATAATATTCGTAACCCTATTTTTTTTTTTTTTTTTGCAAACAGAGACTTTTTGTAAAAAGAGACTTCGTTAAGCGAGGGATTGGTGTACTTTGCAATTGAATTTGTACACATAACTGAGAACGTTTGAATAAAATTAAAATTATGCGAAATTATGATATAAAAAAATTATTTTACAAAGGCATATAATGCTGCGGATCGTCGTCAAAAGAGGGGTGCAATACCACCTTCCTTAGGCTGATTATAAGGGAATTATCAATTCCGAAACATAAATAATTGCGAAATGTGTGTAGGTAAGATAATCGATTTTATTCGCAACGATAAATTTACGGGGTTATTAGCAGGGACCGTAAACAAACTATTGAAGGGCGAATATTCAGAGATATTTTATTTAGCGATAAATTTAATTGCTGTCTGTAAACACATAATTAATGAACAATTCTATTGAATTGATCGATGACCTATTTAGCGAGAGTTTAATCGTATGGATGATAACTGCTTGAAAAATTTGAAACATTTAAATACGTTATGAAAAAATATGTGTGGCTCATTAAATTCTAATACATTGGCTTAGTTCAACTGTAACTAGTGTTCGTGTCCATACAATCTATATAGGTATGGATGGCTTAGCTAACTGACATTGTATTACATCTAATTTAGTTACAGTGCTCGTATGAGTCAGTCTTCGAATGTCTCTCAACAAAAAATGCCAGAAATAAAATAAGCTTATCTTATTTACCTATATTAACTCAATTACCTATTCCGTAGATCAGAGCAAATCCAGGACAAACCTAGGAATACTAGGTTGGACCAAGGACTGACTAGCTACAAAAAAGCAAATAAATTGTGCTCGTCAGCAGCATCTAGCTGCAAAAGTTCATTCCACATTCAAGTAGAACACAAACAATAGTTGCATCTGGTATTACTCCATACATGACCGCAAAAACGCGTTTTTATGTCACTTGAGTCTATTGTTAAAAAGATTGCAGTACGGGGCAACAATCGGCAAGCCATTCTGTCTGAAGGTAGGCTTCGTTATTGGGATGTTACTGTACTGATAATGTCCTCATTTGTAAATGAATCGTGATTGCGGAATCGTCTCGACAAATACTGAATTCATCTGAATGTTAGTCAACTTTCCCTTACAAAATATACTTGGATCGAGGAGGATCCTATTATTTTAATAACCAACGCAGAACTGATTGGTGGTTAGGTTGAACTGCAGACAGAGGGATTATCACAGGATTCATCTCCTGTTTCAGCTCTATATGCAACTTCAGCAGGTGCTCACTTCGCTATCTCGCGGTGGCCTCCGATAACTACCCCATAACAAGGTAGGCTAAGGGTCTATTTTTCAATTTAACCGAGCACAGGTTGTGCATTGCCAAAAGATTCAGTGTTCATAGAGTAATAATTTGTTTTTTATTTTGCATGCTCTTCGTACGTGGTATTATGTTCAGAGTAAAATTTGAAGAACCGAGTGTGCACGGTGTAAGCACAGTTCACAAATAAAAACACAGTGCGCAGAGTAAAACTACTCAGGTTGAATAAAAAAACAGATTATTTTTTGACAGCGCACTGCTTGCTCAGGTTGAATTAAAAAATACGCTCTAAGTGTGTAAGGGCTGTACTACTTCTACAGAAGGTCTCCGTTGGGCTAACAACATAATTTGAAAAAAACATTTGTTACGAAATCTCAATAAAAGCATTCAGCTTAAACCACCCAGAGAGCCTCTATCTACTTTTTGATCAGGCAACTTAGTAAGATTTCGGATATCATTCCACTACAAGAAACAAATTTTATTGGTAACAACATTGTCGATCACAGTCGTCACGGGTTCACTCTGCCAAAGTAACAACTTCGGTACGTGCGAGTTCATCATTAGTTTTCTGATCAGTAATCGTTTACGCCAAATCTTAACGAATTTTAATTTAAAATTGTGAACCTCTAAAAAAACACCCTTTATAAAGTGTCTTTGAATTTGATTTCGCGCGTATATGACGTAATCTGGAGGTCCAATTTTCGATCACTCTTCGCAGCAATTGAGGCCGTATCTCGCTAATAACTCGCCGAATGTTGTGTTCAAAGTGTTCAATCGTCTCCGGTCTTGACATTAATTTAACTGACTTAACATATCCCCAAAGAAAAAAATCGAATGGAATTAGATCATACGATCTCGGTGGCTAATAAACAGGATCATTACGTGAAATTAGTCTTTCATCAAATGTTTCTTTGAGTAAATTAAGCGTATCTCGCGCTGTGTGGCATTTGGCACCGTCCTGTTGGAACCACATATCAGCAAGATTTATACCAGCCAATTAGGGTACAAAAAAGTTAAAAATCATGTCTCTATACCGTTCACCGTTGACTGTAACATTCCTCCCATTATCTGTTTTGAAGACATATGGGCCAATGATTTCGCCGGCCCATAAAGCGCACAAAACAGTGATTTTCTCTGCATGTAATGGTGTTTCGGCTAAGGCTTGTGGATTATCTTCACCCCAATTCCGACAATTCTGTTTATTAACGTACTCATTTAACCAGTGAGCTTCATCGGAAAATCAACATCAATATCAATTTGTGCTTCAGCCCATTGGCCAAATTGAGTGCGGGTGGCTTTAATTCCTGCACAAGTTGAATTTTGTAAGCACACAATCAAGATCCTTAGATAAAATCTTCCATAAAGTGGATGTTCACATCTCCAGATGCTGAGAACGACCTCGAATTAATTGATTTGGATCTTCCTCAATGCTACGCTGTATAGCGTCTATCGCTTGTTCGGTACGCACTGTTTGTCGTCTTACTGGATGCGTATTATCATTTATAGTACGTGGTGCAAAAACGATCCATAGTCATAGTTAACCGAATTATCCGCTCTGATGGACGATTATGACGACCGTCAAAAGGACGTAATGTACGATGAGTTTGGCGAATAGAACCATTATTTTGATAAAAAATTTCAACAATTTGCAAGCGTTGTTCTGGCGTGAGTTCATTCATTATGAAATGGCAAATCAAACTAATGACACAGCAAATGTCAGCTGTCAAACCGGTAGTCAAACAAAACAGTGTTGCCAACTTAAAGATGCGAACCTCTAAAAAACACCCTTTAGGACACCTTGAAAATGGTCCCATTGTTTGGGAGACCAATACACAAATCGGCAATGCAGCTAGTATTCATCGACGCTCTTATCGGCCCCGACTCCCAACAACTTGCATCAAATAATAACGGGATACACACGACCGAGCTTGCTTTGCTATATAATCTAGTAGTCAGCACATACTTCCCACACAAGCAAATCCATAGAACATTTTCTGTTAGTTTCAATTGTTAATTACAACTGAGCATAAACAGTCCTAACACCGTCGCTCTTAAACAGATAGGCGTTATTCTCAAGTGATGAGCTAACATATAGCATCAGTCTGATATCAATGTTGAAATTACACCACCCGCTACATCTTACGATGTAGTATGAAGAGTCATAACATATGTGGAAAAATTGGTTGGATGTAATTGTTGTGGCCAAAACGGCCTTGCATAATCGAAAAAAATCATTATTCTTGGTTATGTTTGTGAAAACCAAAAAGTTCAACCCTTGTTAAAAATTTAATCTTCACTGCAAACTTTGAAAAAGCTCCTACGGAAGTTGTCCCTTCCGGTACACAGATGACCACATTTCGCATGCTCCCAAGTTCCGCTTAATTAATCTCAGATAAAAGCTAACACTTCCGATGCACCGATTTCGGGCAAAATTCACATGGATCTCCCAATTTGTGGAAAAGCTAAAGTATGTTTATTTAATTATTTATATTAAAATAAGCCTACAAATTTGACTTGAAAAAAAAATACAAAATAAAATAAATCCGAGGATTTGAAAATTTGAAATATACAAGTAAAGTAACAAGAAAAATCACTGAGGGGCATAAAATTGCCTTAACCTACTTTTAAAATTATTAAATTATTTCTTTAGTTAAACAAAAATCAAATAAATAGTTAATTCTATTGAAACTCTTACACATCATCTTCACTGGTCCATTGTCGCCATAGTTGGTTCTGTGTCTACCAGGGACCTTTATTTTAATTAACTTTAGTACATCCGGTGCGTCGATTAGGCCTAGTAGGAGATTACCAATAAATGTACTTTTTAGTAATTCGCTTCTATTTCCTAGAGTTGTCAAGTTGTATGTCTTGCACCCGGTTAAATATGGTGGTTGTCGCAGTATGTTTACGTGGTATGGTAGATCCGTCTTTCTAGGTCAAGTAGCGTATAAAATCTTTTGAATTTTCTTAATACTATGGATATGATCTTCGTAGAACGGACACCACACATTTACAGGATATTCCAGCTGGGATCGAACGTAAGCACAATACGGGATCTTAATTGTTTTCACATCAAAAATGTCACCCGTCCAACGTTTGACAATACCGAGCATGGAGTTCGCTCTAGCGATGCACAGCTCAATCTGCTTAGGATAATACGAGTATGATATATACCCAATTTTTCCGGAACAGTTGAAAATTGTCTTAGTTTTGTTCAAACTCATTAAACTCAGTTTCACCTAAGTTCCATTTGAATAGATTCGTTTTAAAAACCAAACCGAAAATCATACTGGTATCCGAGTCGCAGGCAGAGGGAGCAGTGAGTCGATAAATGTATCATTTGATATCTGGAAGTGACGAGTAATATTGTATTGAATATAGTGCCTCGTTGCATTAGTAAGCTTTATTCAGCTTTATTCTAGTGTTCAGTCGGGTAAAAACGATATAAAATATCACGGTATTTTTTATCACCTTTCGCCATAAAACGCACTCATTTATCACAATAAAAGCCAAGGATAGTTTAAATTCCGGCTGTCAAAATTTGCATATGGTACATTTCATTTGATGGATTTGTGTTATGATTTTATATGGACTGTTTGCTCAACTTACAATAATTACTTGGTTATAATTATTCGCTAATATGTGTATTGTTAAACTATTGTGAAAAACTCTTAAGAATTTATACATATTAAATTTTTATTATGACAGCTTCAGCAATACTTTGACGTACATAATCAATATACAGAGTGTCCCTAGAATTGGACAGTCAAACGAAACAGGGTGATAGAGAAGCTCATTTCCAACAAAAATCACCAAGTAAAGTTTAAAAACCCTAAGGGTCCTTTTGTTTAACTTTCTTTTTAATGCGAGAGTGTGCCTTTCCAATAAAATCATTTTATAAGCTGTATTATTTTCTGTTAAATAAAAACAATGGTTATGTAAAGTCTTTTTGTTTCTCAAAATTTTTTGTTGATGTTTAAATAACGCCAGCGGGAAAATATTGTATTACTGAAAGTTTGATGATATGGGACACTAATGCAGATTTTAAAATGGTATCACACACAGAGTGTTTTTTATAAATTTTTTCTCAAAGTAAGTCGTGTTTATTAAAAAATGCACTTAACAAAATTATACTATTAAAGTTAGCCGATAGTTTCCAGCCGAAAGTTAAAAAAAATCGATAATGCAGATAGTGTCTTTGCTATCTCAGCCGAAAATATAATATGTTATGTCAAATATTATTATGCATCAGCCGATATTTTTCAGCCGACATTTCTCAGCCGACATTTTTCAGCCGATATATCTCAGCCGATATTTTTCAGCCGAAAGTGTTTTTTATACAACAAATATTTGATTTCTACAACAAAAAAAAATTAAACCATTAAAAATAAAACACTAATCAATATTTTTAATAGCATTTATAGTTATTCGGAAAAATTCATTTTACTATTGGGAAATTGCAAATAAACATAAAAATACAAAATTTGAAAATTTCTAAATATTGACCGTTTAAAGTGTCATGGTTGGAAATAGATTCAAATGAAAGGTCTTAATGATGCTCGCACCTGGAAAAAATTTCAGGTCAATTTTCATGTGAGGAGTCCGGGAAAACTCGATTGAATATATCGCACACACAAAATTTGAAAATTTCTAAATATTGACCGTTTAAAGTGTCATGGTTGGAAATAGATTCAAATGAAAGGTCTTAATGATGCTCGCACCTGGAAAAAATTTCAGGTCAATTTTCATGTGGGGAGTCTGGGAAAACTCGATTGAATATATCGCACACACAAAATTTGAAAATTTCTAAATATTGACCGTTTAAAGTGTCATGGTTGGAAATAGATTCAAATGAAAGGTCTTAATGATGATCGCACCTGGAAAAAATTTCAGGTCAATTTTCATGTGGGGAGTCCGGGAAAACTCGATTGAATATATCGCACACACAAAATTTGAAAATTTCTAAATATTGACCGTTTAAAGTGTCATGGTTGGAAATAGATTCAAATGAAAGGCCTTAATGATGGTCGCACCTGGAAAAAATTTCAGGTCAATTTTCATGTGGGGAGTCCGGGAAAATTCGATTGAATATATCGCACACACAAAATTTGAAAATTTCTAAATATTGACCGTTTAAAGTGTCATGGTTGAAAATAGATTCAAACGAAAGGTCTTAATGATGCTCGCACCTGGAAAAAATTTCAGGTCAATTTTCATGTGGGGAGTCCGGGAAAACTCGATTGAATATATCGCACACACAAAATTTGAAAATTTCTAATTATAACCCGTTTAAAGTGTCATAGTTGGAAATAGATTCAAATGAAAGGTTTTAATGATGGTCGCACCTGGAAAAAATTTCAGGTCAATTTTCATGTGGGGAGTCCGGGAAAATTCGATTGAATATATCGCACACACAAAATTTGAAAATTTCTAAATATTGACCGTTTAAAGTGTCATGGTTGGAAATAGATTCAAATGAAAGGTCTTAATGATGATCGCACCTGGAAAAAATTTCAGGTCAATTTTCATGTGGGGAGTCCGGGAAAACTCGATTGAATATATCGCACACACAAAATTTTAAAATTTCTAAGTATTGACCGTTTAAAGTGTCATGGTTGGAAATAGATTCAAATGAAAGGTCTTAATGATGCTCGCACCTGGAAAAAAATTCAGGTCAATTTTCATGTGGGGAGTCCGGGAAAACTCGATTGAATATATCGCACACACAAAATTTGAAAATTTCTAAATATTGACCGTTTAAAGTGTCATGGTTGGAAATAGATTCAAATGAAAGGTCTTAATGATGATCGCACCTGGAAAAAATTTCAGGTCAATTTTCATGTGGGGAGTCCGGGAAAACTCGATTGAATATATCGCACACACAAAATTTTAAAATTTCTAAGTATTGACCGTTTAAAGTGTCATGGTTGGAAATAGATTCAAATGAAAGGTCTTAATGATGCTCGCACCTGGAAAAAATTTCAGGTCAATTTTCATGTGGGGAGTCCGGGAAAACTCGATTGAATATATCGCACACACAAAATTTGAAAATTTCTAAATATTGACCGTTTAAAGTGTCATGGTTGGAAATAGATTCAAATGAAAGGCCTTAATGATGGTCGCACCTGGAAAAAATTTCAGGTCAATTTTCATGTGGGGAGTCCGGGAAAACTCGATTGAATATATCGCACACACAAAATTTGAAAATTTCTAAATATTGACCGTTTAAAGTGTCATGGTTGGAAATAGATTCAAATGAAAGGTCTTAATGATGATCGCACCTGGAAAAAATTTCAGGTACATTTTCATGTGGGGAGTCCGGGAAAACTTGATTGAATATATCGCACACACAAAATTTGAAAATTTCTAAATATTGACCGTTTAAAGTGTCATGGTTGGAAATAGATTCAAATGAAAGGTCTTAATGATGCTCGCACCTGGAAAAAATTTCAGGTCAATTTTCATGTGGGGAGTCTGGGAAAACTCGATTGAATATATCGCACACACAAAATTTGAAAATTTCTAAATATTGACCGTTTAAAGTGTCATGGTTGGAAATAGATTCAAATGAAAGGCCTTAATGATGGTCGCACCTGGAAAAAATTTCAGGTCAATTTTCATGTGGGGAGTCCGGGAAAACTCGATTGAATACATGAAAATTGACTTGAAATTTTTTCCAGGTGCGACCATCATTAAGACCTTTCATTTGAATCTATTTCCAACCATGACACTTTAAACGGTCAATATTTAGAAATTTTCAAATTTTGTGTGTGCGATATATTCAATCAAGTTTTCCCGGACTCCCCACATGAAAATGTACCTGAAATTTTTTCCAGGTGCGATCATCATTAAGACCTTTCATTTGAATCTATTTCCAACCATGACACTTTAAACGGTCAATATTTAGAAATTTTCAAATTTTGTGTGTGCGATATATTCAATCGAGTTTTCCCGGACTCCCCACATGAAAATTGACCTGAAATTTTTTCCAGGTGCGACCATCATTAAGGCCTTTCATTTGAATCTATTTCCAACCATGACACTTTAAACGGTCAATATTTAGAAATTTTCAAATTTTGTGTGTGCGATATATTCAATCGAGTTTTCCCAGACTCCCCACATGAAAATTGACCTGAAATTTTTTCCAGGTGCGAGCATCATTAAGACCTTTCATTTGAATCTATTTCCAACCATGACACTTTAAACGGTCAATATTTAGAAATTTTCAAATTTTGTGTGTGCGATATATTCAATCAAGTTTTCCCGGACTCCCCACATGAAAATGTACCTGAAATTTTTTCCAGGTGCGATCATCATTAAGACCTTTCATTTGAATCTATTTCCAACCATGACACTTTAAACGGTCAATATTTAGAAATTTTCAAATTTTGTGTGTGCGATATATTCAATCGAGTTTTCCCGGACTCCCCACATGAAAATTGACCTGAAATTTTTTCCAGGTGCGATCATCATTAAGACCTTTCATTTGAATCTATTTCCAACCATGACACTTTAAACGGTCAATATTTAGAAATTTTCAAATTTTGTGTGTGCGATATATTCAATCGAGTTTTCCCGGACTCCCCACATGAAAATGTACCTGAAATTTTTTCCAGGTGCGATCATCATTAAGACCTTTCATTTGAATCTATTTCCAACCATGACACTTTAAACGGTCAATATTTAGAAATTTTCAAATTTTGTGTGTGCGATATATTCAATCGAGTTTTCCCAGACTCCCCACATGAAAATTGACCTGAAATTTTTTCCAGGTGCGAGCATCATTAAGACCTTTCATTTGAATCTATTTCCAACCATGACACTTTAAACGGTCAATATTTAGAAATTTTCAAATTTTGTGTGTGCGATATATTCAATCAAGTTTTCCCGGACTCCCCACATGAAAATGTACCTGAAATTTTTTCCAGGTGCGATCATCATTAAGACCTTTCATTTGAATCTATTTCCAACCATGACACTTTAAACGGTCAATATTTAGAAATTTTCAAATTTTGTGTGTGCGATATATTCAATCGAGTTTTCCCGGACTCCCCACATGAAAATTGACCTGAAATTTTTTCCAGGTGCGACCATCATTAAGGCCTTTCATTTGAATCTATTTCCAACCATGACACTTTAAACGGTCAATATTTAGAAATTTTCAAATTTTGTGTGTGCGATATATTCAATCAAGTTTTCCCGGACTCCCCACATGAAAATGTACCTGAAATTTTTTCCAGGTGCGATCATCATTAAGACCTTTCATTTGAATCTATTTCCAACCATGACACTTTAAACGGTCAATATTTAGAAATTTTCAAATTTTGTGTGTGCGATATATTCAATCGAGTTTTCCCGGACTCCCCACATGAAAATTGACCTGAAATTTTTTCCAGGTGCGATCATCATTAAGACCTTTCATTTGAATCTATTTCCAACCATGACACTTTAAACGGTCAATATTTAGAAATTTTCAAATTTTGTGTGTGCGATATATTCAATCGAGTTTTCCCAGACTCCCCACATGAAAATTGACCTGAAATTTTTTCCAGGTGCGAGCATCATTAAGACCTTTCATTTGAATCTATTTCCAACCATGACACTTTAAACGGTCAATATTTAGAAATTTTCAAATTTTGTGTGTGCGATATATTCAATCGAGTTTTCCCGGACTCCTCACATGAAAATTGACCTGAAATTTTTTCCAGGTGCGAGCATCATTAAGACCTTTCATTTGAATCTATTTCCAACCATGACACTTTAAACGGTCAATATTTAGAAATTTTCAAATTTTGTGTGTGCGATATATTCAATCGAGTTTTCCCAGACTCCCCACATGAAAATTGACCTGAAATTTTTTCCAGGTGCGAGCATCATTAAGACCTTTCATTTGAATCTATTTCCAACCATGACACTTTAAACGGTCAATATTTAGAAATTTTCAAATTTTGTGTGTGCGATATATTCAATCAAGTTTTCCCGGACTCCCCACATGAAAATGTACCTGAAATTTTTTCCAGGTGCGATCATCATTAAGACCTTTCATTTGAATCTATTTCCAACCATGACACTTTAAACGGTCAATATTTAGAAATTTTCAAATTTTGTGTGTGCGATATATTCAATCGAGTTTTCCCGGACTCCCCACATGAAAATTGACCTGAAATTTTTTCCAGGTGCGATCATCATTAAGACCTTTCATTTGAATCTATTTCCAACCATGACACTTTAAACGGTCAATATTTAGAAATTTTCAAATTTTGTGTGTGCGATATATTCAATCGAGTTTTCCCGGACTCCTCACATGAAAATTGACCTGAAATTTTTTCCAGGTGCGGTCATCATTAAGACCTTTTATTTGAATCTATTTCCAACCATGACACTTTAAACGGTCAATATTTAGAAATTTTCAAATTTTGTGTGTGCGATATATTCAATCGAGTTTTCCCGGACTCCCCACATGAAAATTGACCTGAAATTTTTTCCAGGTGCGATCATCATTAAGACCTTTCATTTGAATCTATTTCCAACCATGACACTTTAAACGGTCAATATTTAGAAATTTTCAAATTTTGTGTGTGCGATATATTCAATCGAGTTTTCCCGGACTCCCCACATGAAAATTGACCTGAAATTTTTTTCAGGTGCGATCATCATTAAGACCTTTCATTTGAATCTATTTCCAACCATGACACTTTAAACGGTCAATATTTAGAAATTTTCAAATTTTGTGTGTGCGATATATTCAATCGAGTTTTCCCGGACTCCCCACATGAAAATTGACCTGAAATTTTTTCCAGGTGCGATCATCATTAAGACCTTTCATTTGAATCTATTTCCAACCATGACACTTTAAACGGTCAATATTTAGAAATTTTCAAATTTTGTGTGTGCGATATATTCAATCGAGTTTTCCCGGACTCCTCACATGAAAATTGACCTGAAATTTTTTCCAGGTGCGAGCATCATTAAGACCTTTCATTTGAATCTATTTCCAACCATGACACTTTAAACGGTCAATATTTAGAAATTTTCAAATTTTGTATTTTTATGTTTATTTGCAATTTCCCAATAGTAAAATGAATTTTTCCGAATAACTATAAATGCTATTAAAAATATTGATTAGTGTTTTATTTTTAATGGTTTAAATTTTTTTTGTTGTAGAAATCAAATATTTGTTGTATAAAAAACACTTTCGGCTGAAAAATATCGGCTGAGAAATATCGGCTGAAAAATGTCGGCTGAGAAATGTCGGCTGAAAAATATCGGCTGATGCATATTAATATTTGACATAACATATTGTATTTTCGGCTGAGATAGCAAAGACACTATTATCGATTTTTTTTACTTTCGGCTGGAAAGTATCGGCTAACTTTAACAGGGTACAAAATTTCAATTTCTAAAATTGATGTTTTGTCAGAAATAAAACAAAATGATGAACACAATGGTAAACTGAAGTATAACAATATTTTAACCAAATCTAGTAGCCCGAATTAAACAAAATTTGTGGTATACAAAGAAAAGCATTTTGTAATTCATGTTAGTAGTTCCATACATATATACTCGAAAGTTTATAATTAAAATGTCAATAAGTTATGTGGATGTGGCTTATTCCCACCGCGAATTTGCAGAAATGAATTTCATTATGGCTTATGTAATGGCAACGCCTGAGCAGCAGTAAGAGAATACCAGAGAGGTTATCCAAATCGGAAAGCGTTCCTCCCGATTACAGAGTATTTCAAAACGTACATCAAATGTACAGTGAAGGCGAAGTCCCTGGTCGTCCGAAAATATATGAAATAGCCTATCAACTTGATATAGACGAAGATAGAGTAATTGGAATGGTGACAGATGATCCATGTATAAGTGTTCGTAGTTTATCAAGACATTTTGGAGTGCTACGGTCCACGTTGCATTTAAAAAAAAATCAGTTACTCCCTTACCATGTGCAACTTGTACAAGACCTTTTACCTGCTGACGCGTAAATCCTCGTAATCAGCGTAAAATGCGGTGTAGTCGGTTTCAACACCAATTTGGAGTTAACATATGGGCGGGAATAGACGACGGAAAATTGTTTGGCCCATTTTAACTCCTACTTCAGATCAACGGAGTCTACCTAAGTTTTCTACAAAATGACTTGGATGAATTATTTGATGACGTTTCTTTACAAACACGTGCAAATATGTGGCTGCGTTTCGACAGATTAGCTAAATATTATAGGGCGATGCTGATTATGTATTTTGACAAACGGTGGACACTTCAAACACTTATTATAATATTTAAAATTAATAAAAAAATAAACATTTTTTAATAAACACGACTTATTTTGTGAAAAAATTTATAAAAAACATTCTGTTGGGACTAGCCCGGTGTGTGATACCATTTTAAAATCTGCATTAATGTCGCATATTTTTCTGATAGTGGCTCAACTTTCTGTATTACATTTCTGTACCAAACCAGTTTCTGTACCATTTCTGTACATTTCATTGTTTCTATATCAAAAGGCACCTTCACCGGTACAGCTAGCGGCAAAACAAAAGGTGTACACTGGGACGGTCATATTCGACTCCATCGTTAATGAGAAAAATATTTACTAATATTCTTCCCTTTTGGCAACGGCATCCTTGAACCTGGTGTCGTTACAACTCTTCGAGATTGTATTGAAAAAGAAAGTTAAACAAAGAACTCTTGGTTTTTTTAAAATTAATTTTTTGATGCGATTTCTCTAAAAAACACTAAAAGTGGAATATCTTTTGCACCATCAACAATTCGAGAAAATCTTATTTAGCTATTCTTATTGGAAATGAGCTCCCCTAACACCCCGCTTCGAGTGCTTGTCCAACTCTGGTACACCCTGTATATCATACACCGGGTGATTTTTTTAAACTGAAACTTTCAAATAACTCTATGAAAAAAATGTCCATTGCCAAAATTTAATCATTCCGGTGAACATACATTAGTGCTAAAATTTGTACCATTCCTCCCCTTATTGTAAGTGGTGCGGGGGTAACGTTGAAATTAAAATATGAACCCCTAATTTATTGCAGATTTGGATACTACGGCTTAAAGTACGTAGGATTTCATTAAACATTTTTTTCGAAACATGATAGATGGCGCTGTTAAATTAAATTTATATTAAATTTTTTACGTTTTCTCTTACTGAGAACCTATGCATACGATTCTGCAATACGTTTACATTTAGCCAATTACATTTCTACAGGCAACAATTTTCCAGTTATTCAGATAGTTTTAAAACACCATACAAAAACAATCATTTATTTGAAAGCAGATTTACTCGCATGTTCCTGGGTTACGATAATTGTAGTTTGTTGACAAGTCATTTTTCAGAAATTAAAAATTTAGGAAATACAATTTGTTTAACATCATTTTCGTTGGCAAAAAAGATTTGATCACAGATCAACAACTTGACATTAGTTTTGAAAAGTATTTGATTTGTTTTGATCTTTTTCTTGATCCCTGATCAATTACAAAAATCCAAAAAATTTGTTGGATGTCATTGACGTTTGCACACACATATACAAAAAATTAAACTTCAAATTGAAATTGCCAACAAACAGCGCGCCATTTTTTCTCATTCCAACTTCTGGAAATGTGTAATTAAATAAATAAATAAATATTCGAAATTCATACTCGAGTTTCACATAGAATACATAGAGTCATACATACATAGAGTAACATAATTTTTGAAATTTTCGTCGGACTGAACACGCCGAATGAAATCATCATGCCTGGGTCTCAGGACGAAATCAGCGTGAAACTAGCTGCGAGTCCGTTGCGAGAGTATAATTTACTTAATTTAAACCAGCTCTGATTTGAGTGTTAATTAAATTGATCGCATTTAAATACCAAATAAATTCAATCATATTACAGTAATATGTAGAGGTTAACAGTAAAAATTTAGGATAATACCCGAGCACTTAAAGCGGACCGATTTCTTTGATTGGTTTGTTGTATTGGCTTACTCAGGGTAATTCGTGTAACATATTTGACGCCGTTGATGTTTAAATATGCATAGCACACAAAAGGAAAAATAATAAATTGTGTACAACTAATTTCACATTTTAATTACATAATTTCATTTAAATAAATTCTGGAATGGCGTCGAATACCCCATATCCTTTATCAGCAATATCAATCAATCAATTGGTAAATGAAAATATTTATAACAATAAAATAAAAAACACTATAATTATTTAGTTTGTATTGTATTTTGATATGCGCACGAATATACGCAATACGTAAAGCAACAGTTATGATGTGCGTACGATGCATGACTATAAGAAAGCATTTTTATCACGACACATAAAAATGTTGCGATAAACATGAATAGAGGAACTTATTTTTTTAACCCGTTACACCAAATTTAACAACATTGCGATGGCAGATAGTTTGTGCTACTATATCGCGTCGCCGTATTGTTGCTATAACCCTTTTACTATGTCGGTATGGGAAATTCAATCTAAATTAAATAAAAATAATAAATTTATGATAATTGCTAGATTAGCTCTATTATTCAAATTTACTTTAAATTACTTTTTTAATTTAGTTTTTATATTTCATAGATTAATGGAAAATTTAATTTTCAATATTATTTAATTTGATACGGAATTGTATAATGTAATTCTGTAAAGTAGTTGGTAGCTGTTATTATTGTTCTGTGTGGTAAATTTTTTATTCGCCCGATCATGGAAAAAGAGTGGAAATATGGAATAAATTCATAATATGATGTATGTTGTGAACAGCAGTTTCAACATCGGATATGTACGAGTATATAAGCACATTGATTTTAACACCCCGATTGAGCTAGCACCGCTCTCCCTCGCCTTGTAAGATTATAAAATCAAACAGTGCAGAAGCATGAGGTATTTATGAGCTCTCGATATTCACAAACAAAACACGAACTCACTCAGTTTAGCAGGAGTTTAAATAACTGTATTTGGAGGGAGGGAGGCGGATTTGGCTGAATCAACGTTGACTCAGCCCGCCCTCTACTCTACTGAAAACAGGGTAGGTATTATGAATATATTTTTATTGTAGAATTTGGAGCTATTTATGAGCTTTCAATTCAAAATTACTTTGAGCTCACCGTTATCAATCGCGTATTGTATACTCGTACTTGTATGCGTAGTATTCGTATATTTCTCAAGTAAAACGATAAATTCTTTCTAAATTTAAACTATTTTATTCAAAATTTAAACTATAGGTAATTCGTGAGCTCATAAATCGGTCCATCATACTCAATATTGAATTATTTAAAATTTGCAAATTTAAGAGAATTTCTCATTTATACTGGGACATTGGGGTTGGTATTCGTGCTAAGAGGTAGCAGCACAAAATGCAAACTACACGTAATTTGTTAGATCATAAATCGATACATCAAATACAAAACTGGAATATTTAAAATCTGCAAATTTAAAAGAATTTGTCAATAATACTGAAAAATTTGGGATGGTGTTCGTGCTAAGGGGTAGCAGTTCAAAATTCAAACTATACGAAATTCGTGGTCTCATAAATCGGTCCACCATATCCAATATTGAAATATTTAATTTTTGCAAATTTTAAATGATTTGTCATTTGTGCTGATAAATTGTGGGTGGTATTCGTGCTCATAAATCGGTCCACCATATCCAACATTGAAATATTTAATTTTTGCAAATTTAAAAGAATTTGTCATTTGTGCTGAGAAATTGTCAGTGGTATTCGTGTTGATAATCGGTCCACCATATCCAACATTGAAATATTTAATTTTTGCAAATTTAAAAGAATTTGTCATTTGTGCTTAGAAATTGTGGGTGGTATTCGTGCTCATAAATCGGTCCATCATATCTAACATTGAATTATTTAATTTTTAGTATTCCTGCTTTATGAACCCAACGCCTGATCCCCTCGTCAAAAGTGTCGTTGAACGGTCAACATGGAGAGGAAGATTATCACCTAATGCAGTTTCTTACCGGTCATGGTTGTTTTAGAGCATACCTATTTATTTTCAAAGACGAAGAGTCACCTAACTGCCCTTGGTTGCCACCAATTTACTGAGGAGAGAAGAAGTATTGGTGCATCTGGGTTCCAACTAACGCCGGAAAACATACTGGAGTTTATGCTGACGTCCGAAAACGTATGAAAGCAGAATCAGAAGCAGAAATGCAATAATTAGCTAACTCTAGCCGATTAGGAGGCGGCCTAGGCTGAGCACTCTTCGTGAAGTAATATGGCATAGTTTACCCCGGGGTAGTGGTTTAGTCGGTACGAATCCGACACTCTCACGTGTTTGGTATAAGGGTTCATACGTGAAACCTTTAAAAGAAACAGACACCCACATCCACAGATTTGTGTAAATACTACCTTTTGACTTCGACGTCATATGTACCTGTTATCATATACTTAATCACAACTCCTTTACTCGTGAACAATGAATTCCAAACCGATTGCTCACTCTCCGATCAGGTTTTTGATATCAAGAGTGAATTTACTATATCAGTTCTATTACTATAGCTGAAACATTATCTAGCTTGGATTAAGACAACGTGCTCGGGCTATATTAGTAGGCTTCTTAGCTTTGGTAAATAATAATTATTTTCTGCATACGTGAGAGATCTATACGTTTACTGTATAATGAATGTACATAACTAGTCTGAATTGTCTTATAATTGCGATACTAATTTCCTGGATTTCCTCTGTTTTACAAAAGCACAGTGAAAATAGTAAATTTCATTAATTACATTTTTCTAAAGATGTTAATTGCAATTTTAAAAAAACGAATAAAAAATGAAAAACTGTATACACGGACAATGGAATTCTACCTTTATGTAGAAAACTAAAAAGTTTTAAGATTATTTCCTTATAATTTAAGTGTTAATCAAATTATAAAAATTGAATAATAATTACTTTTACACAGCAAACGGTTCTCGCAGAATTATTTTTTAAAAATAATTTACATGATTGCTTATTACCGCTGAAGGTAGAAGTGCGGGGTCATCGTCTCGTCTGTCTGTAAATGGATAACCTACATTATATAATATGGCCGTGTCGTTTCTCATAGCAATTTTAAAACTAAATATCGATGGCAAATGTTGCAATTTGTTTATTACTAATTGTAATTTTAACGTGATTCTTAAGATTGTCGACATCACTGATTACTGTTTTCGCGTCACAAATGAAGCGGCAAAAATTGTCTTTATTTGTTATGGATATCTGAACATCTAATATTATATTTGGGGAACAATATGCTGAACGAATATGAAAACATTCGAACGACCAAAATTTGTAATCATTTATAAAATGGCAGAAGTGGAAGTTAAAGAATTTATCACAAAATGATCATAGAAGATATATCGAAGGAATTGCCGAGATTACAGACTGCTGTAACAACTAAAGAGCTGAATGTGTAAAAGAATCACTGAAAAACATAAAGTACTAATAAAGAATATTTTTTAATCTAGTTTCGACTACTATCTGCTAACATCTGCCACTTCGAGCATCGGGGAGTCCGCTGCGTTTTTCCTCGAACAGAGCTCTTCCACCTGGCGGCTTTCTAGCGCCAAATCGCTTTCCTTAGGGTTATATTAACCAGTGCTAAGTGTTGAGTGAAAAAGTGATCCGCTGAGTCATGGGTACGTCTATTCTCACTTTGTAGGTGCCTTCTGGCACAGGCGCAAACCCTATGGAGTCTACCATCTCTGCGTTCTACCTGTATAGGGATCTTCTTCTTCTGTTGCCGCGAATCTGTACAGCACTTAAAAAACTGATCTGTATGCCGAACACCTAGAAAATAACTTCAAACCACCAACTGAACAAGCGGATAATGAGTATTTAACACTTATAAGTCAAATAGACGAGATATCTGTGCTACCAGTTACTCTGAAAGAAATGAAACAAGAAATAGAAAAAATCAAAGATAAAAAAACCCCTGGATGGTCTGGAATTTAAACTCCAACGAGATTTGCCAAAACAATATTTTGAATTGCTAAAGTCTTACATCAGCGACCGTTACTTCCGGGTGAGGCAGAAAAGGGAATCAAACTAGAGAAAATATTGGCAGGGGTTCCACAAGGCAGTGTTCTGGGCCCTGTGTTATACCTCCTGTATAGAAATGATCTACCGAACCTAGTAGACGCTAGAATAGGAACGTTTTCTGATGACACAGTTGTTATGGCCACTGATGCTAGAATTGTTGAGTCCACAACGAAACTACAAAATGCTATTATTATAGTGAATAACTGAACGAATTGAAATCAGCACATATCAACAATTTACAAATAGGAAATTTGAACGCCGTATAACATACAGGGTAAAGTTTGTGTGTCTGCAAGAAGAGTAATCAACATATAGAAAAAAAATTGAACGAAGTAGTTTAGTCAGTGACAATAAAATAATCAAAGAGTTCTTATGAGGTAAGTAAACCGCTGCCAAAATTCATGTTTTGCATTAAATAAAAGTTTTATTATTTTTTATTTCATTAAATTTAATTTTTTTGATAGTTGATTTCAGTAGACCAATCAAGGACAGACAGAAAAATCCAAATTAATCAACGTATTGTAGCTGCATTGGGAACGTTAAATACACGTTGGATAAAGGTGCAAAATCAATTGTTCGTGTCCAATAACATTACCACGGTGTTTTCGAAAAAGAATTCGATATTTAATTAGTTTTGTATATCTCAGGTTGTGATGTCTCATTTAGGTCGGCCCGATGGCCATACAAGTCTTAAATATACTATGGAACCAGTAGCCTATGAATTAAAAGATTTACTCGACTGTGATGCGAAATTTTGGCAAGATTGCGTTGGTAATGAAGTTGAGTTTGTTGCGATCCAGCCCCAGGTTCCGTTACTTTATTGGAGAGCCTTCGTTTCTGTATCGAGCAAGAATGTAAAAGGGTTGATTAGCCACCAAAGTTAAATCATTTAGGGAAAGTTTACGTAAATTGAGCGATGTTTATGTGAATGATACATTTGGTACTGAACATCGGGCTCACAGTTCAATGATCCTCCGTAAACAAACCTGTCTCTCGGTTAAGCTAAACGACATCAATTTAGAATCTAGATAGTAGATTGAAATGGAAACAAGAAACATATCGAAACAAAACACCATGGGTAATATATTTTTGCTTTAAATAATTAAATTTCAAGTCTTTTTGGTTTAACATTTATTTATCGAGTACAATAAATTAAGGTTCCATGTTAAAACTAAGGAATCCAAAATAATTTAAAATATGTAAATCTTGACGCTTTATTTGTTGGTGATGTTCGTTCTTAAACATTACATTATACTTTCGATTCAGTGCCCCAATTGGCACAACATGAAGCTGTGTCCCTACCTTCAATAATGAAAATAACACTCGCTGCAACCACGCAATCCATAAATGAGTTTGATTCCTTTAAGAAATTTCCAAACTCGAAAAGGCCCGGAAGGCTCCGTTCCAAACAATAATTTTAGCGAGTGCTATTGGTGCAGCGAAAACTTTTTGTGATTTTGGTCCAATATCAAGACCTAATGAACCCGCTGGAATACCACCTTTCGACGGTAGCAGCTCCTGCTTCTGCATCTGCGGCAAATTTATTGCCAGATAGTGACTAAATCAACCGACAACTGTAACTAAACATTATTTTTCTTTGCCTTATCTACGAGTTCTTGCACAATTTTTCAACCTTCATCATTAAATAGTGAATCACCAATTTCCATGTTATTTAAAACTTGCATTAATGTGAATACCTTGCTCCCCCAATAATCATCTCATTAATAATATCAAAAACATTATCGATGAGCTGAATTTGGTCGGCAACTTTATCACCTCCTAAATAGCCAAAAATGGACGCGGTGGAATATCCAAAGCGCGTGAGAAATATTTCAATTCTTTGCTCAGCAAAAGGTCGACAACGCGTGTCAAATTCTTGCCCATCATTGAACTGTGACCCCGATGACCAAATGTATCATTCACATAAACATCGCTCAATTTACGTAAACTTTCCCTAAATGATTTAACTTTGGTAGGATCCTCTTATATTTTTTACTTGGCTAATCAACCCTTTTACCTTCTTCCTCGATACAGAAACGAAGGCTCTCCATTAAAGTAATGGAACCTGGGACTGGATCGCAACAAACTCAACTTCATTACCAACGCAATCATGCCAAAATTTCGCATCACAGTCGAGTAAATATTTTAATTCATGGGCTACTGGTTCCATAGTATATTTAAGATTTGTATGGCCATCGGGCCGACCTAAATGAGACATCACAACCTGAGATATACAAACTAATTAAATATTGAATTCTTTTTCGAAAACACCGTGGTAATGTTATTGTACACGAACAATTGATTTTGCACCTTTATCCAACGTGTATTTAACGTTCCCAATGCAGCCACAATACGTTGATTAATTTGGACTTTTCTGTCTGTCCTTGAATGGTCTATTGAAATCAACTATCAAAAAAATTAAATTTAATGAAATAAAAAATAATAAAACTTTTATTTAATGCAAAACATGAATTTTGGCAGCGGTTTACTTACCTCATAAGAACTCTTTAATTATTTTATTGTCACTGACTAAACTAATTCGTTCAATTTTTTTTCTATGTTGTTGATTACTCTTCTTGCAGACACACAAACTTTACTCTGTATGTTATACGGCGTTCAATAAACAAAAGACATCATACCGGAAAATGGTAAAATTCTAAATGAAAACTACCTTAAAAATAAAAAACAGGTTTACTGAAATGAATGATAAATAAACAAAGTTCATGCTCAGGAAAATGAAAATTTAATTTTCTGCTGCAATTACGAGGTATAGATGAATAAAGTCAAAAAAAATTGAAAAGAAAATTTCCATAGCAATCGTATGAAAGTGTACTCGTATTTTCTTGTTTACGTTATTTGGACCTGCATACACACAAACCGTATTTTTTATATTTTTCTTCAACTTGGCCGTATACATATACGCAGTGATGCAAAGTAAAAACAAATAATTACTCTCTGCACGCCGATCATTTGGCACTGCGCAACCTGTGCTCGGTATACAATACCCAGGGCAAGCCTGTTTGCTCGGGTTGAATTAAAAAATAGACCCGCTGAAATTCATTTCAGAGTAAAATTTGAAAAACCGAGTATGCACCGTGTAAGCGCAGTTCACAAATAAACACGCAGTATGCAGAGTAAAATTGCTTAGGTTGAATAAAAAAACGCAAAGTATTTTTGACAGTGCTCCTGCCTGCTTAGGTTAAATCAAAAAATAGGCCCGGTGCGTTTATGATCAGCAAATCGCACTGTAAACATTTTCAATTATCTAATATGTAATTTGAACGAGATATTTTCCCATTTCTTCATGTTAAACGTATAAGCCAATCATAAATTCCTAACTGCGTTCCATGCATCATACAATGACAGATGGTAAATATAATATTTTGAATTTTTTTTATAATTATGTTATGTTTTTTTCATATTGAAAATTATTTCACTTGCTGTTATTAAATAAATCAATTTTCTTGTTATTAATATTTCCATTCATTCAAAAATAAACTAATAACGATTCAACTCAATCACAACAGGGGTATAATTTAAAATGATTTTTTTGTTTAACGACACATCAAATTCAACTGATGGTAATGACCCTTAATGGTTAAGGGGTCGTACTTTACGGAAACTTGGAATTAAATTTGATTTCGTTATTTTTGTATTCTAGACGATATTCTAGGACAAACTTGGACTTATCAATTCACATTTTAAAATATTTATGTCTAAAATTTGTTGCATAAACTTTCGGGGATTAACAGTGGGTTAGAGTCACTTAGCTAAACGTCGTGCCGCCTTCCTTATTTTATCTTTTATCTTCTAATCATATTTCCCCGCATATTTGATCATCTGATCCTGTTTGTCACTTGTAATGTAATTTACTACTTGTTATATATTCGCCAGTGTATCATATTTTTTATTTAAAAAAAATTTAATTTAAAAGTAATTTTAATATTTTTTTTTCGCTCAGTTGTTTGCATAAAAACACTTTCCAGTAACGAGAAAAATAAATAACGAATTATTTTTTAACAGAAAACTTTTTTGTAATTCTAATAAGAAAATAAATAATTGGATTGGTATTAATCTTCAATTTAAAATTAACTTTTATTATTTAATTTTTGTTTTGTTTCATCGCAAGCTGTAGAAGAGGAGATAATCAACTTTACTAAGAAAATTGTTTATTTTATGCAAGACGTACCTACCGTGTACTACATAAAGCGGACATCATAACCATTTTTTACTTTAAAATCTAATTTAGTAGAGACAATTTTATAGCGAATATTTTATAGTAAAATTTTGACTACTATACTCGTACATACATACAAATACATGATAGTGAAGTTTGTGCTAAACAAATTAATAAACAAATTAATTACACTGTTAAATTTATTATTTTCTTATTGGAATTTATTTTCAAAATAGAATTATAAAATTGGTCTAATTCTAAATGTTGTGCCGTCGAATCTAGAAATATGTGCAGATTCTAGCTGACATTTTTGAGAAGGTAAGGCCTAAACCTATTCCGAAGATTTGAGTAAAGTATATTTTTTAGATTCGTTCTATTAAAAATTATATTGAGAAATTTAGAATTTTTGACGGGTTTCAAATAATATTAAGAATCACTATAGAATAAGTCTATAGTGAATGATTGATTGTAGATTGATTGAAATGTAGGACCAAGTACTGAACAAGCGTCCCGAATAACGCCGGGCCTATTCCTACAGCCTGTTTACACATAACAATAGGAAGAATAGGATAGGTTTTTTTTGGGGCAGAACGACCCGGTTTCAGGCACCTAGCGATCGTACGGCACAACACATTTGTATTCTACTACAATCTACTAGAGGAAGGAAAATGCTTAATAGGTTTAATGGATAACGATGATATTGGTCTTCAACAATTGCTCCTCTAAATCAGCAACTTGAGAAAAAAATATTATTATTTCACGTACATCTGGAAATTTCCTGAAATTTAATTCTAAATTAATAATTTCCGGCTTCCTAAACAAAATTGATTGATTGAATCGACCCGATTACAGACACCTAGATAAAGTCAATAGTTAGTAACTCAATGACAACACAATTCTAATCTACACAATCAATAATTAATATTTCAAAGAAATATTATTTCACAGCATCTGTAGATTTTTTAACATCTGTTTAATTCTAAATCAATATTTTCCGGCTTTCTAAATAATATTGATTCTGATTGATTGATTCTGAATGTACGACCAAGTTCTTACACAGGAGCTCCCGCTCCTACAGACACCTAGGTATAGCCAATAGTTAGTAACACGAAGACCACACAAAACTAAACTACTAGGGGAAGGATAAAGGTTTAATAGGTTAAATGGTTAATGATATATTGGTCATCAATAATTGCTTCTTTAAATCAGTAATCTAAGGAAAAATGTTATTATTTCACGGATGTGAAGTTCTACATACGACACTAACAGGTAGTGGCTAGTGTCGAATGATGGCATATGAGTTGGTTTTTGAAATAAATTTGGCCTTGTGCGAACCGATTTTCCAAGGCATTAACAAATGGGAAAGTCCTGTAGTTTTTAAATGAGGCCAATTTTATTTCAAAGAGCAGCTCCTATTCCATAATTTGATACTAGCCACTATTCGGTAGAATCTCTGTGATCTGGCCAATAATTAATACACTGATCCCAAAATTTGCCAAAATAAGCTATGCGATCCGATTTTCCAACGCATTAACAAATGGGAAAGTCCCGTGGTTTTTCAATGAGGTCAATTTTATTTCAAAGTGCACCTCCTATTCCATAATTTGATACTAGCCACTATTCGTTAGAATCTCTTTGATCTGGCCAATAATTAATACACTGAATCCCAAAATTCGCCAAAATAATCTATGCGATCCGATTTTCCAATGCATTAACAAATGGGAAAGTCCCGTAGTTTTTCAATGAGGCCAATTTTATTTCAAAGTGCACCTCCTATTCCATAATTTGATACTAGCCACTATTCGGTAGAATCTCTGTGATCTGGCCAATAATTAATACACTGAATCCCAAAATTCGCCAAAATAATCTATGCGACCCAACTTTCCAAAGCATTAACAAATGGGAAAGTCCCGTAGTTTTCAATGAGGCCAATTTTATTTCAAAGAGCGCCTCCTATTCCATAATTTGATACTAGCCACTATTCGGTAGAATCTCTGTGATCAGGCCAATAATTAATACACTGAATCCCAAAATTCGCCAAAATAATCTATGCGATCCGATTTTCCAACGCATTAACAAATGGGAAAGTCCCGTAGTTTTTCAATGAGGCCAATTTTATTTCAAAGTGCACCTCCTATTCCATAATTTGATACTAGCCACTATTCGGTAGAATCTCTGTGATCTGGCCAATAATTAATACACTGAATCCCAAAATTCGCCAAAATAATCTATGCGACCCAACTTTCCAACCCATTAACAAATGGGAAAGTCCCGTAGTTTTCAATGAGGCCAATTTTATTTCAAAGAGCGCCTCCTATTCCATAATTTGATACTAGCCACTATTCGGTAGAATCTCTGTGAACTGGCCAATAATATATACACTGAATCCCAAAATTCGCCAAAATAATCTATGCGATCGGATTTTCCAACGCATTAACAAATGGGAAAGTCCCGTAGTTTTTCAATGAGACCAATTTTATTTCAAAGTGCACCTCCTATTCCATAATTCAATACTAGCCACTATTCGGTAGAATTTTTGTGATCTGACCAATAATTAATACACTGAATCCCAAAATTCGCCAAAATAATCTATGCGATCCGATTTTCCAACGCATTAACAAATGGGAGAGTCCCGTAGTTTTTCAATGAGGCCAATTTTATTTCAAAGAGCAACTCTTGTGCCATCATTCGATACACGTTTATACAACTCGATTTGATTGCTGTGCCAATATACATATAACTAAATGTTTAATAGTGTACACTATAATTTATTAACATTATTAAATTACGTAAATTGTTTTGTCTTACTTATGTAAACATTTTTAAATTGTAAATTTAGTTTTTATATTTCAAACAATATTAACTTTTGATTATTTAAAGAAAATAGTTAAAATTAAATGAAATCCGTCTGTTGTCAGGTTTCCATTAGTAAAATTGCTTTTACCGACTGTTTTTTTTGTTAATTTAACAAATTTGTTTTTTAAAATTATGATGGGTTTTACTATGATCTAAAGATGTCAAACGCCCTGGACAAAAAATTTCCGTTTATTATACCACCGATCGTAGAGATGTCCACAGGTTCTCACCCACATTTCCGAATAGATTACACAATACTCTACCGTTATAGTGATTGGCATCCGATTCTAATGGGTTTTGTTTGCTATGCCTATAATAGAATTCATGTTTTCATTTGAATTGCCATTACCAGAGATGTCCATGAATCTCGTCTACATTTTTCGACAGCTTATAATATTTTCTGTCTATGGAGCAAAAACGGGTTAATTGTAAAGAGTCTTACAAGTCTAACAATGATTTTTAGAATTTTGAAGTTACGTGATTTTGACAAAAATGTTGTTATTTCCTCCCCTTCTTTCCTTCCTCCAAGATCATCACAATGGAGCAGGAAGTTAAAAGCGATATTCAGAGGCCTACAAAAAGCAAAGCGGCCAGCCGCATTAATAAATGTAACCAATCTAGCTCCACTACTGCAAGAAATACGGAACACTGGTACAATTCCATAGAAATGGAAAGAGAACTTAACCATAACAATACCGAAGAATGGCAAGCTTAGAGAATGTCAGAACAGGCGATGTATCTCCTTCTTCAATACAATATAATATTTTAGCAATGATAATGTTTGTGTGAAAATCACCACCAGTATAAGGAATAAAGAAGCTGATTTTAGATCAGAACGGAGCTGTACATATCACGTCAATTGAATTTGCCTCATCATCAAATAATCCAAAAAATGGAAATCACCACCCTCCTTGATCCACATGAAAGGGGGAAGCTTCCAGGGAAAGCAGAGTGATCAATACTATAATATGCGAGGAGTTGGGCAAGGATGCGTACTATTCCCATTCTCCAACTACTGTTCCTAATAGTACTGGACAAAGAAATGTATAAAGTAAATAAGCCTACGAGTACACCAGTGGACCCCGTGAGGTGGCAAGTGAGGAAAGTAACATCTCATCAGCTTAAAACAAGCTATCTGGAATAATGCAAATCTTCATGGCGATGATGAGAGAATGATGCAGAATATGAACACGCTGATGTAGATAGTTGTTAAAAATCAAAAATGACTCTCCTAAAAATAGCAATATGGAATGTAAACGGCCTAGCGCAGCGTAGAGTGGAGGTTTAAGCATTTCTCATTGAGCGCAACATTGACATAATGTTAATATCTGAAACATGCTTCACCAACAAGAACTACTTCAAAATTAATGTGTACTCTATGTATGCCATGAAGCATCCGGATGGCACTGCTGTATTGATTAAGAGAAGACTAAAACATTATGAACTTATGAAAAATGAGAAAGATCATATCCAATCAACGAGCATCTGCGTCTGCAGGAATGGTCTGGAAATTGTGTGATATCAGCAGTGTACTATGCCCTCCAATGCACGCTATAAAAAAATTGCATTTTATTGATTATTTTGGTTAGCTGGGCAATAAATTTCTCGCGGAGGGTGATTACAACGCCAAACATACTCAATGGCGTTCAAGACTAACAATGCCTAAAAACAAACAACTTTATGAAGCTATAGATTAACAGTCTCTGGATTCTTTATCTATCGGTCATCCTACTTACTGGTCCACGGATAATAAAGTACCTGATTTAATTGAGTCCAAAGGAATTGCGCGTACGTATGTTAAGGCCACCGATTGCTATGATATGTCGTCTAATCATTTTCCGATAATAGTAACAATGAGTACTGTTGTCTTAAAATCAGAAACACCGAAACGTCTAACAAACAAAGGAACTGATTCGAATCAATATAGGAGACTAGTCGAACAAAATTGTCATCTTGATATCCCGCTAAAAACACCAGCAGATATTGATGGGGCTGAAGCAGGAAAGCTCAAAAAGGCACTGGAAATATCAGCTGAAAAGGCTTCACCAATCATCAACAATTCTGAAAAAATTAATAAATTATCACATAATATCCAGTCACTAATCCGGAAAAAGCGGAAAATTTGACGGCAATGGCAACAAACAAAATCACCATTGTTGAAATGCAAATTAAATCGAGCTATCAAAACCATGAAATTTGCACTGCACAGTAAGAAGAAAACCAATCTAGAATTATTTAAGTGAACTCTCGGCAACAGAGAAGAATGATTATTCTTTGTGGAACGCAGCAAAAAACCTAAAAAGGCCTACAAAGTCGAATCCACCGATTAGACTACCAACTGGAAATTTGGCGAAAAGCTATGAATAAAAAGCCATTGCTTTCGCTGCACTTCTAAAGACGGTTGACACACGAAGGAACTAATAATATCGTGCTGCCACACCAGATGGAGAATAATTCATCCTTTAAATCTATAAAGTTAGAATAGAAGAAAGTTAAGAACACAATCAAAACTTGCATTAGCCTGAAAAAGGCGAGAGGATATGACCTTATTACTGGAAAAATGATAAGGGAATTATCAGACAAATGCATAAAACTAATAACCTACACTTTTATTGCAATCATGCAAATTTGTCATATTCCTCAAATGTGGAAGATATCTTTGATCACAATGATACACAAGCGTGGGAAAAACAAAAGTCAAATCTCGTCTTATCGTTAAATAAGCATGCTTCCCACAATCTGAAAGCTGAAACAAAACTGAAACCAGTGTTAGAAGAAAGGCAATTCATTCCAGACCATCAATTTGAGTTCCGAAACCAACATGGTACCAGAGAGCAAGTGCATAGAATTGTAAATGCAATCAGATAGACCTTTGAGGCAAAGCAATACTGTTCTGCAGTCTTCATGGATATAGCCCAAGCATTTGACAAAGTTTGGCACGATGAACTAGTATACAAACTTAAAGCGCTCATGCCGAAGAATATTCACTCAGTTATGGAAAACTATCTCCTCCAAAGGCAATACATGGTCCAACAAAATGGTGCAACAACTTCCCTAAATGATATAAGCGAAGGAGTCCCACAAGGAAGCGTTCTGGGACCTATTTTATACTTGTTGTACTCGGCAGACTTACCTGTTACCGACAATGTAATAATATCAACTTGTGCTGATGATACAGCCATTCTGCAAGAGAAGTGCAAAGTCATCTGATCAAAATTGAGGATTGGCTCAAGATCTGGCGAATAAAAGTAAACGAAAAAAATTAATTCATTACACACGCACGGTGAACAAACGCTCCTGCTCATCAGTACAATTAAACGGTGTATATATTCCTCATCAAACCAAGGTGAAATACCTAGGCTTACACCTGGATAGACGGCTAACGTGGAAAGAACATATTGAAGCAAAGCGCAACCAAATAAAAATAACGTGTTCCGAAATGTATTGACTGATAGGAAGAAAATCCAAGCTTCCATTAATCTATTAATCCAATTTTGGTAGTTAGGCAGTTATGCGGATCCACCAGTGCATCAAATAGAGATTTCCTGCAACGAACTCATGCGAAAATACTTCGATGTATCGCCATTGTTCCATGGTATATTCAAAATATTAACATACACGACGACCTTGGTATTAAAATCGTTAAAGAAACAATCAAGGAATTCAGTTCGAAATACTACTCAAAACTTCAGGGATATGCCAACGAATTGGCCCGGGATATACTAAAACAACCGCGATTTAAACGATTGATATGAGCAGATCCACTCGGACTAATGAACCAGTAAAATCATTAAATGTGTAGATTACGTAGAATTAAATTGTGAACTCTAATATTAAGTATTAACATTGGTTAAAAGTTAAAAAATGTAATTAGCTTAAGATTTGAACACTTCTTGTTAGTTTCTTATGTAGAAAGATTCAAGAATAAAGCCATTGGCAATAAAAATCAGGAAATCTGAACTGAAGACTGAACAAGAAACATTGACACACCGATAAACATCAACCATGAAACCATGGAAGATGTTGATACCTTGTACTGAAGCGAAAATAAGCAAAACAGAAAACGCTTCATTAGATCTGGAATACGTCTGACCTATCAAGAGATACAAAGCAACGAATGTTCAATACTTGTTTAAAATTAGTATAGCTGTTTGGCTGTAGATTCCAAAAAAAATCCAAAATTCAAATAAACTATTGTTAGACTCATTACAATTGAGCCATTTTTGCTCCATAGACAGAAAATATTATAATCTGAATCAGAAGCGCAACTTCATTGGTTTCTAGAACAGTTTTAGTCAGAAAATTGCTCATTCAACGGTCGTCGTTGTTCAATGGAATTGGGTTAATTCTAGATTAGCACAAATTCAGCCACTATATTTCTCGGATGGCAATGAACATACTTGATAGGAATTTGAAATCAGAAGTGGCAACTTCATTGGTTTCTAGAATTCCTTTTGTTACAAAGCCGTTCAGTCAACGTTCGTTGTTGTTCAATGGAATTGAGCCAATTCAGGATTAGCACAAATTCAGCCACTATATTTTCTGATGGCAATGAACAAACTTGATAGGAATATGTAATCAGAAGTGCCAACTTCATTGGTTTCTAGAACATTTTTTGTCAGAAAATTGTACGTTCAACGGTCATTGTTGTTCAATGGAATTGGGTCAATTCAGGATTAGCACAAATTCAGCCACAATATTTTTCTGGTGGAAATGGACATACCTGACATGGATATGCTATTTGAATTGCTTATGACTTGGATTTTAGAAGATTTTATTTCTATTGTTTAATTTGTTGTTCAACACAAATATTATTGAACGCCATACCTCCTTATTTTGTGTGTTTAATATAGTATCTTTTAGGGGCTAGTTTGTTTTCCTCGATTTATGAGTGAACATTTATGAAAATCATATTTCTATGATAAGCACAAATTTTATCAGGTCAGCCGCCTTTGGAAAGTTCTTAAATTAAAGTATTTCTGTTTTTTTCTAGAAATCGGGTTTTATTTGTTTCGCCTTTCAGGCGAAATTTGAGTACTAATTCTTTCCCGTGAGCACTTATTAGCACAAATGGGCTTAATCGGTATGCAAAGTTTCATTTTTTCCACGAGATTCCGTGGAAATCTCTAGTAACGGCGGTACAAATGAAAACGTGAATTCTATTATAGGCGTAGCAAAACCCATTAGAATCGCATGACAATCACTATAACGGTAGAGTATTGTGTAATCTATTCGAAAATGTGGGTGTAGATATCTCTACGATCGGCGGTATAAAAAACGGAAAATTTTTGTCCAGGGACCCATTCCTGAATACGATACTAAAACGGAAGTACAAGATTTCTATTCAATTTTAAATAAGAGTCGTACGAATCTGATTCAATTCAAATAAGAATCTTGTATTTTCGTTTTCGTACCGTATTCAGAAATAGGGTCCAAGGACTCTCTTTTTAGTAACTTTGAAATATTTATTAAAATTATGAAATTTCATCTGTGACATCTCTAGAACATAGTAAAACCCATCATAATTTTATCCCATTCACTATAGACTCAGTAGATTGTATGATCTATTTGAAAATGTTAATGAAACCCTGTGGACATCTCTAGAATTGGCTGGAATATTATTTGAAACCTGTCAAAAATGCTCAATTTCTAAATATAATTTTTAATAGAACAAATCTCAATCTTGAATACTTTACTCAAATCTTAGGAATATATGCTTTACCTTCTCATAAATGTCAGCTAGAAACTATATAAACATTTCTAGATTCAACGGCACAATATTTAGAATTAGTCCAATTTTTTAATTTGCTTTTGAACATAAATCTTTATTTGCGGACGCCATGCTTGGTTATAATTTGAACCAGATAAACACAATTGCTGATAATCGTGATAGATTACTGGATCTTGTCTTCAGCAACGACATTGACACTTTCAAAATTTCAGAATCCGTGTTACCTTTTGTAATTAATGATATCAATCACAAATCTTTAGACATTGTATTTCTCAATGGTCTACAACCAATCAAATACAACTTCAAAAAAACAAACCGTGCGGGGCTACAAAGTTACCTAGAATCCATCAACTATGGCAAACAACTCTTCGAACTTTATGTACATATGTGCTGTAAACCATAAAATGCTCGTTAGTAGCTCCTAAGTAAATAGTTCAATGATATACTAGTTAACTTAAAAAATAGGAAGTCGAAAGCGTATGTCAAAACTATGTTTCTACAACATGGTAACGAATTTGAAATTTATTTCAAATCAAAATACAGCTCGAATCTCGATCAAATTCAAGGAAAAATCAAAGTAAATCCAAAACAATATTGGAAATACTTTAGGAATAAACGCGAGATTGTAGGATACCCTGCTAGCAATACCAGATAACGGGTGATTTTTTAAGAGCTTGAGAACTTTTTTTTAAAAAAAAACGCATAAAATTTGCAAAATCTCATCGGTTCTTTATTTGAAACGTTAGATTGGTCCATGACATTTACTTTTTGAAGATAATTTCATTTAAATGTTGACCGCGGCTGCGTCTTAGGTGGTCCATTCGGAAAGTCCAATTTTGGGCAACTTTTTCGAGCATTTCGGCCGGAATAGCCCGAATTTCTTCGGAAATGTTGTCTTCCAAAACTGGAATAGTTGCTGGCTTATTTCTGTAGACTTTAGACTTGACGTAGCCCCACAAAAAATAGTCTAAAGGCGTCAAATCGCATGATCTTGGTGCCCAACTTACCGGGCCATTTCTTGAGATGAATTGTTCTCCGAAGTTTTCCCTCAAAATGGCCATAGAATCGCGAGCTGTGTGGCATGTAGCGCCATCTTGTTGAAACCACATGTCAACTAAGTTCAGTTCTTCCATTTTTGGCAACAAAAAGTTTGTTAGCATCGAACGATAGCGATCGCCATTCACCGTAACGTTGCGTCCAACAGCATCTTTGAAAAAATACGGTCCAATGATTCCACCAGCGTACAAACCACACCAAACAGTGCATTTTTCGGGATGCATGGGCAGTTCTTGAACGGCTTCTGGTTGCTCTTCACTCCAAATGCGGCAATTTTGCTTATTTACGTAGCCATTCAACCAGAAATGAGCCTCATCGCTGAACAAAATTTGTCGATAAAAAAGCGGATTTTCTGCCAACTTTTCTAGGGCCCATTCACTGAAAATTCGACGTTGTGGCAGATCGTTCGTCTATTCATTATGAAATGTCAAAGCATACTGAGCATCTTTCTCTTTGACACCTTGTCTGAAATCCCGCGTGATCTGTCAAATACTAATGCATGAAAATCCTAACCACAAAAAAATCACCCTTTAGTAGTAGTAATAACAAAGTATCAATAACTCCTCCTGTTATTTTTGAGGATAACATTTTATCGGCTTTAAAGGGATTTGGAGACGGTTGTGGTCTTGACAATATACCCTCTTCTATTCTAAAGGAGTACGCTGACATTTTAGCAATTCCATTATGTTGCCTATTCAACCACTCCTTAAGCACCGGCGTGTTTCCACCAATATTACACCAATTTTTAAATCGGACAAACGAGACGACGTTTCATGCTAGTGAGGAATATCAACTACATCATCAATTCCAAAATTGTTTGTCCAATATATCAATCCAATCAATATCCAATGTACTACCACAAATAATCATATGATATGATATGATTATTTGTGGTACTACTGTGGGCAAAAAGTAGTAAGACTTTTTAATTTAAATTTCGTGCGGTAAACCATTCGTCAAAATATTTGTTTTTCTATGTTGGTATGATGACTGTCAGTGATATCTGTGCCAAATGTCACATCAAAATAATAGTGTTTAGTAAACGCTTGTCTTTCTGAAGTACAAAAAGTGTATTCGGCGATTTTTACAATGAGTAAAATTATTCAACAAAGAAGTTCCATTAAATTTTGTGTGCGGAATCAATTTTGTGGTGCCGAAACGTTCAGAATGTTGCAAAAGGCCTTGGGTGATAATTGTATGTCGCGAGCAAGTGTTTTTGATGGGTACAAATTGTTCAAAGAGGGTCGAGAACGTGTTGACGACGAACCACGTCTAGGACGGCCATCAACATCAACTGATGTTATCATCCTTAATAAAATCAAGCAATTGGTGCTCGAGAATCGAGGATTAACAGTCAGAGACCTTACTGGCATCGTTGAAATATCGGAAGGATCAGTGAAAACCATCTTGAAAGATCATTTGGGAATAAGAAAAGTGAAAGCACGATTGGTTCCAAGATCAGTCAATTTTTTGGACAAACAGCGTCGCAGCAGCAAAAGGACAAGGCAGTTGAGATAGTGCAACTCGAAAAACGAAAAAATATCTTGAGTTGAAAATAGCAACTCTTAAAAAGACGTACAACGAGTACGTCGATGGAGACAACAAAATAAGAGAATTCCAACCTGTACTTGAATTAACACACCAATACTATAAAGATAGGCAAATAGTATGGGAAAGATTTACAAAATATATTGACGATAATTGTCAACGCCTAAACTCATCAACCTTGCCGTCAACACCAACTCCAGATGCATCCTCCAAATTCAACTTTGCCTAACCTGAAGAGTCAAATAACAACGACCAAGGAAATGGAGCTACATCTAATCAATCATCTGAATCATCAAGAAGCACAGAGAAATCCGCACAGCTGAAGATATACTGGCAAGCAACAACAGATCCAGACCAGCGTTACGGCTTAAATTAAATAATATGGAGAGGATGATGATGCAGTTCATGGAGCAACATGAAATTATCTGCATGGAAGGTTCGGAAGAACAGGAAGCTAATTTAAAATACTTCGTAGAACAACACTACGAAAAAAAAACAACGAATACGACAAAATCGTATTATCACTAATGACATTGTTGGAACAAGAAGAACAATGCAAAGTGAAGCCTTTTGAAATTCGTCTACCACCAGTGGAACTCTCATATGTTCATGGAGATTGCACGAAATGGGTTGGTTTCGCTGACACTTTCAAACAGCTAGTTCATAATAACAATCAGCTCACAAACACGCAGAAAATGAACTACTTAAAAAGCTACGTTCAAGGGTCAGCTGGAAAATTAGTAAGCCAATTGGAAATCTTGGAGAATCGCTTCAACAACACTAGATTACTTGTATCTAATCTGTCAAATACCTTATTAAGTCAACCAACTGTCAACACCGAAACCGCCGCTGCGATCAAAAGTTTACACGACACAACAACCGAATGTCTAATCGCTATAAGGAGCAGAGGCATAAGAATTGACACATGGGTCTATTCATCATCTTTACTTTGTTAAAAAATTGGACAACGAATACGACGTCTATATGAAAGTTCTCTTGAAAGCCCAAGAGAATTCCAAGAGACAAGCTAATTTCTGGAAAGGCGTTTTCAATCCTTAGAGTCTATCGGTAGCAATAAGTCAATACCAATACAACAACTCAAGCTGCAGCACAACCAACTTTTATTTGCGTATGCTGTCAAAAAAACCATTGAACAGAAGTATGCCAACGCTTTAAAAACATGAGCACTTCCGAACGAAATCAAATGGTTATGTTGCACAATTTGTGTAGAAATTGTCTAAGCAAAAACCATACGACAACAAACTACTGCATTAAAACCAATTGTTTTACCTGCAAGGGTAACCACCATACTTTGCTACACATAAAATGTGTTATTTGTATAAAGAGTGTAAATATGCCTGGCCGATCTACATCTCAATTTATGAGATAGAAAAACAACATCAAGTTGATGTAGCGTACACGGATTTCAGTACATTTGATTGACCATCTGCCATCAAAAAGCACTCCAGAATTTATTCGCATTTGGGTTTTCACTCGATTACATAAATTGGTTCAATCCTTATCTATCAAACCGGCGACAATTTGTGATAATGGAAAATGTGAAATCAAACGTTATTAAAGTTACGTCTGGTGTTCCCCAAGGATCTCACGTCAGTCCGTGGATATTTATTGTTTTCATAGATCAAATAACCAAACTAATCAAAAACTCAAACGTGCTCATATCTGCTGATGACGTGTAAATTTTTCGAACTGTTAATGGAATGCTAGATACAAAGAAACTTCAAGAAGTCGTCGATAGATTAAGTGAGTGGTGTGATCGAAACTCGCTTTAATTAAGTATTAAGAAATGCAAGATCATGTCTTTCCATCGTAAGAGAAATCCGCTAATTACTTCCTACAAACTCAACAACGAAGTATTGCAAAGAGTTAATGAGATCATAGATCTAGGTGTTACATTTGTCGAGAATGCTAGTTTCATTAGGCATATTGAAAATTGTATTGCGAAAGCGAATGCCATGTTTGGATTTGTTAAAAGAGGGACAGGTGAATTTAAAGATATTCAAACCATATGTTCACTCTATTTCGCTTACGTCCGATCCCAACTGCAATACGCTGTATCGGTCTGGAATCCATACTATGCTGTACACATTAAAAGAATTGAACGCATTCATAAAAAGTTTCTGATTTTGGAGTAAACAGCCCCATTAATAGATTGTCTAAATCATTCAACATCGTCGACGACCTATTTGACTTTAATTTATCAAAGGACAACTTCAAAAATATCCTAAATAATTATTTTTTAAATTTTTAATTGTTAAATCAAAATTTTGATTTATATTTTTGTGTTTTAAAGTTCTTTATTTGAATTTTTATTTTTCAATATTTCTGTTTTCAATTAAATTATCTGAAATCATACATGTAAATCACCGAATAGATTTCTTTAAATAAATAAATAAAATAAAATCCAATAGGAAAAATAACAAACTTAACAGTGTAATTTTTTAATAATTTTTTTAGCACAAACTTCACTTCATCACAAATACTTATTATCACACATGGGCAATAAAATAATTAACACCGAATTGCTATTCTATTAAATCAGAACTAACACTCCTTGTACTCGTATACATCCTTAATACATAAGTGCGAACAACTTAATACCTATTTTTTGTACAGATAATCGTAAACCACAAAAAAATTCTTTTATGTTTTATTGTTTATTTTGGAATGCATATGTCCCAAACATAAAATCTTAAAAAACTGTTTTGCAAGATGTGCATTATACTACCTACTTGATACGTTGATAGTTTACAGAAAAGAAAAGCGATAATACCTCAATCCCCTCATTATGTTTTTGAATTATAAGCGGGCTAATGTAATTTCGATACCTCAACACGAAATCATTTTATTTGTAGCATGTTTGTATTTGTTCGGCCTAACAACAAATAAATAGACGACAAATAACATTCACAAGAAATTTGTAATTTAGGTCTTTGCGAGATTAAAAGGCGTTACTATACAAAGATTTATTTTTGTTTATTTTCTTTAGAATGATGCTTGAACGTTAAGGATTATTACAGTTCTCAGTTTCTTTTCTTTGGGTAATTGTTAGTGAACTTTGCCTTGGTTTGACGATGCACATCCAAGTGTGTACCTGAGCGTGGAGTAATTTTGGTAAAAATTTTAATCTCCAAATGGTTTAAATTAAATTATCACACATAAAAATCAGATAAGATATGTAGCAATTTATAGCTTTTATAAGTAGACACTAACCTGATTAATATACAATACACTAAACGAAATAAACATAGGACCAAATCACGCTGACTATTTTGTTTTAGTTCTTATCGGTTCACCAATATAGATTGTTATTGGATCATCTGTGTAAAAGTCTATTAAATTCTTTAAAAAAATGATTAACTGTATGGAAAATTACAAAAATTGTGAATAAGCTGAAATGGGCCGAGATAGAAAGTTGTCGGATAAGAATAAGGACAAGTTTTGGCCTACTGTGTTTCTGAAATGACAACCCGAGAAATAGCTGCTTGAATTGGAAGGCCGCGCTTATACAGCCGCACTAGCAACACTCATAAAACCGCCGCACCAACGTGGGTAAACATAAATTTAAGGCGCATGCAATAAAGCCGCAAAGAAGCCGAAAAGATGATTTTTTGCCAAAATCGGCATCTTCTTCAAGTCGATCGCAAACCCACTCAGCGAACCGAAAACGCAATGGGTGGTCTCTTTGCTTCAATTCCTGAACCAATTGAACTTTATACGGCGTCATACCAAGGTCTTTATGCAGAATTCGTCGCAATGTTGTGCGTGAAATGATCAATTCTTGAGCACGATGACGAGTTGACGTTCCCGGCGACTCACGCACATTCTCGCCTACAGCATCAACATTTTCGGATGTACGCTTGGTTGGCTGCTTGTTTCGTGTTGGTTTATTAATTAGCAAGCCTGTTTCTTTAACTTTTTCCACAAAATAACGCTCATATGGAGCTCCCGGCGCTTCATTTCTTCCGAAAACCGCACGCAATTTTCGCACACATTCTGCAACATTACCATGATTTTAGAAGTAATGTTTCAATATTTCCCAGCGTTGTTCAAGCAAATACACAACCATTTTCGTTCAGCGGAAGACTAAAACTAACTTTCTGTCAAATCAGAAGTGACATAACCCTTACCATACTCAAAATAACCGCTAGTTAAAAAAAAGTAAGATGACCCACCCAGTATAGCATAAATAACTGCCCCGAAAATACCATGTCACTTAAAAAAATATTTTAAGGAGTTAAGTAGAAGTATAGTTCCTCGAAAGCAGAAACAACTCGTTGGCCAGACTATCGGCTGATATCTGACGAATTTAAAGTGATTTCAGTGAATCTATTAGAATTTTTCTATGGGGTACAGTTGAGATATAGTCCTTCAAACTTAGTAAATATTCGTTGGCCGGACTGTCGGCTTATATCTGGTGATTAAGGAAGATTTAAAGTAATTGCTGTGAATTTTTTAGAACTTTTCTATGGGGTAGAGTTGAGATATAGTCCTTAAAACTCGGCAACTATTCGTTGGCCGGACTATCGCTCACTATTGCAATCGCTTATCAATCCAGATTCCCAAATACCTATTCAAACTTACAAAACTCGATTTGCTCATTATACACTTGCACGTCAACCATACGATTCGTTCGAAACGTCATACAACAACATTTTCTCGAATTTACATGCAAATTCATTTCCGTCAAACATTCTGTTACCTGATTCATCATTCTTCAGCCCGACTTAAGGCCTCCTCGATGGTCCTCCCCTTGACCAACAGGACAAAGTCATCTGCAAATTGCAGAATGACCTTGTCCGAGGAGTTAAACCTATATATCGAGCTCGTGTAAAGGTTGAAGAGAGTCGGTGAAATTTGACTGCCTTGGGGGAGGCCTATATTCAGCGCTCCCTCCAACCTGTACCCTCTACCACAGAAAAGTAATTTTCTTTCATTCATGAACTCATAAGCCTATTTGCAAACTTTCCAAGGAAACCCCAGGCCCATAAGGATCTGATAAACTTTCCCTGGAACCACCATACTTATTTTCCTTTTGTACTTCCCACACAAACTTTTCTACACATTCATTAGCAGAGTGGTTGTGACGGAACCTAAAGGTGGTTTCCGGCAACAAATTACCCTCATTCACAAATTTGTCTATACGACCTATCATTATACCATTCATAATTAAAACAAATACATTCAACGTACATATTCCCCTGTAATTTGTTGCCAGATTTTTGTCCTGATTCCTTTTAGGAATAGGTACCACTCTGCTTTCCTTCCATTTTTCCGGTATTTGAATACTCATCCATACTTGATTGAGAATTCGAAGCAAGACCATCTTGGCTTCGAATTCCAATCTGACAATCATTTTATAACTCACTCTATTAGTTCCGGGGGTCGTAGTTTTGGATGTTTCTAAGACCACTCGGAACTCTTCCCATTCAAATTCATTACACATGTCCTTCATAAATTCACTTTCATTATGAGGTAACAAAATTTCATATTTATCGCTCAAATTACTACACATAACGGTCATCATTTGTAAAAAGTCACCTCCATTCTCTCTGTCATCTAACACTACATTTCTGTCTTGCGATCTATAACCTCTCACTCTGTTAAACTTATCCCATACATCCTTAGTGGTGGTCCTATATGTCATTTTGGACACATATCCCCGCCAACTTTTCCTCTTCGCTCATGACATATACACATATTGATCTCTTTCAATGCTATCCGTTTCCTTTCATACTAATACTGGATTTCTTTATTCCACCAACCATTCACCTTACATTCATTTCCTCTTACATATAGTGCACATTTCATTCACTCTCTCTATTGCACCCTCAAGTTGGTTAATCTCGTTTGCTTCGTTCATTATGAGAATCTCATTCATACGTTCGACCCATATTTCTTACCATTCATAATGACCTTACGGTCTATATCAACATTTATACCACCTACACACATCCTAATCAAATAATGATCACTACCCAAATTCTGATCCGTAACATTCCAAGTGACTTGGGCCGCCAACCCGCTAGACATTAATGTTAACTGGCTGTCGACCTCACACACGCCATCCTAGTTGACCCACCATCATTCAGGATTACGAGATCGGAATCCAAAATAAGGTGAGTCAACAAGTTTCCCCAAGCATCATTTCTCTCACACCCCCATACTCTCGAATGCGCATTCATATCACCCCCCAGAATCACGTCACTTTTTCCTTCCACCCAGTCAAACAAAATTTGAAAATCTCTCAGGTTTTTTCCCTATCACTCACTGATTCAATTGGAGTTGCATATACACTTACAAATAACAAATTTCTGCCCAGATTTCGAGTTTTGGCTGCGATAACTTTGATGCGCTCGAATGATGGTGTGTCGCACTGTACAATGCTGATATTGGTCCGTGCCAATATCGCCACTCCGTCGAAGCCATCGGCCTTCGGTCTAGACAGAAAATTGTACCCACTTACTCGAAACGTCTTACCCTCACGCTCCCAAGTTTCACACAAAAGCATTACATTCACATCATTCTTGGCCAGATAAGTCCGCAACATATCGCCATTGGCATACATGTTGCGGATATTTATCTGACCAATTGCCTCGCATTCCCTCTAATTGTTGTTATGATTATTGTTGTTGTTTTTATTGATATCGATATTGTCGTTATTATTATTATAATTTTTGTTTGTATTGTTGCTATTGTTGTTGACATTTTCCACATTTCCTTTGTTTCTTTTTAGCATTTCACTATATGATTCTTTTTTATGTGTGACCATCGTTGCTGGAGTGATATTTGCGTTTTCGCGATAATAAGTTTCTCTTGCTTTAAAATAAGTGATGCGATCCATTTTTTAATTTTAATTATTTTTGCCCCCATTATGAATATCAGGCAATTTTTGTCAAATGCGGTGTGATTGTTTGTACAGTTTGCGCACTTTACGGGTTCGCAAACTTCTTCGTCGTGTCCATCGTTCACATTTTTCGCGCATTTAGGACATGTTCTTGGGCGGAAGCATTTAGTCTTCGTGTGCCCGTACCGTTGGCAGTTGTGACATCTCATTGGGTTTGGGATATACAACCGCACATCCAATTGTATTGAATGTGATGATATGTAGTGGCGTATCTCGTAGCTCATTATTAACTTTTCGTTTTATACGTTCTACTTTGAGCACATTTTGAGTTTTTAATTCTTTTTCGATCTCCTGGGTCTCAACATACATCAAACTGAAGTTTAAAAATTTGTGTTCTTCTACTGTGACCGGCATGTCTGCTAGTTTAGTGGCCTTCGTTAAGCTTGAAAGCTTGAAATCCTTCGCCTTTATTTGTCAACACCAAAAGATCCCCGCCACGTAGTCGCTGCGTCTCCTTGATGTGCGACGTGATCATTGTTAAGCCTTTTTCAATCAAGAAAGGCGATACTCCTTGAAAACTGTTGTCACTGTCAGCCTTCTACACTACTACATATTTTTGGTTAGCCTTGTTTTCTTCGAAAGATAATCGTCTTCTTTTGTTTTTGTTTTCTTCTATTTGAAGAGGACGGCTGCTTCCCCTCATATTCATGAGAGGCTGGAACTGGTTTTTGCTTCTAAACGACATCTTGCCCGTAGGCAGTTGTCGGGTAAAATTTAAGTTTCGGTGCTCTGGTGCAGGTACGCATTGTCACTCAACAATCGAATTGACTTAGGTACTGGTGAAGGGACATCCTGTCACTAAAAAAAATGAGTTGACGTACGGTATTACAGTTGTTTGAGCACAAAAAACAACACTTTAGTTAGTTGTTGTTGTTGCCACACACAAATCAATCACTTATTGTTAATGTTTATACGAATTTAATAACTAATATATTATAAACCACACCACTTAACCGATTTAAATTACCCGATACCAAACTAAATTAAAATTATAACTATACTATGGCAAAAGAAAAGAAACAAAAAATTGTGAAATATCGCTGTCAAAACCAACTCTGTTCGCAATGAAATCGAATAAGTGAATGCTTAATCACCTGACATAAGCCGATAGTCCGGTCAACGAATATTTGCTGAGTTTGAAGGACTATATCTCAACTCTACCAAATAGAAAGTTCCAAAAAAATCCACTGCAATTACTTTAAATCTTCCTCCATCGCCAAACATTTTTCGATAGGTCGTCCATAAAATATATCACGTAAAATTACTAAAAAAACAAAAAACAAAAACAAAAAAAAGCTCGTGAGTTGGCGAATAATTTATATTATTTATTTGTCCCAGGCCCAAAAATATTTCTATCTTCATATTATTATGGAAATGTATAATTTTTACTCTCAGCCCTGAAATTTTTTTGCGTCGTGATAGATTTAGTTGCCATGACAGTAAATATTTTCGGGGCTGATAGTCAAAAATGTCATGATATTAATAATTAGTTTTGCCACTGCATTTTTCTGGGATGAAAATTGGGCTATTTCCACATACACAAAATTGGGCTTACTTCATAAACTTGATTTTATAAGTATTATTTATACTCTCAGCACCGAAAATTTCAACTGTCATTCATGACATTTTTAACTATCGTGATAGCAAGTATTTTCGGGGCTGAGCGTAAAAAATGTCATGATAGCAATAGTTAGTGTTGCCATCGCATTTTTCGGGGATGGAATTTGGGCTATCTTCACATACATATGCAACTTCCATGACCCAAAATACACTTGGCATAGTGCAATAAACGACACTACCTTGTCAACAGATGCCTTGCATTTATTTATTTATTTATTTATTAATAGATTGACATAACAATTTTAGTAGCGGAAAAGCACATATGGAAGCATAATAAATGAACATCAACAAAAAAATACTTCCATTAGGCATAAAAACCTCAGATTTTTTCAAAAAACAAATCCACTCCATGCTAATACCCTCCATGTTGAGCTCAAGCTCATTTGTTACGGAGGATACTGCAAGAAGTGAATGCTTACAAACTACATACAAAAACAATATAAATAAATATAAAAATATTATTATACAAATGTATTGTCATTCAAGCGCGCCACGCTATATAACTCGTTTTAAAAGATCTAAGCGACGCCGATCTCTTAATATCTAATGGAATAGAGTTCCAAAGAGAAATACCTCTAACAGAAAACGAAGTATTTAGAGACCTACACAAGTTTATAGGAGGAAGTAAACGTAAATTTGAAGAATAAGACCTACTGAACAATAACTTATTAAATAAATAGGGAGGTTGCTTTGCCCTGAGAAGCTTAAAAATAAAAAGACAAACGCGAAGTTCATAAAAATCAACTAAATTACAACCCAAAATCAAATAAAATAAAATAATGTAATTTCCATAATCCATGAGTTAGCATAACCACCAATCTCCAGAATGATCCCAACCTTCATAACAAGGCTTTTCAAGCAAACTTTGCTTTCTCTACACCAGTTTCTTGACTCGCACAATTTTGCGGTCATTCTCGATCGACTGGCTTAAGAAACATTTAACCGATACCGAGAGATTATATCCTTCGAAATCTCCACAACTAGTCACGATCGACACTTTAACAAGTAGACTGAAAAAAAAATCACTCGCCATCGGCAAACTTTTACACTCCGAAAACTAGACTTTTAATCGAATGCGGATTAGAAAATGCATATAAATAAAATGGTAAACAATTGCTGTAAATCAAAGTAGCCAAGAAAATTTGTATTGATTTCCGTACAAATCAATTTTTATGATTCCCCGTACAAACGCAATAAAATAGATTCGCGTTCGATCCGCATTTGATAATATTTGCATTATATAATCCGACGGAATCTGCGTTATCGATTCACAATGAAACTGCAATTTCACCACCTTGACAGCTAGTGGTGAAATTGCAGTTTCATTGTGAATCGATAACGCAGATCCACATTGAATAAAGTATTTATTTTATAATTAATAAATATTTTCGTGAATTCAAAGAAAAATAAATATTTAAGTGCGAACAATGTATTTAAAAAGTGTTTTAGGACCCGTCCGAATACCGTGATAATTATTTCTACTGTAATAATTTTGACATTGTGTTGAATGCAACCTAATTATTACAGCAGCTATGCGCTATAATTTCTGACACAACCGAAATAATTTTTGAATGATATTTTGTTTACGTTGGGAATGCGCCATATTTTGAGTTGCGAAATTATAATTCATTTGTTATAAATACAACAATTTATTAATTTTTAAACTGAATTAACACATTTACACCAAAATAAGCTTCAGTTGCCTTATTTTCGATATACAATCACAATTATTCCATTTTTTAATAATGTCAATAATATTTTAATAATCGGACAGCAACTGAACTAATTGGTTGTGTGGAAGAGAAAATTATTTTGCTAATGTCAAAATTATCACTGAAAAATTATTTATTACAGAAATCGGACACGAACTTAGTGACGAAATACTGCCAAGACATTTTCCAGTTGTCAAACGGCCAGTGAGTAAAAATTTGCAGAAATTTGGTTTTGTTTATGATGATTTTTCCTTACGGTAATTTTTTTCAGACACAAAGCCGCGTTTATTTATGTTTTAAATGATCTGAAAACTAAATTACCTACCGGTGGTAGGTAATTACTACCGTAAAGTCGTCCTCACTAGCTGCAGAATTGAAATTGGCAGCGTGTCTTAAATTTTTGACAGAATGCGGATACCAGAACGGTGTTGGTCAGGATCAATTTGTTGACATGGCACAACCAACAGTTTCGGTTGCACTATCGCAAGCGATCGATATTTTGGAAACTACTTTATGTCCTAAATGGACATCGCTAAAAATGACCGAATATGAAAAAATGAGGCAAGGTTATATTTTTTTTCAAAGTGCAGAATACCTGGTGTTATGTGTGTCGATGGTTTACAACCGCAAAGAATTTTTTAGTTTGAGTACCATGATAGTAAGAACTTAGTGGAATTTTTTTTCTTATTTTTTCTTTTAGATATGTAAACATAAGCAGAGGATTCGGTGTTTGGGTGCTACGTATTCTGGTGCTAGTCACGATTCCTATATTTGGGGAAACAGCGAGGCTTCCGAATATTTCAAAAGCATATAAATATAATAATGTAGATAGAAACAAGGAATTACTCGGTAAGAATTTTCATCTTACAAATTGATTATTGTGTTAATCTTTCAATACTTTTTTTAAAAGATGACACTCGATACCTCCTCTTGCCTTGGCTTATTACCCCATTCGGAAGTGCTGGGGTTAATACTTCCAAAAGCCGTTTCTATAAAAGCCACAGTGCCGGCCGTAATATTGTCGAGCGTACAATCAGAGTCTGGGAAAATTGGTGCACATGCCTGCTTGCGGTAGCCAAACATACATCTGAAAAAGCTGTGTAAATTATTATAGTGGCAGCTGCCCTGCGAATGAATTTCGTATCCAAATTTTATTGAACTTTTAGCGTGATAATACAAATTTCGTTGTTTTTTCAGCCTCCTTAGTTAATCATATCATAAAACTACAGCCTTCATGGCTATTATAAATCATATAAATAATCAGCCTTCATGGCTATGATCACTCTAACGCTAAAAATTACTACTTATATCTAATTCAGTTGTTTTAACTCAATTTATAAGAGTTGCTGTTTTAATTTATTTTTTCAAGTGCAAGGCAGATTATTCATGGTTCTAATGATCCCTTATTTTGTCCAGTGCACTGTATATTTTTTTTTGGTTTGAGTTTCCTTCCTCGATTTTTCATTTTGCATTTTGGTAAACTCTTTAATATCGTTTTACAATTTTTTCTGAGTATTTATTTGTTCTATTTGTCTTTCTTTTCTTCTTTGTTTCTCTAAGGTATACCAGTGCAATCACCTCTTCCTCCAAAGGGCTGAATGATATTTGTGAGTAATCCCCGACGCCATCACCTCGAATCTCATGTTTATTGCGCGCTAATTTTTTTCCTTTAAGAGCATTTATTTGACTTGCGAAAATCTCTTAACCTTTTTCCAGTCCGCAATTTCTTTCATCGGTGGTCCAAGCCAATTTAATACGTCGCGATTGTTTTTCCAAAACTTTTGAACGGTCTCATGATTTCCTTTTGCCTCGTTACTTGCTATATTCGGATGCGTTTTCATGATTCGAACCATTTTTTCAAACAGAACTCGATTAGTTTTGCGTTTTCTTTAAAGAGTTTTATTTTTAAAATTATTTTGTTTGTAATTGATAGTTTAATTAAATCAGAAACATTTAAATTCACATTTTAATAGTCTCCATGGCAAAAAAACTAAACCGAAATCTTTCACATCCGCAGTAAATTTGATGCGTATTTGTAATGACAATTTTTGTACGATGTGTGATTCACGCGCGGATTGAATAATACCAAATTTCGCACTGCATTATCGACATTCGTTCACATTTCTTTCGACGTATTCAATAATACGCCAAACGTCAAATCTGAATAAAATTCCCTCCGCGGTCAATCAGGCGAGTTGTATAATCGGCATCATTGTTGATCGAATGAGAGGATTAGCGGGTTTTTCTATACATTTTTTTTGGTAAGCATATGCGTGGCAATAGCCAAGTCATTAATATGTTAGGGCTAAATTGGCAAAGGGTCTGTTAGCGGTTCCATTAAGAACGGGAAGTTCCACACGGGCCTCGGCACTCGGCTTCCCTTCTGTAGACAACGCTTCACCACTAATCTTACTAATAATATTTTAGGACTACAGTCCGTTCTACCTTTTTTACTATTTATTTTTCTCATCTAATTAAAGGGTGTTGAAAAATTTCTAATAAAATGTTCTAGTCGCACAAGTCAATTATTAAATGCGTTCACACGTTTGTATTTTCGCAATTTTGATCGCCAACGGAAGAAACACAAAATATTTGGATCGCCACCAAAATATCAAATTTTAAGATAATTTTTATTTATTTATTTCACAATTTAAAGGCTCCACCTTTTTAGCACCCCGTGCTAAAGGATTGGTCACTAGTTTTTATCGTTTAGTCACTTACGATTAGACGGTAAATAAATAATAAAAAATTTAAAAAAAAAATTCCCAGGTAGCAACTCATTGAATGAAAATCATACCGTTTTTATCAAATTTCGTTTGATAATCGTTAGGTCAGGATTGCTCAACACATTTTGTGTTTGATCACCAATGGAACATTTTTCATTGCGAAAAAACAAAATCAAAATTGTATTAATTCAATAAGATCAGGTTCGTCGCTTATTTGGCAATTTCATTTTATAAAATTAATACCCTATTAAAATTCGTCGAAAGTTTCTAGCCGAAAGATGGTAATGTAGATTGTTTCTTTGCTATCCCAGACGAAAAAATATTTTATAGCCGAAAGAAATATATATTGATATACCTAGATCTACATCACCTCCAAATAACCAGAATAGAGCAAAAATCTGTCTGGAAATAAATAATTTTACAAAAGTGGTCCAAATCCTATGCAATGTTAATTACAATAAATTTAAAAAGTATCGAAACAAAATTAATAAAACGTTCTGTATTTTCTAAGTTACCCACTTCTCATCGATCTCACTATGGCCAATAAATACTGAATTCAAAAGACTATATCTCGAATACTAAACACACAAAAATTCTGAAAAAAATATTTCAAATTAGTCGAATCTTCCTCTATCACCTTATGTAACCCACTAGTCCGGCGAGCGAATAATTTCTGAGTTCTATGGACTATATCTCGAATAATTGAACTCAGAAATTTCGTATTAGAAATAATTTTTGAGAATTTTTGGATGTTTAGTATTCGAGATATATTCCATTGAATATAGTATCTAATGGCCATAGTAGGATATATGGGAAACTGTGTAACCTAGAAAATACAGAAAGTTTTATTAATTTTCGTTTTGAAGTTTCTAAATTTATTGTAATTTACATTTCATAGGATTTTGACCAATTTTGTAAAACTATTTATTTCCAAACAGATTGTTGCTGTATTCTGGTTATTTGAAGGTGATAGTAGAACTAGGTATATCAAGTAATATCTTTCGGCTATAAAATATTTTTTCGGCTGGAATAGCAACGACACAATCTACATTACCTTTAGGCTGGAAACTTTTGGTTAACTTTAACAGTATACAATTAATAACAAATCCAATTGGAATAAACCGCATTCAGATAAAAATTTATCTGTTTTCAAAGAATTGTATCTAAAGTGGAAGGCATAAGATAAAATCAATTAAATTTTTTGGTTCTTCGTAACTCGTTGAGGATTGGTCACTAGTTGATTTCGTTTGGTCATCCCTACATAATGATTTATTTGGAAAATTCGTTAAAAACTCACCATTTCCGCACGATTTGAAGTGTTCGGGTCTGGAAACATGACCAATACTAATAATTTTATAAATATTGAATTTTTCATTATTTATTTACTGTTTAATCGTAAGTGACCAAATGATAAAAACTAGTGACCAAACGATGACCAAATTAATTCAATCATCATTTTTTTCAAAACCTTTAGATGGGGTGCTACAAAGGCGGAGGCCAATTTATAATCAGTTTAACTAAAAGACAAAATGTGCCACTCGCTTGCTTTCTCCAAAATCGCCTCCAATGTCGCTCATCAAAACTTCTCGCATTGAAGCTTCTTCGCTCACGATCGCCAAAAGACTAGAAAGAGTCATTGTATTACAACTTGTTAGGTCAACTTGATCGCTTAAGAAATAACGATAATTATCGATATTATTTGAAGTTACCAGCGCAACTATGACAAGTCCCAAGAAAGCAAATACATCAATGCACTAATTGCTGCATTGCTTGAATACGTCAAGTATCATAATTAGATTTTGAACAAATAAATAATTAAATTAAGTTGATTAATTAAGCAGTAAAAACAAAGTTAAGTCCAAATTAAAATAATTTTGTTTAATCTACTTTTTCAGAATTCATTTTTAACAGGTGTTCCATCTGTTGGTTTTTATTAAGCTCAAATAACAATATTTAATGTGCGGTGACAACCCGAAATTTTGTTGACAAATTAAAAGTCAAATTTATGCCATTTTTAGTCATGGGTTCGTTTACAATACCAGCGCGTGTTGGCTATCCAAACCTATTTCGAAAATGGTCGTTTTGTAAACAAAATTTTGTAAATTTTGTGATGGTTTTGGCCAACATGGGCGTCCTACCGAGCCCGAAATTCTCAAAATTGTTGAATGCGTTTTGAACGTGTGGAGCGTTTCGTTAAGGCATCATTTATTGAAATTACATTTATTAGAAGTCATACAAAATTTTGTTGTTCTATTGCCGGCCTGTAACAGGAGCCATGGTGGTCACATTAACAATGTTTTATTCCATACATTAATGACAGAGAGCCAACTTTCATTTTCAATAAAAAAATTAAATTTCCAACAAACATGTGTTTTTTATAATATAAAAAGAACTAACAGATGGAACATCCTTTATTTTAAGTAATTATGTTACCTTCAACCCCCTTTCGTAGCACGGATTCCATCTTCGACATGATCAGTCGGTTTTATGCGGCTAACTTGGGGTTTTTTCCTACAAAAACTACAGCTTACTCCAGATTTTTTGCTTTAAGCTAAAATATCCCATGTATCCTGAGTTATCCATAAAAGTACTTCACGTGATGATGCGCTAATCTAGGTTTATGTTCATGCACCAATATAGGGGCAAATTCGATGAATCGGTTGGCCTTCAACAAAAGCTGAGGATTTACCCGTTTCATTTATGTTGCACGATAGTGTGTCACGTGTACCATGTTGTACTAAGTTGCGTGATGTTGCCGCATGTTTTGAGATGTAGCATTATATTGTGGGATGTTGCCTCATGTTTCGTCATATTGTATATGTTGCATGATGTTGCATCATGATGCTTGATGTTGGATCTTGTTGCGGAATGTTTTGTAATGTTTCACTATATTGGGTCATGTTGCGCCATGTTGTGTTGGTTGCGTTACGGACATATTGTACGGTTTCTTCTCATTTAATTTTTTTCGACTCTCCCCCTTTTAATAAAAATTGGTGAAGGGGGGATGTCAAATGTCAGGTATCTATTTTGTTGGTTGTTAACTTTGGAAAGATTCGTTTGGGAGGTCATTCAGTGTGGTTAGTGGCACCTTTTAAATGTTTACCCCACTTTCGTTTACCCTACTTTTTATATCCCTGCAACCCAGATGGATTGACTGTGATGTGGATGTCGATCATCTGGCTGGTCGATAAAATTGTTATCAATAATGGGACTCATACTCGTTTCTTTCTAGGACATCATTATATTTTCTTCAAAATTAATACATATTACGAATCAACAATAAACCTTTCCTTGTACTATACGAGTATACTGATTTATGATAAGAAAACTATCTAAATTTAGTAACGGCAATAAAACTTTCCGAATAAAACAGAATTTTATTGCAGAAGTTGTTTCTATTATTGGCAATTACGTGAACAATAAAATTCAATTGCTACGATCCATTTGTATGTATATTCTAATCTGTGCACTACCACGACGGTACAACGAATGTTGATTGAATCTATCCGATTGATTGATACAATCAGATAATTTCTTTTATAAAATAATTACATTTTTAAATCGACCTGAGGAGGGGTATAATAGGTCTAGGTATGTGAAGTTTTTTTTGTCGATAAACCCATTTCCGTAAGTGAAATAATATACTGACGTGCATATGTACTCTTATGTACATTCATACAGTTAATTCATTTTTTGAACATACTTTTTGTCGATGTTTTCATATTATTTAATAAACGGCGTCATGCTGAGAAAATTATCGAGTACTTGTAACTAGTTTTTCCGAAAAACTCACAATTATAAAAGTTTGATACTTTGTATACCTATCTTACGGTGTTTTGAATTTTTTTTATTTTATTGTTAGTATAAAGGAGGGGACTCTTGTAAATGGAATAGCATGTGTACATTCCTAATGAAAGGTTTGCATTACGACTGTTGGTGACATACGATTTTTTATGTTTTGCTGATATTGTCGGTTAACTAAACATGATCTGCATTCTCTAAAATTATTATATTTACCTTTATTAACCAACATTTTTAAAAATTGATTATTTTATTAAAACTTTAATCTAAATGGTTTATTTCATTCATTAGTTTTGTCTTCAACTGTTTAGGGTGCTAGAACGAGAAAACTAAATGATGAACCGATCAGAATCTTTAACGTCTTAAGTTGTGCTCCATTTGTTTCATTTGCGCTACAGTTAGGCCATCCGTAATCCTAGCGAAAGTCATACATGAAGAGTACGTATATGGGATAAATTTCACCTCTTGGATGGTTTGTGGTCAATGAGAAATAAAGCTTCAAGTAAAAGCTTGTTGTATTATGAAAGAGCAATCATGTATAATAGTGATTCGATGGTCAATGACTAGGCATCGTGGAGATGTTTTCGCTTAAAGGTATAAATCCTATTAATTGGACGATTCCTTATGTTTTATAGAAGAAAACAAATTTATGCTGGGCAGCAGTCACAGGTTAGGTTAGGGTGGTTATCCTAAAGAACTGGCATATACACAATCAGATCCGTAGCCTTACCACGTTGGTTTCTTTTCTCACCTACTCATCAAACCATATTGAACTCCCAACGTTGCCTAGGATATCCTTGCCGTCCATTTTACTGAGGGCCGTCAAATCATTTAGGAGATGAGCTCCCAGGAATTTCAGTCCGCTAAGCGCTAGACGGAATTGTTTTTTTCTTCTCATCATCTCCGCAACTAGGAAAGTAATCATGTACAAGACAGTGTCCCGTAATAGCACCCACTATCATACTGACAGGGCGATGCCGCCGCAGTAAGATTAATTTCCTCACATCTTAGAAAAAATTTCTTTCAGGGTGCAATGGGAGCCAAATAGTGAATTCAACAGTAAAAGCTGGTAAAAATACATAAAAGTATCTAATTTTTGGCTTCGAAATTTCTTAGAAAATTTAAAACTATGATAAACCACAGCCCTTCAAAATCCACGACGATTTAAGTACTTGCAAATTTCTGAAGACGCCCCTCTGAAATCTCTTTACGATCATGATGTTTGCAAGTCCTGTGTTCCTGTGTTTCGAGATTAAGGCTGTATGCTACTGAGAAACACAAATTTCACCTTTAGTATCGATATTTAAATGCCCCTAAATGTATGCAACATGTTGAATGTTTATTAAGTTTGAGTACCATAATTTTGAATAATTTGCTTACTAAATCTTACTTAAATTGTTTATATGTGTAAAACTATTTATTATTTTTCATTAATGTCAATGTAAACATTGCATATTAAAATAAATTAATAACTTCACACGGCTATATCTAAAATGTGAATGAGTTGAGCCACAATTTTGGCGATTGAAAGGTGGATCCTTCCTCTACAAATTTCATACCAACCTTGCTCTGTTAATTAATATCTACTACGACTTCACACGGCATTTTGGCGTAGTGACACGGCTATATTATCTATATTTGCCTCATAGAGACGATTGCTAACTACTTTGATTGTATGTGACTTTAGTAAAAATTTTTGATTTAGAATTTTCAACCGTTTGGCTATTTTTATTAATATTTTATTGTTACAATAATTGTTGTATTAGAACAAGAAGGCTCGATTTTTCATTTTTGGATTAAGCTTGCCAGTAAATTAGGCTTTTGTTTACTGAAATTTGCTCTTTTGGATTTTTTTTCGGGACAACAAAAAAAATGTCATAATAGTAAAAATGTCATGATAGTAAAAAATTTCGGGATGATATTCAAAACTAGCGTAATATAGTAAATTTTTCGGGATAACACTGAAAAATGTCGCGATATTCGTTTTATAGTGTTGCCATCGCATTTCTTCGGGATATTTTTCGGGCTAACTTCACAGACATAAAATTTCGCGAACATGTCAGCTATATATTTTGAGTTCGAGGAGCTGGTATTGTTATAGGTCATATTAGCATGGTATCCTTCAATTTCGTGTTTATTCCTAAAGTATTTCCAAAATTGGTTTGGATTTACTTTAATTTTTCCTTTAATTCGATCGAGATACGACCTGTATTTTGATTTGAAATAAATTTCAAATTCGTTATCATGTTGTAGAAACATAGTTTTGTCCGCTTCTAACCCTCTTTTCAACATTTTGGAATATGCTTTCGACTTCCGATTTTTTAAGTTAAGTAGTTATCATTGAACCACTGAGGGTCAGCATTTTGTGGTTTACAGCAGATAGGTGCATAAAGTTCGAAGCCTTGCTGCATAATATCATAAAATTTATCAACATTTTCGTTTATATCATTGGAATTGAGAGTTGTTTGCCAGTTGAGGTACCTTTGTAGTTCCGCACGTTTTTTTTATTTTGAAGTTGTATTTGATTGGTTGTAGGTGTTCCGAACTTGTTATTAGATTAGTTGAGTCAAATACAATATCTAAAGATTTGTAATTGATATCACTTATGACAAAAGGTAACACGGATTCTGAAATTTTGAAAGTGTCATTGTCAATGGTATTTATTTGGTTGAAATTATAACCAAGCATGGCGTCCACAAATAAAGATACCGCATCTGTTGTTATACGTATTTCATGATAAAATACAATTTTGTTCCGGATCCAGATTCCAGATTTTATTTGGAAGATTAAAATCACCAATCAGAAGAACTAAATCTGGCGAGTTTGTTGTATTAATAACGCATCGATGCAAGTTGCGCAATGATCACTATTTGATTGAGGTGGTATATAAGCTGTGTAAATGATTAGATTAGGTTGTTTAATTTAGATTTTTATACCAATTTGTTCGACCTTCGATGGGGCTAAAGTTACTGGAGCATTCCAGATTTTGCAGATTCAAGCTCTCATTAAAAGTGAGTGTAGTCTATCATTAGCCAATGGTGAAAAATATCTAAATGATTGTATGTGTAAATGATCGAACACCACAAGTGGTTGAGAATTGATTCTAGTATATATCACATTTTGTGAGGTTAATCTTATGCTTCGTGGATATTCATGACTTTACTAGATTCTGGTATCTTAAGCTGAGAGATTAATTGTTAATGAGCTTTGGTAAAAGTTAGAAGAATATGTTATACAACAGAGGTATCGACAACAATGTTGACGGCAGGTTTATAATTTGGTTGAAACTTGCACGGTATACATACTACTGATGTTAGGATATAGTATTTTGTTAGAGCAGATATAACATCAGCTGGGCATCTATACGTCACATTCAAGTATTCCGTCTTTGTTACAAAGGCAATTGCATAGTATAATTGCATGTTGACATGATGTAATCTGTCAAAATAAATGGTTTTTTGATTTTTATCACCCAGAAGATATATTTTAGAACATTTACTAAGGATAACCACGAGTCCTATATATCCTGCATGCACCATCATGTTCTCATCAATAAAAACTGTATCGTAGGTCCAATTTACATTTATTAGGTACGAGGCAATTGTTTTGTAGTTTAATTTGATTTTATTAAAATCGATGATTTTATTAAAATCGAAAATATCTATTACCCGTTTGTCAGGTATAGTGCCCTGAAGTCGACCTAGATATAAATTAATGAGCACTGCTTTATGCGATTCTCGTAGAAAATAAAACCGCTTTTGAGATAGCAAAGTAAGAAAAAAATTCTATTCGCCGTTTGTCACGTGTCTAAAGTTAGCCCATCTTTCATCCCAGAAAAATAAAAAATGGCAACAATAAACTATCACGACAGTTGTTCTATCTCATGATATTACTGTCAGCCCAGGATTTCTGCCATATCAATATTTATCATCCCAGGAAAAACTATAACGACACTAAAACATCATCTCATAAAATAATTTTAACCCATAGCGAGATTCAATGATCTGATCAATGTCAGCTCAGAAATTTGATATTAGGATAAATTACAGATTCAAAAAAAATTCTAGCGACGACATAATGTAAAATCTGTATCCGAGGATAACTCTGTTCGCCCAGTATCGTCATTAAATTTTTTACAAAACCTATGTATAAAAATCATACATAAAAACAAGTATATTTGAAACGATATAAAAATACTGCAAATTAAAAAAAAATATTTTATTACGAGTTGCGAGTTAACACATTATTAATCTAAAATAACAAAATGTAACATCTTTAAATTGAATAGCGGCATTTTCGAATTGGGTTTCTGGTGGCACCAGTTCTTTTAAAACGACACGTTAGAGGATAATATTCCAAATATTAGATTTTTGGAATTCAAAAATCTATAGCGCAGTTCGTACGCATAGAAGTTACTTGAAATTTACCCTTAATGATCATATGGGTGTACTTCTGCTAAAAACACAATCTCTAACGTGTCGTTTTACAAGAACTGATACACTGAGTTCGGATAGTGAATCGTGGGTTATCACAAAATTTTCGAATGTTGGTATTCAAAAATCTATAGCTCGTACGCATCGTTACTTGAAATCAATCCTTAATGGTTATATGGGTGTACTTCATCTAAAATACACCCTCTCTAACGTGTTAACTAAGTTTATTGCATAACTGAGTTTAATGAATTATTTTTTTCAGTGCTGACATTGATCGGATAATTAAATCTCGCTATGGGTTAAAATTATTTTATGAGATGATGTTTTAGTGTCGTTATAGTTTTTCCTGGGATGATAAATATTGATATGGCAGAAATCCTGGGCTGACAGTAATATCATGGGATGGAACAACTGTCGTGATAGTTTATTGCTGCCATTTTTTATTTTTCTGGGATGAAAGCTGGGCTAACTTTGTATACGTCCGTTTGTCAGATAAGTGCCCTGAAGTCGACCTAGATATCAATTAACAACCACGGCTGTATGCGCTTTTCATAGGTAATGAAACCGCCTTTGAGATCGCAAAGTAAGGAACAAATTCTATTAGCTGTTTGTCTAAATGCCGAGCTGCCGATTATTGATATCTAGGTCGACTTCAAGGCACTATATCTGCACCAAACCGCTAATATTTTTTTTTATTTGTGGATATTTTTTTTTTTTGTGTAATCGTGGCTTCATTTACAACACAAAACGCATAAAATGTTACTTGTTAAGTAGAAATATCTAATACATTTGTATTGTTAGTTGTAGAATTTTTTAATTTGAATTTTTCTTTTTTATGACGTGACATATTTTTTCGGGATGACCCGGTAAAAACCTCTTGCGATAGATTTTTTTTCGTGCTGATATAAAAAAATGTCACGATAGTGAAATTTTTTCCGGGATGATATGTAAAAGAATAGTGATAGCTCAGGAATTTTTTAGGATGACATTGAAAACTGTCATGATATTAGAATTTTAGTGTTGCCATCGCATTTTGTCGGGATATTTTTGGGGCTAGCTTCACAGACATTTGCCAACAAATGAAAATAAATAGGAAAACTATCAGAAAATTCCAGCCATCCAATATAAATTGTTTTGAGTTCTGTATCACTTCCAAATTACCACGCACTGGTCATAACTTTACTACATCTGGTTTCTGTTTTGATAAGTGGTTTGTATTGTGATTTTAGCCCAAAAATTATGACGAAACCATATTCCAAAATTAAATTACATAAATTTACCTTTTCTATCATAATCTTGCCATCATTTTTTATTTGCGTCTAATTTTTCAGAGTGCTGAGCTAAATGAATATCAATCTCGACGTCCGGATTTGTTCCGCGACCACCGAGTTTTGCATCGATCTGATCTGCCGTTGAATTATTCCACAATGGAAATCGCCCTTCAATGTACAAATTAAATCCATTCAAATAAACCTTGTGTTAATTAGTTGCATTCCACATTATTAAAACGTCCTACAAAACAGTTAGGTATATCTACAAATACATCCACATAAATACATAATTAATTACTGTTTCTTTCGTATATTTCTGCAAGCTGCAACCAAACAATTTAATTATGTATTTAAAAAAAAGATCGACAACGTTACAGAACAAAAACAAATTAAAAAATTAAATTGTGTCGTTGTTTTTTTTTTGTTTTACTTTTGAAAAATAAATTGAAGCTTAAATGATGGCATCTCATTTCAATTCATGCATGAAATTTTTCAAACGGGGAAATTTAACGATGTCTCAATTTTACAATTACAGTTTTTGTTTTCATTTTATTCTCTCCAAAACGAAAATAGTATGATGCGATTGTGTTAGTGTTAAGCATCAAAGCATTTTGTAATTGGTTTGGAAATAAAAGTGCTCCTCCTCTACTAGTATACGCCTTTTAAATATTTTGTTTTTAATTTCGGTTTTTTGCTGAATCGTGTTGTCTCGCTTATATGAAAAAAATAAATATAAAAAAAAATAAAAATTAAATAATAAAAATAAAAAATTAAATAACAAAAGAATAACATTGGATGCTGTGAGTAGGAAAATTTAATTTGGAAAATTCTATTTCCTATATATTGTTGTTGTATTTGGTTAATTTTTATTGTTGTGATAATTTTTTATGTATGTGTGTGTGTGTGTTTATATGTGTTTTGTTGTCAGAGTGGGATGAATACGATCTTCTTTTTACCTTTGTGCGACTACGTACATTATCCAAACAGAATTTAATTCCCCTTATTCCAGTTCTGTGCATTTCACTCTTGTGTATAAATACACGAGATAAGATAATTATATTTTTTTTATTTATGTAATTGAATTTAATTTAATAGAAAAATAATAAAAAATTAAATTAAATGTTTTTGTGTGTTGTTGGTTTTGTTGCTGATATAAAAAATATGGGTATGAAGGGGTTTTCATCGTAATATTCTTAAAGAAAATTTATTGAATTTTCTCATTTTTTGCGGTATTTTTCTGATTTTTATTTTGTTTTGCTTTCTCTTAATTAAACGGAAATTTATTATTATTTTTTTTATTTAAATTTAATTTAATTATTTTAATTGTTTTGTTATTTTAATGAAAAATAAAATAAAAGTATATAATTGATCAGTAAGCGCGCGCATTCGAATACGGTTAGTACACACGCATATGTATTTGTAGTATCTGACCGACGGATGGAGATACCGTACCGTTTATGCAATTGATTTTGTTTCCAACGAATTACAACTTGTCAACAACAATGACTGTGATCCGGAACCACCACTTTGGACGTTTGTGCAGTTGGTTCTGGCCCTAAAAATTATAATTTTTATCGCTGGCAATACCGTCATCTATTGTGATAACTATCATGACAGAAAACTATAAAAACATTGAATATCATATATTTTTGACCTTTATGAAAAATATTTATTTGTTAACTCATTTTTATTAACGGGTATTGTTGCGATATGGTACGACATACTATCTAAAAATATGGAACGAAGTCAAATTTCTACCAAATTACAAAAACCTCTCGTATGCGAATATACAAATAGTATACATTTAGGCGGATCGCTGGCTACAATTGCTGCGTGGTTAAAATAAATTAATAATGAAAATTAATTAAGTAAATAGTCTAATATATATAGACATAGGTTTTCATGATGGCCTTGGTATAAACTTTAATACAAAAATGACAAATGGTCGCGCCCCGGGCTCGGTCATATGAATAACAAGCAATAACAGCAAATATATATATTTATATATATATATATATATATATATATATATATATATATATATATATATATATATATATATATATATATAAATATATATAAATATATATAAATATATATAAATATATATATATATATATATATATATATATATATATATATATATATATATATATATATATATGTATATAATAAAAAATAAAAAAAATTTTGAACCCGAAAATAATACAAAATTATAAAAGTTCTTAAATCATATCTAATAATAATAACAAAAATATAATAATAATATGGCTATACCACTAGACCAATTACAAGCCTCAACAATTGTCCAATTGACCGGAGCACTCAATGCTCACATTGAGATAATAAACAAAATGGAACGAAGATTAGAGCGATTAGAAGACAAGGAAACACACATCGTTAACAATACTACACCAAACGGGCCAAAAGATGAAAATGATTTAAGATAAATAAGCAAACTTCCCGACTATGTGAAGGAGCTACAATTTTTCGATGGTAATCCCCTACACTATGTATCGTGGATAAACGGTGTAGAGAGCATACTACAAGACTATGAAATAGCGAAAGAGAAACGTATATGTACATATATCGAGCCATCATCAACAGTATACGTAAAATATTAGAGGCACCGCGAATTTGGCACTTGTACCATACAAGATATTCAATAGAAATTGGAGCGAAATAAAGAAATTCCTTTCACTCCATTATGCGGACAAGCGGGATCAGCGCACGTTAGAACATCAACTTAGTACACTTACACAAGGAAACAGAAGCATCACATCAACCATCAATTATCTCTCATATAATAAATAAAGTAAACACCGAAAATTACAATCAAGACACGATGAAAGTACTAACAGAAATGTACAGGAATCGTGCACTAAATGTGTTTGTAAGAAAACTATCTGCTGAGGTTTCCAGAATGCTGATGATACAAAGACCAACAACTCTACCGGAGGTACGCTCATCATGCCTGGAAATACAAACTCTCAATTTCCGAAATCTGGAAATACATTAGAGAAATTTTAACAATGTAGTTGCAGTTCCTGTTAACCAAATCCCGTCACAGAATAAGTTCCAGCAAGAAGCGCCAAGGTCGCTTCCAAGATTATCGCTTCAACAAAGGAACATGGGGTATGGCATAAATCAGCAACAGCAAGACATTAGAATACCACAAAGGCCACAACATCCAAAACCACCAATACCGATGGAGTTAGGATCAGTTCAAACCAAGAATGTCAACTACATGAACCGACCGAATAACTACCAAATCCAAAACTTCAAGAGGGAACCAAATTCTGACATAATTACAATTACAAAGAGTATTTCCCCTCGAACAAGAGAACAATGAAGATGCATACGAGGAATATATCAGAGATTACGACGATAATGAAGATGCATTTTTAGAGGCAATTGACGAAGTAAATTTTATAGAGGAGGTCTCTCGAGCCTACCTTACTTAGAGTACCAATGCAGCAACAATAAAATACTAAAATTCCTAATAGTCACGGGCGCAAATAAGAACTTCGTAAAAAAAGAACTCGCCAAAGGTGCTCAGCCCGTAACTAAACCGAGGTGATATACGAGTAAAACAGAAAATAACCGCACTTATATTTAAAAGATTTGGAAACGATATTGAAGTGGGCTTCTATATTCTACCGGGATTGACATCATTCGACGGTAGAGGCAAAATATCTTAACCATCTCTCCAGGTATTAACATCACACTGAAGGAGAAAATTTCAACCCAAGTCAATAACATGGAAATTAGAGACAACCACTTGGACGGGGCAACAAAGTTAAAATTGAGTGAATTGAATGACGAACAAATTATCGACACAAATGTGAGAACCAAAATTAGAACAACTACAGAAGAACCCGTATACGCAAAAAACCTACCCATACCCAGTAAATATGAGGGACAAAGTGGAGGAATAAATATTGAATCTCCTGAAGGATGGGATCATCAGACCTTCGAAGAGTCCATATAATTCACCAATATGGATCGTAGAGAAGAAATTAGATGCGTCAGGGGTAAACAAATAGCGCATGTTAATCGATTTTAAGAAACTAAATGCAATAACTATATCGGACACATATCCAATACCAGTCATAACTAACACGATCGCTAGTCTGTGGAACTCCAACTATTACACAACGATTGACTTAACATCCGGCTTTCATAACATAAAAATGAAGGAGAGCGACATTCCGAAGACCGCATTTTCCACAATGAACGGGAAATATGAATTCCTCAGAACCATTTGGGCTATAGGATGCGCCTGCTATCTTCCAACGGATGATAGACGATGTTCTAAAGGAATTCATTGGAAGGATATGCTATGTCTACATCGACGATATAATCGTCTTTGAAGGAAATTCAAAGGAAGAACATCTAGAAAATGTCAAGAAAATATTCATCAAATTACGAGACGCGAATCTTAGAGTTAACTTCAACAAAACAGATTTCCTTAAAGAAGAGACGGAACTCCTATCAAACCAACGGAGAACCTTAAAGATCTGAAGGGATTCCTTGGACTCACTTCGTATTATAAATCATTAATTAGGAATTTTGCGAAGATCACGAATCTAACAAGAATGCTTAGGTAAAAGCGAGTAACTCCAAGAGAATCAAGATCGAGCTAAGTATTGAGGAACTAAAAGCTTTCGAAAAGCTTTCGAACGGCTGAAAGACCTTTTGGCATCAGCAGATCTACTCACGTTCCCAGACTTCAACAAACCCTTCATCCTTACAACGGATGCGTCAAACACCAGTATAGGAGCAGTCTTGTCACAAAGTGAGATAGGCAAAGACCGTCCACTTACATATTTGTCAAGGTCTTTAAATACAACAGAAGAAAATTATGCCACCAATGAGAAGGAAATGCTGGCAATTGCGTGGGCGCTTGATAGCCTCAGAAACTATCTATATGGGGCGAAAAAATCAAAATCGTTACGGACCATCAACCGTTAACATTCGCCTTAAGTAGCCGCAACAACAACAACAAGTTGAAGAGTTGGAAGGCCCGCATCGAGGAGTAGAATTACGAAATAGTGTATAAACCAGGCATAACTAATAAAGTAGCAGACGCACTATCCAGATTGAAATTGGAAGTTAATAATCTTTCGTCATCAAGCAGCAGAACGGTACAAAGCGCGGAGGAAGACGGAACACAGCTCATTCCCCACTGTGACTCGCCAATAAATGTTTTCAAAATCCAAATGATCTTCACGAGAGGCGATGACATGTACATCTACGAGGAGCCACACAGAGGCTACCATCGGCACTACATCGCATTGCCCGATATAAACAAGAAAGCACTAAGGAAAATTCTAATGAAAACATTACACCCATCGCTTCTAAATGGTATAAAAATACCTGACGAATATATGCAGTTGCTAGTAGATGACATTTGTAATGAGGAACACAATTTCCGGATTATCGAGAAGGGAAACCGAAGAGTGCACTGTAATTGGAAAGAGAACAAAGAACAAATTCTCGAAAGGTACTACTTCCCACAGATGGCAAGCTTAGTAAAGAAGTACACAAAGGAATGTGAAACCTGCAACGAAAATAAATATGATCGACATCCCAACAAGCCTAAATTACAAGAAACGCCGATCCCCAAATACCCATGGATAATATTGACATAAAGGATGAACAATTTATCACCTGTGTATAGACAAATTTTTCAAATTTTCAAAGTTTTTCCACATTAAGGATCGATTCGTTCTACACTTGCGGGAAAAAATAATTAAAATATTACACTACTTCACGGCACCGAAAATGTTAGTAATAGACAACGAACCAAGTTTCTTGGTCCTGTCATAACGAATTTTATAAAAACACTCGGAATAAAAGTGTACCTATAACACCAGCAAACAAGAGCGAGGTAAATGGGACTATAGAGAGGGTACACTCAACCGTGATGGAAATTTTAAGATGTAACCAGTCGGAATATAAGATCTTACAGCAAAGGAATTGGTCAATATTGCAGTCAACCGGTATAATAATTCCATCCACTCGGTGATTGAAAAAAAAACCAAGCAATGTATTCCTCGGAAGAATACAACGCATCAATTACCGGGACCTATTGGATTATAAGGAGAAAGTGATCGAAAACCTTATAGAACGAATTAAACACGTTCAAAAACTCAAGATACAGCAAGAGAACGTTAAAAAACCGAACCGAAATCCTACGAAGTGGAAGAAACTATATATACTGCCATAAAACAGATCCAGGGCAAAAACAAACCTAAATTTAAAAAAGAAACTGTAGAGCAAAAGACAACAGAGTTACAGCGACCACCAATTCCGGACGACGAATACACAAAACACATATAATGAACATCGCTAAGTAAAGTTCTTTTCTTTCCAGCTTGTGTCTTTGGACCACAGTGACGTCCTTAAATATCTATCACTATGACACCCCTTTGATTTCAATAAGAGAAGGGAATGGAAATATAATCAATGGAAGTTTCAAATTAATCAACCAAATAGAACTTGGCTGCTACGAAGATCTTCTATCCAGGATACAATCGAAAATAAAAGTCATCAGTCCAGCTAGCCTTTTTAAACCACAGCTAGCGTACCAGATTGGAGAGATCAGCAAACTATTGGGGGTGCTTAAGAATTTCAAACAAAAAACCAAGCGCTCAATCAATTGGATTGGCTCCGCTTGGAAATGGATTGCCGGTTCACCTGATGCAACTGACAGGGATACAATCCTAACTAGTTAGAATCGGATAGTGGAAAACAACAACGACATTAGAAGATTCAACAAATTCTCAAACAGCACAACGAAATCCAACTTCACCTAGAGGGGAATGCGGAAGAAGCATTCCAACAAACAATGTTTAACCGCCTTCAATTCCTAATAGAAGAAGTAAAGGAAATAATAAGGGCAGCTCAACTGGCCAAAGGAGGTATAATTAACTCAAATTTGCTGCATAAAGAGGAAATTACCCGATTAGTCAACGAAATAGAGACCATACCATATTTTAATGAGATTGAAGCCTTAAAACATGCAGAACCAAGAATGCTAATGAAAGATACTATAATTCTATACGTCATATCAATTCCAAAAACAACCGGAGAGGAATTTCACTACCTAAAATTAAGATCAACCATTTAATAATAAAGAAGTGATCGAACCAGTAAACGGGAACACCATATTTTTAATAACTTCAACGGTACTGTAACGCAGAATGGGCCAGACAAACAGTTAGAAGGAAATTTCCTGATCCAATACCAAAATGAAACGTTAGAAGTAAATGGCTGGACCTTCACCAACAAGGAAATGAAAACATCTCAGATTCTTCCACCTATGCTGCAAACGAATATTACACAAAAGGGGGTAAAACTCAACCTAGAATATCTGCATAATTTACATCAGAAGAACATAGGGCTAATAGACAAACTCGCCACCAAATAAACAACGGAACTGATATAGGGATCATATTAGTAATTATTATCTTCATAGCAAGAGCGGGATATAGGAAACGGAAGAAACCCATCTGGCTTCTGGAAGGAGGGCAATACTAATCAGGCAGCAACACCATCAGGAATCCAACCAATTCAGCTAAATTTCTAATCCACGGGTCGAGGTTTTTTAGAGGGGGAGAAGTTAAGCACAAGCCACAACCACGTTAACCAGGTCATCAAGTTACACCACATACATTACACATAAACATATCAACATTGCATGTGCATCTTGTAAGCTAAATCAGCTGCGCGTATATAACATATTTCATATAAAGTAGAATAAGATTAATCATCAATTGTTTGCAAGTTAGATATAAGTTTGGATTTAAATAAAGCGGAGATAGTCCTAAAAATATTTTTTTAGTTTATTCAACGAGTATAAACTGAACTTATATATATATATATATATATATACTTATATATATATATATATATATATATATATATATATATATATATATATATATATATATTTATATATATATATATATATATATATATATATATATATATATATATGTATATATATATATATATATAATTAGGAGTTCAAGAGTTCTCGGTTCATAAAAAAAGATTTATTTCACAAAAAATTTTATTACAATTTAATACATTAAGAAAATAAACTTAATTTTAACACGATCAACTAAAAACTAAAACTAATTACATTCCTATAGAACTATATATAATAATTTGTTTTGCTGTGTTTACAAAATAATAGGTTATTGGTATGATGCGCGTGTATTAATCGCATGTCAATGAAGCGCATGGCCGCGCAACATCCGGTGAAGTGTTATACTCAGCATTTTGGTTTTGTTATAATTCCTCCCGGGGGTGAAGATAGGGCGTCCTCGACCTTTGGGTTAATTCCAAATGTTTACAATAGTTTTGAACACCATTTCATCTCTTCGAGGTTCGGCATCGTCGTCGATTGGTCCTTTAATGAAGCTTTTACTTTTACAGTTTTCGTGCGCTTCTGGATCAAAACATAAATAAGTAATACCACAAGTCCGACTGATGAAATAGATATACCGCCTGATAATGACCATATCCATAGTTGATGGTTCCATTGTTTGAGGTAAACGTGTTGAAGTCATTTCCTATTTTCGATATTTACTTGTGCTATTTCGTCAATATTAAGTTCTGAAATAAGTTGGCGTGTTGCTTGCAGATTGTGAAGAGCACCTTGAATCTCCTGAATTTCACTCTGAATTTCATATGATTTAAAAATCTTATTGTCGAACGTTATCGAGCAATTCAAAAAGGTGATCAGGAAACTACCATTGAGTGTGCGGTTGTCGGGCCCACAGTCTGAAAATAAGGCTTCTTCGTTGGCATTATTAATTAAAAGTTTATCTTCGGCGATGTACTGGATTGTTGTCTTTCTATCCGAGGTAACATTGCAAATGCTGTTTTCTCCCATCACTAAGGGTTGAATACAATCATCTTGAAATTCTTTAATATTTGTGTGTTTTTGTACGTAATTGCCGTGGTTTGTAGTTGTGAATAATTTCTCTCTTGTCTTTATTAGGTATTGAGGATAGTTAGCTATTATTGTACCATTTATAGTTAAAGGGTGAACCAAAAGGGTCGTCGAGTTTTCGTCTTCCAGTTGTGGCACTTCCAGGATATAGAGAAGTGTTTCTTCATTTATTGCTATTTTTGGTGTGATGTACTGCAAAGCCTCATCGGGTAATGAAATATTTACACCTTGACTTACTAATAGGTCTTTTATTAAAATAATTTCTTTCAATGAAATAATTTTGTTGCTTGTCAGTTCAGCTTTGGTTCTTATAATTGCATCCTGTATATCTTCTAATATTTCGTTGATGGTATCTATATTTACGATTGTAGTCATCATCTCTATTTCCGTTAGGATTATTTTATTGGCCATTGTAGAGTTTGCTATTGCTCTATTTACCGTGTCTGTTACTAATGTTAGCCTTTGGTTGATTCTCTCGTTAACCTGGACCTGTTGATTATTTTGGTCAATCAAATCGTTCATTGTGCAGTTCATGATACGGAGATCTTGTGCATCTGGGTTTCTCGCAAGCCATTTCCACGTTGATCCCAAGGCAACCCAACTTTTCTGTCTGGTCTTATGAAGGGGTTTTATTTTGCAAAAATTATTATGCAGCGTTTTTAATTTTTGTTCTATTATTTTACTTAGTTCTAGCTTATCATTTACTTTATCTAATATAAATGTATCTAATGATGTTACTGTATCTTCTAGGTTGCCTAAATTTATAGGATATATTATTTTGATGTTGCCAATTTGTATTTTACATTTATTTATTTCTAATAATAATATAGGATCTTGGTGTAAATTTTTAATTTCTAATTTTTGTGATTTGTAGAGCTGAATTATATTTGATAATATGAATAATTTATATAATAAAATTACCTCTGGGAAGTTAGCCCGAAAAATCATCCCGAAAAACCATTATAGTTACATATGGCAAGACTATTATATATTTACAGAATATTTTAATACTATCCTGATAGTCAAGTATATATAATTATTATTGCTGCATACAAAACAAATATTGTAAATTACTACGAGTATAGTTTTGTAATATAAAATTAGTATCACGAAATTGTCATTTAAAATCATATGTACTACATAACATTTCGCAACAATTTTTTTTATCACCTCGAAAAAACTACACTAATATAATTCACATCGATATATAATCAAATTTAATAAAATATACAAAAAAAAATTTAATTCAAATATTTAATATTAGAAAAACAACAATTCTCTGAACGAAAATAAAACTATTTTAAATAATAATTACTTGTTTTAAGGCTGTGTCACTCAAATTGTCAAAAACGATGTTTAGTAAAAATCAGTTTTTGACCATAAAATATTACCAATTGGCCTAATTCTTTCTTTAGCATGAATTTACATGTATAATTGAGGGATTAATATTAGTTAAAAATATTCAAAATTAAAGTTAGTTTAGTTTGAAATAATATCGATCGATATAAAGATCGAAAAATTACGTCAAACGATAAGTTTATTTGTTTTTACGCCGCTATGACGAATATTTGGAAAAGTTTTGTTAAGTGGTTATTAATTTAATAAATATGCAATGTTTAGATCAGCAAAAATGAAAAATAATAAATTTATTAATAATTTTACAGATATAAACAATATAAGCAGATAAGTAAGCAAATTATACAAAATAAAAATCACAAAATTAACAAAAAAAAAAAATGTATACATTTAGGGGCAATGAAATATCGACATTAACAAAATCTTATTTTTTCAGTACCATACAGATTAAGCAAGGTTGGTATGGAATTTGTAGAGGAAGAATCCACCTTTCAAACACCAAAATTGTGATTCGAGTCTATGAGTCAAATTTTAGATATAGTCGTGTGAATTCGTACTAGATACTAATTAACAGAGCAAGGTTAGAAATTCCATACCAACCTTGCTCTGTTAATTAATATCTATTACGACTTCACACAGCTATATCTAAAATTTGACTCATAGACTCGAGTCACAATGGTGTGTGAAAGGTGGATTCTTCCTCTACAAATTCCATACCGACCTCGCTCTGGAAATGACAGCAGTAGTATCTACTGCGACTTCACACAGCCTTTTGGCGTGGTAACACGGCTATATTATCTAAATTTGACTCATAGAGTCGATTGCTATCTATACTTTGATTTTATGTGTTTTATCTGTTTGACTATTTTTACTAATATTTTCTTGTTAAAATAATTGTTATTCTTTCTAATAACAAGAATGCTTGATTTTTCATTTTTGGATTAACCTTGCCAGTAAATTATTTGTTATTAAATTAATTTTTCATGAAATAAATTCCTGCGCTTCAATATTTTTGTTGGTTTCGGAATAGTTCAAACACCTGTCGCGACTTTTGTTTACTGAAATTTGCCTCTTTTGGAATTTTTTTTACGGGATTACAAAAAAAATGTCATGATAGTAAAAATGTCATGACAGTAAACATTTCGGGATGACATTAAAAACTTGCGCAATATAGTAAATTTTTCGGGATGACACTGAAAAATGTCGCGATATTCGTTTCATAGTGTTGCCATCGCATTTCTTCGGGATATTTTTCGGGCTAACTTCACAGACATAATAAAATTGACTTATACATATTTCTTTAAATGTTTTATCTGGAATTTAAAAGAAAAAGGAAATTTATTTATTGTTTCATTCTTTTGATTTTATTGGAATTTCTCTTTATATTCCTGTAGTTTTAAATGTTTTGAACTTTATATCTTTAATTTGGGTTCTTACACCTCTTGCTTGAGCTTTTGTCCTAATATTTGGCTTTAAAAAACTGTTTGACTATCTGTTAATTTTGGTGCTTCCTCCTTATTATTATTTTGTTTTAACATCCTGGTTTTCGCTAATTCTAGGTTTTCCTTAACATTTTTAAATATTTTATTCGCCTGTGCTTGAATTTCCTGGGGATTTTTCGAATTAGTTTGGTTAAAAATAACCTCATTGGGCGTGTAGCCAGTGGACGAATGCACAGTGTTATTATAAAGTGCCACTGATAGTTCTATGGCATTTAGAGTATTTGGATCGAGGACTTTGTTCTTATTGGTATTGAAAATTTCGATCATCGTGGCATGAGTCTTTTCAACCTGCCCGTTTGATTCGGAAGAAGATGTATACTAAAGTTTAATGTTTAGATTATTTAGGTATTCTTTAAATTGAATTGATTGGAATGTTGTTTCCTGGTCTGAGACTATTGAATTGGGAATACCGAAAAGTGTGAAGAATTTGGTGAGGGCAGCAGTTGTATCAACCAAGTTTTTCGGTTCAATAGGAATCATTTGAAGAAATTTTGAAAATGAGTCTACGATCGATAAAAAGCTCATTTTATTGATGCTAAAAATATCTATGTGTATTCGTTCGAGTGGTTTTTCCGTTGTTGGCTTGGTGATATTTTGAAATTATAAGGTTTTCGATCGTACTTGTGAGTGTTACATATTACACGTGTATTAATATGGCTTTTAATTTTACTTGCCAAATTAGGGAAAAAGTACGACCTTCTTATTTGGCTTTCAACTTCTCTAATACCTCTGTGAGCCCTTTTGTGCTCCTTGATGATAATTGTATTTTGGCGGTCTATACTGGTGACATCTTCGACCATTTTTGTGACGAAAACAAAGTGGCCTGTTTGGGAGAAGTTGTTTTTAAACGATTCTTGAATTTTTCCGTACAGGATTTCTGGTGCTAATATCGCAGATTGTTTACCATTATGGTATGTTTTCATGAAGTTAGTGAGGTCCGTCAAGTCAAATTCCTTTTTTACTATAATAACTCTCTTAAAATTTGGGAAAATATTTTCTGAGATTATTGTTTCAATATTTGATATTTTGAATACCAATTGGTTTCTGTAATAATTTAGAGGTCGGTCAGAAAAGTGTATATAGTAATCTTCGGAAGTATTTGCTGAATGGACTGTGTCAATTTCACTACTTGTCTCTAGTTGGTCTGGTGCAACTCCTTCAGCTTCCTCTAAAGTTTCTGTAACGTTCAGTTGAGTTGCCTCTGTCGTCGGTATTCGGCTAAGCGCGTCGGCTACAACGTTGGCTTTGCCTTCCTTGTATATGACATCATAGTCATAATTCTCGAGTTCTAATCTCCATCTTAGGATTTTAGAATTTTTCTCGGATGATTTGATGAAAGTGAGTGGCTTATGGTCGGTCACAAGCGTGAATTTTCTACCGTGTAGGTACGCCTGATATTTTTTAACTGCCCAAATTATAGCCAATGCCTCTTTCTCATTAGTGGCATAGTTTATTTCTGCTTTATTTAGGGTTCTCGATGCAAAAGCAATCGGTCTTTCGACGTTATTTTGCACCTGTGAAAGAACAGCTCCCAACGCGTGTTCAGATGCGTCAGTTGTTAATATGAAAGGTAAATTAAAATCAGGATACGTTAGTATCTGATCTGTGGCAATAGTAGATTTCAGTGTATTAAATGACCTTACATATTCTGGATCTTTAATATTTAACGGGATATCTTTCTTGAGGTACTTAGTCATATGTTTTGCGATTTTAGAGTAGTCTCTAATGAATCGCCTGTAATATCCAGAAAGGCCAAGAAATTGTTTAATTTCTTTTTGATTCTTAGGTAAGGGCCAGTCCAGGATTTTATTTACTTTATCTTGATTGGGTTTGACTCCGTATTTTGATTATAGGTTAGGGGTAAATCTGATGCGGTTACAGGGGTGAACTTGTTATTTTTCCTTTATTCTGACGATAAAATCGTTCATCATTCCAGATTTTGGCACATGGACACCAATCTGACTATGCTGATTCGATAGCCCATGACCATAGGTAGATTTCGATTATAGGTTAGGGGTAAGCCTGATGGGGTTATAGGTGTCAAATACCATATCTGTTTCATGCAGCCGAAAAATGTCGATAAAGCAGTTTAATGATTTGCAAGCAATCTGACTATGCCGATTCGATAGCCCATGACCATAGGTAGATTTCGATTATAGATTAGGGGTAAGTCTGATGGGGTTATAGGGGTGAAATTTTTATTTTTCCCTCATTCTGACGATAAAATCGTTCATCATTCCAGATTTTGGCACATGGACACCAATCTGACTATGTCGATTCGATAGCCCATGACCAAAGGTAGGTTTTGATTATAGGTTAGGGGTAAGTCTGATGGGGTTATAGGGGTGAAATTTTATATAAAAGGTTTTGGCACATGGACACGACCAAAGAAACTCCCCGAGGCGTATTCATCGTGTCTAGAAATTCAAAACATTAATTTCCGGAGCGTATCAATACACGATAGGAATTTCAATAACTCAATCACAACTCCTCCAAATCAAATAAATGCGAATAAAGCTCAACAACATACACAGAGGCCGGTACCACTACCAAGGCTATCGCTGCAGCAAAACAATAGGGGGTACAACATGAAGTACCAACAGCTATATCAGCACACATATCAACAACATCAGCATCAACACCCGCAGCACCAAAATTATTCTGTAACACCACCAGCAAGGCCAGTCCAACAGAAACCGCCAATACCCATGTCCATTGATCAATCTGGAAATACTAGGAGAATCAATTACATGAATCGACCGAACAACATGAACATTAAACCTAAAAGAGATAGAAGTCCTGATTCGCGCTTAAATCAACATAAGCAACAAAGAATCTTTCACATCGAACAACAAGATGGTGAACAGGAATACCAGGATTACGAAGAATATATTGACAACTACAGCGACAGCGAAGATAAAGTAGAAGAGGCGGATGAGAATATCGAAGTAAATTTTATAACGAATGCCTCTCAAGCATATACCTTACATAGAATTTAGGACTAACAACAACACGATCCTAAGATTTCTTATCGATACTGGCGCGAACAAAAATTTCATAAGACCAGAAATCGCCAGAAATGCTAAATCACTTGACAACCAATTCAACATTAGATCAGCGGGATTCGACATTAGAATCAAACAAAAATTCTCAATACCGTTCTTCAAAAATTTTGGCAATGACATCATGCTAGATTTTTATGTTCTACCAGAACTAAAAACTTCTGACGGGATAATTGGAGATGACACACTAAAAAAATTGGATGCCAATTTTTCCAATTCCAAAAATTGGAATAAAACCAGGTATCAAGATCCCGCTGAAAGCCAAAACATCAACTCAGGTAAACACCATCGAAACCTAAAACGATCACCTAAATGATGAAACAAAGTCAAAGTTAAGAATGATGCTCAACTAGTACCACTCTTCGGATCCATTGGAGACCAACCAACCATTGAAACGAACGTGAGAGCAGAGATCAAAACAACTACCGACGAACCAATACACACTAAATCGTATCCATACCTAATTAACATGAGGGCCGCGGTGGACCAGCAAATAGAACAACTGCTCCGTGACGGCATTATAAGGCCATAAAAACGTCCTTATAACTCACTAATCTGGATTGTGGAGAAAAAAATGGACGCATCGGGAGTAAAAAAATATCGGATGGTAATAGATTACAAAAGATTGAATGCAGTCACCGTATCTGACACTTATCCGATACCAGGTATCTCGAACACCATCGCAAATCTTGGGTAACTCCAAATTTTTTACAACAATAGATCTTACATCCGGAATCCATAACATCAAGATGATGGAAAAGGATATACCTATAAGACGGCATTCTCGACAATGAATGGGAAATATGAATTTACAAGACTACCATTTGTCAGAGGATAATCGACGATGTATTAAAAGAACATATAGGGAAAATATGTTATGTCTATATAGACGACATACTCCTATTTGGAGGCGAGAACGAAAAGGAGCATTTGAAAAACATCCACAAAATTCTAGATAAGTTATGGGAAGCAAACCTTGGAGTCAATCTAGACAAAACCGTCTTCCTAAAACAGGAAACTGAATTCCTTTGCTATTTAGTAACAAACAAGGGAATAAGAACGGACCCAAAAAAGGTGATGGCTGTGCAAAAACTGAGACCACCCGAAAATCTTAAGGATCTGAAAAGTTTCCTTGGTCTAACATCATACTATAGGCGATTTATCAAAGATTTTGCCAAGGTAGCAAAACCTTTGACAAATATTACAAGGAGGGAGAATGCACAAATAAAAGCTAGCCAGTCAAAGAAAATAAACATCAACTTAACAGACGTCGAACTGAAAGCATTCCAACATTTAAAATTGCCATTGTCATCGGCAGACCTACTGCTGTTTCCGGACTGCGACAATCCCTTTATATTAACAACAGATGCTTCGAACCATAGCATCAGAGCTGTACTCTCACAAGGTGAGAAGGGCAAGGATCAACCCATAACATATACGAGTATGTATATCCAGATCGCTTAATAAGACCGAAGAAAACTACGCTACATTCGAAAAGGAAATGCTTGCGATAGTTTGGGCCCTATAACTTAAGGAACTACCTCTATAGGGCAAAACAAATTAAGATCCTACCTGATAATCAGCCACTAACCTTCGCCCTCAGCAACAGAAATAACAACAGTAGGCTGAAAAGGTGGAAAGCCAGGCTAGAGACAACTATGAAATAGTATACAAACCCGGCATAACAAGTAAAATAGCTGACGCATTATCAAGGCTGAAATTGGAGATCAACGCACTTTCATCATCGAGTGACGAGACCGTGCATAGTGCTGAAGAGGAAGGAACGCAGCTCATTCCTCATTGCGATGCACCGATAAACGTATTCAGGAATCAACTAATTGTAACTGAAGAAACCGGAATTTATGCTTATGAAGAACCACACCAGAACTATCATAGGCATTATATCTCCTTGTCAGAAGGTCAGGCAAAGGAAGAACTCACCAAACATCTGAGGGAGAGACTACATCCAACAACTATAAATGGTATCATAAATCCGGAAAAGTATCTTCAATTGCTTCAAGAAATATACAGAGAACATCTATGCAACTACGAAATACGGATAACTCAGAAGTAGTAGAAGACATCTGCAACGAAGACAATAAATTCCGCATTATACAAGCAGAGCATAGAAGAGCGCATCGGAATGCAAACGAAAACAAAGAACGTTTACTAGAAAAGTATTATTTCCCGCAGATGGCCAGCCTAATAAAGAAATACACGCAGAACTGCGACATATGCAATCAAAATAAATATGATCGCCACCCGAATAAACCGCAACTTCAAGAAACACCAATTCCATCATATCCAGCGGAAATTTTATACATCGACCTGATCGACACAAAAGGCGAGAAATTTATAACGTGCGTATGTAAATTTTCAAAATTTGTGAAATTATTCCGTATCAAAGACAGAACATCAGTACACATGAGGAACAAAATTATCAAAATCCTGCATTATTTCACAACACCTAAGATAATGGTAATGGACAACGAGGCAAGCTTCGTCAGCCCTATCATAGCGACCTACCTGAGAACACCTAAAATCCAAACTTACTAAACACCTACAAATAAAAGTGAAGTAAACGGAACCGTGGAAAGGGTTCACTCCACTATAATAGACATAATTCGGTGTTCACAAATGGAATACAAGGATTTCACAACTAAAGAATTGGTCAATATAGCAGTTGGCAGATATAACAACTCCGTACACTCTATTGCTGGATAGGAGCCTAGCGACGTATTTTTTGGACAACTCAACGCATTAATTATCAAAAATTGTTACATTTTAAAGAAAAATTAAAGGAGGATTTAATGCAACGAATTAGAAATAACATACAAAAAACCTAAAACTTAAAAAAGAACGTGCCGAAAACATATGAAGTTGGAGAACCAGTATATACTGCTATCAAACAAATCCAAGAAAAAACTAAACCCAAATTTCGAAAGGAAATAGTCGCGAAGGATAATAAAGTGACCATAACAACAGTTTCCGTGAAAAGGATTCATAAGTCCAATATCAAAAACTCACCTACTTAACCCATTATATATATATATATATATATATATATATATATATATATATATATATATATATATATATATATATATGTATATATATATATATATATATATATATATATATATATATATATATATATATATATATATATATAGGGTGGCTGATTGGAGCAGTTGCCTTGGCGAATGCTATAGGGGGCTTGAGAGTCCAACCGGTAGGATAGCGAAGCAAGTATGGCCTGTGCTGTACTTGAAGCGCTCTAGGATCTTAATCACACTAGGGAAGCGTGATTTAGGTAGAATTGGAAGGGTACTTACCGGACACTGCCTTTTCGGAGATCATGCGAGAAGGCTGGGTCTAGATTCAAATGATTTCTGCAGAAGCTGCAGGGACGAGGAGGAGGAGGAGACTCTTGTTCACTTTCTATGCTCATGCCCAGCGCTAGCTGGCAGAAGACATGATCACTTGGGCAAATACACCATGGACAGCCTCTCTGATGTCGAAAGCTGCAATGTGCGAGATCTCTTACGCTATATTAATAGCACTAAATGGGTTTAAGGAGTTTGATGATGTCGGATCCTGTGGTATCACAATGGGCCATAACTGGCCTAAGTGTGCGATGGCAGCCACTGAAACCTAATCTAACCTAACCTACAGGGTGGCTGAGACCAAGTGTTACCAAATGAAAACGCTGTAATTTTTTTAATTTTGATTATTTTTTATTGAAATTACGTGGAATATGTTGAAAACATATTACATTTTAAGAAAATCATGTTACTGCCCGATATGACCTCCTTTGACTCTGATTATTTGATTTAGTCTTCCATAGAAAGCATTGCATGCTGACCGAACGTGAGCTTGCGGAATTTTATTCCATTCTCGAACAAGAGCTGACTTCAATGCATCAACACTTTCGTATTTTTTAGTGGACACCTTACTCTCCAAAACGGACCATATGGGGAAATCCATGGGAGTCTTGTGAATATGGTGGCCATTCTTTCGACGAAATCAGCCGCGGAACGCAATTTTGTAAAAATTGCTGTGTTGCTCGAGCTTTGTGTGACGGTGCCGAGTCCTGTTGGAATGTTCAACGGTTCGTACTAAAGTGTTTACGTGCCCAAGGTAGCAAAGCATCGGTTAGGATCTTTTGGCGGTACATCTCTTGGTTTACCTTGACTCCATGTTCGATGAAAACCAGAGGAGTGCGTCCATCTGCAGTCACTGCAGCCCAAACCATAACATAAGCTGGTGATTGCTTGCGCATGGCAACTCTTGTGTCCAAATTATCGTTGGACTTGTGCTCTCACCAAACACGATCATTTTGTTTATTCACATACTGTTGAATGGTGAAAATTTTCTAATCAGAAAAGACAATTTTTGGAATCTCATCACGTTCGGCCAAGGCCTTCAATGCTCGTGTTCTTTCAAGCCTAACTTTTTTTGTGCCTCCGTAAGATCTTGAACTTTTTGTATCTTGTAGGGCTTCAAGTGTAGTTCATTTTTCAATATGGTTTGAATGCTGTATCGTGAAACATGTAGACGTGCGGCTAATTGAATGGCACTTTGACGAGGATTTCGTTGGATTCGTTTCTTCACATTTCGTATCATTTCTTTTGATGAAACACTGCCATAACAAATAAGATTCGAAAACGTCTTAACCAGCACAATGAAATACTATATTACATCTGGAGGGCAACACAACTGAAACTTTTCAACCGTTGATGTTCAACCGATTACAAATAGTTAAAGAAGAAGTTAAGGAAATAGTAAAAGCCGGGAACTTGCTAAGGGTGAAATAATCAACTACAATTTATACTAGACAGAGACGAAATTGCCGTCTAGCAACAGAAATCGAAACCTTACCCTACTCCAAAGAAATCGAAGGCCCGATTTTGTATTTTTTTTCCACACGTATACGTATTCAAATCCTATTGGAATATTTATTTTCATTTTTTTTTATATTTATTTTATAATGAGATTCTGATTGAATTTTGAATGTGTTAGTATGAATGGAGTACACTGTTATGAATCTACAAATAAGATAAGAATATTAAATCAAACCATTTCATCATTTTCATTTAGTTTTAAAGAACTAAATATTTAAATAATAGATATAAATTAATAAAACTTGTATTGATGAAGTTTAAGAATTACTTTACATAAATAAGTTATCAAAGATGCAACCCTTTAAATGGATAGTCAAAACTACAACCATTTTAGTATAATAAATAACTAATATTCTCATTCGAATTCTGATTAGATTTATTATTTCTGTCTAAGTTTAACATTTTCGTTCAAAATCATAATTGAAATATAAAAATTCGTTTCAAATTTGCTAACATGGTTGGGAAGTGGCACACAGACTGACCGGATGAGCAATTTAGCAACCTATTAGTAGTACCCATGAAACCTGAGTCCAAAACTCTGGGAAGGTGTGTTAATGGCCTTTTACCATTTTCGTCCAAACTCTAATTATAAATTCAAAAATTCGTTGCAAATTTGCTGATCTGGTTAGAAAATGGTAATCAGGCTGACCGGATAATATATAAATTATAAGCGGAAATAAGCACCATAACAATTAAACCGATTCACCCGGATCGCGTTGTTTTGGTACTGTGCAACATAAAAATTACACAAATACGAACAAAAAAAAAATACAAAACAAAGACATAATTGTGTATTATACACTGTATACGTACTCGATTTTTTTTGCTTCACTCATTTTAAATGAGTAACTCACGGGACAAAATCGATATACAGAAACCGGTTTAAATGAGTCCTCGTGTGGATTCATCCAATGTAATTTAAATTCATGTATGTATTGTAAAAATATAATATGTATATATAGGCGGTATTATTATTTATCATTAACTGCTTTTCATGTTTATTTAATTGGTTTATAATTTTCTTTAATCTCAAATTTCAGAACTTCTCTAAAATCCCTTTTTAAATCCCCACTCGGTTCTGTATACTTGATTTGGCAATATTTGGTTGGGATATGGCGAAGTTCCATTCAGAATTGGTCAAATTGTAGAACTTCATCAAAAAGACGCCGTAAAATCCCAATACAAGTTGACCGTAGTTTATTAGAATCCTAGCCCAGCTCTACACACTAAATTGGAGAATTATCGGTTGGGAAACGGCCTGGTTCATTTATTATGGACGAATTCCCAAATTCTATGGATTTTTTATGCAAGCTTATAAAATTATCAAATCAAATTTTCTATCAAATTATTACCATTTAATGTTTGTTCAAATAAATAGGTTGATTAATTAATTAATCATTTAAACAATTTTAATCGGACTGTTATTTTTCTACCATTGCGAATGAACCAATGAACGCTATCTTCAAAATGCAAAAATAATTGATCAAAAGTGAAGATAAACAAACAAAATTCATGAACGTGATGTAATGAAAATTTATTTTGCCTTCAATAATTATATAATGCGTACAATTTATAAGCCTACAAACACACCAACTTATTAGTTTTTGATTTGGCCATATACGTTTACTGTCACTGAAACTACTTTTAAAAATATAAAACTCATTCTGGTGACATCTAGCGGATAAAATATCAACGTTTCGTAATAAATTATTTCGGTTGGTTTCAGTATTTTATATATATATATATATATATATATATATATATATATATATATATATATATATATATATATATATATATATATATATATATAATGTAAAAATGTAGAAATGTAAATTGAGATTTTTGAATGAGTTTGGATGAAAATGGTAAACGGCCATTAACACGCCTTTCGAAGAGATTTGGACTCATGTTCCATGGGCACTTCTAATAGGCTGCTAAATTGCTTATCCGGTCAGCCTGTGTGCCACTTTCCAACCAGATCAGCAAATTTGCAACGAATTTTTGAATTTATAATTAGAGTTTGAACGGAAATGGTAAACGGCCATTAAAATGGTAATTGGCAATTAACATTATAAATTAATTTATTATAATACAAGCCCAAATAACACTAATAATTTCGCGTAAATTTATCAAGCAATTTTGAAGTTTTTGAATTACTTTAGCAGTAAAGTGTGATAAATATTTTACTCAAATGATAATAATTCTTGAATGAATCTTATTATACTTTATTTTAAAAGAGAAATAACAAATTAACAACCGTATTCTACATATTATTCTAACATATTTATAAATACAATACTTTTCTTTCCTCCAAATAAACCTTTACTTTAATTTGTTAAATCGTACAAAGAAATTTTTTACTTTACATGTACAAAACTACAATTAGATTAACTTTTAGAACTAAAATTCCAATTGGAATGGCTGTTTTCTAATTAGCTTTGGAATTAACAGTGTGAAACTAACACATACAAAAAGTGTGGATTTGTGTAAAAACGGCAAACGCATCCAATTTTCTACATTCTTGACATATTCGTCGCCAATTGTCTATACATTGTCAACGCCAAAAGCAATTGTCTACGCTATTATCGACGTCATGACACTGCTTCTGTTATCTTCGCTAAGAATTGTTAAAAAACAATATCTTTTTAACTCAGCTAGGCTAATTCTCTTCCCCATTAGTTCCTTTATGTTTTGATACCAACTAATTGTAATTGCAACTACGGACATTGTTCCTGAAGAAATAAGCACCCAATTTTACAAAATTGCAAAACTAAAATTACAATATGCCTTACCAATCATCAAAGGCTTTATTAATTAACCTATCCACTGTGCTTTATAAATGTACTCGTACACGTCCAAAAAACTACATAAATGCCAAAAAAATAAAAAGCGTGCAGTTATCAACACAAACAACTAAATGAAACCCATTTTTAAGAATAAATTAATTTTGATTTATAACTTTGGAAAAAAAGAAGACTTTGTTATCACATATACGAACAAAAACAAACAAACGAAAAACAGTTTTTCATTATATAATTTTTCAATAATAATCATTTTTATAATCTCATCCTCCAGTTTACGGTATTGCTACATACGGTATTCCTCCTCCCCTTTTAAACGTAGCTAACTAGATCTGAACTAAACTGACATGAATTTTGTTTATTTTTATTCTTTTATTTTCAATACAAACAGAGCTGTAGATGATTTCAATTTCATCGTCGTTCAACTCTCAGTATTTTATTTTAACACAACGAAACAAAAAAATTTAACCACACCTCTTTGTTTATATCGACGTTCGGTATAAAGCTTTGAAAAATTCCTCCCTCTTTTCGAGCATATTTTAGAAGAGCCCGAACTAAACAAAGGACATACGAAAATTGTTCCAATTTATATGCGATGCCAATATACCTATGTTTGTATGTGTGCAGTGAGTTCAGTTTTTTTTTTGGTTCATTGTGTACAAGCTTAGATTGTGTTTTACCTTTTCCGTGTTAAGTTGAGTGAAAATCGCAATTTGTTTAAAGGTTTTTTTTTTGTAATTTGAAATAATAATAAATTAATAATTTTTTCTGTGGTTTAAATTTGGAGGAAAAATAAACAAAGTTTTGTGTGAATATTTTGGTTTTGGTGAATATTTGTGTAAAATTTAGAAAAATTGTGCATTCCAAACAAAAGAAAATTCATATACGTAATATAATTAATAATTGTAGGATAAGTGAAATTTTTTCAGTGTGATTGTGTGGTGAATATACTGAATTACTGAATTAGTGGTAAAATGGATATAAAACAGTTAACTGATGTGCAAAAGAAAAAATTCCAAAATTTAATTGATAAACTAATCGAACGCAACAAATTTACGGTAAATGAGGCGGACAATTTTCGCACCCTAATCGAAAATGTACGGGATACGAAAAATTTACAATTTATAATGGAAAAATTAAAAGACAGTGGATGTTTTGATTTAGAGAAAATTGAGGATAATTTAAAGGATGGTAAGTCATTTTGGGTTAACATCATATTTGATTGGTTTGTTTGGATATTTTTAATAACGCATATTGATGAATGGACTGAGAGTATAATGGACCTTGTATGTTTTCATTTTTTTTTCAAGATACTTGTATCAAAGATACAGCAAGAAAATTTAGTTCCGGCGGACAAACATTAACCCCACGACATACGATCGATGCTATTTTGGGACTAAATAATCGAAATAGTGATGGTGGAGGTAATTATAAAATAAATTTGCTTGTGACGTAGAAATGAAATCATAATTGTGATTCTTTAATGTGAACCAAAATTGTTAAGAGACCTTTAATAATTAATATTCGCTAGTTTATTGTACTGTAGTTAATGGATGCCATCCCAATTGCTTATTATTTGTTAATTCTCTTGCCTCAGTCCGTTCATTATTTCCGTAATAGTATATAAATTTTTTGAAACTACCTTTAAAAAGTACCTTATTGTTTTGCTCGTTGATTATAAATATTATTTGAAAATTTATCTTACTCCACTTGACTTCACACAGTTACTAAATTAAGCTTTTATAGCAGTTTAAAATTGATTTATTTATGCAATTAAATGGTTAAACTTCTGTTCAAAATAATACTTTTAATTGCGGATAACTTCAATCTTGCGATACCTAAATAAATTGTAATCATAAAAACAAAAGATGTACATCTAATAATCCAGTAAAAATCGATAAAAACAACTAATAATTAATTTGTATGATCACGAAAACTCCATCCTCCACTCAGAATTAACCCTAGTTGATCATTAGAACAGTTGGATAGTTAGAAGTGCAGTAGGTTTTCGAAATGAGTCACGTCTTTAGACTATTTCATTTCTCTGTAATTCTGGTGCTCCTTACTTAGTTAATAAAAATTTAATTTAGTTAAAAGTTTCTTTTAAAATCTTCAAATATCTGAAGTTCTACTATATTGTTGACACACGCATGATATGCGTGTGTCATTTTTTGATTACGTTTCTTGCTAAAATTTCAATAAGTCGACCTGGAGCCGTCGTACAGAAATTTCCACAGCATCATTTTCAAGGTTTCTAAATTCTTTATAAAACGGCTAATTTATATTAGACAATTTTTATTTTACTCAAAAAAGCCATAGAAAATAAGATAAAACGGATTCCAGTATCGAAAAGAAGACACAATTTCCTTCAATTGGAAGTAAAATTATTTTTTTGAAAAGTGTTATTTCACCAAGATCACCAAAATACAAGCGTTCAAATGTGGGTATTTTTTCTAAAAAAATTCTGTTCCGATTTCTTTGGCGCAGTGTATCTAACACAAATTGTATACTTTTTTTTTAAAAATTTTCGTATAAGGTGAAATAAAGTTTAGTTATTAAGAAATATTTTCTTAATATTTAAAAGCGGTACTAATTTTTATTTGGTGGTAAACAAATTTGTTATTCTTTGAATACGCTTACTGTGCGTCCTCATTCAAAATAATTCCGTATCGGTATATAAATTTTTATACACATACATAAAAAAATTACAAAGCGATTTGCAATCAAAAGTTCGGGCATATACACCTTATTTTGCATTTACAAAATGAAACCAAAAATTTCCCGAAATTATTTAGGGAAATTTTCAAGCCTGCAATAAACACAGCGACTCTTTTATATTTTGAAAACAAACATTTCGTCGCCGTAGTTCTATCTTAGTGTAACTACCATTTTATTGATTTCGAGATATTCTGTTTTAAAGATAACGCCATGTTCAGTAAAATTATCAAATATGAGACTAGTTCCAACTTTACTTAGTAATACATCATGATTTAACTTAAATTTGAAGCTCACACATTTTAATGATAAAAACTGTTTTTCCGAGAAAATTAGGAAAATTTGAGGGCACTTCCCAAAATAGTTTGTTCTATGTCCGCTATTAATTTTTTTTCTGGAAATAAACCAAATGATGGAGATACACTAAAAAAACTGCGGATAACAGTGATATGCAAATTGAAGGAAATATAGAAAATACACCAATTTTCCACGAATTACACACGCGAGGAGATAATATTCAATATATTAATGATGTACATATTTAAAAAAGGAGGTAGTTCTTTATGATTTCTATCGAAGTCTTGCTCAGCCTTAGTATGTTCTAACTTACGTTTATGATTAATGAATGCCAGATTATTTATGTTTCAAAGTAATAAATAAAAAAGGATAAATTAAACTGTTCATTAAAAACTTTTGAATAAATGTTCAATTTTACTGGATCGTTTGTAGTACTTAAATATTAACTGAATATTTTCCGAATGCTGAGTCCCGCTTCAAGATATTTTCGCTTAGTGGAAGCCCGGCAATAATGGGACTCAATCAAAGGAAAACTGTTAATGTGTTTCCGCACTAAATTAATCCGTTCCTCGTTAATTTTATATATAACTCGTTTGCCGTGAGCTACCGGACTGCAGGTTCCAATTTTAGAAATTTTTGTATTGTGAAAATGATCGAATTATTTTTTTTGGAAACAATGAAAAAAGGTATCCTCACGTCGCCAGATGGGAACTTTGGGGGTGAAATTTTGAGTAAAAATTTAGCTTGTTATCATCCGTAAGGCTCCAAAATATTTCATGAATCTGTAAGCGATTTTGCTCGGTAAAATTCGTTGTACATCCATTAACACAGCTTTCGGCACACGATTGTTTTACGTGTCGAGCCCTTTTAACGATCCCTTTCGAATTGGTATAAGCTCTTCCTTGGTCACTTTTCCTTTCTCGACAATTTTTTTTCCATAAGCTCGTTGGAGAGAATGGGAACAATAGTATGTTCAAGATTATCAGCTTCGTTTCTACGCTTTAGTTTCGCATTGACATCTGAAAAAGAAAAGCGTACAGGTATTTTACTGTGTGAACTGTTTACGTTTCATAAAAATTCTGAAATACGAAAACAAACTTTTGCAGAAATGCATCGCCTAACCGCGGTTGTAGGGGTATCAGTAGAAATAAACATATTAAAATTAAACACGTTGCTTTAACGCCCAAATTTACCTACCAGAAATAGTATCGCTAGTAGCACTAATATGTACAATGTATATTGAAATCGCAAATGAAACACGTTAATATTAACTTTCACCTGTATGAAACCTTGAAAAATTTGCACTAATTTGTACACTTGCGTTCTTTCGGCAACTACTGAGATTTACAATGCAACGTGGCGGTGCTATTTATACTATTTAATCACGTGATAAACACATCACTGTACCATTCGTGCACTTTTAGAATGAGACGGGTATAAAATCTATTTGTATTATCACGCCACTAAAATCGAGAAAAACCGTGGTGTCAAAATCGAATGATTCAAAATAATTGTGTTAGGCAGTTACACCAATATGTAACACTAAAACTATTGTCGATAGAACAGTTTTGATTAGATATTTAGAAAGAACTCGCAAAATTACATATAGAATCGTTGAAAACCAAAAAAATGCGATTTTGAACTTACAAGACGATAAAACTACGGCGACCCGATTTGTATTTTATGCCAAAACTTTGGTAATGAATGGCTATTGGATGATTTGCAATAGCAAACATCCTTATTTTATAATTATGGTTTCATTTTTGGCACAGGAAAATTGTTTTAAACGGTTAATCCGTTCATCTCACTTCCAGAATTGTATAAATCTTTTTAATAGTGCAACTTATTGCGTCGTTGGTTTGGTTTGTACTTCTTAATTTTACAGGCATTACTGGGAAATTTTATTCTGCCATAGTCTAAACATATCTTGTCAAATAATTTTATTAATGTTTTTTATAACTGATTGAGCTCGGAAAACGTCAAACTAATTCACATACGAAAATAATACACAAATACAACTACATGACACAAAAATTTCCCTTTGCAATATTTGCAGTGCATTCAGATGAGAACCAATAGTTAAGAATAATTTTCACAATTACTTTCCGCAAACAGTAACAGATTTTCTATGTAAAATGAAAAACGAACTTTTCGCTTCTGTGGCTGAATTCGAACTCGCCTTCTTTTCTTTTTTTTCACTAGGTTTACTACGTTTCTTTACTACATTTTAATTGTTTTTACTTCATTTCTACACTGCAATAATTCAATATAATTTACGTTAACAATAAACGATAAAATTCAAAAAAGTCTCGTTCGCCATATTAAATTAGATCCAGTATTTGCTCAAGGGTACTGGGAAATTCTTGCTAAAAAACTGTATATAGAAAACCTAAGGAAAACCAGCATCGGATGTATAGTTGCAGCCTTATCCATCGGCAACACAATTGGGTGAAGGTTCGAACCAATTAATTTTTCTCCGTCTTAACCTTACATGTTCTTACTCTTCCATCTCGTCCAGTAAATACTTGTATAACTCTCGCCAGCAACCACTGGTTTGGAGGGTTATTTTATTTTTGACAAATACCAGATCTCCGACTTTCAGCGGTCTGTTTTGTTTTACGCATTTATTACAACGTTGTTCGGTTATGTATTCTCGTGATCCTTTAATCCAAAACTCTGGTTGTGATTTCTGAATTTTATGCCAAGCAGATAGTCGATTAGCTGGTATATCGGCTAATAATGCTTCATATGGTGTGAGAACTGGTTTGCTCATTAAAAAGTGGCCTAGTGATAATGTTGATAAATTAGTTGGATCATTACTTAACGGTGACAATGGTCCTGACTTCAAACATGGTGCAAATTTGGGGATTTTATGGGGTGCGTTATTGCCATTGAATATAATGAGTTTGAAGAAAACTCATTACCGATGAATTTTGCAATAACTCAACTGCTTCTAGCTAAACCCTGTTTGCACCAACAAAATTACTACCGTTGTAGGTTGCGGCAATGCCTTTACTTAACATTACGGCTTTGCTTTAATTGTACTGGACCAGCTTAATCAACACCGCAATGATAAAATGCTGGTGTTTGCTCTAATCTGGTCTACATCTGCAACATAACACACCATGATGTAGCACACTTCGCAATAAAATACGACTCTGTAGAATCCAATATTTATGTCTTAAATACTGCATCTAAAGTTGCATTCGTCCGTGGCATAAATCTTCGTGTGCTTTTATGGCAATTTTATTGGTTAATACACTCTTATGATCTTAGATCGAAGAATTGGTTTCCTTTGATTTAATGGTGCATTCATTATCCGGTTATTCTTAATAATCCTTAACAACCAAAGACGACTATATTTCATCAACTCCCTTTTTATGAAGTATCGCATCGTATTCATTTGGAAATGATTGTTTCTGTTCAGCTATCAACCAATAATTAAATGCATTATTCACTTCATGTTCTGTTTATTTATGTTCTCATTATTGTTACTAGTCCTTCGGTTGCGAATTGGTCGAACCTTTATCTAATACCTTCGGAATCCATATTGGCCATTCTTCAGTAATATCGTTGAACATTTCTGGACCTTGCCACCATAAACTATAATGCAATAAATGTTCAGCCTTTATTCCACGAGATATTAGATCTGCCGGATTATGTTCGGATTTGATATAACGGAATTGCTCTAGTGTCAATCTGTTACAAACGGCCTTAGTTCATTAATAGGCTTCCTCAACCGGTGGAACACGTGAAGTCCCAATACACTAGTGCTGCCCTGCAATTCGACAACCTGTGCTGTCATTTTACTTTCTAAAATTTTTAAGACGTTCGATCGCCATTTAGCTAACTTGAAACCTCGCTGTAGTAGAATAATTTCTTATTTTAATTTCATTACTTCTAACTCTGATTCAGCTGTTGTTAACAAGTCATCCATATAAAAATAATTTAGGACCATCTGTGATGCCATTGGCATTTCTTCTCCACCATCAATAACACATTGAATTAATGCTTTGACTGCCAAATACGGAGATGAAAATGAAAAACGAGTCTTTCGCTTTTGCGGCTGAATACGAACTCCCTTTCTTTTCGTTTTTCATATTCATTTTTTTGTATTTCAGTATATGCGTTTTTATTTTATAATACGTTTTTTGGCAATATTTGGGTCTACTTTCAACTGCTCCAGAGCACCCGAATTAGCGAACACGTGGCGTTATCTGTGGTCGTTTTCCTAAAGTTCATGCAAAAATCGCCATAAGTTAAAATCGCAGAAAGACAAGATTCTTGTAACACACACAGTAGCGCGATGTTTTAGCAGATCTTCCGTTTCAGTAACGTTGGCTGATTATTTATTGAACCGGTGAATTTGGCCACTAAAGGTCGAATAGTTGAATCGGCAGGACGGTTGTGGCGAGGATAAAAATCACGTAATGCGCGGAACGTTTTTCGAACGGAGCACTGAATTTGAAAACAAAATTATATGATTTCCACAAATATGTTCGGTGTGAAACATAATATTTTGACGTTTCGAAATCATTTGTGATTTATAAATTGTCTTAATAAAAACTGAAAAAAGCTTAGGTATAGCTCGAAGTTATGCAAAGTCCCAAAAAAATAATTCACGTCTCCACCTACTTCTGTTCGAATTTGAATGGTATATAACTTGATACGCAATGGCAGATGGAGAGTGTGTGCGTGCGTTACATCTATTTTATCCTATAATATGTTACCCACACTTTCACAATTTTTCCAATAAAAATTGCTTATTTTGTTTGCTTGAAAAGTAGCCATTGACGTTTGGTTCTCAATAATCTTATTATTTGATTAAAGCATTGAACGCATATTCCAATAATTTAAACAGAATAAAATGTTTAATTAAAATAAAACAAACTGGTATTAGTTAAAAGACGAAACAACTTTCGAACAAGAGTAAAAATTTTAATCCATGCAATCTTTTCTGGGGCCGAAGCACTTCCTGCTCTTTCGCGGTTGATTTTGCCGTCTTACTTTACGAATTTCCTGCCAAATCGAAGACGTACGGCTATAGGACCGATTTAAGTTACCATCTGCGCATTGTATAGCTCCGTGCCAACCTATAGTACTGGACATGGAAGATGGGTTGACCCATGAGTTTTGCACGCCGATAGGGAGTCGTAGTTGTGTTCCTTTTAATCACAGATCGTAATCTGTTAATGACAAATTTTTTTGCTTCCTACCCCTATCGGGATTCGAACCCGGTACCTCCCGATCCAAACGCCAAAGCTTTAACCACTGGGCCCATTTGGTCGGTACAAAACGTTAATTACGTTGTGTCGAAACAGTCGTGTGCAAATTTATTTCAATTGCGAGAAAATAGTTTTTAGCAGCTATGGAAAATCTCAGTAATACGTCTTCATCAGAGTCAGAGTCTATAATGATTCAGATTATGTGATTATATTAAGTCGACGAATAAAGCGACCAAAAATATTTCACGACAGAATTGATATGGATTATTATAAGCCTGCAGGGTTTAGGATGCGATTCCGATTTTCAAAAGAAGGGGTTCATTATTTGGAAAACATTATAAAAAATGACATTGAGCCACATGACTTTCACGGGTATCCTTTAGCAATACAACAAATTTTAGTTTATGTTTGAGGTATTTTGCAACGAGGCATTTCAAGTGGTGATCGGGGATCTAATAGGAATATGACAGAGTACGGCAGGGAATATAATCCATAAAATGCCTGAGGGCGACGAAAAGTGAATAAAACCCAGCAACATTTTTATAATAAAGCAGGAATACCTCGATGTATTGCTGTATTGATAGTACTCTTATACCAATAAAATCTACTAGAGGTGATGAGGCAGAACTGTATCGCAATCGTAAATTTATCGACATTGTTGCAAGGAAGTTTTTTAAATGTACCACATTAAAATCAAGTGATAAAAATACTTTTGCGTTTCCTTGTTTAGGTGGTTTGGATCATCACATGATCAAACCATCTTCAATTTTTCTCAAATTAAGGCTCGACTTGAGCAGAACGAATTTAACAATATGGTGCTCATTGGTGATTTCGGCTATGTTTGCAAAAATTATTTAATTACCCCTTACAGAATTCCCAGAAATATTTTGCAGGAAAGGTAATATCGAGCGATCATACTTCAATAATAGAAATGACTTTTCGCTAGTGGGAGAGAAGGTTTCCAGTTCTGGCAATAAGCAATCTTTTTATTTTATTTATCATTTACTCGTTCTGCTTAGAATCACAACTACAGTTTCAAAATACTTTGACAATAATTGTGGGAACGACAAATCACAACATCCCGCCAGAAGTACCGGGCTATATTCCAAACAGAGTTATATTCTACAGGGTGGGCCATCTGTTAGTTTTTTTAAATTTGTAAATAAAACACACGTTTTGGGATGAAAAGTCAAAAATTTTTATTGATAAGGAAAGGCGGTTATATGCCATTTATGTACAAAAAACGATATCGTTCATATACCCACCACGGCTTGGTCTACAGGCCTGTATCAGAACATCAAAATTTTCGATAACTTTTTCCAATAAAAGCGGATCAATGACCTCAATTTACCAGCTCGAATGTTGTTTTTAAGTTGTTGAATTGTTTGTGGATGATTAGCATACACCTTACCTTTCAACGGTGCTCAATCCGGGCTTCTTCGTCGCCAAGGAACTTCACAATTTTTTGAAATTATGCGACCAGCAAATTTTGTTGATAATTTGGACCACAAAAAGCCAGTTAACATGTTGCGATAACGTTCCCCATTCACTGTAAGGGCATTTTCCTACTTCCATGCCAATTCCATGCCACCAGGCCATAAACCACACCAAACAGTGACTCTTGGAGGATGAAGAATAACATGAGGATTCTCCGCTCCTCAAGTTCGACGATTTTGCTTATTGACGTACATCCATTAAGATGAAAATGAGCTTCATCGCTATAAAGATGATTTTTGATGAAAAACCTTAATTTCGGTCAACCATGAAATTAACAAAAAGACTACGGAGGTTTGTGAAATGTTTAGTTCTTGTGAACGATGCCTGGTTGGTGTGCTTGGTTCATACGAATACTTTCACTAACAGCTGCCACTTCATCAGGAGTACGAACTGAATGAACATGTTGATACGGACTACGACCTTCCGCTGAACCAGTTTCTTCAAAACGATCAATAATTTTTCCAATTGCGCGGTCAGTAAGACGTCTATGTCGACCAAAACTCTCACGTAATTTACGAACTGTAGTTGTTTTTGAACGATTATTTTCATAATAAATTTGGACAATCAAAATGCGTTGTTGTGTTGTTAGCGACTCCACGATGACAAATGGCATATTTTGACTTTTCACATGTCAACGAATTTTTTAAAACAGATAACATTAAGTACTAAAAAAGGACTAACAGATGGCCCACCCTGTATTTGATCCTCTCTCATTTTCGCCTTCGGACTCCATTGCCTTTCGAGGCATAGGGCTTTTTCGCTTTAGTGGTCATTAATCGCGAATTTTGCAGGTTGTACTGACGATAGATGAGACGGAAGTTGGCTCAGTCGTTGTTATCATTATCTGAAGAAATGTTTCTCTAGTATTCAACTCTACACCACATAAATATTCATAGTTTACGGATTCTACATACTTCCTAATAATATTTGACATGAATAATTATAATTTATTGGGTGTATACATGTTTTTCCGACCTTTTTTAGTGGAGTAGAATTTCCCAGTTCTGCCTGTCCAAGTAGTTTTTGACAGATATAGCAACATGTGCCTTTTATTCCATTCCGGTCGTTTTGCGTAGAGCTTGCTTTAAAGCCATCTGTTGCCGTCGATAAACTTGTCCCATAATGGTTTCACGCTCGTTCAACTGCTCATAATAAACAACACCCTTCGCATACCACCAAATATATATATATATATATGTTTACATATATATGTTTATTTATTTATTTATTTTATATATATGTTTATTTATTGATTGATTGACATAACAATTTTAGTAGAGGAAAAGCACATATGGAAGTATAATAAATGAACATCAACAAAAAAATACTTCCATTAGGCATAAAAACCTAAGATTTTTTCAAAAAACAAATCCACTCCATGCTAATACCCTCCATGTTGAGCTCAAGCTCATTTGTTACGGAGGATACTGCAAGAAGTGAATGCTTACAAATTACATACAAAAACAATATAAATAAATATAAAAATATTATTATACAAATGTATTGTCATTCAAGCGCGCCACGCTAAATAACTCGTTTTAAAAGATCTAAGCGACGCCGATCTCTTAATATCTAATGGAATAGGTTCCAAAGAGAAAACCTCTAACAGAAAACGAAGTATTTAGAGACCTACACAAGTTTATAGGGGGAAGTAAACGTAAATTTGAAGAATAAGACCTACTGAACAATAACTTATTAAATAAATAGGGAGGTTGCTTTGTCCTGAGAAGCTTAAAAATAAATAGACAAACGCGAAGTTCATAAAAATCAACTAAATTACAACCCAAAATCAAATTCAAAAAGGGCGAAATGTGATCATATTTCCTAATACTAAAAACGAAACGAGTACAAGCATTGAAACATCTTTGGAGAACATTCATACTCTCCTGAAGCATACCAAACAAAACAACATCCCCAAATAGAAAATGTGGAAGAAGGTGCGAGAGGAACATACGCCTTTTAAAATTACTATCAGAAAAACCAACAACTTTATACAAACAACTAAGCATTCCAAAAACCGTTTTGCTAACCTTAATCAAATGATCACCCCAAGTTAGAGTTTTATTGAAAATTAACCCTAAATTTCTAACTGTATTAGAGAATGGAATTAAAGAATCACCGAGAAAAATTCCAGGGAAAGAGGAAGTACCTATAGATTTTTTATAAATTATAATAGACTGAGATTTGTTAGCATTAAGAGCGAGCCGGTTAGATAGTGACCAATTATAAATTCTTACCAAATCTTCATTAATAAGAGAAATATTAGAGTTAATGGAACCATTATCTAAGCGACTACTCCTATAAATTTGTACATCATCAGCAAAAATATGAAAAGAAGAATGGCGAATCGAATATGCAACGTCATTAATGTACATTGAGAATAGTAAAGGACCAAGAACCGACCCCTGAGGAACGCCAGAAGAGACAGGTAAGAAGTCAGAAAACAAATTGTCAAAAAAGACTGCCTGAAAGCGACCCGAAATATAGTCTAAAATTAATTTAGCAGCAGAGAGAGAAAAATTAAAGTTCGAAATAAGCTTATTAAACAAAATCTGGTGATTAATTGAATCGAACGCTTTCGAAAAATCCAACAAAGTAAGGCAAGTCATTTCTTTTTTACTCATACTACGACGAATATCATCACAAACATTCAGTAAAGCAGTGGTAGTACCGTGAAATCTTCTAAAACCCGATTGAAAAATACTAAGCAAATTAAAGCTATCAATATGAGATTGAATTTGGTTTTTTACTAAGAATTCAAACGCCTTGGACAGAGAACTTGAAATACTAATAGGTCGGAAATGGGAAAGCTCAGAAGGATTGCTAATTTTAGGAACAGGAATAATTTTACTCAACTTCAACTGAGCGGGATAAAACGAGGTCGTTAAAATAAAATTAAAAATATGTAACAAGTATCTTGATACATTAGGAAAAATACGCTTAACAAATTTTAAACTAACCATATCTAGACCAGTGGATTGCGATTTAACTTCCCAAATTGCAGAATGCAAATCATCAATTGATATATTTGCAAATGAAAAAGAATTTAGGGATTCTACGGATACTAAATCAATATTGGAAATATCATGGGTGGAACTAGAATTACTTAGGTAACGGTTAAAATCATTAGCTTTGAAACTTACCGAAGCACCTTCTTTGCAACTACCAAGGCCCAAATTGCGAACGTTACGCCAAAATATCTTAGAGGGAAGAGAAGGATCTAGCTTATCCTTGAAAACATTTTGCTTAGCGATACGAATTAAACTTACCACTCTATTTCGAGATTGCTTATAAGCTAGATAAGACCAAGAATTAGGGAAAAACGATATTTGGAAAAACGAACAGAAATAGCATACGAAATCTCTTGCGTCATCCAAGTGGGGGATCTAGGTCTAAAATAAACAGTAGTGAGAGGAACGCAATTATTAAATACATTATTAATTATGTTAAAGGAGAGAGGAGTTAAAATAGTCAATTTGATCGGTAGAAGTACTAAGAGAAAAATATCGTCCCAACGAATAGAGCCACAAATTGATGAAAGGTGAGATTCATCAATTTTCGAAAAATCCCTAAAGCTGAAACTTTTAGGTTTAGGACGAGAGTAATAATTAACAGAAAAAACAAGGAGATCGTGATGAGAACCAATACCAAGAGACAATTGATTGAAAAAACATATGGAATTATCAGCAGAAGTGACAACATGATCAATGAGAGAATAAGAACCACCACTTGCGGTTGCATAAGAGTATGTGGGCGCTTCAGTGTTATAAACTGAAAGATTAATGCTATTTAAGATATTTAAATAGCTACGAGAAAATAAAGTCTCTTGAGAAATATCAAAGTTAAAATCACCCGAAATGAAAATACCTCATCATACCGACAGGAAAAATAACTAAAAAGACACTCAATGTCTAAAAGTGATTTTTTAAATAGAGCATACGACCTCTTGTTCGTTTTAGGAGGATTATAGACTACACCGAAAAGGAATTTCCGCTTATTGACGAAGACATTTAGAAAAAGAAACTCAAAGTCAGAAACGAGCCTTTGAGAAATTGAGAGGGATACCGATACAACATTACATTTAATATGTTCGTTAACAAATAGGCATACTCCGCCATAATTAACTGGTGGATTAGCTCTATCACGCCTGAACAAATTATAACCACTAATGGCCAACGCGGAATCGGGAATATCGGACGATAGAAATGTCTCCGATAAGCAAATGACATCAATTGGGACCCCATTAAAAGTATGACGAAGTTCGTCAATATTTAAAATAATACTCTGGACGTTTAAACTAACCACATTAAGTAAATTGGACCTAGTCCGAAGCATGGATTTAAGTAAAAAGGAGGGCAAATACTTTCGGTGGACATCGCGAATCGTGGCGCACTTTAACAACAATACTTACATGAACAATTTTTAAATGAATAATTAAGTCCGCCTTCAAAAACCAGGTTAACTTCAAATATCAAATCTGAAACAAAACAAATAAAGCCAAATAATACCAGCAATATAAACGATAATAGAGGAACGATACTTATCTAATCATAAACTCTTCAAACTATAGTCGGGCCCCAAAACCCCCAAAATATATATACAAAAAAATGTAAAGGAAAAAAAATTTAATTTGCTGGCAGTCGCAAAAAACAAACACGCGCATCAGCTAGGCCTGCTAACGAAAAACACAAAGCATCATACCTTCGAACCATGGATATTTGCTTTTGGCGTCGACGGCCCTGGTTTACCTGGCTTGACCCATGCTGGTTTGCGCTTTGGATTGACATAATGGAACCACTTTTCATCCTCAGTGATGATCCGATGCAAAAACCCCTTCCTTTATTGTCGTTCAAACAACAATTCGCACGTGGTTTTCCGACGTTCCATGTCCCGTTCTTTCAACTTGTGTGACACCCAATTTCCCTTCAAATTTTGTTGGTCCGTCTTCACGTTGTTTGTTTCTTACGACAAAATCACCAACTTTGAATCGTTGAAACCACTCTTTGCATGTTGTAATCGATGGAGCATGTTCACCGTAAACTTCCACAAGCAAACGATTTGTTTCCGCTGCACTTTTCTTCAATAAAAAATAATGAAGTAAGACTCCCGCAAATGCTGTTTTTTGTCATAAAATTCGATATTTTAAATTACATGAAAATAATTGTTGTTTACGCTTTGAACAAATGTCACTAGTAATTATTCAAGCTTGACATCTAACCTCCAAAAAACATGTATTGCCCGATTGAACAATATGCAAGCAGTGATACTAGCGAAACCTCTATAAAAGGATCGGAAATACATTTGTACACCTAAGAAAAAAATTTAATTTGTTATACAAATTTTTAATCTTATCGCCAAAAAGATCCGCGCTGGAGCCATAGTAGTTTCGATAGTTTTTCAAAAGATGAGAGTTGATAGTTTTTCAAAAAATACCGCCTCTTGTTTTAAATATTTCCCAGCGTTTCCCTGCCATATCTTTTCTTACCTTGCCCTTTATATTTTTAATAGCAACTTTTAGTAGTTGTGTGTTTTTTTTTCTCCGATGCGTCCTGAATTGTTGTGTGATATTCGAATCGCATCCCAAGTTTCCAATTTGTTTTATTCAAAATTGAATCTGACATTTTCCACTCTACGATGTTTTTATTTTGCTCCACCAATTCCACTAAAAGCAGTCTGTCCTTTTCATTTATATTTTTGGACCTGCAATTGATTGATTGATTGATTTTGAATGTACGACCAAGTTCTTAGGCTTGAGTTCCCGGATGACGCCGGGTCCACCGTACACCCTTTTTTACACATAACAAAACCGAAGGATTGGATAGGTTAGTTAAGTGGGACAGAATCGGCCCGGTTACAGACACCTAGGTATAGCCGATAGTTAGTAACACAAAGACAACACAATTCTAATCTACTAGATGCAGGATAAAGGCTTAATAGGTTAATGGATAACGATGGTATTGGTCTTCAACAATTGCTTCTTTAAAACGGCAACCTAAGAAAAAATATTATTATTTCACATGCATCTGGAATTTTCCTGAAATTTAATTCTATTAATACTTTTCGGCTTCCTAACCAAAATTGGTTGACTCGACCCGTTACAGACACCTATGTAAAGTCGTTAGTAATAAAATTTATATTTTTGGACCTGCAATAACAATAAATTAAATTTTTAAATAATAAACTAATAACAGTTACACGTGCCACGTAAATTAAACCACCTTTAAAATTAACAAAAGTAGCCTTGGCTAAAATAGTGGATTTCCGAAAATCACAGAATTATCCGACGTCTTATCCACGTTTAAAAATTCGGGACTTAATTTCTAAAGCGAAAAATTGAACCTAACCGATTTGTGATAAAAGCTGTGTTGTTTAATGAAAATTCATTATTCTTGCTTGAATTTCAGAAAACCAACAAGGTCAACCCTTGTTAAAAAATTTAATGTTCATTGCAACAATTGAAAAAGCTCTACGAAAGCTACCACTTCCGTACCCAGATGTCCACCACGTTTCGCATGGATCTCTCAATTTATGGAAAAAGCTTTAGTATGAAGTTTTATTCCGTATAGCCAATCCGCCTGATCTGTAAAGATACCGAATTATGATGAAATAAAGTTTGTTTTGATCAAAACTCGTCGTTTCCTGTAAAATTTAAAATATGATCTGGACTAATTTTGATTGAAATTTAATTTACTATATTTTTATCGTTTTTTCATAAACGGAAAATCTCCTTGGAAGCTGCCCCTTCTGGTGGACTATTCTCGACCAAAAACAAACTGGGATCTCCCAATTTATGAGAAAAACTTAAGTATAAAGTGTCATTCCGATTAATTAATTCGTAGGGCTATACAGAAACCAATTTTTTACTGAAAAACAGAATTTTGACGTCATTTCTGCTTAAATTTTGGAAGACTGACTGATCTGGACCGGTATAGTTGCAAAATCAATTAAAAAATTTTCATAACCGTTTTTCTCGTAAATGATATACTTATAAAAATTCATGCAAAAACCCGATTTGGGCCAAAATACACTGGGATCTCCCAATTTGTGGAAAAAACCTTAGGGAAGTTTCATTACTATCAATTAGTCCATCTGGGCTGTAAATGTAATTTTTTTATAATTTCACGTACCTCCTTTTTTCTGATTCAATTGAAGTCTGTGAAGTTAGCCCGAAAAATATCTCGACTAAATGCGATGGCAACACTAAAATCCTAATATCATGACAGTTTTCAATGTCATCCCGAAAAATCCCGACACTCACTATTCTTTTATATATCATCCCGGAAAAAATTTCACTATCGTGACATTTTTTGTGTAGTAAATGAATCCACGATTACACAAAGAAGATAAATAGCAACAAATAAAGAAAAACCTATATTACCGGTTTGTAAACAATTAAGAAACACTTGTAATGCGCTTTTCGGAGATAATGAAACCACCTTTGAAATAGTAAAGTAAGAAAAAATTTCTATTAGCCGTTTGTCTACATGCCGTACTCGTTAATTAATATTTAGGTCGAATTCGGAGCATCATGTCTGGCAAACGGCTAATATAATTTTTTTCTTACTTTGCTATTTTAAAGGTTGTTTCATTATCTACGAAAAGTATAGAGCTGTGCTCGCTAGTGCATATCTAGGTGACTTCAGGACACTATATCTGACAAACGGATAATAGAATTTTTTTCTTACTTTGCTATCTCAAAGGTGGTTTCAGTATCTACGAAATGCGCGTAAAGCCGTGCTCGTTAATTGAAAGTTAGCACGACTTCAGGGCACTATATGACAAACATCTAATAGAGTTTAGTGCAAATTCATAAATTTCTGTTTTTAATTCATGTTTATGTTGACAATAAAAATAAATAATAAAGTTTTAGTTTTGTATAAATAATTTTGTTCCAATTTGCTATCGTGAAAATATAGGATATTATTTTTTTTAGATAGTTTAATTTCAAGATATAGTTTCATTTATACATATTAGGGTTGCCATATTAAACTACAATATAATCATTTTTCGGGATTTCTTTTCGGGCAAAATTCACAGAGGTGTGCAATTGTATCCATGCTCACGATGTTGTTCTGGTTTATTAATTCCACAAATTGTTGAAATTAATTTGATCCAATTTATTGTTTGTAAATAATTAATCTTGATTAGAATTGTTAATATCCTCATCGCCAGTATGTTATATTTGATGTGAAGATGCTCTCGAATAATACTTAAATTTAATTTTAAATGTTATTCGAGAGCATCTTCACAGTCCAGAGAGAATTTATTTAATAGAAATCTGTCATATAAAAAGAATGTGTCCAATACTAGTAAATCTAAGTAGTTCACACTCGGCGTGTTCAGTCTGACCAAAATGATAAAAATTATCATGATATTTTTTGGGACCCTAACTTCACTCCGTATAATTTTTTGTCAAAACCGAGTGAACAACCAATTTGAAATAAAATTGTAAATTAGTTTTTTACGTCAAAATGCACTTGTCAAAATCTTTCCTGATACTCGTAAATATGGACATAGTTTTCTAGTGTTTCTTGCTGTTCATTTAAATATTAGTTTACGTTGAATTGATAACAATTTAAAGTGTAACGATCACATAAATGTTAGCAAAATCAAAATAAAATTGTTTAAACAAAATATGTATATATACAAGAACTTTGACGGTTAGAATCAAATAATTTCTTGTTTTTTTTGTGATAAATGAGAGCGTTTTATGGCAAAACGTAATAAAAAATATCATGATATTTTTTATCAGTTTTGACCGACTGAACACTAGGACTGTGTGAAATATAGTTTAGGTTCGCATGCCACAGATCTATATTGTAATTATAATAGTTAACGCTAACAAAGGTAGATTGTTAAATTTTAACATATTTCGTGTCATAGTGCGCAGTTTTGACGCCTTGTTTAAATAAATTATCTACCGGATCGCAAAAAATGTATTTAAGCGGTAGCTCACTACTCTATTTTTACGATGGTCCGAATCAAAATAAACCCATCAATAATTATAACACCAACAATGAATTCAATTTCTCATTACTGTGTACAGGTTGCCTTTTACGGAATAATCAAAAATTAAATCCATTAATTTAGATTACATTAAGATTTAATTAAAAAAGAAATAAACAAGATGAAAACAACTTGATCATCATTCAACTAAAGACGTACGGACAGAGAAACATATAAAAATCAATTAAGAAATTAATAAAAATAAAATCAATTCATGATGGATCTTAATAAATAAAATTTTAATTCGTGATATCATCTTTAAATTGTCTGCGCATAAAATGCGCCTTTTTATGTAGCTACTACATTAACAAACTACAATGATCGGGCCTGATCTTATCTATAATGAAACAAAATAAGTTTTAAAAATTCTTCAACAATGTTAAAAGGATATTTAACATTAAAAGGATATATAAATTCGACAGTGTATTAGTTGTGTTGATGATACAGATTCTTTAAATCATTAGTGTTTTGTATGTTGTTACATAATTATATTCAATTTCATTTAAAGCTGTCAATTATCACAAATATATATTTATATTTAGTTTGACATTTAACATATGCTCCGTATATTTTAACAATGGAATTTAGGCAAGGTATATTTGGGGTTAAAATCGTTATACTCGCGCGCGTAATGGGAATCGGGTTTCATTCTTAAATCAATTATAAATATTAATGTTTATTTGGAAATCACTTGAAACTCGATTTTGAGTTTATTGGGTTTCTAGTGCAGTTTTTTTTTATTTTTTTATTTATTTAAAGAAACCTATTCTGTGATTTACATGTATGATTTCAGATAATTTAATTTAAAACAAAAATATTAAAAATTCAAATAAAAAACTTTAAAACAGAAAAATATAAATCAAATTTTGATTTAACGATTAAAAATTTAAAAAATAGTTCTTAAGAATATTTTTGAACTTGTCCTTTGATAAATTAAACTTAACAACGATGTTGGATGGTGTAGACAACCTATTAATGGAGTTATTTTCTCCATAGTTTGTCAAATGGTGTTCTAGTGCTAAAAATTCATGGTTTCAAAATGTTCTGCAATGCACATGATTTGATATGTTTTCCAAAATGTATGCTGAATCAATGTGACCAAGCAAAACGTTACCAATGAAAGCCGCACCTAAGAGAAGTCGTCTATTTTCAAGTGTGTATATTTTGTAATCCGTGCATCTTGTTGAGTACGGAGGTAACCGAGCCAGATTTTCATGGAATGGTAAATTGTGGTCGTAATCCCGGTCACTTTTCTTTAACATGAAAATCAGAAACTTCTTTTGAATGCTTTCAATTCTTTTAATGTGTACAGCATAGTATGGATTCCAGATCGTTACAGCGAATTCCAGTTGAGATAAACGTAAGCGAAATAGAGTGAACTTAACTTAACTTATAAAAAGATAAATAAATTAAAACTAAAATTAAACTTCATCAGACTAAAACTCTAAATATAAAAGCGATATTAGGGTGCTCAAAAAGCCAAACTTTAAGTACCTGTAGAAATGATTTCGAATTTATTTGTTGTCGAATGCTAAATGGAAGTTGGTTAAATAAGAAAGGGGCAGTTACCAGGAAATATTTTCTAAAATGTTCACTAAAAAATTGTGGAACAACAAATAAGAAACGATCATTGTTCCTAATATTGTATCGCACATTAGTTCTCAATAATCGATGCCCACTTCGCAAATAAAATAAACGTAAAACTTTATAAACATATAGATGTTGTAATGGTAAAACTCTAAAACTCAAAAATAATGGCCAAGCAGAAACCCGTGAAGACTTAAAACACATAATACGAATAGAATATTACTGAACAATTATGAGAATTTTTAAAGTTGAATGATACCAACCACACCAACGTGATAAGGCATATTCAAGCCTAGAGTTAATGCAAGCATATAGTAGAATTTTAACAATACCGATTTAGGTGCTACTGGTCTTAATAGATATAAAGTTCGTAACACATTGCTAAGATACTGTTAAAGTTAGCCGAAAGTTTCCAGCCGAAAATGAAACAAAAAATCGATAATGCAGATAGTGCCTAGACTACTTCAGTAGTAAGTTTTATGTTGGGAGTTCGGGAAAATTGAGGGGAGGAAAATGCAATATTTCCACTGCATCACATTCACTACACTGCCTGATTTATTTGGAGTTACCCAGAAAGCACCGCGTGGAGGTATGAATCTCGGAAATCGCCTTTCTTCACAGACGAATCTGCTTTTTTTTATTTTTTTTGTTTTTTATTTTTTATTTTTTTTTATTATTTGTTTGGTATTAATTTTTTTATTTCATTTTTTCATATTCGATTTTATATTTTATTATTCTGCGCAAAGTGGACAGTAAACAGAATTTGATACATTTAAGTGATTTGCATTAACGCCAACTTCAACAAGGCTTACATTCTTACCACACATTAATCACAAGTCTTGCATGCAAATGCTATTTTGTAAAAGGTCCTTTGGTATTTGTTCTCTCTTGTTAATGACATGTTTTGTAAAAATGCTTCTGCATGCAACATTATATATATCCCACAATCGTTATTGCCAACTTGTTTATAACATGGAGGAAAATAAATTGGCTTTAGTTTTTCCTCTGGAAAGTAATTGGTTTTTTCCATTTTATTGTAGTATTCAACGAAATTTGAAAATCTCTTGAAACATCTTTCATAATATAATTTTGCACTTTGTTTTAGTTCGTTGTCAAGAGCGATCGAGTCATATACAGTATATTGGCAGTAAATTTTTGAAATTGTATATTTCACTCCCCTCAATTTTCCCGAACTCTCAACATGAAACTCGACCTGGAAAATTTTCCAGCGATAACCATCGACAAACCGATTCAAATAAGACCTTTTCCAGACATAGCACTTTAAACGTTAAGTTTCTTCAAATTTTTGAAATTTGCACGTGTATTTCACTCCCCTTAATTTTCTCGAACTCCCAACGTGGAACTCGACCTGGAAAATCTTCCAATAACCATCGACAAACCGATTCAAATAAGACCTTTTCCAGACATAGCACTTTAAACGTTAAGTTTCTACAAATTTTTGAAATTTGCACGCGTATTTCACTCCCGTTAATTTTCCCGAACTCCCAACATGAAACTCGACCTGGAAAAGTTTCCATTGACAAACCGATTCAAATAAGACCTTTTCCAGACATAACACTTTAAACTTAAAGTTTTTATACATGTTTGAAGTTTGACCATATACTTTATATACATACATTATATACATATACATACATAAGAAACTTATAAATTAATATCAGTATGTTAGTTTTAATTGCAGTTTGTTACGAACGTATACATATTTTCGGCTGATTTTGTTGGTTAGTTACTTTCGGCTGGGATTTAAATTCAATACATAAGTTTTTTTAATTTTCGGCTGAAGTAGTTGAGACACTATCTGCATTATCGATTTTTTCACTTTCGGCTAACTTTAACAGGCTATTACTAAGAGACTTTTTTATTTTATCGATATGTTGCTTCCAACTCAGATTACAATCAACAATAGCTCCAAGGTACCTGAAGCTCTCAACAGTTTCAATGGAAATGCACGAGCTGGAGCAATTAACAGCATTACAAAAACTGGAATGATACGTTAACGGTGAATGTAAACTACTGCTACCCAAACTAAAATGCTTAATCTTAGTTTTATCACTTAAAATTAGGAAATGGTGGTCAAACCATTTCCTTAAAACTAAAAGATCGGCTGCAATTTTATGGCAAACATCAGTTTGTGAGGACCCACGATAGCATAAGCAATAAAAGAGGCCCCGAGGCGGAAGACCAATGTTTAAGACATAAGGGCTGCCCATAGTTCCATTTACCTTAACAACATGATTACGATTTACAAGATACGATTTAAACCAATTATTAATGTTTCCTCTAAAACCAATTTTATAAAGCTTATGATCAACCACGACAAAGGCTTTTTTTATGTCAACAAAAAGCCCAGCGCAAAAGTCAGAATTATTTAGCGATGCTTGCACGCCATTTAAAAATTCAATTAAAGCAGACTCCGTGTAAAACTTATTACGAAAATCGTGCTGACAACAACTTATAACACTATGCCACTCTAGGAAAACAACCATTCTAAATTTAATATTTTTTTCCATTTTTTTAACAAAACTGGCTGTAGAGCAACAGGTCGGTAATTATTTAAGTCGCATCTGGGAATAGATTTTCCATTGACAGTCACAATTCGATGGAGAAATGATTTTCTTTTGCATCTGACGAACAACATTTCGCTAGTGGTTTTATATTTTCCTGTTGTCTTTAATTCAGTTTAAGCGAAACCCATTTTCCCAGCTTTTGGATCTTTCTCATGGCTTTTAAACGAATCGATACGGCTGCTCGTGACACATTCAATTGATCCGCGAGTTTGTTTTGCATTTGGGCGTCACCCTCATCCAACAATGCTTGCAATTCATTGTCTTCAAACTTTTTTGGTGGTCTTCCACGTTCTTCGTTTCTCACGGCAAAATTATTAAACCACTCATAGCATTGTGAGTTACCAAGAGCATGCTCACCGTAAGCTTTGACAAGCATTCGATGTGGTTCTCCAGCAGTTTTCTTCAAACGATAACAAAAAATCAATGAAGTCCGCAAATCGTAATATGTAGGCACAAAACTCGACAATTTTAACGCGTAAAAACATGCGTTATTGTATGAAACTTATATGGTTATGAATTGGATGTTGTTGACAGATTTCGAAAGAAACCAATGGCGCCGATGACATGGTTTGTCAAAAGGTACATTAACAGGTGGCACCATTTACTGGTAAATTCCGGTTTTATATTGACACACCTGGTATAATCTGTAGTGGATGTTGTTGGATGATGATCGGGAAACAGTGCTCTAAGCCTGAACCGACCAAATTAGCCCGCCTCAACGAAACCTGTACTATAATTTGTTACACATTTGTTACAATTTAATACAAGAAATCCCGATTTTGGCTATGATATCGGAATGATTCTTGGACCAGAATTTTTTACAAATTAATTACATTGAATGAGTAAGTTCAAGACCACTTCTATAACTTGCCTAAGGGTAAATTAGACCTCAAAACGATTATATATTTCAAAAACGTCAATTTAACCAACTTTAATAAACAAATTACACCACACTGCCACCCGATTTTAGGGAAAATGTTGCAAGAAGTCTTGTCGATAGTAGGTCAGCCTTATCCAGGTGTGTAATAAATTATGTTTGTATCAGGATACGCGGATTTGACTCCAAACGGTGGAGGCTTCAAATAGGTAATTTAAAGGTCGATTTGACCACTTTTAATAATTTATTACACCAGACCGCCACCAGTTATTGAATCAAATGTTACTCCTTGGACATTGTGGTGGGCAGGTCAACCTTATTCAGTTGTGTTATTTTTGTGTCAGGATACGCGGAATTGACTCGCAACGGGCCAAGGGTCAATTTCACCACCTTTAATAATTTATTGCACAACTGGATAAGGTTGACTGGATAAGGTTGAAATGTCAAAAGAGAAACATTTAACTCAATATCTGGTGGCGGTCTGGTGTAATAAATTATTAAAATTGGGAAAATTGACTCTTAAATTACCTATTTGAAACCTCTACCGTTGGGAGCCAATTCCGCATATCCTGACACAAAAATAATTTATTACACAACTGGATAAGGTTGACGTCGCCACCGCAATGTCAACGGAGTAACATTTGACTCAATAACTGATGGCGGTCTGGTGTAATAAATTATTGAAGGTGGTAAAATCGACCTTTAAATTAAAAATTTCAAACCTCTACCGTTGGGAGTCAATTCCGCGTATCCTGACACAAAAATAATTTATTACACACCTGTATAAGGTTAACCTACCCTTTACAACGACCACAGAGCAACATTAGACCCCATATCTGGTGGCGGTCTGGTGTATTAAATTATTAAAGGTGTTAAAATCGACCTTTAAATTACCTATTTGAAGCCTTCACCGTTTGGAGTTAATTCCGCGTTTCCTGACACAAAAATAATTTATTACACACCTGGGTAAGGCTGACCTACTCTCGACAAGACTTCTTGCAACATTTTTCCTAAAACCGGGTGGCAGTCTGGTGTAATTTTTTTTATTAAAGTTGGTTAAATTGACGTTTTTGAAATATATAATCGTTTTGGGGTGACATTCACCTTTAGGCAAGTTATAGGAGCGGGATTAAACTTACTCATTCAATGTAATTAATTTGCAAAAAATTCTGGTCCAAGAATCATTCCGATCAAAAGTTACAATTTTGGCGGTGCAGGTTTAATTGTAAGCTAAACCGACCACTCGTTCCTCGAAAACGGTAACTGTAATAAAATCGGGATTTGTTGTAATAAATGTGTAACAAATTATAGTACAGGTTTCATTGATGGGAGCTAATTTGGTCGGTGCAGGTTTAGAGCACTTCCGGAAACTCTATTTCATAAAAGATAAATCCAGCGCGAATAAATTCGGTTCAAATATGCAGAAATAGTACTTGAATTGATTCGGGAGTGACTACATAGTTTTTAGGCAGCAGCGATTTTTAATCAACTTCATTTAAAATTAAATTTCAATGAATTCAGTTTCAATTAAAACGGATAAGTTTTGAAAATTTTCCAACAAGTAAAAAATGACAAACGATTTCAAAATTCTACACAGAACATCTGTCAGCCTTATTATGGTTTATACCTTATATATTCACCAAATTACTATTTTTTCTAAAGAAGTTCTAAATAGAAATTCAAGTGTTGGTAAATAAGTTATGTTTTATATGGGGGATTTTTTTCGAACATTAGCGCTCTTAAAGTCATAAAGGATTACAAGCTTAAAACTCAAGTGGATAATTTCATTTCCGTATACAAAATCAAAATTATTACAAAACCATTAATTTATTAATACTTCCTTAATTTTAACATTTGTACATATTTTTTGGCTTTCTCATTTAAGACTGTAAATATACATAAAACCCATTCAAACAAAGTATAGATTTCACCTGACTCGATTTTATATTTTATTTAAATTTAACGTAAATTAACCATTATATCGTTAGTGTATTATTAGACTAGATAATTTTATTTTGTGTGTCTTAATTATGTCGAATTGAAAAAAAAAATAAAAATCCGGTAAACTGTTTACATAATAAAAGCTAATTATAATACACAATTATCGTATGTGTAAGCATGTATGTACTTATAACACACTTCTAATTATAATTAAAATTAATTTCACTTATTTCACTTAACGATTTTTTTTGTTGTAAAATAATTGATCAAATCATCTTGTAGACAACAATAAAACCTGATCATTAGTCTAAATCAATGGTTGGTGTTTTTTTTGGTATTCTATTTGTCTAATTTAATCCGACACTCAACATAATAAGCCGATTATCTAGTTTGGTTATTTATCTTAAGTGAAAAGTTAATTTCTGAAAAAAAAATCTATAAGTATATGTATAATACGGGTAGTATGCTTAGTTATGATTTGTTTCATCTTTTTTTTATTATTTAATAATTGCTTAATGGAGAGAGCATGTTTAACGCACTTTTAAAATGAAATAAACGCCCACTTGAGTAATTTTAAATGGGTTTAAATTAAATTGAAATGATTTTTTCTTGTTTTGTTTTATCGGACAAAACGATCTTTATATTTTGTTGCAATTTGGACTTTACGTCGGGCTGTACGTACACATATAGATACAGTCTGTTTTAGTTGAATAACCCATACCAGAGGCCCTAACGACAGCATTCTGTTAAAGTAGTATGTTTTTCTGGCAGCCTCTTTTAATTTTATGAAGATAACCCTCCCCAAAAATTATTTAATCGGAGGCTACATAGATTACCGCCTTTACTAAATTTGTGAAAAATAGTGACAAGTTTTGTTAAATATCTGTAACGTACGATGATCTATGTAACAGTTGCTATGTACAGTTTGCGCGTCTCAAATTGTTTTATATTTTGGAATAATTCTTCATTTGGAGAATTGTCCATTTATAATTCGTGGGAACAGCTTCCTAATCTATCCTAAAAATAGAATTAAGATTATTTAGGAAAAACTTCACATGTTTGAGCAATCGTCGGAAGTTAATCTTTATAGGTGTGCGTGAGTATGATATAGTTTTTCGGATAAAACGATAAATCCAATAATTTCACAATTTATACAAAATTATAATAGCCAAGCGGAAAATTTAATCGAATTTTAGAAAATTTTTGTTAAATCCATCAATAGAAGATATAGCGACATCTTTACACGATGCTGTTATTCAAACTATACCTTTACCACTTCAAATTGGGACTAAACAATTTCAAAATGGGAATAAAAAATAAATAATTTATTCCAGTTAACTTAAAATATATTTATTAAAAATTTATTAATTAAATTAAAATGTCATATCATTCATATTTATCGCGTCCGGTATACATTTTTGAATATGAGCGACGTACCGGTTACAATTAGGAACAGTAATCTTCGTAGTTATGTTTTCGCGAATTGTATGGAACTCTGTTTGTGTTAAATTTGATCTACCTTCATCAACTAGGATTCGCGGTAATTGGATAGTTAAATCGCCTTTGACTCCAGATTTTAAGTTTGACCAATTACATTTAACAATGGACTATATGGTGCGAGTCTTAGTAGGTAATTATTAAGAAATTCTCCTAGGAATACTTAAATCCTTGCCGTTTAGGGCTCGAGGCCTGAGGTTTTTGTTTACGAGCAGAGGTTTAAGTATTCGGTCGCCGGAAGCATCCCTGCATAGTAAAACTACGTCCGGGTTGGCAATCGGATTCAGAAGGGCCCGGTTCCGTCTGTGTTGAATACCTGGTCTATTGACTAACCACCTTCTTCTATAATGTTTGCCAGTTTTGGCAGGTCGCCTTTTGCTGTTGCTACGTCAGCAGACGCAATTTCTCCTTTCAGATTCAAATTATGGAAACCATGTCGTCCTAAGAATTTCGAAAACCACCCCCTGGCTAAAAATCCATTTTTTGTCGTTGTACAGATGAAGATGTGGCGGGTTCTAGACGTAAAAATTCATTGTAAATGCGAACGACCTTTATATAATCGTAACGTATTCGCCATTATACCTAGGGGTTTGATAAATACAACACCAAATTCACAAAATTCTTTTCACTCCCCGATTGAAATTCACTGCAGAGATTGAATCCGAAAACCAGATTCCATATCTTGATGTTATGTTAATTAGAAATTTGAATGGTACAATTTCAACAGATTGGTATAAGAAAAATGTTGCATCAAACCGAATCCTGAATTTCTAAAGTCATCATCCTTCATTCAACTCAAAAATCAAACACAGTAATGAATTTTGTTGTAGAGTGTTTAATTTAAGCTCCAGCTGTTTTCATTCTAAAAACCGAAGATTGATCAATAAATTTATCGCTAAGTATGTCCAAATACTTAACAACTCTAAATGCGATACAAAGCGTTAACGTATTCCAAAGGTTTATCTGAAAGGGTAGAGAGTGTCATTAGCACCTATTGTCCAGATAACAAGTTGGCTTACAAAACCGCAAATGATCTACGCAGTGTCTTTACCAAGCTCAAAGAGAAAATTCCGTGTGAAAAACAAACAAATGTAGTATACACCGAATCCCATGCCTAGGCGCCTTGAATGATGGTTCAACTTGTCCACTATTCTATGTTGGACAAACAAAACAGTATCTGAAAAAAGGTGAAAAAATCATAAACGAGATTTGGAAAAGGCATCACCAAAAACAGCTCTAGCTGCCATTGTATCAAAGAGAAACATCAACCTGATTTCGTTTCTGCAGAAGTTTTGGCCAAATTTAATATTTTTGGTCGTAGGTTAACAATGGAGGCCTTACACATCATAAGTGAAAATTCAATGAACATCAAACAAGACACATGCGGTAATTCATAACTTCAACCGCACAAACAATTAAAAAAACGGCACACACACACGAACGTACAAAATAAACACACACAGAACAAACGACTACGAATGTTTTATTAAATTCATGTTTTGACTCCCGATCAACAACAGATCAGAAGTTATCTACTTTTTTAGTTTGTTAAGTTGTTTTTTATTTATTTGTGGGTTTTCGCAATTTTCTCTTTTAATTTTGCTCCAATTGTAACTGCAAATAAATTTAAATAATTATTTATGTTATCATATGTGTGAGTACTCTCCTTTTTAAAATTAATTAAATTTTTTGTAGAAATATGGTAAACCCCTAAAAATGGCACATTTTTGATTTAAATAATATAAACAAGACCGTAAAGCCCGTTCACAAAACAAACAATTTTTTTCGACGGTCGTAAAACAAAAACCAAATATTTTTGAAAATACATAAGGAAGTCTGTGGCTTAAGAACGAGAAACCTGTGCTGGCTGAATTTTTGGAGAGCATTTATCAAATTCTTCAATATGTCAGATTCTATTATCGGGTAACATACGAACACCTGCTTCAATGACAAAATCAAAACATTCTTCGTCTCTTACGACAGCTGGGGTTACACAAGACGAGGTGAAAACTCCGCTTCCCTGTTGAAAAATTCATAGTTGGCCATTCTCGGATCACCCACTTTATTCATGTTAATGTCTCATCGGAGCGATGCTACTGTTAAAAAAAATCTCACTGCGCCAAATAATTGGTTAAAACTCCGCGGTTCACTTTATCATTTCCATATGTTGAAGGAAACTAACTTTTGATTAAATTCGAATATAAATTACGATCCCGTGACAAATCGACATTTTATTCCATTCAGCATAAGTCATTTGTTGCTTTAACTTTAACTATCACCGTGCTTATGTCTTGGACCAATTTCTGCTTTGGTCACCCGTAATTGAACCGCTTCCACTACAATTAGGGTCCCGATAAAACCAAAACGATCGCCAGCTTGAACAGTTTCGAGAATTTCAGTGCACAAATCAATTTCTATAGAGAACGTAGTATACAGCCACAAGCTAATTCAGCATCAGTTTCTTGAATTTGGCCTTTTTGGAAATCCACAAAAATCGATTTCTCCACATTGAGTGTACTTACACTGTTGGTCTACATCTTTAATTTCTTTTGACAATCAAACAAAAATCGTAAACAAGTTGTTGATGTATAGGATGAGTGCGAACCATTTGCATGCTGTATAAGATAGCGGAAATTTGCCGCAAGTGGCAGCACTATCCCAAAAGGGAATTTATTTTGTTATATAATTACCAGCGGATATTTTTTATTCATTTTGTATCTCTTTTTTCACTAAATAAAACATGCTAGTGGAATACAAAATTAAAAGTGATCCTCAAAATGACAAATCGATTGGTCCCCGAAGTAAAGGAAGGAATATTCCGTCTATCCGCCATCTCTTAAAGAATGACGATGAAATTTGGATAGTAATATTGGTCAGGGATTTTAAAGTAAGTTTTGGACAAAATTCTAGGATCTGTTCATGCTGGACTAAACTTGGCCATTTCATAACCAATCCTTTTGAAAATTTAAAAAAGTTAGAACAGAGTGTTGTAAACAGTAGCAAAGAGTTCCCAAATTAAAAATTATACATCGTTCAAATTCGCAAGTGAGAAGACTATCTGTTTTCTCAAATGCTTAGGCACTGTCTGGAACAAACCGAAGATAGTGAATTGTTTTGTTGTGTACCATATTGTGACGATTATGAATAACATACACACAGAGCACTTCAGAGTCGTCGTTAGCCGAGTGGTTTAGGTTGCAGGATGGTGAGGTGAAGTTCTATGGTTCGAACCTTATCGGGGCAGTGTAATTTTTATGGCAGATATTTATTTGGCATCAAACAACAGATATTAACGCGATGAGTTACAAATGCAGACTGACGATTGTTACACTCAGCAAAATACAGAAATATTCCAGAAGATGGGCGTGACCCATGAAAGTAGAGTATGAAAGTAGAAGATGGAATATAAAAAGGAGAAATGCACGATGAGAGGGAAGATGTGTACAATTAAAACACGATTACAGTCGCCTCGAAAAATACACAAATACATATATGGACAATTTAGCTGCAACAGCGCAATATGGAAAGATCGAGAATCGCATTTCTGGGTATAAAAATGGGCCAAATCGCAGCATAAATAAGGCAGTTGTTATTTAACCAGTGATCAAGTACAGTAAAGTAAGTGATACAGTGAAAAAGTAAACAGTGAAATTAAAATAAGTAGTCAAAGTGTTGAACTGTGTAGTAATTTATTGAGAAATAAATTGTACCCGTGCATAAAAAGAATCAGTGTTATTATTGCAAAATTCGTAACGAATCCTTGTGAAGCCCGAAATTCATAGCAAATTGGTGTCAGAACTGGGATTTTGCGATATACAATGTTGACGAACGTTAGCGCATACACATCTGAACAACTTCGAGAAGAATTCGAGGAGCGAGGATTGCCAACGGTTGGCGGAGCTATACGCGAGGCTTCAAAATGCTGTTAAAGAGGGCCCAGACGGTGGTAGCAGCGGAGATACGAAAGCCGTTGAATCGCGACCATCACCACATGAAGTACAGATCACAGTGTCACGACCATGATCACCGGTAACCCCAATTAAAGAAAGTGATAAGGAAACTGTCAAAACTACAGCGGGCCCAACAACAGCAGCGGAAGTAGAGCTAGATAATAATGTACTGACGTCTACGGCAAAGCCAGGCAATTCAGCAAATACTGGAGCTATTCTCAACGCCTTACTGTTACAAGGCCAACAACAAAACGCAAAATTTGATCAGCTGGCATTACAAGGCCAACAACAAATGAGCGACCCAATAGAAAACTTCAAGCTACAATTTCAAGCCGAAGTAAAACATAACGGATGGGGAGCAGAAGAACAACTTAATTCATTAATCTTGGCGCTACGAGGCAAAGCAGCAGATGTGCTACAGACCGTACCTGTATCAGACTTAAACAATCAGATAATTTTTAAGGAGTTGGAGCTGAGGTACGGACAGTCCCATGTCCAAGAGTTGTGCAAAATACAGCTTCATATCCGCCGGCAACAACGAGGTGAACGTCTACATGATATGGAACGAGAAATAACGAAGTTAGCTGCCAGATGTATTTTAAATTGCCGAGTGATGTGCTGAATGAGTTAACAGTAGATGCTTTCATTAACGCTGTAAAAGACGACCAGCTCAAACTGCACTTGCGGACGACATCAAAGGGAAAAGGAATAAACGAAGTATTGGGATCAGCTCTAGAATAGGAGGCTACTAGAGCCAGCCTTACCTCCGATTCCGTTAAACTGTGAAAATTAGATGTCGAGGATATAGCACAAATAGAGGCCATAATAGATGCAAATATGAGAAGAACAAAGCTTCCATAACAGCAGACGCCGCAGATTTCGCTCTTGGTGTTTTAGATGTCAACAACCTGGATACTACATCAGAGACTGTAAACAACCAGCAGTCGGGACCACAAGACAGCTAGACAGTCGAGAGAAACCGCCAGTGAAACTGAGACAGATCGATTTACAGTAGGAGGAGAGTGAGGTAACTGGTTTAATTCGCCTCATGGGCGAGGACCAGGGAAACTAAGTGCCTACAGCTTTGCGGGGCAACAGCTGGTGAGAGGAGGAGAGTGTCTCAAGGTCACCGTCTTAATTGCCCAACTTGGGAAGGACTGTAACAGCTTAGTTATCAACGGCGCGTTAGAGAAACAAACATGTACGTTCACATTGGACACTGGAGCTTGGAGATCCGTGCTACGTCCCGACATGGTGTCACCAGGGCGTATGGAAAAAGTGGTTCGTTATAACCTAAGAACAGCAACCGGAGATGCGGCAGCAGTGAAGGGAGCGTGTTCACTATTAGTCACAGTCGGAGGGATACGATTTAAACACAGATTCATTGTTGCCGGCATAACGGACCAAAGCATTTTAGGTCTAGATTTTATGACCGAGCACGAGATATTACTGGATCTAAAGAACCAAGTGTTGAGATGGCACAATGTGGAGGTACCGTTGCAAGTAGACAATAATAATCACGGCGGGTTACGAGTAATTACAGATGAAAGCATAGAGACCACCGATGTCCGAGAAAGCGATCTATGCTCGAATCAACTGTGATAATGGGGGCAGCAAGGTAGGAGTAGTGGAGCCAACCAATACGGGCAAAGAAGGAGTATTATGTGGAAGAACTCTGGTGAAACTCACGCCAAAGATACCAGTGAGAGTTATGAATGTGAGCCCTGTCCAAATGGCTCAGAAATGGCTGTGCATTAGCCATTTCAGAGCCATTTCGGAGCCATTTTGACTATGCAACGCTGCTGCCACATTTGAGAGATTGATGGAGCACGTTCTACAGGGTCTCAATTGGAGAACATGTTTAGTATACCTTGATGACATCATCGTATTAGGACGAACATTTAACGAGCCCCTGAAGAATCTACAACAAGTCCTACAAACCATCAAAGCAGCTGGATTGAAGCTGATCGTATCCAAATGTAGTTTCTTCAAAAATAAAGTCAATTACCTGGGCCACATTGTATCGAGGCAAGGAGTGCGAACTGATCCAATAAAACTAGCAGCTGTAGAAGTGTGGCGCACTCCTAGAAACATACACGAGCTGAGGAGTTTTTTAGTGATATGTTCCTACTATAGAGGGTTTGTTCCGATCTTTGCGGATGTCGCCAGGAGCCTGCATCGACTTACGGAGACAACTCAGCTATTTAACTGGGCAAAAGAGCATGAAGACGCGTTCGTGCAGCTAAGGAAGAAGTTATGCCGTTCTCCAATTTTGGCGTATCCACGTCCAGGAGATCTTTTCATCTCGGATACCGATGCCAGAAATACGGAATAGGAGCAGTGCTGTCGCAAAACCAGGGAGGTACAGAACGGGTTCTAGCATACTATCCAAACCTGAAAAAAACTATTGCGTAACCCGGAGAGAATTGCTGGCGGTGGTCGATATTGTCAAACATTTCCATAAATACCTGTATGGACAAGAATTTCTTTTACGAACGGACCATGCAGCTCTGAAATGGCTAATGCAGTTTAAGGAGCCAGAGGGATAAGTTGCGAGATGGATCGAAAGACTACAGACCTACAGGTTCAAATCCGAGCACAGGCGAGGATTGTTACATAACAACGCAGATGGAATGTCCAGGATGCCCTGTAGTCTTCAGTGTACGCACTGTTCCAGACAAGAACAAAGAAATCCCATTGCACAAGTTTTGAGGATCAGAGTAGATACCGAAGATCACTGGACTAGCGTGCAATAAGCGGCAGACCAACGACAAGATCATTCCATTACCCCAATTATCAAATGGATAGAGGAAGGTACCAGACCGCAGTGGCAGGAGATCGCGACCTTCAGTGCAACCGTGAAAAGTTATTGGGCCCAGTGGAAGTCGTTTAAGATCGAGAATGGGTTGCTGATAAGACATTGGGAATCGATCGACAGCAAAGACAACAAACCCCAAATCGTACTACCATAAAGCCGGATAGGAGAAATCCTAAGAGATTCATAACAGCAGATCCGGATCACATTTAGGCATCAACAAAACGTTAGACACGATACGGCTCCGGTTCTATTGGGTCAATTGCAGAAAAGATGTGGAGGATTGGTGTAGGAAGTGTAAGGTGTGCGCAGCCAGTAAAGGACCACAAACAAGAACAAGAGGAAAGATGCAGCAATACAATGTCGGGGCAAAGTTCGAGCGGATCGCGATGGATAGTGCTGGCCCATTTCCTCTGTCAAAGGATGGATATGTAAGTTTTAAGTAGCGTCACCTAAGGTGAACTTGTCTTGTCGATGAGTTGTTGTGGAATATTTGGTAAAGTAAAGTTAAAAATGTAAACAAAAAATTATGAAATGAAGTATGTACCAGGCTTAATACCATTAAATTTTGCTCTAAAAGCCTTGACATACTAATGGACAGCTAAAACAAAACTAAAAAACTACCTCCAAATTGACCCGTTATTATTTAAAATAACTTAATCGAAGCCAGGATGTTACTTCTATAATCCGTACACTCGAAATTCGTACTGGGTAAAGCCAATTTGTGCAATAACCGTTAGTTAGACTAACCGCGAAGAACGGGCAATCGTGCAAGGTATGCGATGAGGGCAGGTTTCGGCGTATATCCCTTAGTTTTCTCTATTTAAAATTAAATTGTTAAATTGTACTACAAATAAATTCGTAACTAATTAATCATCGTCTTAAAATTATAAATTATACCCATATTTTTTTATCATTTATAACAATCAAATTATATGCTTGAAATATATACCTGACTGAATTAAAGTACACCTAATATAGATGTGTACATATCGCTTAATTATATAGGCATAACATACACAAAGATGAATTTGTTAAGGTTATTAGTCTTGTCACAATTATCATTATTTATATTAGGCATATTTTGTGTTGACATTTTGCTCTATGATCGCTTCATATCAGAAACAAATCTTTCCCATAAAACATGTTGATTGAATATAAACACTTACAGTAATTAGGGATGAGATTTCATCAACACTAACAACGAAATCATTCGAATAGTTTATTGTGTCCCTCTACACACACTAAAATAAAATTGACAAATTTCTAATTAAATCACATGTTTATACGAACTAATTTGGTAAAAAAGTAAAACGAAAATAATAGTAATAAAAATGATCATTTTCACCTGCCATCCCCTATTTTATTTTCATATACCTACCAACCGTTGGAATATAAATTCACCTTTAAAATTATACATATTGTTTTTAATGACTTCTTTGCATGTTATCACAAAACAACGATACATAAAAAATATACTCACACACTCGCACACTCATACTCGTGCATACACAAATCCTATTACAAAAAACGAAAATTCAATAATTTTCCTTAATTTTCTAATTTATGTAAAAGAAACAAAAAAAAATTAAAATTGCGTTCGTTTTAATTGAAAGTGATTTTAACGATACACAGAAAGTAAAAAAATATGTCGTTTAACTAATTTAGAAATCAAGATTACGTGAAAAAACGGAAAAATTAGCTGGAAATAAAAATACAAAAAATTTACTTACGTGAGTAGGACTTAATATTTTGTTTTTGTTTAGTTTTATTGATTTTTAATTTAATGTTTCTCGGAAATTTAATTAAAAATATGTAAAATAATTTTTATTTGGAATTTGTAAATCTGGATTTTTTGTGACCCCAAGTGATTGTTTTAGCTTTAACTGCAAACAGTTTTTAGCATTTTGTATCATTGGAATGAGGTCACCATTTGTGGTGACCCCGATGCATTATGCCGGTATAATTGTTGTTGGCTATTTATCTGTTTTGTTTTTTTTTTCAGTGCAAGGCCATTTAGCCGACCACGAATCTCTTTCCAGTTCAAATTTAGCGGACGTGGATACTACTTAAGAATGAATTATTATTTTTATCGAATTTTTGACCAATTTTAAATTAAAATTTTATATATTTGATATTGTAATAATACAATTTATAATATACCGCCACTTCCATTAAAGCGTTTTCTCGAGATTTATCCACGCTAGATTAGGATTATAACATGAATTTTGGATTCATTTCTGAGATTAAGCCATGTAGATTGGAACTAGGACATATCTGACTAGGTGCGCAACTAAATTTCCGGGTTTATTTGAAAAATTGAAAATTTCAATAGAAATATAAAAAATTGTTTATTCAAAGTATTGTCCTTCGTTATCTACCCATTTTTGCCATCACTCTGGCAATACATGAATACTTCGACGATAAAACAACACGTCTTTCAAGTGATAATCCGAGGAAGCCAGGTCTGGCGAATAAATTGGGTGGCTATTTTGACTGTTTTTCAAGCAATACATATGGATCAGATTGATGAGTTGTTGCCAGTAGCGTTATCCTTTCCAAAGCGGGTTGGTCGTGCCAATGTTGATACTTTGCCCGGTGAAAGCCACGACTTATTGCGTTTGGGATTCTTAAAAAAGATACACTTCTCGTTCCTTAACAATTCGATGCAGAAAGGTCTTTCTTTCATGTCGTGAAAGCAAAATTTCCCAAGTGGCTTTTCGATTTTCCATCTGGCTCTCAGTCATTTCATGCGACACCCATTCTCCCTCCTTTTGAATTTTTCCCATATCATGTAAACGTTTGTAAATACCTTGGCCAGTCGTGTTTAACGCCTTCGCAAGTTGGTCTTGAGTTTACCTATACCATCTTCATCCAATAACGCTTGCAGCTCGGTGTCTTCAAATGTTTTTAATCTTCCGGGGCGCTTCTTGTCCTTAATGTCGAAATCACCACTTCTGAAGCGTTTAAACTAATCTCTAGGCCTCCTCAAGCAAATGATGTGCTTCAGCTGCAGTTTTTTTATAAGTTGAAGCAGAAAAGCAAAGCTTTCTGCGAATGCTGTTTGTTTGGCAGAAACCTCGACCTTTTTGTTCTTAGAAAAATTATAACGTAAATATTTTTACGTTGCGATATGTGCTGGTATTACAAGTGGTTATCGTTAAAAACTGTCCACGCTATGAACAAAACACCACATCTGACATATATGATAACTAGATGTGTCGCTAGCACCTTTCTTCCTTACCTTATACTTATTACTGTAAAAATGGATTTTATGAGCTCTACTGGGATGTTGGTATACACTTTGGAGAAGTTCTGCAATTTTGTCATGATGGACGGAGCTAGGCCATCATAACATATGAACGTTAAATTTTGTATGTTTTGCTTAGAACTGGGTGCTGAGGTTTTGCTGATTAATACGAAATTTTGATCACGGAAGTGCCTTTAAAATATAATTTTACATTAATACGTGATAAAAACTAGCTCCAATCATCATGGCTTAATTCGAGAGATTCGTCCAAAATTAATGTTAGTCAATTATGTTTAATTTGATCATAAGTGGTGAAGAAATGGTGACGTTCCTTTCAAATTGCATATTTCCATTAAGCATGGCTAAATTAATGAAATTCATCGAAATTCATGTTATGATCTCAATCCAATTCTGCATACCAAATTGGACACTAATTGACTAAGATGTGACTAGGTTCCATTGCAGGTATTTTTGCGAGATTAAATATTTATTATCTTTATAGAAACACCCCGGTTGAGCCCGCAATTAGTGGAGATTAACCCTCTGACAAAAAACATTACAACATACAACATATTTATGTTGCTGCCTTTAAGGACTGGCATATACACAATCAGGTCCTGCGGCCTTGCCACATGGTTTTTCCTCCTCAGCTACTCATCGAACCATCTTGTGCTCCCAACGAAGCCTATAGAATATCCTTGGCATCCATTTTCCTGAGATCCATCAAGTTATTTAGAAGGGGAGCTCCCAGAAATTTGAGTCTGCTAAGAACTAGACAGAACAGTTTCGTCTTCCTCCTTATCTTCGAAACTACGACAATAACCATGTGAGAGGACCCCCATTCGGCTCGCCACTACCATACTAACATGCCGCTGCCGAAGTGATTCCAGCTACCAGGATCTTGATAGGTATAGTTTTGACCAGATCAGTTCGTTGCTCTTCTAGCTCCCTCTTGAAATAGTAATTTACACGTTGCGAGTGATATATTAACCTCCACCTTGGTTGGTAGAATGAGGCAGGTTATGTCTTGTCAAGCCAATTCATCCGCCTTTCCATGTCCGTTATTTACATCTCAACCAATCAATGACATTACTTAACGCGATTAGTTTAGATTGAAAAACGCTGCAGTGGAGGCGAAAAGAGAGGTTTACATTTAATTCTTCACAGAAAACCCCACCCACAACCTTCCTATCCATTTTTGAATCATCAGTGATGAAATTAACCCCTTCAGTATTGGAAGTGGAAATATTAGTCCTAAACCTTTGATCAAAAGATAGTGACGGTAGGGTATAGAATAGACGAATGTCCTGTGTTGTTACTGGTGTTCCACATGAAGATGGAGTTGAGTCTTATAGCCGAACTCGCTGCCATTTGTCTATGTATAGGATATCTAGGAGTATGAGATGAAAGAGAATCTCCAGTGCTTGAGTGGATGAGCTCCTAATAGACCTACTAATACACAAGGCAGTTATGTTGGCTGCACTTTCACCAAGGATTTTAGGCTGGTCATAATAATTAAAGCTGTCCACCAAACAGTTACCCCATATAATAAAATGGATCTAATAGTAGAAATATAGAGCCAATATACAACGTAAGCCTGGTGCGCAAACCCCATATTTTTCCAATGACATTTTTACATGAATAAAGCGCTATTGTAGCTAGGTTTGCTGTCCAAAATGAGACCCAGATAGTTCGTTTTATCAGTAATGTTAAATTTACCACCATTTAAGCTACGGGGGGAGGGAGGGAGGGCAGGGGAGTGAGGGGTGGGGAACTGAGGTAGTTTGTATTTCTTGGGGAAAAGAACCAACTCAGTTTTTATGTGCATTCACATTTAAACCGCAACTGTTAGCCCAATTGGAGAGAATGCCATTCTGTTTACGTGCAAGGCTATTTACAAGAGACACTAACATCTTCCGCAGAAGTAACGTACCGCACCTTGCGATGCGCCTCTATTCACAAATCTGCTAATTGAGGACTCATCCAGGGTGGCCGCCAGTACCTTTCTTTTAGATATTTCATCTACCCAGCCTCTGAGTGACTCGTCCTCGCACAAAAAGTAATGTGCCTGCTGGATTTCCTCTGATCTGAAAGCCCTCTCTATATCCAGAAAAGTTATTATGAAGTATTCCATATGTTCAAAGGATTTACTGATAAGAGCAATAAGGAAGTTATTACAGATTTCCCCATGCAAGGATTATACATAGCCTGTTTGGCTCAATCGAACTCCTAATGTGGTCTTCTATGTTTCTTTCTAATATTTTAGTATGGAAGAGGCTAAGCATATAGATCTAAGGTCTTTGGGACTGCTATGCGGACAATGATCATAGAAAAGGAATGATTTTCCGACAACTTTCAATTTACTTAACTATCTAGAACGGTATTTGAGACAAGTGTAACGTCTATTACTTCTAGTCTATTTCTAGTTATAAACGTTGGTTTATAGCCAATATTGCATATACATAGGTTAGTACAAACTTTAACATTAAGGAAGTTAACTCACCTTGTTCATTCGTCAACAGTGCTTCCCCAAAATGTGTGTTGTGAATTTGCATTACTTCCCAGAATGCCTAAATTTTTTGTTTTTGAGCCTGATTTTGACCGATGGGATATCTCCCCCACCATGTGGAAGATAAGCTAAAATAAGCCAGAGGTTTTAACCATCCATCTCAATGCTTGTTGTGACCACATCTGATATACTATAATTTAATTACCGATTATTTTGTGCAAGAATGCAGGAACGAATTTTACCTAAGAGGTGTTTCACTTCGCGGTATAGAATTTTAATTTGGCAACACTGTTTTTAGGGACAGCCGATTTGACAGCTGTCAGTTGATTTTTGGTTAGTTTGGTTTGCCATTTCACAATGAATAGATTCACGCAGAGCAACGTTTGCAAATTGTTCAATTTTACTTTGAAAATAATGGTTCAGTCCGTGAAACTCAACGCGCGCTACGTCCATTTTATGGTCGACATAATCATCCATCAGAGCAGTTAATTCGATTAATTATGGATTGCTTTCGCACCACGTTTACTCTAAATGATAATACGCGTTCCGTGAGACGATAGAATTAAAATGAATCGATTCGTCATCGTGCACAACCATTGAGACTTGATCCAACATCTTTATGGAGGATTGTCCGTAAAGATCGTGGTTTACAGGCTTAAACGATTCAACTTGTGCTGGAATTTTATGGTTTTACGATCATTGTTTGCGCCTACAATTCGGTGAGTAGGCCGAAGTAAGTATTGACATCGCGGTAAATAAAGAACGAAGAAAACGAAAACACGATTGTAAACAATAATCAATCAATAGTCGGTCGCTAATCAGCGTTAAAGCTATAATGTTTTCAGGTAAATATGAATTAATTTTAATTAGAAATAAAATTTATTTATTTTATGATTAAAGTATTTTAAAGTGCGTGCCATTAAGGTAGCGTAAAGTTTCCATCACACTGACAAAAAACCTTACACAGGCTGGAAAGTATATAGAAATAAATCTCCCCATTAAATGTCACCTACACCTTATTACACGAAGAAAAGGCGTCGTAGAGATATCTAGGCTTAAAAAGTGTAGTGGCGATTCGATGATCAATGACAAAGCATCAACTCTTATTCAAGTCGTTCTGACTATCAACATCGTTCAGTGTCATAATAATTGAAAACAAAGTAAATAAAAATTAAAAATATATAAAGAAAACATAAAGTTGAGTGATTAGTTTAATTAATTCTATTTATTCTAAAAGAAAACGCTTAACTACAATAATAATAATATAATAAATTTAATAATTAATAGCAAATTTAAGTTTTAGTTTTGACATCTTTCTTGGCGCGAATTCTAAATGAGTTCCAATTGTGAGAAGTGTTTCAAGGGAATATCCAAATCACGGTTTCCTGGTGTTAAATGTGGTGTTTGCGCGAGTTTATTCCATGTTAAATGTGCCGGCATATCTGACGAGGTGCTTAGAGAGCTTAGCAGTGGTTCAACTTCATGGCTGTGCCCTGATTGTTGCAGTAAATCCAACAGTTCCATCTTAGATGATATTGGCGATGGTAGCCACAATCCAAATTTATTTAACAATGATATTCCAGCTTTAAGCGATGTGGTTATTATTCTTCAAGCGATGAAAAACCAGCTTGACACACTTGAAGCATCAGTAAGTTTCTGCTGCAAAGTGCTGGACGAGATGAAAATTACAGTTGAGAAGTTGACCAAGAATTCCATCAGTTGTACCCGTAGAATCTCTATTCTGGAAAATAAACTGGAATTTCATGAAAATAAACTTAATACAATTGAAGCTCAACTGGATATTAGTTCTCAAGAATCAAATAATCCCAGCATTGTGTTATGTGGAATTCCAGCAAAGAGTGAAGATATCCCTAATTTGATTCTTAAAGTTATTGGTGCAGTCGACGTTCGTATCTCCAGTGACGATTTAATTTCTGTTAAACCAATGGTTCATAACAATGAATCGGCATCACAACTCAAACACTCATACATTGTTAAACCAAATACCGTCGATCTAAAAACTACAATATTAAACACATTTCGCAAAAAGAAGTATGTTTACTTACATCAACTTGGTGCGGAGTTTTCAATGGTGTCTCCTAATCACAAAATCTGGATACTTCGTCATCTTTGTAATATTCGTTTATTGTACGCCACGCAACGTGTGCAAAGAATAAAATAAAACACGTCTGTGTTCTTCGGTTCGGTTTCTATCATTGCTTTTATTCTCCTGATATTTTTGTTCATGTTCGATCAACATGAAAAATGATGATCACTCACATTCTTAATACAAATTATATTTTGTTGTGTGGTCATTAGCCTGTATATGTATGTTTCGTATTTGATTTCATTTAGAAATCACGTTGTGCATTAACAGCACATTTAATTAATACAATGTATTTATTTGTACAGTCGTACAATACAATGTATTTATGTTGGAATATTGGTCCATGACACCTCCATTTTTGGGAGAATGACATATACTATACAGGTATATGTTATTCTTAAAAAAACATGATAAAGTAATATACAGATTTACCAATGACCACTTTCTTTAAATTAATCTTAATTATTTAATTATTTTATTTATTCTTTATTGATATAATATATGTCTTAAAATTAGTAATTATTTCTAGTTTTTTTTTTTTTTTTTTTTTTTTTTTTTTTATTTCAACAATAGTCAAAAACATTATTATTCATAAAGTAATATAAAATTAATAAACATAATATTGTATATAAGACTAATAAACATTATTATACTAATATAAAACTACCATGGATTTGTTTTAATAATATAACATAACATTCATACATTTTTTATTCAGAAAAGGCTTAATTTTCTAAAATTTTAAAATTCTATTTCTGTGTAAAATTTTTTCTTTATTGTAAATATCTTTTATCTTAACATTATTATTATCTAATATTTCTAATACTATAAATGGTCCTAAATAGTATGGATCCATCTTTTTTCTATCTGGGTTTATTATTTTTACACTATCCCCGATTTTCAAATTAATTCCCTTGTATTGTTCATTACTAAGTTTTGTTTGTTCAACTTTCGCTTGCTCAATGTATTTCCTTGCTCTCGCGTGAGCTAATTGCAACCTGTATTTAATTTCGTTTGCGTAGTTTTCTATATTATATAAAGGATCGACCTGCGAACATAACGAGTTAGGAAGATTAACTTTCTTTCCATATACTAATTCGTAAGGCGTAAAACCATGCGTTGTATGAGGAGTTGTATTGTAGCAGAATGTATAGATTGGTAACCATTTATGCCATTCTTCCATTTCACTACCTAAATATATTCTGAAGAATACATTCAGATCCCTATGGTTACGTTCTATAGCTCCTACAGTTTCGTGATGATAGGGTGTCGATATACGCCGTTCAATTTTTAATGTGTCAGATAACTCATCAACTATTTTGTTTACGTATTCAGTACCTCGATCTGATATTAATTGTTTCATGGGACCATATATTAAAATGAAATTTTCAACTATTGCCCTAGCTATTGTTTTAGCTTCTTTATTTGGTACTGGAACAGTTACAACGTATTTGGTTAACTGACACTGCATTGTGACAGCATAATTAAAACTACTTTCAGTTCTGCACAATGGTCCAATAGTGTCTATTTGTACTACGTCAAATGCATTTTGAGGTGTTTCTGTATGAACTAAAGGGGTTTTAGTGCTTTTATCCGGTTTATTTAATTTACAATCCTGACAATTTTTTATGTGATTCAATACATCTTTTCGCATATTTTTCCACTTATATGAGCTTCTAATTTTGCTCAACGTTCTTTTGATACCTGAATGACCTCCCATTAGGGGTTCGTCATGAAATTTTAATATAATGTTACTTTTTTCCTGCTCACATGATATGTGTATGAGTGGTTTACTAAGAATAATACTTAAATTTTTTAATTTTTGCAATCCTATTTCTTTAAATTTCCGTACGGTTTCACTATTTTCAAACAATATTTCCTCGAGGTTTATTTTTACTTCACTGATTTTCAATTGTTTAGCTATTTTTTCCAATTCGGCTAGTACTTGCTCTAGAGCCAGTATGCCTTCTGAATTGTAAGCTTCAATTTCAGTGTTGGCCAAATTTTTACTTTTTTTCATGAACGTTGCTCTTAGGCGACGTCCTATTTTGGCGAATTTCACAAATGGAATTCGTGATAAATCTGCGTTACATAACGCTTCATAAACTTTAGGATGCACAATTTCTACGCAAGTGTTAGTTATTGGAGTAGTTGGAGTAATTGGAGTAGTGCTACTTAATTTCTTTTTACTTGCCCTGGTTTCTACACGTAACATTACTGTGGTAACATCTTCAAACATTTGTTTTAAATCTTTACTAGACATATTTGTTACAGAAGGTGAAATACGAGAGAGCGCGTCCGCCCCGACGTTATCCTTACCTTTAATGTATTCTATGTCATAGTCATATTCATCTAAATCTAGACGCATTCTAGTAAGTTTTGAAGATGGATTTCTGAGAGAATACAAATAAACAAGTGGTTTATGGTCAGTTTTAACTACAAATTTATGACCATATAAATAAGGACGAAAGTAATTCATGGCCCAGTGTATTGCTGTTAGCTCTTTTTCGATAGTAGATTTTTTACTTTCTCCCGTAGTAAATCCTTTTGACGCATATGCAATAGGTAGATCTATACCATCGTAATTCTGACTAAGGACTGCACCGCACGCCTTATCAGATGCATCAGTGCTTAAAATAAAAGGTATTTCTGTCTATATTGAATTCACTTAATGGTTTGTGTTTTAGATTTATATTATTTAAATTTACTGATTCTGTATTGATATTTAATAAACGAACTACTGGGAAATCTTTATTTATTATTGCATCGGCTACAAAAACTCCGTTTGCTATTTCTTCGTTAAAAACTACTGCGTCTTCCGTTAAGACTAAATTCGGTATAATCCTGTATACTTCAGAGCGAGGTGGGATTATGATCGTATCATGATCCATATGATTATTTATTGGTATACTTGTAATATTGTTCTGATTGTTTAACGATAATGTAAAATTATCATAATTTATTACTGCGGAAATTTTTTTAAAGAAGTCCATTCCTAATAGTCCGTCCGTCGGAATAGGAAAATCATCTGATACTACATGAAATGTTTTGTCAAATTCGCAATGATTGTGATACAATGTTACCCTAGCGGTTCCAAGAGTATTCTCTGACCCTTTTGTGATTCCTGTTATTTTAATTAACCCTGTTTCATTTATTTCTGTTACCCTACTACGTTTTATTATAGATATATCGGCCCCTGTATCGATTAAGAATGTATTGAATTTGTTACTAATTTTAAAATTAATAAAGTTTGAGAGATTTAAATTAAAACTAAATATTTTAGTTGTATTTGTTTCATTTTTATTATTTATTCGCTGTCCTGGAATGGACGCGCACTGTTTACTTGGGTGTGGCCCGTGCTTTCCGGGCCCAGATCGTTTCCCGTACAGTTTATTATCCTCATGTTTCCACCATTTACATAGCTTTTTCTATATTGACCTGCAGCAACTGGTCGATTAGAGAAATTTGTGTTTTGCTGAGTAACATAATTGTTATGATTTTGATTATATCTTCGATTATAATTTTTCTTTTTATTGAAATTATTATAATTATTAAAATTGTTGTTATTATAGTTACCAGTACGATAACTATTTGGATTTCTACTAAAATTTTTATGATTATTTCCTGACCCTTTGATCATTAATACGCTTGCCTCTTTTTCAATTTGGATTGCCTCGAATTTATGAATTACTTCGTTGATATCATTAAATTCGCCAGTCATAGCGCTGACCATGACTGGATTGGTCGAAAAGTTGGCACGAATATTTTTTGTGACGGCATTGATCGTATACTGATTAGCAGCTTCTTTTGATGTACCCTCTGATACATATGCATGCTTTAGCCTATTAGTTATATCATTAATATCTGATATATACTTAAGCCGATTGCCTGCTCGCATACCCTCTATTGTTGTAGCGATTTGCCACGAACTTTGGCCTTTGCAACCTTTCTTTAAGGCATTTATTATGTCATCCACGCTATTTGCGTTTTCGTTTATCGCCTCTCGCGCTTTACTTGTTAATTTCGATTTTATTAGAGAAATTAAGAGCTTCTGATTATCTATGTGACTAACCGAATCCCTTAATATTTCTAATTTATCGGTAACATTACCTAATATTAATGGGCAGCCATCGTAATCGTTTGGCATTATTTTTGCCACGATATCAATTACTTTATCCGATGCTAATGCAGCCATTTCGTAACGTTTTAATCTTATTGTAGGTTTACCGATGTTTAACAAAATAGATTTTCTAAATTTTGTTCCACTTCTGGTTGACATAAATAAATGACACAAACTAATTAAATACAATTTTTCTTTTCTTCCACTTTAATATATTCAAATTAATTTCGTTTAAATTTCTTTTCATTTGCGAAATCTTAGGTATTTATTGTTAATAGAGAGGAAAAACACACACAACAAGACAAAAAAGATTCGAACAATTACAATCAACCGTATGAACTTGAAATTTTTTTTTTTTTTTTTCTTACCACATTAATTATTATATTCTACGAATGCACTCTTACATATTTTATAATTTAACTTTTCATATTATTTTAATTTTATTCTATGTATATATTTTTATTTTTTAAAGTTAAAACAAAACGTTTACCTTAATTCGATGTTCTCATCACTTCGGCTGTATGTTGTATTGACTTGTTGATGAAGTTTCTCAATATCACCAACAACATTATGATAATAATTGCCATTAGTAAGATGTCCGCCACCTTACTTGTCGTCCAGATGTCCTGTAGAATTGCCTCTGCCCTTAAATTCGTTTGTAGTTTTTCCTTTAGCATTTCGTTGGCTGTTTGTGGTAACACTAGATTGTGTTGCTCTTCCTTCACATTTGTGTTTCCCATTGTGTTTTTTCTTTAAAAGGTTTTCCCATTAAAAATTTAATTAATTAGTTAAATTTTTATTTATTTTTAAGTGGTGGGCTCCACTCTCGTCATATATATTTTTTTTTGTTTCCGTTGATGCGACGGGCACCCAACGTATTCACTTTTTTTTTTTTTTACTTTATTATTACAATTTATTACACAATTTCTTACACAACCGAATAATTCTTTTTCAACGTTTAAAAACGTTGCATGGCAAGATCGCCATGTAATATTCGTTTATTGTACGCCACGCAACGTGTGCAAAGAATAAAATAAAACACGTCTGTGTTCTTCGGTTCGGTTTCTATCATTGCTTTTATTCTCCTGATATTTTTGTTCATGTTCGATCAACATGAAAAATGATGATCACTCACATTCTTAATACAAATTATATTTTGTTGTGTGGTCATTAGCCTGTATATGTATGTTTCGTATTTGATTTCATTTAGAAATCACGTTGTGCATTAACAGCACATTTAATTAATACAATGTATTTATTTGTACAGTCGTACAATACAATGTATTTATGTTGGAATATTGGTCCATGACAATCTTACACGGTTTCAATCTCGATTACACAATGCAGCTAAAGAGATTAAATTTAACTATAAGGTTCCAGTTTTTATGGTGTGAGGGAAATAAGATTTACTTATGCAAAACATCGGACTCGAAAGTGTACCATATTTATTCCTTCAACGATATTAGCCGTTTACATAAAGCCCACCAGTCATTCGTTGCAGCAGCTGATACTCCGACAATCACATCACCACAGAATGTCATCTAACACCACCAGTATTAATGTAAATATTGTCATATTATTAATCTTTTTATTTAATTTTATTCTTCTAAACTTTAATTTTAACACTTTTATTTCAATTTTTAAAAGTTTGTTTACAAACACTTTTGACACGTCACTATTAAATTTTAATTTTGTATTTGTTTATCTAAATATTGACATTTTATACTCAATTCAGCACTATTTAAATTTTATTTTATTTTTTCTCTATTCTTTTGTGTGCGGGTCTAGCTGTAAACGCTTATTGGGTTGTTATTACTTATTTCTATCCCCGGTTGTACTCAATTTTAATCATATTACACAGTTTTTGTTTATTTTTTATTTATTTTCATTATTTTTTAGCTGTAAACGCTTAATAAGAATTCAGCATTTTTTAAAGTACATAACACACTACAATATTTTATTTAGCAGTATTATCCATGGAATATTGATATACAATGCAAATTTTCTCTGTGCAGTAATTATCATTATATTATTTCAATATCCCATTAAGATGGATTTTTTCCCTATTAACTATTATTTGTGTAATGGTTTTATTAATATTAATCTTCTGGTAATGGTTCTATGTTGTTTTATCATTATTTCTTTTCTCATATCCCTTGTTATTATTCTTCTGATGGTTATAAGTTTAAATTATTATTGTGGTTATGAGCTTTAAATCATTAAAATATAAGTGCCATAACCTTTATTTGGAAAGTGTTAATGATTATTCGGCAAATATTGATGTATCGCGTTTCAATTCTATTAATTTAAATATACTTCAAATAAATATTTGGGGTATGAACGATTTTGCTAAATTCAATAAGTTATTACTTTTTATAGAGAGTCTCAAAACGGATATACATATTGTAGTAGTTTCGGAAACATTTGTTCAAAGTTCAAATAAATTTTCTTATAATAGTAAGTATTTTCTCTTGTAGGGATGATAGAGCGGGTGGTGGTATTGCTATGTTCATTAGGAATGATATTCCATTCACCATGAAAATTATTAATGACGGTACTTTAACATTCCAATACATATGCATTCAACTTTTGCAGTTTAATCTAACGAAGGTATGCGGAATATATAGGCCACCTAATTCAGACCCAGCATTGTTTCTTGATTTTTTAGAACAACTTCTCAGAAACCATAAATCTACACACGATTTTATTTTAGTTGGTGACATGAACATACCTGTTAATAAAAATTCTAACTTAATCTCAGACTATAACGCAACCTTGCTCTCACATAGTATGATTGTAACAAACACTTTCTTTACCAGACCACTGAGCCGTAATATTTTAGATCACTCTGTTAGCAGTTTTCATAATATTGAGCTAGTTCGGAGTTTTACCATTGAAGCCGACATAAGTGATCATAGTTTTGTACTCTCAAAATTTCGCTTCAACTCTAAATATTGTTCTCGGACACTAACGAAGAGATACTAATTAACGTATTGAAAAGGTTAATGAGTCCTTTGAATATTTTTTAATGAGTACCGTGTTTGACGTCAGTAATCCTGAGTTTGCGCTTGAACGGATTTTTGTTATGTATAATAAACTTGTTCTACAGTTTTCCGTTTTGAGGGAAGTACATGTAAAAATGAAAAATGCAAGTGTTTGTCCTTGGATGACTCTTGGGCTCTGGGATTTAATTAAACTTAAAAACCGGATGTTGAAGCGTTTTAAAAGGAACAGTACAAATTTAGAACTAAAACATAAATTAGATTTGCTAAATAGAAAGTACAAAAACGGAAAATATTTTGCAATGAAGCATTATTTTGACAATTTATTTAATAATTTGAGCCAAAAAGAAATCTGGAAACAGTTAAATCAGTTCATGGTAAATAACTCTAATAATGGGATGCACTCCGTTATTTGTAATGTTGGTGAGTATCATGATCCTACTGCTATTGTTAATATATTTAATCGCAGTTTTGTTAATTCTGTTGATTCTTCTGTATCAGCAAATAGTTCTAGTCCAGGCTCAGATGATTTAAATAAATTTCATACTATGGTGTGTAGTATTAATTTGTGTTTCTTTTCGCCCACTTCCTGCAGCGAAATATCGAATTTAATTTCAAATCTCAGTAATACAAAGGGTGGTGGTTATGATAACATTCGTAATGTGGTTCTGAAGAATTATTTGCCATTTTTTTCACATTTACTAGCCGATCTATTTAATGTGGTTTTGGAAACCGGTGTTTACCTCGATTGTCTGAAAATTGCTAAAGTGACACCTATCTTTAAGTCTGGAAATTCTAAACTAGTTAATAATTATCGTCCAATTTCAGTTTTGTCGGTATTTGACAAAATTTTAGAAAACATTATTGCTAACCGGATGATCGACTTCCTGAATAAATCTAATTTTTTCTATTCTCGTCAGTATGGATTTCGACAATCTTCTGGTACAGATTTGGCCTTAACAGACATTACTGACTTGATCTATCGTAATTTTGACAGGCAAAACTATATCTGTGGCTTATTTCTTGATCTTCGTAAAGCTTTTGATTGTATAGATCACAGTTTACTTCTTCAAAAACTACAAATGTATGGCTTCCGTGGCCTATCATACAAACTGTTAGCAAGCTACCTTAGTAATCGAAAGCAGTTTGTGATTCTAAATGGTGTAAAAAGTTCCACTTTAAGTGTGAACTGTGGTGTTCTTCAAGGGAGTGTCCTTGGCCCCCTATTATTTCTAATCTACGTAAATGATATGACCAATTTACCGCCCACGGGTCATGTTAGAATGTTTGCTGACGATACGGCCCTGTTCTATGAATCCAGAGATTGTCAGGTAACAATGTCACATATGAGGGATGATATTATTTTACTTTTGGATTTTCTTCACTTAAACAAAATATCTGTTAATTTTAATAAAACGAAATATATAATTTTCCACTCACCACGCCTGCAACACATTGATTTACCACCACTTCAAGGAGCAAATTGCACCATAGTGCGTGTGGACAAATTCAAGTATCTTGGAGTAATATTCGACAAGCATATGACGTGGGAGGACCACATTAATTCTATTTGTATTAAAGTTTGCCCATTTGTTTGCTTGATTAGAAAATTGGCTGATTTTGTTCCAGTGTTAAAAAAAAGTCCACATGTGTTAAAAAAAAATTATTTCTCATTTATTCATACCCGATTCTCATACGCTTCTTCTACCTTTGGTTCAGCTGTTAAAGAGAAACTGAATAAATTGCAGATTTTACAAAATAGGTACTGTAAAGCAATGTATAAACTGCCTCACTTATTTCCTACTGTAGAGCTCTATCGAACTATTGCTATGGGCATTCTCCCAATTAAAGCAATTTTTGAGATGTATGTGTCGATCTACATGTTTAAGTCTCTACACATCCCATCATTAATTTCGACTATACAATTCGAATTTCTAGATCATGGCTATTCAACCAGAAATTCTAGTCAGTTGAAGTGTGAATGACGAACTTTTAAAGGACATTACGTCCACTAGTAGTCATTCTCACTTTAATGATTTTTATTTATAAAAATTAATGTTAAAATTAAAAATAAATATAAATAAATAAATAAAAAAAAATTATCGTGAAAAAAAAGCATCGTAGAGATGTTTACGCCTAACGGTGTATAAAATCATCACATTAAAAAAATATATGACTGTTCCACCGCATAAACATCGTGACTTCTACGTGATGTAAAGAAACACTCTTCTCAGACATGGAGATATTCACTTGAATGGAATTATTTTGTGGATCCCTGGATAAAGCACAATCAGACGAGGACTCTGATGCGACTGTAGTAGAGGTGCAAGTAAAGGTGAAAACCTAATGTTGAGGTTCCTGCAGATTAACCTCCATAACTCCAAGACAGCTTCGGCTGCGCTCATCGTCAAACTACGGGCAGAAGAAATAAACATTGTCCTACTCCAAGAACCTTGGGTCAATGGTGACCGTATAAAAGAACCCGAAGTAAAGGGTGTTTCATTTCGAGGTAAAGAACTTTGAATTTAAATACAACACAGAAAAATAATTTTAATGGCCACGAATGTGACTTTATTTGACAGATAATTTTATGCCATTAATGTCTGAATATGTAACCTGGGGATTCAATTTTCGTTCACTCCTCGCATCATTTTCGTATTTCGGCAATAACGCATCGAATATTGGAATTTACCTATACATCACATACCTTCAAAAAAAATAATTCAGCGGTATTAAATCACATGAATGCGGTGGCCAGTTGACAATGTGGCCTTTGTCTTGTTGGAACCACATGTCTCTGATGTCCATACAACCCGACTGAGGAACAAAGAAATGAGTAATCATGTCTCTATATACCGGTCTCCGTTGGCTGTACGATTTTCACCAGAATCATAAAGCACATCAATCGGTAACGTTTTGTGGATTTGATGGTTTTTGAACAATGGCAGTGCTACAAAAGAGAGAGTTCTGCCATTTAACCAAAAATGAACTTCATCACTGAAGAAAATTTTGTTTGAACAGCTTTTTATTATAAGTCGTACGTAAAAGTATTATACGTGAAAAGTTCTTAGAATTCGATTCTCTACAAATCATGTGTGGATGCGGAAATGGTCCAGCCATCAGGGAATGTTGTTCCAATTACGGCCAAATGTACGCTTGTATTAATTTTTTTATCAATTTGCTGGAAACGCACTTTTAACCGAAAAATAAATAATTTTTATTTGTAATTAAATTTAATTTATATTTACCTAAAAACGTTATTGCTTCAAGGCTGATTAGTGACCTACTGTCGATTCATTATTGTTTGCACTCTTTCCTTTTCTTCGTTGTTTATCAATGCATACGTTTTGGATGTGCCATGGGATACTTCTTATGTGTTGAATAAGTAGAACACGGCGTGTTCCTACTTACATATCAATTTGAAACCCGGGATAACTGTAAAATCTTAATTCAATGTAATCGCAAAAAAATTATGTCATCAAATTGGGACTATTTATTCTACTTCAATTTAAACTGTTTTATTTACATTGCCATATGCTTTTTTGTTCATCAACAAACTCTAGCGCCACATATTACATTGGCAAATGGGAACTTCTTTTCTGTTATCAAAGAAATTAAATTTTTTACCACTTTGTGGTTGTCACCATTTGGACAATGAAATTGTCCACGCTACCTGCAAAAAACAGAAGTACTGGCAGATCAAAAACCATCAGCTCCGGTAGGCCAAATCAAATTATTAGTTTTACATTTTTTCGGTAAAATTTATTTAATAGTCTGTTCGGCTTAGACCGCCCTACAATTTTCTTATTCACCCAATCTTCAAATTGTTACTACTCCTAGGTGTTTTGCCCAAGTTTATCCGTGAATTTACGGAATTGAATTATGTTCAAATTTATGTTTATTGGCCAATGCAGCAGTAAACAGCCTAAATCATTTGTCAAGTCCTGTCTACCGTCTCGACCGCCACTTTGATTAACCGATGCTAATCGTTCGTAATAATAAATTTTCTTATTTTACAAATCTATAGGTTTTACATGAATTATGTAACCATTAAATGTTTGGATTAAGATAAGTTTATGCGAATTTGTTGAATTTGGTTCAATATTTATTTCTCGCGTTTCACTCGGTAAACTAGGGTACAACATTGAATTAGAAGCACTAGTATCTCTCTTAATTTTAATCACAGGCAATACCCTCGCGTTTAGCCCAAAGCCAATCGGGGAGTACCCCAGCATATTACCTCACAGCCTTTACCCCCCGAATATAACCCCCGAATATTAGCTCCTCGCTATTACATATTCGGTTAATACCCTCTTCGGCCATCTCGGTCATTACCTCGCGCCATTACCTTCAATCGTTTACCGAAATGGTTTTTCCATTCAAGTACCTTGAATAATATATTTTCCCATACAAATGACCAGATTTGGGTAGTTTCCCGTAACTTTGGTTAAAAATGAAATTCTACGTAATTGCTCAACATGACAGAGCATTTTTCGAATATGGTCATTTGTTTCGGAAAATATATTGTTCAAGAGTACTTTTCCATTTTTGAGCATCGCTTGACGAAAAAATCATAATCTCAGCACAGTAGGCTTACTGTTAAATAACATATTTATGTAAATTACCTGAAATTTACACTGATTTAAAAAAAATGGGAGATCAAACAGACGCCTGTAAGATAATTGGAGTTTATGGAGATTTGACACCGGTTTACAATTTTTTGCACAATTACAGTTGCATTACAGTTTTAGATTCAGTTTTTCAAGCTGAATGTGAATCCGTCATACTAAAAAATTACGCTTTTGAAGTTAGACCTAAACTAGACCTAAACCAACAAAAACAAACGAAAGTGTGTTTGTATTGGTAAAATTATATGAAAGTGACATTTCGGGAATTATTGAAATATTTGAATATTTTTCCAATCGAATTTATTATTTGCAAAAACAAAAACATTTTTCGAATTGGCTTTGTTAAAATAAATATTTTAAAACCCGAATTGTCCCAGATTTTTTTTTAACGGTTTTTTTTATTTAAACCCCAAATACAATGTCTCTGGGATCTAACACATTGGAAAATATCTTTGGGAAATCCACGTAGTCCACAGGATTTCTTCCTTGATACACTTCGAAATTCGCCCTATATCCAACCGGAGTGCATAATGGCCAGACTTTGTAGCCAAATCGCAATGGCTTTCCTTTAATAAATTGCTTACATCCGTGTCTTCCGAAGTAGCCTATCATATAATTTCATCATATGATAAATTTCGTTCTGGATGAAAATGTAACAACATTTTTGGTTTTAAACGGTCCGTAATTGAACGAAGCTTCCACATTTTATCTGAAATCGGGTTTTCACTTGAGCCGGCATGAATACTATCTTCAAAATGGAGAAATTGCAAAATTTCGTTGAATCGGGTTTTGGCATGTTGTTGAACACAAGGTAGTTCCGGTATCATCGTTGCTCCACATACTCCGAAGACTGGTGTGATAATTATAACCACTGCTCGGAAGAATTCCAATAAATGTTCGTAGTTCAGCAACAGCAATTTTAGGATTGCCTTTCTCGCGAAACACCGCATATTTGGCTGATTCGTCTGCTATAATGTGCATCAACTCGTCGTCAAAAATTTTTTCGAACTGCTCATGGGGCTTAACATTTCGGCAATCTTCATAATTCCCTTCAGGAAATATTTGAGTCATGGGGATGGAATTGTCGTCGACATTCCAGGTGAAAATTGCATCAATTCTTCTAGTTAATTTACGTTTTGCAGGTTTTTTTGGTTTTAGATTTTATTTTCCGTTTTCTACGTGACTGTTCGATTGAAGCTGAAGTCGATGGTTCGTTTGATGTTGGAGAACTAGGCTTGTGTACATCTGCAAATAATGGGATACACGATGCATTTTCCACGTCCAATTCAAAGTCGGAATCATTTTCATCGTTCAAAGTTGTAATTCGGGGACCACTTCTCATTAATATTTAGCAATTTGCGTTTAGCTGACCAGGGCAGATATCATCGGGAACCCCGCACAACTCATCTTCGCCATCGTCCTCCCCGCGTATGAATCCATCATTTCCCGGAGGCTCAATAAAAACAGTACCAACCTCGTCCGTATCGGTTTCCTCTAAACCTTCGAGTTCTTCGAGGTAATCAAGAGCCTTTTTCAACGTAAGTTTTCTTGAAAAACGCACAAATAATTGTAATAATTGTAAAACGGATAATAAAATTTAATAAAAATTTACCAAACAACATAACACAATAAAACAATAAAACAAAAAAAACTAAAGCCGCAATGAATATGCACATTTTGAGAAACTGAGAAAGATCTTTGCGTATGTCCCCGTGTTGTGCCATACGGCAATAGGTGCAAAACCCCTTCAAATAATTTTTATTACGTCATATAGCACATTCAGGGTTGATTAGCATAAATAATCCTTAATTATTTTCTAGAAATATTTTGTGGTAAAATAACGGAACTTAAAAATATAATCTAACTTACTTTTTCATATAGTCCATTTTACCTTTTTTCACAATATTTTTTTTTTTTGCTTAATTTTTTTAACCTCCTTCAAGTAAGAGCCAACGCACAACGGAAATAATTTTTCTAGCCGAGGAACTGTTGTCCCTTTACAAAACAAAACTAACGGCAAAACGTTTTTAATTTTGTTGATTCTCTTTCTATATCAACAAAAAATGAGATATAATTTTTGTTGCCATATGGCAACACGGGGACAATTCGGGAACCCAACAATTCGGGTTAACCTGCGCTACTGCGCTATACTAAGAAATTAGGCTTTTCTTAAGAAATTGAATATCTCGAGAATTCTTAGAATGAAATCCCATTACCCTTTTCAATGGTTTAGAAGATTGGAGGTCCTAACCGTAACCTTTCAGAAAATCATACAGAACTAAGTAATAAACATATTAATTCTCGAGATATTCAGTTTTTATGAAAATGCTAAATAAAATTGCTAAGTGTTACCTGACATGTTAATTGTTAATTCGCCTAAATGTCATTGTTTGCCTTTATGTTCAACACATCTACACATTTTTTATTTTTGTTGGTTTAGGATTAATTTAGTTCTAACTTCAAACGCGTATACAAGCGTGTGAAATTTGTGCTAAACCAATGACATGCATAAAAAATTTAAAAAAAATTTTACTCCTGACGAAATGGTATTTTGTCCCGTAATCAGTTAATTTTTGCAAACGTTTTCTTGTTTTGAAAATTGTTTCGATTTTTTTTTGTCATTCATCATGTTTCTAGTGGGAGTTGATATACGGAAACTAACGTATTTACGAAAATGAAATTTTTAATATTTTTTCCCGAAGAAATGGTATCAGACGATCCCTTAATCATATAATAATAATAGTAAAAGCTCTTCCTGAAAAAGAACTACGTAAACTACTCCCAATAATTAATGCAGTGTTCAGACTTAAACACGTTTCAAGTCAATGGAAAGTAGCAGCAGTAATTATGATACCTAAACCAAACAAACCACTTAATGACAAAAATTCGTATAGGCCGATTTCCTTACTCCCAATAATTTTAAAATTATTCGAGAAACTACTCCTAAAGAGACTGAAACCAATAATAGCAGAAATAAATCTTATCCCTCCACCTCAATTTGATTTCAGAGAAAACCATTTAACAATAGAACAAGTACACCGAATTACAAACATAATTAAAGACGTACTTGACAAAAAGTAAATAAGTTCAAGCGTCCTTTTGGATGTAGCACAGGCCTTTGACAGAGTATGGCATAAAGGTTTGGAATATAAATTACAACGAGACTTGCCAAAGCAGTTTTATGAAATTCTAAAATCTTACATATCTAACCGACACTTTCGAGTTAAATTAGATGGCGAATACTCAGAAATAAAGAAAATATCAGCAGGGGTACCTCACGGTCTTGGACAACCTTTATATGTTCTATAAGAGATTTAGCTACTTGCCGCAAGTGGCAGCACAATCACAAAAGAGAATTTATTTTGTTATATAATTACCAGCGGACATTTTTTATTCATTTTGTATCTCTTTTTTCACTAAATAAAACATCCCAGCGGAATAAAATGTTAAAAGTGATCCTTAAAATGACAAATTGATTGATCTCCGAAGTAAAGGAACTCGGTAAATGAAATTTTGAAATTTAACAATAGTCCGTCTTTCCGCCATTCTAAAAGAATGACGATGAAATTTGGATAAAAGTAATGATCAGGGGTCCAAAACTTAGGACAATATTCTAGGATCTGTTCATGCTGGACTAATCTAGGCCATTTCATAACCAATACCTTCGAAAATTTAAATTTTTTTATTATTTTATTTTCAGTTTTTGGCCGATATCTCTAAAACTTCCACTAGTAACCAATACTTTAGATTGTTTTTCTAATAGCTGAGGTCATACTGAGATAGATTGAGACATTGCCCAAAAACTGAAAATAAAATAATAAAAAAATTTAAATTTTCAAAGGTATTGGTTATGGAATGGCCTAGATTAGTCCAGCATGAACAGATCCTAGAATATTGTCCTAAGTTTTGGACACCTGATCAATACTTTTGTCCAAATTTCATCGTCATTCTTTTAGAATGGCGGAAAGACGGACTATTGTTAAATTTCAAGATTTGATTTACCGAGTTCCTTTACTTCGGAGCTCAATCAATTTGTCATTTTAAGGATCACTTTTAACATTTTATTCCGCTGGGATGTTTTATTTAGTGAAAAAAGAGATACAAAATGAATAAAAAATTTCCGCTGGTAATTATATAACAAAATAAATTCTCTTTTGTGATTGTGCTGCCTCTTGCGGCGACTAGTGAAATCTCTTATTTTCCGCTGAGAAATTTCAACTATCTTATACAGCATGTCATCTTAACAGTTGCTAATTGCATAGAAGAATCTACAAGAAAACTGCAAAGAGCTACTAATATTGTCAGTACCTGGACCAAGAGATGGCGAATAAAACTTAATGAAACAAAATCTGTTCACGTAAACTTTACTAACAAGAAGGTCAACTGGATACCAGTAGAACTGAACTCCTAGCAAATTTTCTATGCAAATACGGCAAAATATATTGGCATGACCCTAGATGCGAAACTAAAATGGAAAGAGCATGTGAAAAAGGAAAAAGAGGAGTCTTACAAAGTCTTACATGGAATAGTTAATGCACCGTGGTATGAAGCAGCCGTGATAAGAAATGACAACCTCCATAGAGATCTGAAAAAGGATTTCGTTAGTGAAGAAATAAGCAAACACTCGAGAAAACACATGCAACGTATTAGTCTACACCAAAATGCTGAGATACGTCGTATGTTGGATGATTCAAACCCAGTAAGACGGCTGCGAAGTAGGAAACCGCATGATATACAAGATCCGATCAGGATCGACTAAAAATATAATAAAATTGTAAATGGGTAGTAGTCAAAGGGCTACAACCCTCCAAACAAGAATATAAATTATGAAATATAAATTACTAGATGATTTGTAAATCAGTTGTAATAAATAAATATATAAAAAAAATAATCTAATAATCGGTGTAAATGACCTGGGAATAATGGCGAGGAGGGTAATGATCAGGGTGTAATGGAGGGGTAATGGCCGAAGGAGTTTATATACGGCAGATACTATCGAGGATGTTAATATACGGGGGTAAAGGCTAGCGGTAATGGGCCAGGAGTAATTGCAAGGAAGTAATAGCAGTAGGGTATTGTCCGCGGAAGAAATATCCGGGGAGGTAATTTATCTCTTGTTATGGTTTCACACCATACTGAAACTTTTCGTTGGACACGATTCTGTTATTTGTATTTTCGATAGGAGTACGAATACGTCATTGTCATATAAAAACTTGGGTTACAATTTTTCAAATGTGAAGTAGAAATAAATCTCCATCGACGCGAAATGGATCGAACTTAAAATAAATCATAGAATTTTGCTGATTTCTAACTGAAATAATAATTTTCGACATTGTCTATATTCTCTACATTGTCGACGTCACTGGTTTAATTGTTTACATACATTCTCTACACAATATGGTATAACGTTGGTTAAAATTCCATGACTAATAATGATCTCAGTCGCTGCAGGTACTCGTACTTGTAGTTTTTGAGTAGAAACGGTCATAAACAGGCTAACATAAGTGAGCACATGCAGCTTCGTGTAAATAGTGGAAGATTTGTAGAAAATAAAAATAACCTTGATTAAAGGGCCAACCACTCCAGGGATTGGTAAAATATTATAAAACTTTACCAGCGACAATTTTAGCTCTATAACTTGTAAAATTCTTTTCCAATTTGGAAAACACGGACGCACGTACGTAATCTGGTTCTCTAAATTATTGTGTGACGTTAATTAAGTAACCTAAATCACGCGCTTAACCTTACGTAATTCCTTATTTAAAATAATGTTGATCGATTTTCATTTTAAACTGTACCTATAAAAAATTAAATTGTGTTGCGTATGTTTTTTTATTCAGAATAAATTATGAAAATAATTTTTTGTTTTTGGAAAATTAGGGTCGTTGTTTTGGATAGCATTCGTATTAACTCTAATTTTGTTATGTTTTATATCTTAAAATTATAATCTAAGATTTTGTGACTTACTATAAATTTTTGACTAATTCTAATATTATGTACCCAGTGTTGTATAATTTAAGGTTAGATTTTGGTTGATTTTTTAATTTTATTTTGATTTAATTAAACAACAAATCACGAATGGTTATTTTATTATGTTGAATAATTTGATATATGAGTATTTGGCCGAACGACTCTCTGCGATAATTAATTACGATAATCCATTATAAATTATCATAAGTTTCATAAATTAAGTTGTATATATAAAAAAAATTATATGTAACGAGCCCGCCTGTCGAAGTATGTGTGTTATGTCCCAGTTAACCAATTAGTGCCTCCATATTTCCTTTTCTAATTATAAAATCAAATATGTGAGAGCACAAGCTGAAGCAATCAATATACATTAAACGATTAAAAAATCCGGATGAAACAAATAAAAGTTAGTCACTATATTCCGACCTAACATATACCGTTCACACATTTACAGCAAACAAAAGAATCGAAATTATAACTTTAATTTTCTTTTAATTTTATCCATTTCAAATTTTATTAGCCACGCAACATTTAACTTCCAAAGCTGCCTGTCTAAGTAGTACAATTATGTATACTCGTCTATCTATGTGTGTATACCATTAAGGAGTTTTATAATTTCCTAATTCATTCATTCTGAATCAATTCAATTTAACAAATTTTGGATTCAATTATTTTTTCTAGATCTAAAGAATTGGTATTAGGAGGGGAAAGCATATTTCTTCACCACATGTAATAGTAGTAGTAGTAGTTTTCCATTTGTGTCTCGTAGATACGATTTCTATCGTAGGTGGATAGAGGTGAGTCAGGAAAAGAGTTGTTAATAGTCAATTATGTATAATATTTTATTGCAACCTGTCACGTAACGTTAAATTTTACTATTATATTACGGTGTATAGTAATTATATGAACTTTTATTTTTTATTGTTATTATTTTGATAAAGTTTTATATTATGTTTCAAGGTGTTTAAATTATTTGACAATTTAACTGACAGAATGAGCTGAATGAGTAAAATAAAATAATTTTTTTTCTGCACACCAGACCATTGTGTTTACGATACGTCATGTGGTGATTTGCAATTACGTTTTAATTATGTTTTAGCTGAATATAATTTAATTAATAGTGGTACGTTATAGAAAGCGGTGTTAGTACTGAGCTGAAGCGAAGTGAAGAACATGAGTCTCTTTAAAAGAAAATACAACGTGTTTGAATAAAAAAGAAGAGAATATTTGGTTTAGTTTTATTCAAGCAAAATGCTTTCAGCATCGTAAATAGATGTCTGTCTCAATCAAGAGATGTGCTTAGAAGGTCACTCCCGAGAATTCTCGTCCGGGATTTCCTGGGATAGTTTCACTTAAACAACTATTAGGACGCAAAAGTCAAGCAAATCATGGTAGATGTAATGTGAAAACCAAAAACTAATAATTTGTTCATCCAAATTCGTTGAAAACACTGAGTCTTTTAACATATCAATTGTGAATTGGAGAATACAGACATTAATTGCGAATTGTCATACAATATATTTTTTACCGTTTGCTCGTATCGAGTCTACAATTGTGAAAAATTATTATTGATATTTAGTTGTAACTGTAAGTAATAATAAGATTACTAAATAATTACTTGATTGATTTTTAATTGAAATATTTAACTAAAAGCAATCCCCATCACAAGAAGAACATGTCTGCCGAAAGATAAAGATGGAAATGGATAAAAGGCTAATTGCCTGCTATGCTCAAATAAAGTTTTAAGTTGGAAATGGTCTATAAGCGGATTGAGACGGCGTGTTGTAAAAAAACGCAACAGCAATATTGCAGGCTGTAGTAGTACTTTGGAATCCCCAAATCATAGCGCTAGTGTAACAAAATTTGATAAAGTTGTGCAGCCTTCTGGATCTGTTATATCTTTTATGAAACGCCAATCCATGGCGGAAATTGTTGCAAACTTGCTGCTGGTGATGGTTTTTCGATTCACGGCATTTGCCAAAGTGAATTTATTCGTCAATCATTAAGTGGTCGGCCGTGTATTTTGCCGAAGGACAAGCATCGTGTGATGAATCTTATATATGAATTTTATGATTTGGCAAAAACAGAAAATAATTGAAATCATAAAGTCTCACAAAAAATGAGTGGAAAGAAAGAAATCAACGTTAACTTCTTGATGCTAAGCTCGTTGATTTTGCGATTGCTCCGACAGATGTCATGGCAACAACCACCGACGGAGAAGCAGTGATGATCAAATTTAGACGAGATCCACAATATCAGCATCAACTCTGATATAATTATGGCATTCATCTGGTAGTTGTGGATGTCATTTACAAGAAACGTAGCAATACAATTCGTGGGAACTATTTCCTAAACTATCCTAAAAATAGAATTAGGATTATTTAGGAAAAACTTCACATGTTTGCTCATGATAGTGAAGTATTTCCTAAACTTTCCAAAAAATAAAAATTCGCCATTTTTGTTTCAATGTATGCGTAAAACTTCGCATAAACGAGTAAATTATAAATTATTTGAAAAAATGCAAATAAGTACGGTGACTAAGTACATGTAAAGAGGTCAGTTTGCATATCGTATGGTTTTTCCGAGCATTTTTCCCAATTCCAGAAATACCACTACCAAACACTAAGCGCACTTTTGTGTTGTTCTGGACCAAAACTAACAGATAAACGCCATTCCATTGAAAACTCTAGAGGCCCCGAGTGTTTTAGGAAATAAAATTTGTAAAGAGGTCAATTTGCATATCATAGGGGTTTTCCGAGCAATTTTCCCAATTCTAGAAACACCGCTACCAAATACTAAGCGCACTTCTGAGTTGTTCTGGATCAAAACAAATAGATAAACACCTTCCATTGAAAAATCTAAGGGCCCCGGGTGTTTTAGGAAATAAAATTTGTAAAGAGGTCAATTTGCATATCATAGGGTTTTTCGAGCAATTTTCCCAATTCCAGAAACACCGCTACCAAATTCTAAGCACACGAAGACGATTCGCGACTGTGCGCTGGAGAGATCCTATAGGTAGGACTTGATACCCATTGCTTTCTTACACCAGATTCGCTTGACTTTAAGGTTCTAAAGGATTTAAAAAAATTATCCCAGAAGTACTTTTCAGTTCATCTCACAGCATTAAACATTTCCTAACCTGAAGGAATACCGATTAATAATAATTAATAGTTGATCCGCCTGGTCTGTAGATATGCCGAATTTTGATGAAATAAAGTTGTTATTTCCGGTAAAATTTAAAATATGATCTGAACTAATTTAGTTTCATCATTCGTTGGACCAAGCGGCTTGACTTCTTTAGCGTCCAACCATTCGTGAATTAAAGCCAGTGGCTCAGCGAATTTTTGAACAATGCGAGTAATTTACCATGCCCAGAAACTAACGGATTCGTTTAATTGATATGGGTCCTGAGAGTTTCGTAAAGGCATTAAGTCATTCCTGAGAAGTCGGAATAACGTTAGGAGTGCCCTTTTGACTGAGAAAATCGAGACAGTTCGACCAGAAAACGATTTTCGAACTCTTAATGTTGACACCAAACTCTTCTTTCGAAGAGTTGTTCCAAGTGGAGTTTGTGTTGTTCCTCATTTTTACGATGTCACGCTGATGCCGTCGATATAAGTAAATACGAAGTGTAATTTTCGAGTGGGCCATCATCCATGCAAATGTCCGGATAAGTTGTGAATGTGTGGTATCAGGTAACGATCCGGTACTACGACCGTTTATATTTTTCCTAACCTTGAAGAGGACTGGTAATGGGAGACTAATCCCTAATATCATGTCTTGGAATTCAGTATCAGCTGCTTCATGATATATCGAATTAGATGTCGACGATATGGAATGTTTAACTGGTAAATTATAATTTGTTTGTGCTGTTAGGATTTATATAGTAGACTATCATATTCGTTGTCGATTGCATAATGTATTGGCGCCGGTGTATTGACCTGGAACATGATGGCATTGATTAACAACTGAGTCGTTCAATCAACCAGCCGTTTGTGTTTAAGTTCGACAAGGAGGCCGAATGTGAGCGTCAATATTCGGATATTTCATATTTGTTAATGTAAAAGCGTAGGTGAGGAAACTTCTGAACTTCAGATTTACCATGAGCAATTTTGTACCGTAGTTATTATTAATTGTACCACCACAAAAGGAGGGGTAAATATGTTGTGGCGAACATCCGATTTTCTTTTACTATGAATATATATGCTTCTTCTATCCTTGCAGTCACGCGATGAACTTGATCAATTGTCGGATGTTTATTCCTGATATCGGCCTGTATCGGTTTGTCTGGTTATTTTATCATGATGATAAGACCAACCTTGAAACTCTCAGGCACATATGTAAATCGAAAGCAAGCATATGTAAACATAGTGACTGCTCTCTTTGATAACTCTTTAAAATACCTTGGCGAATTTTCGTCAATTCCAGGTGTCTTTTTGGGATTCAAATTCTCATCTATTTCTTGTGCCATTTCTAGTGGGATGACACTTCTGATATTTGATGGAGATCCATAGGCTTGTTTAGGATCAATCCTAGATTGTATATAGTGTGGTTGAAATACTGATGCCAGGTGTTGTGCAAACAGTTCTGCTTTTTCTACGTTACGTCGCACCCACTATCCCACTTGGATTATTGGCCTCTTGTATCTTTTAGTAGCTTTCCAAAGAGAATAATTTTTGTCAGCTTCAGGTCCAGTCCTTCCAAATAATTTTCAGCACAAATGCCATATGCGTCTTTTCCTACGCCATTCTTTTATCAGTTCTCGAATCTCGAAGGGATATTTGATTTGTTGTATAACTTTGTCACCTATTACGGGTGCTCTTTAGCTGCTTCACTCATAGAGTTAATAAAATATTCAGTTTGTAATTGAAATTCCTGTTTAGTTTTAAGACTAACTTTTAACTCAAACTTTTAACTCAATCAGATTGACCAGTTTCTCTCTAAATAATTCCCAATCAGTAAATTTATTAGTAAGGTTAAGTTTCATTTCCTTTTTAAGTACTATGTACTCAGAGCCATTAAAAACGGTGTGTGGTCGGAAGGTAGGTCGTCAATGCCTTCGTCTTTATAGTAGTTTGAGGCTATTCCTTTCAAGATATAAAAGTCAATCTAATGAGTAACTTTGTTGATGTCTGATATTCGTAACTTGATATTGCACTTAGGAGTTATTTTCTTTTTCCTGGTGTTATGAGTCGAGATCCCCACGCAGTATATTTGACGTTGCAATCTTGGTCAAAGTTTACTAAAAATGTTGATATATTGATTTCTTACGATAGCATGATTTCTTGATGGGCAGTAGGTGTGCATAGAACTCATATTCAGACGCCTGTTTGAAAATCACGAGGAATAATGGTGAATATTGATGATCCCGAAAACAATTTTCTATACATTCTTCCGTTGAAAACATGTTCATTATCAAATTTCAAGAGGCGAGCTCAGAGATGGCCCCCTCCACTTGTTTGGCTTTTACTGTAGCCTACTACAGTTATTTTTCTCGGTAGTTGAGCATTGTACTTTTTCTGATACATTTGACATTATTTATAGCTAGCCGGATGACCTTTTTCTCTGCACAGTGCAAAGGTTGGTATACCATTTCGCGGCTTTTGACATTGTTTTATTTGATGGTTCTTTGCACATTTGACACAATTGTTTTGCCTATTGCAGAAGTTGTTCGTGTGGTGGTTCAATAGACACCTTGCAATATAGCAGATTCTTAATTTCGTATATGCCATTATAGTTTTCTCCCAGCCACAGGTCTACATAAAACAATGGGAAATGTATTGTATAATACTACAAATACAATAATTGTAGACTTTTTATGAATGTTGATAATGTTGGTTAATTTATGGCCATGGTTCTCGATCGCCGCATTCATCTCTTCGCGCTCGGTAGAACATCTTTCACTTGTTGAGCTGATAACTATGGTATTCTATAGTATATAGTGTATTATTCTTGTTATTGGGTTTCATTTATATCGCTAAGTAGTTTTTTATTTTACGGTAGTCATTTTCAGACTGTCGTTTTGCAGTCTCCTTTTGTCTGGGTTGGACTTTCTTCTCAAGTTCCTCTTCATCCGTAATGTATTCATTGTTGAGATTTTGTAAGCTCTGACTTCTACCATTAGCAGGCGTAGAAGGTTTGCCTCTCTAGTGTTTCAATTCTATTTTGTAAGTTTACCATAATATCTGAGAATTTATTACATTGTAACTCATATTGCTGGCATTTTACCCTTAGTTCATTATTCTGGCGCTCGAGCGAGGCTAATTTTGATGTCATTTTATTGCCGTCTTGAGTTTTATTGGAGATGGGGGGCTTATACTTTTATCTGCTGTAATTGGTATAAGCTTTTCACTACCAAAGCATTGCGGTCGCTGGATATCGGTGACTGAAAGCCCGCTCACTCATTTACTGTTCATTGCAATCCCTGCACCGTAGAATTATTATAGTATTTTATTTCCCACCTACCCTCCGGCAAGCCGGTTAAAGAGCATTCTCCTATCCGCCACCTGGGGCGGGCCATTATGGGAGTTTGGCATCTCTATACTAGGGATGACATTTGCAAGAAATCAAAAGTACTAAATTGATGAGGATCAGAGTACTCAATGCAACTTGAAAGTACTTGCTGTACATTTATCGACAATACCAAAATTTCAGCAACTTTACAAGCAAATTTCAATGTAAATTTCATGGTACTCAATGCATTCTTGCACATCAGAGGTAACAGCAAGTTAAATCAATTAATCTCGACCATACAAATCAAATAGTTCTTGCAAATCTTTCGTAATTTAGATAATTTTTTGTTTCCCAAGCCGGGGGGTTTTAACTGTTTAGTGCCTCTGGTGCTGTTATTGAAAACGTTTCCAGAAAATCATTAAAACTCTGTTAGAATTGGGATCGATTTTACTTGAGGAGTTAAACTACTTTTTTCGCTACTTAGATACAGTTGCTGTTGCAGACCTGCATTGCTCGTTTGGTAATTAAACCTTTTTATTGCGTGATTTTTTTTAATTACTCTTCTTTACCACTTCGAGACGCATATTTACCGAGAATTAATAAATTTTAAATTTATTATCTGGATTTTAAAAGGTTCGGCGTTTGGATCGGGAGGTACTGATTTCGAATCCCGATAGCGGCAGGATACAAAGGGTTTTTCATCAACAGATTACGATCTGTGATGAAATGGAACACATCAATGACCTCCTATTGGAGTGCAAAACTCATGGGCCGACCCATCTTCCATGCCAGTAATAGGCTGACAAGGAGCTATGCAATATGCAGATGGTGATAAAATCGGACCTATAACCGTACGTCTTCGAATTGGCATAAAAGTAAGGACGGAAAAAAGCAAATCGCGAAAGAGTTGGGAGAGAGCCTTGGTCCCAGAACAGATTTCAGGGATAATAAAGAAAAACGATAAATGGCTATTACTGTGCTATATCAAAGAGTTTTATTATAAATAGTTGCACTTTGCAAAAGGCCTATACAAAATTTTACACTTGGCTCGAAATATATTAAGCTTCGTAAGTAACTTTAATCATAAAACGGATTAAATATCTTAGTCTTATGTAATTATGGGACCGAAATCATTGTACTAGTTGAATCATGGATACAATCTGATGAGGTATGTTTAATTCATGTTCATGGTTGGTCGTACGGGTAAAGGAGGTGGAATATGTGTTTTAGTTAAAGAGAATATTAAATGCTCTGTGATTTTTGAAAAAGATGAGATGAAAAACAATTTTCTAGTTAAAAATTACTTAAGCAAAATAAGCATTTAATCAGTATATATATAGATGCCCGGGGTCAAAGAGGTTCAGTCAGGATTTTAATTTAAATATTTTAGATCCAAGAAACCCAAAAATTAGTAAATCTTCAGATATACTATCTGTAAATGGCTTCATGCTCATTAATCAATTAACACTCGACCGTGTGGGTCTGAAACAACCGTGGATGACCTTAGATTTATACCGGGATATCAAAACTAGGGCAAAATTATTGAAACTAACTGTAAAATACCCTGAGTGTGAACATTTGAAAGTTAAGTTCAATCTAATAAAATCCTCGATTCCAGAGTACGGAAAGCTAAACGAGATTTTTACGTAGCTAGATTAGAAAATTGTAATGGGAGTTTCAAACAATTTTGGGATCTATTAAAGTTGGCCATTTATAATAAGAAACGAGAAACTAAACCAAAAAATATTTCGGTAAAGTTAAATGGCTCAGTTAGCGAGGACCCAAGCGAAGTTACCAATGCATTCAATGCTTGTTTCATACATGCATGCGATTTTCCGTGGCCAAATGTAGTCGAAATTATGCCAGAATATTATATAGATTTTAAATTTGATATAACGAATGTGAGTGAAGAGGAAATTAGACGAGTCATTCAATGTTTGTAAACAACTGCAGCCACGAGGCGGGACGACATATCAGGCAAGTTCCATCAACTTTTTCAAGAAAAATTGAAGAGAGCGCTAAATAGCTTGATTAACAATTCGTTGCTTAAAGTTGGGGTCGATATTTATGGGTGGGGATGCACTAGAGCCAACCAACTATAGACCAATATCTATTTTAGGCTCAGTCGCAAAAGTATTCGAAAGAGTAGTAATCGGTTTATGCAATTTTTGAACGCGACTATTATTTTAGCAAGAGAGCAGTATGGGTTTACGGAAGGCTCTAGTACACAAGCAGCATGCCTTGAGTTAACAAGTTTCATTTCGGAAAATGTTCACAAGAAACGGATTGTAGCGTGTTTATTTTTGGATTTACGGAAAGCGTTTGACTCAGTAGACCATGAGAAATTGCTCGCCAAACTTCAGGGACTGAAGTTTGAGCCGATGCATTTGTCCTGGTTCCGATCATATCTTAAAGCTCGTCCTCAGGTTGTAGTTGTTAATCAAACAGAAAGCGATATGATGTGTCTCGCAAGGGGTGTACCGAAAGGATCTATTCTTGGGCTTTCATTAACGAAATATGCAGACAAAACTTTAAGGGCACATTTCAGCTATATACTGATGATGCTGTTATAAAGTATTAAAATACAAATCTTAAAGATCCTTTTGAAGATATGCAGATGGATTTGACGCTGCTAAGCCTGTGGCTCAATTAAAACAAACTTCAATTAAATGCAAAAAAGACTAAATAAATAAAAATTATCAGAGGAAGTTCTAAGACAGTAGAACTAGAGGTCTACTGATAGATGACAAATTTAAAATGGAGCGACCATATCTATATGGTTAAGGCTAAAAAACGACCTTTTGTATTCTCGATCAAAAAACTGAAGCATTTTTTGCCGCAAAGTTCCCTGTTACTAATCTACAATTCCTTTATCTTACCACAATTAATATATTTAAACCCAGTGCGGAGTGAATGCGCTGGTTTTCGTTGTGATGAGATCGCAATTCTACAAAAAAACCCTAAAACACATATACCGCCTGCCACTAAGATTTTCAACAACCGAACTTTTTAAAAATATATCTCTACTCAGCTTCCATAATATAATTGATTTCGAACTCATAATGACAATATTTAAAATTCGAAGAGGTTTAATTAAATTTCACCGACCTCTGCTTTATGCGCGTGATATTCATTCTTATGGTACGAGACAGTGAGCCAACTTCTACTTGCAATTTTTTGCACCTAACTCAAGAAACAACAATATACTGTACAAAGGTCTGAAAATGTACAACACTATACCAACCGAGCTAAAAGAAATTGAAAGTATTAACATGTTTAAGAAATGCCTAAAACTGTATTAAAGAACAACCTAAAATAAACAATCGGACTTAAAATGTCTAAATAAATAATCATTAAAATCTTTACGGTGCTAATTTTAATTTTAATTTTATTTTATAGTGCTTTTTTGCTTTTTCTGCAATATTTGTGCTCTTTATTGTTTAACGTAAATTTTTCTTTAGTAGTCTATTTAATTTTTAACGCTGCTTAATTAAGTCTGTTACCTGCAACACTAAGTATTTGGTAACCAAATTAATTATTGTATCTAATTTTTAAGCAAATGAAGTAAACAAAAAGCTGTTCAACACCTCTTATATGAAACCCAATGGATTGCATCGATCGATTTACGAGTGATATTTCTTGAATTTTCGCTAAAGCACTAAAAATTGTTCAAAAGTATCGAAGTACTTTTCATACAGTCAATATATCGAAAAAAAAGTATTATAGAATCGACAATATTATCAATGATCCACACAGGATTTTAAAATTTGAAGCAAAGAATTTTTATTTGTCGATACAATGAAAAACTTTAAAACTTGGAGTAAATTGGTTTGCTCTAATGCAGATCAATTTTTGCTTATATCTCTGAAATCATGTCCTTTACGAAAAATTGTGTATGAACATAAAGTAGTTATTTATTTATTTTAAACTGCTTAATCAAAAGGTACACTCAAAATTATAGGTTCTAATTTAAAAAAAATAACTTTCTTCAATATCTCCCAAACTACCCAAGTAACATTTTGTATTGTGTCTTAATGGTTTTCGCAACCAATTTAACCGCTTTATAGTTGTTGCTAACCATGGATCACAGTACTTCTACACGGTTGACACAACCAATTTGGTGAAAATAATGGGTTATCACAACATTGTGGATCAGCTGACGTTGTGGTGCACAACTTTTGAATATGGTATGAAATGGTGGTGAAACAGTTGTCTAAAGTTCGCCACAACGCTGTGAGAAGGTTTTCACAGCTCGTACACATCAAATCCACAACCAGGACAAGTAATTTTGAAATAGAACTACACGACATCGTCTACAATATTTTCACAAACAAAATGATATTAATATTTACTATCCCAACCGTTACGGTGATTATTAAGATTAAAACAATAAGTTTTACAACTGAAGAAGCTATGATCGTATCGACATGGTTTAGTAATGTAAAATGAAGTATATATAATATTTATCTGAATAAATGTATTTTAATTTAATTTTGTCGCAATAATTATATGCGTGAAAAATTACGGGAAATATTATTTTTACTGTAAAATAGGGATTTTACTTAGAAAAATACCGCTTCGATCTATGTTATTTTACAAAAATGGTAATTTTAAAAAAATTAAAAACGAAATTAATACGAGTCAAAGTCAATAACCTGCAAATTACACTAATACGGGTTTTTTTCAAAATGGTCTCGCATATTTTTTTATAAATATGGAGTAAGTTGTGCAGAAATATGGAAACCGCGAAACAACAAATTCCTGTCAAGTGGTGGTGTTCACAACTGATAGCGAAACATAAGTGATGTTGCACATTGGTGAGTATAGTTGTATCCAATACGACAACTATTCGAGAATAATTCGAACAAGAAATATTTGGGAAATGGTGGTGTTCACAACAGATATAACGAAACTGAAATTTAACAATACCAATATATAAAAATCATTTTTTTATATAAAAAATGCGAGCGCCAACCAAATTGAAAAAAATGCAAGTGTAATTGTTTTTGTTTGCAATAAACCCTAAATGTCTTCTAAAATCAGTGATGTACAAATTGTACATTAACTCGAGCTTCATTATATAGTCGTATACTGATATTTTAGTTTAGCTTATAACCAAAAAAATCTTAATTTAGCAACTTCCATTCATTAATCAAGCAAATAGAGATTACAACATTCTTTTTGCTACAATAACCCGTGAACGCTACCTAGACAAATAAGAAATATATAAATTGATTTTTCTTTGTATTCGTAACGTTTTTTATTGGCCCAACCAATTATAAAACAAAACAAAATTGGTGAAGAAAACGATTTTCTTTTATTTTGTGTATATGTATACTATGTTTCATTCGAAACTTTTTTATAATCACGTGTTTGCACGTAACAAATGACAAAAAAGTGTTCTTCCTAATTCGATGCTTAATAAATAAAAGTTTACAAAAGGTAATCTTTTTTTTGCGATTATTATTACCAACTTATCAATATTTATGGTAAACTTCGAAATAATTTACTTTTCCACCGATTTGAGAAGACATTAAAATTTTATTACAAACAAAAAATTTCCCCTGCAATTTTTTTTGACACACATTTTTGTTCGATTTACCAACATTACCTCAGTTATAACGAAAATGGCTTTCAACTATATTGGTCTTGATTGTAACCTCACTTTTTGTCATTTCTCTTATTACGAACATGGATTTTTTTTATAATTTTTATTAAATAGTATGAGGGTATAAAGTGAATGGCAACAGGTTGCTAGATCTAATTAAACTATCGTTATGGTTGCTAGTAGATGACATGTTTTCACTAGGAACCATTTCCACATAGGAAATCTTGAATTTCAATCTGTTCTTAATTAGCTTAATTTTATATTTTTTTCATTTGGAAATATTAATTTTTAGCGAAAACATTGTGATTGTGAGCCATATGCACTGAAATTTATATTGAATTACGATTTTTTAAAATCGCATTTACCCAAATATGACATTGACACATAAATAAAATTTATGTAGTTCGCAAGTTCTGTTTTCACATCTAATGCACAATGAACAAACAAAAGCACAACTAATTGGTTCCCAAAACGAGTCTGCAGATTATTCCCCAACTTCTGTTGCGAACTATTAGTAGCCGATTTCAAATGGTGATTGTATCCTGTTGTGAGAACTATTTCGCAACTAATCCCATAAACTATTTGCTTTGGTTCTCCATTGGTAATCAAATTAATTGTCACATGCATGCTCGAACCAACTTTGAAAACCAATTAATACTTGTTCTTAAACGATAACTAAATTAATTGGCACATGTATTGCCGAACCAATTTTACAAGCCAATTGGTTGTGGCGACGAATTAGTTGTGGACATTACATGGAACAATCACTTGACAACTATAATCTTCCATCAACATTTTTGCCAAATCTGACAACCATTTCAGACACAATTACTGGTTGTGACAACTCTGTAACTTCCAACAATTGGTTGTCAACAACTAATTAGATGTATGATGCTAGTTGGGTAATGAGTTTCAAGGTCATTGAAGATCACCACTAAACTTCCATTCCATCTTGCACCATTTCCGAGATAAAAGCTCGAAATTTACTACAAAACTCACTCTGTATATGTCTGGCTGATCGATCATGACTATGATAAAAATAACGTAGCACTCTTTCCGACTACACTACAAATGTGTGAAATTAAATTCCTAATTGCTTTTAATTGGTAAACCTCTACCATATTTTTGACTTCTCCTAAAACAATCAAAATCAAACATTTCATTCAAATTTTAATTAATTATACTTTATTAAAAAAAGTGTAAACTTTCAAATTAGTCTGGTAGTTACATTTAACAATAGTGACGGTTTAATTAATTAGCATGAGTAGCAGTTATTACAAAATGTAAAGCAAAACACAATCTAAATGGATAAATATGACAGATGAGATCTTGATGAACTTGTTTTATAAATCTTTAAGAGGCGTTCAAAGAATTTCGATTTTTAAAGTTAGTGTGGCGTGTTATGTTAATACTGAGAAATCTTTGAACACAACAAAGGGTGGGACAACTTTTTGGTGGGAAGTTGAACAATAGGCTTAGTATGTTTATTGTTCATAAGTTTATAATTAAATTAGTAATTTAAAGATATAATCAAACTTGTCTAGCTACGTGACAGTTTAATTTTTATTATAACTCCCATTTTTGGTTCACATTAATTTTGGAGTACACAATAAAGCAAAATTTTGAAGACATACATACGAATTTAAATTTCTTAATTTTTGCATTTCAGTGGATAATGATCCCACCGATTTACGATGTCAACAAATCAATGCACCGCAATATAATAGTCAATATCCGGTAAAAACATCATCCTCAACGCTATTATCGAATGAAAATCATTTTAATCATCACCATTTAAATCATCATCATCAAACGATACTCAATCATTTGGAAAGCAATTATCCAATGCATTTACGCAATTTAGATGCAACGAGCGGTGGTGATTCGGGTGTAATACAAGGGAATAAATTTTTTATTGATCGCCTTAGTCCATGTGGTAATAGTAATATTATAACGAGCCGAGATTATAGTAATCATTACGATAGTTTAATGAAAGTGGGTGGTGGTGGCGGGGGTAACAACAATGATATGAAAAATAGTAATATTATTTATGACGACAACACCAACGAATTTGATGATGGATCGATATCGAATAATGATGATTCAATAAAAGATGTTTCATCACCAATTGGTGCGGGTAGTGGTGGTGGTGGTACAATTGCGATAAACGGTAATAATTCGAATCGAAAAAACTACGAATATATGAAAAATTATGATGGTAATAGTTCGAATAATATTGGTAGCCTAAGGCCCAGAAATTTAGATGAAATTCAAAATAATCGTCATATGGATAGGAATAGCGAGTTTCGCCCCAATGACGAAATGGTAATGGAGACAAATGTTAATTATGGTTCGAGTGAGGATTTAAATCAAACGGGAGAAACTAGTGAAAAAATTACTTCAGGCAGCGATGATGAAGGACCAAATGGTAAGAAAAATATTGTTATAACACGAATTTGGTTTATAATTAATTATTTTGCTAGATGATTCCTGTTCTAAAAAGAAACATCGGCGTAATCGGACCACATTTACCACGTATCAACTTCACGAATTAGAACGCGCTTTTGAAAAATCCCACTATCCTGATGTATACTCGAGGGAGGAATTAGCTATGAAAGTTAATTTACCCGAAGTTAGAGTTCAGGTAGGTGCCCATTATATTTCTATAGCATTGCATATACAACGATAAATTATAAATATGCGACGATTTATCAGCCAAATATTAAACCAAAATTAATATATTTTTTATTTGACTTAATCACGAAAATTGGAAAATTAATGATATGTATAAACGTCTTTGTCACAGAGGAAGTGTCAGTAATAGGAAAATTATAAATGTATTTCCTGTTGTAAAATCGTTGTTATATTCTACGAGGATTTGTTATAATTTCGAATATAAAAACGAAATATAAAATTGTTAGATCAATAATATAAATTTATTAATTTTCGATAAAGCGAGCCTTTGTCGTCGTCGATCACATTTTGTCGTTTCGTTCACAAAATTAATTTAGTTTTCTAATTTGTAAAAATTCAACCCTCCAATAATATTTGGTTATTGGTTCATTTGTTGCCAAAAAGCAGCAGAATGTTAGTCACCTGCCAAAAATGATCGAATATTTCGTTCTTCCCACAAAAAATATATTTATTATTTATACACAAATTGGAAAAATAATAATAAATTGATTTTATTAAGTGAAATGTAATAATCATAAATACCGCTAATTTTATGTGCTCGGAGGGCAAATCTACGTAATATGCGATTAAATATTAAATTGAAAAGAAAATTAGTTATTTAGAGTTTGCGGCACATTTTCAATGTACTTATTCATAATGAAATTGACCAAAAACTAAGAATATCAAAATTTACATTAAAAATTCAATCTCCTTATTTTTATATACGTTTGATCCTTTTTAACGAAGGAAATCAATAATATTTCCTACTAAATTTGATTTAAAAGCGCATTTTCATGTAAAGTGAAATTTTCGAATAATTTAAATCAAATTTCCTCAAATTTATTCGTGTCTTGATACAAAAAAAAACACCTAGGTCGGCCTGAATTGAATATAATATATTTATGTAAATTGTATTACTGTAAACGAAATATTATTTGTATATTTGAGGGAGAAACCCTTTTATAATGTATGCAGGTTTTTTTTTCTATTTAATTTGTAAGTGTTAGTGATTTAGTATTAGTAGTATGTAATTGTTCTTGTGTTTTATTATGCGGTATAACCTTGACCATTACGTTTTGCCAGCACCTACTAACATTTCTTAAGTGTTCTATAAATCACGTCTAATAATTTTAACCGATTAACTTATGCAGTCGTTTGTCAGTCGCGTCCTTACAAAGTACAAAATATATTTAGGGTTGTTGCCTAAACAGGGGTGAAATGTTGTACTAAACTGTAAAATATTTAGAATTTTTATTGCATCAATAATAATTACGACCACCATCAGTATTAACTGTAAATTTTAGTGGTTGTTTTACGCTTGTCGAGTTATTCCAAAAAAAACGTTCCGAAATTGTTTATCCTGTTCTAATGGGTTGGTGGTATTTTTATATCTAGTGGCGAATATTTTACATTTATTAGTGAAATTTGGCATTGAGAGATTAGTCCTCAGACTAAACAAGGTGAACCGTGTACGAACCACAAACGAATCGTTTTTGCGGCTCAAAAACGAACCGTTTCCTATCACAAGATAATTAGAGTTTTAGCGAAGTAGTAATCCGTATAGTGTCCACTTTTAACGTTACGTTAACGTGAGTCTTTTGCGAATCACTAACGCAACACGTTAGCGTATAACACGAAGTTTCTTTTAATTTACAAACGAATGTTGAATATAAAAATGTAAAATTGAATGTATAATAATTATAAGATATTTAATTTATGATTGTGAAATACATACCAAAAATAATACCAAAAATGTACACTGTTAAATTCAAAAATATTCCAATTGGATTTCTTTTGTAGTGAAATTGAATCATTTTTAGATAATCTTTATTATTTATACTAGAGAAGTCCCTGAATCCCTAATAGTGTCACTGTAAAGATCAAATAATTTTCCAACAACTTTAGATAAACACGAGAAAATTGTGATACAATTTACTAAAGTTTTTTTAATTCTAAAGAAGGTTGTTTTAGACAATGTTTCTACTTTTATATCTCCAAATCTAGAGATGTTCACGGAGCCTCACCTATATGGCTGAATAGCTAAGTCGAAACCTCATCACGTGTGTGGTGAATAAGATTTGGATTTGATGATTTGTAACTTGTCCAGCGTATTTTAAAAAATAGTTTTTTTTTTGATTTCAATATATTTTCAAATTTTTCTGTTACCGCTCCTTGAGATGTTCGTAATTTTTTAAATGTATTTTAGGATAGCATAGATAAAATTCTAACATTGAAATGAACATGGTTAATTTATGAAAATATTTACTGTGCCATACAAGCTACTTAGGAGTTCCATGAATTTAAATAACCTTTCAAGCTTTATTTTACCGATCCTAGAGATGTCCATGGGGTCTCACATGGTCAGATAGATCAGTCAAAACCCTATGAGGGTAATGAACGGGATCTAATTATGATGATTTTTAACTTGTCCAGAGACATTTTTACGTTTACGGTTATATCGCCTATCCCAGAAATGTTCAAGGGATCTCTTTCATATATTCGGATAGATCAGTAGATGTTTTATCAGTATTGTGAAAATGGGACACGAATGGTGGTTTTCTTCCTGTTTTCCAAAATTTACAACTTCATGGTTTACAATTTCCCTCTGAATTGGAAATTTTGGTATTTTCTCCAATAGGATTTTTACCCATTGACATTCCCAAATAAGCTACGAACCCGATTTATTGTGAAACCGTACTTGTAAAACTTTATATTTATAACTGTAAAACAAAATTACTATGGGCGAAAATAAACAAAATCTCTAACAGGAAAAAAATGAGTAATTAGGAAAATTAATATTTGAAATCTGTAGTGAAATTCGTCGGATATGCTGTCTTTTCACAACATTGATAGAGAATAGTTTGACTTATCCAGGCATTATGTTAACAAATACCCGACTACATTTCATAGCCAATGTTTGAAAATTTATTTATATCCATTGAACTACTAAGTCGTGAATGACACAATTATTAATTCATCAATCATATTAATCGAACATCGTTCATTTCACCGATCGCACTTTGTCTAGGTTAACCTAAAGTACATCCAAGGACCGGTAATCTTCTCCAGGATCTCTTTGTCTAGGGTACCCTAAAATAGATATCTGAACTTCTAGTAGATGATAGATATCTCATCAAAAACTTTTAATTAGGTCTATTTTCATGTTATTTAGATAACATGAAATCTAGATAGGAGAATGTAGCTATTCCAGTTATTTTACTAAAAATAAAATCAACAACAGAAAAATCACGAAAATTTCTAAACCTTAAAAACCCTAATTCCCTAGACTCAAATAATAGACTAGGCGCTTGTCAGTGGAATAAGCATAGCTCTAAACTATCCAAAAGTATTAACGAGACCCTGTGAAAATCTCAGGAATACGATTGGTTTGACAGAAAACCGGGCTCGAACCTTGGTTAGGAATGACAATTACGATTATGTAAAATTCCAATTGGCGAACATACCAAAATGTCCAATTAAATATAATTGCAATTAAGAAGAAGTTGTAAATTGTGGAAAACATGATGAAAATCATCATTTGTGTGCCATTTTCATAATATTGATAGAAAATCTTCTGATCTATTCGATTATGTGAAATAGATCTCGTGAACATTTCTGGGATAGTCGATATAACCGTAAACGTAAAATTGTCTCTGGACAAATTACAAATTATCATAATTAGATCCCGTTCATTACCCTTATATGTAGGTCAGAACATGGGTCTATCTGACCCCGTGAACAACTCTAGGATCGGTGAAATACAATTTGAAAATTTGTTCAAATTCATGAAAATTCTAAGCCGTATATGGCACAGTAAATATCATCACAATTGGACCCTGTTCAGATCTATCGAAAGTCGAATCTTTGAGCTATCCAAAAGTATAAACGAAGAAGCATTCCAGAAATTACATCAAACGGTTGCTAATGGCTTTATTAGTTTATGTAAATTGATAACATTTACTAACTAAGTAAATGTGATACAATTCGTATCGTGTCGGATTCGGATACGTTATTAGGTACAGTTTGTGTAGTAATCTATTACTACATAAATCAAAGATGCAAACCTTAAAATACGAGTACTTTGATTAGAATTAAACCATATAACTCTAATTAGATTTCTAATTAAATGATTTTAATATCGTGGGTTAATAGTAAAATGGTAAGCCATTTTATTTAATAAGCTATTAGACACACTATCGGAACCTGAGTCAAAATCGCTGGTAAGGAGTGTTAATGGCCATTTTCAATTTCAAGACAAATTTGATTTTCTTGGAAAAAATCGTGAACACTTTGGGACCCGGGTTGGGGATGCTATATGAGCTCAACGGATGAGGAACTCAATTAGCTATTAGAAGCACTATCGGAATCTAAGTCAAGATCTCTAGTAAGGAGTGTTAATGGCCATTTTCAGTTCCAAGACAAATTTGATTTTCATCGAATCGAATTCGTCAACACTTTGGGACCCGGGTTGGAGGATGATATGATGAGGAATTTAATTAGCTGTTAGACACACATCGTAACCTTTGGGAAGAACACACTATCGGAAATTTAGGTCCCAATGTGTTCGCAAATTTTTTTCGAAGAAAATCAAGTTTATCTTGGAACTGAAATTGACCATTAACATTCCTTACCAGAAATCTTGACTCAAAGTCAGCTAATTAAATTCCACATCCGTTGAGCCCTTATATCAGCCCTCAACCCGGGTCCCAAAGTATTCACGATTTTTTTCGAAGAATATCAAATTTGTCTTGGAACAGGAAATGGCCATTAACACTCTTACCAGAGATCTTGACTCAGCTTCCGACAATATGTCTAACAGCTAATTAAATTTCTCATCTTATCAGCCTAAATTATCTACCTCGGTAGGTAATTTAGGTCCGTCAGCCGGAATAATGAGTTCTGTTACGTGAGTCAGTAAAAGTAATCCTGTTTGTATAGTTGGTGTGTCCGTAATTTGTGATTGATTGTCAGAGTAACACGGTTTGAGTCGGTCGATGAAAATTTAGGCGTGTCGTCCGATCAGATCCAAAATGAAAAATTTGTCTGTACCATCGATAACCAAATACGATCCAGTAAATGGTGGTTGCAGTGATCTGCATACTGCGTCCGTCGATACAGGTCGAATTTCATCAAAGTGTCGTCTTATGTTCGTAATAAAGTCTGAATGTAAAATTTGATCGTTCGTAGTATCTAAAAATGTTCCAGGAACTCGAGCTATATATCCATAAACCAGTTCAGCTGGAGTACCTTTTAGTTCGTCACTGTAATTCGTTCGTAGTCCAAGTAAGATTGCAGGAAGAACACTAATCCAATCAGATCGGTAGTAGCACATAATGTCAGATTTGACGACTCGATGCCATCTCTCGATCATGCCATTACATTTTAGATTATAACTAGTTGTTCTCCTGCGTTCAGAACCAAGTAAGTTCGCCAGTGCGTTTAATAGTTGCGATTCAAATTGTATGCCTTGATCCGTGACAATGGACTCCGGAACACCAAAGCGAGGTATTGAATGTGAGTAAACAGCGAGAGCGACGGTTGCAGCCGTTATATCTGGAACTGGAACCGCCTCGGGCCAGCGAATGTATCTTTCAATCAATGTAACGCAATACCGCTGATCATCAAAAACTTGTAAAGGACCAATGATATCGAGGTGAATAATCTGAAAGGGCTGAGAAGTTAATTTGTAGTTACTAAGTGGAGATTTTGTATGTCGAGAGATTTTAGCCTTCTCGCAAGCTACGCAACTTTGAGCCATTTTCTGATGATACCTGTTAAACTTTCAGGACATTTTGATCATTAAGTTGACAAGTTAGAGTTGTTTTAGTGACGCTACTTTTGTTAATTTCAAAGCAATTGAAAAAAGAATTTCGTGTGTTCATTAAACACTGTTTTTGATGGGGGAAAAATGTCGTTTAAGCAAAGCAGTGGCTTGATAAGTGATCTCTGCACCATGAAAATCAATCATCATTGACTGGTATGCTGAATTTAAACGTGGTCGTACAACCACCGATGATGCTCTGGACGTCCAAATGAGACTGTGACTCTAGAAAACATAAAAAAATCCACGAAATTATTTCGAAAGACCATAAAGTGAGGTTGCGTGAGATAGCTGACATTGTAGAGATATCAATGGAACGTGTTGGTCATATTTTGCACGAGCATTTGTCCATGAGAAAGCTGTGTTTGAAGTGGGTATCGCGTTTGCTCACAGTGTATCAAAAACGACAACCATTGATGATGAAGATACATCGTTCTACAAAAAAGGAATAGAAATGCTATAGTTGTATCGCTCTAGAAGGAAATTATGTTGATGAATAAAATGTATTTTTCCCCAAAAAAATTGTGTTTTCTTTGTTAGACCGGGAGCTTTTCAGGTGATGTGATATATCTTAGTAGTTTGATTTAATTAGTTTACTGTTAGTGTATTTTTAACGAGCTAGTAAGAGTATATATTGCCATTAAGTATGGAACACCATTCAGAGAACCCAATTTTTCAGAATATTTTCGAATGTATGGGATCTTATTCCATCAGTGGGAACTTCAATTTGATCTTTCAAGTCTTGGATAGTTTATGGATGGTTAGCGTAACACTTATCCTTCAGCTCCCCACAAAAAAATTTCCAACGGATTCAAATCGCAGCTCCGTGGTGGCCAAATAACATTTCCGTTACGGCTGTCGTGTCCTCCTCTGGAAGTCTGGGTATCAAAAAGTCGCCCAAATGTGATAATTTTGCTTGTTGACGTAGCTTCCGAGGTGAAAATGGGCTGCGTCGGAAAAGATGATTTTTCGGTAAAAATGCAAACCCAACTAGCGAACCGAAAACGTTGCGGATGGCCATTTTGCTTCAGCTCCTGCACTAATTGAACTTTGTACGCCTTCATACCGAGGTCTTTATGCAAAATTCTCATCACAGAACTGCGTGAAATGTGCAACTCTTGAGCACGATGGCGAGTTGTTGTTGATGGATGTACGCGCTTTAAATACACGTGCACGTGATGATTTATCCAACAACAATTCATTTTCACGAACTGGCTGCACAAATTGATCCACAAATTGCCTTTTAATTTGAATTTGTCTTTGAATTTTTCACGTAAACTTCTTGCAGTTTGGGTAGAACACCCACCGCTTTGAAAGTAAGTTTTCAATATTTCCCAATTTTGTTCAGGCGCAAAGCGACCCATTTCGTAAATGTCAAATATTAAACCAATTTTCTGTCATAAGACGAATGACGTAAGTGGTTCCACATTCGAAATAACCGGTAGTTGAAAATGCAAACGCTAGATGGGTCACCCTTCAATTCGTAACATTATTAGTTGGTATTTTATAAAATTTTGATAAACATAAGCAAAGCAAAAACACTATCAACCGAATAAATAGGCAGATCGCTTTAAAATTAGGCATATCACGAACGGTTTTCAACAATTTTATGAATGGAGACGAGAATTATAGAAAAACCGCGCTTTCATCCAATTGTGATTAAAGGGGAATCGACGGCCACAAAAATTGTTTCGGAAGTAGACCTGCCAGTTGGTGCCCGTTGCATACAACAAATTTTGCATCAGAGCAATCTTGAAAAAACGTCAAAAGGTTAATAAAACCAGTTTTAATGGACGCACATAAAATTCATAGATTAAACTTTGTCAAAAAAATACATGGTCATGGTACCAATTTAGAATAATATATTCTGGGACGAGAAGAGATTTAATTTAGACGGACCGGATGGGTTCAATTATTACTGGGATTTTCCTATTTTGGAAGAACGTCTATGTGTATAATTTCGACTCGAATGAAGTCGAAAGATTACATAGAGCTGGTAGATGGAATTTTAATAGATTTTGATGAAAATCAACCAATCTCCCATCCACAATTCGATTGGTTTAGAGAGTGGGATATTGCACTTTTGGCCGGGACCTTCTCCTCATTTAAATCCTATTGAGAATTTATGGGCCAATATGGCACGAAAGGTTTGTGAGAATGGGAAGCAGTGCAACATCTTTGTTGAGTTGTATAAACCCGTTATACAGGCATGGGAGCAAATTGCCAAATGAAGTTGAATATTCCATGTCAAGCAGAATTTTTGAAATAATTAATAAAAGTGAACATTAATAATTATTATTAATTACAGGATTATTTGCAAATATTTTTATTTTTGTTGATATTATTTGATTTTAATGTTTTCATTTTAAAATGTGTATATTGACATCCCAATTAAAACCTGATAGTAGATCAAGTTCAAACTCTAAGCCTTATTTTCATATCAAAAAAGTTATGGGTGGCTTTCGCGGAGTGTGGTTTAGATAGAAGTGGAGTAACAAACAATAAAATTATTATAAAACACATTTTCTTGATAACTGTGATTGATTGTGATTTTTACGTGTGGTCCTCATCTTTATGTTGATGTGTCGTAAATTCGGGTAAATGAGACATGCGTGGAGGAATTTCTAAAATTAATTTAAAAAAAAAATTAAAAATTATATTCTCGTATAAAATTCCATGTAAAGTTTGGATCCGATTGGATGAATGGTGTGGAAACTTATAAGAAGGGTCCTGTTGATCCAGGGGACGGGTCTTTCAGATTCGAGCATGTCACTAATTTCATATAATCCCACTCCTAAATTAATTCCCGTGAAAAATTAAAAAAATAATAATTTTGATTTTAGAAAAATTTGTATCGGAGCCTCTATCCGGGGTTCAGCCCATATTGATCCATAAAAACAATACATTAATGAAATCTACCCAAGATGAATTTTTGTGTATCGTTAAGTGCCTGTTTAATTAAAATTTTCTAAACCGTGTGCCAATTTTTGAGATCCTTATTTCGTTTTAAGCTACTGTACTTCAATTAAAAAACTAAAATTTAAAACCTCTGAGTTGGTCAAAAGTCAATCAAAATATACAAACAAAAATAATTTATTTATTTGTAGCATCTTCCGCCTAAATTATGAATACATAAATAATATTAACATTCGGAATCGTCCTCCCCCAAAAATTAGAGCTTGACACAAATAATACAAATTTTGAGTCACTGCTAAACGTCAAGTGTAATAATTTTGGTCGTAATAGTGGGAAGAAATGAAAACCACTGCGCACAGTGCAGCACAACAAAACACAAAAGAAAAATATTAACAGATGGAACTGTTGTTATTTTAAAATCAAAGGATAATTAAATAATGTGACTGTTTGTAATGAAATAAAATGATAATTTAAATTGAATATTAATATATTTATGTATTATAATAGAAATATGACAGTTACATTATATGATAATATTTTGAGAGGGTGGTTGACATTTAACTTTACTATAAACGACAAAAATGGGTATTCCTCTTTTCCCTTGTTGCATAAAGCGGCAACGAAGCAACTCAAAACAATAAAATCAATTCAAGGGTAATGGAATCAAAGGAAGAATAAAAAAATTGAATTATTGAGTCAAAATGTTGATGATGATTATTATGACGATGATGAATTGAATAATGGCCTAAGGGTAATGTAATTTTTGTATCAATTTTAAAAATTTAATTATTTTTGATTACTAAAAATCCATTAATTTTTTTTTTATTTATTAAAATGAATATTTGAATTTAAAACAAATAGAATTGAGTCGTTGTTTATATATATTAATGTATGTAGGAGCGAAGTTAAGGTACGTTGCAAGCTGTACCCCTAAAAAAAGTATAGCAAAATAGAATTGTAACCAACACCTCTGATCAAAACAGTATATATGATACAAATGACCGTAGGCTCTAATATTATGTGTACAAATCCAGTAGTAAAATTTTCAAAATTATGTTCATGTAACATAATTTGAATTTTGGGACGAGCAGCGATGTAACCAAAAATTATTTTCTACAAAAATGGCGCTCTATACAAATATGTACATTATATAAACATATATTAGCATATAAACATTAGTTTTTATGAATAAATGTAAATTACATAAAATATTATATATCATAAATCATATAAAAAATAACAAGACATTTTAGCAAGCATAACGCTTATATTTACATATGTATGATATATGGATTTACCTGAAATTTTGTTGATTTCAACATTCAAGTGAATGTCATTTTTGAAATAAAATTATTTAATTTTCGTGATTTAATAAATAAAATCAGTTGTATATTACGATAAATATATTGACTTAACATACCTGACTCGGTAAATCTATGTATATTATGCTTATTAAATATAAATAAATAATTTAGTTTTTATTGGTACATAAATATGTTGTACCATCATGTAATCAAATTACATATATGACAACTACTTATATGCTAAGCAAGTTAAAAATATGTATCGGGGTTTTACCCTTTGTGTTTTGGAATCAAATACTAATTTTAGCATCTCTTTATTATTTATATAAAGGTTTATATTTTCGGTATCGAATATTATACACACAAGTGCGGTAAGGTTTACATTATGGAACCGCGTAAATCAAAATTGAATATGAGAAGAAGGCAAATGTAATTTAACAGCGTAAATTTTTTATAGCTGCCTTTGGCTTTATTCTTGAATCTTTCCTATCTTGGAAAACTCACAAGTTGTTTTCAAATCTTACAAGCTAATTGAACGAGAAAATTGTTTAAGTCTTAACCTATGTTAATTCTTAATATTAATCCACACTATTTGGTATGTCAGTGAAGCTAGCACGTAAAGTTAGCACGATATTTGCGATGGTAACACTCTTGGTTTGAATCTTGAATATTGCATTTTTAGTACAAGATAGCACGAAAAATTGTAAAATATGATATGAATTTATAAAAATTAACACGAAAAAATTAAAATAAGATGAAAATTTACAAAAACAAAAATTAGCGCGAACAACGCAACGGCTGATAATAAATAAATATGTAAAATAAATCATTTGATCATAAAAGCTTGATATAAAACCACTTCCAAACATTTGTCGGACATAAAATTGAATTTTAATTAAAATTGAATCCTTAACGAATTTCTAAGACTAATTTCAAAGCAATCATATGGGTCAGACGATAGTACTAATGGTTCGAGCTTGCCTCTTCCAAGGATTTGTCGGACATGCGTTTAAGTTTTTATTGTAGCAGAATCATTAATGAACTTCATAGAGCAATTTCAAAGCAATCGTATGGTATACGAATGCTTTGAAATTTGTCTTAGAAGTTCATCCACACGATTGGTTTGAAATTTGTCGTCTTAGAAATTTGTTAAGGATTATTCTACAATACAAAATTAGATTCATCTCCGACAAATGCTTGGAAGAGGCCAGCTCGAACCAATTGTACCATCGTCTGACCCATACGATTGCTTTGAAATTTGTCTTAGAAGTTCGTTAAGGATTCTGCTACAATAAAAAATTAAATTCATGTCTGACAAATGCTTGGAAGAGACCAGTTCGAACCATTAGTACTATCGTCTGACCAACACGATTGGTTAGAAATTTTTCTTAGAAGTTCATTAAGGATTCTTCTACAATAAAAAATTAAATTCATGTCCGACAAATCCTTGGAAGAGGCAAGCTTGAACCAATAATACTACCGTCTGACCCATATGATTACTTTGAAATTTGTCTTAGAAGTTCATTAAAGATTCTTCTACAATAAAAATTAAATTCATGTCCGAAAAATGCTTGGAAGAGGCCAGCTCGAACCATTAGTAATACCGTCTGACCAACACGATTGGTTAGCCATTTTTCTAAGTCTATTAAGGATTCTTCCACAATACAAAATTAAATTCATGTCCGACAAATGCTTGGAAGAGGCCAGCTCGAACCATTAGTACTACCGTCTGACCCATACGATTGCTTTGAAAGTTGTCTTAAAAGTTCATTAAGGGTTCTTCTACAATACAAAATTAAACGCATGTCCGACAAATCCTTGAAAGAGGCCAGCTCGTACCATTAGTTCTATCGTCTGACCCATACGATTGCTTTGAAATGTGTCTTAGACATTCGTTAAGGATTCCTCTACAATACAAAATTAAATTCATGTCCGAAAAATGCTTGGAAGAGGCCAGCTCGAACCATTAGTACTATCGTCTGACCAACACGATTGGTTGACATTTTTCTTGGAAGTTCATTAAGGATTCTTCTACAATAAAAAATTAAATTCATCTCTGACAAATCCTTGGAAGAGGCAAGCTTGAACCAATAGTACTACCGTCTGACCCATATGATTACTTTGAAATTTGTCTTAGAAGTTCATTAAAGATTCTTCTACAATAAAAATTAAATTCATGTCCGAAAAATGCTTGGAAGAGGCCAGCTCGAACCATTAGTAATACCGTCTGACCAACACGATTGGTTAGCCATTTTTCTAAGTCTATTAAGGATTCTTCCACAATACAAAATTAAATTCATGTCCGACAAATGCTTGGAAGAGGCCAGCTCGAACCATTAGTACTACCGTCTGACCCATACGATTGCTTTGAAAGTTGTCTTAAAAGTTCATTAAGGGTTCTTCTACAATACAAAATTAAACGCATGTCCGACAAATCCTTGAAAGAGGCCAGCTCGTACCATTAGTTCTATCGTCTGACCCATACGATTGCTTTGAAATGTGTCTTAGACATTCGTTAAGGATTCCTCTACAATACAAAATTAAATTCATGTCCGAAAAATGCTTGGAAGAGGCCAGCTCGAACCATTAGTACTATCGTCTGACCAACACGATTGGTTGACATTTTTCTTGGAAGTTCATTAAGGATTCTTCTACAATAAAAAATTAAATTCATCTCTGACAAATCCTTGGAAGAGGCAAGCTTGAACCAATAGTACTACCGTCTGACCCATATGATTACTTTGAAATTTGTCTTAGAAGTTCATTAAAGATTCTTCTACAATAAAAATTAAATTCATGTCCGAAAAATGCTTGGAAGAGGCCAGCTCGAACCATTAGTAATACCGTCTGACCAACACGATTGGTTAGCCATTTTTCTAAGTCTATTAAGGATTCTTCCACAATACAAAATTAAATTCATGTCCGACAAATGCTTGGAAGAGGCCAGCTCGAACCATTAGTACTACCGTCTGACCCATACCATTGCTTTGAAAGTTGTCTTAAAAGTTCATTAAGGGTTCTTCTACAATACAAAATTAAACGCATGTCCGACAAATCCTTGAAAGAGGCCAGCTCGTACCATTAGTTCTATCGTCTGACCCATACGATTGCTTTGAAATGTGTCTTAGACATTCGTTAAGGATTCCTCTACAATACAAAATTAAATTCATGTCCGAAAAATGCTTGGAAGAGGCCAGCTCGAACCATTAGTACTATCGTCTGACCAACACGATTGGTTGACATTTTTCTTGGAAGTTCATTAAGGATTCTTCTACAATAAAAAATTAAATTCATCTCTGACAAATCCTTGGAAGAGGCAAGCTTGAACCAATAGTACTACCGTCTGACCCATATGATTACTTTGAAATTTGTCTTAGAAGTTCATTAAAGATTCTTCTACAATAAAAATTAAATTCATGTCCGGCAAATGTTCGAAAGAGACCTGCTCGAACCATTAGAACTATCGTCTGACCCATACGATTGCTTTAAAATATCTCTTAAAAGTTCATTAAGGATTCTTCTACAATTCAAAATTAAATTCATGTCCGACAAATCCTTGGAAGAGGCCAGCTCGAACCATTACTACTACCGTCTGACCCATATTTACTGGTTCAAAGCTGACTGCTTTGAAATTTCCGATTGTTCGCAATTTTTAGTTAATAATCTAATACGATAAAATTGAAACTAATAGTTTTAAATTAATGTTCATTTCTCTATCTAAATTATTTTTGATATATTTATTACATTTTGTGTTATTTTCATTTTATTTAAGTATGTTTAAGATTTCGTGCTAACTCTATCAAATACTCAAACCACTTTTAGAACACAAATCAATTTAATTTTTTAAATTAATAAGATGAATGTCTAATAAATTTGGATGTAGATATAAATTATGATAATTTGTAATTTTTTTGTGTTTAGAAAATAATTGGTTAAGACCGGTGATAAAAAATATTGCCATACGTAAAATTTTACAAAAATCGTGCTAGCTTTACGCGCTAGTTTCACAGCGGTCTATTTGGTTTGTTGTTTATATGAATTAGTTAGCTAGATCTAAGGGATCTTTTCTTTTACGGCGCTGATATCTAGGCCTCCATAATATTTCCCGTGCTAATGTGCAGGGATGTTGTACTAACTTAGTTTTGTATTTTCTGCTGTACTGCTGTATTGTATCTGTCACTGTTTCGATGTTGAGATCACGGTGTATGTTTGTGTTACGTATGTACCAAGGTGCGTTTACCATTCTTCGTATTATTTTTGATTGTACACGTTGCAATTGTATTATATTTGAGGCACAAGCTGAGCCCCACAATTGTATTCCGTAAGTCCAGATTGGTTTTAGTACCATTTTATACAACAAGACTTTCCAATCTAGAGTTAATTTAGAATGTTTTCCGATTAACCAATTTATTTGAGCACTTTTGATATTGATTTGTTGTCGCTTTGTTTCGATATGCTTCGCTAGGTATTTAATGGTTTCGCATTGGGGTAGATTGATGTTATTTAACTTCACCGGAGGACAAGTTTGTTTACGGAGGGTGAATGTAATGTGTGCTGATTTCTGCTCGTTTGCTGTTATTCTCCATTTTGAAAGCCACTTAGCCATTTCTTCTAAGTGTTTTTGCAAGACTCTTGATGCTAGGATGGTCCGCTGTGTAGATTAGATATAACATTAGACCCAGTATACTGGAAGATGTATATTTCACCAATAATTTCCTGTCTAGCAGGTAATTTTTAATGATCGCATGATAATTTGATGAACCTGGGCCTTAATTTTATGTACAAGGCCTTCTTGCCATAGTTTATCGAAAGCTTAGGCGATGTCTAAAAATGCTGCAGAGCAGTACTTTTTTTGTTCAAATGAGTTTCTGATTTCTGATATGATCCTATGCACTTGTTCTATGTTCCACGAGTTTCTCTAAATCTAAACAGATGATCCGGTATAATACTTTGCTCTTGCAGAATCGGTTTAAGCTTTTCAAGAAGCATTTTTTCAAAGAGCTTTGACAGAGTTGGTTTTAAACTGACGATACGAGTCTATGTACGTTTGTTTCAACTTTACCTGGTTTATGTATCATTTTGATCTGTGAAATTTTCCAAGTTTCAGGAAAATACCCAGTTGTCATTACAGCATTGAAAATGTATGTTGTTAATTTGATACATAAATCTGGAAGTTCTGTAAGTATTTTACCACTAATAAGATCAGGTGCCTTTTTGGGGTTTATATGTTCGCTGATCATTGTTTTTACTTTACGCCATTTATATTTAATTGGTTGAAATTCTGAAGCTTCAACTTCTTGAGGCAGCAATTCCGAGTGTTCATTATTTTCGTTCGGAGTAAATACTTTAACTAAATGTTGGGCTTCTTGCCCAGTTTCGATCGGGAAGGCGAATCGGAGGACGTGATTGTGTAGGCCGTTTCAGGGTTTTTGTGGCTTTCCACAGTGACTAATCTGTTGCTTCTGATGCTGTAAGTTTGCTTAGATAATATTGAATCCCCCCATCATGTTCTTTTGTTAGAGCTGCTTTCAGGTTTTTGATGGTAGCTTAAAGTTTCCGACAAACTGTCAAAAAACCTTTCAAAAGCTTAAAAATGTATTTACACAAATATTCTAACTAAATTTTACCTACACTATTCATGTGTAGTAAGGATCAATAGTTAATGACAAATCATCGTAGAGATGTCTACGCTTAACGGTATATAGGATCATGTTAATTAGACAATTCTTAATGTTTTCTAGAAGTCAACATATTTATGTGTCAACATATAATTACGGTGCGGCAGTCATAGATTTTTTTAAATAATTAAACTTTGCTATAGTAAAAAGTTTAGTGGCGGTTCGAAGGTTAATGTCAAGGCATCGTAGAGATGTCTACGCTTAACGGTATATATTGAGTAAAAGTTCCTGATCAAGGATGCTTGTATTAGGTGGGTCTGCACTGATAGTTAATAAATGATCTCTTTTTTAAGTCATTTAGGCAGTATAGGAGTAGTAAAAATCGAGGGATTGTTTTGAAAATTTTGACGGTTTTACTAATTTGCTAACATAAAAATAGAGTGAGACTGATGGTGAGTTTGCTGAATTACTGTTCTTTACCAAAACTAGATTTGCTAAAAAATAAATTGAATTCAAATAATTCTTCATTCTAATTTTAAAATTGATGATTTCTAGAAAATATATTGAAAGTTTATGGCTCATTGTTGTGGCTAAATTATCTTGCCGTTGTGAACTTATTTTTATTAGCATTTTATTTCGTTTTACAAAACAATTTTTTTTTAAAAGTGTAGGTTTACACTTTGTGGGCTGTTGTAAAGTTTTTTGTCATTTTTAGTTTGTCGGAAACTTCACTATAGTGTTTTTGATAGCTTTATTTAATTTTGCTGTTGAATATTCTGTGACGCTTGGTGCATTTTCACTTTAGTAGAGCTGTTGCATGTAGAATCCTTCACTGCTTGCTCTAATGTCTTCGTTAGGTGTTGCACTGCTTAATCAATCTCAGATTTCGTTTTAAGTGGGATGCTTAATGAGCACTCTCTTGTCACTGCAGATTTGAATTGAGACCAATTTATGTGTCGGTTCGTTAAAAAAATATTTGATTCTGAATTTAAAACTTGTGTGCTTCATGTTATTAAAACCGAGGAGTGGTCAGATGATAGTTCGTAGCATGTTTTTAGCAATACTCTTTGTTACACAGAAGTCGATTAAATCGGGAATTTTTCGTCTATCGGTTGGCTAATATGTTGGTCTGCCACCAGAAACACGATTTAGTTTTCTTTCCTGCATACAGTCCCACAGCTGCTTGCCTTTTGGTGATATTAATCGAGAGCCCCATTGGATGTGTTTGGAGTTAAAATCTCCTCCTGCAAATAATTTATTTCCCAAGGTTTTGAAATAATTCGTAAATTGTTGCTTTTAATTGAATATTTCTGTGGACAGTAAGCTGCAGATACGGTGCATGTATCGGACCATTCTTCTAAGCAGATGTTAATTGCCTGTATATGTTCCCCGCGATATTTTTCCAGTTCATGGTGTCTTATTCTACCTCTAATAATAATTGCTGATCCCCACGAGGTTTCCCGTTAGGGGGCTGGGTATCATAAATTTGATAACCATTAAATTTCACAGAGCTCATCTGTGTAAAATATCTCTCAGAGACCATCATGATGTCAATCTTTTGTTCATTAAGAAAATGCTGTACTTCTGATTTATGTTGCGCTAGCCCATTGGCATTTTATAAGGCTAATTTAAGTTGTATCTTATATTTTACATTTGCTTCAGAGTAGTCCTGTTTTGTAGCATACCATATTTGTTTCCATAATTTGCATACATTTGTTCATTGTTTCGTTGAGTGTACTTATCATTTTGTAGATTCCCTGATCATCATTCTGAGGTTTATTTGCTTTATTTCGCACGTTACCCGCAGCCACCTCTGAGTATGTTGTTTCTGTGTTAATGGTTGCAGAAATAATTTTCTCATTGTTTGAGCGGTTATATATTTGATTGATAGCTCGTTGCTCAATTCGTTGCCTTGGTGTCCTTTTTTTCCTTAACTCCTTATACACAAGGCATTCTTTGTAATTAGCGGTATGGGTTTCCCCACATTTGCTGCACTTCTTTACTTCAGGTTTGGTTTTGTCTAAATCGCACTCGCTAGTTTTATGCATGTTGTCGCATATCACGCAAACAGCAGTTTGCAATAGTTTCGAGAATGGACAAATTCTTGGCAATTGGTGCATTGTAAAACTGACTTTCGTTTATGTGGCTCTTCCGCTATCACCTTTCTACACAACAGATACCTAATGTTGTCGATTTCGTGTGTCCCTTTGGTTTTGACTGCTCCGGGTTCCAGCTCAACTTTGAACATTGATTGAGGTATTTTCTCACGATTAATAATGTTGATAACGCTTCTTATATTGAAGTCCTTGGCAGTGAGTTCCTCACGTATTTCTTGTGGTGATACAGATGACTCGATTCCTTTTGTTACTACTGTTAGTCCTTTCGAACTTTTCAATCTGTATGTCTAAAAGTATTTATTAGTTGCTTCCAAGATGGCAACAATTTTGCGATAAGCTTCGATGCTCAAGGCTTGAATTCTGGTTTCACGGATATTGCCTTGTTTAATTGCAGTAATGAAAAACTCTCCACCTGGTGTTGAAGATTTTTCATAAATTCGAAAAACTGAAAAATATTATTAATAATACAATTAAAATGGTTAAAATAATTGGTTACGAACTGTAACACTTAAAAACAGTTTATCTTTCGACCAGTGTTGTGTGTCTACGCGTATTTCCAAATTGTTTACATGTTGGTGTCGAAAATAGTCTAGACAATTGATTTTTGTGTATACAATGTCGAAAATGTAGAATATGTAGACAATTCGAAGACAATGTAGATTATTACTTTTTTGTTGTTTTGACCATTGTTTATCTGTTCGAAGTCGTTTTCCAGTTTAATCGATATTTTGACAGTTAAAATTCAATTTTTATTAAACAATCAGACAATCGATGTCTTCAATATTGGTACAACCCATAAGCGATTTACGAGGCCAAATTCGGCTATAACCATCGCTGTGCCGAATGTGACGTCTGTCATGAACATTTTCAAAGCAACTAATTCATCTCTGATTTTAACGTTTGTTTTTAAGCAACATAGTTGGGTTTATTACAAAACTTATAGCGTAAATGAGTTTTGTTGATTGTTTACTGTTTTTGGTTGTATTTTGATCAAAATTAGCTGCGATAATGATCTTTTCTTGAGTACGAATACAGGTAGGGGTTTTTTTAATGTAAGCAATCAAGTTTGCTCAGGATTTTTGTCCCAAAGATTCACCAATTGATTATCAATCAACGTTTGCGTTTCCTGGTCCTTTTTCATTTGAGTTATCTATCTTTAAATTGGGGCTGAGTGGCCAAGGTAGATAAAACAACAATAGCTTCATCACGAACGTCAAGCGCTTGACGGGTCACCGCTTGGGAACGTCATAGAAAAAATGAATAATGAACCAAACGGAACCCCCACCGACCAGTATACCTTATTGAGAAGCTTTTATGACTTCACTGAGCTGGCTAGGATTTAATGAACCAATCCTTCATTGAACCGTATTCAAAATGATTACAGAAATCAATACTAGATAGCCGATACTAGCTATCGTATACGGACACGAATCAGAAATTTAAACATCAAAACTCTAACAGAAATGTGAAGAATTAGCAACAATTAGAGAAAGAATATAAACGAAATTCTCGGCCTCAGTGCAGTGAGATAAAAACCAAGCACCAATTTGCAGTGAGATAAAAACCAAGCACCATTTCACGAAAGAATCAAAGTGTGGAATAGCACATTAGGAGTGTACTATTAGTAAATAGAAGAGAAATAACAGCATAATGGCCTTTTGAGAATACAGGGACCGATGTGTAAATACTATGGACATATGAAAAATGACGTCAAATGTTTTTTATTAAAGTCATTTCGAGCTGTCATAATTGAGACTGCTTATTATCGTTCATAATGTGAAATGAGCGATTCGACAAACATCCATTCCGACCACATCGTATTACAAAAAATAATTGTATATGGTTCGTACACAGAGGTAATTAAAATATATTACGATCTAATAAAAATCCGCAGCATCACTAATTACCCTGTTAAATTTCCGAAACAAAAACGTCTAAAAGGAAAACCGCCACATATTAATTTATAGTATTTTCCCATAAAGCAGTAGTTTGTTTCTAATAAATTAACTTTTAATAGAAGGAACAGCAACAACAAAATTATATATATTAATTAATATGAGGCAATCAAGAACATTCTTTATCCATATAAAACTCAAATAACCAAAAACGACTAAAAAAATGTAGTAAAGCACTAAATTGAAAAGTTACAAGGTAAATAAAAAAAACTGTTCCATGTGGAAAATGGGAAAGTTATTGTTATTTTCCGGAAGGAAATATCACATTTTTTCTGCATTTTCGATTTATGTGTTTTTATTTTATATGGAAAAGTTTTTCAAGCAAATTTATGGTACTTAACAAAGAAATATGTTAATAAATATTCAAAACGATTTAGGAATTTTATGGTTTAGTTATGTTCACGTCTGTCGTGTTATTAATAATTAAACCAATTTTTAGTTCAATAAATTATTAAAATTTTAACTTCGGGTGTTATTGTAATCCTTGTGCTCCTCCAGTTTTTTCAACTGACGCTTATGTAGCTTGTTCAGAGCATTATGCACTTTGTAAAAAAGTAAAAATTAACACTCATATTTCAGGCTTTCTAACCCGACATTAAGCCATTGTGTAGTATTGACCTTGAAAAGGTTTGAATCTTTTAAGTTTAAGTACGTCAAATGTATATGTTTGGACGTGTTCTCTCTGTATTATCAATAGATGTTGGTTTGTTGATTTCAGTGTGACGAAGGTAAAATGCTATTAGGAGTGATTTTGTGATGAATAAAAACCACCAAAAATGCATTTTAAACATGATCATGACACTTGACAGGTTAAGATTTTGAAAGGGAAAATGTAGTGTGATTTTTTAAGTGGAACGTTGAAAGATGGGTTTTGAAGGATATTTGGTCGATTGAAGGATATACAACAAGTTTTACATGTAGTGTACTTTGTCAAGATCTTTCTCCTTACTTTGGGAATCGGACAAGCAATGAAAACTACCGATAGCCAGTAAATTAAAGGTTAGTAGGCAAAAACATTAATTGTTGCATCTCATTTCAATAGTCTACTGTAATTGTTTTCGATTGTGTAAATCAGGTGTATCAGCGGTTCTCGTTTGATTACTTCTAAAAATTTCAAAAGAAGTTTACGCAAGGTGCTATTTTCGGAGTATCTCTTAATACGCCTCTCTTAAAAAGGAGGACATTGCAGGTCTCACGACTCCAAGAAGTAAGTTCGAATTGTTTTTAAAAATGAAACAAAGAAACAATTTTGACTGGTTCCTCAATAAATTCAGAAGGTCCTTTAAATCACATCAGGGTCTCCATATATATAATACTGTCATTAGACAATGTATAGAGTATTGCTGTGAAGTTTGGGGAGAAGCTTATGGTATTGCTTTCCACTTATTGGATAATACGCAATCTCAGAACTCTGTGTGTTCTACAGATGAATGCATGGTAAATGTTCGGAAGAACTAAAGAAGAAAATACTACCATTCGCTACGCCAGGAAGGATAACAAGAGGGACTGTCAATACGCATTAGCTTACGGTAAGGCTGCCGAGACCTCGAACTGGAATTTGTTAAACGGTTTCAAATTTCCTTTGAACTATAAAATGCACAAATTTAGTGCATGTATCAACCTTTACTTGAAAGACAGTCTAACAGGCCGCCATGCACTCAATAAACAAATAAACAATTTCGAACTGAAATTATAAAATTTAACCCAAACTGGAACAATATGTTAAGATGGCGGAACACGAACAGCTGTCCGTGTCGAAGTTCAAGCCGCTGATTCCGTAAATTTCTGCATGTATAGTGCGGTTATTGCCACAGCAAATAATGTACATTTCCCTTTCCGTTACATTAGATACGTCAATTTCATTTTACCAAAACCATCATGTGAAATTTAATTTCACTGAAACAATCGAAAAGGTGAAATAAATTTTGGCCCGGGACTATCGCTTTTTCATTCCCGTTACAAATGCCTACATGCATCAAAAACCGATGGAGAAGATTTCGTTTCATATATGCTGGTCGAGTAAACAGTAAACATATTCTGTGAAAATTTCAAGTTAGCAAGAATAATAACCGACCAGTTCAAATCACTTATTTTCATAGCGGACGAAAGTTTATGGCTTTTGAATTTAAAGACAGACCCTCCAAAAACCGAAACCAAGTGCAATAGATAATAAAACCACGTTTCAAAGCAAAATTATCAAACAAACCTGTTAAAATCTTGCATGGTGCCAAAAACGCCTCTGATCAAAAGTGGCCTCTCGATTCATGGTGTTATTTATTCAGGTGAATGTTTCATTTCATGTATTTCAAAGCTAAACATTTTCGTGTTAGATATGGTTCAGAGATTTGGCCTGTGGAATTTGTCCATCAAACAATTTGTGTTGAAAATTCTATTAAAGGTCAGTTTTCAGATGTATTCAAGCACATAATTGGGTTATGCAAGGAAATTTTAATAAATTTCATCTAAATCCAGATGTCAAACAAGTGTTTCGTCCAAAAAGGTCAGTCTCCTACGCATACATGTCAACTGGTGAGCTGAGCCGACCAGACTTGATGAATCGATGTTGTAAAAAAGCAAAATGGATTAGTTCGAATTTTCTATGATTATTCGACTGGACTTATTGATGCACTGGAATCTCAATATAGAATTGTAGCACTAGATTGAAATAAAATATAAAATAAAATATTTAAGATTGATAGATAATCAATAAGGAAGGATTAAAACCAGATCCGAACGTGATAGAGGCAATTATCGAAATGCCACCACTGTCACATGTACATAGTCTTCGTTCTTATTTGGGTGCCATACATTATTATGGAAAGTTTATCAATCTGATTCGCATACTCCGAGAGCTTTTTGATAGACTATTGAAAAAGGACTCAACGTTTCCATGGTCCCGCGAATGATGATAGTCATTTGATACGTTCAAAGACATTCCAAAATCCGGTCTATTACTAACACATTATGATCCAAAACTAGAAATCATCGTTGCAGCTGATGCATTAAAACGCATGTGTGACCAATCAGAAAAGGCAGGGTAGAAACGGACCATAAGCCGCTATTATTTATATTCGAACAGAGTAAGATTATTTGATAGCTTCCATGAAGGATGTACGGCAAATTGTAACTGATACAGAGATTCAGCTTCGAACCACTTCAACAATGGTTATTAATGCTGCATTAAAGGATGAGGTATTCAAAGCAGCTATCAAATATGTTAATACACGGTGGTCCAATAAACCAACGTTGATTCGGAACGCATATCTCAAATAGCTGTACTCCAGACGCGAATCATTTTCATGCGTTGATGGTTGCTTACGCTTCGGCGAAGACATTGTTATTTCGCAGTATTTCCAAGCACGGATTCTAAATCAGTTTCATCAAGGTCATCTAGGTTTGAACCGAATGAAGTTATTCATGAGAAGTTATGTTTATTGTCTAGGCAAAGACAGTGAAGTTAAAAATTATGTATGAAATTGTACGAACTGCTTATCGGCGGAATAGTCACCGCAAAAGTCAGTTTATCAGGAGTGATAAACTAGTACACCAAATCCAAGTGCATCATATGGAAAATCGCCTGCTAAAGCTATGTTCGGAGGAAAACTTCGTACGATGTTTCATCTCCTGCGGCTTAAGTCAATAACACTCCTATAAATCATCTTGTAACGTCATTAAAATTAAGGAAATTCAACTCGGGTGATATGGTGAGGTGATCGAAAGAATCGGAAGCGTTAGTTACAATATTTTTCTCGAACGTATAATCATGTTCTAATTAGAAGTCTTATAAATCAACTGTGGGCTCGATGAGGGGCATGAGTACATCATCCACTATTATATTAGTTAACAAAATACAAAATGAATTATAGTTAAAATATAATCAATGGTTTTATTTTAGAATTATATTATGGCACGACCCAACAGAAACAACAAAAACAACTAAGGCACTCAGAGATAACCTCAATTTTAAATGCCGGCCGCCTTTTCTGTGTGAAAATAATATTTGATTTTTATTTTCGCCACAGGAGTTGACCTTTCATACTCCCTGATCTATTTACGAAAAGTAATCTGCCAGTATCACGATCACAACATTTGGCCTTTTCATATTTTATGACGGTCTTCGCTTTCTTATATATTCTCGACATTCTTGTGGCTTCTCAAGCGAAAGAACTTCTTTAAATTCACAAGAAAACACTTAATGCCATTTTACCTTCAGAAGAGCTAATTAATGTTATTACGGAATTCCTGCCTGCAACAATAATCAACCACATTCAGCAATTTATCGGTCTATTAAATTGTTAACATCGATTTAGTCCGAAACTTGCTAAAATGCTCGCTCCGATTCACTTACAATTTGCTGCTCTTCTAAAGAACCTCAATACACCCAAATGCATTATCCCGTACAACCGACAACGAATGGTATCAGAACCACAACAGCCTAGACAGAATTCGACTTCGATACGATCATAAAGGCACAAAAATCAGATTTTCTTTACTTCTGGCTCGGTATAATCAATTAAGGATGTTGGTTCCTGGTTGTCCTGGTTCACACCATTGTGACGAATTTGGTCCCAATTATTCCGCTTTGGCTTAAATTTCGCATCACGTTCGATCAAGGAATGCGATCCGAGTTTAAACTTTTCATAGGGTTGGTACAATCACATCCATAGATCATCCATATGCGACCGAGGTAGTCGAACTCACTAATGGAAGACACACAATTCCTAAACGAGTTTGTATTCGATTTCATTTAAACGGTATTAATGCTGCCATAAAACACCTTGCACAAAACAGGTATAAATTAGCTCACACCCTAAGCCAAACTACATTTTAGTGGTAAACACAGTTTTCCTTGATTTTTATTTCAATTTAAAATAAAATTCATAAAAATTACATTTTATTTTGTTTAACAGTTAAAAAAAAGTTGTAAACATGGGTACGAGAAAACAACATAAACAAAAAATAAAACAGGCGCGAGGCGGGCGGCGTTGAATGGAATGAATAAATTTTCTTTTAAAATTTATTATTTTTGTTTAAAGGCGCACGCGATCTGGCGACACTAATTAATTTAATTATTTGGACTAATGTGCGCTTTCAGATGATATCTTAAGTATCGATTAAACACAGTAGAAACTACTTTTATATCATGTAGACTAAGTTTTAAAAGGATATAGGCTGGTAATACGTATTTGTGTGCAGCGCAGTAAAAATGGATGTGGTGAATAATTTTTTCATAATTCGAACCGGAATACATAGCGTATGTAAACAATTCACTTCTTTACTTCAACTTCATAAATCATTTGTTTAATTGGAAATTATATTGTTCACCTTGACATATGGGAAAGGGATACCTATGTTTATTTGATTTTAAATTGTAGTCCTATATTTTTGTACAAACATATAATTTGACGAGTACCCTGTAAATTGGTAATCATGCACAAAGGTTTGTTTACTGTCACATACACATTATTAGTTCATTATAAAATTTAAATAATAAAAAATAATAATTTTTAATGTGTAGTTATATACGCGATATGTGTCTAACAAGCAAACAATAAATGTCGTGATAATTAAAATTAAATAAATTCTTGATTATTTTATTACTGGTATTATTATATTATAATTCTTTAAATAAAAAATAATTTTTTAACTACACATATGCTAACATAATAATTGTGTTATAGTTATAGGTAGTTTGAAATTGTTACACGAAAATAAATTCTAACAATTTATTCTAAACTATACTACTTTGGTTTAGGTAAGTTCGAAAATATTTCGATGTGAAAACATTCAGGCGGCACGAGAGAAAATATTACGTCAAAAGCCTGCTTGGGGTCATAAATATATGACAATTTTACAAAAAACATAATTCGAAAACAGAAACACTTGAAATACCGAAATTGTTGTAATGGTGTAAAACGTTACACCGTTCGAAATCGAAGGGTAAATTTGGGTTTACCCCAAGGTAAAATATTTTCATATGAATTAGGTTCAGTTCAATATCAATACTATTTTAGTCGAAGTTATTACTTTTAGGCCGATACAAGTTGCTAGTTGCTCTATTCTGCAACAGAATCATGAAACCCGCACGGAAAAATCATTTGTTAATATTTCTATGAACAAATAAAAAATATTTTGCAAAATCATAGTTGGCTCGAATATTTTAAAGATACCAAATAGGAAAATGTGTCAAGATGCATATGAATCAAAGAATTAATATAAACATACGTGTCTGTTTTTAACTTGCAAGTAGAGTGACCAGACCAAAATTCCTAAACTCTTAAATTAAGGTTTTATTTTCAAAATTAATAGAACAATTGGTCAAAATGGACAATTGTTGGATAAGTTTTAAAAAGGAGTTCTAGCGAAAACTCTCTTTTATAGGGTAGGATTACGTGTGGAACTGTAAAGGCCTAGTTATATAGCCAAAAACGAAACGAAAACGAAACGGACCAAAACCAAACTTATTGATTGAATGCATGGAAATGTATTAGAACAGTTATATAGACGAACCGAAACGAAAACGAACTGATAGATTGATTAATTTCAATTTCTTTTCGTTTCGTTTTCGGCCGAAGTTCACAATGATTGATAGTATTCGTTGTAATTTTCATAAATTGTGAATATTTTTTGCGATTTTGTTTACTTGGGCTTCTTTTTTTTATCAAATGTCAAACACAAAAAAATTTAAATGGCAGGGATACCTAATAATGAAATTGATTCGGAGATTTTAATAGAAAATGTTAGAAAATACGAAAAATTATATGACAAAAAACATAAACTATATACAAATAATATACATAAAGGTGTTCTATGGTCAAAAATAGCAAATTCAAAATCCATAATATTTCCTTGTATTTATCGTAATACACAAACAGAAAATATAAAACGTCAAAAACTGATTCGGCTATATAACCATCACAAATTTGCCTTTCGTTTCGGTCCGATTCGTTTTCGTTTCATTTTCGGCTACATAAGTAGGTCTTAAGGGCGCGGTTTTCGATGTGCTGTATATGTCTGTCTATATTTCGCTCTGTGTCCTCTCTGCCTCCCAAGTGGGTTGACTTATTTTAATGAAGCTTCAAACTTGGGCATTTTCATGTGTTGGGAGGTCCAAGTAAGGTTTTGGCGGAGGTCGACACACCGGATGTGGCAGTTCATCTTATCTTACCTTGGCTTACGCTTTCTCGTTTTTTTATGTTTTTCAATTATTTTGGAAGGTAGCATCTGCGATGGCTTCGTTTGAGAGCGAAAGACATTTGGATTGGATGTGTAACAGTTCTGGTCAGGATCATTTTCCAAAATTTAGGCGGAAGTGACGATTTTGGTAGTAAACTGTTATTTTACCATAGTTCAGCATCTCTGCGTCCCAGGTGGGTTGACTGCTCAGGGTAACTTCATACTTGGAGGTTTTTATTAGGTTGGGGAGGTCGTATCGTTTTGGCAGTATATTGGTATAGCATTTGCGAGGGAGTCGGTTATAGGAATGGGTCAATTCTAGGTCGAAGTTGTATAGCAAGGCTGGTCCTGATCAATTTCCATAAATGACTAATTTTGGTGGAAACTATTTTTTGTGGGAGCTTGTTCTTGTTTGAATATGCTTTGGGAAATTCAGGATTTTCCTGTTGATTTTCTGCGGATGTGCCGGTTTTTGTTGTGATACTTTTGCGTAGGAACGTTCTAGTTTCTTGCTAGCGTTTTGTATTTTATGGGATTTACGAACAGGCTAGGCGGATTCTAAATTAACTTGGCATCTTAATTGGTCTAGTACATTTTTCTGAATTGTAATCGGAAGTGAAGAATTAAAAAAAAACTGATTTTCGCCAAAATTCGCCTAAGTTCTAAGAAATAATCGAAACTTTTTTTGCTGTTTGTTATTTTGGAGAAGAGCCGACGACAACGGTTTGAGATTGTGTGATTGTGAGAAACCTTACACACACCAACACAACATTTGACGTTTTCTCCTTAGCTGGAGGGAACAGGGAAAGCTATGCGATATCAGGGGTAAAGAGGGCGGTAAGAAAATGTTGTACAGGGTTTCGGCATGTGAGCTTCATGAGAATCAGATGGTGGGAATCTTAAAATTCTTTGGTTGCCTTTAGTCGCCAATAGAGTTCAACTGTTGTGATTAGCATACATTCGATATGGGGGCGGGTTAGATCTTGGCCAGAACATCAATGAACAATTGTTTTTACTATAAGCAATAAAAGATACGTTTTGTCTTGTTGGACATTTTATACTGTCGCGCATTAGCTAGAAGTCATGACAAGCTTAAGTCATAACATTAACAAATCTTTGTATTGCGGATAACAAAGTCGCAGATTTCAAAAATGTATTTAATGTCGCATATCGTTCGGAGTGGCCCAGAGAACTAATTGAACATTTTGTACGAAACATTTACGTAAATTAAAATGTACAAAGGCATAAAAATGTAAATATTGATCGTTTTGGGGTATTTTTCCGTACCCCATTTCATATTTTTGAATTAGGGTATTTTGCAAATTCGTTTGTGATAAAAGGGGCATTATGCCCCAGAAAGGGGTACGTCTGGCCACCCTACTTGCAAGTTACAAATGTATGAAAGAGAAAAGTTTCTTTTCTTGCAAATTGATTATATGTCGTTGACTCATATTCCAATATGGAATTGGATGACCTGTACTCGATCGTTCTATTTTAATGGGCCGACATGTTGTAACTATCTCTTTTTCAGTATTTTAGTACTAACAACATTATTCCGATGATGTAATTTTTAACATTTTCATCAAAGGAAGACAGTTGTGATGTAGACGTGAAAAAGTGATACAGATAACCCTCCTATAACACGATTGATTTGTGCCGTGTTATACGGAGGCCATGTTAAACGAAATTTAGAAGTAATAGAACTCAGGCGATTGTGTTCCGTGCTATGCTGAATCCGTGTTTAAAGAATACCGTGTTATATTGAGGGCGTGCTAAGCGAAACTTTGAAGTAATACAACCGCGGTGAATGGGTTTCGTATTATATTAAAACCGTGTTATACTGAGTAGCCATGGTTTGTAATACTTTACCTTTGAAGCAATATAAATCAGCGGAATATGTTATCCGTTATAATGAAAACACCATTATTTCGTAAGATAATACAAAAACATTAATTTCATTTTAAATAATAAATTTAAACATAAAGTTATGGAGTATGTAGTATTATGGATGCATGTATAAGAAAAATTAAACTACGTAAATAAAAATTTAAAATTTCAGTAAAATACATTAAAGTAAAAAGTTCAAATTCAACCATTATGACCTTTTACGATTTAAATACTTCTCACTGGTCATCATCACTGTCGTCTAAAAGCCGGGCCGCTCTAACTTTTTTCTTTTGAATTGGTGGAAAATCTTCTTGACTAGATCCACCATCAGACGTCAAAGTGGAGTTACTTTGTAGATCTTTTAAAATTTCGCGATAAGGAATAAGCACTTTTCCACTACGTACAACTCAATCGTCGTTTTCAATGAAATGATTTTCCAATTCTTTGGCCATTTCTATTCCCTATTCCACATATTTCAAGCTTAATTTTGGAATCTATTCTTCGTTCATGGTTTCGAAATTATCATTGAGGGACTCATTTAAGATGGACATTTCTATAATTTCTATTAGTTCCTCTTCATTTAAATTCTGTTCTTGAAATAATTCTTGTATGTCTTGAATGGATATATCTACAAACCCTTCACCTACTAAACGTGAATCAACGTTCAGTATTCGACTATGCTCTATATCTTCTGGTGGGATGGAATTTTCTCTATGGACCATTTGAGGTAATAGAGACCTCCATAATACGGGTTAACTGTTGATGGTTTTATTTCTTTACAAGCCGACGATATAGTTTTAACACAATCTAATCTAAAAAATTCTTTCCATCGATGTGCAGTTAGGGGGGAAAAACTATTCCAAACATTAAGGATGATTCAATGCGATACTGTGACTTGTTGCGTTATCTATCAGCAATAATGCTTTTAATCTTAGGTTTTGCTCCTTCATATAAATTTCTACGGCTGGGGTAACAAAATTAAGAAACCAACCAGTCTTGAAACAATATTTTGGTCATCCAAGCTTTTCTGTTTGCTCGCCAGAATACAGGTAACTGCGACTTATCAATATTTTTCATAGCTCGATGACTTGATGAATGATTTATTAGCATAGGTTTCACCATTAAATTGCCAGAAAGGTTGCAAAACATGTGAAGGGTGATTCGATCCTTACAAACTTTAAACCCCGGTATTATTTTTTCATTTTTTGAAATGTTCGTCAGCGGGTATATTCACCATTTTTATAATATTAGGCAGTTCTGTTGTAAATTTATGGGTAGCTTCTTCATCTGCTGAACCTTGCTCTTCTCGGAGTTTAATATTGTGCAATGAAAATCGTTTTTTGAGTTTTCGAACCAGCCTTTATTTGCGTAAAAAGATTAGTTTTATCGTGATGTAGCAATGAGTTCAATATCCTCCATAATCTTGTAGATTTTAAGGGCTTGCTGTTTAACGGTATCTCTACTTAAACGAATTTTTTATAGATACAAGTATAAATTGCTTGATATGCTTAATTGCTTGTATAAATAAATTGCTTGAAAATGGATTCAAGTTTCTCCATTTCATTCATCAATTTTTCGGTAGGTATTCGAAGGCCACCTTCAGATAATTGGTTGGTCCAGGTAAATCAGGAATATTGGGATGTATTTACTGCGGAACTAGGAACTACCAACTCGGGGGTTTTAGCTCTATGGCATATGTCTCCTGCCAGATGTTCTAAAGCGTCGTATTGAAGTGATTCTATTTCAAAAATATACTCCTCTCATTTCGACCAAGTATATATGACCGTAGTCTATCCATGAACACAAAACGATCGGAATGATCATAGAGCCCACCTTTCACCCGAATAACACCAAAAAAGTTCTCCAAAACATCTTGGATAAGTCTGTACGTGAGAAGATATGAGATACCATATTGCGCCTTTAGTTCATTGTACAACATTTGTACAGAATTATTCGTCATCATAATACCTGTAGAAAATAAAAATCATTAGCTTGGAGATTTTATTTTGTTAAATCATGTCTAACCTTTTTGGAATGGATACTGGATTTATTTTGCGCACGCATGGTGAACATAGTTTCAGGCAATCAAACCAATCGTTAACCTAAAAGTAAAAAAATGTAAAATTATTTTTATTTACCAATTTAAAGTAATCAAGACATTTTAGCCAATTTTGCGATTTACGTTCATCCAAACTGCCAGCTAGCAAAATTGCGCTGGAAACTGTGTGCAAGTTTCGTCACCAAAAGTTTCGTCTATTTAATTAGCTGCGGCACATCGGCGAAAAGGTATATATTTTTCGTTACATCAGCTGGATTTTGAAACAACGTGGCTTTAACAGTTATGTTCAATTCTCGAATTAAACCTTGATTCGATCCATCCAAATCACACACGACCACTACGACATGAAACCCACAGGCTTGAATGAATTTTATAATACCGAACAGAATGTCTTTGGTCATCTTTTGGTCGTATTCGTTATAAATGGGCTGCTTCCAGTTCCCGATAAATGGGCTGCGTCTATGCAATACACAATTGAGATGGCATTAGCAATATCGTCTATTGTCCATTTGACCTGCTTTTTTGAGCATTCCAGTTACATCACTTGGCTTTTGGTAAAGATGCGATTTATGAAATCAATTACTTTATCGTTTTTCCAATGTTGTTTCCTCAAAGCAGCTATTTTGGCTTGCGTTGGTATAATTTCTTCCGTTTGTACACTACAATTGTTGCTGCACACGGGAACTGGATTTGGAAATGTGATTTGTGTGGATTTACTAGCATCATCTAATATTTGTTGAATCGGCAACATCACCAAGGCCAAATCACCATGGTCGACATCGGCTTGTGGAGTTGATGGACAAGCTTAAGGACTTCCATTATACTCGTATACAGCAGTTTTGGTGGCTCTAATCAATAACAATAATGTTAAAGACAATGACAAAATTTATCTTCTGCATTCTTGCATTGCGAGAAATGGGCAATTTTACCGTACTTTTCATAGACAATAAGTGCAAAGGCACTACGTTTGGTTTCAATCTTCGGTTTACGCTGATCCTATATTGACCGTACATCGGGTTCACAGCTATATCCTCTAATGTAAAATGCTTTGAACAAATTCGAGCATTATCGGAATTGAATTTATCTTGTCGCCGGCATAAAAATATCCACCTGTTGCGTTCATTTTTTTCTTCGGAAACGAATAATAAGATATTTCACTATCTTTCTTATGTTTATCGTTGTTTTCACTACAGCCATAAACAGCACAACGCATTTTTATGTAATTTTAATAATATCACCACTGAGTATATTACCTGTATAAGTGTTGCCAGACCGGTCAAACAAAAAAACTTAAATGCGGCAAAACAACTTAATTTTGAGAAAAAACAAATTTATTTGGTTTATCACAAAATTCATGAAATTTACATATACATACTAGCATAAAACACTAATATTTCAGTAAATGTAACTATATCACAAAATCATACATAATCACAAAATAAAAAATTATTTAAAGTAGTCATAAACTATTTCTCATACATATTGACCTTCAATAACCGTAACATTTCTGGTTGGTGTTCAAAACTAACACAATTCATTCCTCTTTTCGACATGAAAAGTGAATACCACTTAAAGTGCCACTTAAAGTGCTTTCGTCCAATTTATTTCTAGCTTTATTTTTATTATAATTAATTTGCAAAAATATTCTTTCCACATTGGCGGTAGAAACAGGTATTGTCAAAATTGCCATTATAAATTTTTGTAATTTTGGAAAGGCTGGAGTCCCATCACCGCGTCTAATCGAAAATATATTGTTCCAAAATTCCCCTATACATCATTCTCATTTAAAAAATAATTTTTAAAGTCTATTCGCCGAATTTCACGTCATTCATCATCTAAATTATGGTATTCGTTTGAAGGTACTAGATTTGGGAACATCATTCATAAATTATAAATTGTGGCTTTTTCGCGATTTATCACAGTAGCCGGGGCTATTGAATTAACAGTGACCAAGACTTTGTTGTTGAAGTCGAATCTCTTTAATAGCTGGTTACAAAGCTCGATCATAAATGTTTGGCACGTTCTAAGAAATTCATGTTGTTGCTGGTCAGTTAAAACAGTCGGTGAACTTGCAACATCTGCTCCAATATAAGTATCAGTTAAAGTTTTTAAAACTTCTTCGTTTATTGTAAGTTTTGTACCACTTCCTCGACAAATTCATTCTTTATAAAATATTCAAGTATTTTGGTATAAAGTCGTTTAATATCACGATTTGAAAAAGTCGATTAAGCTTGTTAATGTCGCTTAAAATAAACTTTAAATATTTTAAATATAGTTCAGTATATTTACAACGATTTTTTCGGTGGCTTCATATTAATACATTTAATACATCTAATCTGCTGAAAATTTGATTGACTGTTGCTTCCAAACCAACTATTTGAGCTGGATGAAGCATTTTCTTTGGTTTGTAATCTAAAAGAATTAAAAAATAAAATCTAAAAGACTGGCAAATAAGTGTATTCGCTTCGGACGGTTTTGGATAAACTTATAAATTCCTCTGACGGTAGCTTCTACGAATTTTTGTAATGCAGCACAAGCGTAGTTGGCACAAAGTGCGAATGAATGGCATACACATTTTAATATAATAATATTCGGATAGTCGCACTTCCAAAAAAATGGCTACTGAATGGTTCACTCCCGTCATAACGTTGGCTCCGTCAGCAGCAAATCCTATCAAAAATGGTTTGTAATCGATGCCTCTTGCTACGAAAAGATCAACAATTGCTTTATATAGTGTTCTCGCGTCGCATATTTCAACTTTAATTAGAGCAAAGAAAAAATCGCGGATTCACCCTAAATATTCTGTTCGAACCACTATACTCAAAAGTTTGACATTAGAAATATCTGTTTACTAAACAACACAAATTGAAAACGGCTGCACTTTCATCAGACCGATTAATTCTTGTAATTGAGTCTCGCCAATTACATTGTTAACTATACACGTAGTTTTTGTTCTAGCACATTTTACTTGCCTTAAGATAGCAGAGTCCGGGATCGCCGATTGCAGCATTGGTATCATATGGTCCATGGCAAGAAACGGAATGTTATGTTCAGCCAAGAACGCACTAATTTGTATTTCAGCCATCGCTACTTGTTTATTGTGGCCAGCCAAATTTTGCATATTTGCATAATTTAGCATTTGCAGCCTGGATTTGCTTCTTTCGTTCAGCGGGCGCATATAAATCACCAATGCCTCCCACTGCCTTTAATCTTTCTTAGCCTTTTTTTCTCATTTTGCGTTAACCATAACTGTACACGTTTGTCATCTTCCAAATTTTTCGAGTACATGGAAGAACAGAACAGAACATAGATTTGCCTAAGGCAATTTAATAATAAGTTTAAGATTAAATGATTTACCTTTGATGGCGATTCTGTAAAATCATCATCATCTGATGAAAACAACTCCAATGATGTTAAGGACACCGTTTATGTTGTAACATTTGAGTTTAGCCCATTTGTTGGCGGTGACAAATTTTTATGCGATACAGTGCTGTTATTCTTATCTAAAAATGATAATCGATATCAATAAATATAGTAACATAATATGTATATTACAGGTTTTACTCTATTCACATTCACATATCAATTTTTTTGAAATAGTTTTCCATTTTAATTACGTGCTCGCCATTAAAAAAAATCGAACGATATAAATGCGAGAGAGCATAACCAACATTATAATTTATACGATTTTGACAGTTAAAGGAAAAAGATCCCTAACAGAAACTTTTTTGAATTTACCCTATAAACATTTAATACAGAATTGGGTGTCATTTTTAAATAGTTTAACAATTTAGAAAATACTGTAATAAAATTTAGAACTAATTATTTATTTTCGATTTTAATTTTCAATTATTAACGAGTTGGGAGAAAAAACTTTTTTTTTGGAAAAAACTTAAAAACTTTTTGGTTTTTATTCCAAAAAACCTACAAATTTATAAACTTACAATATGCTAACACCACCGGATTGTGAAATTTATTTATCTATTCGAAAATATAAATTAATGAAAATTTAAAACTTTTTATTTTTTATTAATCCTTGCAATCTTTTCTGGGGCCGAAGCACTCCCTGCTCTTTCGCGGTTAATTTTTCCCGTCTTACTTTACACAATTTTTTCCAACTCGAAGACGTACGGCTATAGGAGCGACTTAAGTTACCATCTGCGCATTACAGAGCTCCATGCCAGCCTATATTATACTGGACAAGGAAGATGGGGCGGCCCATGAGTTTTGCACGCCGATAGGGCGTCATAGTTGTGTTCCTTTTAATCACAGATCGTAGTATCTGTTGATGAAAATTTCATTTTGCATCCTGCCCCTATCGGGATTCTAACCCGGTACCTTCCGATCCAAACGCCAAAGCTCTAACCACTGTGCCATTCGGTCGGTAATTAAAAACTTATTATCATGGTATTAATGAAGGCCTTTGCGATTAAAATAACAGCAGTCTCCGAATAACAGTAATTGACCCGCTAGCTAAAGTCGGCGTTGGGTATGGGTCTTCACAAAATAATGGGTATAATCAGCTGCTTGAAAAACAAAACAAAAATCAAATAAAGACTCGGACACGATTATCCATTTTTCAACCCATTTTCCCCTAAAATAAAAGAAATTAATTCACTCACTAACATTTTTATGTGTGTTTTTAAAAAAACCAACTTTTCACACTTCGATTTTAGGTAAAACAAGACTCCCGAGAACTGTATCGTTATCACTTTTCAATTATATCAATTTAACTTACGAATTTTAACGTGAAAGACGATTTACGTTCATTAATTATGCTCTAATACATTAAACACCTATACATCATTTTATTGTGTTTTTGTTTTTATTGTTTATTGTGTGTTTATTGTTATAATGTGTTTATGTGAAATACTGTTATATTTTAAAATTTCGTGTAATGTCTTGAACTTCTGGTACTCAAGACAATTGTATTTATAAAGAGTATATATTGTACGGGTATATCATATCGTATATTGTTGTTGCGTAAGTGCTATGGATATTTGTGGTTATTCGAGGTTATTTAATATTGCATATATTGTTTATTAAATGTATTTATTTAGTTAGTAGTAATTTAAGTGATAATTAAATAGTGAATGTATTGTGATATAATAAATATAATGGGTTTTATGATGTAATACTGAATTCTTACCTGATTATAGTCTTGACTAAAGCGCTGTCAATTGTTGTATCGAGGGTTGATTAAAATAAATTCACTTGTAAATATTCTTTTATAACAAACTTTTATTTATTGCTGTATTCTAAGTAACGAGATAACTATTTAACTATTTTTAATGAATTGCGGATTTTACTGATAGACTACTTTTAATATTTTTCACACAGAACTTTGATTGACTACTTTTAATATTTTCACACAGAGCTTTGATTGACTATCTTTAATATTTGCACACAGAACTTTTATTGACTATATTTAATATTTGCACACAGAACTTTTATTGACTATATTTAATATATGCACACCGAACTTTTATTGACTATATTTAATATATGCACACCGAACTTTGATTGACTATGATTGACTCTGATTGACTCTAATTGACTATAATTGACTATAATTGACTATGATTGACTATGATTGACTCTGATTGACTATGATTGACTATATTTAATATTTGCACACAGAACTTTGATTGACTATCTTTAATATTTGCACACAGAACTTTTATTGACTATATTTAATATTTGCACACAGAAGTTTGATTGACTATGATTGACTATCCTACATTTTACAAATTTTTGGCTTATATACTATAGGTCTTTATTTATTTTTAGTTTTGTTTTTTGTTTCGAAATGGTGCTGAGTGGTAGTTTTCCACTCGTAAATTTTTTGTGTCACACATTTAAATTGTTTTAAAAAATTTTTAATTGGGTTTTGGGTCAACAAATTAATAATTTGTTTGGATTTTAATTTGCATGAAATTACATTTTTTCTCATGTGTACGGTTTTTTGTTTTTAACGTTTGTGATTTTCTCAAATTTTCTACGCACACGTGTTTTGTGTGTTGCGCGTGGGAACAGAGAAATTAGAACATTGTTTGTTTATGATTGGCATGTTGATTGAAATGTTAATAGATTTATGTGTTGTTTGGGGTGGTTATTCCTCAACAATTTAAGCATCTAATCAAATTAAATTATAATACTACGAAATTAGCATAAGGCTTTAAAATTACGGTGCACTTTCATTAATTATTAAGAATCCGCAAAGTACTAGTTTTTTTTGTTTGTGAACTGCATAAATTTTGTATCTCAGAATTTATTCCGTTTAAGGTAATAATTAGGGTTTTTACTACACCGGTACACTTTTGTGAGTCGATCCTTGAAATCAGATAACTTTATTATCCGGTACAGCCGCGATTTTTTCTCACTCCCTTTATTCACTAAACACGTTTTTTATAAAGACTGCTGTATAAATATTATTGGAATAATATAATTCCAAAAAAAACGGACCAAGTATTTAAATGTGTACAGACTAATTTGAAGCTGATTTTTCGAGGACTAGGTTTTGTTAGGACATTTCGCAAACTCAAAATATTTTCATTCTTTAATAAACTTGTTCGTTACATCCTATCTACACAAGCAATCACGCCAGGGAATTCCGTTTTCTTTAAAAAAATAGTTTTTTGCCAGTGCTTTATCGGTGTCAGATTGCCGGAATGATATCCATTTAGCACATAATTTATTTTCATTGGCAATAAATACCTCACTCATCATTACCGACACTGTTGATTGAGACATGCCTACTAAAAAATCCTGCCCTACACCCCCCTGATAACTGACTTGAGCGCAGAATCTAGGAGTTGCTGAGACTTTTAAGATATTTGTAATGGACGTCACTCTTAGATGATTGGTCAAATAATCTTCCAGTTCCTCTAACAAATATGTTACAGCTACTTTAGATAGTCTGAACACACTCAAAAATCTAAAGTAATTCAAATAGAATTTTTTCATTTCAAATTATTTAGAGAATACTTCTTAAAATTATGTAAATTCTAAAACCCAAAGACTTACTCACTTTTCATCAGACAATTTAAAAATATCGGACTTGTCTCGAATTTGCCTGTATCTAATCGCAGAGGTAATTAAACCCAATTGAAGTTATTTAATTTTTTATGTAACATAAAAATCACAATGAAATAACACTTTAATAACAAAAACTAAATGGCAATAATTCGACATTCATATTGAATAGACACTGTCATTGTGAGGCAAATTTCACAAATATAAATTTCCCTTTACTCACACTGTAAAAATTAAAATATTTGTTACGTTCGTTCGTATTCAGAAATACCAATTTATTTACGGAACGGATTGAATTTTGGTACCGTATGAAGATTCGTACAGTTTTCAGAAAGAGGGGCCGTGTAATGTGTAAACTTGCAAACTTGTACGTATAAGATTTACGGAAAGATTTACGCAAAATATTTATCTAGACACTCTTAAAATCGTATTTTTATAAAAATTTCTTGATTTGTAAATAATATTTTGATAATATATTCAATATATACCCCGGATATCACCCCTTGGACAATACTCCTCACCATTACCGCCGGTCACTTGTTCACCAGAAATTTGTGGAAATGTTTAACACTGTCCACCACCGCCAACAGTTATCTGCGTGTTACTCAATAGTTTTTCTCTGCTTTAGAGAGAGATTGACTATAATATACGACTCGCACTTTGCGCTCTTGCTTCTGTGATAACACTGCACCTATTCCCGTGTTACTAGCATCTACATCCAAGATGAAATTCTTTTGTTAACATTTTCATCAAATGTGCGGCCTAGACGCGAAACAAGGTATGTTTTGCAATTTATAGGCATCTCAACGATAGCAGGCGCTTTGCATAAACCACACCAGCTAATGCAACAAATTGATAAAAACCGCATTCTGCTCAAAATGTTACAGCGTGTCCAAAGTGTCGTCAATACTTCGTTTAATTTACGGTAATCAATACAAAATCGTTGTGTTGTACTTTTTATAGACAAGAACCGCTGGCCGAACCCCAGGACTGATAGACTGCTCTATCACTCTGTCACGTTTAATATTTTTAGTTAATTCGGTTGCCTGTTTAGAATAGAGTTTCCTTTCTCGATTCTATGTTGCACAATATTTTTCCTAATTCGCCAACATTAAGAGCAAATACATCGGCTAATTCGTTCAGTGCTTCCAGTACGACATCTAACTGTTATACGGAAGATACCTGCACTGTGAGCCAATGTTTTCTTCTGCTTATGATTTGGTGATCGACGACATTGCTTCTACTTGATTTTCGCAACTGTACCAATGACAATCCCTTCTCTGATTACATTTGTTGAAGCTCGCATTCAAAACAAGTACTGGCACTTTCTGCTGGAATTTCACCACAACAATTCATTATTTCTGACATTCGCAGACTCCACAATACTCATGTTGGTATATCAACTAAGGTCATTTCTTGAATATTTTGTGATTTTCTGTATTTCAGCTCTCTGTCACTCTCGCCAGTTCTTTTCTCTTTCAAATATTAATTTTTCGCACGCAAAACCAATATAAGATGATAATTTATGAGGCTTGTGAATGCTTTTTTTTTGGAACTATGGGATGTACTATGGTATCCGCTATTGAGCTTGTTTGAACGTGATGGCCTATCTAAATTTAGAAATGCCGGTGAGAGACAATGTAGACCATCGGTAATTTCCCCCACTTCAGCATACCGAAACTCTATCTCATCTATGAAATATTTTACAGGTGATTCTCATATTTCTCGATATGAAATTGTCTGAAGGGATTTTAAAATTAAATGACATTACTAATTTATTTGGGTGAACATACTAAAACTTTTACCGTATACCGGAACTGTCCGGAACTGAACCTTTATTGACTTTTCCGGTCACCCTTTATAACGGCCGAGCAATAATAGCCAGGATATTTCTCTCCTTCTCGTTTGACATCGAAACTCCTTTAAACCGTTTACTCCGGACTCTTCTAGCTTGCACTTTTCTTCGGCCGTTTTTGCCTTTATGTTTGTCAAAATAAAATATTAAAACAATGAAACCGAAAATTAAAAATAAAAATGTACTTTGAATCCCACGAATAATATGACCTAATACAGCTTCCATTTTTCAGGTGATTTTCTTGCGCGTTTCGAGCAGCTTAAAGCGAATTCGGTTTAGACCGAAATTTATTTGGAGCACTTTAAAACAATTTTGAGTGAACTGTTAGAACTGTTTACAGAGTGTTTTTATTGTTGATGGGAGAGTTGATTTTACTGTCAAAATTAAAAAGTGGTTGCACTGTATCGTTTTTATTTGTACTTTGATAATAATCGAATAAGATTATTTTTGTGTCAAAATTACTACAGATCGTTGACCTCTATATGAAACATTAGGGTAGTAGTTCTCGAAACGATACCACATCTTAGAGTACTTTAGCAGTTTTGACCAGTTTGGAGTGATTAAGAGCAGTTTGTAGCACCTGTTAAGAGCAGTTTGAGGCACTTTACTCTACAAACTGCTCTAAATCACTCAAAACTGGTTGAAACTGAACTCTTTAGAATAATGTAGAGCGGTGGTGCCGAGTTCCAGGAATCGATTGCAATGAGTTCCGATTTTCGGTAAATCCTTAAGAAGTCCTCCAATAGTGCCGTAATGTTACACCGTATTCTTGCGCCATGTTGCACCGTAATGCGACATATTTTGTTATGTTGCATCTTATATTTGACGTTAGTGACTGGCTTAAATAATGACTGGTTGTTGCGTAGATTGTTATTAATATGATAGAATGTGGCCAATTAGGATGGAACTAGGTAAAATGGCACAGATAATGTTAAAATTTGGCGTTAAAAAAATAGAATTCTAAAATGAGTTTAATATTAAGTTCGGAAATATGATCAACTGGGACGAAATTAGATCGTTTTTGAACAGTACAAGATGAAATTGGATTCTTTGAAGGGCTGGGTTTTGCTGTGAGTTTCAGTACTTAGGTTGGTTTAAAGCGCCATAAATCTGTTTTTTTTTGTTAAGGCCTAGGTTCCTTTTGTCAATTTTACATTTTGAATTTTGTGTTTTTTGTTGTGTTCGGAACTTGAAATTCGTCAATTTGAATGAAGCTAAGCCATTTGACGTTGAGTTTCGGATTCAGTTCTGTAAAAGAACCACCACAAAATTATATTATGTATTGACTTTCGGCTACTTGAGGGCTTCATAAACAGTTTTTGATTTAAATAAAAACACCAACTACAGTAAATGTTTCCAATTTTTTTAATTTAATCCCTCCTGTTTCTAATATCACTATTAAACATTATTTATTTAGCACATTAGGCGCTTCACTATTATCACTGTAAATATCACTTACTTTCTAGTTGAGCATTTGCATACAATTTATATGCTTTTCAGAATGAAGTAGAAGAGATATGGAACAACTGCAAAACATTAATTTAACAAATGAGATAGAGAGTCCCTGAAGTTTCTAGCAAAAATAACACGTAAACGCATACGGCTCCAATTTGAAAATATGGTGAAAATGGGATTTGTATTGTATTCCTTTTGCCGCTACATTTTTTATAAATCACTTCTCATTAAAATAATCGTAATGTTAGTTAAAACGATTGATGATGATGTTATCAGTTCAATTTTTCTACTTGCAAACAATTTAACAGTGTATAATTTGATTTTGAGTGTTACTACACTTGTTTAATCTGTGTTTTTTGAAATTTTTTGTTAAAAATTTCACAGGCCGACCAAACGGCACAGTGGTGGTTAAAGCTTTGGCGTTTGGATCGGGAGGTACCGGGTTCGAATCCCGATAGGGACCGGATGCAAAAGGGAATTTTCATCAACAGATTACGATCTGTGATGAAACGAAACACAACTATGGCCCACCGCCGGTCGGAGTGCAAAACTCATGGGCCGACCCCATCATCCATGCCAGTATGCTGGCATGGATCTATGCAATGTGCAGATAAGGACGTAAGGTCGTGGGGGCTTCGCCCCCAGAACAGATTGCAGAGATTAAATAATAATAAACATAATAATATTTTTAGTGAATGAAAAAATAAGCCAAATAAACTTAGTTTAGAACGTATTACTACCATAGATATTAACTCAATTGATTCAACTGAATAATATCATTCTAAAATCCAGTGAAAAGTAAATAAAAAACCAACAAATAATGTTTGTGTTAGAAGTATGAAGATATAAAGACGGTAATGTTAAAATTTGGTTTAGAGAGGGAGCCAGTTTTGAATTGTATAACTTAGTAGTGCCCAGCTAATCACAACCCAGACATATTTGATTAAATTTATTTAAAATTATCTGCTTTTTATTTACTGATTTGAAAACCTAAACTAATTTTTTTAAAGTACAAAGTTTCACCTCACAATTTGTGACATCAAATTATTCCTATAAATACATTTATATGTATGGTTTTGTGGCGAGGCCTCCGCCTAGGTATTCTTTTATAAAATTCAATTCACTTGACAGCGCAGCCAAGACAAAACAAAACAACAAACTTTCTTCGGCGTGTTTTTTATTTATTTTCAAACATTTCAATTTCCGTAAAATTAGGAGGGTAAAAAAGATAAATTTTCCTTCTCATAAATTCCGCCCTTAATATACAAAATGTATTTCTATGTATTAACCTGACGAAGAAGAAGCAACTGACAAGAAAATGATTTACAATAAAAACGATGAAATGCTACAAGAAAAAGAGAAGGAAAATTCAGCATTATCCCGGTATATCTATACACTGTACTTGTATGTGTGGAGGTTTTCTCTTAAACGTCTTACTTTTCTATTTATTTCAATTCAACAACAAATTGGTTATATTGTTACATGATACGTTAAGCAATTTTCTTTATTTCATTTTATTTAATAAGACGATTTTTATGGTATAAAGACATTGAGTGAAATGGTAGATGGAGAAAAAGTTTGGTTCATGAAAATAGAATAAAATTTATCACGAAGATCTTTGTTTGTGTTTGCATTTTCCCTTCCTTTATCTCTTGAAACACAATTGTATTTGGGGATTTGATAAATGATAAGAGATTTAATGGTTGTGTGGTTTTCGGCATATATACGGCTATACTCGTATACAGTTTATTGAAAAATTAATTGGAATATTGTATTTAATGTGGCTGTTTATTCGATATATAGGCATGTTTCGGTATCGTGCGGTCTAGTTTGGCTCAATTAATTAGTATTACAGCATTTTAATTAGACATTAATATCAGACGGTTAAATTATAACACTTAGTACAATAAGAAATTCTATTAGTTTAAATATACACTTCTGGTCTTCTTGTAGATCACTCCAAGATATAAACGGTCGATCAAGCTTGCGGTTATTCACCAAAAAGAAGTATTAAGTTGAATTTCAAGAGTACTGAAACATTAACATACCCCTCCTTCCAAGAGAATGAGAAAAAGTGTATTGGAGCTCCTAAAATAGAGTAAATTCAAAGGATAAGCCATGGTTAATGAATTTGTGGTACTTAATCTGTTCTAGACTTTCGAGATTAAGCTATCTTGAGAGTGGCCCTTTACTGGTGGTTTCCCGACGGAACCTCATACAATTACTATTCTAACCAGAATTAAGTATGTTAGGCATATATTACGGCCTCGATTAGATCACAAGGTCAAACATTGTGGCAGATCAAAAAATTCAGAAGAATTGTTAGGTTGTATATCTAGATTTGTCGATATATATTTGAAATTTTATCTTTTCTAACTAAATACTTTTAACACTATTTGCCGTAGACACTTGGCGAAACACACTTACACTTAATAAACACATTTTATTAAACACTTGTTTTTTATTTCGCCAAAAATTAATTCGCATTTAATTAAAAAAATTGTTCAAAAAGTTTAAAATATCACTCGATCGATTTCGGCTAGTTAGGCCATCCATAAGGAGGGTATCCGACTAGACCAATAGTCGCGTATTGCAGTGCTCCTGCCTTCAAGCTATGTAAGGGTTTCATAAATGTTTTCAATGATCATACTAATTTCTTTTCGGCTTACTCGGCTAAGAACTCGGTAGAATTGATTAACAAAATTCAAGACGTCGACATACCATTACATTCAAAACTAGTTTCGTTTGACGTTGCCAGTTTGTTCACTTCTATTCCAACTAAAACTTTATCTCAAATAGTTTATAATTACTTAGATATCGATGTTGTAGATGAGGGCTTACGTCGTGAACTGAAGTTGGTGTTTGAAACTTTAATTAAACAAAACTATTACTGTTTTGATAATACATATTTTAAATTCGCTGATGCTCTACCCATGGGCTCCCCTCTGTCACCTTTGTTAGCTGAAATTTTCATGAATTTCTTCGAACAAATGATTTTATCAAACAACAATCCATATTTTCGTCATATAATCTTTTGGTATAGATATGTTGATGACTTACTATGCCTATTGAATGGGACTGATAGACTCATTCCTTATTTGGTTAAATTCTCAATATCCTATCATCGATTTTACGTTGATGGGTACGTAACCAGGATTAATTCTTCTTAAGATTTCACAATTTATCGGGAACCCACGTATACAGACGCTATTCCTCAAACCATCCCCATAATATTAAAATGTCAGCTTTCCATTCACTCATACATAGACTAGTAAACATCCCTTTGCCAAATTCAAATTATAATGGAGAGCTTAAGGTTGACGGCCTGTTGTTTAGTAAAAATCAGTTTTTGACCATAAAATAATGGGTTTTCCAATAGGAATGATATGATTTTTAAGTGACGTTTCGGCCATTTGTAATATGTCATGATCTGTCATTTTTTGTTTCATTGTATTCAGTAATGTTTACAATTTCATCATACAATTTCATTCAACGTCGTGAATTTGCTGATTTTGCCTTGGAACAACTTGAAAACGATAACGATTTTTTTAAGAAAATCATCTTCTCCGAAGAGGCTCACTTTCATCTGAGTGGTGCGGTAAATAAACAAAACTGTCAATTCTGGTGCGAAGAAAATCCACAAATTATTCATGAAAAACCATTACATTCACCTAAATTGACAGTTTGTTGTGGTTTTTGGCCTGGTGGAATCATCGGTTCGTATTTTGATCGAAATGAAGCTGGTAACACAGTTACTGTCAATGGAGATCGGTATAGATCGATGATAACCAACTTTTTATGGCCGAAATTGGAAGAAGTTGATTTTGACAATATTTGGTTTCAACAAGACGGGGCTACGTGCCACACAGCAAGTGCAACAATTGAATTATTGCGAATCATATCACTCTTATTGGAAAACCTTATATTACCAATTGACCTAATTCTTTCTTTAGCATCAACTTAGATGTATAATTGAGGGATTAATACATGATTATCAAGATTAGTCTTGAAATGACGTAGAAAATGTTAAATTTAGTTTAAAATTTAATATTAAAAATTATTAAAAATTTCAATCTTTATCGATCGAAAAATTACGTCAAACGAGAAGTTTATTTATTTTTACGCCGCAATGACGATTTTTTGTGGAAAATTTACTGTTACTAGATGGCAAATTACAAAATAAAAAATGTGTCCAAGATAAGTAGTTTAGATCAGCAATAATAATAAATTTATTAATTAGTTTTACACATATAAATAATATAAGTAAAGTTTAGTACGCAAATTATACAAAATTATGGTACTCAATACTTATTAAAGAAACAAACCAGTACATGCATTTAGGGGCATTTAAATATCGATACTCCAAAAGATATTTGTTTTTCTCACTACCATACAGCCAATGATAACGAATAACGGATATGCAACTTAGACTATATTAAAGTTATTATATAAAAATTTAAAGCGTAAAGCTCTAACGGGTATTTATCCACCGGATAGTTCATCGCGGGAAAATTGGCGTCGCTTAGAGTATATAGGAAAAATTAGTCAACGGATTAGCAATATCGATTTTATTATTAACTTTATCCGTATAAACAACAGATGGTTGGGGCGATCAATAGATTCATTTTTATTGTCTATTTTTTGTCCCACCTTCTTTTTTCATTTCTTTCTAAATTGATTCCAAGAAAATGTTTGCCAAAATAGATTTGTTATTGAGTCAAATTTGAACGAAATTCGTAAGTGTCATCAACTTCGAACGCAGGATGAATAAACGTAACTTTATTGCAAAGATTAATCTGATTCGCAGCCAATGTTTACCGGACAAATGGTGCAATGGTGTAAGCTTCGGCACTTGGACCGAAAAGTATTGGGTTCAGAAGCGAATTTTTGCCATCGATTACGATCGGTGAAGTTAATAAACAAAACTAAGACCCTCTGTTGGAGTGCATAGTTCAGCGCCGACCCATCGTCCATGTCAGTGTACAGGTTGACATGGAGCTCGCATTGTGCATGTGGAATACTGCAATTGTGTGAATAGGTGTGTGTGTGTGTGTGCGTGAATGAGAAGGTGGTATTAATTGACCTTCACCAGACATTAAACCCACTGGACAATTAATACGTTCTTTGGAAAAAACAAGTTACAAAGAGAAATTTGAATAATTTGCGACATTATTACACTCAACATGTGGTTATTGAAGTCATTGTGATAGACCGCATCTTTCGTTGTCTTAAACGGTATATTGAATATGAGGTTAACCGACAAAGTCTTAAATTTACCATATATTTCTTGGAAGCTATTAATAACTGTAAAAATTCCCAAAGGTGGTGGATAGGTGGTGTTAAGTTCGAGGCTTGTGTATCTTCGATTGAGCAGTTTAGGAATCTCGATTCAAAAATTCAATTTTTCGTAGGATGGATTCTAAATTATCCCAGAACTGGGCAAGCATTTATAATGTGTAAGCTCGATTACTGCTCCCAGAATTTTTCAAGGGCCTTCAGCGAATTAATCAGAATTCAGTTTAGTTTTTTGTGCAAACTATTGCTGATTTGGCGTTGCCTATCACTATTCGTGATGTGATCTTATAACAATTTTAAGATCACAATATCTATATTATCATTTGCAGGTTAATGCCGCGCGTTTTTTGGTTCATAAGTTTCACAAAATTAATTTCGCTTTTTTGGCAATATTTGAAAGGGTTTTAAATTCTTGCGAAATTTTATTTCGGGTTGTAATATGGTTTTAGAGGACCTTATCTGTTCTGACATTAAGATCGATCTCTTTACTAGTTGATTTCTAGGCCTATAAATTGTAGCGTGTGCTCTGCCAGAGCATTAAGGATAACGTATCGATATTTTTAAAATCAGGAGCACTCTTACGTATCTCCAGTATCTTGGAACATAATTTAACGAAGCGGCATGATGTATGAAGAGAACTTAAAGCCCCGTTTATCCAAAGGTGTGAGATGAGCGCGTGTAAACCTCCTCAAGTACAATGATTTTCCTGTTAAAATATTTTTTTTTGCTTTTATTTTTATTTTAATCTTTGCAATCTGTTCTGGGGCCGAAGCACTCCCAACTCTTTCGCGGTTCGCTTTTCACGTAGCACCTTACGCATTGTCTGGCAAATCGAGGACGTACGGCTATAGGTCCGATTTACGCAGAATCATTTGCACATTGCATAGCTTCATGCCAGCCTTTACCTTTAGCCAAATTAATATGAACCTTTCAAAAATTAAGTATTCAGCGGAAATTTGGTTAAAAGACATGTTTTTTTACTCGTACCTTAATTCATTAAAATGGATTAACCTTTGTACTATAAAAAAAACAAAAAAAAAATTCAACCGGCTAATATTTCGTTCACCTCCCTTTATGTTTAAGCAAAACTGAAATCCGAAACGGCATGTTGTTGATCGAGTTTATGTTGGTATCCTTGATTAAAGGGTCGTTGTACCAACTATTTTTAATTTCCTCGATCAATTTTGACTTAGTCGTGATGACTTTTTTCGACAAATGCTGTTTTAATACAGCCCAAACCTTTTCAATCGAGTTCATATCTAGCGAATTACCAGCCCAATCCAGAATGGGTAACTTTTTTCGTTTCATATACTCCAAGATACGTTTTGCGGTGTGGCAGGGGGCTCCATCTTGTTGAAAGATGTATTTTTGATTACGGCGGAACATTTTTGGGAGGTCGCGGTGTTCATCGTTCCTTCTACGATTGTGCTATGGTGATACAACCCCAAATCTTTACTGAAGTTGGATGTTTTACCATTTGAGTAATGCAGTCCTCATGAAACCGTCCGTTCGAGCAACGTTTAACGATTATATTTTGTTCTATTATATTTTATTCTGCTTCAGTAACATTAGAAAATGAGTTAAGTAATCGATAAACCTAAAATTTGTATTTACATCTTTCCCATCTGCTGTCGATAACTGTTTATAACTGCTCGCGCCACAAGTTTGGCGATCATAGTATTATTTAATTTTTGTTTGATTGTCGGGCGGCAACTTTTTATGCCGTCTTCTTTTAATCGACGTCTTAGCGATTTTCTGCGATGATTGAGAACGATTTTTATCGGCAGTTGGATTAAATATCCTTTTTTAACCTCAGAAATATCATGTTTTCGTCCCATGATGACGTTGTTAAACGCAAAATTAGATACTCGTATCTAAACAGAACTTAAATAAATAAACATTACTTACAATTGGAAGCTTGATAGGTACACTTCTATAAAATAATTATTTTAGTTTAAATATTTTTGTTACACTACTTTTAAATCACGATGTTACCACAAACGATTCCACAATTGAAATATCAAACAATGAAAAAAATGAATATCTCCAAGAACGATAGTAACGGGAAAATTTTGTTCTTCGCAAAACAAAGGAATATAAATATGTAACAAAACTTTTTTGTAGTTCTATGAAGTAAATAAAAAGATATTTAAAAAAATTATAGCTAATATTAATTTGGCTATGTACTGTAGTACTGGCATGGAAGATGCCCATGGCTTGTGTACTCCGACAGGCGCTCATATAGTTTTGTTCATTTCCAACAAGTATCGTTATCAGATGATGAAAAATGCCCTTTGCATTCTGCTCCTAATAGCATTCGAACCCGGTACCTCCCGATCCAAACGCCAAAACTTTAAACACTAACCCGTTTAGTCGGTATATCTGAAATCAAGTTGTTTTCTAGATGTTGAGGATTTTCGGTTGTTTTCCCAACTAATGCCAACATATTTGTATGACCTCTAAAACGGTTTAGGTTGTTGTCATTATTTATTTTAAGGTTTAAATGTTAAGTTCGTATAGCCGTTACACTGGACTATGTGATGTAATTTCGCAACCCTTGAATTGTAGTTGAAGGGGATCAAGTGTGTGCACTGACTGTTATTTTTGTTTTCTTTGTTTTAGTCTTGCAATGTGACAACCAGTCCGCTTGATCAGACTAAACTATGAGTGCTGAGTTCAATCCATTAATAATAATGGAATCGTGATGGGCCACGTCTGTTGTCCTCATCATCACAGGCAAAGGTCAACAATTCGTTCTTCACTTTTTAATTTAAGTCAAAATTGTTCAACTTTTCCCTTTTGAACCTCCTAAGCTAGCAGACGCTGTACCTGGCAGCGATCTTCTAACAATTTAAAGTGGTATAAATATATTTTTAGGGGTAGCATGTATATCAACAGTTTCTTCAATCACCCGCCTTGCTTTTGTAAACCGTGAACGTTCGAAAAATATAAGTTCGACAGTCTTCATTACTTTAGTGCATGTCGGACTGTAGTCGTGCTTTTTTACTAGTTGGCTGAACCATGTCATGCAATGAATAGAGCAGCCTCTGTTCGATTGACATAATCGCATCACTGCCACATTTTTCGATGTTCTGCCTACATCCATAGTCATGGTCTCTTTTATTTTTCTGCTAGTAATTAGTAGTAAACTCACTGACAACACCTTGTGATGGATCGTCCGTAAAAGATTTAGATTACATTTTTCTGTTGCTTAGCTCCGATATTGTCGTCAAATAATATTTCTACTTCGGCAAATTGAACTCGGATTATGTCATGACACAAGAAGCATTATGGTGCAATGATTCGTTATAGCATCCGTTGTGTTTCTAATTTTATGTCATAAAAATTCTCACTCAACCCGCTCAAACGATGATCTTATACATCGTTTTCAGCTTTCTCGCTGTTAATCCTTGTTCCTTCCATTTTTCTAAACGTTTTTATTTCGTTTGTTAATATCAGCTGAAATTATCTGATCGGATTAATTTGTTCTGTATTCTGAAACTTATATGCGTTATCGCAGGGGGACCGTTTACTTTTCAAAACATTACTGGTTTCTCTGCTGCCTCCTCAGTGGTATATACCATGTTTCTTTTATTTTTAAAGTCATTTTATTTAGACCACAAACCAACCGTAGAAATGATATAATTTTATCGTTTTTAGCAATGTAACTGAAAAAGTGGCGATCCATACTATACAGTGGGTTGTAGGACATAATACTTTATTGATACTGTTTTTTTTATGTTTTAATTTATGCCATATGTTCTGAGACCGAAGCACTCCCAACTCTTTCGTGGTTAGCTTTTCCCATCCTACCTTACGCATTGCTTGCCAAATCGAGGACGTACGGCTACAGGTCCAATTTACGAAGAACCATTTGCACATTGCATAGCTCCATGCCAGCCTATAGTACTGACATGGAAAGATGAGTCGGCCCTTGAGTTTTGCACTCCGACAGGGGTCATACTTCTGTTAATTTTCATCACCGATCGTAATGAAATGATGATAAATCTCTCTTGCATCCGGCCCCTATCGGGATTCGAACCCGGTACCTCCCGATCCAAACGCCAAAGCTTTAACCACAGTGCCGTTTGGTTGGTTGATCTTGGTTTGAATTCTCGTCGAACTAGTAAGAAATATTTATTTAACCCTAATATCCAATTATCGTTAGATTTTAACCGTGTACTTATTCACCAGTCGAATTGCTTGAACCCAAAATCGAATCTCTTGTGTCTCATCTGTAATATTTGGAGTTCGGAGTTTAAAATGGAATAAAAACTTTTTCGCTCACTGAGAAAAAGTTGCTTACTAGTAACTTAGTATTTTATTCACATGCGATTGTGAAACACATACCAAAAATATTACTAAAAATTTACACTGTTAGTAACTTAGTATTTAATTCACATGCGATTGTGAAACACATACCAATATTACTAAACATTTACACTGTTAATTTAAAAAAATTCCAAGTATATTTGTCTTAAAGTGAAATTGAATTTTTTTTAGATTATTTGTAACTCTTATCTTAGAGGAGTCCCCGAATTCCTAATGGTGTCGCTGTATGGACCAAAAAATTTCCTTACAATTTGAAATAAACATGATAAAATTATGATAAACTTTACAAAAGTTGTTTTAATTCTAAAGACGGTTATTTTAGACTTAGTCTACTTTAGGTGGCGTGGTGAACGGCATTTAATTATGATGATTTTTAACTTGTCCTAGCATTACTTAAACATTTGTGGTTTTTTTGAAGTTGAAATAGCCTTTCAGCAGTTTCAGGTTAATTTGAATTTAGTTAAAAAAATTGTGAAGACTGATATTTGTAACCGTCAGATCAAAAATTCATTGGTCAGCTACGGCACAATCGAAACCTGAGTTAAGCTTAGTATTATACTAATACATAGTCAAAACTTGTGGTAAGGAGAAATAATGCTACTAAGCATTTAACAGTGTTTCTTAAATTTTAACTTCATTCAAGAAAATGTCTGTACATTTTGTGCCCTTGGTTGAGTGTTAATATTTGGGAAGCGTAAAGTGCACATACATTTTTTGTATGAATTAACTTTAACCACTGTGCCATTTGGTCGGTAAACCACCTTGTTGACCATCAATTCAGTTCCTTCGAGATAATTTTTATTTTTCGATGTCATGACAGATCAAACTTGATGTTAGCAGTCCTCTATATATTTTAAGGATTAATTATGAATATTTTATAGAATAAAAATCAATTAATTGGGATTTACCATTAAATATCCGTACATAATAAAAATCGTACGCCTGGCCGATTTAGATGTAGCATTAGAAATTCGATAAGACACATGTTTATGATTGTAATCCCTTTTTCCAACGTTTATTATTATTTCGTAAACGTATATTAATGGTGTACTAATGCATAGCAAAATATCCAAATTGCTATTTTCACACGAAATATTATGTACGGAGGTGATTGCAATGATTAATAATCTCCTTCCTTTGTTATGTACTCGCAAGTAATGATCAGCGACCATAAAAATATAAATTTGACTTCGCGTATTGTAGAAGGAAGGACAAATAATGGAGGAAAAGGGAAAAACTAATAAACGATTACAATTTGTTTACACTTCATTTTGTGAGTTGATTATGATTAACACTAATAATAATTTCATAACAATAACAGTTATAATAGCAATAATGATCTTACTTAAAATCAAATAAATAAATAAAATCCCTCGGAACATAAAAAAGTATTCCCTCGATTTATTGTCATGTAATAATATACGAGAAATGCAAAAACTATTAAAACCAAAATACCGAAATCAACAAACATCACCCATCATATGAAGGGTGGATTTCTTTGCTCTTTTTATACGATACAACACACACGATAATAAACTTGAAGGGTGAACTAAACTTTGATATAAAAAAATAATAATAATAATCTGTAACACGCGTAACAGTTCTGTGGAGGAAAATTTGCGAACTTTTCTCTGCACAGTTCGTATTTTGTATCCCGTTTCCAACTACACACGAGGAAAATTACTTAGGGTTATTTGGTTTGTTTGTTTATATATTGTTCCCGATGCATCACCAATTTTCTATTAAATTTATTATGTTGATGATGATGTTGATGATTTTGTCCCAATGGGTTAATTAAAAACGATTTTGACTTAATTTTGTTTATATTGCAATGAAATTAGATTTTTTCATTTTATTTTATTTAATTTTTAACATTCTTCATTCTTTTGATCTACCGTACGCGTCCGTCTAGTTTAGCGAAGTATTATATTGGACGTGTGTTAACAAGGTTTTGATATTATTAGCATAACCATTGTAAACCATTTGATTTTTGTGGTATGGTGGTGTCGTTTCCAACAATTAACAAAGCAACTGTTAACATATTGGGAGTATAACTTATTTTTTTTGTAGTTTTTTGCAGAAAAAACACATTTATTTCTAAGAAATGGTAAATTTTATTTTAGTCAAAATATTTTCCATCGTTATCTATGACTTTCGACCATCTTTCTGGCAATTTATGTATTCCATCGAAACAAAATTCTTTGTCTGTTGATGCGATCCATTCGCCGAGCCATTTTTTGATTTCTTTGCGGTTTCTGAAGTTCTGCTCTTGAAGATCGCTTTGCATTGATAGATGTATATGAAGCTAGCCCGATGCTCAGCCCGAAAAAACGCGATGGCAACACTAAACAATCACTATCGTGAGAGTTTACTATCCCAGCCCGAAAAAATGTCACTATCGTGACAGTAAAAAGTATCATGATATAATTCTATGACATTTATAACATTATTCAGCCAGAAATTTTAAAATTACTTTTATGTATTTTTAAGATATATTACTATGCTTGGTGGCATAGTCAGACTTCATTTATATGAAGCTTGCCCAATATTCAGTTGAAAAGCCCGTGAGCAATACTAAACTATAACTATCGAGAACATTTTATATCCCAGCCCGAAAAAGTAGCACTGTCGCGGCAGTAAAATGTGACATGATAATCGGTAATGGTATTTAGAGCATTCAGCCCTAAATTACAAATATCACTTTTAAGTATTTTTAAATTATCTCTTCAACTGTTGGAAAACCTAAACAGCTCAAACCTAACCTGAAAGCGACAATGCGGAAACTTAAGTAACTGACCACTATGAGTCTAGCAAGAACTTTCAGTCCGAAATTTAAAATTGATGTCTATGGATATAGTCGTTTGAATCTCGATTCACAGGCGATTCATGAGCACTTGGCATATACCACCGGATTCGTTGAGCTTTTGACCACAAACGAGGAGATATGTAGAAAAATTCTATCTCGAATTATCTGGATATAGTCGTTTGAATCTCGATTCACAGGCGATTCACGAGCACTTGGCATATACCGTGGTATTTGTTGAAGTTTTCACTACAAATGCGAAGATTTACAGAAAAATTCTATCTGGAATTATCTCGATATAGTCGATTGAATCTCGTGCTACAGGTGATTCAGGCGATTGTCTGAAGACGAGATGCCCGTAAGACCAGATTCAAACGACTTTATCCAGATAGTTCGAAATATAATTTTTCTACAAACCTCCTCATCTGGAGTCAATACTTCAACGAATCCGGCGGTATACGCCAAGTACTCGTGAAACGCCGAAAAGTCGATATTCAAACGACTATGTCCAGATAATTCCAAATAGAATTTTTCTGTAAATTTTCGCGTTTTTAGTCAAAACTTCAATGAATCCGACGATATATGCCAAGTGTTCATGGATCACCTATGAGTCGAGTTTCAAACGACTATATCCAGATAATTCCAAAGATAATTTTTCTACAAATTTCCTCGTCTGTAGTCAATACTTCAACGAATCCGGCGGTGTATGCCAAAAGCTCGTGAATCGCCTGTAAGACGAGATTCAAACGACTATATCCAGATAATACCAGAAAGAATTTATCTACAAATCTCTCAGTTTGTAAGTTCAACATATCCGGTGGTATAGGCCAAGTGCTTGTGAATCGCCGTGAGACTAGAATCAATCGACTATATCCTGATAATTCCAGATAGAATTTTTCTACATATCTCTCAGTTTGTAGTCATAAGTTTAACGATTTCGATGGTACATGTCATGTGCTAATTCCCGATAATATTTGTCTCAAGTTGAGTAAAATTCTGAAAGCATTTTTGATTTTTTTTGAATATATGACCTATTTAGTTTTTTATTTTGATGTTTTATCTTGATGTTTTATTAATAAATTTGGTTTTATTACTTTAATAAAATTTTAAAAGTAATTTATTCGTAGCTATTTTATACACATTTTATTGATTCTTATAATTTGCATGCGATTCAAATTTGCTTTATACTTATAATTTGCGTATATTTTGTGTCATGACAGAAGTTGTATTGCCATAAGTAGAAAATTAAAATTTCGGGCTGACCATTCGGGCTAGCTTTACGGAGGTGTACTTCCAGCGTATTTTTTACTTGTTTTGCGACATGTGGTCGAGCATTGTCGTACAGCAAAATCACTTTACGCTGTTTGTTGGCTGGAATCGGACGGTAACGTTCACCAGTAATAGCAGCTCATAGTACACCACTCCTTTTTTTTTGATCCCACCAAATGCACAACATAACCTTACTTCCATAAATGTTTCGTTTTGCTGTTGATGTGGATGGTTCGCCTGGATGAACCCATGCTTTATGGCGTTTAGGGTTATTGTAATAAATCCATTTTTCATCGCCAGTCACAATATTTCACAAAAAATGCCATCTTCCGTGTCTTGTAAGCAAAGAATTGCAAACCATTAAACGATTTTCAATGTTGGCTTCAGTCAGTTCATCTGGTATCCATTTTTCTTCTTTTTGAATCTTTTTCATGGCATGTAAACGTTTGCTTATGGCTGCTTGAGTGACATTTAACTGTTCTGCAAGTTCTTTTCCTGTTCGAGCTAAGTTTTCCTTTAATAATGCTTCTAATTCTTCATCTTCAAATTTTTTTGGTTGACCAGAACTTTCTTTATCACTGACATCAAAATCACCTCTTTTGATTCGTTTAAACCTGATTTCGCAAGTCTGTTGAGTTGGTACATGTTCACCATAAGTTTCTTGAAGCAAACGAAAACTTTCAGCACCATCGACATGTTTAAACAGGTTTAACAAACTATGTGTCATTGTAAAAGAATGTTTAGTACTAAAGTTACGCCATCTCTTAGAAAATCCAAAAAACTAAGTTATACACCCAATATAGGAAATGGATATCTAGGAATCCAACAACTATCTCGTTCTGTTGGTACTGTATTCCCACTTAAATATTTGTATTCACGTGAATTATTTCATAAAATACGAAAAAAAATTCTAGGATTGTTTTTAGGAGAAAAAAGGCGCGTCTGAGCAGAGTGGTGAACAATTTTCTATACCTAGATAATTACAAATGTATTGGTGTAAATAATAAACTTTTCACGATGAATATTATTCACATTGAGAACAAATAAATCTTGCACCGTTTTCTTTGCCCGATTTTCTGTTACGTAAAAAATTATTTTTTTATGTCGGTATTGTTCGGTAAAACGAATGTCAATATCAGTCATTCCAAAGCAAAGTCCTACGTGGTACAGTATATGCACCGTGGTACATAACAAATGATAACCTACATAGAGACCTGAAGATGCAGTGATGAAACAAGCAAACACGCGAGAAAACACAAGCAACATATTAGACTACACCAAAATGCTGAGAGACGTCGTATCATGGATGAGTCAAAGCCAGTAAGCCGGCTGCGAAGGAAGAAACCACTTATTCTACTAGACCCAATCTGGATCGACTAAAAATATAATAAAACTGCAAAGGGGCCTAGCCAAAGGGCTACAACCATCCAAAAGAGAATACAAATTATGAAAGATAAATTACTAGATGATTTGTAAACCAGGTGTAATAAATAAATTTTAAAAAAATCTTTGTAAAAAGATCGAGGAAGAAAATTTTATTAAATATCCCTTTAATTCTCCCTTAGATTCTAATCCCCTTAGATTCTAATTATCACGGAAAACAATAGGCGTTTTCTAGCTTGGCCAGATTTCCGATTAGTTAAAGTGGCTTAGTAAAATTAAATCAAGTACCTCATGGGAAAACTCATTTTCATTGTTGATTTTTGGATTTTGCGTGATCTGCCGAATTGTTTAACTTAATCCGTATTCTACCCTGGGCTGTGATTTTGTACCATCACTATTTTCAACTTTCGACTTAGTTTATGCTTCATTTGTGGCAAGTATGATTTATTTGATTTTTTTTATATATTTATAAAAAAATTTGGGGGTGGGTCTGGGGGTTTGAATCATTCAACATACGACGTATCTCAGCATTTTGGTGTAGACTAATACGTTGCATGTTTTCGCGTGTGTTTGCTTATTTCTTCACTAACGAAATCATCTTCAGATCTCTATGGAGGTTGTCATTTTTTATGTACCACGGTGCATTAACTATTCCACCAACGACTTTGCTTTGGAAAGACTGGATGATATTGACATTGGTTTTTTTGTACAGCCCCAGAGCTGAAAACCGTAAGTCCACACAGGTTTTAGGATTTGCCGGTATAGTAGCAATTTATTATGTAGAGTTAGCTCAGAATTTCTTTCTAAGAGCCAATCCATCTTTCTGTATTTCATGTTTAACTCCTCTTTGCCGTGTTTGCATAGGGAATTTGCTAGGAGTTCAGTTCTACTGGTATCCAGTTGACCTTCTTGTTGGTAAAGTTTTCGTGAACAGATTTTGTTTCATTAAGTTTTATTCGCCTCTCTTGGTCCAGGTACTGACAATATTAGTAGCTCTTTGCAATTTGCTTGTAGGTTCTTCTATGCAATTAGCAACTGCTAAGATGGCCGTATCATCCGCAAACGTCGCTATGTTTGTCTCCTCTATCGTTGGCGTCCGACGTAACATATAAAGGTTATCCGAGAACGCTACCTTGGGGCACCCCTGCTGATATTTTCTTTATTTCTGAGTATTCGCCATCTAATTTAACTCGAAAGTGTCGGTTAGATATGTAAGATTTCAGATATGTAAGATTTATTTCATAAAACTGCTTTGGTAAGTCTCTTTGTAATTTATATTCCAAGCCTTTATGCCATACTCTGTCAAAGGCCTGTGCTGCATCCAAGAAGACGCTTGAACATACTTTCTTTTATTCAAGTACGTCTTCAATATTGTTTGTAACTCGATGTACTTGTTCTATTGTTGAATGGTTTTCTCTAAAGCCAAATTGATGTGGAGGAATAAGATTTCTTTCTACTATTATTGGTTTCAGTCTGTTTAGGAGTAGTTTCTCGAATAATTTTGAAATTATTGGGAGTAAGGAAATTGGCCTATACGAATTTTTGTCATTAAGTGATTCGTTTGGTTTAGGTTTCATAATTACTTCTGCTACGTTCCATTGACTTGGAACGTGTTTAAGTCTGAACACGGCATTAATTATTTGGAGTAGTTTACGTAGTCCTTTTTCAGGAAGAGCTTTTATTATTTGTCCTGTAATTAAGACATATCCTGGAGATTTCTTTGTTTTTAGGTTGAGATTGGTTTTCTTGTTTAATTCTTGTAATGTGACAGGAGATATATTGCAGTTATAAATTTTATATACTGGTGGTATGTTTTCCTCTGCAGTTTGTCTAGGTAGAGGCTGGAACGTGTTCTTGAGGTGGGTTGCAAACAACGAAGCTTTTTGCTTTTCACTTATAGCCCATGTGCCATCTTCATTTTTGACTGGTGGAATTTGTAGTTTAGGTCGTTTTAAACTTTTTGTCGCTTTCCAAAGGGTGTACTCGGTATCTTTTTCCCCAGTAAGGCCACTCAAGTATTTATTAATGGATTCGTTTTTGATTTATTTAATTAGCAACTTTAGTTTATTGGATAACAAATTTAGAGTTGTTTTATATTCTGGCGCTCGACTTATTTGCCAGGCCTTTCTTGCTTTTCGTTTTGCTGCAACCAGTTCCCTAACTTCTAGAGGATAAATAGAATTTCGGCGCATTTCCTTTGAACTTGAGGGAGTACTACTCCACGCCGCTTCTTGTATACTGTTATTGAGTTGTTCTAGTTCTTCTTCTAGCTGTATCGGCTTTTTAATTGGCAACTGAAGATCAATATTATCCTCAACAAGTCTCTGGAATTTCTCCCAGCAGGTTTTTCTTTGTTAGTTAGCGAAGGTGGACTAGTTTTTTTAACAATCGTTGCACTGATTGTAGTAATAACAGGCGTGTGATCCGACATAATCCCCTCGCTGCTTTTTAGGTATATATAGTTTTCGTCTATACCTTTGGTGATAAAGAAGTAATGATATCGGGTATGTTGTTTCTATCCGTAGGCCAATAAGTTGGTTGATCTCCAGAATGAAAATCGCAATTGTATAGTCTTCCTGCTGCAAACAGCTCTCTTCCTTTTTTAGAGGTTACTCTTGATCCCCAGTAGGTGTTTTTGCATTAAAATCACCTCCGATTATGAAACTTGATCCAAGTGATTTAAATAACGTGCAATAGTGTTGTTTAATTAAATTATATCTTGGGGGGCAATATATTGACGATACACTATATTCTTTGTTGTTATTTATAAACACTTTTAAGGTGACTACTTGCATAAATTCCTCTTCAATTTAGTAGTTAGGTAACAATTGTATCCATATATTTTAAGATATGAAGTTGAAGTAAAATGGGTTTCCGATACTAGGCACATAACTATTTTTTCAGTATTTAGGAATATTTCTAATTCTGGAATATGTTGCATTAGCCCATTTGAATTCCAGGTTACTATTCTTAATGTTTTATTTGTTGTTGTTTGCATCATTTTAATAGAGCATGGATTTCATTTCATTTAGAGAGTCTTGCTTATCTAACCTGTTGCTTAGAGCTTGAAGGCATTTCTCTTGTTTAGCTAGACGAATGTTAAGAGCTTCCATGCTCCTTAGTATCTTTTGGAGCACTGCTGTACCTTCAGTAGTGCCCTCCGAAATAACCGGTTTTGTCATGACTACTTGCGAGTACAGTTTTGGTTTTGGTTCTCCCGTTTTACTAGCATGAGGTTTAGGTTCCTCTTTGGTGGAAGTTTGATAATTTTTTACCGATACTCCTGGACTTTGTTTTCGCGTTTTATTTCTTATTCGTTGTAGCTCCTTAGCTATTTCACATCCCCGGTAGTTTGCGGGATGTGACTTATTGCAATTGACACATTTTGCAGCAATATTTTTACTAACCGGGCATACCTGGGCATGATGCTTTCCGGCACATTTCACGCATTTAATTTCTCTTTGGCAATATTTCTGCGTATGATTAAAACCTTGACATTTTTTGCACTGCGGTATTATCTACTATTTTTTTCAATGGCTCTATTTTAACTCTCATGCTAAGTATTGCCTTGATATTATACACATGTTCCACTTTTTGTTTGTTGTTAAAAGTGAGCATAAATAGTGGAAGCTCTCTTTTGTTAATTTGAACTCCTTGTTCAGTTTCGATTTTTTCTTTCTTAATAATGTTTACGGCATTTTCTATTTGATAACCCTTTTGCTTGAGATCTTCAATAATTTCCCCTTTTGCGCAGGTTGGGTGAAGACCTCTAGCCATAACTTTGATTGGGCGATCATTCTTATCCTCATAGGTAAACCACTGATGCCCCTCGGAATTAAGCTTTGTAGCCAAAGCTCTATAAGTTTCATAGTCTTCCACATTAATTGTCCAGACGCCGTTGTTTAGAGATACGAGTTTATACTCGGCTATCTTAATCGATTTCATAATCGATTGTATAGTGGAGAAATTTGATATTCCGACGACATTTATTGGTGGAGGTGATTTTTCTTTCGGTTTAGCTGGTTGTTGTTCTAGAGCTAGTTGTTTCTTGATGATTAACTGTTTTCCAGAAACTTCTATTAAATTTGATGGTAAAGTTACTGCCATTTCTGGTAAGTGTTGCACTTTCCTTTTCTTGCATGGTCTTTTATTCCGGTTCAACATCCAATTTGTTTCTCTTTCTAATTCTTCTTCATATTCATGTTAGGCTAGGTGTTTTCTTTCTTTAAAATTGCAAATTCTTCTTTCAATTTAGTAGTAAATTCTTTTATTTCTCTTAGTTGTTCACGTAGTTGGGCATTATCCTTCTCGTACTGAAATATATTTCCAGTTGAAGATCTTGGTGATCTTGATAATTTGGAACTTCGTCCAAATGGGTTGAACAATGATTGGGGGGAACAATGGGGATCAATGATTGATCCACCCCAGAATCTGTTGCAGGAGCATATCTGCTGCTGTACCACCTGGGGTATTACATTCCGTATTTGTTGTACTCATTGTTTGTTTTAGCCTATTTATACCACTGGCATTTGGTCCCCGGTAGCACTTTGCTACTGTCGAAGCAGTACCCGTCCCCCGCGACGAGGACGCGGCTACCTTGGTGTTACCTAGGTGTACACAGGGACAGCCGAAGCCCCTGCGTACCCTCGGCTGAGAGGATTTATTTAATGAATAACTTTTTTGTTTCTGATTTAACGTTGGCATTTATTAAAATTTAGATTATAGTTTGGAAATATGTTCACATTATGTTTTGAAGAAAATATCTTTCAAATGGTGCCCATTGTTTGATTCGAGCTTACGTGCTATTTCCAGAGCATTTTCAGGTCCCAGCGTCCTCACTTTTTCTCGAATATTGGCCTTAAGCTGTTGGATGGTTCTTGGCTTATTGGCATACACCTTACCCTGTAGGAAGCCCGAAAGAAAAAAATCTGAAAATCTGAAAAACGCGATATTATTCGATTGCCAAATATTTCGCGTTGGACAAGCTGTGTGAGCTGCGGCTACATCTTGTTGGAACCACAAATATGGATTGTTCTCTACCTCTGACCTTTTGATGATTTTCAATTATTGTCCGGTATTGAATGCCATTAACATTAACCGCAACCTGTACGTCATTTTCGAAAAAATATGGTCCAATGATCTTTATGAAGTTTTTCCACACCACACTGTGCATCTAAGTGGATGCATTTGATCTTCAACAATTATTCTTGGATTTTGAGTGCCCCATATTAGTTAGTTAGTTAGTTAGTTTATTCACGTGACCATTGAGGTGAAAGTGTGATGGTTTGATGTACACTCATCTCCATTTCGTATTGGTAATGGAAACATCTTACACACTTGGTACCTTTCATTGAGAAGTGAGATCCCTAATTCGATTAGTAAATTTGATGTTGTTATCCATGATTTCGCGGTCGTAAACTTAAACATGTTAGAGATCTCATTATCCACATTAATTCCAGGAATGGCTGATGATCTGGACTGTTTAAATGTATCAGGTTCCAAGTCAAGTTGTTCCCTGGCTAGAATGAGCGGATTTATCTGTCCTTGATGTGAGCCAACAACAATATTTAGTAGTTCTCTTTGAATGTTTTGATTAGGTACAAGGCAGAAACGCGAGCGTGGTGAATAATTGTGTCGGCTTTAGTGTGTCTATCTCCGTAAGTAACACGTTTACTGCCTTTGTGTCGTGAAAATCAATGTATCCACCCCTTAAAATGCATTTATTCATTTTATTCGACATTATGAAGTTTTACACATACAATCATAGTTTGTATTGCTGTTGTTTTCCAGGAATAATTTAGATTTAGGAAAATATTCCTACCCGTATATTTGTGGTAAAAAGGTCGAATTAACAAATTTAAAAGAAAGTATCAAATAAGAAAAGGTTAATATCTGTATAAAAAAATCGAAATTTAAGAATACGTAATGCGATATAAATAAACACAATAATTTGATCAAAAATGTACGCCATGTAATTAACAAAACAAAGAGTAGAACTACTATACTAGTGAATTTATTCAGTACACTAATAGCGTTTGAGTGGTTGTCACTATTACGAGTATCAGATGGTTTCTATTGGCTTAGCCTTTCAACTGATATAGAATTGATTTGGATATAGATTATTTTGAGTAAAATTTGTTCATTTATTTGTTTGAGTAACACACTTTGACGGGTCATTTATTAACAGGACACTTATGGACTAAACCTTTCTAATAAATTAGCCACCAATTTGCAAGGGCTTGTGTTTTCACTCATTCAACAACAAACAAAGAACACGAAAGAAACCAAATTTATGCCGCTCGTGATTTTTTGCAATACTTGTTTAATCTATAAACAGCACCGTACGAGTGTCTACTCGAATTTTTGGATTCACTACACACTATACTATTTTGGGTGCTATCAAGAAAGTTTTTAATAATGACAAGGTGGCTCAAACTATATTAAGCTACTGAAACAATTCTAAAACCGCTAAATACAAGCTGTCAATTTTCACACCGTGTAATGTCCAGCTGTTACTCAAGTCGTTTCTAAGTCAATCGTCCTACTGGCACAGAATAGTAAAACTTTATCAAATTTATATTTAGCTTGGACGAAACGCCTGTGTTTCGTTTGTTGCAAAACTAAATTGTTTCACAAAAATACAAATGCGTCTCAAGCGCTTTCTCAGTCGATTAATTTACATTTTTCGTTGTGTGCCATTTTATTTTTGTACTTTCGCCGCTATAAATGTTTTCACAATTTTGTTCTTCATATATTCTGGGTTTCCATATTATTTCCAATTTTTAATTTCCTCAGCCTCTTTTCAAAATTACAAAAATATGAAAACTCAAATTGAGTCCTACAATTCTAAAACTTAGTCCTTTGGTTTCGTTCGTAAAAGAAAGTGACATCATTAATTTTTTGTACATAAAAATGGTAGGGAAAGCCGGAAAACGAGGGGCAACGAAAATTTTACATTTGTGGTGTTGAAAATTGGTGTTAAATTTGTGTATATAAAAAAACACACACAGAGCACAAAAACACCATAAATGTTAGATAAATTGATGATGATTATGTTGGTTTTAACATTTTTATATTTTTGTATAGAAAAACCATAGAAAGCAACAACAGTAATTGAATTTTCAACACAGAAAAGGGGTTGTTTAATTTGTACTCAATTAAATTTTAATTATGTTTAGATTAATTAAAACTGAAGCTTTTTGCTGTAAATATAAAACTAACACAACACACATAGGGCATAGGAATAACATTCATTAGTTGGAATGAGTGGAAAGCTTTTCTTACGTAATTAGTTTTTAATGTGTACATCGCATTCACTTTTGTAATTATGTGTGTACAAGTGGATCCTAAATTATATTTAATGAACAATGAACTGACTCATGGCAACAAAACCCTAAAAATCGTAATTTCTTTTTCTAATTTTAAAGACTCCGACGGTATTCAACTATTTTCACAGGAATTGATAAGAAACACCATACATTTTATTTAATGGTTGCGGTTATAAATTGTTAGTTTTTTTAAGTTGCTTGAAAATTGCGGAAATGGTGTAAAGTTAAATGGTGTAAGTAAATACGAGGATCGACCAATAAGTACCCGTGTTTAAAAACAGATGGCGTTGCTGAAGGAAGTTGACATTACCATCATGTACTGTCATTTGTCAAACGACACCATACTAAATTTCAGCCTAGTTCACAGGTTAGTTTTTTTGGCAATGGGGACCCATTCAACGAATTTAAACGTGGTCGTACATTTGTTTTGATGATGAGCGGCCAGACCGCCCGGCAGACGTTGTTATCGAGGAAATGGTTGAAAAGGTCCACGACGTGATTCTCACTGAACGGCAATTAATATTTGAAATGATAAGATAAGTGTGAGAAAGCTGGCGGCACGATGAGTGCCGCGGTTCCTCATTACAGCCACTCATTCATCCGGAATTGTTGTGGTCCCAAAATGCATGAACTGCGCTATGAATTACTATCGCACCCACTGTACTCGCCCGACCTAACTCCCTGCGATTTCTTTCTGTTCTCCAAAACTTGACTTGGAGGAAAAAAATTCAGCTAAAACGAGAAGTTTACCACCGAGACAGAAGCGTATTTTGAAGAGTTTAAGAATCGTATTTTTTGGAGGGGTTAAAGAAATGACAGAAACTTTGCCCAAAGTGTATCGACCTAAAAGAAGATTAAGCTGAAAAATAAAAAACAAAGATTTAGAAAACTTGTGTCTTCATTCCTAACACGGGTACTTATTGATCGACCATATCGAAGTATTAACGATTTGAGATGTAAACCCTTTTCGAATGAAATGCAATGTTATGTTGGTAATTTTTGACCAACGTACCATAAATATTTTTTTCGATAAGAAACAAAACTATTCTTATTGTTTTGACATTCAACAACAAATACATTTGTAAAATTAATTAGGATGGTTTTGCGAACTACCGCAAGTCCAGATGGCGGAGTTACTACAAATGTGCCTAAATAGCTTCATCGCGGTTTCTATATTATACTTGCACATTAGCGTCGTCTTCTCTTATTTTTTGCGCAGTCTGGTCAAACCGATCTTGTGCCGCTTCACAATGATTAAGATTTAGTTGTAGCAGAATCATAATCTACTTGCTCTTTTTAACGCATTCCGGTATTTCGGACATCTGAAACCACTAACCAGCGTTGGCATCTTCCCCAAGAAGTATCATGTATCTAGGCTCTTCTTTGCAAGTCCTCGCAATGTGCTCATCACCACCTCAGCTATATAATATTTTGAACAGTTTTCGTTGTTGGGACATTTTCCGGCAAGATGTCGATTATAGCCAGTTGATTTCGTTATGGAAATTATTTCTCGGCTTGACAAACTCGACCAGATCGCGTAAAGTAGCGTTAAGCGTAAAGATAGTAAAATAAGCAAGTTTGTTGTTTTCTCTTATATATAATTCCTCCATGGTTTTGATCGAATGAAAGTTTAAGAATTTGTTACATTCTTCTGTTTAATATGCCCGCTGAAAAATCGGATTAAATGCAATCAAACTTTTGCGAATATTACTTCTAATCTAACCAGCGTAAGAAAATATATTGACTTTTGTAGAAATATTCCTTTTTTTGGTCAAATTCAACTTTATTGAAAATACAATTGTTACAAAGATTAATTATCGAAATATTCGCCATTACTATCTACGTCATTTATCAGGAGGTAGATAATGAATGCCAAATGTCCATCGTTGCATCTGCTGTGTGGTACGTAACTCCGACCTGCTGGGAACACAAGTCGTCTACCTCCATATCGTTCTATTTGGGCGAGAATAAATCGGTTAGCATCGTTGTGTAGCACTCGCCGTTGATGGTGATGGTCTCACCAACGTCATTTTCAAAACAGTACGGGCCAATGACGCCGCCGGTCCAAAATTCGAACCAAACTGTAACGTTTTGTGAATGCATTGCCACCTGGTGAATCTCGTGTGGGTTGGCGTCGTCCCATATACGACAAGTTAACTTGTTAACCTAGTCATTCAATTCCATTGCTCGAGCAGAATTGCTTTCATTTGAAAACAGAATAGAATGCAATGACGTAAATGTTGCTTATCGACATCCAACTCTTAAAATTGATGCACACTGAACGACAGCTTGTAAATGAGTCATTTATATATTTTTCGAATATTTTTCGTGTCAGTCTCGATATTTTCTTTACAAATTTATTGCAAAAACTGATTTTTATAGAAGACTATTTAATTTCTTTTCTTAGTTCTCTGTTTTCGGGGAATTGCTAGAACAGTGCCATTGTTAAAATAAATAAGACACCTCCCATCGGTCTTGCAAAACCCTACAAACTGCTTCCAAATGAGCCCGATTGCCAACAGCCAATGCAACTTTCTTTGACATCTAATTTGGCTAAGAAATAAAATCGTTAAGTCTTACCTGTGTCGCCTTGTGCGCTGAAATGCATCCTTGTATTTTAGTCTTTTTTATGATTATAATAAATTGATTAGATACTGAAATAGAAAAATTCGTATTCAAAAATTCACGAAATACGTTTGTATAATAAATTGTCTCAAATCAGAAATCTGAAAACGTCATTTAAATTTTGGACCTAAAGAGTAGCTCGTCTAACGTCTAATTAATTTAGCAATTTAATTTGGCTCTAATTCAAAGACGAATGAATATGTTTCAAAGCGGTTTGTTTTATTAGAAAGAGCATACATTGCCATTACAATTTCATTCATGGAAACTTCGATTTGATCTTTCAAGTCTTGGCTAGTCTTTGCAAGGTTATTCCAATGGAGTAAAGCACAGCTGCGTAGTGGCCAATTGACATCTCCGTTACGGTTGATTATTCGATCCCCAAAGGCAGTGTACTGACTGTTGCGAAGACCGATTGTTGTGTTTGCTGTGTGGCAAGTTGCACCGTCTTGTTGACACTAGATGTCGTGCTTCTCCTCCTCTTGAATTCTGGGTAACAAAAAATCGTTTATCATGGCTCAATCAATACTCCTCATCGACTGATGATAGGCCGCCAAAAAATGGACCACCGGCATCGGCTTCTTCATGGTTACGTGTGTATTTGCTGAGCCTCAAATGTGACAATTTTGCTGGTTGACGTAGCCTCCGACGTGAAAATGAGCTTTGTCGAAAAAAATGATTTTTCGGTAAAAATGTTCATTTTCTTCCAAACGTTCTAAAGCCCAATTAGCGAACCGAAAACGTTGCGGATGTTCATATTGCTTCAGCCCCTGCACTAATTGAACTTTGTACGCCTTCATACCGAGGTCTAATGCAAAATTCTCATCACAGAACTGCGTGAAATGTTGGCGATTTGATGTTAATGGATGCTCAGACACATATTGAGCAACAGCTGCAATGTTCTCGGCTGTACGCGCTGTGAGTGCACGTGCGCGTGTTGGTTTATCTAATAGCAATGCAGTTTCACGAACTCGCTTTACAAATTGGTCCACAAATTGCCTTGTAGTCATTTTATTTATACTGAATTTTCAACGTATTTTCCACGACAATCGAAAACCACTTTGAAAGTAAGTTTTCAATGAAAACGTAAATGCCAAACATTAAACTATCATAACACGAATTACGTAAGTGTTGCCACAATCGAAATAACCGGTAGTTGAAATTGCAAACGCTAAATGAGTGACCTGTTAGTTAGAGTGTTGAAAGGTCAAAGTCTTTAATCTAGAACTTAATTAGATCAACGCATCTCACATGCGCGCGTCCAAGCACATGATAGTGTTCAATGATCAGAGGAATTGCTTTGTCGTTCTCCGTTGTAATCAAGCCGCCCTCGACTTAAATCGCAAGTATCATCATTCCATTCTTCCCATTGCACACGAAAACACATGAATCCGATTCACTAGCCACGAAGTCGAATTTTCTAATTAATTATGAAAACTTTTTGTTCCAGCGGCGCGACGCTTGCTTCAATCCGTATACAAGCTCTTGGCTAACTAGCACACTTGTCTGCTGCCAAGGTTATATCCGATCGGTCGACTCATGTAAACGTTCCTCTCCAAATTACCGTTCAGAAAAGCTGTTTTTATGTTTCGATGTGGCCGATGTGTGCGAAAATTGCTCAAATCGATATAAACTTAAACTAATCGATGTCATACTCCTGATTTTGCGGATTTTGCTTTAGTTTGTAGACTCAACGTTTATCAATCACCTTATCCTTCGGTGGATTGACCGAATTCCATGTACCATTTTTAATGAGGGAATGAAGCTCCTCCTTCTTTGCCTGCTTCCACTGCTTGTGATGACCCGATCCAATTGCCCTCTCGTATGTCCTTGATGCGTGATGCACGATACATTAATCGCTGCGCCACTGTAATATTGTTATCGCACAAACCTCGTTCAATTCAGTGATTCCAAAGGCACTGTGTTCGTTCCCGATTGATTCAGTAAATCTCTACTGTCAAATTGACAGCCTAACGAAAACTATTTTGACTTCTCAGATGAGCGCTTCGCACGTAACATCCACGTCCACGAAATCGATTCATTAGTTCGTGTAAATTGTTCTACGTGTGCGACGTTCTGATAGCCGAGTCATTCAAGCCAAGCGTGAAGTGAAATCTGATTCATCCTCACATTTACATTAGCCACATTGATCTTCAATGAGTCCTCAGCTTTGACCAGCAATTAAAACAGACTGCGGCGTCAAACTCTTACTACATAAATGTTTCCACCCGTCAGTAGTTCGCAGCGCTTACTAAAATTGATAGCGTCTACGAATCATGAATCGCCGTTGAACACAAAAATGTTAAAGTCAGCTTTTCCTAGAGTCATGATCTTTTCAACATTTCTCACCGTTACGTGTGACGATATCTCCACAATTTTCTTGAACTATTCATGTCGATGACACATATGTTCACTAGCTCCCGAGTTCAACATCCAAGTGTTCATTTCTCCAGTTGATGTTGAGCTAAGGCACAGCCACAGTTTTCTGTTCTTGTTGTACAAATTGTTCTTCTTATCCTTATGTGTACCGTCGGATTTCCAATGACCACACTCGCCACAAAGAAGACAATAGCCTTTTGGGCTTGCTACTACCGTCCATGGATTTTCTTTTGTTATTTTGTTCCAAATTTGAATTATTCTTCAAAAACCTCAGCTTGGCCATCAAGGCTTCCAATCTTTCGATCTGACAGTGTGATTTTAATCAAAGGTCCCGTGCGATTAATCGCACACTCAAATTTATCATAGTTTGATGGTCCGCACTTGAAACTGTAGAACCGCGGTAGAACCGCTAGTACATAATAGTTGCCTTAGATGTTTTCATACGTACGTTTAAACGTCGCTCACCGACCAAGCTCTGGCTGTTTTCATGTCTTAATATGTGTCGCACAGTCTGCTTCTACAATCATTGGTTTTTGATCAGTGCCATCCACTACGTCGAACAATTTACTGGTATCTAGAATTTGGCGCATCTGAAGTTTCCATGTTAGCCAAGTTTTACCACCTTCCAATATTGCAATGTTCACCCGATTGTGCAGCAGTCGTACAACAGAACATTACAAGATAGTATGGATAATTATAGGCTAATAATAGGCTATTTAAATGCTCTATTAAAAAAATTTGGGCTCCATCCCTTCCAACTAAAACAAGGGTTCTGCTTTCTTTAGAAAAAGTTAGCAGTACCCATATTAAAAAATGATTTAAAAACAGTTGGAAAATTAAAAGTTACTTTTAGACTACTTAAATGCCCTATTTAAATTGTTTTATTCTGCTTGTTATCGAAAAATCATAAGGCTTTATCACTTTAGAGCTAGCAGGACCCAAATCATAAATCGGACCAAAACCGAAATTACAACCCAAAACACGATCAACTGACATACAAATAATTGTAGGCCTAATCAAATGCCCCATTAAACAATTTTGGACTCCACTCGTTCTTGACCAAACTTCAGGTCATTTAATCTAAAGCTAGCAAAACCCACATCGAAAATCGGACCAAACCGAAATACGAACGAACAATGTGATCTATTGACGCACAAACAATTTTAGGCTCATAATGGCCTAATCAAATGCCTCATTTAAAATTTTAGGCTTCACTCGTTCTTAAAACAAGATCAATTGACATACAAATAATTTTAGACCCATTACGGCCCAATCAAATGCCTAATTAAAAATGTTGAGCTCCACTCGTCCTTGACCAAACTTCAGGTCATTTAATCTAAAGCTAGCAGAACCCAAATCGAAAATCGATTTCCGTGCAATTTTCGATTTGGGTTCTGCTAGCTTTAGATTAAATGCCCTGAAGTTTGATGAAGAACGAGTGGAGCCCAACATTTTTAATGGGGCATTTTTTAAGCCATAATAGCCTAAAATTATATGTATGCCAATTGATCTTGTTTTGCGTTCTAATTTCGGTTTTGGTACAATTTTCGATTTGTGTTCTGCTAGCTCTAGATTAAATGGCCTGAAGTTTGGTTAAGAACGAGTGAAGCCAAAAACTCATTAATGGGGCACTTTATTAGGCTATTACGAGCCTACAATTATTTGTATATCAATTGATCTTGTTTTGCGTTCTAATTTCGGTTTTGGACCTATTTTCGGTTTGGGTTCTGCTAGCTTTAGATTAAATGACCTGAAGCTTGGCCAAGGACAAGCAGAACCCAAAATTTTTAATGAGGCATTTGATTAGGCCTAATGGAGGAGGCCTTAGGAGTTGATCGTATTTTGCGTTTTAATTTCGGTTTTGGTCCGATTTTCGATTTGGGTTCTGCTAGCTCTAAAGTGATAAAGCCTTATGATTTTTCTAGAACGATCAGAATAAAAAAATTTAAATAGAGCATTTAATTAACCTAAAATTAACCTTCAATTTTTCAATTGATTTTAAATCGTTTTTGATATGGGTTCTGCTAACTTTTTCTAAAGCTAGCAGAACCCTCGTTTTAGTTGTAAGGGATAGAGCCTAAAACTTTTATTTAGGCTCCATTCCTTCCAACCAAAACGGGCCTATTATTAATCTACAATTATACATAGTATCTTGTAATGTTCTGCTGTATGGGTTTTGCTAGTTTAAGGGAAGTGTAAAAACACCCATTCTAGCCGTAGGAACCTCTTAGAAATATCTTATGACAAAGCACTTTTAATGGTATGTTGTGGTATACAACTTTTGAATATTATACCCAGTGTTTCCCTAGATTTCTCGAAATTTCATGTTTTTTAATTGAATTGGGTCTAGTACAAGTAACATCCATTCCAGCCGTAGTAACCTAAATATCTTTTCCATGTATGTGTGAAAAATGAACGAAATTGTACTTTATTCTTTATTAACTAATATTTAAAATTTTTGATTGTTTTTAATTTAAAATGTAATCTTATTGATGCAGATCGTCTTATTTTAAATTGAACTGATAATATAATTTAATAATAATTTACACTGTTAAATTACGCTTAAAAATATTTTTTTTGTTTAAGACAGTTTATAGGACAAACTTCACTTGATTATATGGTCGTGTGAAGTTTTTCCTAATTTTATCCTAAAATTTGTTGTTGCTTTAAGACAATTTAGGACAAACTTCCCACAAATTACGCCGGCCGAGTTAAAAATACACTGTTTCAAACTGTCGCAACTTGAAGAAGTAAATCACACCACGAATTTCAAAAATATTTGTTTTAGTTTCAGATAACAATAGAAATGTAGAAAACGCCAAAACCCAGATATTCGATCGTCAGACTTAAAAATAACATGAACATGGAACAGAAAAGCAGAAAAAAAAATTTAATCCAAAAAATAATTTTGAAGGTTATCCGAAATATTATAGAAAGTCTCGAACCTTAAAAAAGCTTAATCTAAGTTACTTGCGCGGGTTGAACAAACATTTTGGAATTTAGATTTTAAAAATTCTGCAGTCATGTTTTTCACATATTTTAAACACACCGTAACTCAAGGGATATTAAAAATTGATCTCCCCCATCTCAAACGATTTTTTCTCCGAATGAACAAAGGGATCACCTTATATCGGATTATTATCCCTAATCCAAAGACATCATTATAAATGAAGTGTGAACCATTTCAGATAGAAAAATTACAACATTTATACATCGCAATTATTTTTATTTGAATGCAGTAATTCCACAGTACTAAAAAACATAAACCGGCATAATTTAAATAAACTATCGCTTAACAATAAAGTATTAAATATACATGAACCCCTCCGTATTTTTAATAGTAACAGTACCATTCTGTACAATTTATTATTTTTTATACCCCAAAACATAATTTTTTACGTAGGTACGTACGAAATATTTCTATAATTTTAGCGTCATATTTAGTGCCATTAAACATTCATAAAAAATTAATTTAGGAACTTAAACAAAATACCCCAGCAATACTCGTACTCCTTATACGCGAAACTTTCCACGCGGAATTATAATTGTTATGCCTATAAACAAACACAAACATATACAGACATGATCATTTTATACGAGTGTGGGTAAATTGATATTAATTTATATAAATTAAGATTTCTTATCGAAACATGCAAATAACAGAACAACAAATTGGAATTGGGTTAGAAATTCTATTTAACCAAAAGCGAAATGGTTTATTACAATTACCTGTTCAATAAAATATTTTTTACCAAGGAGATATCAAGGAATATAACTCTGATAGCATTGGCATGATATAAATAACACAAGGTAATGGTTTTTTAACGTCATTATTTGGTTTTCGATGTATTCAATTAATAAGCTGTTTCGCTGGCTCATTGAAGTAGAGTGGAAAGTAAGAAATGTTGTTTGCACACCAATTAACCAATTGGTTTGACTGTCAAATAGAAAATATTTTTAAATATGTAATAAATGACAAATGTCAATAAAATAAATAAATCATTCTAAATCAAATCATATTGAATGACAATTGGGTTTTTGTCATTTGGTATCAACAAAAAAAAAACACAAAATCAAACGATTTCTTATTAAAACGACACGAATATGTTCATATTCGATTCAGTGCTGGTGATATCACCATTTATTGATCTACATGAGTTGTTCCTATTATTTTATGCATTAAATGTAAGCCTAATATATGTATAAATATAAATGTTACAAACAGAATAGCGCAATATAAATTTACAGGACCATCTGAAACGTTACAAATGTTAGATAATTTTTAGGATTTTGTCAGCGGTTTCTTTATCGGTACAAACACATTATGTTAAGTACATGTGAGTGAATGAATGTTAGATTAAGTTTTATTTGAAAATATTTTTTATTGTTATTATTATTTTGGTTAATAATAGTTACAATAAGTAGCATGTTAAAATACCATAAAATTATTTAAATTCCATGGATATAAGCTTGTATGATTATAAGTGGTGTATGTGTGTCGTTTGCATACCATAAATGTTGGTGGGTAAATAGGTATAATATCGGTGCTTATATGTTTGTTTGGAACATCAGTTGGTTTTTGTGTATTGGGAGGGGTTTCCATGCTTGTTATTATTCCACTAGTTATCATTCTACAATGTCTTTTTGAAAATGGTTTGAGTTTTAATTTTCGTTTGACTTTGAATTGTACTTTCGATAAACTCCTCATAGTATGGTGAGTACTCTTTGTTAAAACTGTTCAAATCATCAGAAGCCTCTCATCCTAAGAAGAAAGCGTCAACCACTGTCCAGTGTTGTGTCGTGTTGTCTACACCACGTAGATAGTTAATACTTGAGTAAGAGAATGTATGTAGAGAATTAACAAGTTTTCGTCAACAGTGTAGAGTTGATTTCTTTGTTTATTTAACCAGTTCGGCTTCCCGGAATGATAGGAAAAAATGAACATTCTGACATATTATACTTTAGTTGTGTTAGTACAAAATTGTAAAAATGCGAATAAGGTTAGTATTCTATGTTAAAATGTAGACTTTATACACATTTTTAAACTGTATGCTGTATTTGAGCTGTCAAATTATCACTACACAATAAATGTTAAAGCACCAGTTCATATGGAAGAATTAATAACAACTATCACATAGTGCAAATTTTATTCCGATCAAACTACTCAAATACCTCAATATATACTGGGTGACTGACACGAAGTGTTACCAACTTCAGACTGTCTTTGCTGTCAAACCAGTGATGACAGAGCGCTCAAATTTACACTAATAACACTAGTGACTTTTGAGCACAAAAACAAGCGCGCGTCAATCAAGATTGGGTGAGAAACAACGTTCCGCGGTTCATTTCCACTGCCCAATGGCCACCAAATTCACCGGATGCAAATTCGCTAGATTTCTCGGTTTGGGGTATTTTGAAGAGCAAGGTTGGGACAAAAAATACCGAAGTGTCGATCATCTTAAGCACGCGCTACGCCGGGAATGGACCAAAATACCGCAGAGCCACTTTTGTGCTGCATGCAAACGTCGGCCGTTTGAAGGCCATAATCGCGGCTAAGGGTGGCCAAATCGAAAACTGCTAATGCAGTTCAAAAATTTATTTATATTTGTGAACATTTTTTACTTTGATTCAATAAAAATCATCAAAAAATAAAAATTCTGCTAAAAAAGCTTATAAATCCAGAATGCAGAAAATTTGTATGTGGCCGCCATATTGTTCCTGGCGACCGAGAAATATATTAATAACTGGATACAAATTTAATCACATCAACGGTGCTTATTTTAGCTTGTTGTAGATGTACTTTCAATGGGCAGAAACAAAGTTTAGTACACACTGGTCCAGCAAGCAAAGTACTCGTAAGTACTTTTAGCTACTCATAACTATTCAATCAATAATTTTATTTTGTTAAGGTACCGATACACCTGTACCGATAGACCAGCATGCCTGTCAACCATGCTTGATAAGTTCCCACACACTACATCATCTTGTAATGCAAGATATTGTTAAAGTTAGCCGACACGCTCTAGCCGAAAAATGTCGATAATCCAGATTATGTTGTAACAACTAAAATTTATCAGTCGAAAAATATCGATAATGCAGATTACAAAACAATACGGATTATACGCTAGTAAAAGTCCAGCCTAAAAATGTCGTTAAATCAGATAAATACATTTGGTGTTAAACAGTAATTTCTTATTAAATCCAAAATGTTTAGTTCGTTGCATTAAATGCATTAAAACTATAATACAAAACTATTACTGAGACAACTCGAAGAAATATATGAAGCAAAACCTCAAAAATTTCAGGTCAATTTTCATGTTGGGAGTCCGGGAAAACTCAATTGAATATATCGCACACACAAAATTTGAAAATGTTTAAAAATTTATCGTTTAAAGTGTCATGGCTGGAAATAGATTCAAATGATAAGTCTTTATAATGCTTACATGTGGAAAAAAATTTAGGTCAATTTTCATGTTGAGAGTCCGGGAAAACTCGATCGACAAAATTTTTAAATTTCTAAAAATTTACTGTTTAAAGTTTCATGGTCTGAAATAGTATCAAATGATAGGCCTTAATGATGCTTAAACCAGGAAAAATTTTCTGATTAATTTTCATTTTGAAATTTTAAATTAAAGTAAAAATTATTTGAATCTGCATTATCGACATTATTCGGCTTTAATCTTAATTAAATTTAATCTGCATTATCGGCATTTTTCGGCTGGGCATTTCTGTGGATTTCTTAACCATTTCAACCGAGTTTTCTCGGACTACCAACATGAAAATTGACCTAAAAGATTTTCCAGGCATGAGCATCATTAAGACCTATCATTTGAATCTATTTCCAGTCATGATACTTTAAACGGTCAATTTTTAGAAAATTTCAAAAATTTGTGCGTGCGATATATTCAATCGAGTTTTCTTTGACTCACAACATGAAAATTGACTTGACGGTTTTAAAATGATATTCAATAGAAGGTACTTCATTTGAAATATTTTCTGGAAATGCCACTATAGATGTATTTCCCATTTTACCTCCCCAAACATCTAATAAAGCACTTAGAAAAATTTGTTTTGTGTAATATGTTTCAAATGTTTCGAATTAAAAATTCTTATTTTAATTTTTGTAGTTGATTTTAAGGAACAGAAAAATAAAAATTTCTAATATAATTAATTGTTTCTAACATAAAACTTGTATCTGCATTATCGGCAGTTTTCGGCTGTCATTTTCGTTTGATTAGTTTAAATCTACATTATCGACATTTTTCGGCTAACCATTTTCGGCTAACTTTAATAGGGTTAGTGCAAGCTTTATTTCTATTTGATGACGTCAAGCATAGTGTGTAAAATTCTAATTTTTGCAACTGAGTCGCCGAAAAAAACGAAAACCCAGAAAAATATGGATGAAGGAATGGCTTAAAAATGGCCTAGATTTTCCCATGTAAACCTCCTAAAGGACCTATAGTTATCTTCGCCTGGAAATTATGCAAATTTTCTCCATACGTATTATGCAACATTTTCCGAGCATAAATGGTTACCCAGATAATAGTGAAGCAAGATACCATTTTAAGAGTTGCGAAGTCAGTAGACCTCCTTAATGCGATTAATGTTCTCGGTTTGTAAAAATTATGGTGTTCAAAATGTAACGTAAAATTCTCATTAGTTATTAAAAAATTTAAGTCTTTAATTTTAATTTTATTAAATGTTGTCATTTAATAAAATTTTGATCATGCACATCATTTTCAGGTGTGTAACACACAAGTTCATAACGTGGCATTGACGTATACATAATCCATAAATGAATTTGGCGTTGAAGTTGAACTCGGAAATGATGAATTGGGCTCATTTATTTTTACACTATTTCTGTATAAAGTACTAAGGTTGTTTTCCAAACGCCAAATTATTCCAGACTTATTGGCTTATTTGGCGCCATCTTAAATAAGTCGGTCAAGTCATTTTAATCCATTCTACCGACTTATTTGTGACGTAATAGCAAAAAACAAAACGCGTTTTCTATTATATGGAAGAAAAAAAATTCTTGACATGTTAGTCGTTGTCACAAGATTTGAAAATAAAGTCTGCATGTGTTACATTTAGACAAAACACAATTTTGGAGACAGTCTATGTAGACGTACTTATTCAAATAAGTCTCCTCTCGAGGCGACTTATTTGAATAAGACCGTGTCCACAAATAAGTCGGTGTTTGGAAAACAACCTAAGCCAACTTCAAACAAGACATCATTAATCGCTTGTTTTTCAAATTTTTTTCGATTCAATTCAGAATATCGTATTGATCGTCGCTACGATTGGCCACAAGTCTGCTGTAATAAGTCCATTTTTTGTTTTTCTATGGTATCTATCGTTGTCCATTTTCGCACTGGTTCTAAATTATAGCGTTGAATATTCATATTTGCATCCCCAATACGGGATATCTAAAATAATAAGCGTTAAAACTAATCCATATGAAAAACTGAAGAAGAGCGGATAAATATAGCAGACGTGTTCGAAAAGTAGTGAAACTTCCCTTGTGTCGGCACAATAGATAGTAAACATGTATGTTTTTATTGCGGACAACGCTTTTGCACTTTCGCAGAACATAATGAAGCCTTTTTCGCAAAAGAATTAACTAAAGCGAAAAGAATCTATAATTATAAATTTTCTAGGGCTTGGCTAATTGTAGAAAACGTTTTCGGAATACTAGCAGGCAGATTCTGAATTTTTTAACCGACCTTATTAACCTTGACCGAGAAAAAGCATCAACAGAAATAATAACATAACATGCCACTTTCCTAATGGTTTACATAGAAATATTGGCGCCTATTTGGAACAAGCTTTCGATTGAAAGATTGTTCTGGCCAAATTGAACAAGGTAACTGTAGCTCAAGAATACAATTTTTTGTTTGGAACAGGTGTGCTTCCAAGGCAAGAGAGTATGATAAAATAATAGAAAACAAAATGTCAACTCTTATGGCACATTAATGTACTGTTTTATTATTAAATATTTTAAAAAATACACTTACGAGGTACTAGGTCTGTTTCAATTTGCAATTTCGCATCTCGAGTTTCCTCGTCCATTGTACTGCTCTCCAAAGTACCACAAACTGGGGATATAAATGTCATCTGTACCCGTGTCATTTTTTACCTTGCGTTACCTTCTTTAATTCGCGTCTATAGTTTGCATACGAAACAGATTTAAGTTTTTGCGCACCCATATCACGGTCTGCACGAGGCTTTTTATTCTTATTCTTATATGTATCACTTTTTACTTGCAACAATGCTGGAAAACTTCTATATAGATTCAAAAACTCAAAATAAAATCCTCTATTATTGCCCGCTACCTTGAGGAATTTAATTAATGCAGCTGTCATATAAGATTGATAAGCACAACAATACACTCTCAGTCATGATTGCGCAAGCTTGAAGAGAAAAAATCAAACATGTTTGATATTTCGTCACACATTTTTACAGGAAATGAACTCTCAAAATGATTGCGCAAACACTAGCACCATGGAACTCGGCTATTGTTTGCAGATGGTCAATATCGAAAGTAAATTATTGCTGTAAGTGGCGCCATGTATAACAGCGTACCAAAACAATGGAAAGAGCAAATGAAAAAGATCATGCCGAAAATTCAAGACAGGTCTAACACGAACTTTCAGTAAAAAAAATATAATCTAAAGCTTTAATTTAACACCGGAAATATTTTTGCAAGTGACAATTGACACTATGAAAATTTCAAAATAAACTTTTTACCTTCTTTGTTGATTTTTTGAAATTACTATATTTTCGAAAAAAATCAGCAAAAAGAAAAAGTGACCTAACTGGAAAACTGTGAGACGGCAAATTCCAACTAAAACATAATAGGGAAAACAACAATAAAATGCAAAAATTTACATTGGCAGCGAATATTCTACATACTCTATAAATTGTCGACATTCTCTACGCCAAAATGAATTGTCTACACTATTTTGTACACCAACATATCGAAAATTCTAGATTACGCATAGACGCACAACACTGCCAATGTCCACCAAGGTCGGCTTGATTGGTAAACACAAACGAAAAAACAATTTGGTTATAAACAAAAAAAAAATTCTGAATCTCTTGATTCTGTTACTCAAACAAAAGATTGAGCTTAGAACTTTATATTTTGAATCATTCTGAGTATTTTTTAAACCAAGTATTTATTTAAACATTGTTTTTAACTAAAACTGATTTTATTTATTTTTACCAATTAAGGGTCGGAGATACTCAACTAATTCTAAAGAAATACTTATTTGAACAAATACACGTGCATGACGCGCGTGAAGTTAGACCTAACTTAATCCTAACCAACAAAAACAAACGAAAATGTGTATGTATTGGTTAAAATGTAAAACAATAATGTCATTTAGCCGAAATATTGAATTTGTGAAGTAATGCCAATTGCAATTATAAGAAATAATTAGGTTCAACATTTATTAGGATGGGATATAAGAATTTAATATTTTCTTAAGAAATTGAATATTTGAATATTTCGAAACCTAATATGTTTATCAAAAAGTTATTATGTTTTTCTGATAGGTCTAGATTAGGACTATCTACATTTCAAGCCATTCGAAAAGCTAATAATTTTTTGCGCGATCAAATTAATTTTTTTGTAGTCTTTACGAACCTGAGAAGTACGAATTTTCTTAAGAAATTGAATATCTTGAGACCTAATATGTTTATCAAGAATGTTGTTATGTTTTTCTGATAGGTTCAGGTTAGGAGTATCTATATTCCAAGCATTTTTGATAAACATATTAGGTCTCAAGATATTCAATTTCTTACACAATTTCATATTAATTAAGAAACGTTGCATTATTCGTTCCTCCGAATTCTGCAAATTACTCCTGTCTTGGCCGTGGTTAACCACTTGGGCATCTCGTGATATTTCCAGTTGATAAAAAATCAAACCTGTCGAGTTTTACCGTACTTTGTTTTGCCACGGTCGTACCTTCTTAGCCCAACTTAATTGGTTAATTTAGGGGATTTGTACGAGCTTACCCGGAGATTTTTGACTTTAATTTTTGTTCTCTATATATTTAGGTCTACCAATATGTAGCCGAGTTTACCGGCTTTCTGGTAATAGCGCAGTTGAACTACTGATGGCAAAAAAACCAAAATGGCAGCCATACAGAGTAATTAAATACGGTATGTATTTACCTTTGATTGTTTATTATCGTCTACGTCAGCCGACCTATCTCAATTGAATGACCGAATGTGTAGAATATAATGAAGAGGTTTTTGTTCGTGTAATTTGGTAGGAGACGAATACGTTCCACAGTTGTGGATTATCAGTGTTCTACTAGCCATGTATTGGCGCAAACCTTTATTTAAACAACATGGTTGTTACAGCACAACTTTGGTTGAGTTGAGGTCACTGCCAAGGGGCTTACCATATTCAACCAACGTTGATAATTTAGTAATACATGCACTATCTGGACAATTAATATGTATCACCGGTCATATTTTCAGGTCTTTTGCGTGGTATACTCCCAACAAATTTTCGTCCTCCGTTTCAATTTCATAATTAACATTACCTTTTATGCGTCGCACGTGAGTTTTACAAAAGTTTGGGGCAAATTTCGCGCAGTAATAGTCGCCAGCGTTACTTTGCGAATGTTCTCTCACAAACATGGTCGATTTGGGTTCAAACGTAATATTCCAAGACCTCAAGTTGTAGTGGTGCGAATATTTTTTGTAAGCCTCCGTCGAATTTTTGCGTACTGATTCGTGTATTTCCTGCATTCTATCCAACATATGATTCACCTCTACCCTATTTTCTTTTAGACAATTAAGTTTACATAGTAATTTATACTCGTCGGCGTGGTTAATTCGGTGATATCCAAACATAACCTAAAATGGGGAGTGTACGAGACCGATCCGTGTGTCGAGTTACGTAAAGCTCCACCTATTTCAGTCAAATACTGAGGTACCACGAGCAGTGGTCGGATTAAACATATGATCTGATCGCAGCCACTATTGACCGGTTGACCCTTGCGGAAGCTTGCGCTTGGGGCGAGTAATATGCCGTCCGTATATTAAATTCCCCAACAAATTCTGAAAATCTATGACAACGAATTGCGGCCCATGGTCCGACACAACTGATTCCAGAACGCCAAATATGTAAAAAATTTAGTTTTTTAATATCGTAATTATTTTGGAGGACGTAGCTTTCGGTAGTGGTTTTAAAATTACAAACTTCGTAAGACTATCTAAGATAATTAGTACGACCGTATTACCGTTTTTCGAGCGGGAATACGGGTCTAATAAGTCTACATATAGTTTCTGAAAGTGCGTTTTTGAAATGTGGTGGTCCCATTCGTGGGAACTATTTCCTAAACTATCCTAAAATAGAATTAAAATTATTTAGGAAAAACTTCACGTGATTGCTCATGATAGTGAAGTATTTCCTAAACTTTCCTAAAAATTTAAATCCGTCATTTTTGTTTCAATGTATGCGTAAAACTTCGTATAAACGAGTACATTATAAATTATATGAAAAAATGCAAATAAGTACGGTGACTAAGTACTTGTCAATTTGCATATCATAGGGTATTTCGAGCAATTTTCCCAATTCCAGAAACACCGCTAGCAAATACTAAGCTCACTTTTGAGTTGTTCTGGATCAAAACTAACAGATAAACGCCATTTTATTGAAAAATCTAGGGGCCCTGGGTGATTTTGGAAATCAAATTTGTAAAGAGGAGGTTAATTTGCATATCATAGGGGTTTTCTGAGCAATTTTTCCAATTCTAGAAACACCACTACCAAATTGGGTAAGGAGGTTGGGTGGGAACACCCCGGGTGTTTTAGGAAATGGGCCCTTTAGATTTTTCAATGGTATGGTGTTTATCTGTTAGTTTTGATCCAGAACAACACAAAAATGCACTTAGTATTTGGTAGCGGTGTTTCTGGAATTGCGAAAAATGCTCGGAAAAACCCTATGATATGCAAATTGACCTCTTTACAAGTACTTCATCACCGTACTTATTTGCATTTTTTTATATAATTTATAATTCACTCGTTTATACGAAGTTTTACGCATACATTGAATCGAAAGTGGCGGATTTAAATTTTTAGGAAAGTTTAGGAAATACTTCACTATTATGTGATTCCCATTCTCGGTCTCAGTATTCGATTATGAGTTTTAGTTCTTTTACACACATCGCATGCGCCTATGAAGTCAATGACCTGTTTATGCATACCTGGCCAGAAATAACATCTATGTAAGCGTTCGAGAAAATTATTGTTTCCACCGTGAGATGCTAACGGGTCACTATGTTTTTGAATTATCAGGGCAATCGTCATTGAGCGCGGGATCGAAAGTTTCCATACTGAATTATCGGTTACATCGGTATGCCTTGCGAGCTCGAATCGTATATATATGCGGTTTTCGTGCACACGATGGATAGTTCTTCGGATAGTTCTCTGACGACGAGATAATTTTACCAACCAAATTCAAGTAATCCGTGTCGCCAAAACAGGTGGTTGGTCGCAAACAAAGTACCGTTACAGATCTCACAACTAATTGGAACATTACTACTCTGCTGAAAAAGTTGCAGTTCACAGCTGCTTATATTTGAGAGATACGCAGTCAATGGCTGACGTATATCACAAATGTACAAATGTATATGTTCATGCAGTTGGTGTGGAGTTATGATTAACGGATCGAAGATGCCTTGGTATAAGTGACAATGACCATATAAACGAGATTGAGCTTGATTCAGATGTCGGCTGCCTCACGACGTAGCAAGACAATCTATATCTTCTTCAATTGAATCCGTCCATGTATATGTTTTAGTTTCCGTTCCTGTAACGCTTATTTGGTTCTCCTAATTAATTTTAATAGCAATACAGCTGCACATAATTCCAATTTAGGGATGGTTAATTTGAATTTTATCGGTGCGACTTATTTGCTTTGGTTGGTTGTAGTATTAGATTTATAGTAAATTATTCCTGCATATGCGTCTTCCGATGCATCGCAAACCCCGTGTAAACATTTTTGGCCTTTGCTATTTCTCTGTGCAATTCCCTAATTTTAAAATCTTATTTTCTTAGCAACTGGTTGAGCTTACTGTTGCTGCTTTGATCAGTTGGGGATATGAACTCGCTGTGTGATGGTGCCGGTCTCTTCTGTGCGCACTGTATAACCTCTGGCGCTTTATCTCGCCGTTTAGAGCTTTCAGTTGTTCTGACTTCGTTTCTAAATACCTCTTCGTCCTTTGCTGGATGTTGCTTAACATTGTTTTCGATGGGATAAGTAGTTACGGCACCAAACGGTGGTGTTAGGCGTTGAAATTAATTTCCCGGTTGTTATTTGGCTTGGAAGATTTTTATTAACTCGTTTTTGCCGCTGGTTCTTTTTTAGTTTCGAAGGATCAATGTTTGTTTAGGAATTAGTGGGCCTACCGTGGGTCAGAACTAGTCCACTAGTTCTAAGTAAATACTTAATAAACCAAGAAGTAATATAGCGTTATTTGGTTTTTAATTTCTGTTTTTTTATTCAAAATTTTACGGTAGAAAAAGAGTAAGAAAATAGTAGGCCGCCTACAGTGGAAAACCCACCGAATTGGACGATCGCAATAATCATTAAATAAACAGATCAATCGAATATCGAAACCATATGAGCATTATTTAAGCATCCTTCCACAGGATCATAACTGTTGCGATGAGGATTAGTAGATTTTACGCATGAAACTCATTAAGTCTCAAGTGTTTTTTTTTCTACAAACAAAAAGTTATAAACATTGAAATTGATAGAGCGCGATTGGTACTACAGCCAGGAAGGCATTCGACATAAGGCTTAGTAATTTCGGCAGAGGTTATTCGTTAATATATACTTGTATTACCCGCAGCCACTTTAGTTTTAGTAACACACCGGTCACCTCATTACAGTCAAAGAGTAGATGCTTAACATCATCTTCTTCAGACCCGTATGATCTGTTTTATTGAATCTCTGTAGGTAGGCTTTGAACTTGCCATGTCCAGAGATTACTTGGCTCATCGAGCGCGTAAGTGCTAATTTCAATTTGAGTCTATTTTTGTGTCTGGAATGAAGTCAAATGTATTCGGGTCATTAACCGATATTTTTTATTATAGTTTGAGCTCTGAAATTTTAACATCTTTTTTGTTTTCAGGCAACTTGGGCTAATCGGTCAGCTATCTTAATGGAAAATCTCGGATGGTTCATGCCAACATTGTGAATACTAATTGCAGTCTTAGAATTCTCAGAGCAGCCTGTGGCTAGTCTGGTTGTAGCAGGCATACCGCTTGTATGACCAGTGGTGTGGTTCTTGCATACATAGAATATCTATGTCTATAGTTGGAGATGCGCGTCCTGAATGTTGAAGTGGGCGATACGTAGGTTGCTCATACAATGTCTTAAATTTTGACTAAACATCATATTTAGTATTTTAGACGTTGCACAGCACTTTTTGGATGCATTATAGGTTGCGCGGCCTACTTGGTGATCATGTGGTTTTTGCATTTCCTTGCAGCTTATGCAACTGGCTGGCTTCTCTTTATTTGGAAAACCCTGCGCGCTTTGCAATTCCTTGCAATATGACCGTATCGTTTGCACCTGAAGCACCTTGTTGGTGTCAAAAAACCCCTTACATGACATAGTTACCCGCCCACGTGCGCGGTCCCTTTATTCTTTCCACCAGTCCTATATCGAACTTTAAAATCCAACCGAATAGGCAACGTATATTCCGAAAAATGTGGAAACCTGTTCTCACGTATTCGTGTACGAGTGGATAGAGTCAGAGGTTCTTTGAGTACACCCTAGTCTGGACCGTATCCAGTGACCCGCTAATTGCGTAAATTATTTGTTGTAAATAAAGAAGGAAAATCAACAACAATTTTCATCGACAGGTTTAAGCCAGCATACGGAGTACTTGTGGTAAGCCCAGTCGAAAAACATGGTGTTCGAAAAACTGTTACATTTCATAAACCTTTTCACTTTGTGGCATCGAGAATTCCACCAGGAAATAAGTTCTAAACCAGAAAAAGATCAGCCACGTTTTGGATGTACAGGAGACACGGCCGTGCAGTGGAAACATTAAATAGTGTCGAACAATCGTTCACCCAAAAAAGAGGTTGTGAGTGATAGTAGATCAATAAATCACGAATAACCGCTTTAACCCCAAAGCGATGTGCGTAACGATTTCAATTTAAACAATGAATTTGATGATGTCATCAACATATTTAGTAGACAATTATTGTATATCACTTGTCAAGATTTTGCTTTACGAGTAAATAAACCTAGTAGTTCTTACAATATACGAGTGCAAATCATGTTATTCATACAGACATACATATGCCGACCGTACACAAATAAAATCTTCCGCAAGACAATGGCGTTTTGTAAGAGCGCATGTCAAATGAATATAATGATACAGCTGCTTTTCTATTGGTGAGGCAAAATTTGGGATGAAAAAATAAATCCTGATAAAAAAAACATTGATAACCCAAAAATTGCTTATATGTGTGTTTCATGCTCTATGGTACCTGTAGGGCATGCGCCTGGACCATTTTATGTTTCCCCAAACACTGTTACTATTATTTTTATTATATTTTCGATTTCTTTTGTTAGGGTTTAAATTAAACCCCAGTATTTTCTGAATTTGATACTCCCAAAAAAATTTATTAAATCATCATCACCGTCATCACCGCTACTCTACACAACAGAAAGAAAAAAATATTCCACACAATGACGGCAGTAAATACTAATTTACTGTGAATTGTAAAAAAGGTTAAATACTAGAGAAATCGAGCAGCAACAAAATAATTAGGAAAACAGGATACGCACAGTTTCCATTCAATTGAAATCTCTCCTTATTTTGTTGTTGTATAGTGGTCGACACACAAAATTACTTGTTATTATTTTCATTGTAAGTACAAAATGTGTGTGGATATGCAAAAAAGGGATGTAAATTGAAATGAATGAAAAACCTCTTTATACGCAGTAAACTCTGTAGAGGGCACACACACAGTATGGGGTTTTAATGTATTTTTGATTGAATTGTTGCTATATTCATATAATTATTATGCTTTAATATGTAATTAAATTTGATATGAGAAAATATGTAGCAGTACATACAAGCAGATTTAGTATGTTTGAACTGAATGTCAGTTAGGTATACGTACATGTACTAAATTGATTAATTTAACGTTTTTTTTTACTCGTGATAAATTTTATCGATTGCAAAAATTGAAAACCCAAAATGGTCGGTACTCTCAACTCGCGTTATATATTTACTAGCAACATATTGTTATCTATGTACAGATCGATTTACAACTACACCATAACAAAATAAAATTTAATGTAGCAAATTTTTGGTGTTACCTCTTACCCCCTAATAAAACATTCACCTTAATTTAAAAATAGTCCTGTCACAAACAGTTTATCATTATTAGATGGAATCATTCAAGATGTGCTGCTATAATATTATATTTCTCACCTCCCAGCTTTATTGTAAAATTAATCTTTTGTTCTTTTCAATTTAACTACTTATTAAAGTTGAAACTAGCTAATTAAACACTTGGCACGTGCCAACCGTATATTTTTGTTGTTGTTGTTAAATACAAATTATAAATAAAAGGAAAATCAGAAAATTGTTTTTAAATGGCCCTAGGGGGTGGGTTTGCTCTGCGAGCGACACAAATGTTTTATTTTTTTCTAAAATCGGCAAAATATTTTTTTTGATGATACTCGTACGTATGTAAGTCTTTTTCGATTGACAAAAACGATATTTTGTATTTTCAATTCTTTAAAGAATGTTGTGTACTGTTAGTATGGGGTGTTATTGTTACGTCAATGTCTTCATATTTATTTATACGTCAACAAAAATAATATGTTATTTATAAATGAAGGGTTCTTTGATTTGATTTTGAAGCAAATACAATTACATGTTGGTAAAATGTTCTGAAATTCCTTCTACATTTCTTGGTTTCAAAATAAATCCAGTTCACGTGGAAATTATTCTGGAATCGGAAATTTGGATTTCCATTTTGTCCGCTGCTGCAACAAGGTTAAATACTCGGATTTAAAAACCTTCCAACATACTAATCCATGAGAAAGTCTCCTCGAGTCAACACTTCACAATTCTCGGAAAAAAATGTATCTATAGGGAGTCGCGAATGCCTCTGCGGTATTCTTCGAAAGTTAGCGTGAATTCTCCAATTTATCACCGGCTTTCCAGTTGATATAATTAGTGGTCAAAAAGATTCTTAGCTCATTGTTAAAGGCAAGAAAGCTAATCTTGATCAGCTGGCTGAATTTTCTATTGATACCGACGAAGTTGAATCCATTGTCGAAATATATTTATATTGGGCTATCGCGTCTGGATATAAAGCGTGTTAAGCTGGCCAAAAGCGCATCTGTTGTCACATCTGATACTAATTCTACATGGACTGCTTTAACGGTCAAACAAACGAAACGGCTACATAGCCCTTGTAAATTTTCGCACTTCGTCCGATAATAGATTTGTGGAAAATGCTCTTAAAGGTGTTATCCGCAATAACGATAGAATGCTCTTCTGTTATTTTGTTGTTCTCAGACGATGTCGAGTGCAGGTGATACAGGATCGAGCAACATATTTAACCAGATTTTTTGTTCCAACTATCCAATAATTTTGCCGAATGATGCCAAGTAATTGTTGTTGAGTAGGATGAAGGTATCCTTTATGTAAAGTCCTCGTGAGTGTATGCGTGAATGGATGGCGAGCGTCGTTTGAAAAGCAAGAACTCGTAATCCACCAACTGGTGGAGAAAGTTGAACCTCTAGTTACCATAGAGTCATTACGTTTGAATTATCTGACTGGGGTCTATTTGCTAGACACTTGGTTGGCTCTTGGAACAGTGTAGAAGCATTTCCAGAAGTTAATTCGATATATGAAATTGATGCTCGTGTGGAGCTAATCTCAACACAGTTAATCAATGTTGGCAACAAATCAATACCTAGGAAGAGATTAGCAAGAAACGAAATTGTTGGTGGAACTCTAATTTAAGAAAATCTTGATGTTCTATGCATAAGCTTAGAAGAGCATACCAGACGGAAAGAGACCAAAGAGCAAAAGAGTTGAAATTGACTCTCTTCAGTGTGGCAAGAAATAAGTACGTCACGGAACATGGTTATAGAGACCCCTGGGGTCTTGTATACAAATTTGCCGTCGGCAAAGCAAGACCTCTTGAAGTTTTGAATACCATTAGGAAGACAAATGGAGTAGTCACTGATACGTGGTATGACACACACTTGGAGTTACTCAACTCACTTCTCCCAGACCAAACTGAACTTCAAGCGGTAATGCGCGAGATCGCCACCAACAGCAGTTGGACATCCACAGATGCTGAAGGTCCTCCATTTACTTGGGAGGAGGTCACCAGTGCTCGTTACTAGCTATTTGCATTTCACCGCGAATTGAAGAGAGCGGACTGTTCTCGGACAAACAATTCGGTCTCCGACGTAGCATATCTACTGAAGATGCGATAGTCTGCCTAATCAACACTGTCAAAACCCAAAGTTCAAAATATGTTATGGGTATATTCTTGGATATTAGCGGAGCATTTGATAACCTTACGTGGCCTAGTGTCATCGCTAGCTTATCGGTCTACAAACTCCCTAGAAACACTATGAATGTTTTTAGGAGCTATATCCTACGTCCTCTAGTATGGCTTATCGTGTTTAACACAAGCATGATTGATGACTTGAACGAAATTGCATTCGCGGATGACAAAGTCATTCTTGTACATGGCAACTCGAAACTCGAACTTCAGCGTCAGGGTCAAATTAACAAAATGAACCAATGGTGTGAACAAAATAAAATTAGACTATCTGCTGAGAAAACAGTGATGCTGCAGCTAAAAGGAAAATTTCACTCTTATCGAACTCCAACAATATCTTTAAACGGTCGAAACATAAAAATGATCAAGTCTATGAGATCTAGGAGTTGACCTAGACGAACGAATGGGCGTAACTATTCACGTTCTAAGAGTCTGTGAAAACGCTAAGAAGCTATTCCACTCCTTGGCGAAAATGTCAAGAGAGGGATGGGGACTGAATCACAAAACACTTGTAGTAATCTACAAAAGTGTGGCAGAGTCACCAACGTAAATTGTCACCACGTCAGATCATTGCAAAGTGCTCAGAGGAATATCTTGCTAGGAGTAACAAAGGCCTACCGAACAGTGTCTAAAGATGCTGTTGTGGTTCTGGCCGGCGTACTCCCGGTAGATATCCTAATCCAAAAGCGAGCGCACTTCTACTACCTAAGAACATGTGTCCAAAATGAAATATGTGTCCATGTGAATGCTACAGATAATAGACATAATCAATATAGCAACAAAACTGAAATAGAAGAGATGTCGATTGACGTATGGCAAAGAAGGTGGAATCAATCAGCCAATGATAGGCATACATTTGGCTTCATTCCTGATATAAAAGCACGACTCAAAATGAAATTACTACTGACGAGCTCGATGAGCCAAGTTATCTCTGGACATAGTAAGTTTAAAGCCTACCTACAGAGATTCAAAATAATAGACCAACGTCAATGTTTATGCAGATCGGATATAGAAGACGTTAAACACCTGCTTTTCAACTGTAACGAGGTGACTGCCGTGTCACAAAAACATAAGTGGCTGGGTAGTACAAACATACAAGAATTACCACTGCCAGAACGGAAATCCGGAAATCCCGGACTGTACATGTGTCCACGAGACTAGCGATGGAAACGTTTGCAATTTTTCAATTGCAACTGCTAAATGTACTAGCACTAATGTGGGCTTACAATGCTTATTATTGTAATACAACAATGCAGACGGCTATGTAAACTGATATTAATTTAAAAATTATTCATAGTTTAAGGTTATGTATACCTAGGTATAAGAATTAATGTTAAATTTTTCTGGAATATTGACTACGGTTAATAACTGAATGTTCAAGCGACACATTCATATTGAGACTATCGCACAGCAAACATTGTAGCGGTTTGATTGGAAGTTAGCGCAACATGGACGAACGATTTTTTGGGTTCTAAGTCATCAAAGCTTAGATTGGAGAGCTGGCCATCAGGTGTACTTTCGGCCAATGGTCTGGTGATTCAATTAAGTAGTCTGGACCTTCTCACCATAGCAAATTGCCAATCAATTGATCTGGAAATGTTCCCTTCGAAGCTAAATCTGCTGGATTTAGAGAGTTTATATGACCCCTGCTTACCCTTGGAAGCCGATCTAAAATAAATCAAGTACGATTTGCAATGAACGTTTACCATCGCCTAGGAACATCGGAAAGCAAGGCAAGGACAATTGTAGAATCCATCCACACACATGTTTGGAAATTAGGAATGATTAAGGATAAACATCCTGTCAATGGAATGTTCAGAAACCGCGGAATTTGATTTTTTTCGAACAATATGAAGTTTGAATTTATCTGTTCCCATTCTGATTTAATTTTTTCGGGAAGGGGATCATCCCAGTCAATTTTATGTAGTCAGAAACCTTGAAAAAAGATTTTCGTCGGGACCGTAAAAATTTCGTTTGATATAGGGCCACAGTCTGTCTTTTTAATTTCGAATGTAAAGCAATTCGAATGAAACCTCCAAACTAAGCTTAATGTTTTTACGAAAGCCTCATAAAGAAATTTCAATAAAAGATTCCTGTGCGTGCTTTGGTACAGAGCTTACTAGTTCTTGGCTGTTGGATACCCATTTTCTCAATTTAAATCCACCTAGTCGCAATCCTTCAACTATTTTTGTTTGAAGATATTTGGCATCCATAACGCTCTTACAACCTGAAAGCAAATCATCGACATAGCTGTCAGATTTTATAATGGCTATAATGGCGTTAATGTCTTAGAGATTTGGAGGTAAATCGTTTGCAATTTGATGGGGAGTTCGTGAATCTAAAAATGTTGAGCAGGCTTTGTCATATGTAACGGTATTTAAACGATAATGTAATATCGGCAAATTATGTGTCCCCACGCCAGACAATCCGTTGGGAATTGCAATCTTCCTTGTGCACCATCACCTGCCGGAACACTTTTGCAACGTCAGCGGAGAACGTAATTGTGTGTTTCTGGAAACGAACTAAAATGGAAAATAACTCTTGTAGGTATTGGCGGTCCGGCATTCAATTTGTGTGGAATAAAACACATATTACCCAGTGCTAAATATTCTCACATAAACTTTATGTAGCCCGTTTTTAGTTCCGCAGACTTGATAAATCGACGCTCCATGGCGAAAAGTCTCCGGATAGCCATGAGTAGCGAGTCTCCGAGATCAAGAGTATGTAGTTTAAATGGCAGTCGTACTTCGTATTTACCTGATTCCTTATTCTTAAATGTATTTTCCTTAAAATAAGACTCACACCATGTTCAATCTCACTCCTTATGGTCCCGATCTCCTCTACTTCTCAGAACCTTTTAATTGTTTTAAATGACATGAAAGTCCACGTGGCATGTACTAACAGAGCCATAAGTTGATATGGAATTTTGAGAGAGGACGTATCCGAAATATGTGTTTTGAGTGAAAAGATCATCATCAGGTTGATATGTTTCCGGACGCAGTAATTTCATAAAAATGTCTCCTTTAAGCAATATATCTACCGGACTCGAATGGTTAAAGTTTTGAGGGAATATCAGAAGTTAAATTTTTCATTATAAGAGCTCTCACGGATAACGAGAGATTATATTCAGTCGCACAGATCCTTTGGTTTTACCACCGCGTATGGAACCGCGGCCATTAATATTTACACAGGTATGGTTACGCGGAAGGTTAAGGGATTGTGGAAATTTCCGCGATTAAACTGGTTGCTGCTGCAGAGCCTAATATGGTTCTAAATTGTTGATAAGATCAACTGGCATCCTGCACCAAGATTAAGACAGTTGGTAATGAGGTCTGAGAATAATGCGCTGAATTAAGATTAGAATTACACTGTGGATTTAAATCAAATTTTATTAAACGGTTCTGTTGACAAGAGTGAATTGAAATAGAAGTTTTAGGTAAAATGTTGTAAGCTTGGTGAACAGAATGAGTTAATAGTTGTCAACCGGCAGATGGAGTATTATTTATATAAAGTTATTGTCATTTATTAAATGTGAATTAATAGTAGCATGAAGAGAGTTGATAATGATTGGACTTGGATCGTGGGACATATTTTCATGAAGCAATGAACTTTCTGGTTCACGACATGTTTTGATTCAGATGAACATTCGGACACTAAATGATTGCGATTCAAACAATTCAAACATAAACCACTGTCCTTTGTGATTTTAATACAGCTGGAAACATTTGCAATAACTTATTATACTTAAAACATTTGTAAAGAGGATGGTTACCTTTGTTACAACATGAACATTTAAAGTTGAAGTCTTCGAAGGATGTTTACTATTTATTATTTTGCTTGGTACTCATGATTGAAATGTGTCACACCAAGTAAGGGTTTCTTTATCTACCGAAAAATTTGGCCACTTCTCATTAGTCTGAACATCGAGCTTATTCAAAATAAGAAAAATTAACCAATTGCCGCGATGCTCATATTGTGCACCCATTTCCGAATAACGCCATCGGATACATCAGCGATTTTACAAAACTCGGAATCACAGAATTGTTGCAATGGGGTTTGTCTCAAAAATTTGTCATTTAAAACATTCATAATGCTTTTTCTTTTATGGTGCCTGGCCTGTTACATATTCCCCGCTTCTTGATAATTTAGAACATAAATTGGGATGTAGCGGATTAGATCGAATCGATAGAACTTTTCGATAATTGAAATTTATGAGCACTGAAGTGAACGGATGATTTTTAAAGATACTTGAATGACGGCCATTGGCTATATGTTCCCGAAAACGGTTCAATAATAACAAGTTTGTTAAATTATAACGTCGGCTATCAGCATTTCGATCTCTTCTAAATATGTACCATGTTTACAACTGGGGCTACCTCATTGTTTGCTGCTCTTGTTCAACTTCATCAAATCTTTTATTTGCTTGTTCAAAAACATATACAGATCAACTCATCTAACTCAATACTTTCATTTAGACCTTCCTTAGCTGGATGATCTAACCGTTCATCAATTGCTTCTGCTGAACCGATAACATATAACTTAAGGTATTGACTATCATTTGCTGGATGTAAATGAGCTGTACTATAACATATTTGACCACGAACCTTAAATACATATGGACCACGTCCAGTAAGTTTATATATCTTGCCACCCGAACGACATTACTGAATTATACGAGTAATGTTTTCTTGAAAGTGGCGATAAACGTGAAGATCATGGATTTGACATAAGTTCTTGTATGTATACTGTGGAAAAGGACGAACTTGATTATTTGGTTGAATCACGAATGTACCTTTATGGTAGCAATTTTGTAATGTATGATCTGGTGACTTCGCCTTTAAAATTAAGTGAATTGCGGGAAGTACATAAAATATTCCTTTTGATCAAAATCATCATGATCTGATAATGTCATACGACGTTCACCACGTAATCTTGCAACTTGATAAACATCTTCGTTTGTTCTGTTGTTTCAGTTAATCTGTATTTTTGTGACAATTCTGTTGATTGACGCACTTGTGTTGCAATATTTTCTCGACGAAGATTTGCTTTTTCCAAAGTTTCTATTGCTATAACTGCGCTCTTGAAAACGAATACGTTTTGCTTCATTTGCACGATGAAGATTTTATTAGCATCATTGACCTTCACGTTCTATATTTTCTTGTCGTATACATTCAAGATTTCCTTGGCTTTGACTTGCTCGACGACGTTTTAACATTCGTGAACAAGGTTTATTAACATTCCGATAGCCCTTGGTTTGGTTTATAAATTTAACTGTATGTAAAATTCTACTTTTTAACGCAGGATTCTGTAAACTGTTAATACAAACAACATGAATTTTTCCGAGTCGCTCCATTTTCCGAGCCTTATAACATATATTAAGTAAATATGTTAGTTTACAGTGACTATTTGGTATGGGTTTACTACCTAGTCAGCAGGAACTGTATTGGGTAACGGCCGACATAACTGTCACAGACATGCGGCAAGTTGCTTCACCTCCTTTCTATCATTTAATCCTCCCAATGTAAATACACAATACTACGGGTATCTTGATGAACAATTTCACACTTTAACGGTAACATATGCAAAAGTGCTTCAGTATCATATAAAAAATTCGAATCGAATTTTTAAATATGAAGAAAGAATAAACTCCATCTTGAAATGGTTCCATAACAAAGAAATCATAGAATTTCGATGATCGCTAGCAGAAATAGTAATTTTCGTCATTGTTGTTCTACGTTGTCGACGCCTTTTTTGTAATTTTCTACACACATGTAGAATATTAACTATCTACGCGGTGTAGACAATGTTGAACAAAATGCAAACGATATGCTAACCCATTTCCAGCCAGTATCTCAATCCATTGAAATTTACCAAAACAAAAAAAATCCGACTACCGTTTTCGAGAAAATGAGTGGTCGAAAAATCAACCAATGGCCAACACAATCTATTGGAAAATTTATGTTTTATTCATACAATATAGGTCAACAAAATATCAGTAATAAATATTCATTTTTCATGATAGTTCTGGAAGCACTTAGTATGCAAATGTACGTTACGCTTTTGGCAAATAAATATTGTGTGTTTAAGACATTGTTGGCAGCGTCGTGGTTTGCCATGATCCGTTTTAGCAATGACACGGTCTCCGGAGATACGCGGCATGTTGTTAAGGTGCTTTGTATTTCTGGAATGTTTAATAGTACTGCACTATTCAATCCACTTATCCAGAGCGCCCACCACCATTTTTTTCGTCGTATTGCAACGCGGTAGTTAGAAACTGCGTTCTCGTGTAACTCGACACCACCCATCCACCGGTTATAGCTTGCACATTTTTAGAAAATACTTCATCTAGAAATCGTTAAACACAAATCGCGGTTAACTTAATTGTATTTTCCAGATAGTTGAACCAGTTGAACTCTTCAATATTTTTTTAAATTTAAATTATTAAAACTGAATATAATTCATCTAGTAATTTTTCTTTCTTAATTTAGTCACTTGTGAATGACAAGAGACCCATTGGTCAGCTCCAGTTATAGGTTATTTACTGAAGTAGTATTTGCATTGGTATCCTTAATCCATTAAATCAATTGGTTTCGTTCTCTGCAATCACCTTATTGCATGTGAAATATCTAACATACCACGAAGCTCTTCATTTACGCAAGTGTTTTTATTTTTTCTTGAAATGTCGGGATATTTAGGTCCCTATGAAGGTCATCATTCCTAATGTACCACGGAGCATTAACTATACACGTAGCACTTTGTTCTGAAAAGTTTGTATTATTTTGCTGTTGGTTTTCTTTGTACAGCCCGAGAGCTGAATTCCGTAAGTTCATAACAAGATAATAGCCTGTATCACCTGTTGATATAATAGCAATTTATTTTCGGTTGGCAATTCCGAATTTTTTCCGAGCAGCCAATACATTTTTCGATATTTGATATTAAGTTAATTTTTTTTCTTTTTAACGTGCTCTTTCCATCTTGGTATCTCCTAGATATTTAGCCTTATTTGCATACAGAATCTGCTGACCGTTAATGATTACAGGTTTGTGCTGACTTTTAGATTAGTAAAATTCACATGCGTGGATTTCGATTCATTGAGCCCGATACGTCACATTTTCGTCCAGTTTATGATTTTATCACATGCTTCTTGAAGTTTCGTTGTTGATTCCTCGATACTGTCTCCTACTGAGAGAACTGCAATATCGTCAGCAAATGTTGCAACGATAACATCGTTTAATTGCGACAAATCTCTGGTCTAGAACAGGTAAAGAATAGGTTCCAAAACACTACCTTGCGGGTCTCCTGCTGAAATATTTTTAGCTCGGAGTATTCTTCTTCATATTTCACACGAAAATGGTGATGTATGATTTTAAAATCATATAATATTGTTTTGGTAAATCTCTATGTAGTTTAAAGAGTAAACCTCTGTGTTGTGAAGACCTCTATATCGAAGGCCTGCGTCACATCTAAAAAGATATTAGAGCAAAACTTTTTCCTCTCTAATGTGACCCTATGAACCTTCTCAATAGTTGAGTTTTTCTCTCTGAAACCAAACTGATATTTTGAGATAAGGTTTCTTTGTTGTATGGTTCTTTTCAGTATTTTGAGCAACAGCCTCTCACACAATTATGCTAGTGTTGGTAGAATCGAAATTGGTCGGTAAGATTTTCTATCATTTAGTGGCTTACCCGGTTTCATAATCATTATTACTTCTGCTATTTCAAACTGCATTGGCACATATTTTTTCCCTGAGGATCGCATTGATTATGTACAATAATTTACGGGTGCCTTTTGCAGCCAGCTCCTTTATTGTATGCCCGGTTATCAGATCGCAACCAGGAGCTTTCTTTGCTTTTATATTCTTAATTTCAGCTTTTAGTTGTTTTAATGTTACAGGCCTGATATCTTCGAAGTCAGATGTTCTGGGCGTATCAATAGTATTTTTTTAACTGGTCTGCCGATCTAGATGTTGAAATGTTTATTCAAGATGTTCAGCAAACAGGTCAGCTTTATCTTTCGCACTTCTAGCCCATTTCCCATCGTTTATTTTGATTGGAGGGATATGCGTTTTTGGTCGTTTTAACCCTTTTGTTGCTTTACAGAGGGTATAGTCGGTATCTTTAGTTGGAGCTAGAGAACAAAGGTATTTAGCCTGCCATTTCTTTCGGACTTTTCGTTTTTCCTGCACTAGTTCTTTTACTTCTATTGGGTAAATAACGGAATTTTCTTTAATCTATGATAATTTGGAGGTGTATTCCCAAACCGACCATTGTATGACATCAAGGATCTATTTCATTTTCACTTTTGATTGGCATTTGAAGTCCTCTTTTTTCCTCTATTAGCTGCTTAAACAATTCCCAATTTGTTTTGTTGTTTGTGAGCTGTGGTGAATTTGTTTCTTCTATTACATTTTCACAACCGTCATAATAACAGATGACGGAGAATGATCAGATATTAGACTTTCATCATTTTCTCAGAAGATTTAGCGTTCCGATATACCTTTAGTGATGTAGAAATCTATAAGGTCTAGGATTTTAGTAGGATCAGATGGCCTGTACGTTGGTTTCCCTCCTAAGTAAAATTCACAGTTTGAGTATTGGCCAGCTGCAAGTAATTCTTTGTCTTTTGGAGAGGTTATTCTTGCACCCCAGAAGGTATTTTTTGCATTAAAGTCATCTCCGATAATGGAGTTACTTCCTAATTTCTGGAACAAGTTAATGTAGTCTTCTTTCTTTAGGTTATACGGTAGGGAACAATACATTGCAGATATATTACAGGTGCTGTGATAACTAAATTTCGTCATGATGATTAATATTATCCCTAATAAATATTGCTGACCCTCCTCTTGCCCGTTCTGCTGGATTTGTCGTATGGTAACAAGTATATCTTCGGATTGCCACATAGGAGCTGCTGGTAAAATGTGTTTCTGGTATTAAGCATATATCAATTTTCTCAGTATTTAAAAATCGTTCTAATTCTGCTAGGTGTTGTGTTAATCCGTTTGTTTGTGTTAATCCGTTGGTGATATTTTCTTTCGAATTTGAAAAGGACTGCTCATATGTACTTCATTTCTTGTTCGATCCTTGTTTGGATGACTTAGAGAGGTTTGTGTACCTGATCCCTCATTTTCTGTAGCTGCTTGGGAACCTCACATCCTCGGTAGCTGGCTGGATGCTGCCCATTACATTTTGCTGGTTCTTCTTTAGATAGTTTGTAAGTTTGTAATGGGTGCTTTCCAGCACATTTGACGCATCTCTTTTAACAGCTTTCATCTTTACTCGCATGTTTAGTATGCCAGTTATATTGTAAATGTTTTCTATTTGCTCGGATTTATCAAACGTTAGCATGAACCGGGGAAGTCCTCTTTTCGAAATGGATTCTAGTCGGTTCTCTCCGCTACGTCTCTATTTTTTAATAACGTTCACGGCATCAAGAATTTTAAATCCTTTATTTTCTAGATCCTCCATTATTGAATTACTTTCACAGGTTGGATGTAGGTCTCTTCCCATGACCTTCATGGAACGATCGTTCTTGTTTTCGTTCATGTACCACTGATATTTTTCCATATTCAGCTTAGACAAGTTTCTGTATGCGTTTGGATTGGAAGTGTTAATCTTCTATACATTATTGTTCAGACGAGTGATTTTGTATTCTTGTTCCGTAACAGTACTCATTACACTTTCTGAATAGTTGGTTACTCCTACTATAAAAATCGGTGGAGGGGCCCTTTGACCGTGCTTCATTTTGTTGAGCTGGTTGCCGTTCGGGTGATTTTTCTACCTTTAACGCTTTTTCAAACTCTTCCTCTTCCGTTGAGTATTCCGTTGCCGCAGTCTTCTGCGACTTGTCTCTTTTAGGTTGTACTTTGTTGTCTGACGCTTCATTGTTTATGGTTTTATTGTCCGTTTTTGAATATGTTTTATCTGTTTGTAAACAGATTAACTCGCGTTGAAAATTGGAGATTAGAAGCTCCATATCTTCAATTTTGTGTTTTAGTGCTTGATTTTCTTTTTCTAGATTAGTATGCCCATCATTTGCATTGCTACCGACGTTGAAGATATCGGAACTGTTTCTGCTTCTACTTTTAGCATACATTCTTGCTGTATTTGACTACTGTTGAAACGGATTCGCTGTTTCAAAATTGATTTCACTAACATACAATAAGTGGTTCCCGCCAGAATCCATGGGACCGGCCTCCGAAGAGTGTGGATTAGCCAATTTGAAAAATGGTGTAGTAAATTCTTTTTTGTTTTGGTCGATTGCATGGTGTTCCTGTTGAATACATTGCCCAGGGTACGCCCGTATCCGAGAATACGTCTTAGATGCTGTCAATCACACGCCAATGCACGCCAAAATTTGAAGACTTTTTACATAAGGCACGCAATTTCTAGCCGGAAATCGCACTCTTATGATGTAAAAACAATAAAATAACAGCGATATAACGTTTAAATTTTAAAATAAAATTAAATAAAAGTTTTGGAATCATTTGGCGGTCATATACGTAAGTTAACCGATCTCACTCGGGGTCGTGACACTTATAATATGTATTCGGTTCTGTTTAAAATTGATTTTGTGTTTACTAGGGATGGTAACACTTGGTGGTGTACTTCTTAACCACTCGTATGGAAAGATACAATAACCTGTTTGGTTCGTTTCTATTAAATATTTCCAATCAGTCATGAGGAGGCACACTTTGCACATCTACATCATTTATCATTTTAATTCGTACAGTAATGGAAAACAATTAAACGGCGTAAACAAATATAACAATAAAATTAATTTACTCGATTATACGTAGTGACGGTTTAATTTACCAATCGTATACGAAAAAAAAATATGTTGATAGACATGAAAGGGACCTAATTTAATAATAGGTATTTATACACGTAGAATATTTCCTTTTCAGAAGGGTTAAAAACAAATTGGTTTTTCACAAATTTTTCTTTAATTCCTTTAATTATTATTTTGTTAAGATTATTTGATTGATTACTTATTACTCTATGTGTATGGGAAACAAACTGTATGTATTTCAAACATCATTATTAGGTATTTGCGGCTCGATTTTGTTTGGAAAAAATAAAAAAGGATTAAATTACATTTTTTTTTCTATCTATAGAAATTTAGTTAATTTGTTTTATGACGTGTTCATTTATTTTGTTAGGGTAAGTTAATAGGGCATTTAAGCGTAGTGAGCGATTCCTGTACAATATATGAATGCAACACAGTTCAATTGTTTTTAATTAAATCATTTAAATTCAAATTATTTGTTTGCCTCTTTAATAACATACATAATTTACTTGCGAAAATACTTAACTTCCTTTGGTACTCGACAAACATCTGCTTTTGTTTAGAATTTAACAATTACTCAGATTAACGTGCATTATGTGTGTTGCTGTATCATCCATTTTTTGCATTTCAAAAGTATTGTTCGAGTTTATTATACTAAATCGCGCTAATTTGCGGTATTCATCCTCAGATGGCTAATTAGGAAGTATGTATGTGGAAAGCGAAAAGGTTGTAAATAAACTCTGCCCTCTTTACGTCCTTGTCTAATATTTTTGATGGAAACATTAAATGGTTAATTGCAATATAACTCACACAAATTTTAGTATTTAATAAGCATGTCAACTGAGCAAAGCTGGAGCCCACAGGGCTTCACAATCAATGTCAGACGGTGCAAACCGGGAATCTATACAGTCAGTGGATTTGAAATTCAGACAACATAAATACATTTTTATTCATAGTATAATTCATTAATACAACAGGTACACAATTCATTAATTAATTAAATAAAATAATCCTTAACATTTTATAAATTCAGTAATTAATTATTACAGTTTTAAATTTACGCCGAATAAATATTCGGACAATGTCAGGTACAAATTTAACGTTTGTCCGTACTTCACATTTAATATTTAGTTGGATAACCTTTTTGCTTCAGTACAGCTTGTAGTCTTCTCGGCATCGAGTTTACTAAGTTTTGGGTAAAACTAGGTTCAATATTCCTCCATTCTTCTTGTAGAATAAGCTTGAGCTGGTTTTTACTTAGAATGTCTGGTTTTCGCACTCTTCTGTCGAGCTCCTCCCACAAATTTTCGATCGAATTAATATCCTGTGATTGGGGTGGTGTCTTTAAAACTTTGGGGCAGTTGTATAATAAATAGGACTTTACTACGTGGGCTTCATGTTTGGAATCGTTGTCCTGGTAAAAACTAAATCGATCAGGTATTCCCAATTTTTCAGTACTCTGCTTGAGATTATTACGTAAAATTCCTAATTCCAGATTTCCCACTCCACTTGAAGCCATACAACCCCAAACTAAAACGGAACCGCCCCCAAATATTTAATGTTGGTTTAATATTTTTTATGTTTAATTCTTCATTGGATTTCCTCCACACTTTTCCCTTTCTATCACAACCAAAAACATTGTATTTACTTTCATCAGTAAATAATACCGTATTCTAAAATGTTTCAGTCTTATTCAAATACAACTTGCAGAAATCCATACGTTTTTTCCTGTTAACATCGTTATTAAATGGTTTCATTCTTGGTGTTCGACCATGGTATCCGTTATTTCTAATTACAATTTTAACAGTATCTACTGATACAGATTTTTTATATAGGTTGCCTCAACAAGAGCGCCAGATTTAAATTTGCCGTCATTTTGTTAATACGAGTTGCACGGTGATTTTTTTGACAGTTGTCACATACAGACCACGCGATTTAGGAATATAGAGAAGTATTCAAACGAACAACGTTTAATTATTGTAAAAACACATTACAAAAATGGTACAAGTTTTACGAAAACAGTTCGCCAATTACGTCAAGTTTTCGATGCGCCAAATGAACGACAGTGAGGCGTTTAATTACAAAATTTGAGACCAAATTTATGCTGATGTATCAGAAGATTGTTGTTCGTCGTCGTCCTTGTCGGTCACTCGAAAATATAGCCACAGTAAGGGAATTTGTGGCCGAGAATCCAGGAACTTAGGAGTGCGATATCGCAAAATGTTAACGGAGTTTTTGTGGCCCGAATTGGATGTAATTGATGTGAAGTGACCTGCCACACAGCACGTGAAACAATGGTGTTTCTGCAGACTAAGTTTCCAGGCCGTGTCATTTCTCGATTTGGCAATGAACATTGGCCACCATGATGGACGTGCGATCTAACACCGATGGACTTTTTTCTTTCTGGCTATGTGAAGGAAAAGGTGTATGCGAATAAGCCTGAAACAGTTGAACATCTTAAAGAGGAAATACGGCGCGTTATTGGGGAAATACAGCCACATTTATGCGAGAAACTTTCACCATTTTTGTTTCACCGTTGTTGCCTTGAATACTTCTCCATATTCTTAAACCGCGTTGTCTGTACGTGACAACTGTCAAAAAATTACCGTACAACTCGTATTAACAAAATGGCGGCAAATTTAAATCCGGCGCTCTTGCTGAGACACCCTATATAATTCGTTTAGCTTTCCCGTACTTGACTTATTATCCATCGCTCTTCATTACGATTTAACAGCTTAGGCCGACCTTTCGGATATCCTTTTACAATGTCATACTCCGTGCTTTTACTTAAATTTAAAATATTTCCAATTTCACGGATCGTTTTCTTTTTTTCGTAATGAAACATGACTAATTGTCTTTTTTTATCTGTTAAGGATGCAGGCAGGGCCTGGGCCCGCATGCTGCTGAAATATTATTTGCATGCAGATATAATCTGTCATTTGATTGTTGATATTTCAGGATTATGGTAACATACCTGGGATCGCCGTTATGGCTACGCCTCTATCATATCATATCATATCATGAAACACGATTAATTGTCTTTGTTCAAAGGTAGTATTTTTGTTTTTCATCCCATTTTAGTTTCCGGCGATAATTACTGCATAACTATCAGTTTCTAACTAAATCTTAATACACAGCTGCTGATTGAAATTAAAAATCCTAACGGGAAATAACAAAGTTTACGAAAAAACTTGGCTCGCTAGTTTATGAGAGACGTTATAGTTAAAAATTAGTGCTTTGTCCGAATATTAAATCTGAAAGTGAATCTTTACATTGGTCCTTCGAGCAAAACAAATACAGTCCACGAAACAATTAAGTGCACAAACAACATCAAGTTGAGAACGTCCAGAATCTCTAAATTCATTTCGACAAAACAATATCCAGTCATCGAGTCGAGAGCGTAAAAATGGACGCACTTCTACAAAATCAGTCGGGCCTTAGTGAAGAGCTGTTTCATCACATCGGGAAAATAAAGCGCGATGACGGCCGATCACCAAAGGGTTCTACGAAACACTCAAGAAAAATATCGAAGCACAATATAAAAAATATTGCGAAAACGATAAACAGATTGTCGATCTTGGGACGTTACCCAAAGCACATCCATATTTGGACGAGCGCCAGGAGATAAAACGGGCGTACACAAAAGCGATGGACGACATCCGCGGTCTTGAAGAGGACATTCCCAAGCTTGAAAGGGACATCCAAAAACTTACCGTAGCCACAAGTCTCCCACTCAACATCCTTTGGACCGGATCGTCAATCACCAGTAAGGAAGAATCGTCACCTCCAAGATCCGATATGGCACAAAAAGAATTTAGTAAACCATTGCGGCAGCTCAAACATCATGATACAAGTAATTACAGATCAACAGAGGAAGGTCAAGCTACGGTACAAAAACTACTCCGGCAACAAGATATTGGAATGCGTTTAATGTATCGAAAAATGAACGCAATTAATACAAAACTAACATCAGGAGAGTTCTCAGACGAGTACCTCAAATTAAAAATTCATCAACTCAACTCCTAAATGAAGGGGATTGATCGGCTGCATCGATGTATCCTCATGGAAATCAATGAGGAAGGGCAATACAAATGCTTCACCGACGATTACTACGGGAGTATAACATCCGAAGTAGAGTCTCTTGTAATCAAAATGGAACAAGAGCTAACTAAATCATTTAAATACGAAAATTGGTACGCGTTTAACGACATCTTCACCCGGCTGTTACATCAAAATACTCCACTTTCAAACACACTAAAGTTGACGTATTTAAAATCGCATCTCCAACAACAAGCGGCACAACTAATCGCTCATTTACCGACCATTGGAGAAAATTACGAGGCGGAATGGCAGATTCTACAAGCGAGATATAATAACAAGCGATTGTTGGCCTCGTCGTACTTCAACGTGATTACATCCCTGCACAACATACAACATTCCTCAGCCGCTAGTATCAGAACCCTGCATGACACCATCGTCGAGATGCTGCACAACATTAAACATCTTCAGTTAGAAAACCCATTTGAAACCATCGTAGCACATCTTGTATTGCAGAAGTTATAGACTTCGACACTTTGGAACGTTTTGAAAACAGCCTCGATTGCCCACGCGAAGTGCCACCGTTAAAGAGCTGCTTAGAGTTCTTATTGAGAAGGTTTCACGTTGGAAGCCTCCGGATTGAACAAAGGATTAATCTCACGGACAGCCAAACCTGAGTACAAGGTCCAGCGAAAGGTACTTATAAATACGGAGAACAGCCATCAGAGGCCGATCTCACCAAAATCAACCGTCACATGTTCTTATTGCCAAGAATACGGGCATTTTATCACGCGTTGTCACCACTTCCGAAATATTACCATAAAAAGACGAGCAATTGCTTGCTGCATAAGACGGATTCAGTATGTGACGAAAAACCCGCATGTGTCACCTGCAACAACAGACACCATCAGCTGTTACACGAACCAGATCAACGACCTGAAAAAGGGTATCAATCGGCATGTTGCACGGTACTCAAACAACATTATTGGCAACAGCCGTTGTAACGATCAATTCCATCTGTGGCGTTCCAACCAATGCACGAGCTTTAATAGATCCAGGATCGCAAGTCTCTTTGATCACGAAATCCGCGGTTCAACGTCTTGGTGTATACACTGCAACAAACCACCGTGAATATATCAGGAATTGGGGCTAATAATACAAACACAGCAAATTCCATCGTAACAATGTGCCTTAAACCGCATTTCCCATCAACATACAAATTAAAGGTAAAGACATATGTGTTGCCAAAAATTACAATGGATGTACCCGAACAACCAATACAACGAAGCCGGAACGATAAATGGAATTAATTGGTTTTGGCTGATCCAGAATATCATCTTGCAGCCCCAATCGATCTGCTACTAGGAGCAGACGTGTACAGCGATTTCGTTGGCACTCGAATCATAAAGAGTAAGCCTAGCGCAATAAAAACTAGCTTCGGTCGGCTAATCTCCAGCCCAGAGAGAGAGAGATTCTGCGAAATAGAGGAAGTTCCGACCATCAGCGGCCAGCTGGAGTTCGAACATGAATGTGAACAGATATTCTCACAAACAACCAGCCGAGACCCGAATGGGAGATATATTGTTCAAATTCCATTTAAAGAACATCAAGTAGACCTATTGGGACACTCGAGGCATCGAGCACTACAACGTTTCTTACAATTGGAGAAAAAATTGGACCGGGACTCTAACCTGAGGGAGCTAGCTATACGTGAAGTTCATGACCACGTACATCAGATTGCACCACATGAAGCCGGTTAGACCCAATAAAGGGAACTATTATCTACCTCACCATGTATTATTGAATAATACAGATACCGCAAAAATTACGGTGGTATTCGATGCTTCAATGCCGACATCTACAGGCCTAAGTCGAAATGACGTGATGCATATTGGGCCTCCACTACAAAATGATTTGTGGTCCATTCTACTGAGATGGAGACTACACCGGATAGTGTTCACCGGAGATATCGAAAAGATGTATCGCCAAATACGAATGCAGAGAGAACATCAGAGTTATCAAACCATCATTTGGAGAGAAAATAAACATCAACCTTTGCAAGAATACCAACTCACTACCGTTACGTATAGAACATCCGCCGCGCCTTACCTCGCCATTCATACACTACATCAACTGGCTGAAGATGAATCCGCTCAACATCCAGAGGCGAGTTGCATTCTCAAGCGGGATTTCTATGTAGATGATGCCCTAAAACGGCGCTGACACCGTTGGAAAAGCTCAACAACTACAATCCCAACAAGTAAAACTACTTCACAAGGGGAAAATGGATTCAAGTAAACAGTCAATCACCCTTGTTGAGCTGTTAAACTAGTTTTTAGGTCTTGATTCACCACAAATCAAGAGTGAATCTTTACATTGGTTCCCCTAAAAATGGGAAAAGTCTTTCGAATAAAACATTTGTCTTTTACATAAAAACACATTGACTTATTTACGTGTTATTTCGCATTTTAAATGCTACATGTTCTTTGTCCGAATTTCAAGTTCACTCACTGTATATAAAAGGGCATAAGTATAAAATTACGATTTTACAGGGGAGCAAAATTTAACTTTAAATTTAGGTTTTCAAATCGGCAGTTGATTTAATATTTACGGTTGTAGCGCCATTAAATTCGGAATCTTTTAATATGTACGTCACCGTTAAATAATTGAATATTTTTCTTATTTACATGGAAAATTTGAGGAACAAATCTATTACTGCCTTTTTTAAATATTTAGATTTTCACAACACAAGCCACTAGTTACATGTGCCCTTCTCAAGCTTTCAGTTTTATAATATTGAAATATTAAAAACACCATGTGCCTTTTTAGTTCAATTTATTTTTAAAAAAATGTTTGTCTTACACCTTTATTCGAGTTATTAAAAACGAGAAATTCTAAAAATTCATTAATTTGTTAAAACAAATCTCGACCCTAGATTAAAAAGGTTGTAACCAACAAAACATTTTTTTTATTTATTACAACTGATTTACAAAACATCTAGTAATTTATCTTTCATAATTTAAATTCTTGTTTGGAGGGTTGTAGCCCTTTGGCTAGTCCCCTTTACAATTTTATTATATTTTTAGTTGATCCTGATTGGATCTAGTAGATCAAGTGGTTACTTCCTTCGCAGCCGTCTTACTGGGTTTGAACCATCCAACATACGACGTATCTCAGAATTTTGGTGTAGACTAATACGTTGCATGTGTTTTCTCGCGTGTTTGCTTATTACTGCACTAACGAAATCCATCTTCAGATCTCTATAGAGGTTGTCATTTCTTATGTACCACGGTGCATTAACTACTCCACAAAGGACTTTGCTTTGGAATGACTGGATGATATTGACATTGGGATTCTTTGTACAGCCCAGAGCTGAATACCGTAAGTCCACACAGGTTTTAGGATTGCCGGTATAGTAGCAATTTATTATGTAGAATTAGCTCAGAATTTCTTCCTAAGAGCCAATCCATCTTTCTGTATTTTATGTTTAACTCTTCTTTTTTCGTTTTGACATGCTCGTTCCATTTTAGTTTCGTGTCTAGGGTCATGCCTAGATATTTTTCCGTGTTTGCATACGGAATTTGCTGGAAGTTCAGTTCTACTGGTATCCAATTGGCCTTCTTGTTGGTAAAGTTTACGCGAACAGATTTTGTTTCATTAAGTTTTATTCGCCATCTCTTGGTCCAGATACTGATAATATTAGTAGCTCTTTGCAATTTGATTGTAGATTCTTCTATGCAATTAGCAACTGTTAAGATGGCCGTATCATCCGCAAACGTCGCTATGTTAGTCTCCTCTATCGTTGGCAGGTCCGAGGTGGAGAGAACATATAAAGTTGGTCCCAGAATACTACCTTGTGGTACTCCTGCTAATATTTTCTTAATTTCTGAGTATTCGCCATCTAATTTAACTCGAAAGTGTCGGTTAGATATGTAAAATTTTAGAATTTCATAAAACTGCTTTGGTAAGTCTCTTTGTAATTTATATTCCAAGCCTTTATGCCATACTCTGTCAAAGGCCTGTGCTACATTCAATAAAACGCTTGAACATACTTTCTTTTTTTCAAGTACGTCTTCAATTATGTTTGTAATTCGGTTTTCTATTGTTGAATGGTTTTCTCTGAAGCTAAATTGATGTGGAGGAACAAGATTTCTTTCTACTATTATTGGTTTTAGTCCTTTAGGAGAAGTTTCTCGAATAATTTTGAAATTATTGGGAGTAAGGAAAATGGTCTATACGAATTTTTGACATTTAGTGGTTTGTTGGGTTTAGGTATCCTAATTATTTCTGCTACTTTCTATTGATTTGGAACGTGTTTAAGTCTGAACACTGCGTTAATTATTTGGAGTAGTTTACGTAGTCCTTTTTCAGGAAGAGCTTTTACTATTTGTCCTGTAATTAAGTCATATCCTGGAGATTTCTTTGTATTTAGGTTGAGATTGGTTTCCTTGTTTAATTCTTGTAATGTCACAGGAGATATATTGCACTTATCCATTTTATATACTGGAGGTATGTTTTCCTATGCAGTTTGTCTAGGTAGAGGCTGGAACGTGTTCTTGAGGTGGGTTGCAAACAACGAAGCTTTTTGCTTTGCACTTATAGCCCATGTGCCATCTTCATTTTTGACTGGTGGAATTTGTAGTTTAGGTTGTTTTAATTTTTTTGTCGCTTTCCAAAGGGAGTACTTGGTATATTTTCCGCAGTAAGGCCACTCAAGTATTTATTAATGGATTCGTTTTTAATTTCTTTAACTAGCAACTTTAGTTTATTGGATAAAAAATTTAGAATTGTTTTATATTCTGGCGCTCGACTTCTTTGCCAGGCCTTTCTTGCTTTTCGTTTTGCTGTAACCAGTTCCCTAACTTTCACTTGAGGGGGTACCACTCCACGCCGCTTCTTGTGTACTGTTGTAACCAATTTAACTTTAAACAATTTATTTGGTGAATGGAGAGGCCTTAAGAGATATTTTTCTTGAAAATGGCGACTACCAGACAAGAAATTTTGTGGAAACTTTCTTTTCCATTTTCAACGATATTTGCCATTTTATTAACTCCGATCGCGATTCTAGCACTTGTTTGGGAATGGGGTGCATAGAAATTTTCGTTGATCTACGAGAATTACACTGGGATGCTCCACAATAATCCAAGCTTTGTTTAGCCTCTGAAATATTTTGTTTTTCTTTAATTAACTAAAACTAGCTTCAAATTATAATATTTCACTAGTTTTTCTCTATTTTTCATTTTAATTAATTTTTATTCGTGCTTTTCAAATTTAAAAACAATAAACGCCTTGGCCTTCTGGAATCAACATGTTGAAATGTCAAAATGAACATGGGATCACCACTTATAATTCTTGTCACCAGATGGTAGACTCCAAATGTCAATTGTTCGTAAAAATTTATCCATTTATCCTAGCGTTGCTCTCAAACATCCTTTACATACTCAACCTGGTTGTTATTAATATTTGTTGAATTGGAGGGGTATCTTCGATTTTTTTAGAAACTGTAAAATCCCTGAACATTTTTTATTTCTAACTTAAATTAAACTGCTTGTAAATCATACTCTCACTCACAAGCTCATACTTGCCTAGTTCCCAAAATAGTGTGTACAAATTTTAGTTTTATAGAATAGAAATTTTTCTTTTACAGTTTCGACGACATGGTTGTAGAGGTTTAGATTCTCGGTTGGTTTCGTAATACCTTTCAGGGTTACATAGCACGTATGATAATTTAGCCAGAAGTCTTTGGTCAAGCCTTTGGCACAGTGGTTAAAGCTTTGGCGTTTAGATCAGGAGGTACCGGGTTCGAATCCCGATAGGGGCAGGATGCAAAGGAAATTTTAATCAACAAATTAAGATTTGTGGTGAAAAGGAACACCTCTATGACCCCCTGTCGGAGTGCAAAACTCATGGGCCGACCCATCTTCCATGCCAGTATTCGCTGGCATATGGAGCTATGCAATGTGGTACACATTGTACTACACAATGTACTACACTTGCATGGTAATAAAATCGGACCTATACCCATACGTCCTCGAATTGGCCAATACAGGCGTAAAGGTAAGGACGTACATAAGCAAACCGCGAAAGAGTTGGGAGGGCCTTGGCCCCAGAAGAGATAGCAGGGGAAAAAAGTCGTTTCAGCCCAAAAAGGCTTTTGAATTTTGTATCTTAGCTAAAAAAAACTGTTCGAAACAAATTACAACAACAAATTTATTTATTTATTTATTTAAAGAAATCTATTCTGTGATTTACATGTATGATTTCAGAATTCAATTTAAAACAAAAATATTAAAAAAAAAATAAAATAAAGAAAATTAAAACACAGAAATATATAAATCAAATCTTGATTTAACAATTAAAAATTTAAAAAATAATTCTTAATTCTTAAGTATATTTTTGAACTTGTCCTTTGATAAATTAAAGACAAATAGGTCGTCGACGATGTTGAACGATTTAGACGACCTATTAATGGGGTTATTTTTTCCATAGTTTGTGGAATGGTGTTCTAGTGCTAAAAATTCATGGTTTCGAAATGTTCTGCAAGGCACATGAATTGATATGTTTTCCAAAATGTAGGCTGAATCAATGTGACCAAGCAAAACGTTACCAATGAAAGCCGCGCCTAAGAGAAGTCGTCTATTTTCAAGCGTGCATATTTTGTAATCCGTGCATCTTGTTGAGTATGGAGGTAACCGAGCCACATTTTCATGGAATGGTAAATTGTGGTTGTAATTCCAGTCACTTTTTTTTAACAAGAAACAACATAACATAAAATACATTCGAATAAATATTAATATTAAATTGTAAAAATTTATTTATACAATTTTTGTAAATACGAGGGCGTAGTGAGAAGTCTGGTAAAATTGCAACAGAGGGCGCCTCAATCGCAAATCCCAGATGTCATGTTTCAATACCATCTGTCACTAGACCAAATTAATTTTCAGACAGATCTGTCATTTAGCTCAGTTTTGACAGCCATTGAAAACAGACAACCCATTGTTTTTTTGCAAAAAAGTGAATTTCGTGTGTTAATTAAACATTATTTTTTGCGTGGAAAAACCATTACGCAAAACAAAACAAAGCTTGATAAATATTATGGGGACTCTTCACCATCAATTAAAATGATCCACAAGGGGTTTACTGATTTTCGTTCAGTCACCACACCAAAAATGGTTGAAAAATTCCAAGATACGGTATTGAAAGACCGCAGAGTGAAAGTGTACGGGATAGCTGAGATAGTAGCCATCTCAGATGAACGTGTGCGCAATATATTACACAAACATTTAAATATGAAAAAGCTATCCGCGCGTTGGGTGCTGCTTTTGCTTACAATCGACCAAAAACGCACACGTGTGACGTGTTCAGAGGCAATGAATTTTTGCGTCGTTTCATAACTGTGGATGAAACATGGATCTATCACTATACACCGGAGACCAAAGAACAGTCTAAACGGTGGATTTCTACTGGCGAATCTGCACCGAAGAAAGCGGTTTTATCGCCCTTGTTGGCCATGGTCACAGTTTTTTGGGATGCACTCGGCATAATCCACATCGATTACCTTCAAAAGGGGGGAACAGTCAACGGCGAATATTATTGCAACTTATTGGACCGTTTCAACGACGTTTTGAAAGAAAAACGACCGCATTTGGCGAGAAAAAAGTTCTCTTCCATCAAGACAACGCACGTGTGCCCATGTGTGTAGTTGCCACGGCCAAAATCCTCGAATTGCTTCCACATCAGCCATGTTCTCCAGACTTAGCCCCCCCTGCGACTATTTCCTGTTTCCGAACTTGAAGAAATGGCTCAGCAGAAAGAGATTCGGCTCTAATAAGGAGATCATTGATGCAACAAACGCCTATTTTGAAGGGTTGAAAAAATCGTATTATTCGGAAGGGATCGAAAAATTGGAAAACGTTGGACTATGTGTATCGAGCTAAAAGGCAACAACGTTGAAAAAAAATTTTTTTTGGACGAAACTATTATTTTTTCTTTCATTTTTACTAGACTTCTCACTCCGCCCTCGTATTATTGATATTCATATTTACACATTTCAAAATAAAATCTTCTTTTCGAATTTTTTTAATGTCACTTTAAGACATTTTAAAAATTTCTTGTGCCGATCCCATATATGTCTATGCGAAATAATTCTAGGCTTGATGTACTATCGGACTACTATCGATTTCCTTATTATGCTATCAAATTCAAATTAAACCAAACTTTGGTCAATTTGAAATATAGTTGCGCCGATCTTAGAAAAGTCTACGCCGAACAGGTACAGGTTTCAGGCTTCCTAATCATTAGATAATAAGACAGCGAAATCCCATCATGATATTAAGGGTATTACTGGTAGAAATTATTCATTGAATCATTTTACCACTTACATATTATGAATTATTACGAATTTCTGTAAATTGATAATTTTCCAGCACCAATCTCAGAAATGTCTGAATACTCAAGTGGTAGAGTGATTCAATAAATTATTTCTACCAGTATTCTCCATGATATCGTACTGAGATTTTGCTATCTTATTGTCTAATGATTCAGAAGCCTGAAACCACGATGCATTTGCTTCAGATATTTCTGAGATTGGTACTGGAAAATTCCAAATTTACAGAAATTCATAATACGCAAGTGGTAGAATGATTCATTAAATTATTTAAAGAGATTTTGCTATCTTTTTGTCGAATGGTTCAGAAGCCCGAAACCACTACCCATTTGGTCTAGACATTTCTGAGATTGGTACTGGAAAATTCCAAATTTACAGAAATTCATAATACGCAAGTGGTAGAATGATTCATTAAATTATTTAAAGAGATTTTGCTATCTTTTTGTCGAATGGTTCAGAAGCCCGAAACCACTACCCATTTGGTCTAGACATTTCTGAGATTGGTACTGGAAAATTCCAAATTTACAGAAATTCATAATACGCAAGTGGTAGAATGATTCATTAAATTATTTAAAGAGATTTTGCTATCTTTTTGTCGAATGGTTCAGAAGCCCGAAACCACTACCCATTTGGTCTAGACATTTCTGAGATTGGTACTGGAAAATTCCAAATTTACAGAAATTCATAATACGCAAGTGGTAGAATGATTCATTAAATTATTTAAAGAGATTTTGCTAGGGGGTTTACTGATTTTCGTTCAGTCACCACACCAAAAATGGTTGAAAAATTCCAAGATACGGTATTGAAAGACCGCAGAGTGAAAGTGTACGGGATAGCTGAGATAGTAGCCATCTCAGATGAACGTGTGCGCAATATATTACACAAACATTTAAATATGAAAAAGCTATCCGCGCGTTGGGTGCTGCTTTTGCTTACAATCGACCAAAAACGCACACGTGTGACATCTTCAGAGGCAATGAATTTTTGCGTCGTTTCATAACTGTGGATGAAACATGGATCCATCACTATACACCGGAGACCAAAGAACAGTCTAAACGGTGGATTTCTACTGGCGAATCTGCACCGAAGAAGGCGGTTTTATCGGCCTTGTTAGCCATGGTCACAGTTTTTTGGGATGCACTCGGCATAATCCACATCGATTACCTTCAAAAGGGGGGAACAGTCAACGGCGAATATTATTGCAACTTATTGGACCGTTTCAACGACGTTTTGAAAGAAAAACGACCGCATTTGGCGAAGAAAAAAGTTCTCTTCCATCAAGACAACGCACGTGTGCCCATGTGTGTAGTTGCCATGGCCAAAATCCTCGACTTGCTTCCACATCAGCCATATTCTCCAGACTTAGCCCCCCTGCAACTATTTCCTGTTTCCGAACTTGAAGAAATGGCTCAGCAGAAAGAGATTCGGCTCTAATGAGGAGATCATTGATGCAACAAACGCCTATTTTGAAGGGTTGAAAAAATCGTATTATTCGGAAGGGATCGAAAAATTGGAAAACGTTGGACTATGTGTATCGAGCTAAAAGGCAACAACGTTGAGAAAAAAAATTTTTTTGGACGAAAATATTATTTTTTCTTCCATTTTTACTAGACTTCTCACTCCGCCCTCGTATTATTGATATTCATATTTACACATTTAAAAATAAAATCTTCTTTTCGAATTTTTTTAATGTCACTTTAAGACATTTTAAAAATTTCTTGTGCCGATCCCATATATGTTCTTTGCGAAATAATTCTAGGCTTGATGTACTATCGGACTACTATCGATTTCCTTATTATGCTATCAAATTCAAATTAAACCAAACTTTGGTTAATTTGAAATATAGTTGCGCCGATCTTAGAAAAGTCTACGCCGAACAGGTACAGGTTTCAGGCTTCCTAATCATTAGATAATAAGACAGCGAAATCCCATCATGATATTATGGGTATTACTGGTAGAAATTATTCATTGAATCATTTTACCACTTACATATTATGAATTATTACGAATTTCTGTAAATTGATAATTTTCCAGCACCAATCTCAGAAATGTCTGAATACTCAAGTGGTAGAGTGATTCAATAAATTATTTCTACCAGTATTCTCCATGATATCGTACTGAGATTTTGCTATCTTATTGTCTAATGATTCAGAAGCCTGAAACCACGATGTATTTGCTTCAGATATTTCTGAGATTGGTACTGGAAAATTTCAAATTTACAGAAATTCATAATACGCAAGTGGTAGAATGATTCATTAAATTATTTAAAGAGATTTTGCTATCTTTTTGTCGAATGGTTCAGAAGCCCGAAACCACTACCCATTTGGTCTAGACATTTCTGAGATTGGTACTGGAAAATTCCAAATTTACAGAAATTCATAATACGCAAGTGGTAGAATGATTCATTAAATTATTTAAAGAGATTTTGCTATCTTTTTGTCGAATGGTTCAGAAGCCCGAAACCACTACCTATTTGGTCTAGACATTTCTGAGATTGGTACTTGAAAATTCCAAATTTACAGAAATTCATAATACGCAAGTGGTAGAATGATTCATTAAATTATTTAAAGAGATTTTCCTATCTTATTGTCTAATGATGCAGAAGCCTGAAACCAGTACCCATTTGGTCCAGACATTTCTGATATTGGTGCCTCAAGGAAGTAATCACCTTTATATTCTGCATAATAGGCAAAAGGCAATATATTATATTTCAGTTTTAATTGCATATAAAAAATATATGGATCGTGTGTTAGTGAATATAGAGTGTGTCCTAGAATTGGACGATCAAACGAAGCAGGGTGGTAAGGGAGCTCATTTCCAAAAAAATAGGCAAGTAAAGTTTTTTCGAATTGTTGATGGTGCAAAAGTTATTCCAATTTTAGTGTTTTTAGTGAAGTCGCATGCGGACCCACCCACCAAAAAATTAACTTTAACAAAACCAAAAGTTCTTTTGTTTAACGTTCTGTTTTAATAAGATCTATAAGAGTGTGCCTTTTAAATAAAATCATTTTTATAAGCCGCATTACCTTCTGTCAAATAAAAACAATGGTTATGTCAAGTCTTTTTGTTTCTCGAATTTTTTTGTTCATGTTTAAGTGACGCCAGCGGGAAAATAGTGTACTACAGAAAGTTGACGTACTATCAGGAAAATATGCGACACTAATGCAGATTTTAAAATGGTATCACACACCGGGCTAGTCACAATAGATTGTTTTTTATCATTTTTTTCCCAAAGTAAGTCGTGTTTATTAAAAAATGCACTTAACAAAATTTCGATTTCTAAAATCGGAGCTTTACCAGAACTAAACCAAATTGAATAAAGTAATTTGTTTTATTAATTTTGAATATTATAATAAGTGTTCGAAGTGTCCACCGTCGATCATTGTGTTACTAACTGCCGACTTTACCTATGGGTGTGTAATCGTGCCGATTCAATCAATCAATTTTGTTTAGGAAGCCGGAAATTATTAATGCAAAATTAAATTTCAGGAAATGTCCAGATGTACGTGAAATAATAATATTTTGTTCTCAGGTTGTTACCATCATTATCCATTAAACCTATTAAGCCTTTATCCTTCCGCTAGTATTGGGTGTACAAATGTATTACCGAACTTTCTTGAAAGAGAAAATGAAAGAATGTTTTATTCAAAGTATGCTCCTTCGGAAGCTATAACCTTCGCCCATCGTTCAGGCAATAAACAGATTCCCCGAAGGACGAAGTATAGTTGTTTCGAGGCGATCCAGTCATCGACCCATTTTTTGACGTTTTCATATGAATTGAAATGCTGCTGTGCCAGGGCTGATTGCAGCGACCGGAGCAAGTGCTAATCAGAGAGAGCAATGTCTGATAAATACGGCGGGTGGGGTAGAGTTTTCCAGTTATGCCTATACAAGTAGTTTTTAATATGTATATCAACATGTGGCCTAGCGTTGTCATGTTGCAAAATAATCTTATCGTGCCTCTTGTCCTATTCCGGTCGTTTTGCTGTTAGAGCTTGCGTTAAAGCCATCAGTTGTCGTCGATAAACTTGTCCCGTAATGGTTTCATGTTCGCTCAGCAGCTCATAATAAACGACACCCATCATATTTCACCAAATACGGCACTGGTTCGCCTGGCTTGTCGCACGCTAGTTTGTGCTTTGGATTGTCATAATGAATCCAATTTTCATCCCCAGTGATGATCCTATACAAAAACCTCTTCCTTTGTTGTCGTTGAAGCAACAATTCGGACATGGTTTTCTGACGTTCCATGTCCCGTTCTTTCAATTTGTGTGGCACCAAATTTCCCAGCTCTTGAACCAACCCCAATGCATGTACACGTTGCGAAACACATTGCTGGGTAATATTCAACTGTTCTGCTAATTGTTTTTCGGTCTGACAAGAGTCCAGATCAAGCAATCCTTCCAATTCTGTATCTTTAAATGTTTCTGGTGCGCCTTCACATTCTTCGCCTCTTACGTCAAAATCACCAACTTTGAATCGTTGAAACCACTCTTTGCATGTTGTATACGATGGAGAATGTTCATTGTAAATTTCCACAAGCAAACGATTTGTTTCCGCTGCACTTTTCTTCAACAAAAAATAATGAAGTAAAACTTCCCGCAAATTCTGTTTTTTGGCACAAAAATCGACATTTTCAATTACATGAAAATATTTGTTGTTTACGCTTTGAACAAATGTCACTAGATATTATGCAAGCTTGACATCTAACCTCCAAAAAACATGTATTGCCCGATTGAATAATATGGAAGCAGTGATACTAACGACACCTCTATAAAAAGGTCGGAAATACATTTGTACACCCAATAGATTAGTAGTAGATTAGAATTGTGTTGTGCCGTACGATCGCTAGGTGTCTGAAACAGGGTCGTTCTGTTCCAAAACGAAACCTTTCCTATCTTTCCTATTGTTATGTGTAAGCAGGCTATAGGAATAGGCCCGGCGTTATCCGGGACACTTGTCCAGTACTTGGTCAGTCCTACAGCCTAATCAATCAATCATGTGTTCGAAGTGTCCACCATCGATGAAATTTGTGGTTGCACGAGATTCCATAACAATTGATTGAAGTGGCATTCTGTGAGAAGACGGCCCGGCATTTGCATTTACATTAATTAGGTCGGGAATAAATATATGTGGCATATCTAAAGAAGTTTTTGGTTGCGTATCGCTATTTTACGGTGAGAACGACTCAAAATTTGAAATGAAATTAACTGTACCTGAAACAAACACTGTAGTGACTGGTACGCGTAAATCGATTATGTTCTCTTTCGCCGCAACCCGTAGCAACAACTGAGTGTTATCTTCTTTATGGAATGAACTATATGGACTAATTTCACTATTTTTGGAAATGTCCTCGGAAATAACCGTTAGGTACTCCAAAAATATATAGCTGCCTAAATTTATTATTTGCTATTAAGATAATTGTTTTACTGACCTATACGCACGCGCCGGATTTACGTTTTAATACACTCCAGAGTTGTTTTTATTATTTTCTAAATTTTATGGTAAGATTAGCAAGATGTGCTTATCAAGAACACTCGTTCTCTTCTTCATCAACTCGTTTCTTGATGAGTTTTTGTTTATTTACTCGTAGATTGAGATTGTGATTAGACATCATGTTGTGATTAGACAAAGTTGTGTGATTTTGTTGACACAGCATATTTAGCCAAAATGTGTGTCTGCGATCTTTGGTTTCGTGCTTCTTTGCTTACAATTAAAATATAGCAGGAATTTTAAACTGACAGGGTTGTACTCGTGTGTGGGTTAGTTTGCCTTAGTGTTGACTTGGTAGTATGGAATTTCGGCCCTGGGTACTTTGTTCGACATTCATAAACAATTGTATTTAATTAATTCCCGGTTGCTTGCTGTCATATTAAAAACCTTTCTCCCTTAAATACACAAATAACAAATTAATTGTTACGAAACTACAATAATAGATTAATAAACCACTTAACCGTTTTTGTTACAAGGTTTTATCTCACCTGGATCAAAACTGTTAACAACAAAAAAAAAATTGGGAAAGGAACACATCATTAGCAATCCATTAAAATAACAAAAACTGAATCAATTCAGAACAAATACATATACTCGTACCTTCTTATCTCTCATGATATAATCTTATGATGAGTATAGGTACTCGAATATTTTATCTCATCTGTATTTTTCTAATGTTGATCTCGCCCTTTATTACAAAATGGATCATCACAAATTGAAGTAACATGTCCTGACATCATAATACTATCTAGATGAGCACTTCGAATATGTTACAAAATTAAATATAAAATTTAAGATGCATATCTCTACACTTACACATAGTCCAATATAAAAAAGGATTTTTTTTATTATTAGGGGGATTCATGTCAATAAAATGACAAGATTACCAATATTTAACATTTTGTCTGCTTTTAAAAATTCATAACTTAAAATTAAAGTCGAATTAAATGTTGTAGTTAATCAGGATCTAATTACCAGGATTTGAATATCCAACAACAATATACAATTATACCAATTGCGTTATTATAAATTAAAATTACCTGGCGTATAAGATTTCCTCATCTCATTCTCATATTTCACATCGTTAATTTTTTAATTTACAAACGTTTGTGCCGCATGTTTTGTAAACTCATTGTCTTTCGTAAATGCGGATGAATTATTAAAATTTTATATATGCGATCGGATTACCGCGACGAATGGTATAACAATGCGATTAAAGATGCCGATTTATTAAGAATTACGAATTTGTATTAGATATATTCGCTAAAATTTAGGTTGGTTCGCTCATCAAATTGTGTTTTAATTAAGTTAATATGGCTAAGTATGTCAATACCCAACGGCTCATGAACGGATTACGTGCTGTAGCGTTCGTTATTTGTATCACCGACTTGCTCTCCAAATCATCGACTAAAAATTGCCACGAATAATTTTCAAAATTTTGATGGTCGTTTCATCCACGCCGTTACATATGTAAGTGGCAACGACGCTAGCACTAAAGCTAATGTATATACAGCGTGTCCCAGGGGAGCTCATTTCCAACAGCCAAGTAAAATTTTTTCGAATTGTTGATGGTGCAAAAGTTTTTCCACTTTTAGTGTTTTTTAGAGAAATCGAGAATCCCACCAAAAAATTAATTTTAAAACAACAAGAGTTCTTTTGTTTAACTCTCTAATCTAATATGATCTCTAACAGGTTGTCTTTCCAATAACATCATTTTGTAAGCTATATTGGCTTCTGTCAAATAAAAGCAATGGTTTTGAAAATTTTTTTGTTTCTCAAAATTTTTTGTTGATGTTTATGTGACGCCAGCGGGGAAACAATGTACTACAGAAAATTGACCCACTATAAGAAAAATTTGCGACACTAATGCAGATTTTAAAATGGTATCACACACCGAGCTAGTCATAATAGAAAGATTTTGATCAATTTTTCGAAGTGTCCACATTTGTCAAAATACGTAATCGGCATTGTCGTATACAATTTTGCCTGATCCGTCGAGACGCACGTTCATCACTCTTAATAATATTAGACGCTTCGATTATACGTTGCTACACCTCCTGCTCGATCTGGCTTACTCTTTCATAAATCAGCTCTTTTTAATAACCCCAGAAAGAAGTCTAAAGGATTTAGATCTGGAGACCGCGGTGGCCATGCAATGGGCCTTCCCCTTTCAATTCAACGGCTTAGATAATTTATGTTCAGGTGTTGCCTCACTACTTGTGCATAGTGAGGGAGAGCTCCATCATGCTGCAGCCACATATTTCCACGTGTTTGTAGGGAAACGTCGTAAAGCAATGCATCCAAGTCAGTTTGTAGAAAACTTAGATAGACTTCCCCGTTGATAAGAGGTGGAAGTTGAAATGGACCAATAAATTTTTCGTCGCATATTCCACATGTTTACTCCAAACTGCGAGTTACATTCGGAACGGAATTGAATAAAATGTGATAGGTCCGTTCCTTGTGCAACACAGGCGGCGTACAGGGACAGATACAGCGGCAACTAGACGAGATTGTGCACAGCTTTACATTTGTTCGAGAATGTAGTTCATATATAAAAGGTTACGGTTAGGTAATGAGAGTTCTATATTCTCGATATGGTTCAGCCCTCACCCTACGGAGTATTTTTTTTGGTATTAGTGCAATTTGGAATTGGGAATAGTACGGACCAACGGCTTTACTAACTCTCACTTTTCTCCTGGACAACCATTTTTTAACCGTGCATTTGACTGTGCTACTTTGCCATATCAAAACTTTAGTTTTAATATTTTAAACGTCAGAAAAGAACAAAGCTATCCAAATTGGAACGGTTACATTAACAAATAAATCATAGATTTTCCCTGATTAGTAACAGAAACAGCAATTTTCGACATTCTCTACATTTTTAACAGATGATTATTAAATTTGAAGAGGTCTCCAAAAATGAAAGCACCTATGTTGAAAATTATAAAATATACAGCGATGCGCTCTTGGCAGAACTTTTCTAGCACAATCCTCAGCTGTTTATCCTTTATAATGTGGCATCCATCTGCTATCACAGAAAATCAATGAGAACAGCGCTGCTTCGTAGATGAAAAGGATGGAAGTAATGAAATTGAAGCTTTTATTTTCGATTTAAATGTATTTCTCTGTTCTTCCGCAGAATAGAGTAATCCTTTGGCCAGCGTAATTTGAATATTCAATGCTTTAGTATTCCAATTCGTTGATATTGATTGTTACATGTGATTGATAGACGAAACTCTAAATATCTTTATTTCAAGAATGTCTGTTGTTTTGGACAAGAGGATGTGCTCGATTGCCAATCAGAAAAAGTTGCTAATTAGTTACTTTGTGAAAGAGTAAATCCGTGTTATGTAATCGATAATGATGACATCGAAAACCCTTAGGATGCTCTTGGATCGGTTTCTTTGGTTGAGGTTTCCAAAAATTTGTTTAAAGTTATGCCGTAATAAATTGAACTCATAGAAGATCAGTCAAGATAACTGCAACGGGTTTCTGGTCTAAAAGGACGGTAAACATGCCCCAATTCTAAAATTTCATTTGTTGGGAGGAAGAACTAGGTCATATTTCTGCGGTAGTGACAAAATTATTACCAATTAAATTAGCAATGGTATCATTGTGTTAACGTTGTGACACTCTTAAAAATAGCTGTTCGACTTCGTCCGCGCGGTTTTGAGTTTAATGTAACAGTATATTTAGTACGATTACTCGACATGCGTTGCAATAACACTCAAAGAAAGGAATTGCTTGTGTTTTAACTCTGTTTATTGAAGTGCTTTTGAACACACAATATTTTTTGTTTTTCCGTCTGGTGCGTACACAAATAAATCAAAAGGTTATCCGACACGTGAGCAAGCCACATACAGCTGTCCATGTGAGAAGCATAATTTTTTTAAATTTAGTCGAGTCATTTGTAGCGAGTTTCCCTGTGTTCTGTTAATCATATCTCGTTATCATGTTAGGCAATGAAAACTTTCTACAAGAGTAACGCGCTTTCTACAAGAGTAGTGCGAACCACATCAGATTGTTTGTGACCGGAGGAGCTGGAACAAGACATACACCTTTAATACCGCTGCTTTGGAAGACGAGCTGTTAAGATAGCAGGATTGACTGAAGTAGCTGCAAGATTAGTAGGTGGATGAACCCTGCACAGGATCGACTTATGCTGATATTATTTGGAAACTGCCAGAAGATGATGAGCCAACAATAGAAAGAAAAGGAATATACATACGAGATGCTATATGCGGCGACATCAAACATGGATCCGGCAGCCGACGGAGAAAATTTGCCAACACAGAGAAACATCGTTTGTCTCCTCAACGTGGTACGAGTTTTCAAGATGATAGCGGCTTAATTCGATTTGTAGCGATGTCGAGTGACCGACGCGTCGGTTTATTCCACTTTGGATAAAGCAAATCGCATCTACCCGCTGAGAGGACAGTTAAATGAATAAAATAGTGCCATATTCGAACATTTTAGATACCAAGTGGTGGGAGTTGAGTTACATCAACTACATTGCCTAGAATGATATCAACAAAACAGAAGGCATGCCCATGGAGTTGGAGAGTTTCCTCTGTGCGAAGGTTATGTTCTTATCCGTTGAAACGTTGAGAAAAGTCTGGTTAACGGACCGATTAAAGCATAACGGAGATGATCTGGCCTTACTTCAGTCGCGATCATATGAACGACAATGGTCAACCGTCTGTTCGTATTGTGTTAGGTCGAGATGGCGTACACGTCATCAAACTAAAAAGTGTTGAATTTCGCATTCACTACAACTTCAAAACGATCGAAAGGAGAATGCTGCCGATTATCTGCCAAAGGTGGAAGGAGTGGGCATCGTTGATTTGGAATATGGCAACCTCGAAAAGACGAACCCTTATACGTCATGAAGGAGGTAGAAAGAATGAAACAGAATGGGATTATAGGGATGGCATTTAGATTTTTCCTCATGTTTTGTCAATAAAATCGTTTGTCATTCGTGATTTTGCCAGATAGCCAAAAATCTGACTAAGTCGATTTGATAGCCATTGACTATAGGTAGATTTTGATTATAGGTTAGGGTGGGTCTAATGGGGTTATAGGGGTGAAATTTTGATTTTCCCCATGTTTTGTCGATAAAATGGTTTGTCATTCGGGATTTTACCAGATAGACACCAATCTGGCTATGTTAATTCGATGCCACTTGATCATAGGTAGATTTCGATTATTGATTAGGAGTGGGTCTGATGAGGTTATAGAGGTTAAATTTTGATTTTCTTCATGCTTTGTCGATAAAAACGTCCATCATTCAAAATTTTGCTAGACACCAATCTGACTATGCCGATTTGATAACCATTGACTATAGGTAGATTTTGATTATTGGTTAGGGGTGGGTCTGATGAGGTTATATTGGTGAAAGTTTAATTTTTCTCGTGTTTTGTCGATAAAAGCCTATAATCAGCCTAAATCTACCTATGGTCGTGGGCCATCGAATAAGCATAGTCATATTGGTGCCTATCTGACAAAATTTTATCGGCACAACATAAAGAATATCAAAATTTCAATCATTTAACCTCATCAAACCCACTCAAACTTATCTGACAAAATCTTGAATGTTGGACGATTTTATTGACAAAAAATATATAAAAACAAAATTTTACCTAGACCCACCTTAAACCTACAATATAAATCTACTAATGAGCAAAGGCCATCGAATGACATAGACAAATTGGTATCTATCATTCAAAATTTCGAGCGATTTTACGAAAACACAAAGAGAAAATAAAAGCTTAAATCTCAACAGACCCACCCAATCCTATAATCAAAATCTGCAAATGGTCATGGCTATCGAATTGGTATAGTCGGATCGGTGTTCTCACAATCTCCCGAACTACGAACGATTGCATTTACAAAACATGTGGAAAATTCGAAATTTCATCCCTCTAACCTCACCATACCCAGCCAAAACCGATTACCAAAATCTTCCTAGCATCGTAGGCTATCGAATAGGGATAGTCCGACTAGTGTTTTTGTGAAAAACGTCTCGATTGGCGAATGATTTTATCTAAATAACATGAGGCAAATAAAAATTTTACCTATAATTTTCCATCTTAAACTTAGAATTTAAATCTTGAGCCATATTTTATAGTTTTCATAGTGAGCAAAATCTCGAAAGGTGAACAGTTTTACCGTCGAAACTACGGAAATTTTCACCAGGATAATCTCATCAAACCTACTCCATACATATAATCAAATTCTTCTTAGGATCATGGTTCTAACATCTAATTGGTACAGTCAGATCGGCATTCATCTGTCAAAATTTTGATATACAAACCTTTTAACAGCTAAACGTGACTGTTGCATGGCTATTGTATAGATGTCTGTTATTGACATTTTTCTGTTGGAAAATTGATGATTCATTTACAACTTTTAAATCTGTATTACCGGTAATTCTCGGTTGTACATTCTTTATCGATGCAAGCTGCATTATCGACATTTTACAATTGCTGCTTGAACCGTCATCATCGTCGTTTCATGTTGGAGTTTCATACAAATCTACATTATCGACATTGTTCAGCTGAATAATTTCGGACAACTTTAACAGTATTTGTCTAAAGCTATTTAATTACCATTAAATAAATTCAAAAATTTTAATTAACTAGTAACATTTATCTAAAAATATGGAATAGCTACTAATAATAAATATACCGACTAAATGACACAATGGTTAAAGCTTTGACGTTTGGATCGAGAGGTACCGGGTTCGAATCCCGTTAAAGGCAGGATGCAACGATAATTTTCTGTGATGAAATGGAACACATCTACGGCCCCCTATCGGAGTGCAAAACTCATGGGACGACCCATCTTCCATGCCAGTATAAGCTGGCTTACTATTGAACCTGCGGTTGATAATACCCATTCAGGTGCTGTCTACCTTTCACTTCAATATCTTTAAGTGATAAAACTACTTTCAGAGCGAGTTACATTTGTTCAGTTTCTATTGTAATTACCATAGTAGAGGCCATTTATTGTAGTCTCGTTGCTGATGAAATTGCGTTTTGTAACTCTTGATGAATATAAGAGTGTGGTGTCATTACTTGCTTTTCAAACGATTCATCAAATGAGCTCGGATTCAAATAATCCTGATCTTCGAAAAACATATATTCCAGATGAAATCTATCCAAAACTAACTATCTATCCAAATTTTCATAACATCCTTCCTCTTGTTCCTTTTTATTTTTCAATTAATACATTTTACTAATTTTACTATAATTTCACAAAATTAGCCGAATATAAATTTATAACTCCTTCAGCAATGATTAATGTTGCCTAATTTTTGTTTAGTTGATTCAATTCAAGCTGTTTCAGCCGTTGAGAACATCAACTAGAACCTTTTGAAAATATCGCACTCGCGAACTGGAATCATAATTTAAGTTCAGCAACCTTCAATTCGTCCAAATCCAATATATTGTAAAATATACTGATCCTTTTAAACAATATCCAAACAAGGGGTTAAACCTGTATTTCATCATTTTCTAAAGATTTCAGAATTGCCGTCAATAAAAAATTTGTGCTCGGTAAAGTCATTCCAATGATCGTGTCTAATCATGTTCATCTTTTCATAATTTATAGAAGCAATCCTTCGTGACAAGGTGTATTACAACAATTTGGGAAATCAAAACATTTTGAGTGTATGTAGGATGCGTTTACGGACGTATAGTGAAATTGAAAAAAAAAAACACTCAAATCAAAAGTAAATCCGTCTATCCATTTTTGTACTTTTTTATTACAAATACTCGTATTGAACATGGTTAATAAATTTATCGAGAAAAATATTCGATCATTTCGAAAAATTATTCGATTAATACCAAATAGTCCAAAAAGAACTAAATATATCGATTTGAATATTCTAATCATGGCCAATAATTTTCCTTCTCATCGAATAATCAATAACTAAAATTCTCGGTTAACTCGGTTATGTTGTTATCACGTTACCGTCGACGGACAGGGAACTTAATTTCATCCATTTAATTGCATGGAAAAATGTCGGATGCGAAGAATAGGGTAAACGTGTTAACGTGTGAACTAAACCACCAATTTGAACAAAACAAATGAATTTTGCTATTAGATAGGACCTAATAGCATCTCACCATATACGTCACTTCGCGTGCTGATTAACAGAAGATTCCCGGAAAAGTTAAGACAATTTTACGTTCGATTTGTAGTACTCCATGGCAAATTTGGCTGAACTGACACAAAAACTCTAATTTTGTCTTAATTAAACTGGGATTAAACATTATTAAACATAATAAATATTTCCTTAATATTTATTTAATTTGTGTGGCCATTTTCTTTTTGTTTCCCAGAATACTGGGTATTATCAAATTTGTAGCAAGTTCAATCTACATTAGTACGTAAAAGCGAATCAATCAATGGTTTAATCGGTTTATCCGAATTTAGTATATTATACTAACTACCACATTTAAATGTTTTTAGGATTTAGGACAAACTTCACTATTTTTTACCATTATAGTGAAATTTGTCCTAAAACCCCTAATTTTTTGTTTTTTTAGGACAGTTTAGGACAAACTTCAACCGAATCCCAGATAGCATATTATTCTCATTGATGTGCCTTAGCAACTTATCCAAAATTATTGACTTTAATACCTTGCCCAATATTGGCAACATATTTATAGGACGATAATCCGACATTTGACAACTATTCATAACTTTAGACACAGAAACCACACGTAATACTTTCAAACTTGTAGGACCTACTGCAGATTCCAAAGACAAATTTAGTATGCGACTCACATATCTTCTTAAAACCCCCCATAAATCCTTAATCAATCTACAGCTAAACACCCCCTCACATCGTGCCAATTTTAACGTTTTAACTATTTTATCTAGGTAGTCCTCCTGCACCATGCCCACCTACTCAATTACTTCTCTATCATATATTATATCCACATTGTCTTGTTCCTCCAACAAGCCAATTTTTTCATACACCATCACTCCATCAAAATTCACCCCATTCATATTACACCTTCCCTTAGATCCAATTACCCTTTTTAATGTTTTCCACATCTTTTCTAGGTAACCTTTGCACTGGCCAATGTTTCTCTCATAATACAATCTCCTCTCACTCCTAATCACACCAACAAATCGGTTTCTTTTCCTTTGATACTCCACCCACTCTTCCTTAACTGTCTCAGTCCCCAACTCTTCTCTTTCTCCTACATCACCCTAAATTTGTTGTATGCCTCATCTCGTGCCTTCCTAACCTCCTTCACTCTGTTGGTGAACCATGGACCATGGACAACTTCTAGCTATGTCCACTATACTTAACTCGCCTGTTCTCCTTTTCACTGCTTCTTCCACCCGTAAATTTAATTTCCTATACTGCTCCTCAATACCCCCAGTGACTTCTCGTACACCATCCTCTGTCCTTCTAAGTTCCTCTTCCACAACATTCAGATCTACCTTTCCTTTGATCACTTTTTTCCCATTTTCTTCCTGTCCCTTGATCATTATAAGTGCATGGTCTGTAATTTTTGGGGTGTGCACAACAATACAACTCACTTCCTTATTTGAGCATCCGTTGCTCTGGTATTTTCCTGCATGAACTGTTTAAGTCCAAAATATTCTTTAATTTCCTTAATACACTTAACATAACATTCTTCCGATCTCTACCCAAACACCCATAACCATTATGTTCACTGCTCCCAACAACATCAATTGCTCTAGCCACTCACTAAAGACAATTAAAAATTGCACTACGCTAGCAATTGGTGACCTGTAACAGCATATTATCATTCCCATATCATTAATCCTCTGATCTGGTCCTCCAGGACGAGCAACCTGCTTTTAACGCATGCATCCAGTACTCCATCGACTTACTAACTTGACTTATCAGCCTACTCCCTAGTTTCTCGGTCACATACACTAGAACTCCACCTGTGTGTGTGTGGAGCTAGAGTTACATCTGTAATGACTATACCCTTCTATTTGCAAAATACCATCACCCTCTTGTGTTAAAACATGGGTTTCTGTTGCACACAACACAGCTATTTTAAAATCTCTCACAACCTCTACAATCTCATCCATTATTCTTAATATGCCTGCCGTATTTACAAGCATTACATGCCCAGTTGCCCCCACACTCATACGTCAATCTGATTTAGCCGTCCGATAATCATTTAATTACTCATTTAAAGATTTTTGGAATTTAAAATTCAATTGCGCCGCTTGGACGCATAGAAGTTTGATGAAACTGATCCTGATCTGAAAAGCATTCGTCCTAATCCGACACTTTTATAGAATGGGCCGTGGAAGCGATTGGGCATCAAACGATTGAGTAATTTAATGGTTTTAAAAGTTTAAAATTTAATTGCGCCACTTGGACGCATAAAAGTTTGATGAAACTGATCCTGATTTGGAAAGCATTCGTCCTAATCCGACACTTTTAAAGACTAGGCCGTGGAAGCGATTGAGCATCGAAAGATTGAGTAATTTAAAGATTTTAAGAGTTTAAAATTTATTTGCGCCACTTGGACGCATAGAAGTTTCACGAAACTGATCCTGATCTGAAAATCGTTCGTCCTAATCCAACACTTTTATAGAATGGGCCGTGGAAGTGATTGGGCATCAAACGATTGTGTAATTTAATGATTTTAAGAATTTAAAATTTAATTGAGCCACTTGGACGCATAGAAGTTTGATGGAACTGATCCTGATTTGGAAAGCATTCGTCCTAATCCGACACTTTTAAAGAATAGGCCGTGGAAGCGATTGAGTATCAAAAGATTGAGTAATTTAATGATTTTAAGAATTTAGAATTTAATTGCGCCACTTGGACGCATAGAAGTTTGATGAAACTGATCCTGATTTGGAAAGCATTCGTCCTAATCCGACACTTTTATAGAATAGGCCGTGGAAGCGATTGAGCATCGAAAGATTGAGCGCATAGAAGTTTCGCGAAACTGATCCTGATCTGAAACGCATTCGTCCTAATTCGACACTTTTATAGAATGAGCTGTGGAAGCGATTGAGTATCAAAAGATTCAGTAATTTAATGGTTTTAAAAGTTTAAAATTTAATTGCGCCACTTGGACGCATAGAAGTTTCATAAAACTGAACCTGATCTGAACATCATTCGTCCTAATCCGACACTTTTATAGAATGAGCTGTGGAAGCGATTGAGCATCAAAAGATTCAGTAATTTAATGATTTTAAGAGTTTAAAATTTAATTGAGCCACTTGGACACATAGAAGTTTGATGAAATTGATCCTGATCTGAAAAGCATTCGTCCTAATCCAACACTTTTTTAGAATGGGCCATGGAAGCGATTGAGCATCAAAAGATTGAGTAATTTGAAGATTTTAAGAGTTTAAAATTTAATTGAGCCACTTGGACGCATAGAAGTTTGATGAAGCTGATCCTGTTCTGAAAAGCATTCGTCCTAATCCGACACTTTTTTAGAATTAGCCGTGGAAGCGATTGATATCAAAAGATTGAGGAATTTAATGATTTTAAGAATTTAAATTTTAATTGCGTCACTTGGACGCACAGAAGTTTCACGAAACTGATCCTGATCTGAAAAGCATTCGTCCTAATCCGACACTATTTTAGAATGGGCCATGGAAGCGATTGAGCATCAAAAGATTGAGTAATTTGAAGATTTTAAGAGTTTAAAATTTAATTGAGCCACTTGGACGCATAGAAGTTTCGCGAAACTGATCCTGATCTGAAAAGCATTCGTCCTAATTCGACACTTTTATAGAATGAGCTGTGAAGCGATTGAGTATCAAAAGATTGAGTAATTTAAAGATTTTAAGAGTTTAAAATTTAATTGGCCACTTGGGCGCATAGAAGTTTGATGAAATTGATCCTGATCTGAAAAGCATTCGTCCTAATCCGACACTTTTTAGAATGGGCCATGGAAGCGATTGAGTATCAAAAGATTGAGTAATTTAAAGATTTTAAGAGTTTAAAATTTAATTGGCCACTTGGGCGCATAGAAGTTTGATGAAATTGATCCTGATCTGAAAAGCATTCGTCCTAATCCGACACTTTTTTAGAATGGGCCATGGAAGCGATTGAGTATCAAAAGATTGAGTAACTTGAAGATTTTAAGAGTTTAAAATTTAATTGAGCCACTTGGACGCATAGAAGTTTCACGAAACTGATCCTGATCTGAACATCATTCGTCCTAATTCGACACTTTTATAGAATGAGCTGTGGAAGCGATTGAGTATCAAAAGATTGAGTAATTTAAAGATTTTAAGAGTTTAAAATTTAATTGCGCCACTTGGCCCGCAGATAGGTTTCACGAAACTGATCCTGATCTGAAAAGCATTCGTCCTAATCCGACACTATTTTAGAATGGGCCATGGAAGCGATTGAGCATCAAAAGATTGAGTAATTTGAAGATTTTAAGAGTTTAAAATTTAATTGGCCACTTGGGCGCATAGAAGTTTGATGAAATTGATCCTGATCTGAAAAGCATTCGTCCTAATCCGACACTTTTCTAGAATGGGCTGTGAAAGCGATTGACCATCAAAAGATTGAGTAATTTAAAGATTTCTAGAGTTTAAAATTTAATTGCGCCACTTGGACGCTATTGCTGCTTGTACAAATTAAATCTCACTGATACCCTTATTTCATAAAAAGGGAGACAACTTGAAAAATATTTTGATCAATGGTGAAATTAGTTTTTACCCAATAAACTAATCAATTTATAACCAGCAACAACAACCCAACATGTATCTTTTTTTATATTACCCAGTCGAATCCTATAACTTTGTTTTCTTGTTAAATAATTTCAAGTCAATTTTCTTGTTAAATTTTCTGTCAAAACCAGACAAAATAATAATAAATTAGTTATACGTAAAGTACGAGTATAACCCAACGAATTGCTACAAAAAATATAAAGTAGGAGAACCTTTTGAACGATAACCTTATTTTTTTCTTTTATGTTATTGCTCTAATTTAATTCAATGATGTCAATTAAATATAAATAGAAAATTCTTCTTACAATCAATTTTCTTTCATACGTACACAAAATAAATATTTAAGGTGTTTAAATGAGTTAATTAATCGATTTAAATTATTTTTAGTTCTAATTGAGTTAATTTTGTTGGTTAGTTTGGGTGATAAGCAAAGTGGAGGACACAAATTTCGTTAATTAACGTTAAATTGAATTGCCGCAAAATAACATTTATTTGTATTTATTTATTTCAGGTGTGGTTTCAAAATAGGCGAGCAAAATGGCGGCGTCAAGAAAAATCGGAAAGTCTTCGACTAGGATTATCACATTTCTCCCAATTACCACATCGTTTGTCCTGCAACGGAACTAGTTTACCGGTGGATCCTTGGTTATCACCTCCTTTACTATCGGCACTTCCAGGTAAGTTAATTATAAAATAATCATTTTGTTTCCTTCATCGAAAAATTATTCACTAAAAGTTGTTTTTCCAGGATTTTTATCACATCCGCAAACTGTGTACCCCAGCTACTTAACACCATCGCTTAGTTTAACGCCCTTCCAATTTGCAATTGAGTAATTTAGGAATTCCTGGGCCGCCACCACCCGGACCACCACCATCACAACAGCAAAACTCAAGATTAACACCTTCCACACGCCATTCACCGAATAGTATTCAATCATCACCGACAATAAATAGTAATTTGGGCATGTCATCGGTTTCGTGTCTTTCGGCTAATAATACACCACCGAATCCTATACCATCGCCACAAAATTTATCAATATCACCATCACAAAATCTAAATAATATATCAGCACCATCCTCAGCGTCATCGTCTTCAAACACGATGTTAATTCAGCCTTCCCAACTGAGTCCAACTCATAGCCTACCAAATAGCACGCATTCACCATGTAAACTAACATTAGGGATCACCGACACGGGAGACCAATGTGACGAGACCAATGAAAATAACGGGGCCCTAAATAAAGATAACGCAATCAATATGTCAATGAATAATTCGGATATGCGAAGCAATTCCATTGCCACGCTACGGATTAAGGCGAAGGAACATTTGGAGAGCATAAATAAAAGCTTAACAATGGTTTAATAATAAATTCGTACCTTTAATTATAAATAATTAATTATAATAAATAAATTTTTATTTTTATTTTTAATTTTTTAAACAAAATACGAAATAAGACTGTGTAAATTTGATGATTTAGTTATTTAATTGAAATTACTAATTACTAAAATAAGTTTTAATTTTAGGTAACAAAAAATCACATATCGTAATCATTTATATAAATAACAATAATTAACAAAGAAATTAAATTAGAAAAAAAGCTAATTATTATAATTATTAAAACAATAAAAAATTTAATCGTATAAATAAATTATTTAATTTTAATTTTCGGTAAAATTCATTTATAGAATTATAATTTTAAATTAATTAATATTGCATTGTAATTCTTTTATTTCAAAATTGTTCTGTAAATAAATTAATGAATTTTATATTTTGTTTATTTTTGTTTTAATGGAAAACAGTGGCGGTGGCATGAGATACGTTTCTTCTAGTGGTGGTAGGCTACAAATTGAAGGCCCCTTATTGGTAGGTATCGGTTAGGTCGTATGTTAACTATTGGGGTTAGTTTCAATTTAAAATCCTTCAATAGTTTGTCAGTCGAATACTGATTCGACTTTCCTTCTCTGGGGTCCATTTACTTGAAGATATTTCCTGTGTAGTTAAAAATCCTCAGTCGTATTCACATTTAAACTCTAAAATTTTCTGCGTCCTGGAAATTGAGGAATACAAGGCGTTAACTGAAGTAGACCATTTAAATGTGTCCATCACGTTTTACCACGTTTACCACGCTGCAGCTATCACCGTTTTCTTTTAGAACATTACTGGACTGACTCTGTTTCGGTATGGTCATTGTAAACGTTTCGAACCCGATCAAAAAAGTGCTCTTGCCAAAAACCGATTGTACCGAAGCTGCTAAAGACACTTGTTGGAAATTTGAAACTTCCGGCTATCATACTTTGAATTTTTTTTAAAATATTAAAGTTTCACAATATGACACATTATAACATCCACGAGAACCTACCTGTATTTAAAATTATAGACGTGCACAGGGTTAGCTAAATTTGAAGAAACTGATTTGAATGAAATTTTCTTGAAATATTCAGATTCGATACATGAAATATTCCGGTTTGGACATACAAGTTAAGTGAGTTGGTGCGCAGCAAAGTAAAAAAATAAATTTTTTATTTTAATTTTTATTCTTCTACGACTAATTTACAACTGATTTTACAATTAATTTTTACTTATCAAGCATTTTCTTGAAATATAGAAATGGTTTCAAATTCAAATATTTTTCCATGAAAGTTACTGAAGACAAAATATTAGCAAGATAACAGGTTTCTAGTTTCGTATTACAACTAACAGTTGATTATCTGTTAATTTAGCAACATGTTATCTTATATACAAAAAGTGTTAGATACGTTGGATATTACGTCTAACATGCTGATTACGTTTGCCATGTGCGTTGATACTGTTGTTAACTCCTCCCTCCTTTAAGTTCCACGTCCCGTGGGTCATAGGTTTAGTCTGACAGGTTGAAATTGAATCCATGGTTGACTGCTGGGGATTTCGTCCGGTTGGATTTGCATCATCCGTCCCCGGCGTTTGGCCCTTACTTTGTTGATAAACATCGTGAGGATTAAAAAACCGCAAATGACAAAGATAATACCAGAATCGATTATCGCTGCTTCCTCGTTCTCATCAAATATTTCTTGTAGCTGTTCATTGTTTTCCAGATATAGACTGTGCAGATATCCCGGATCAATTCTGATGTCGTTCTCTGTAATGTTTGTTCGTAATATCGATGGCAGGATTTGGAATGTCTTTTCTTCTTTGTTAGTAAATGTAGAATTATTAATTTTAATTGTTTCGTTGTTGTATTGCACCAGAAAACTTCCTTCCAAATATTTACTGGTGTTGTTGTAAGAAATATTTCCGTTGAAGTTGCTTAAAAATGTCGTGTTTCCGTCCAACCTTTCGATGATTTGATTTTTGTTGAACTGGAATTCACATCTAGCATCGACACTCTTTATAAGTTGGTTAATGCAATGATCTTCCTTTAGCTCTTTCAAGCAATTTGATTCGCAAATGGTTATGCCGCGGAATAGTTTGCATTTCTGAACAATTCCACATATCTGATTCTGGCTGAGTAGAATTTCGTTAACTTCCTGTCCTTGAAGTGTATTTGCTTGTTTTTGTCTATCGTTGATCTTATGATGATATGGTTGTAGTCTTCTTCGCTTGTTTTGGGTGTTGATATAATGTACAGAATTTTGGAGTTTTAGATCATCATCATCGGTTCTGCATACTCAATTGCTTCAATTTCGTTGGAATATGGAAGTGTTTCTACTTCCATTACTAGACGATTAATTTCCATTTTGTCCAATAAAGTTGTCAGTTAGTATTGATGATTTTTGCATTTGCCAATTGTGCTGCTCTCACTATTTCTTTTATTTCCTCTTTGACAATGAGGAGTCGATTGAATAAAATTTGTTCTAGCTTCTCATCTGAATCGTCCTTAAAATGGTCAGTAAATTTGTTGTATTCGCTGAGAATTTTGTCTGCAGTGTTCATTAAGGCTTTGTTGATCTTGTATTGTTGATTATTATTGTTGATCGTTATTGGTTTTGGCTTTTGACAACCTGATCCCAATCTGTGGCGTCTGGTGATCCTGCATTCCATTTCCATGCGCTCCCGATCCAGTTGATTGGTCGTTTGGTTCTGGTGTTTTGTCCTTTAAGTTCCGAAATTAATTGCGTTATTTGGTTTAATTGAAGATCCAATTGAAGTCGAAGTCTGTCGTCTTGCTGATTTCTATTGACCGTTGTTGTGATGTGATCAATTAGGCCTTCGTAGCTTTCCAGATTGATGACATGAATCAGCTTGAAACTTCCACTGATGTTTTTTCCATTTCCTTGTTTCAATGTTACTGATGGACTCTTGTACTCGTAGATGCTCGTTGACATTGGTTGACCCAAAAGTCAAGTGCTGGAATTTAAAGATTATTGTATTAAGTTTTTGATTTGAGCTTTGTGAATCCGCCTTCCGGATGTATATAGGTGTAACTGTGACATTATTGCCTTTAGCCACGGTTTCCTTTCGAAACCTTGGTTTATCTTTTGATTTAATTTGTTTAATGGCGGTGTAGATTGTATCGCCGAATTCGAATGCTTTAGGTTCGCTTCTATTTGAGTTTTCCCTTGTTACTTTTGTTTCCTTTGATTTTTTCAGTCTTTCTATCAGATCCTCGTTGATTTTGTTTTTGAAGTCTGCTAGAATTTGGTAGTTGATTCGTTGTATTCTGCCCAAAAATACGTCGCTAGGTTTTTACTGAGTGACCGAGTGTATGGAATTATTGTAGCGATCTACTGCTATGTTGATCAACACTTTCACCGTTAAATCTTTGTATTTGTCCTGTAAGCATCTCACGATTTCAATCACTGTTGAATGGACTCTTTCGATAGTACTACCTCACTTCGTTGTAAATGTGTTAAATAGACTTCGACTAACAAGGTTTTCAGGTAGTCTATGATCATTGGACTTACTAGGCTTCGCGCGTTGTCCATTACGATTAGTCTTGGTACCGTGTAGTAATGTAACGCTTTGATGATTTTGTCTTGTATATGCAGGATTGATTTACTTTTAATACGGAAAAATTTTGCGAATTTTGAGAACTTGTCAACGCACGATAGTAATGTTTCGTTTTTAATTTCCGTGATATCCACGTGAAGTATTTCCGCTGGGTAGTTTGGAATCGGCGTTTTCTGAAGTTGGACATGACTTGGGTGTCTGTTGTACTTGTTGATATTACAATTATTACAACTTTGTGTGTACTTCTTGATCAAACTTGACATGTGAGGAAAGTAGTAACGTTCCAAAATTTGTTTCTTATTCTCGAGATGGTTTCGATGTGCCCGTCTGTGTTCGTCTTTTATGATTGCGAATTTGTTCTCTTCGTTACCAATGTCGTCAACTATCCTTTGAGTGAGCCGTAATTTGCATGTAGAAAAGCATTCTTTATAAACCTCTTGTAGGACCTGGATGTATTCCTCGGGAATTTTTATTCCGTCAATTATGGTTGGATTTAATATTTTGAATATGCTCCCTTTATTTATTTCCGGTAGACTGATGTGGTGTCTGCTATAACCTGGGTGGGGTTGTTCGTATGCGTAGATATTTTTGCCTTTCTTAATTATGAGCTGGTTCTTGAATGCATTAATTGGTACATCCCAGAATTGGACTAATTCTGTGATATCTTCCTCCGCGCTATGCACTGTTCCGGTTGATAATGTATTAGCTTCCAATTCTAACCTTGATAAGGCATCAGCGACCTTATTAGTGCAACCAGGTTTATAGATAAGCTCGTAATTATACTCTTCTAGCCGAGCTTTCGACCTCTTCAGTTTATTATTTCTGTTGCCCAATGTGAATGTTAAAGGTTGGTGATCCGTTAGAATTTTGATTTTTTTTTGCCCCATACAAATAATTTCGACGGTTATCCAATGCCCAGATGGCCAGCATTTCCTTTTCATTGGCCGCATAATTTTCTTCAGTTGTATTTAATGATCTGGAAATATAGGTTATCGTTCTATCTTTGCCGATTTCACCCTGTGATAAAACCGCGCCAATTGCAAAGGACGAGGCATCGGTGGTTAGAATAAGCGGTTTTTTGAAGTCCGGAAAAATAAGTATCTCTGATGATGTCAGTAGCTCTTTAATGTGTCGAAATGCTTCGATTTCCTTCTCGTTCATGTTTATTTTGATCTTCTTGGACTGGTTTGCTCTGGTTTGTGCGTTTTTTTCTCTAGTTAGGTTAGTTAGTGGTTTCACTATTTTCGCGAAGTCACGAATAAAACGTCTATAATAAGATGCTAACCCGAGGAACGATTTTAAATCCTTCAGATTGTCGGGTTACTTGATGTTTCGAATAGCAATGATTTTTTGGGGCCCGGCTTGATACTCTTGGTCGTAATAAGGAATCTGAGAATTTCCGTTTGCATTTTCAAGAGTTCCGTTTTATCCAGGTTAAGCCATTAATTGGTCTTTTCCAATTTCGCAAATACTCTTCTGATAAATGTTCTTCTTCAGTTCTCCCTCCGAATATTATGATATCGTCGATATATAGATAGCATATCTTGCCAATACGTTCTTTTAAAACGTCGTCTATCATCCTCTGGAATATGGCTGGAGCGTTTTTTAGGCCGAATGGGAGTCTTAAGAACTCGTACTTCCCATTCATCGTTGAAAACGATATTTTGGGTATGTCGGTTTCTTTCATCTTTATTTGATGAAATCCTGAAGTTAGATCAATGGTGGTAAAATATTTTGAATTTCCGAGGTTCGCGATTGTGTTACTTATATCAGGAATTGGATATGCGTCCGAGGTTGTTACTGCGTTTAGTCTTTTGAAATCTATTACCATTATATACTTTAGAACCATTTTCTTTTCAACAATCCAAATCGGTGAGTTATACAGGCTTTTGCAACGTCTTATTATTCCATCCGCTAGAAGTAGGCCGATTTGGTTTTCCACTTCTTGTCTCATATTGTAATGGATACGGGTATAGGACTTCGTGTATATTGGTTCCTTCGTCGTTGCTTTTATTTCGGCTCTTATTTCGGTGGTGATTGTTTCCGTAGTGTTTACAGGTCCGAATAGTGCTTGAAATGTTGATATAACTTACTGGAGTTTTTGTCTGGTTTCTGGTAGTAGATGGTTGTCACAAGGTTCCATATTGTTGACCTGATGAGATGTTTTTTCATGGAGTTGGATTTTGATGTTTGGCCATATAGTTAGAATGTTACTTCTGCAATCAATAATTGCTCCTAATTCCTTCAGCGTATCGTCACCAATTATTCCATCGAAGGTTTTTAATCCCGGCAAAACGATAAATCAATTGTTTTGTTTATGCCTATACTACAGCATTTTCTTGAAATATAAAAATGTTTTCAAATTCAAATATTTTCCCATGAAAGTTACTGAAGACAAAATATTAGCAAGATAACATGTTTCTAGTTTCGTATTACAACTAACAGTTGAATATCTGTTAATTTAGCAACATGTTATCTTATATACAAAAAGCTCATTAAGTTCGCCATGTGCGTTGATACTGTTGTTAACTTACATGTCATCCAGCCATAATTGGGAAACATGGTGTTGATGACGCTCTCATTTTATTCTATGCACCACAACTTCCAACATTCGTTGAAACTAATTAACAGGTCATGTTGGTCATCGCACTCGTTAGTGTCTTCCAGATTTAAAAAATCCACTAGTTGTTGCTTACTATGCGGTCACCTTGCCAACAAATTTTAGGGTAGAATGAATTTTTTAAGCGTACGTGTAGGATTTATCCGGTAGCAAGATGTTGGTAGCAAGATTGAAATACGTATCTCCTATTTGTGCCAATTTCTGTTCGAAAGTGCTTATTTAGCCATTTTGGAGTTTAAGTTGAAACGTTTTTGTCAGTATATTTGACCCCTTGTTCCATTTTGTACTTCCGTTGGTGAAGTTCCCAGACGGTGTCTGAAATTTGTAGAAGCACAAGCGATATTTCGCAAGTAATTCTGCCTTCTATTTAGGTTAGTCATCCTCTGTTTAAGCTTTTGTTAAGCTAAATGTTCCTGCTAGTTGCTCCTTAGGGGTGCAACCTAGTCATCATTTTACTTTCGTAACTTTTAAATTATTCGTTCTTTAGTAATCACCTATTATACTGGACTTCCCGACACTCTTGCATATTGGAATATTCCAATGGTTGGACCTAGGACTCTAATTCTTCTCTTCACTCATATTGTTGCGTATCACATTGTCGCAGAATTTTCTTTGCTTTTGATCTCGATTTATTTTTAATGTTTAAAAATGATTGTCTGTCCCTGAAAGATCTCCTTCAACTTGTGATATAGGTCAGCTTTACACTCGATTGGCACAATTCTTCAAGCCAGCAAATGCGCTGATGCTTTTACTATTTTTCTATCAAAACTTCTGAAGGAACCTTACCATCGAGGAGCAAATTTTGGTGCTGTCCGCACACAATCGTGACGGCTATGCAGCTGTAATTTATACAGCTAATTTACGTGGGGCTATCCATATCCATCTCTAATTCTTAATAGATTATTTTGTAGTTTTATTCAAACAATACTATTTCAGCTCATTCCAGTTTTTTCTATTTTAACCTGTATAAGACGAACCCGAATTTTTAATTTTTCCTCACCAACATGATAGGATTTGCGCCGATTGCTAAGTACCATAAGGCACCACATACGAATATGCGAAAAGCGCGCTATTCTCCTAGGAATATGATTTGCCGGAAATGACAGGTTATTTTTTGAATAGTTAATGGTAAGGAATACCTCTGGCCAGCCGGAAAGTACCGGTCTCTGGTGGGATTCGCATAATCAGCCTACTTCCTTATGGTCCAATAAAAAAATTAGTAACTCGGAGGGTGGTAGAAATATTATTTGGGAGAAATGATTGATCCTACGGTTTTTTGTTACTCTATCAAGGGTCAAATGGAACTTGGACAATTATTTCAATGCTAATATATGGCTAGTACTGCTCCAATTACCAACTCAAAACAGTAACAATGATTTCCGGCAAATCATATTTCTAGGAGATTAGCAGTTATTAATGTTTATATTGATTCAAATAGACGCTGGCCGATTCCATGGATCCCACAATACGGTTGGTACTGTCCGGCTGGTACTGTCCGGCTGGTCACAGTTAGTCCTTACCATAGGCTATTCAAAAGGTAAATAATCATTTCCCGTAAATCATTCGGTTAACATAAGCCGAAATCGTAAATCAGTTATTCTGGGATAAAACTCAGAAATTCCCATTACTAATTAAGTCGCTGTACAAATTTTACATCAAATTTTACATGTCGCTGTACATTTTTTATCCGGTTATTATCAGAGACTAATAATGGTGCCTCGAAGATGACAAGCATTGGGATGGGGGGACCACATCATTATTAGGTGTGCAAATAGAAACTCTGCTGTTTTTGGTCAAATTCAACTTTATTGAAAATAATTATCGAAATATTCGCCATTACTATCTTGGTCTTTTGCCATTTAACAGGAAGATGATGAATGCCTTCGCGATAGAAACTTGGCGGTTTCAAAGCAAAATAGTCATCGAGCCATTTGTGCACATCGAACTGAATGTGGTAATCAGAGGGAGCTAAGTCTGGAGAATACGCCGCATGCTGTAAAATTTTCCAGCCTAAGGAGAAGATGAGTTCGTGGGTTAGTTTTGCTGCATGTGGACGAGCGTTGTCATACAGCAATATCACCTTCCACCTTCCTTGGCAGAACAGCATTTAATTTGATCAATTGTTCTGTAAGCTCTTTTTGAGTTTGACACAGATTTTCAACCAGTAAAATTTTAGGTTCTTCGTCTTCAAATTAGTTTACTGCACCACCATGCAATCTTGAAAACCACTTTGTTACTATTGATTGACTCACAAAGTCGAATTAATGAATTTCATAGCGTCAGCAGCATTTTTTTTCTTTTGAAAACAAAGTAGAATGCAATGCCGTAAATGTTGCTTATCGACCGACATCCGACCGACTGAACGGCAGCTTGTAAATGACTGAAACTTATGTTATAAAAACAGCAATGACTAAGCTAGATATATCCAACATGGCGGGAGATTTGGATGCGTTCAAATATATTTTAATGCAACCAATTTCGGAGCCGGGTTTCTACTTGCAGGCCTAATATTTAATTTGCAGCTTTCTAATATTTCCCAAACATCCAACATAGCCTGGAGCGATGGGCATTTGGTTACTTGTTGCCTTGCGTTAATATATCAGCTAGAATAATATCTCCATAAGAAACTGCTCCCATGAGTAATTCTATTGGGACTGGAATATTATAGCCAGGATCGGCCAGTGGTAGTATATTTGGATTGCTGCAATTTTGAACCGTTAATGGATTCTGTGGATGTTCGTGTGTCGTTATATTTACTACCAACGGTTTTATGACCAGTTCGAATTTCGAATTGGTATGTGGCATTATTGATAAAGTTGGCGTCCTTTTTATCATATGCATGTAGTCTGCACCTTTGCCAATTGCAGCAAAACGTAGCGATGTACTTCGATTGTCTGAGGCTCGTACTTCATTTATTGCTCTTACATTATCTTCATCCTTCTTATTGTTGTACAGTGATTGATGATGTCATGCTCCACATTACTTGCATGACTGATTGAGCGTGAAATTCAATGTTGAGTGTCTATGCGTTTAAGACAGTTCATATAGAGTAGTGAGACGCGTTACTTTTATTTCATACATACTCATCGCTTTAAATTTTTCACAATTTTGAGTAAGGTGTCCCTTTTTGCGTTCATTACATGAGGTTTATACATCTGATATCAATAATCTTGTTCCTGGTGGATTGTATTTCGGTGTGAATGTTATAGATTTCCAAGCCTGTAAACTGTTTTCTAGAAACTTCATAAAACTTTCTACGCTTTGAATGCCTTTTGAATTTTCTAGTGACATCTCGTATAATCTTACGGATTCACTGTCTTCTGCTTACGCTTGCACGCCGATTATCGTATCAATCATTGGTAATCGTTAATGCAGTTTCGAAATTATCGCCAGTGGCGTAAAGATGGTTGATTAATGTATGTTTTCAGAGAACTCATTTTGTTGTTGTGTACTAACTTGTCGAAGGCATCAAAAAATTTCATCCATTTCATATGCTCCCCATTAAAGTGCGATATGGTGATTTTTGGAAGTTTAACCTGTGGGGAATCCTCCACATTATCCTTCGTTCTGTCAAATGATTCTCGTTTATATTATTTTTTCTAAGTCTCAAGCTTGGAGAAATATATTTGCATAGAAATCTGTGATTTGGTACATTAATCTCTCCATGTGAGTGAGCGTTAATCTTAGCGTGTTAAGATTTCCCTTCGTTGATAAGTTTTTGCGTACCATCCATCTCGTTCCATAGGTTCTTGTTTATTGCATGCCGTATCCTCTCCTGTGGTTTGTGATAGACATGTGAACGTATTCTCTAGATTATCATCAATGGGTGTTTGTGGTGCACCAGTATTGAGGCGAGCACGCATGTATTCAATGAGAGTGACATATCTGTTGGCCAGTTTTTTTAAAGGAATCGAATTTTGTTGTCGTCGGTTAAGTAATCAACATATAATGATTTTAAATTGATGGCTAATTTGTATAGAATATGTATGTGTCACTCTTCATTTAAATATATTTTCCACGAAATTCCAAGCAAATCAGAACAGTTTTACGAAAATACAAATTTTTCAAAATCAATGATGATCACCTTTTTGCCTGAGTCGATCAATTTCCTTAGTGGATCGTTGAAGTTCCCAAATTTCCCGTGATTTTTCACGGTTGTCAATTTTTGGATCACCGTTCTCAGTATCCCAAAGTTTTCGCCCCTACAACCACTAGAAGTTTTGCATAACCTTTTAACGTCGGAGGTATAAAATGACTTGCTTGAGGCTTTTTGTTAGTGTAATTTGACAAAATTAGTCGAAATATCACTCGAAAACGATGAGGAAAAGTACCAATTTCCTCACCTAATCAAATTTAACTTGGAAATTGTTCTTAGTTGGTTAGTTTGCTATTACGAAAGAGATAAGCATATCATTACTTATAATCCAATTTCGAGTTAAATCAATAATCGACAAGGAAGTCAAGTTAGTTGCTGTCATTGAATTTTCATTACACCCAGCTCCAAGTGTAATATTCCTCTTCATATTCCAAGTAACAAGAGCTATCAGATCATCGGAGAGAAAGACGTGGGTGAGTTAAATGTCAAATATATGAAAATCAAAATCTACTCAGCACCGTAAGTATTCCGTAAGTGTTATCAAAATAGGTACAGCCTAAGATCATCGGAGTTGCACATGTTTTTGGGAGAGACACAGATAAAGGGTGTTTTTTGCAGGTTCACAATTTTAAATTAAACTAGAACAAAGAAAAACATTTTGAATATCAGTGAAACTAGCTTTATTGATGATTACGGCCATGTGGCCGCCGCGGCTGGCTATGGTTTATCAGCGTAGACAAGTGACCTAACATATCCCCAAAGAAAATAATCTATTGGAGTTAGATCACACGATCTCGGTGGCCATTTAACAGGACCATTACGTGCCATTAGTCTTTCATCAAATGTTTCTTTGAGTAAATTAATTGTACCCCCCGCGTTGTGTGGCATGTGGCAGCGTCCTGTTGGAACCACATTTCAGCAAGATTTATGCCAGCCAAGTGGGGTATACAAAGTAGGAATCATGTTTCTATACCGTTCACCGTTGATTGTAACATTCCGCCCATTATCGTTTGTGAAGACATATGGACCATAAAGCACACCAAACAGTGATTTTTTCTGCATGTAATGGTGTTTCAGCGAAGACTTGTGGATTATTTTCACTCCAAATCCAAAAATTCTGTTTATTTGGGTACGTTAATCATCAACCAAAAGTGAGCTTCATCACTGAATAAAATTTTGGTTGGAAAATCAACATCAATATCAATTTGTGCTTCAGGCCATTGGCCAAATTGGCGGCGTGTGCGATTGTCGGAATTCCTGCACAAGTTGCATTTTCTAAGCACGTAAACCAAGATCCTTAGATAAAATCCTCCATAAAGTGGATAAACACATCTCCAGTTGCTGAGAACGACGTCGAATTGATTGATTTGGGCTTTCTCAATACTACGACTCACTAATACTGTATAGTGTTTATCGATTGCTCAAATGGCAAATCAAACTGATTACAAAGCAAATGCCAGTAGTCAAATCGGTTGTCAAACAAAACAGTGTTGCCAACTTAAAGATGTAAACCTCTAAAAAACACCCATTAAAATGAGAAATTTAAAAACACGACATGCTTTTTGAGGCAATTTCTTGAAAAGAAGTTTACCTGTCATTTGTATACAATCCAGAAACAATACCATCAAGAAGGTATGGTTCCTGATAGAATTGCTTGTACTTAAAATGTGAAGTGCGTAATGAATGATGACTCGTGATTTATGAATAATTTCACTTCGGCCAACTCTGGCAGACGTTGTTATCTACGTAGTTATCTAGGTCAAAAATATTGGGTTTTAGTAGGAACTGTTTGCGGTGTGTTGCTTATACATTACTTAAATTCACACTTACTTTTATTCATATCTGTTTCGCTTAGCATTTTAATTCCTAGGTTGATTTATGAGCCCGGAGTTAAAAGAGGACCACATTTTTTACGATTCGTTTTAATTGGGTGCAAGGTAAACTTTTAGAATGTCACAGCTCTTTGTATTGTAACTGACAGGGTTCCTGCACTCACGTGCGATCCTTCAAGTAAAGGTTGAAGCTGAATAAGAATGTGTGCATTTAATCGTCCAAAGGAAATTCGAAACCGTTTAGCGAATTTTACTTCTTGGAAGTTCAATAAATACATTGGCGCTTAGTCTTCCTCAGTTCGAGGTTTCGCCAGTTTCACCGTAAATGTTCCTCTTCTTACCCTTCCGGAAGTAAAGAATTGTGGTATTTTCTCCTTTAGTTCAGTAACTGGAGGTAATACCATATGCTGTACCCCAATCTTGACAGCAATGATATAGTCTAATGATGATCTTATAAATCTGGAGAATCTTATGCGATTTATAGAACCTTCTACATTTATTGAGGAACCCAAGTTTTCTTGAAGCTGACTTAACCAATGCAAGTGTTATGTATTCGTTGTGCTTGATTTCTTTTTTTTTCACTCAAATATTGACCTCAAATTGGAATTAAGCAAAGTGACCACTTCTAGCCGTTTACCGTAATCTCCATAAAACGTGGGTATTTCAATCGGTTTTAGCGTTATTTCTGATGTCGTGTGACTGGTAGCTGATGTTTCTTCCATCGCAGTGGTGATTTCGACTGTCATCTTTATGTAACATTCGTTTAACATTTCATAATCACCTCTTATGAAGTATTCTAGCCTCTCATGGTCATCGTCTGAGGTTTTGACAGAAACCTCTTCATGCCTATCAATTATTTGATTTATCGCTCGCTGCATGTACTGTATGGCGAATTGCATAGCTAGCTTGCCTTATCTTTCATAAAAGGCATTTCTGGCCTTCGCTATTTCTCTGTACAACTCCCGCATTTTAAAGTCTTGCCTTCGTAGCATTTGGTTGAGCGTGCGCTGTTGTGCTTTAATTTATAGGTATGTTGGTTTGTTGTACGAGCTTTTTATTAGATTCATCTGTCTCGAATGCTATATGAACTCCATGCTGCGCTCTGGTGATAGCGGTGTCGCTGGCGCATTTCTTCTATAAGGTTTTGTAGCTTGCCGCCACTGTAGCTCTTTGGTTTGTGCATAGATGATCTTTATTGATTGGTTGAACAAGGTTGTATATTTGTGAGTTTTTAATTCGTCTACATTCGTCTCCAAATATTTGGTCGTCTTGTGAGACGGTCCATCTTTGTTGTAATTGCTCTCGAATTGAGTTATTTTTCCTCTAACAATTTCTTGTTGATCAAGTAATTTATCTTTTATGGCCGGTTGGTTTTGTGACTGTTGAATCATGATACTCGGTTTTGCTGGTTGTTGTCTAGCGCTTGATTATTGTTGAAAATTTCGCTGGTTGTTATTTAGCCTTGTTTTCGATGGATCTGTTAGCTACTGGAGCGAACGATAATTTAACTCTTTAGCCGGTTGATGCTTGGCGTTGAAATTAATTTTGCCAAGTTGTTGTTTGGCTTTCAAGTTAATTTTTATTAACTTGTTTTGTCGCTGATTAGTTTTTATTTCGAATGACCATGTAATGAATGCTCAAGTAAATGCTGCATTTTAGCATTTTATGTTTATAATTTTCTGTTACCAGTTGAATTGGTAACAATCACTAAAAAACTATGTGAGGTTATGTAAAGCGGCAAACCACTCCGCTTTGCGCACATTACAAATCGTACCTTGGTGATTCAACCAATATTTATGGTGGGCATTATAAGTGCCGAGCGTTCTTCCGAATTCCAGCGTACACACCATGAAACTGGTAGCCCTTGAAGTAATATTCGTTCCAGTGTATTTTATGAGATACTTTGGGTTCCGTTCGGGTTTGACTGATAACGGTTTTGTTAATAACATTATGATTATTTCGTTGGTAACTTTATGATGCTTATCTCAAATATACACCAAATTTTGTTGCAGTAAAAATTTAGGTATCTATGACAGTACATCCGTTACGATGCCCCACACATGCAACTAATTATTTCATCAATTAATCATCGATGGGCTATGATACCATCACCAACTAGCACCATATACCTTTAACAATATCCCTAATTTGACATGTAGTTTCTGTAGCAATTATTCTAATTGCATATGTATGTGATATTGATAATCAACAAATTACGTGTAGATAGAAAAATTTCTAACACCTTTATTATCGTTATCATTACATCATACAATTATCAGCAGCATTAAACCGAAAACAAAATTGTATTTCATAATTTGGGAATACTGATAAAATCGGTGAAAACCCATAACACGTTACACGGCACAGATGTAATACGACTACCTGAGTATTATAAAGGACATTACAATTAAATGGAGGGGTGCCGATCCAATTTCTCATAAATGTTTAATTCAATAATTGCGGACTATGCGAAGCACTAAAAATAAGAAAGTCCGCCTGAACCTTGTATTTAGGCCGAACGACGGTACTTTTATACAGTGTCGATCGAGGTGAAGGACTTATAATAAGCACTTCGGCGTATAAAAAATTAATAACACCAAAATATTTGTGATGTCACAATGAAAATTAGTGTAATATTCGTGTCTGGCATAAAGTTTTTGATTTATTTCGACAATTAAAAATTTTATTTTTGTCTGCATTTTTTGATTTTTATTTTTTTAATTAGAAAAAGTTTGTTAATGTTATTATAAAGTTTTGTCACATCAATTTAAACCACAAAGCTGAAAACCAATTTTGGATCCCATAAAATAATTACGTGTCGGTTATCATTTTTAATTTAAACACCTAAACTATAAAAGGGGGAGTTACTCTTGTGTGTTCAAGTTTAAACACCAAATTTTACTCGTATTATATAAACATGGCACGGGAATGGCACAATCGAATTACAAACAGGTAGAATGTCTTTCAAATAGAACGAAGTAAAGGAGTGTAAATTTGATAGATTTGCTCGTAGGTTGTAAATCCGCGATCTACCTAGATTCTTTGTTTTTTGGTTTAGACTTAATAAACTTATACGACTGGTACGGGAATATTAAGCTTCATATAAAATGAGAACGACTTATTCACCTATCCGGTCACACATTATGCTAATTAAGCAATTGTACTGAGCATACATAAAATATGTAAAACAAAGGTAATGTGCGCACATGTTTGGGTTATCACACCCATGTGCCGTGTTCTGTTGAACATGTTGTGGGCCAGCCACCGCTTGCTGCTGGTTGTGAACTATGCCGCCTGGCTCGTACACGTCGTATAACTAGAACGATCCTAAGAGCGAGGAGCGCCCAGAAGACAAGATGGGTCATCAAGTAGTACTATAGACGTAGTGGTTATCTATGGATATTGCCTCATCGTTTGTTACGACTAGTTGCTAACGTGCGATGAGATGGCGGTAGACCTAAGGCGAGGTGTTACTACGATCAAAGTCGAAAGGACATCATAGCTGTATACCACAAATATTATGAAGATGACGAAAGATTAATAACAGATGAAAACATCATGCTGCCAGAATAGTATCTCGAAGAAAGGAAAGAGATGCTGTTATACCAACCAGTTCAATGAAAAATACATCGGAGCAAGAGGAACAACGAGATAGGTTTTTTTTAATCCTTGCAATCTTTTCTGGGGCTGAAGCACTCCCTGCTCTTTCGCTGTTGGTTTTCCCGTCTTACTTTACGCAATTCCTGAAAAATCGAAGACGTACGGCTATAGGGACCAATTTAAGTTACCATCTGCGCATTGCATAGCTCCATGATAGCCTATAGTACTGGACATGGAAGATGGGTCGGCCCATGAGTTTCGCACGCCGACAGGGGGTCGTAGTTGTGTTCCTTTTAATCTGTTGATGAACATTTCCTTTTGCATCCTGCCCCTATCGGGAGTCGATCCCGGTACCTCCAGATCCAGACGCTAAAGCTTTTAACCACTGTGCCATTTGGTCGGTATCGCAATAGGTTAGAACAGTCAGAATAGGGTCAATTGAACATCGGATCCGGTGAGTCTCTGGAAAGGTTAAAGGAACACGATTCAAGTGATCCCGATACGCCATCATTCAGAAAGTCCAAAGGGGCACCCAGAATCGAAAGCATAATATGATACATGATACACACGAGTCAAAACAAACATCAAGTTCAGGGGACCATCAAACTAATTCCCCGGGAACTGGCCCAAATTTATCCCAAAAGCTGTTCAAACAACAAGATGTCAGCATGCGATTATTATGCCGAAAAGTAAATGGTATAAACCTCGCATCAAAGAAATAGTCGGAAGAGTATCTAAAAATAAAAATCGATCAGATCAACCATGATATCAAAGAAGATGATCAAATACTCAAAAACCTACTCATGAAAGTCGAGGATGAAGATAGTTCATTGAAGATTACTATCAAACCCTAACACATGAGGTAGAGGCATTAGTAATAAAATTACACCAAAGGTGGAAATACCAACGTTCTATACGACGAACACGAAAACTGGCGTGAATTCGAAGATATATTTTCAAGGCTCGTTCATCAAAATAAACAACTATCGAATACACTGAAGATGACATACCTAAAATCCCATCTGTAGAAGGGAGCCGCGCAGCTAATTAGCCACTTATCAACCATTGGCGATAACTCTGAGACGGCATGGGAAATCATACAGGCCATATAATAACAAACGACTGTTAGCCTCATCCTACTTCTATGTTATATTATCATTCCATAATGATGCACAAAATGCAACAGCATCCAGTATCAGAACGCACACGATACGGTCGTGGAGATGTTGCACAATATCAAAAACTTGAAGCTAGATAATCCCTTTGAAGATCTAATTATACATCTCATGATGAAAAGGTTACTTTGGAGAAATATGAAAGCAGTCTGGTCCGCCCACGCGAGATTCCTAAACTGGACTATTGCTTGAAATTTTTGACGAGAATATCCCAATCACTGGAGGCAGCCGGGGGACAAAAACTGAACATCGCACGGTTGGCCAAACCAGTGATTAGCGTGACACGGACAAATTTCGTAAACTCGAAGAGCCTTAGCAAATCGGCAGTGGAGAAATACAATGCGACTGATTGCAGGTATTGTGGAGGACGGCATCGTTCTCTCAAGGAGTGCATTCATTTTCAAAATCTGTCCATCAAATGAAGAATCGATTTTGTGAATCGTGTCGAAATTTTCACGAACTGTCTCGCACATAGTCCAAAAATACCGTGCCGCGAGAAACCCGAATGCATCAGCTGCCGTAACCGACATCACCACTTATTGCATGAGAAAAAGCGGTGTCAACAAAAACGGTGTCTGTCAGCCCGTTGAATCAAACAACACTGTTAGTGACGGCTGTTGTAAAAATCAACTCTATCTGCAGAAATCCGTTTAATGTACGAACGTTAATAGATCAGGGATCCCAGGTTTCTCTAATTACGGAGGAAGCAGTTCAACAGCTATGCCTACCAATACAGCAACCGACGGTTAGGATCTCAGGAGTTGGAGCTAATACAACTAAAAAGGCAAATGCGAGTGTCCAGATTTGCCTTCAACCTCAATTTGATTCCTCATACAGATTGAAGGTCAAAGCATACGTATTACCAAGGATCACCACAAACATCCCGGAACAACCAATCGCCAGAAGGTCTGACGATAAATGGAGTAGATTACGTTTAGCGGATCCAAATTGTAAACGCCCGGCACCAATTAATTTACTGTTAGGGGCGGACTTTCACAGCGACTTCATCGGGAACCGAATAATTAGTGGCAGACCAAGCGGTATAAGCACATTGGGATGGATAATCTCTGGCCCTTCACAAAGCACAATCCAACAGCAGATCGTAGCAGCTCATACGATTAATAAGACAGTAAAAGCTGGTAGATAGAGGAATCTTCATGCGAAACACTGTTCAAACACACCACCAAGCGAGGTAAAGATTGCCGATATAGGGTACAATTACCTTTCAAAGAGATCCAATTAGATCTGCTCGGAAGTTCTCGACAGCGAGCACTACAACGATTTCTACACCTGGAGACAAAATCCAGTAAAGACCCAGAATTGAGATCACTATACAAAAGCTTTACGCGAGAGTACATCCAGCTGGGTCACATGAAACAGGTTGACCAAGGCAGAGGGAAATTGTATCTACCCCACCATGCAGTGGTTATTATTTTTTTTTTTTTTTAAATTATCCAGTGGATTTAATGTCCCTTGAAGGTCAATTAATACCCTCCTTTTTCATTCACGCACACACCACCCATTCACACTATTACAGTGTACCACCTACGCATTGCAAGCTCCATGTCAACCTGTACATTGACATGAACGGTGGGTCGGCGCTGAATTCTACACTTCAACAGGGGGTCTTAGTTGTGTTTATTAACATCACCGATCGTAATCGATGACGAAAATTCGCTTTGCATCCAGCCTCTCGTGGGATTCGAACCCAGTACCTCCCGGTCCAAGTGCCGAAGCTTTAACCACTGTACCACTTGTCCGGTCCTTGGTAAAGAACACAGCAGACGCTACCAAACTTCGCGTGGTGTTTGATGCTTCAATGGGAACATCCACAAGCGTCAGCCTGAATAAGGCCTTGTGTGTCGGCCCTTCATTAAAGAATGATCTATGGGCGGTCCTTTTAGATGGAGAAAACATCAGATAGTGTTCTCTCATTACAATCGTACATTACATCAACTCGCCGAAGATGAACACAGCAAGCATCCGAAGGCAAACCATATCCTAAAGCACGACGAAGTTTTGACTGGCGCAGATATATTGGAAGAAGCAGTACAAGTGAAAGCACAGCTTATCGCGCTACTTCATCAAAGGGGAATGGAATCGAGTAAGAGGTCAATCAATTATCTTGACCTATTAAAGGGATTTCCCAAGGATGAGATCTTGAGCGACAACTTTACCAACGCGAATGAATAATCAATCAAAACCTTAGGTATAGGCTATAGTCCGTCGGCCGACTGCTTCACATTCCAAGTACAGCCCTTAGGTTATCACACCCGCGTGTCGTGTTCTATTGAACAAGGAGGTAGGAATTTCTTAACCCAGAATTATCGCTTAAGGATCAGATTGTAAACTCGGATATAGTTTATATCGATTTCATGCGAAATTTTCAGGTCAATTACACCAAAAATCCATTGAATTATTCGTGAAGCCCATAGTGAAGTACAAGTTGTAGGTAATGTAACGAACCAACAAGTATATTTATGCGACCAGTCAACCGGTCACTCGTTTTCCAATAATTTATTCATTTGGCTCAGACACAATGTATCCGTTCCGTCCATCTCGGTTTTTTTCTTCAGAATGTCAATTTCTGTTCAACTTTTCCGAAAATTTTTTCCATTTTTCATACAAAATGACAATTTATAAAAAACGAGATGGGCTCACTGGATGTATTGATTTGATGGTAATTCGTAGGAAGTCTTAGAGAGGTCTAAGTAGATCCGAATATCCCATCGTAATGTACAAGTCTTAGGTAATGTGACAAAACACTTGGTATATTAATACGACGCGCCAAACACAGGTTTTCCGATCATTAAAATTTGTCATACCGACGAAGCATTTTAGATGACGTTCACGGTCAATGCCAGGTAGGGTAAACGGGTATTCCATTGCAATGTAGGGAGGAATCGATTTATTTATGCGACCCGTCAAACACAGATTTTTCGAATTATAAAAGTTTACTCAAGAAAAAGTGTAGTTGAATTTGACGGCCATTGGCAGATAGAACAAAAGGAGAGTAATTTCATTTGACTAGGCGTGTGAGGAGAGAGAGAAATCAAGGTCAAGGGTAACGAGAAAAAACACAAATACAATTCTCGCGAAAAAAAAGTCACAACTCTTGGGTTGTGACTCAATTCGTCTTGTTTGCGTTATTGAACGCAATTAGCAACAATTTAAAATGTAATGAACACATTATTGCACTGTGCAAATCAGCTTCATGAAAACTCGGGTTCATCAATAGATGCAGAAGGTTCTTTAAAACGCATCATGCTCTACAGATATATAAGAAGATATTAGACCTTCTTAGAAGATTACTAGACCATATATATAGTATTGCTGTCAAGTTTTAGGTGGATCATATGTTATTGACCTCCATTTACTTGACAGGATTCACCGGCTTGTCATCCGATCAACACGCTACTCAATATTTACAAAAGATCTAGTAGGCTGTCTAGAGGGCCACACCGCAGTGATGTTGCAAAACTCTGTATGTGTTCTACAGATTAATTCATGGTAAATGTTCTGCAGATCTAAGGGAGCAAATACCACTATTCATTACGCCAGGAAGAGTAACAAGAGGAACAGCCAATGTACATAGGAAACGTCGAACTGAGGAGGCGAATTTATTTATCGAACAACCACGAAGTGGAATTCTCTAAACGGTTTTGAATTTCAGTTCAACTATAAAATGCACAAATTTAATGGAGCTATCAACCTTTACCTGAAGGATCGCGCGTTGGGTGCAAGAGCTCTGACAGTTACAAGGAGCTACGACTGTTTAAAAGTCCACCCAGGAAACATTAGCGATAATGATGTTTTCCGGCTAACCGGAAAAGTCAGTTTGCTATCTCTAGACGAGTCTCCTTTCAACCAACTGGGGGCTCTGTTTTGGTTTATTTAAATTTATGTACCCTATTGAACCGAATTGATGGAAAGGAAAATCCATGTTTAAAGCCTTAGCGATTTAACACATAGAGGTAATTTTGCGATAATAATTCATTTCAAACATTATTGTCCCTTGCGACGATCACAGGATGATCTAGATTCTTTCATCAGTCGATTTAAAAAGTTTTAATTTCATTCAGTTGCATCTCCTTGCAATGAATCCATCACCACCGTACTTATAGCAAAGTGTTGAACGGTTTACGATGTTGGAGCAGTTTCCAGAGACATATTGGTCATAACCATTTAAAACACTATAAGTGACGACTAAGTTCTGCCGCACTATTTGGAATACCTATCCTACCTTAATTTTTAATCAGCAAGTAGCTTTTCACTTGAGGCTCTTTGAAGGGCTGATATTTTCTTAACTTCAATAAACCCACCGCATCCTCGACTCAAAGTTCAGCTGAGCCTGCTATTTCTGTTGCATAACGGAGCAATACGTCTCTTGGATTCTACTTTCTTTAAATCTTCAATTCAGTTTTGTCCCGTTTTCCTTCGAATTGTCTCGGTCAGTCGAGCCCGCCTGCAAATCATTTTGTAAATTACTTTGCGGAGCAACCTTAGTATCATTTTTCTTTCTTTCTCCTACAAAGTATAGCACCCCTTTTCCGAAACGGTCATTTTTACGTATACTAATAACTGAACCAAAGAATGGTACATTAATCATATTGTTGATTTACATTATTTCTTGGCTTGACAAACTCGATAAGTTCCTTAATTTTTCTTACAAGCCTCTGACAGCATTTCTTTGCTTTTTGCCTTGTAACCTCTCAAAGAAAGCGATGAAAAAACCTCCGAAATGTAATGATCCTCGCACTCTTCTTCGGAATTGTATCCACTTTTTTTCAATGCATTGGGTGGTGTGCTATCTCCAGCACACATTTCATCGGTGAGTTTCTTATTCTTTGTACCACTAAACTCTCCTTTCCTGAACTAATCGTGGATTCTAGAGCCGTCCCTAGCATTTTATAGTGGCTACCAAGTAGTAATTCTGGCGCCTTTCTTGGCGTAGAGTCAGTAACCAGAGAGCCGCTCAATGTGAGATAAACGATCCTGGATTTTAGCCAAGCTTCCCCAAGACATTTCAACCGCCAGCTCGATTAGAACTGAATTACTATCGACAGGAAGGAGGGCGTAGCTGTAAAGAGTGCGAATGGAGAGATTAGTTCTAGCATTTATGCGTGTGTGTCAGTATGCAAAGTCAATACGAGGGGTTCGTAACATACCATTTCCCCATAGATATGTTTATGGCAGATTCATATACAGGCTACAAAACCCTACCTTCCATCGACCATCAATCCACCCGGAACCCTATCGCATCTTCCGTTTTATTTATTGAGTTCTCCTTTCGCGTCGTAACTCCGTCATCATCTTTGCTGCAAAACTACGTGCGGCAGACCAACATTAGTGCATCTTTATATTCTCACAACTTGTTTCCTTTGCTCGTTTCGGCATTTGAAAATCCATATTCCGTATCCTCCTATACGCGGTTACATTTATCGAAGATATGAATAGAGGAGAAGTCCATCCTCTCTTTTCTCTCATCGGGTCTCAATTCCGTTAAGATTCTCTCTAGACACGACATTATGGGTTTAACTTTAGTATTGTGAAAACATTTTGAGTCTATTCTTATGGTCTATTCCAATCAAATGGAAATGATACCAACACCCCGGTCTTCTCCACAAAATAACCAATTCCGTGAATCACCGTATATCTATAGCGAGAAAAGTACGAAAGTATCCGATACCTGACAAAAGCTACGTCAGGTAAAAGTCGAGCTACATACTTGGTGCTTATCCGAACGGCAATTTATGGAATAACTCGAATAGTCCAGTTGTGATTATCCAGTCGATTCCATCCTTGTTGCCATTCGGACAGTTTATCATCTCAATATATTCTTGTATTGATTGATTGATTAGTTACTATTTGCAGGTTTTTCAAAGGCTATCGTTCCATTGCTAATAAATCAATTAGGCAGATACCCGCAATGACGTCAGCTGCCTCATCCGAAACAGTTCTATACCGAATTATTAATTCGTCGATACGACTCCCTTATAGGAGTCGCATAGACAATTGTAAAAGTTACAAACACAACTAATAGCCTCCGTCGGCCTTGGCATGATTTGCCGATGTAGTGTTCGAGACAAAGCCTCGCTAGTTTTGGCTAACTTCTCACTGACTCTCCTTGAATGACAATCAGGTATGGAATTGCACGGCTGTTTTTTTTATTGATGGTCGTATGAGCATCAATTTGAATTCAAATTGTACCCAGACCATTCTGATGATTAAGCGCTGTTTCTGTTTTTTGTTCATCCATTTGCAGCACAATTTTATCCACAGTCTTTGTAGATGCTCTGTAATCCATTCGTGTGCGACAGTTTCGATAATATCAACAAAGTATACTTTCATTTCTCTTTCGAGACTTTCAGTGTGAGAACTAGTACTTTATATGTAACAAGACATGTTACATATAAAGTACTAGTTCTCACACTCATCGTATTGGGGCCAAAAATCTCTAGGATCTCCGAATTTGTGGAAAAAACTTAAGTATGAAGTTTGATCAGTCCTGGGCTGTAGGGATCCAACAATATTTAGTCAGGACGACACCGCACATGTACGAGCTCAACATTTTTCATGATTACTATCCTATATAGAAAAAAACAGTTGTTCGAAAAAAATCGTCATTTCCGCTTAAATTTTGGGTAACTGATTTGAATCGAGATTGTTATAAATATTTAATTTAGAGTCTTCTAGTTCATAATTGATTTTACTCGTAAATGATATACTTTTGAAAATATTTGCAGGATCGATAAAGCTCCTACGGAAGCTGCTACGATTTTGTTCAAAAAATTTTTGGAATCTCCCAATTTTTGGAAAAATCTTAATCATGATTCACCTCGATCAGTTAATCCACCTGGATTTTTGAGAACCACCAAGAATTAGTTTGCGCGGCACCATACACAAAACACACACAAGCACACACACACATAGAGATTTTTTAAAATCTACCTATTTTGACTGGGGTGATATAGCAAATGGTAAATCTGCAAAAATCTCGAAGAAAAGAAGAATGTTAAAAACAGATTTTTGTCAAAAGACGTAATTTCCACTTAAATTTTGAAAAAACGATCTGGGCTGGTATTGTAGCAAAGTTAATTTTGAATCTTTGTTTTTCTCGAAAATTATACACTTTTCCAAATACAGTAAATCCTCAATTTAACGGACCCCGATTTAACGGACAATTTTTTATTTTTCATTTTTCGGTTATCGATTATGATGGGATTGGGTATGCTGGATGTAAATGGGATTCTTAAATGATTTTTGGAAGAAATTCTGGAATATGGCCACCTGCGACGGAACTCAGCCATTTCTTAACCGATTATGATGGGATTGGGTATGTTGGATGGAAATGGGATTCTTAAATTTTTTGGGGGAAATTCTGTAATATGGTCACGAAACTCGGTATTAAGCAGGCGTTTTTCTTGAAGTAAGCAGCTCATAATGCTAACAAGTTTCTGTTAATGCTGAACATCTATCACCAGTACGTAACCACTCGAACACCCACCACTCCTGGATTGGTGGGATGAGCGGCAGGTCAACTTCTTACTCTCACATAAAATTACGTTATGAACCCTACACAAAGGGTTCGGATAAATTTATAGTATTCTTATCAACAACGACCTCGAAAACTGTTCACGGGAAAATGGAATATGATGCCTGCTATGACCTTGAAATCTTCAGAACCTTTCGAACCAAGCGAAAATTTATACCTTTGAGGTAGGTACTTGCAATACAATAACTTAATCCATATGGCCATATTCCAGAACTTTTTCCAAAAATTATTAAGTAATCTCATTGCACCCACAATATCCAATTTCTGTCCTAGTTTGTCATATTCCAGGATTTCCAAAGAACAATTAAAAATCTCATTCCCATTCATTATACCCAATCCCATCATAATCGGTTAAGAAATGGCACAGTTCCATCCCAGATGGTCTTATTTCAGATTTCTTCCCAAAATCATTTAAGAATCCCACTTTTATCCAACATACCCAATCCGATCATAATCGGTTAAGAAATGGCTGAGTTCCGTCCCAAGTGGCCATATTCGAGAATTTCTTCCAAACATCATTTAAGAATCCCATTTCCATCCATCATACCCAATCCGATCATAATCGGTTAAGAAATGGCTGAGTTCCGTCCCAGATGGCCATATTCCAGAACTTCTTCCCAAAATCAATTAAGAATCCCATTTCCATCCAGCATAAACAATCCCAACATAATCGGCTAAGAAATGCATGACTTCTGTCCCAGATTAAATTCGATCGAATCGATTAAATTAAAAAACATTCGGATTTAACGGACACACCCAATTAGTCCGTTAAATCGAGGTTTTACTGTATTTGCAAAAAACGAAGAAGCTCCTATATGGAGACTGCCACTTCCAGTGGATTGGTTTCAATCAAAAATCATTGAGATCACCCAATTTATGAGAAAATCTTAAGTAAAGGGTGGTTAAATTTTAAAGGCCGACGTTGAATGTGAACCACACCTAAACGTCAAGTTTTTTTCTGCATTTAGTTTGACATTTCTCAATTTCAGACTAACTCAATTTGAACCATGGAAAGATACACAATCGAGCAGCGCGTTAAAGTTATTCAGGCATATTATGAAAATGGGCGGTCAAATCAAAATGCATATCGTGCACTTCGTGATTTTTTCGGTCAATTTAATCGTCCAAATGTGCGTACAATCGGAAAAATCGTGCAATTTCAGCAAACCGGGTCTGTAGGAGATTTTAAAACACCAGTGCATGCTCGAACAGCTCGTATAGCAGAAAATATTGCTGCTGTTCGCGATAGTGTGGCTGAAGAGCCGTCCACCTCAACTTGTCGTCGAGCCCAACAATTGCACCTCTCACGCTAGTCGTTGATGAACATTATGCATAAAGACTTGCATTTACACGCTTATAAGGTGCAATTGACTCAAGAACCAAAGCCTCTTGACCATTCCAAACGTCGTCAATGGTCAGAATGGTGGCAAGAAATGGCAACAGTGGGTGATCAATTTTCGAAGAAAATCATCTTCAGTGATGAGGCACATTTTCACCTCAGTGGATTCGTCAATAAGCAGAATTGCGGCATTTGGGCGAATCATAATCCAAGAGTGATTGTCGAAAAACCAATGCACCCACAAAGAGTGACTGTTTGGTGCGGTTTATGGGCTGGCGGCATCATCGGGCCGTATTTTTTCCAAAATGAGGCCGGTCAGGCAGTTACTGTGAATGGTGTTCGCTATCGTGAGATGATGTGGACGATATGTGGTTTCAACCAGGACGGTGCCACTTGCCACACAGCTAACGAAACAATGCCTCTTTTGCGCGACAAATTCAATGGCCGTGTTATCTCACGTGGTGGCGATGTCAATTGGCCGCCAATATCATGTGATTTGACACCGTTGGACTTCTTTCTTTGGGGTTATTTGAAAGAAAAGGTGTACGTCGATAATTATGCCTAAGCGTCATCGAAAATTTGGACCATCGGGTGGAGGTGTGCCGCCGAGGTCGCGGCGGCCATTTGGCCGATATTTTGTTCCATACATAATTGATTCCATACCATATTATCATAATAAAAAGAATTGACAATAATTTCCTAAATAATTTGTGTTTTATTCAAAATCAACATCGGCCCTTAAAATCTAACCATCCTTTATAAAGGTTCATCCCGATCAGTCAATCCGCCTGGGCGGTAGCGAACCAACAGATATTTAGTCTGCACGGAACCACATACGCACGCACAGAAATTTAAAAAAAAAATACTTTTTTGAATTCGGGTTTTTTTATGATTACTTTACTTTATTTTATTACTTAATAGAAACTAAAACTTTGTAAGTAAATAAAGTATTTATTTATTTACTATTAACTGCTTAATCAAAAAGTGCAAAAGAGATAAAAACTTGTAACACATAAAACTTTTAACATATCTCTTACGTTTTGAAAGATTACATAGCTCTTACGTTTTGAAAGATTGAAAAATTTATTTTAAATTCAATATTGCAGATTAATTAACGAATCATATTTTAACAATTTAAACGAAAACTGTTTTATAAACAAACGTAAAGTGTATGTAAAGTGTGTATGTAGAATACAAAAACTCAGATTTCTTTATACGATTCGATCTGCCATCTGTATATTAGTAGAACAACTTATCGTAATATTTTTTCGTTATTAATTTATTATTAATAATTATAGATGGCTTTAGCTACAGCAAAAAGATTTTTTTATGATTTTAAATGTTGTTGAATTGCCCACTCAAAATAGATTTATTTCAATTACGAGTATGCATGAGGTGTAATACATATTTCGGTTTAAATTTTTTTGATAAATTACCTGCGGTAAGGAATGGTTGTATTAGGGTGACTGAGGAGTTAGATCAAGGTAGTGTTTTCGATAGGTGCAACTTAAATATAATATTTTTTATATACTTATAATGGGAATCGAAATATGTAATTACAAATTAACGCCAGTAAAATAATTTTTTTATGGAAGGCGTTTTGTTGGTGTGGGTATATGAATATTTATAGACTTGAAGAATTTATGGCGTATTGCATTAAGCGGACGTTGAATATTAGATTTACTTGTGTAAAATATTCATACGTCAATGAAAAAGCGTGAACGAATCTATGAATTGCAAACACTACACAAATATTACATGGCAATAATAAATATTTGCCTATTAAACTCATATACAAATTATTACCAAAATAATAATTCTAATACCTCTTAGCACAACCTAGTGATTCTATTATTTTGGGAAAATCTCCCCATAAATTCAATTATCCCACATAACGTACATGCCCAGCACATACGAGCATATAAACAACGAGCTCATACACATCATAATATGGGGTGTGATTTTGTTCAATGCAAATATAAAATTAAGCCAATTAGTTTATAAATTTCTATGTGCAGTTGATAAATGAAAATTGATACAACATAATAGATAATTTTGATCGCATCTCAAAAATAAATTTAAAACGTTAGATAATTAGAATTTGGAACATAAAAATACCAAATTTTAGGGCGATGGAAAAATATTAAATGAATTTTATTGTATTTCAGATCAAAGATAATTGATTTGGTTTCGCACATTTAAAAATACTGTATATAAAATAATGAGGTTATGTTCTGTGATTTATAACGATGTAATCGGAATCATTTTCAGAGTATAAAGGTTAGCAAGCTAATTATTCAGTTCAATTATAAACCATAACACGCATAATTTTTGTGAGCGACTTCAGTAAATGTTTGTCATTGAAATGGTTGGAATTCAAACCACGGTTGGAGCAGGATAGGAAGGGATGTTATTTGAATTATATATTAAACGAGGTGGAATTATTCCAACAAAATCCTGACCATAGAATAGATTATGATACTTTGGTTACGTACTGATTCTTGTTTATGGAATGTGAATGTAAAAATGACTGCAATTTTGTTATAAGTAAAGAGGTTTTCAATAACTTCATAACAATTTTGTATTTAAACAAAACAGAATAATTGAGATATTGGAAAGGTGCAGTACACATGTTACATTTAACTATGAAATTTTAGTTAATATGAGCACCGCGAGCACGTTTGCAGCGATCGATTCTTTGGAGCCAATTTTCCACCGATATAACCCCATAAAATCCAACCTACCTGATGCAAAGTCCATCCGATTTTGGCCAAAAATAGCCTTCCAACACGGTAAGATAACAAACTCTATTGACCGTAACATGACGATCATTTTCATTGACGAAAAATATCGTCCAATCACACCTCCGGTCACTTTTTGTGGTTGTGGAGTCTTTTGAAGCACAAGTGAATTTATTGCTATCCAATAACGCATGTTTTGCTTATTGACAAAGCAATTAAGCCAAAAATGAGCTTCATCGCGGAAGATTATTTTTCGATGAAATTTAGGATTTTCTTCAAACTTTAGCAGAGCCCAATCGGAGAAGTTTCGGCGCTTCAAATGGTCAAGAGGCTTCAGCTCTTATGTTAATTTGTTCTTGTAAGGATGTAGGCCAAGACCTTTGTGCAAAATTTGCCACAATGTGGTTTGAGAGATTACCAATTCCTTTTAACGGCATGGAATCACTTGTGGCTGCGATATTTTCGGTACTTTCGCCGATGCGTTGTCTGTGAAGGCACACGCACATTCAATAGTGAATATTTTGACTCGAATTTGTCTACTAAAACACGCACAGCCTGTTTGGTGAGACGATTATTACGACCGAAAATTGGAGTAAGCGCGGACTTAGAATTGCGGTGGTAATTTAAAAAAAAATCCAACCGCTATTCGTTCGTGAACTTCACCATGATAAAAATGTTAACCTTGACTGACGTTTTAACGTTGACGGATCATGAACAACGATCAGGGGTGCGTTCGTATTAAAATACAAATTTGTTATGTCCCTATTGGAAAACCCAATACAAAGAACACTTACACCGTTTGAAGAGCTTGGAATTAATCGGCTTAACAAGACAATAACGACCGGCTTACAAATAGTTCATTTGAACATCTTAAGGGCTTTAGTCATTTGCTTCGAATATAAAATCAAGGCCGAGATCTTAGCTATTGATTTTGAGCTTGGTGATGTTGAAGTATAAAACGGTTGATGATAAAAGTGGCCGCTGGTGTTGAAAGCGACCGTTTATGTTAAAAGCGACCATTAGTGTTAAAAGCGGCTACTGATGTTGAAGGCAGCTGTTGATGTTCAAAGGGGCCGTTGGTGTTGAAAGTGGCCGTTGATGATGATGGTGTTGACAGCGACCGTTTGTGTTAAAAAATCAACTCTCTGCCATAAGCACTATATCTATGTTGCGTACCATTAAGACGAACCGAGAAAAAAATACATGGTTGTCTTGCACCATATATATACTACTGAACCTCCGCCCTAATTAGATAGTCTGAAGCGACCATATAATTGTTAATTTTGCAGTTGTGCAAGAAGTGTTACTGAAGATAACTTCTCATTGCATTTGTTGAACGCTTCGATAATTTTCGCTGACCAATTGATTGAGGTATTACTGTTTTTCGTGTAACCGTTCCAAAAATCTTTGAGTAAAATTTGGACAGCTGCTAAATTTGAGATGAAGCGTCTATACAAATTAATCATGCTCAAAAGTGTTTTATTACTTCCACCTCTTTCGAGGCCAGGTAAAGTAGGTATCCAAGAAATTTAATCTAGTGTGAAGCGAATACACATTAACCAGGATTGATGATTAAACCGTTGTCTGATAGCTTTTAAAAGCCCCATTTCTAGATGTCCTTCATACGATTTAGAAGCTATTGCAATATCATCTAAATAAACAAAAACAAAATTTAGTCCCAAAAGAACGGATAAATCTTTGATAAGTTTGAGGAGCATTCCTGAGACCGAACGTCATTTTAGTAAATTCGAATAATCTAAAGGGAGTTGAAATTTACTATTTTAGGAATATCAGACGGCTCGGTACTTGGAAAAGATCTTTTGTTGAGAAAAGTGAACATTCTTCAAGTTCATACGAAAAATCTTGAAGGTGTGGAATTCAATAGCGACTAGCAATTGTGACACTATTCAAACAACGGTAATCCCCACATGGTCTCTAATCTCGGTTTATATCAAAACGGGATGCAGAGGACTAGATCATGCAACGTTACTTGGTCGGCAAATACCAAGTGTCATAATATATTCAAATTTCTTTTTTTGTCATCTGCGTTTTACGTCTTGTTTTACAAGAAACAGGAGATTCAAGCCGAGTTTTAAGCCGATGAGTAATTTGATGTTTAACTGGTTTAATATTCAAGTTATTGGGAATCCATTTGTGATTTATCCAATTGCCATAATGCTGTCTCTCTGCACACGGTGATAGCTTCAACCTCATAAAGCGATGTTACGATCAAGCAGTCTTTGTTTGCGAAAATCCCAAATGAATGATGATTCGGAAACTTTTACTCACAATTATTTCAGTATCATTTATGTGGTGGAGGAAAGGGGCGTTAGTCTAGAAGGAGTATACACTAGCCCAAATGCAAGCTTCAGCTACATGTGGTGCCTACTGTTAATCAACCAACGAGGCTCTGGCGACCGAGAAACTGCGGGTTAACCGAACACCAAATGATGTTCTCTCCACTGACCAACTACCAATTTCATGGTTAGGTTTGTAGCTGCTTCAATAACCAGTGCTTAAAGCAATTTTTACCCCAAGTGGTATCTCAACTGCACAATTGGTAAGTGAGCAAGATGAGTGTGTATCAGGAATGCCTTTCTTCGATCCAAAAGCGGCCGACAGTTATGATCGGTCTAAAGCTCAAATTTGCGACGGTAGATGTATCGATGCAACTTTTTCAGAGCGGATATCAATGGCAAAGCGTCTCGCTGGAACTTTTCGGCTTTAAAAGGTAGTTTTTTCAGCCTTCGTAAATCACGGAGCGGCGTGCATGATGGGCTTCTTGTGTGTGCACGTTGGCTGCCACGATTATTTTTTTCCTATCGGGTCATAGTGGGTTCAGAAACTCCTACTCTTTCTGGCCGAACTAGCAGTTTTCGAGATTAAGCCGAAAACAATACTCTTGTAAGTAATTTAATGGCTGAAAAAGATTATCGTGATTTTGTTTCTCACTATTTCCTTCAGCAGAGAAATTGCAAACCAAAGAGCTCATTAGGGTATAGCTTAATTGTTGGGTAATGTCAGGTTCTGTCTTCACACCCGGTTGGATTCGGTTTTCTTGAAATAGGTCACAACGAGTGTTGATCGTCACGTGCCGTGCAGTGGTTGGCTCGTCATCCATCTTCACCTGCAAAAATGTGTCGGACATATCAATATTACTATTCACTCAGTATTGACTCAGCTTCAAGAAGATTTTCTGGTGTTGGCAGTGGATACTTGTTTGGTTCCCGTGCTTGTAACCTCTTGAGCTCGTCGAATTCGTTGCTGCAAATATTGGTTTTGTTCCCGCCTTCAATGTTAAGGGTTGCTTCATTTTGTTGCGTAAACTCAACGGAAATTTTATGATTATAATTTGCTGAATTTTATTACAGACGCCCGCAATGCTCATGCTTCATAAAGCCAGAGCGTCATTGCAAAGTGCTCTTTGCTTGCTCTTCGCATGGAAGATAATCGACTAGCCAAATTGCTGTTGATCGTGCTGTCGATTTTTGGCTCAACAAACTGACGGATCGAGAAGATTAATCCGGCCACATCAAAGTTTCGACGTGGATTTAAGATTCGTCTTCCACGAAAACGTCGTTCCGATACAACTTACTCACATTAAAGTGCCGTGTGATCGACCTGCGCTTACAAGAAAACATTGCGGTTCGCGATAGAGACAATCATTATGGGAATGAATTGGGTCACACTTTCGACACATAAACTTTGCTTTCGATGCCTCCGTTTTTGGCGTCTTAGCGGTCAATTCCGCCTTTCGTTTGCTGCTGTTTCACTATGATTCCCGGTGAATTGCAAATACTTCATTATTCGAGACGTCTGGGCACAAAATCATCGACTTTTCAACTTTAGGCTGCTTAATCGTATCGCAATATTGATGCTGTCCCCCAATATCAATTTGGGGTACCTCAGCAACCGCCCCAGCTACTTATTTTTGCATCTCTTGGCTGTCAACTTTTTAAGACGTTTCTTCAGCGTTGACAAGACCGCGTGTTGCGGTTTGTTGAGTTTCTGCACAAACATCAATACTTTCAATTCGTCAGATGTGCAATTTCCTATGTCGAACTTTACGCATTTTATATTGCCGCCTATTCGGAGAAATCTTCACCAGCATGTTTTTCCATCTTCCGGCACTTATAACGCAGTGGAAACCTTGTTTCTGTTTGGGCAAAAAAGCGCTTGGGTTCTTTTAGCGCGTTAAAGAAGAAACTGGTCTCTTTCATGTGTGGAAAAATCGTATTGCTAAACTTTTGACAGTCGGCTGTATGGAGTTTCTCGGTCAGTTAATCCACTTTCTGTGGTGTTGTCATTGCAGCTACCTCGTCAATAAAGATAATTGCTTATGGTACCACTATTCGAATTATCTTCAGCCCCTCAAACGAGGTCGTCTCAATACGAATCTAAGGTGGACCAACCATTGCGATTTACATTCATACGCAGTACAGAAATGTCTAGATCACTATCTAGACAAATAAGTTTTGGAAACTCCTCTTACTAGTTATAATGAAACCAGCACAAGTACCTGGGAAGAGAAACTAAAGAGAAGAGAAGACCTAGAACAAAACGAGTAGAAGAATTCGCACCATAAGTTGGGAAATATTCGCAAGCAAAACCTGTACCTCAAGAACACTAATAACAAGAATAACGCAAGGTTGCAATGAAGATAAAGGCGCCAGCACCAATTAATGTGATTGGCGTTACAAAGTTTGTGAATATCCAAGCTCTAATGCAATCAATGTTCACAAACGACTATAGAACGAAACAATAACGTCTGGAAGATAAATACCCAAGAAACTCACTAAAGAAGGTAAAGAGATTGGTATAACTACGAAGATAAAACTAACAGAGAAATTAATCTTATGATCAGAGGTTTTAAGCCCACCTGTAAGAAGGAGGATATAACAGAACATCACAAGATGAAAACATTGCAAATTGAAATCGTAGTAAACATTCTAAGTGGAAAAAAATAGAAATCAAGATCAATAAAAAGGGCTCCTGCTACTCATGCTCACATTGAACAAAAGCGAAAAAATTGAGAATATTTTGAATATCAAAGTAATAATCAATATAAGGGTTGAAACCATAGAATCACTGAAAAAGAACACGAGAATAATAAAACCTATTGTGGACGAGAGATCAGGTGAGTAAAGTGTACTCGTTACACACAACTCGAAAGACTGGCCAGTTAGCCGAAACGAACCTGCAAGGTGTATGAACTGTAAAAAGCAACCCCCACTCAACTATAGAGGGTGCATTGTAGCGGTAAAACTTGAGAGAGAGTATTCCAACTACCACTGTAGTACCGCTGTATAAATTTGACTAAACTAGACATATGGACAGACAGAGATAGACATATGTCTTGTATCGGAATCACATTTGGCAGAAACATCGTTTATTAAAATACGTATGACTATGAATGCTACCTTGCTATTCATTCAGGAAGGAGGAAATGCTAGAAATAGATCTACCGTAAACATTACGAGCAGCCCGGTATCGATACAGAAATAACACAAGTTAAAACCATCAAAAGTTGTATCACTCAATAATATAAATTTCAGTATCTCCTTTATTTACTGTTTCCACGCCATCAGTTAAAAAAAAGACTACAGTCGACTTTCACAAGTTTGAGTTTCAATCTGCCGATAAATCAATATATTGGCCAACTGACATACATACCGATACCAGATCTTCTTGAGTTCCTTATAACAAAAGAAGTTTTACTGGATCATCTTATCACTCACCTGCGATCATGACTCAATGAGTTCAATGATAATAAAAAAAAGTTAAATTGCCTAAACTAACTAACAATAAATATAATTGGGACTTATTCAAGAAGTTATTGGAAAATCGAACAAACCTTCAAAGTTATGAAAAACTGTGATAATCGAAATATGCTAGTTTTTGAAAGAATTACCTTTGATTCCGATAATCAAATAAAACAAAATACCAACTAGTTTTTGTAACCAACCAGTTTCCTCAGTAACGGATGCTACCTCCACGAGCTTTAACAACTGCTTCCATTCATCTTGCCATGCTTCCGATAACACTGTCGATCGTTTCTTGTGATAAATTTTTCTATCTAAGAATACATTTCGAAGTTCTTCTGTGTTTGAAACTGCTGGAATTCGTGCTCGAACCTGTCTTCCTATAATAACGCCATTAAGATATGGAAACTTGAGTTCAAATTCTTCAAATGTGGAGTAAGAATGTAGCTTTACACCAAATCCTAGAATTTGGTGATTATTAACAGAGTTACATGGTATACGTGTAGAATATTAATTAACTACGCGGGGGTCATAGTTGTGTTCATTTTCATCACGGATTATAATCTGATGATGAAAAATCCTTTTTGGGGCAGAATCCCTAACGGATTGGAACCCGGAACCCGGTACCAAGCGCCAAAGCTTTAGTCACTGTACCGTTTAGCCGATCTTTAAAAAGTTTATGGAACAAAATATACAATTTTACTGTATTTTTCAAATATTTATACACCAAACCCAGATGGCCACAAGAATGCCTGACGACTAAATTATTCCTTAGGAATATATTTGCATGTCAATATTACTTGAACCCATTGAAAAGCTCGCCTGCGTGTTCTATATAATGTTCTGGCTAGAAGAGTTCTGTAGGAACGTTCCAATTATATAGTTTTCGATATTTGTACTATCCCCAAACACAAATTATTATAAAAAGCAGTCGCTCTATTATGCCACTTACTGGTACAATTTTCCTTAGTTATAATTAAATTTCAAAAACTAAATCAATTTTATTAGGTCACGTGACTTCAGTTAAAGAGAAATAACTTAAGTAAATAAAACGACGCATGCTGAATTAAACATCAATAACTTTGCTTTTCTTCTCTTTTTCATTAAAACAAGAAGGAACCAATTTTATTTATTTACCAGCAAGTTAACACATTGTGTGTAATGGGGATTCACATCTTCCTTTATTAAATTACAAATCAAGTTAAAATGAAATAATTTTGCGATAACCTATGACAGATACTGTGTTTCGTTACCCAAAACTGTCAGGTTTTTGATGACAATATTTGTATTTAGCTTGATTGTCAAATAAAATATAAGAACGGATCGATTAATCGGGATAAAAACAGCAGAAATGGCAAACGGCGGTGGTGGTGGGGTGGTGGAAAACAAGTTTCTCGTATTTTTTGTTTTGTTATTTAGATAAATATTTATTGTTATTCAGTCGCAATTTATACACACAGTAGTTTTCTCTTCTCGTCTATGGAAATATAAAATCCAATAAAATTTAATAGGAAAATAAAAATTTGAGAAAAATCGGAGTGAAAATGGATACACAACGAACGAACGAACGACAATAATAAAATAAGGGACAGATCAAAAATGCTTTGAATTCAATTTATGGTTTGATTATTTTAATTTTTAATAAAAATATTTTGACGAATGTTTGATGTTTGCTATACCTTAAGGTGATGATGATGATTTCTGCTGAATAAAACCGTATTATGGTGACATTATGGTTGTTGATTAAAAAATCGTATTATAATGCGAATGGCGAATGAAATTTTGTTAAATCAAAAACGTATTTATGTAAAAATTATGTTTAACAAAATCGGAAAATTCAAACGGTGTATTGTACCTTGTAAGTAGGGAATAATATGATCATCATTAAATGATTGGCCATCTAACTCTGTATTTCGCTTCTGCTATCATAATTCGTTTCCACGTTACTGTTGGTGTGTGACCAATCCATTTATGTCCCAATCACTGCTTGATTCGTTTGCCTAAGGAGCTCAGTATTTATTTACAAACAAGTTTAGCTTCCAGATTTCGTAACCGTACAGCAACTCTGATTTCACAGAAGAATTGATAAGTAGCTGCTTGGTATTACAGGATAAGACAGATGTGTTCCAGGCTTTGTGTAACATATTGAATGTTGTTCTGGCTTTGTTTCATCCGTTTTCACTAGTATACAACCAATAAATTCAAATTCATTGACCTCTTCTATTTCTTCTTGGTTAAAATATCGATATTGTTGTGTGTCTTTGTTTTCCTGATATCCAGGTCGGCATGTTTATTGAGTGTTAGAAGGCATATATCATCTTATGCGTAGTCTCGAAAATTTCTCCTTTAATTCCCACTTGATGCCGTTGGGTATATAATTTTCTCAAGATACTATCAAATAATACTAGGAACAGTAGTGACGAAAATACGAATCGTTATCTTACTCTTAGGATGTTACAATATGATTCACTTTGTTTGATTTTGTATTGAACTCGATTTCCCGCATCCCTGTATACATATCTTGTATGAGTTCGATTAATTTGGGATGCCCATTTTGTAAAGTGACTTACATATGCACACTCAGACTTCACGAAGAGAAGATACAGTGGTGAATTCCATTCGTTAGACTGCTCAATGATGGTGCGGTTTATGTTGATATGATCGGTGCAATATCTTCCTGGTCTGAAGGGAGCTTGTTCCTTTCTTAATTTCGAGTTGGTTTCACCGGCCACCGGCATTAGTTCTATCCAAAATGATCAATCGTTATAGCCAAATCTTCCTACCATTTTCGCGGTATTCTACCGGAAAATCATACTTCAGCTATTACTGGTGTTAGAGCTCTTGCACTGGTAGGGGGAGGGGCTGTTTGTAGTCTTGCTATTAGTGCCAGTTGTGTATTCAAAGATTTGTGTATTGTTCGTGATGTTCTTTCCGAAATATTATTTCCATCTCTTCAATTGTGCTTCATCTATTGTTAAAACTTGACCAGACGCATCTCTTATTGGTGGCATATTGGTGAATTACTTCATGCATGTTGCGGATTGCTGCAGCCACTTCTGTTGTCTACAGTCACTCCTTGTCGTTTTCTTCCTTTTCGTGCCGTATTTTTGTATTGACGTTTCAGCTCCAACATGTTTTATTGGTACATTTGCAACTTGAGTTTGGCCGCGTACTTCGATTTTCTTCCACCACTGCTGCAGGATTTGAGTATGTATGGATCGCTGATTCTTCATTGATTTGGAGGCTGAGTTTGAACACTTCGCAGAATGTGTTCCTTTGACTAGCATCTTGTCGGTGTTACATTTTTTCCGATTTTCCTTGCTGCATTTTATTCGAGTTAAATTTTCGCGAGTCGCGTTTTCGCGGATTGACGGTGACTGTGGACGTCTGCTCCTCACAACCCTAGCATTGAAGAAATTTCTTTGTTGATTATTACGCGATCTACCAATGTAATTTTCACTCCAACCGATCAAATACTGGCCAGTGTTTCTGTATACACATGAGCTAGGAAAAATATTAAGATTACAACATAACTTTCATCCATTCATATAGACTTTCAACAGACCACCACAAAAATCTTTGGGCCATGCCTCGGAATTCCAGAGAAGCTTGCCCCTCCATCTGTACGCTAACAACAACTGGCTCGCTGTGTGGAATTGTAGTGGAAGGCACTGTGTCTGATCCCTTCGAAATACACATAAAGTATGATACAAAGAGATGTGCTCGCGCCTGTGCTGTTTAATCTGGCGCTCGAGCAAGTGGTAAGAAAAAGTTGTATGGAATGTGAAAATTTATGTTATGTTTTAATAACTTGTTATCGACTATAGTTGTTCGATTTTTGATAATAACCAACAGATTGTTATGATCATTGGCAATTTTCTCAGAGATCATTTTCGACATTTTTGAATAACGTTCTGTACTGCCCACTTATCATCAATAATCCAGCATTGCCGTTATTATGTTGTGTTTGCCCGAAATTATTGAATTTCGGCTGGCAGGCGTATGGTTTTAGGTGTGTAGCCGATCATGCATTCTTAGAATTCCATAGTTATATCTAAGTGCAGATTCAAATAAAAGAGTCAGAGCTGTTTTTGTCTAAATACCTTGAGGAACAAATAATTGTACAACTGAATTGACTTTCTTTACGGCAACCACATTGACTATTGGGCTCTCTTCTAATTCCTCCGGCTGTACGTCATTAAGAATGTTGTCTGACTTAGGTGCGTCGGAATACAAAACCAATTTATTATGAATATAATCTGGACCCTTCGTTAGCAACAGATAATGTGGACTGCTGGTGTAGTTTATCCAACCATGAAACTTAATCTTGTCTACCTATGGCATTTGTAATGACGTTGTTGTTTGACGTAGACTCTGATTTCCTTGCCGGTTTGTAGAGTGCTACGGATAGTTGGAAAAGGAAATCCTCGCCGTCTGGAGTGCGCCCTAAATTTTCTTCATAGAATTCTTAAATTTTGTTCACCTCCCCGGTGAGATTTCTTTCTTCTGGAATGTTGTCATTCTCAATGTAAAATTGTAATTGCACTTGAAATGCACTTGCTATCACTATGGCTATTGCTGTTTAAACCAGTTGTTTGTTCTTTAATGTGGGAGCTTTAATTGTTGTTGATTGTGGCAGGCAGATCGAAAGCTTGTTGTATGTTAGCAGCGTCGGTTTGTGGCAGAGTTATGATGCCGATGCCGGGATGATAGCCTTACCGGAACGGTATGATGAATGAAACATCAAGTCTCTGCTCTGATTTTGTTGAATACAGGTTATTTAAACTACTACTGGTAGGATTTAAATAATCAGAGTAAGAACTGCACGGTTGGTAATTATTAGTATAGTTCTCTCTAAAATGTATTAATTTTTACATAAAATTTCTACTGTCTAAACCGTTTATATGAAATTTCTGAAAATAATTCAGACTAATTATTCTGCATGTTGTCTTATGAACATGTGTGGTTGAGTTTATCTCAATATTTCTCTGTAACCTTTGAAAGGAGGGTTATCATTTATTGGTAAACATTTATGGTCAACATTTATTGGTTAGATAACGTTGCGAACAACGAATATCGGATTCGAATGAATCACGATATCAAACGTGTCTCTGGAGGTTGTGGCATTATCGGATTCATTAAATCCAACCGAGTTAGATGGCTGGACCACGTTGAATGATCCCATTAGAATGATAGATAAGAAAATATCCCATCAACTACCAGTCGGCGTAAGTCGCAGGGAAAGGCCTAGACTACGCTGGCGCCACGACGTCGAATAAGACCTGCGAACAACAGGATTTCGAAACTGGAGGGAGTGTGTGATGAACCGAGATAGTTTGGAAGATCACTGCGAGGGCGACAAAATCCCTTCATGGGATGTGAAAGCTAGAGAGTGGAAGGCTCATCGGCCCAACTATCGTCAGTGTTCCTAGAATCTTAATCATGATCGTTAAATATTTTACGAATCATGATAAGTGGTTCACCACAACGGTTGGTTGGTATCATTGGAAAGGTTGTCTGATGGTGTACAAAACACATTTACACACGCTCTGAAGCCGAAAGCAAGGCGTAGTTTAGAGTTACGACCATAAATTTAGTTTCATTGAAAAGCTTGTCTTCTTCGCAATAAATGGATATTGGTAGGTTGAAAAATCTGATAAAGTCTAATCAAATTGTTGGCATTTATTGATTCTTAAGTTGATGCGAGACAAATAATAGTAAAATGAGGATCTTACTTGGCAAAATTAGGCCCTTCCTTAAATAAGTAACATATATTAAATATATTTCAACTATCGTAAGGAGAAATTGCAAAGAGGATTAGCGAAGGAGAGGACTGCGGCACTCCACACCCCTGAGGATTATTGTTCTATATATTATGTTAACAAGTTTTAGGAATTAAACTTAAGGCCAACGTTTAGCGGTATTACTGTATAAAACTTAACAGAGCTACAATGCCCAACTACAAAATATGACTATCGGTATTAAAAGGGTTAAAATCTAATATAATTTTGATTATTTAACGTAAACCAAATATAAATTAATTGATTTTTTTTAGTTATACGAGTATTTATCCTCACCTCATAAATCCTCATATAAAAATTATAAGGGCGTTTATGTATCCCTGACTATTCTTGTGATAGCAATTAAGATTTTTATTGTATCTATTAAGGGGCGATTATTGTTTTTTTTTATTATCTGTTTACCTCTCTTTGATGTGCGATAAATTAAATATTTACCCGATGGTGAATTTAGTTGTTATGTGTCTGTTATAAATACATTGTTACGAATTTGCCCTGTCAAATCCGGTTTGCATCACTAGATTGTGGAAACAGTTATAAATTTGATAGTTTACAATATTAATTCACGCAATTTACACCACTTCCAGAATATTCCCGAAAATACCGTAAGTAAGCTTTCAAACCTTTACACAACTACCGTAATACTACACCACCACTGGCATATTACCAAGAAATACCAGATTTACCCGCCACTCACTTTCACTTTATAAACTAACGCACCGTATCCTACATAAGAATAAATTAAGATAAACTCGTTTGGTTCATCACACCCGTACTTATAAACCTTGCCTAATATTTTACATGTAACACCACCATCCGGTTCCGTGATGCTAGCTAATCTGCTACTATCTGCTATAAAACTATTTCATATGCCTCAATCTAGGTGTCATTAAATTACTAGCCTTGATTCATCAACCCACGCGGAATTGATTGCAAACCAAACCAATAAGCGAGATCGTATAACCACAGAAGACACCACAGAAGAAATAAGAAGTAAGTTATGTAAAGTTGCCCACCTTTAAAAATTCTGAAAAAAAAATTAAGTAATTTGAGCCAGCACCCTCGAAAACACTAAATTCGTTGTCACAGTGCGTTAATAATTATTTTGTCACATTAAACTAAGTTTAGCCAATTCACTAAAAAGTTTTTCAAAACCTCTTAAAAATTGGCATTGGACTCTGAACCGACTCTGATACTAATTTCAATAATTCGGTTTTGTTTTATTGAGTTTTGCCCACTCATTAATTGGTTTTGCCTACTGCCACAAAGGATGTTCCTTCCATTGAAACTCCAAGTAAAATTTTGAATACAAGTATGGCGTAAATCACTACTAATTGTCAATTTAAATAAATGAGTTATGTGTTAGAATTGTCCAATTTTTAATGAATTTTGCCCACCTAATAATTAGTTTTGTGCACCTCCAAATAAAGTGATGTACGAAATATTAAAATTTTTACTGATAATTTTGGGTAAAATTAGAACAATCTTCATAAAGCATTATTTTACATAAATTAATAATGTCCAGCTTTTGATGAAACAATTAGTTTGGTCCACTTCCCCATCTCTTTCCGCCGAGCTAAATGTATAGCTAAACATAACGGTTCATGCAGCATTAATAATTATCGAGATTTAAATGAATTAGTTATGTTTTAGAACTTTCTAATGTTTATCTACTAAATTATATGTTTTGCCCAACCTTGCTTTCTAAAACGTATATTATGGTTTATTTAAATTGACAATTCAATTATTAATGAATTACGAGCTTTCGTGTAATTTAATTCAAAAAGTTTAAGTAGCAATTTCAATATTTCGTAAATATTTTTGTGCGGTCACAAAGTTCTTCAACATGTGGAGCGTTTAAAACGTAACCAATTGCATAGAAGTTTTAATATTCCAAGCAATGTTTTACGGATGAGGTCAAAACTATTATTGAATGGACAAAATTTATCAACAGGTGGACAATTATTAAGCAAATTTTTTAAATAATTTAAAAACGAGTAGATATTTGAAAAATCGATTCGATGGCGACTGATTTTAGAAAAACTCGTTTAGGGGATCCCACCGGTGAGTGAGGTCCTGATTTAATTTTATAGTTAAGTTTCAACAGCTCCATCGAATTGTACTCAGTATAACGAATTTTGCTTCCGGAACAATTTGTTTAGGATGGTCTCTCATTCTAAATAAGTCTGACTCAAAAGTGATTTACGAGTGCCAACAATCGATTGCGATTATTCTATTTCGAGAATTTTCAGTTAGGAGGTCTAATAATCACGCATGGCTTACTCTTTCTGATCTTTGATTACTCAGCTAAAATGACTTTAATAAAAGTAGTTAAAAGGCAGAGCGAGTACCAGGAATTCATGTTCATTGATTTCAATGAAATTCCGTTGCGAAGTGACGACCCCACCTTGAGGTGGGGTCAAGGTTTTTTATTAATTTTATTTCCGCAGATTGTACGAGTTGGATTTAAATTGCGGAAATAGGCCTACTTAGAGTACTATAGAAATCGATTGAAGGGGCGATTGCTTCCGAGTGCCAGGAAGTGATTGCAATGGGTCCGTTTTTCGTTTCGTTTCATTTATTTATTTAATTTATTCGGAATAAACGAGTTTAATAAAAATTGATTGGGCACCAGCAAGCGGTTGCAATTAAGGAATCATGGTATCTAGGAAATTCATTTAGAAGTTACCCAGGGGCATCGCGTTGTTAAGCCACGTTTCTCCATAATCCGTGACGTTGCACGATGTTCCTTATAATGTTGCGCTGTGTTGCACTCTGTTGAATAAGCTGCATTTTCAAAATGTTTGTTGTTTGTTGTTAAACCAAAATTGGTTTGTATCATTTGTTATATAATTCATGTTTGTGTTAGTAATTTATAAATAAGAAAATTGTATGTTGGCCACTGCTGGTCTATTAGCTAAACCGATGACGTAACGCTATGTTAACAGTAAATATCAAAGCATAGGAGTACATCCATCGAAGTACTCTTTAGCTTTGATATTTATTATTTGATCGCGCTTTTGTTGTGCGCTAGATAGAGATTCATTTTAGCTGATTTTACCCTAACTCAAAAGGCTTTACTCTTTCGAGCCTTTTAACTAAATCCATATTATCCAGTAGTTGGATGGCCTCTATGTTGACATAATGAAGTAGCCATTATTCATGACTTCCACCAAATTTCATAATTTCGGTTTTGATGAATTCTATGCCCAGATCTTTGTGGTTATCGCTATTTCTGACAAACTATGGTGCGTTGGCGATGTTTGTTAACACTTTATTTTGGAATCGTTGTATAATATCCATGTTGCTCTGCTTGGTACGTCCCCATAAGTCCAGACCGGCTTCAATATTTTCTTATAAAGCAGAAGCTTATTAGGGATTGATAGATGAGAGTTTCTTCCCAGTAACCAATACATTTTATTGTATTTTAATCCCAACTCGTTTCTTTTCTTCTTTACATGAGCTTTCCAGCTAAGCTTAGCGCCTAATGTCTTACTAAGATATTTGGCAGTGTTTGCATGTAGTATTTCTTGATTATTTAAATATTCTGGTTTGTGTACTAATCTCTTGTTTGTAAAGTCGACATGTACAGATTTGGTTTCATTTAATTTTATGCGCCATTTTTTTGTCCAGTTGTGTACTTGCTCTACGGCGGTTTATAATTTCTCTGTTGTATTTGAGTTGTTATAACCTACTGCCATGATTGCAGTGACAACCGCGAAAGTGGCTATCGTGTTGTTTTGTGTGATTGAAACATCTCGGGTGTATAGTAAATACAGAAATGGCCCAAGTACACTTCCTTGTGGAACTTCTGCTCTTATTTCCTTAAGCTCAGAATATTCATATTCTTGTTTAAGCCTGAAATATCTTTCGTTACATACGATTCCAGTATTATGCTGTTCTGTTTAGGTAAGATTAATTTAAATTTGTAGATTAAACCTTGTCAAAGGCCTACGGCCTACGGCCTTAGACAAGGTTTGGCTACATCAAAGAATACTGCGGAACAAATTTTTTTCTCTTCTAAAGTCTTCTTAATCATATTTGTTATTATATGCACTTGATCAATAGTTGAGTACTCACTGCGGAAAACCAAGTTAGGTTATTTAGGTTATATGATGTTTGAAGATATGGCTGTTTTTCTGGTTTGGGAATCATGATAATCTCAGCCACTTTCAAAAGTTTTGGCACATATTTTAACCTGAATGCAGCACGTTTATGATACTAGTTAACTTTACCGTACCTTTTCTCGGTAGCTGCTTTATTATTTCTCCGGTAATTAGATCATACTCTGGTGCTTTCTTTAAGTTTAAATTATTTTAATTCCGTTTGTTACTTCAGTAGACGATGTAGTTGTGACATCTTCAAGAATTTGTATTATGTTTTCATTCAATGCTTCTCGTAATTGACATTCATTGGGTTGAAATATATTTTCAAGCTGATTAGCAAATACTTCAGCATTTTCTTTGATTTTCTTTGCCCATGTTCTATCCATTTTTCTGATAGGATGAATCGGCATTATTGGCCTTTTCAGAGTAATAATCCGCATTACTGTCATTCTTCAACCTACATAAGTAGAAATTAACTGACTCATTTTTCAGTTTCTGAATTTCTCTTGTTAAATGTTGAGTAAGATTGTTTAGTGTTTGTTTGTCTTGTGGAGCTCAAAGAAGATTTCTAATTTCTATTGGATAGTTATTTCCTTTTATTCTTGATTTGATTTCTGGAGTACTTTCCCATGCTAATTTTTGAATATTCGTTATGAACTTTTCTACTTCTTTGTCCAGTTGATCCATAGTTTTTAAAAGAACTTTCAAAAGTATTCTTTGTTCAAGGTGTACTTTGAAACTTTCCTAGTCCGTATGTTTGTTGGTTAGTACTTGATTATTACCTTTTTGGATGATATACTCGCTTAGGGTTAGGACTATCGGAGAATGATCTGAGCTCATATCTTGGCTTTCTTCGACTTTCATAAAATTATTAGAAATATTTTTGGTTACTAAAAAGTCGATCAGGTCAGGTATTTTTCCTGAGTCAGTTGGCCAATATGTTGGTTTCTCTGTTGAAATGGACTCACATCCATTTTCTTTAATGGCAATCAGTAATTCTTTTCCTTTAGTTGTAGTTAATCTAGCGCCCCAGTGAGTATTCTTCGCATTGCAGTTACCACCTATTATGAAGCTTTTTCCCAGACGCTTGAAGAACTCTGAGTACAATACTGCCACAACAATAGGAAAGTTGTTGGTTTTTATATAAACCACTGTGGCCTGAATTTCTTCTTTTTTATACTTTGCTTCTTCAAAATGTTGGATATTTTTTTATGAGGACTGCCCTTCCTCCTCTGGCTGAATTATCTGGATGAGTAGTGTGATATACGCAATAGCCTTTAAATGTTTTGTAGGATTGCTTAGTAAAATGTGTTTCCGAAATAAGACACACATTTATATTCTCAATATCGAGGACTGCTTGTAGTTCTTGTTGATGCCGGAGCAGACCTTTAGCATTTCATGGCATGATTTTCATTGTGCTGTTCATTTTTGTGTCAATTTGGGTTTAGCTCCCAATGCACTATCTTCCAATTTTTGTAGCCTCTCATCAAATTTTGTTAGTTTTATGAGAAAAAAAGTAAAAGAGAAATCGTCGAAACCCTTTTACTTTGTCATTAGCAAAAAATTAATGTTGTCGCTGACCACTAGTAAAGATAGCTTTGGATTAAGAGAGACTGCGTTACGTCATCGTTTTAGCTAATAGGCTAGTAGTAAATGTATTGTAATGTTTTTTGTATTCAGTAAAAGGGTTTCGAAATTATAGCAATGAATATAATTTCGAAAAAATTATTTGAGTTCTGCGGTGGGCCCTGAGTTCCTTTTTTACATTTTCAGCTCGAACGATTATGATAAGGTGAAAAGATTTTGGGTACAGAGAATTTTATTTTGCTACTTGGTCAAGCAGTTTATTATGTGTTGACAGATGTTGATAGCATCAGTTTATTATTTGTTGACAATGGGGAGTTCCAACTGAAAAGCCAGTACATTTTGCAATGTTTGAATCTCAACTCTTTACTTTTCTACTTGAAATGCAGCTTCTATCGCACTTTATAATCTAGTTTCAAACCTAACTGTTTTGCTGAGTTAGCATGTTTTAATTGAAAATTATTTTGTACCACAGGGAATAGCTTTACTTTTCTGTTGATGTTGACGTGTTGACTACATACAAATTTTATTTTATTCAATCGGATGTGCCATCGTTTCGTCTATACATTAGTTCAGTTTATCAGGCGACCAGTTCAGTTCGGTTTTCAGTTTATTCAGAGGAGGGGTCTTCCACAACGAATACCCAGTATTGTTTTCATAAGTTCATGCTCGTAAGTAAAGGCCTAGTTATATAGCCGAAAACGAAACGAACCGAAACAAAAGGCAAATTTGTGATGGTTATATAGCCGAATCGGTTTTTGACGTTTCACATTTTCTGTTCTGTGTATTGTGATAAATACAAGGTAATAAAATAGATTTTGAATTTGCTATTTCTCACCATAGACTGCCCTTATGTATATTATTTTTATATAATTTATGTTTTTTGTCATATAATTCTTCGTATTTTCTAACATTTTCTATTAAAATCTCCGATTCAATTTCATTATTAGGTATCTCTATCTATCAGTAAACAAAATCGCAAAAAATATTCACAATTTATGAAAATTACAACAAATCATTGTGAACTGCGACCGAAAACGAAACGAAAAGAAATTGAAATGCGAATCAATCTATCAGTTCGTTTTCATTTCGGTTCGTCTATATAACTGTTCTAATACATTTCTATGCATTCAGTTCATACGTTTTGTTTCGGTCCGTTTCGTTTTCGGTTGTTCATTTTTACTCTTCATTTCCATTTTTTGGAAATTATACCTATTATTCTCCTTTTGATTTCGCTTCCACTTTTCCAAGCTAACTGTAGTATTTGTATGTTTATTATGAAATTTTCATCTCGCTGTCACAGTCACAGGATTTGCAGGACTTCCTTGGTTTTTTACACTCCTAAAATAAGATTTCTAACTGCGCCTTTGATGCATCTTGGGTCTCATATTTAGCTTTGTGGAAGCAACCATTTTCTTAGAGCGTCAAACTCTATCTTCATATTTAAGATATATCTAAATTTCTTTAGTATATTCCTTTTGATCAAATGTTAGCATAAAAAAGTGTAGAGCAGTTTTATTTATTAATGCTACTGAAGTTACCCGAAAATTCCAGACGAAAAAAACCCTGCATGATCGACATATTTCGTATCAGGTGGTAGTACAAAATTCTGTTGATATTAGCCGAAAATTACATGTTATTGAAGTTAACAGTAAATTTTGGCCGAAAAAAATTTGAATAATCAATATCACATAATCCGAATGTTTAAATGTCATATGAACAGGGTGAAGTTAGACCGTTATTTCGTAAATAGCTGGATCCCATATTTAAAATTTGTTGTTAGGGGCCAATGAATTTGAGTTATGGCACTAACAGTGAACACCTGTGCCAAAAATCGGGCCATATTTTATGTAGCATCATAGTGAAATAAATTAAAAACTGGACGCATGTTTAGTGGTAATTTGTATTTCATATTTTATGTTTTTAATTTATTTCACTATGATGCTACATACTCGTAAAATATGGCCTGATTTTTAGCACAGGTGTTCACTGTTAGTGCCACAACTCAAATTGATTGGCCCCTAACACGACAAATTATAAATATGGGATCCAGCTATTTACGAAATGGTCTAACTTCACCCTGTTCATATAACCTTTAAACATTCGGATTATGTGATATTGATTATTCAAATTTTTTTCGGCCGAAATTTTCGACTAACTTCAGTAACATTATTTATTATCTTCAAAATTTGAATAACTTCTTGTTCGCAGAAAGGTTGTTGATAACACCAGCAAATTTGTTTCGACCCATTTACATAATACTAAAGTATAATTTTATTCCATTTTAGATAATATTGGATAAACTAGATTAGTGAGTGAATTTTATTAATCTAACTTTGGAAAAATTGAAGCGTTAACTACGATTAAAATATGTTGCACAAAATAAATAAATATTGTTAAACAATTAACTTAAATATTCCTGTTTTGCTTCAGTTTCTCCAACATACTCCCATGCTCTAAGAAATTTTATTTCTTAATGACTAATTTCGTTATAGGACGTTTTATTTTATTTCTGGATGTCTTCATTGTTACTACTCTTGTGAGCGCGTCATTTCCAGAATGGAGGTTTATGATTCTTCCACGCATCCACTGACATTGATGCAAGTTTTCTTCTCGTATAAGCACTACATCATCAATTTCAAATACGTCGGTTTTCGTTTTCCATTTGTTTCTTTGTAGTAGAGCAGTTAGATTATCATGATGCCACTGCTTCCAAAACCCTTGAAGTCGTCGCTGAAGATTTTGCCATTTAGATAATTTGGTTGTTTTCACTTCATCTAGAGCCGGTTCTGGAATAGCAGCCAAGGACGTTCCGATCAGAAAGTGTGCAGGAGTGAGAAAATCAGCTGGATCATCATTTATCTTACAAAGGGGCCTCGAGTTCAGAAGATATTCAATGTGAGTTATCAACGTTGTCATCTGCTCAAACATGAGATTGACATTGGTCACCCTTTTTAAGTGGAATTTGAAGGATTTCACCGAGGACTCCCATAAGCCGCCAAAGTGTGGTGCATATGGAGGATTAAAATTGAATTTGATATTTTTCTGAAATTCAGAGATTAATAAACTGTTTGTTAGATTTATTATTTGATGTTTTAATCGTTGCAGTTCTCTAATAGCACCCACGAAATTACACCCATTGTCACACCAGATTTGCTCCGGAGCACCTCGTCGAGCAACAAAACGTTTAAGCGCAGCCAGGAAGAAGTCAGTTGATTTCTTACAGGGAGTTGTTGGTTCTTACTTAGAATAGTGAGTTCATGAATAAACGCAGATTTTTGCACATTTCGGAGAAGTATAGTTTCCGCTTCATTCATTTCAGCTGATGTTATCGATCTATTATAAAGTTGTGAACTATACTTTCACTAAACCATATCTTAATATGAACCATGATTTTTTTAATTGTTGACGTTGTCAACATCGGTGGTTAATGTTAATACGTTTGTATATTTTTGTCTTTCCTCTGAAGTTAGGTTATCGAAGGATTCTGTTTCATTAGTTGATTGTTGGCCAATTTTTCGGTCGGTTTTGAACCTCTAGAGGTGACGTCAGCGAGATTGTGCTTGGGTTCATTATGGTACCATTTATTACGCGGGATAGTTTCAATGATTAAGGCTGTTCGGTTACCTACGAAGCTCTTCCATCTCCGTGGAAAATCAGATAACCAGTGTATGACTATCATTGAGTCGCACCAAGCAAAAATCTGTATGTCCGTTGTATGCTAGGGACTTTTTGCAATATTTGACTGAGTTGCACAAAAGTACTGCTCCACATCATTCACGCTCACTTCATCCTTCTCATTGACAGCTCATAAATATATAACACAGCCGTAGGCGGCTTCGGATGCATCACAAAATGCTTAGAGTTGAATCCGTGTTGGTTATATGAATATCGTTAACCTTCGAGGAATTTGGATTGAATCAACTTCTGGTATTGAAGAATACATATCTTCCCACCCGTCTCTTATGGCATTGGGTAAACAGGCATCCCACTCAATTTTAAGAAACCACATCTTCTGCAGCAATATTTTAAATAATATTATTATTGGTGCAAGCCAACCCAGCGGATCATATACTTTGGCGGCAATTAATAAAACTTTCCGTTTAGTCCATTCTATATTATTGGTATCTTGCTGGACCTTAAAAGAAAAAGTGTTAGTTTCAGCATTCCACAATATACCTAAAATCTTTATCGATGCATCATCCTCTATTAGTTTTGGAATATTCGCAATCTCTTGGGGTGAAAATGCTTTTGTAAATTCTGGTGAGTTTGAGTTTCATTTGGGAAGGTGGAATCCACTTTTACTGAGTATCTCGTTTAGTTGGTTTTTCAGTACTACAGCCTCGTTAATACTATCACAGCCTCAATAAGTCGTCAATGTAGAGTTCGTTGTTAATAATTGCCGTAGCGTCTGGATATATCTGATGAAATTGTTCAGCTGATTTTCTCAATGGTTTAACAGCAAGATACAGAGCGCAAGCTGTTCCATACGTTACAGTGTTTAATTTATATGCTTTTAGTTTTTCGAGATGATTGCGCCACAAAATAAGCTGGTAATTTGCATCGTCAGAATTCATCAGAATTTGTTGTCATTGTTGTTCCGAACTACAAATCCGTTTGAAGATTCGGGCCGATAGGAAGAATATCATTGAGCGATGTTTGTGTGCTGGTCTTACAAGAACCGTCGAAAACCACCCTCAATTTGGTAGTGCTGCTACTGGTTTTGAATATAGCGTGATGTGGTAGAAAATATTTGTCATCATTTCGAAATGGGATTTCATTCCTTGATAAATAAGTCATATGGCCTAGCGTAACATATTCATTCATAAATGACTGATAGGCGTCATAGAAGTCTGGGATCTTCAAGAATTTGCGTTCCATTGCTAGAAAGCAATGTTGTGTAGCCTTGAATGATATGCCTAATATCAGCCTTGGCTCCTTAGACGGCAATCTCACTACAAATTCGCCGCTAGCACCTCTGGATATTGTATGATTATACAATTATTCGCATATGTTGACTGGAACTTCTGCTTGATATGAAACCTTCTCGATTTCCCAGAAATTTTTCAATAGTTGGTGTAGATCCTCATTTAACGTTTGAATGACTGGTTCAACGTTAACATGTAAGCTTTTTCGTCAGTGCACGTTCCAGCGATGAACCATCCAAACTTGGATGAGTTTAAGGTTGGGAAACCGTAAGCAATACGTTTTTCTTCGTTTAACACATCAAAAAAAACATCAGCTCCTAGCAAAACGTCTAATTGTAGTTAAGGAATGACCTTATTTAATTTAATTGGTTTGGTTGGTAATAAAGTTGTTATGTTACCAATGATATGAGCCGTGTCGTTTAATGTATAGTGCTGGTCTATACGGGAATATATGGTCATATCGATTCTCCCCTTTGTTTTACCAGTCGATGTAGATGCTAGCCCGTAAATAGATATGGAAGCTTGACTTCGCTTAAGGCTTAGGCGTTCAGCGCAATGTGTAGAAGTGCTCGAAGTGACTGGAGATCTCCGGTACGTGATCTAATATATATAATAGCAGTTGGCAGTACCGTGTATGGCGATGAATACAGCGTATGTAAAACTTATGCATCTGGTTGCTTATTGGACGAATGTGGTGATTCAACAGGATGGTATTTTTCATTAGTCGATTGAGCTTTAACAGAATCAAGTGTTGGGGTATTACCGTAAGCATCATTAATTGACACATGATGACTCGAGGAAGCAGATTTGTGCTCTGATTGTGTTTCACTTTGGCTTGGATGAGGCAGAGTATGGTGACGTCTATTGCAAATCATCATGTTTTGCTGAAACATTTGCTCGTTGCGTGACCCTTTTTCAAACAGTTTCGACCTGAATCCATTTCATCCACTATTTTCAATCTCGCATCTAACTCTTGGTTTTTAAAGACTGGGCATCTGAATAATGGATGTTGCTGTTTACAAACGAAACATTCTAAATTGTTGTTCGAACTCGAAGTCAGAATCGATTTTGCAGTTGGTTTCACGGCATGCCTTTTAGATGTTGCATCGCAAATTTCTAGAGCATCACATCTCTTATTTAAGAATGCAAGTAAATTTGCGAACGTAGGAATATTCGTACCGACTGACTCGTTTGCCCACAATTGCTTAGATTCATTATCAATTTTACTAAGTAATATGTGGATAAGCCACGGGTCGCGAGTTTCGGCTTCTGGTCTTGTGTACGAAGTTCATGTATCACCTCGTCAGTAACGACTACATAATTTGTCCCATGCGTCAGAATAATTATTTTCAGTGATGCTAATATGTCATATAAGAGAGGCAGCATCACCCGACAGCAGCCCTTTTAACATTTGTAACTTGTGTACATCACTGATATTTTTGTTGTTATGCACGGTGGAACTAAATAAATCGTGGAACGAGGCTCAATATCTATAATCCCCAGAAAAATTTTCTATTTGGATTTTTGGTAATCGTACTTGTTGTGATGTATTCACTCCTTCATTAAATGTCCTTTGCTGGTCGATAAACTGCTCCAAGGTTGGGTTCAAACCATGTGTGGCATTAAATTCATCTCGACCTTGATTGGTATAATAGCTGTAGTTAATAATGCTCGTGTTTTGTAGAACTGTTGATCCACTTTGTCGGTGATTGGTTTATACGTAGGAAATTCAAATAATTCAACCTCAAATTCATTGAAAGTTTGGTATCTAACCTCCAAAATATCAACCCGATCTTTAATATCTTCAATGTTAGTGTCTGCATTTATCTCTTCTGCAAATCACAGAATTTGAATAATTTGATTGTGAGCGCAATCGCGAATCGTTCTAATCTCTCCATTGTAATTTCACGAAAAATAAAAGCACTTTATCACACTTTATTACTGCACTTTAATTTAAAGTTCAATATTATGAGTCGTTTTTGTTATTTTTTCATTTTAAACACTTTTGATGAAAACCACTAAAACGAGGTTTTAAAGTTCAAGGAATCTATCGTAATGACCATTGATTACGGGATAATTTGTTAAGGCTCATTCTGTGAGGTACGGATTATCTTTTGAAATTTTGAAGTGAAGTATTTTTCATTTTTCAGAGTTTTAACGATTTTGATTAAAATCGGGGAGGAACAATTTTACTTTTAGAAATATTTTCCCAAATCTAAAGTTATTCCTAAAACACGTTTAATACTGCAAATGACTTATAACGAAAACCCGTTATGTTTCCGAAATCCACTAGCTACTTGTGATTATCTCTAGCCAACAACAGTGAAACAAATACGAAGATTTTTATGGATGGCTGGGTGGTACCGAAGGTTTGATCGCCATTTTCGTTTCGACGAAGTTTATTTGGACTGATGAGTTTATGAGGACGCCTGCTTTGATAAACCCAGACTATAAAACACTCATTTGTATTACGTGCGTTGCTAGTACCGAAGGATTAGATGGAAGAAATCTAGACCTTACATTGAGGGGTTTAAGTTCAAAGTGATAACGGCCCATGCAGCTTTGCGATAGTTTTTGATCCTGAAGAATTTGGCGGGGAGACTAGCGCGATAAACTTTACTCCAACAATAATACTTCGAAATAGACTTGATCCGGTGTCTTGAGTGCATTGCGATTCATAAGCAGATCAAAAGGGTAACGTTAGCGATGCAAGCCATAATTATGCTAGATAAATAAACGGTTTACGTAAAAACTATGGCACATGGGATACAAATAATGTATTGGGGGATTGTAGGGGTGATTATGGCGAATTAAAATTAAGTAAAAATAAAATTTATAATGGGTTTTTTGAGAAAAACTGAATTTTATAAAAACATATTTTATTTACTTCAAAACATTGTAGCTCTCAAACGGATGCAAATGCTAGACAAATATTTAACCCTTAAATATGCCTATATACAATTACTAGTCAAATAAAACAAGTTGGTTGCTCTTCGTTAAATATTTTGGAAGTTCCAGTTTAATATTTGTGTGTATTTTTTTCTGAACCAAAAGTTTTAACACCTTGTATTTCAAAGGATATTAAAAACGGACCTCCGTCCCTTCCTTACGTTTTTTACACAATGAGCCACGGAATAACCTCTTAACGGATTGGTACCTCAAACCCGGACACACTGTATATGGACTTCTTAATATATATGGATAACTAATGATGTTTCAAACCAAATTTTCATTTGAGCGTGTTCTCCTCCATGATGTTCATTCCAAGCCAGCCGCGCCTTCGGACATTGTTGTTATTTTGTTTAACTCCGGAATTACGATCTATTATAGTCTATGTTTATAGTTGTACGATCGCGGAACGGATTCATTTAAGAATCCAGCAAACCGACGAAAAATTACCCGAAATAGTGCGCGAACGTGCCGATATACAGTAAGCTAGCCGTTACACTATATCGCTCACAGGGAGCTTTTCTAAACCCCAATTATAGGTTAAACAGGAATGTGTCCAAAATAAATATTTAAGCCTTAAATGAACTGGCTACTTAGAGTACTTTATTGATTGTATAGATTGTATGACGCTTATACGAAAGAACGTGTCATAAATATTTAATAACAAAATAGAAAACGTGTCTAACGCAAAATAAATAATATCTAAATAACTTATTTCCAATGTTTAACCCGAATGGTTCAAAATAACATTTAATTTGCGAATGACGTACAAATTTAGTCACAAATAGTTTTGTAACCGATTCATCGGCGCAAAATCCACTTGAAACCGAAACCATAAAAGAATGTTTTAGGTATGTTAAATAAGTTTTACAAGACAAAAGCTGTGGTGTTAATGCAATTTGAGACCGTTTACTGTGCTAAACCAAATCAGCCGTCCTTCTATGTACGGTAGATCCGCAGGTGTAGATTTATCGAGAGAAAATTATCTAGAAACCAAAAATATAAATTATACCAAGCTGCATGTAACGGTAACACAATCAACATATAAAGATATTTTGTTAACGAAATCGAGTTAACTCATTCGCATTCTATCTACATTGAAATTTAATGTGGGTGATTTTCTTAATTTTTCATCTCTATCTTTTTTCACAAACAATCAGCGTCTCATCTTTAATGTTGTTGTGTTTTATATACGAGTATTAAGAAAAAATATTTCAGATCGTTCGTCCAAATTAGTAAAATCGTTTTAAAAAAATAAATAAATAATATCAGTAGATGTGTACCACTACATGTGCACAATTCTGATCTGAGGAAAATAGGAAAATTCAATGTAGGTGAAAATTGGCAAATGTTGTATAAAACAAAATATTTATTTTGTAATCTACTTTTATCGCATATTATGTATTTATTATTCAAGAATCAGCCAAAAATATATTTTGCGTTATTCACCTAGAAATATTCAACAAAAAATTGTTTTGTATATTTTAAAATCTCTTACAAATCTTATTTATTGGCAAAGTGGTTAAAACGTGTTCACTAAACTAGGAAATGTATAATTTTGAATTCTAATAGGGTCGATTTATTAATTGAAATTGACAGTTCATATTGATTCGAACTAGCGGGCATGTGGAATCGACGAAATCGCTTCGTGCTTCCCCAATAGCAACTGTGCACACTGGATGCTACTGAAGTTAGCCGAAAATTTCAGCCGAAAAATCCCTGCATTATCGACATATTTCGTATTAGGTTGATATTAGCCGAAAATTACATGTTATTGAAGTTAAGATTAAATTTTCGCCGAAAAAAAATTTCAATAACCAATATCACATAGTTCGAATGTTTAAAGGTCAAATGAACTGGATGAAGTTAGACAGACTCGTAATTAGCTGGATCCAATATTTAAAATTTATCGTGTTAGGGGCCAATGAATTTGAGTTGTGGCACTAACAGTGAACACCTTTGCCAAAAATCAGGCCATATTTTATGTAGCATCATAGTGAAATAAATTAAAAACTGGACGCATATTCAGTGGTAATTTGTACTGGGTGAAGTAAGATCAATTCGTAAATAGCTGGATCCCATATTTATTTAAATTTGAGTTGATATGGCCTGCAACTCAAATTCATTGGCCCCTAACACGACAAATTATAAATATGGGATCCAGCTATTTACGAATTGGTCTAACTTCACCCAGTACAAATTACCACTGAACATGCGTCCCGTTTGACTAGATCGTGCTCGAAGAATTTGATGAAATTTCTGACCTACCTAGGTCTCGATGCAGTTTAAATTCAAACCCTTGGTACCAAACCTTGTTTTAAGTTTGAGCTACATTTATGAATGCTACATTCCTAAACCCAAATTTGACGAGTACTCTGAACATGCATTATGTTCATACTTTATACGGGAGATTTACCTAATATACACAGCTATCCTAGAAGATGGGAGAGTTATATGGAAAGCACCAAGCAGACTCTAAAACGCAGTTAACACATGCAGTGAGTAACCGGACTAAAAAATGGCGCGACTTATTAAATTAAGCCAAATCAGTGCATGTCAACTTTACAAACCAAAATATAAATTTCATATGCAATTAACAAGCAGAGGAATACGCACAACTATGTCGTATGGAGTGAGAAGACTACAAAGGCAGAAATCGCTGGCGCTGGGCCATTTTAATTAGGATTTATTGTAATATGAGTAACCAATAAGGTACTCATCATAAAGCGAGAATCAAGTTTGAGATAAACAAATTACTTATGATATACGAAATTTATATTTTTATATTACAATTTAGTAGTTTACGAGTAGACTCAGATTTGACAATAAAATAATTTATTATATTTCTCTGTCCTAATTAAATACAACTGCCCAGTTCTAAATAAAGGTTTCGGCCTTTGAAGTCTTCTTACTGCATTGGTGGTGTCCAACAAACTTAGTATGTCTGCATTTTGGTGACGAGATATCCGCTGAATGTGTTTCTTAGGTTATCATTTCTGATGTACCATGGTGCATTGAAAATGCCACGCAGCACTTTATTTGGAAAACATTGTATTATTTGTGTATTTGTCTTCTTGGTACAACCCCAAAGTTGAATGCCATAGGTCCATACTGGAGTTTAAGCATTTGCCGATATAATAGCAATTTATTGTGTATTGTAAGCACAGAAATCCTACCTATTAGCCAATACATTTTTCTATATTTGATGTTCAATTCTTCTTTTTTCTTTTTAATATGCTCTTTCCATCTAGGCTTGCAATCGAGAGTCATCCTAAGGTATTTGGCTGTATTTGCATTTGGATTCTGCCTTGAATTAAGTTCCACTGGAATCCAGTTAACTTTCTGGTATGTGAAGTTTACGTGAACCGATTTTGTTTCGGTTAGGCTAATGCGCCATTTCTTTGTCCAGATACTCGCTGAGTTGGTTGCTTGTTGAAGTTTTGTCATTGCTTCTGATATACTTTTTTCAGTTGCCAGAATAACTGTATCGTCTGCAAATGTTGCTAAGGTAGCACCTTCTGTGCTCATATACAATATAAGGCCCAGTACGCTACCTTGTGGTATGCCTGCTGCTATTCTCGTTTTAGTTCAGCGTACTTTCCGTTATATTTTACACGGAAATGCCGATCCGCAATGTAAGATTTAAGAATTTGAAAGGTCGAGGTAGACCTCGGTGCAATTTAAATTCAAGTCCTTGGTGCCAAACTTTGTTGACAGCTTGTGCTACATATAAGAAGATACAGGAATTTCGTGTTAATTAAATGACAGGGAGTAGTGAAATCGGCCTGTACGACTTTTTGTCGTTTGCTGGTTTGCTTGGTTTAGTTGCTTCCACTGTCGTGGGACAGATTTTAGTCTAAAGGCAGCATTGATTATTTGAACCAATTTTCGTAATCGCTTCTCGGGAATGGATTTTATGACTTGGCCAGTAATTAAATCATAACCTAGGGCTTTTCCGCATTTAAATTGTACGCTTCCATCGATTAAAAATAAAGTTTCGTAATTTAATCAAGCATAAAATGTGATTGTTGAACCACGGTGGGTCAGTAGATTTTAAACGAAAAAACTTGATATAGGAACAAATTTTTTCATACAGATGACACAATCATTTTGTTACAAGGGACACTTTATCATTTGGTTCATAAATGGTGTATATTATACCTCAGGGTATGTTTGAACATTCGTGCATTAGACCAGTAGTGTCAATATTTTTGTAATCTCGGAAACTAATCGAGGATTGGAAACAACAAAGTCATGATCCGAAAATCCCACCGATATTTGATTTAGAAAAATTATTTTTTGAGTAATTCAATTGAGACACCTGTGCCACTATTCTGGTAATTTCTCGTAAATAGGGAACTGGGGAAAGAATTTTTAAGGAATTTCTGTTCAAATATTTTTTTCCCGGCCTACTGAGGAATAAAGTTTGAAGTAAATATTTATAAATTGGGAATAATTTTTCCATACCTAAATTGGCAGGCAAAATTATTCCACTTACCCCTTACACTAACTTTTTACTTCGGTATGCCAGAAATTTGGTTAAAAAAAAATTACATATAAATTCATTCCTCAGTTCCCTGTTCCCGAGGAATTACCAAAATAGTGCCACAGGCAAGCAAAAACAAGAAGAATACTATATAACAAATGGTGAAGATCAAAACCCATTCCTTATCATCAATTTTTGACACAAACTAACATACAAATGTACAGAATCGGTTGTAATGGCAAATTTTACTTCTCTTATGTCTTGTCGCCTGTCACAAACATAAAAAAGTGGATCGAATACTTTTTTGATTTAGAAAATCAAAAATCAACAATAAAAGAATTTTGACGTAACTGTGGCACTATTCTGGTATCGGGGAATAGGGAATAACTATTTTTGTTGCAGTTATTCCCCAAAGATTTTTCCCAAATTTTTTATTCAATTTTTTATTTTCACTTTTATTAAAAGTGCATTCTTTCAATCGGGGAATTGATTGGGAAAAAAAAATTTAATTACATGTGTTCGCCACGCGATCGCAGTAAAACAAAAAATAATCTATCAAAAAATAGTTTGATTGGTTTTTTCTTTGACAAAAAAATCTAATTTTTCGTACAAAAATAAGTTTTTCATTATTAAAGTGAATAATAAAATGATAAGAATTGAGTATTATGCCGATGACGATAACGAGAACCAACGATACAATTTGTGGATTCAGCGGCAACACTTGCGGTGTTCATAAACCCATTTGACTTGTACGAAGAGGAATGTATAAAACTATACCGAATGCCACAATAATTAGCTTTGAGTCTGCCACAAATGGTAGAACCTTTTATGGAGGTTATCCTTATACCCAAGCCATTACGAATGCTAGTCGCTCTGAGTTTTTTAGCTGATGGTAATTATATAAGACACTACTAAAAATATTGTGGGTAGGTATTTATTTTATAGCACATAACTTATAGGAACATATCAAAAGAAACATGTGGCCGTATTCTGGCTTTCCCAGGGAATTGACGTATGTGAAGTTATCCTCGGATTTTATCCCCGAAATTAAAAAAAAATTGATCAGGCAACACCAACATAATTATATCCTTCTAACTCTTGTGTGAAGTTATCCCCGCCCCGTTTTATATTATATTTTACTCCAAATACACTTCATATGTGAAGTTAGCCCCGAATTGTATTATATGAAAAATCAAAATGTATTTTAAAACTATTTTAATTTGCAAATCACACAAAATAAATGTAATAATTTAATAAAATGAAGTAAAATAATTTTTAAATTAGCAAGATTAAGATAATTTGGTTATAGGACGAAAAAACACATATCTCACATTTAGGAAAACAGTAAAAAAATCGTACCGTTGCAACTTAGCGAAATTAGGCTCCGACCAAAATATTTGTAGGTCTGGCCATCTCAAAACCATATAGTTCTGATCCGACATATATGTGTATCTTTGTCTGTGTTTATAAAATACGTTCGTGCACAGTGGACTTCCCTAAAGGAATATGGATTGGGACTAGTCTCAACATCAAAAGAGCCGAGCCCATTGAATGCATTGGATGAGACAATCCTAAATATCATCACCACAAAAGCTTGTGAAGGTACCAACAATATTGAGGGTGGGTTTGAATTGTCGACGCAGCAGGTATTGTACATTTTTAATATTTAGCTAATATTTTTGTTTATAGAATAATAACAAAATACATTTGTATTCCAGCTCAATACAAGCGATTTAGACCAACGAGCTGACAATTTAATGCCTGAAAGCAATGTTGTTGAAGCTAACGAAATGAATGGCTCTATGGCGGAGAAAACAACCAGGCAAATAAGGTCTAAGCGAATACTAGGTTCGTGTATTTAACTATTATGCTTTATAGTCGTTATTAAAACTAACAGAAAACGATAATCTTTCAAATTATTTTATTGTGGTTTTATGTTCCGCTTATACCAGGGATAAGCTCTTAGAAGAAGCAAACAAACTTGAGAGTCAAAAAGTTAACGCATTGAATAGAATTGATGCGGCCAAGGAGGTTAAAGCGGCTGTTTTAAATCGGCAATAGGTTACTTTTTAACACATAATAATCTAGAACAATTGAAGTTTTAATATTTCGGACCGTTCATCAATCCATGATGTTAAATTGTCTTCCATGTTGATCTGCTGGATTGTGAATCAGTGTCATCGGCCGTGGAAGGGTGGGTAACCACATAAATATTATAAACATTTACAAATAAAATTTATATTTTTACCTGTACTTAAATGTTATTAATATGTTTAGGAACATAAATGCAAAGCCCATTGCATTTTTAGATATCAATGCATTATCCATGCACGGGTCTCCGGAATAATAGGACACGGTATATCTAGATGACTAATTTTTTTTTATTTAATTAAATTTTTTTAACTGAATTATTTTTTTTTCAAATGTGATATCTCTCTTAATAAAGGGCTACAAAATGCCAGTGAATTTATATATTAGTCATTTTACGGTTGTGGATTTAAACCAGAAGTTTATAATTATGAAATAAATTAATCTACTGGGCAAAAAGTAGTAAGACTTTATAATTTAAATCTCGCGCGGAAAACCATTCGTCGAAATATTTTTTTTTCTATGTTGGTATGACTGTCAGTGACATCTGTGCCAAATTTAACATCAAAATAATCATTAGTGTTTAGTATACGCTTGCCTTTCTGAAGTACAAAAAGTGAATTCGGCGATTTTTACAATGAGTGAAATTATTCAACAAAGCAGTTCCATTAAATTTTGTGTGCGGAATCAATTTTGTGGTGCCGAAACGTTCAGAATGTTGCAAAAGGCCTTCGGTGATAATTGTATGTAGCGAGCAAGTGTTTTTGATTAGTACAAATTGTTCAAAGAGGGTCGAGAACGTGTTGACGATGGACCGCGTCTAGGACGGCCATCAACATAAACCGATGATCAACACATTAATAAAATCAAGGAATTGGTGCTCGAGAATCGACGATTAACAGTCAGAGACCTTACTGGCATCGTTGAAATATCGGAAGGATCAGTGAACACCATTTTGAAAGATCATTTTGGCCTAAGAAAAGTGAAAGCACGATTGGTTCCAAAATCATTCAACTTTTTTGGAAAAACAGCGTCGCGTTGCCGTCTGTGAAACAATGCTTTCCGACTAAGAGGATGTCATGAAACGTATTATAACTGGCGATGAGCCCTGGATGTTTGTTTACGACCCAGAAACAGACGATCAATCGGCCGAATATCGTGCCAAAGGTAAGCCGAAGCCGAAAAAACCACGCGAAAGCAAGTCAAAAATCAAGGTGATGTTGACAGTTTTCTTCGATTATCGAGGTGTGGTGCACTCCGAATTCCTTCCGACCGGCCAAACTGCCAACAAGGAATACTATTTGAGTGTTATGCGTCGTTTGCGCGAAGCTATTCGTAAAAGGAGGTCGGAATTATGGGTTGACAACTCTTGGTTTTTGCACTGGTTTTACGTGATTTTTCGCCAAAAATTCCACCCATATCGTTCCGCAACCACCGTATTCGCCTGATTTAGCTCCGTGTGACTTCTGGCTGTTCAGCAAACTCAAACGACCGCTCCGGGGAAACCGGTTTGAGCCAATTGAAGACATTAAACGTGAATCGCTACGCGCATTAGAGGCTATTCCGGAAATTGAATTTAACAACGTTTCGAGAATTGGAAAAAACGTTGGCACAAGTGTATTGAGGCCGGGGAGGATTACTTTGAGGGGGACGGAATAGATTTGGAGAAATAAATAAAGAATTTTAAAATTATGAACAAAGTCTTACTATTTTTTGCCCACAGTATTATGTATACCTAACAACCATGTGCTTGATAACTCTCTTGCTTTGAATTAATTATGAAAAATTGCTTTCGCCAAACTTTGCCACCGAATGGTTGTATCATGGCTAACACCACTAAATGAATCGTGCAACCACTAATTATTAAACCATTATCACTAATCTGCATCAATATAAAATAATCAGAGATATTGTAATGTTGATTTTAAATGAACGGCTTACGAATTGTACATTTTTGGAGTAAATGATACTTTGGAGTAATTGAAATAAATTTAAATTAACGTGCTCGACACTCTAAGCCGGCCTATACTTCAACAAGCTTGTTGTTATGGCAGATCAATTGAGTTATTGCGATTTCGTGGTAAACACTTTAACTAAATCATATTTCCCCCCGTTACCCGGGAAAGCCAGAATAGGGTCAATGGTCTAGGTTTTTTGTCCTGCATGTCGCAATCGACAGTAAGCCGATGTATTAAATAGTTTTCTAAGTAGTTAATGAGAAGATTTATTAAATTCCCAGAAACATCGTCCGAGATGAATCAAGTTAAATTACAGTATGTATTTTATGCATTCCCATTAATATTACCTAGTAACCTTGTAAAACAAAAACAGTTAATTACAGGTTTTATGAAAAATTCGGTTTCCCCGGTGTAGTGGGATGCATCGATTGCACTCATGTGTCGATGTATAGGCCGGCTAAGCGTATCGAGCACGTTTACCTAAATCGACATCATTACCACTCCAAAAATGTACAGTTGGTAGTTAAAAGCAAATCATTAAAAATCAACTATCACATTGTATATATGTATGTATTATTTATATTGTTGCAGATTTGTGATAATAATTTAAAAATACTCAATGTAAATTTGGCGCAAAAGTTTGGCCAAAGTATTTCTTCACAACAAATTCGAGGCAAGAGAGTTATTAAACACATGGTTGTTAGGTACGTATACTCCTTTTATTTCTTTCCTTAATTTCAAATTTTCAGAATGAATTCACAGCACACGTAATAACATTACCAAAAATTAAATAAACAAATTAGACTTCTAAATATACTTCCAAATACTCCGGAGACTCATTAGGTGGTTCACTCATGGTTGATCCATTCAGCTCTACAGTTGTATTAGGCTCTGTATTTATTTGCCTAAAAATATTAATAATATTAAGATGCAAGTAAGAAATATAAATTTTATTTGTAATTTATGTGCAATTGAAGGGGACAGTGGTTACCCATTCCAGCCTTGGTTGATGACTCCGATTGATAATCCAGCAGATGAACATGAAAGACAATATAACATGATGTATAGATCAGCCCGAAATTGTGTGGAAAGTTGTAACGGAGTCCTAAAATAACGATTTACAATTTTCCCAAACCTAAAAGCACAATAACGAAATTCGAAAGATTAGTGTTTTTCTGTTAATTTAAAAAAATATAGCATAATAACGGGTGATTTTTTAAGAGCTTGAGAACTTTTTTTTAAAAAAAAACGCATAAAATTTGCAAAATCTCATCGGTTCTTTATTTGAAACGTTAGATTGGTCCATGACATTTACTTTTTGAAGATAATTTCATTTAAATGTTGACCGCGGCTGCGTCTTAGGTGGTCCATTCGGAAAGTCCAATTTTGGGCAACTTTTTCGAGTATTTCGGCCGGAATAGCCCGAATTTCTTCGGAAATGTTGTCTTCCAAAACTGGAATAGTTGCTGGCTTATTTCTGTAGACTTTAGACTTGACGTAGCCCCACAAAAAATAGTCTAAAGGCGTCAAATCGCATGATCTTGGTGCCCAACTTACCGGGCCATTTCTTGAGATGAATTGTTCTCCGAAGTTTTCCCTCAAAATGGCCATAGAATCGCGAGCTGTGTGGCATGTAGCGCCATCTTGTTGAAACCACATGTCAACTAAGTTCAGTTCTTCCATTTTTGGCAACAAAAAGTTTGTTAGCATCGAACGATAGCGATCGCCATTCACCGTAACGTTGCGTCCAACAGCATCTTTGAAAAAATACGGTCCAATGATTCCACCAGCGTACAAACCACACCAAACAGTGCATTTTTCGGGATGCATGGGCAGTTCTTGAACGGCTTCTGGTTGCTCTTCACTCCAAATGCGGCAATTTTGCTTATTTACGTAGCCATTCAACCAGAAATGAGCCTCATCGCTGAACAAAATTTGTCGATAAAAAAGCGGATTTTCTGCCAACTTTTCTAGGGCCCATTCACTGAAAATTCGACGTTGTGGCAGATCGTTCGGCTTCAGTTCTTGCAGGAGCTGTATTTTATACGGTTTTACACCAAGATCTTTGCGTAAAATCTTCCATGTCGTCGAATAACACAAACCCAATTGCTGCGAACGGCGACGAATCGACATTTCACGGTCTTCAGCAACACTCTCAGAAACAGACGCAATATTCTCTTCTGTACGCACTGTACGCATTCGTGTGGTTGGTTTAATGTCCAATAAAGTAAACTGAGTGCGAAACTTGGTCACAATCGCATTAATTGTTTGCTCACTTGGTCGATTATGTAGACCATAAATCGGACGTAAATCGCGAAACACTTTTCGAACCGAACACTGATTTTTGTAATATAATTCAATTATTTGCAAGCGTTGCTCGTTAGTAAGTCTATTCATTATGAAATGTCAAAGCATACTGAGCATCTTTCTCTTTGACACCTTGTCTGAAATCCCGCGTGATCTGTCAAATACTAATGCATGAAAATCCTAACCACAAAAAAATCACCCTTTAGTAAAAGCAGGAACCTCGAATCCGCTTAGGCCTTATTGGCTTGGTTGTTATGTTGGAATCACTTGTATTTTCTACTTCGACAAACCTGCTTTCAGACGTCGTCCGTTGCTCCATACCACTTGTGTTGACCTGTTATACAAATTATTATTCTTTATACAATGTTATTAAATTAATAGTTTAAAATGAACAAGTCATACCTGCTGGGTCGGTGGTTGAAATCCACCTTCAGTATTTTCTGTACCTTCACACGCGTCCTTGGTGATAATATCAAATATGCGCTCGTCAGCCACTAGCTCTAACCCAGTCCGATTCTCGAACTCCTTTAGGAAGGTCCACTGTCCTCGTACGTATTTTCTAAAAAAAACAAAGATGTATAAAAAAATAAAAATTAATGTTTGAATTATCTACTTCATGTCAATCCAGGCTCACGACGTTTTAACCCCAGTGCTCTCCATTGCTCCCTTTACCATCAATATTAACAAATCTGGGAAATAAACAATAAAAAAAAGTTGTGATTATCTTAAAGTTGTGATATCTAATCCTAAAAGGGATCAGGAAAGAAATCTGGCAACAAATTACAGGGGAATACGTAGGTTGAATGTATTTGTTAAAATTGTGAATGGTATGATGAAAGGTCGTATAGATAAATTTGTGAATGAGGGAAATATTGTTGCCGGAAACCACCTTTGGGTTCCGTCACAACCACTCTGCTAATGAATGTGTAGAAAAGTTTGTGTGGGAAGTGCGAAAGGAGAAAAGCATGTTGTGGCGGTATTTTTGGATATAGAAAGGGCATATGATTACGTGGTTCCAGGGAAACTTTATCATATCCTTATGGACTTGGGGTTTCCTTGGAAAATTTGTAAATGGTTGTGTGAGTTCATGAATGAGAGAAAGATAATTTTGTGTGGTAGAGTGTATAGGATGGAAGGAGCGGGAACTATGGGCCTCCCCCAAGGTAGTAAAATCTCACTGACTCTTTTCAACATCTACACGAGCTCGATACATAGGTGTAACTCCTCGCGCAAAGTGATTTTGCAATTTGCAGCTAATTTTGTCCTGATGCGCAAGGGGAGGTCCATCGAGGAGGCCTTGAGTCGGGCTCAAGAATGTGTGAATCAGGTAACCGAATGTTTGAGTGAATTGAATTTGAGGGTAAATTCGAGTAAATGTTGTAGTATGGCTTTTAGAATGAATCGAATGGTTGATGTGCAAATATATAATGAGATAATTGAGTGTGTGAAATTGACTAAGTATTTGGGAATCTGGATTGACAGAAGAATGAGTTTCAAAGTGCATATGGAAAAATTGGCCGATAATTGTAAGAGTAGATTGAACGTGATTAAAATGGTGAGCAAACCGAAATGGGGAGCTCATCCGAGTGTGACTGATATGTTACGAAAGGCGCTAGTATCAACCAAAATTTCATATGGAATGAGTATATATGGTAATGGGTCCAAGGTTGGGTTTAAAAAGTTGATGCTTGTGGCGAATGTGTGCCTGAGTGGTATTGGGAGCGATCAATTCACACCAATATACACTTTGTGGTCTGAATTAGGTTATTCGTTTCTTAATTATAAGAGGGAATGGATCATCGTGCGAGAGACTGTGCGAATGATAACTAAGGACAATAAATTGGTGAATGAAATGGAAAGGAGATTGCAAAGAGGGACGATTTACAAAAAGACAACAAGATCACAAAATATTAACATATTCTCCAAGATTCGTCCGGCAAATCCGAAAGTCTCTCCGAGCAATCTAATAGTGCGGTTGAAGTTTGGTGACACAACAAAAGCAATGATGAATGAGTTATCGGTTAAGAGTGAATTTTGCAAAATGCGATTGAATTATGTTGCACATGTAGAAGTGTATACAGATGCAAGTGTAAATGATGATCGAGTAGGTATGAGAATTTATATTCCTTCAACGAGGAAAGAGAAAATGATAAGAGTACATTACAGTATCTGTATAATGAATGCAGAATTGATAAGTGATAGGATCAAGTTGGCAAAGACACAAGGGAGAAGGAGAATAGTGTTATTCTCTGATTCCCGGAGTGGATTGGAATTAATTATTAAGGGTGGGGGAACTCATGGCAATGTGTATGCGGAAATGCTGTATAAGTATCTTCAATCTTGTGAGAGGGAGGTCAACCTTCAATGGATACCTTCATACCTACAGATTGAAGGTAATGAAAGAGCCGATATGCTTGCGAAACGGGGTTGTTTGATTGAGGATGTAAATGAATATGAATTCATGGATGCCAGAGACGTACTTCGCATGTTTCAGATGAATCTGTGGAGAAAATGGGAGAGAGACTTTGTTGAAAAATGTCAGGTGAAAGGTAAGAAGTATTTTGAGTTGGTTAGGTCTTCTTTGAGACAACCGTTCTTTAAGGTGCTCAAAGGAGATACTAGAATGTTACGAACTATGGAACGAGTGAGATTGAATCATGGAAATCGGAAAGAATATTTAAAGAAACGCAATTTGGTTGTGTGTGAATTAAGTGGAAGCTGTTTGGTTGTGGAGGACATCTCCGACAGCTCGATTCTGAAATGTTCTGCATTTAACCAGAGCAGACAAATGTTCGATGTTCTATTGAGTGCAAGTAGTAAGTAAGAATGTATATGAATTTATTAGAACAAATCAGATAGATGTGTGAAAGGGGATCGATGTGTGCTAGGTGTATGACAAGAAATTAAAATTAAATTATTATGTTAAAAAATAAAAAAAATTAAAATTGTAAATTTTGAAACGGGTGGCACCAAATTTTTGGAGCTAGTGCCAAAAAAAAATCTTAAAGTTATACTAATATATTATGTTAATTTTACCGATCATTTGCTATGTCGGTGTTGTCTTCCATTAAAGTCACAATTAATAATTTCTGATCCTTTGATCTTTGTGATTCTTACCCGGGACGTCGTAGTAGTCATTTTAATTAAAATGATATGTAAATACTATAGTAATGAATATTATAATTCTATACCCTATAATTTTCCGTTACATTTTTATTCCCAATATTCTTTCGTAAAATAGGTATGGAATAATAAATGTCAAAACTGCTATAATTGGGAATAATTTTTTCCCAAGACACATTGTTTCCCTTAAGCCAGAATACACACTTTGGGGGAAAGGGGATAAAACTTCTACAAAACTTAAAATTACACCCGGGGAACACACCCGAGAATTACCACAATAGTGCCACAGGCTAGCAGAAACAAGAAGAATATAACAAATAGTTAAGATCAAAACCCATTACTGTTGTACATCATCAATTTATGAACCAAACTAACATACAGTGGCACTATTCTGGTAATTCCCCGGGAATAGGGAACTGGGGAAAGAACTTATATGTAATTTTTATTTTAAAAAAAAAATTCTGTTAGTGTTAATTTTTTTGAAAACTAAATTAATTCGGGAATAATTTTCCCTGCCAATTTAGATATTTAGATATTCCCAATTTATAAATATATATTTACATCAAACTTTTCTCCTCAGTAGCTGGAAAAAAAATATTTGAACAGAAATTATATATAAATTATTTCCCCGGTTCCCTATTCCCGGGGAATAGTGCCACTCAAAGTAACTAATTTTTCTGATTTGTATTTTTTATAATTTTTGTATAGTTGGCTTTTAACGTGCGAACACATAGCCTACTTTCCGAACATATTATCGACAATAATTTTTAGACCAGGGCTGGGATGTTGTACCATCACTATTTTCGACTTATGTCTCATGTAAATTGGCAGCCTATTTCGTTTCCAAAATTACGCATTCCCTAATGTGATCTCAGTTTGCTCGAGTAAAACGACACTCTATTTCTTTTCTACGATTTCTAAAACTACTAAATTAATCGATTCTAATTATCACCAAATAATTTTTTCGTGATACGTTTATCGAAATATAGAAAAGAGAGAGAAAGCTCACAAATATATCAAGAGGTTGAAATCGCGATATAAAACACATAATTGTTTATGCGAAATAGAATGTTAATTGATTCCAGAAAATTGAGACTAAGTCGAAAGTCGAAAAAAGTGATCGTACAACATCCCAGCCCAGTTATTATTAGTTTCATAGTAGAAGAAAATCGGAACTATTTCCTTAAATCGGCTAAACACTTTTTTGTGAAACAAATTTTCGTAAAAAAGTTCAGATCGTTATGTCCAAGTTCAGTTCCCTTATTACACAAAAGACATATTTTCGGAAAACTCTCCATTACGGAAGTGTGACTTTTTGCATCTTTAAATATAGAAACAAACAAATTTACAATAATAAATAATAGTAATAATAGCGACGAAGAACAATTTCATTACATAACGAAAAAAAATACCCCAAAGAAGAAAACAATTTCATTCATAATTTTTCGTTGAAATCCAAAAAGACTGAGATCAACCAAATAAAAAACCACATATGTAGAAAATAATTTCAGTGATTTCATCGTAAAAATATACATCCTATAATATTTTGTACTATTTTATTTCTCTCTTATTCATGTATCCAAAATATAAAAGCGAACAAAAATCTTTTTTGGCAGCACTTCAAGAAAACGTAGAGAATTATTAAGTGACGAAATTTTTTTTTAATTTAAAGCAGAATACAAATTTTTTTCGAGGAAAATTTAGATGTTTAATTTTAAAATTTTCTTTTTGTACCTTTCTTTAAAAGGCAATTTATTAGGTACACAATAGTAATGATAATCAAGTGAAAAATCAAATTAAATTGTTAATTTTAAATGACTTAATAAACAACCGCTTAAGTAGTAAGAAAAAACTTGCTAAAAATATCATTACGATCGTATCTTGTCATTTCTGACGTTGACCGAATATATTTTACTTTATAAATATTTACATTCAAAGACAAAAAACATGAAAACAAGTAAAGCATTTTACGATATTGGCACTAATTTTGTGTTACCAAAGAATTATATGGAAAGTGATTTTTACATATGTAATTTTGACATTGCTTAATCATAAACATATATACTCGTATGTGTATTATTGCATTTTGAAGTGAATTAATTAGAAATAAATGAAGGAATAATTTTTAAACGTGTAAATTGGTTATGAGTTCATGTTGATGTGTATTAAGATTAACCCAAATTCCGAACAGCAACGATGCTTATTTTTAGATTTCAGAGCAGACATACACACATACAAAATAAGAAAAATTAAAAATATCGAACTGGAAAATTGAAAACTATTTTTCGTAAGATTCTTACCTTTTGTAGCGATTGAAATAAATGTAGGTAATAATAAATATTTTGTTTAAAGTAATGATGTGTTTATATAAAAATGTAGATTACGTTACTTGTCTCCCGTAATTCAAAAATGAACATAAAAGTATATTTTGTTGAAGTGTGATAAGATTAATGTTTTCGCATAGATTCCCGTTTTATGTACTACGTTTTATATTATATTCTCATTCACTATCTGGCTCTATTTGAAATTTGACCATTGAAAGAAATTTGATTATTTCTTTACTTACATTTATGTAAAAATAAAATAGGGAGCGCGTAATTAGTTAAAAAACACCACAACAAGTTTATCACCAACCGTTGCTTTGGTTGTCACAAATTTGGGTGACCGTATGGGAACTGCACCAATAGCCCATGGATCTGGCAAGGATTGAAAAGAATAATCATTCATTGTCTGAAGATCAGTTATTTATAGTAACCTCAAAGAAGTGGAAAATCCCTTCGTGGAAGACACCTAGCGCCAGTCAGCGTTGTGCCATATTGTCTACACCGCGTAATTAATTAACATTATACACGTGTAGACAGCGTATGTAAATGTGTATGAAAATGTAAATAACGTCGAAAATAATTTCTGTTGTTAGCAATCAGTAAAATTCTATGATTTCTTTGTTAATGGAACCATTTCAGGCGAGTTTCTTCCTTTCCTCACATACAGTTTGTTTGGGCATTTAGACGTCATCTACTAATTAACACAACGTGGACAACTGCTTGAAATCCACGCTATTAGTGATTGTGTTAATATATTTGAAACTTCTGATTCCGGAGATTTTAGTTAATGGAAGTTATTTTTACTATAAAATACTATATATTACCAAGTAATTTATACTGTGTGTCTTATACTGATTTTTTCGGCTAATTCACTGACTAAACTAACCTGCCGTTGTTTTGAACTAATGACTTGTTACTTGTCACTGTATCTATTAAACGTACTGTACCGATTATTTAAGCCTAAATAGTTCATTTACACCCATCGTTAATAAACATTTCGACAATTGAAGTTAAATTAGTTAAATTAGTTCAAGTTAGTTTAGTCAGTAATGTACACGGTCATGACGTCATTTACCTTGTCTTAATGTCCGACTAATTAAATTGATGATTACTTTATACCAGTTAAATCAATTTGTTAAATAAATTACAACTTGTCAATTAAATATCAGGATCATTTTGGTTTATGAACATTAGAGACATCAATTTAGTTAACCGAATATGATCGGATTGGGTATCTTGGATGGAAATGGGATTCTTAAATGATTTTGGGAAGAAATTCTCGAATATGGCCACCTGGGACGGAACTCGATCAATTGTTAACCGATTGTAATGGTATTGGGTATGCTGGATGGAAATGCGATTCTTAATTAATTTTGGGAAGAAGTTCTGGAATATGACAATCTGCGAAGGGGCTCGGCCATTTTTTAACCAATTATGATCGGATTGGGTATGTTGGATGGAAATGGGATTCTTAAATTATTTTTGGAAGAAATTCTGGAATATAGCTACCTGGGACGGAACTTAGCCATTTCTTAACCGATTATGGATTCTTAAATGATTTTGGGAAGAAATTCTGGAATATGGCCATCTGGGAAGGAACTTAGCCATTTTTTAACCAATTATGATCGGAAAGATAGGATCCAAGAAATTCTGGAATATGATTTTTCTAGTTTTTTACAAGTCAATCTCGACTTTTTATACTTCATTGTCCATTTTTTTTAAATCAAATACAATTTTTTGCAAAGCAAATTCGTGTTTTGTTTAAGTAACTTAAATTAAATGTTGAGTAAATTCAAATATTTAAAAAAAAATCAGTTTCTTAAATTAACTTTTTGCAAAACAAATTTAGTGCTCCCAATTTTTAACCGATTATGATAGTATTGAGTATGTTGTATGGAAATAGGATTCTTAAATGATTGTTTAAAAAATTTTGGATATGGCCACGACACTCGGTATTAAGCAGGCGTTTGTCTTGAAGCAAGCGGCTCGTAGTGCTATCAACTTCATACTCTCACATAAAATTACGTTATGAACCCTACACAAAGGGCTCGGATAAATTTTTAGTATTCTTATCAACAACGACCTCGAAAACTGTTCACAGGAACATGGAATATGATGCCTTCTAAGACCATAACATCTTCAGAACCTTTCGAACCAAGCGGAAATTTACACCTTTGAGGTACTTGCAATACAAGAACTTAATCCATATGGGCATATTCCAGAACGTTTTCCAAAAATTGTTTAGTAATCTCATTTCACCCACAATGTCCAATTTATCGTAGTTTATCATATTCCAGAACTTCTCCCAAAAAATATTTAAAAATCTTATTTCCATCCAGTATACCCAATCCCATCATAATCTGTTAAGAAATGGCTGAGTTCCGTCCCAGGTGGCCATATTCCAAAACTTCTTCCCAAAATCATTTAAGAATCTCATTTCCATCCAACATACCCAATCCTATCATAATCGGTAACCGAAAAATGGAAAATAAAACATTGTCCGTTAAATCGAGGGCCCGTTAAATCGAGGTCCGTTAAATCGAGCGTCCGTTAAATCGAGGGTTTACTTTATATGTGTAGAAAACTCTAAGATTTAGCAAAAACATTTTTAAAATTTTCATAGAATTTAGTTAATAGAATGACTAGAAATTTCGGTGTTGTATTTTGCATGCATTTTCCGTTTTGTTTAGTGATTAGTCATTATCTGTGTCACTATCCGAACAGCATACACGTAATTATAAAATGGAAGAAAAATCAGATAAGTCCTCCCTCCCCGTAAGCCGGTATGCCGCGTACAGCAGCCACACACATATTCCAGCAGCCTAGGACCTAGCAGCATTCAATGAACCAATCATACATTAACCCGAAATTAAATTGATATAGAAGCTTAGAAACAAGGTGGCCAAATCCCAAAATGGGATGTATCGCCACCGAACAATATTAATGTTTGGAATATAAACAAATCTTCAAGCGTACATATTTAATTCTTAATTTTTCCTTTAATTCTTCGGGTGCACAACATTACAGATTTTATAGAATTTGAAACGATAATTCCAATTTCAATTATTGCTCATAAGTGGCCGCGAAAACAAATTGTTTATAACAAAATCCGATAATGTTTAAATCACTGACCAGCAATATTTGAAATTCTGCAGTACTATCATTTTGAATAAATTAGGTTTAAGATAATCAGCAAACTGTAGTGTACCTTGTAAAATCAATTTCAAAAATTTAATTAAAATAAATAAAGAAAATCGGCTCTGGAGTTGGTTGCAATTATATATGCTTCAACGCATCCGAATATCCCGCCATTTTGGGGATATGTAGCTTAGTCATTGCTGTTTTTATGACATAAGATTCAGTCATTTACAAGCTGTTCAAACTCAAAAAAATGCGGCTTAAGCTTTGAAATTAATTAATTCGACCTTGAGTCAACATTCTGTGAGTCATTCAACAACTAAAAAGTGGTTTGCAAGATTTCGTGATGGCAATTTTAATCTTGAAGACGATCCACGTGAAGACACGGAACTTAAAGTTTTGCTAGATGATAATCAGTGTCAAACTCGAAAAGAGCTTGCAGAACAGTTAGAAGTTTACTCACCAAGCAATATCACTTCGGTTGCAACCAATGACAAAAATTCAGAAGGAAGGAAAATGGGTTCCTTATAAACTGACCGCAGAAAACAAAAACCGACGAGTTGACATCTACATGAATTTGCTTTCTCTGCTTGAAGAAAGTGTTACTGCGTGTCCGGAATCGGAAAGGAGTGCAATGAGTTATTTACCAGGAGCTTCTGGTCCAATTGAAAAAATTAAGTGATGCTCTGGAGAAAAAAATCCATTTACGGGCCAAGGAAGGCGGAAGGTAATATTCCTACATGACAACGCTCGTCCACATACAACAAAGAATTTTCTCGTAAATATGAAATGTAAATTTACGAGTTTTAAGAACGGTACCTATTTGTGACGAAACGCACGTCAAAAACAATTTGATTTTACTTACTACATTAATTTTTTTTTCCTTTTTTTATTTTGTTTATTTTATTTTGTTTTATCTATTTAAATTTTTTTAAATCTGTTTGTATGGGTATCCTTTTGCTTAGCTATTCACCTAGTTTGCCTTTTAGTAATCTGATTTGATTTTTATACTAATTCATATTTTGCCGCTAATTAATTACCAAATTTTCTTGAATTTCACTGGTTAAGCAGTTCGATAACCACGTTTCTAATTCACTTGAATTATACTCAAAAAAATAATAACAATACAGATGGGGACTCCCCGAGCGCGGTTGGGAGGGGTAACAGATCGTTGGGAATTATTATTATTATTATTTGTAATTTCAATTCCATCTTCCAATTTCAATCTTACCTTGATTTTATTATTTTTTCAATATATTAAATCAAGACGTCATATCATTTACGGACTAGGAATTAGCTAAACTAATCACGTTTAGCTAAACTATTTTCGTGACAATCTGTAGTTCCTACACCAGGTTCCAAGCTTCACTAATCTCTACTTCACACATTTTAGATACAGAAAACAAATTCAATCTCGTTTAGCTAATCAGGAGTCTATAGTGGTACAAAGTGGTTGCTCCAAATTTTTAATATTTCTGTGTGAAATTCTTGAACGTCCGTATTATTTGAAGAGGTAAAATTTCAAACTGTTTAACTATATTTTCAACAAAATTGTTGACATTGCTGACTTTAATATTCTATCTATTCAATAAAAGGTTTAGTGAACTCAACTTTACTTTTTCGACAGCATGTTCAACTCATCATATATTTACTTTAAATTGTTGTCGGCAAAAAGTTATTTTTAAAGGAATATCATCGGAATTAATCATGATAAAATTAGAAAACATAAAATTTTAAATTCTTGTGCTAGGTAGGTATGTCTTCACTAAGATGGTGGTTCTGTGACTCAATGACCCCTCTTATCGTATCAATTAAGACTTTCAATCCTTTTTTAAAATTATTAGAACACAGCAGCTTCCATTATTTATTTAATTTATTGCAATAAAACAATTGCCATTCAAAACTGCGGCTACTCGATAAATTTTACCAAGCGAATGTTTTTATTGTTTTTATGCTCTGAAAACAAAATTAGAATTTGTAATTCAAATTTCTTGGACTAAAATGATGTGTGAATTGCATAGCTGCAAGTGATGCGATTTTAACGTACTAATCTTAAAATTTTTGTTTAATTAATATTTAAAAAAAACCGAGGTGAGAAGTTTTAAGAAACGGGTCTCTAATTATTGTGAAATAATCGTTAAATATACAAATATTGAAAATAAAATTGTTATTTCGTTTATTCCTAAAAAAAAATTAGAAATAATAATTTCAAACTGTAGATACAAATGTGTTACATTTGGAATTCTTAAAATAGAATCATCTCTTCGTCGAAGTTAAAAACGAATTCCATAAACAAACATATGTTTAATTTGATGTTAAAAACGAATTTCACTTATGATTTTTTTTATGTATGCGGTTCATGTGCTCGTGTATTTATAGACTGCATACTTTATGTGGAGAATGGAATTCTATTTATTGCAAATATTACAGCGGCAATCTCGTGTAAGTTTTTCAAAGGAAAATTACATGTCTTCAGATCGGATCAAAAATTTGATCTTTAGTTACATTCTATTTTAAAAATTTAGCTGTTTTAATTGGATGATATATTCGATTAAAGTCGCATCGCTAATGTCTTTAAATAACGTTTTAGTGAGAAAACAGTTCAATACATGTGATAGATGTACTCGTACACAAGTTATAATGTGTCGATGTATTTTTCTGATACGAATAATTCGCAGATACATTTTAAGAAATTTTTCTAAAGAGTCTGTGTTGGTTCCGTTGATTACAATATTTTTGTTCTTCTTTTCTTTTTCGAAAAATTTCTAAAATTAGACGAACTTATTAATAAATTTCATATGAATGTTACTGAAAATGAATGTGTGTATATTTGATCGAGTTTTTATGATGATGTCATAAATTTCCGTATTTCTTCAAAATTTAAATAAGAAAAGAAATGATTTTTCTGCTAATATACAAGAAATTTTATAGATTTTACCTTGGTTTCGTGTTATTTGATACACGCGACACATAAATATAATATTCGCGCCGATTTGCCGAATACTAAAAGTTGTTCAAGAGTTTAATTTCCTTATAATAAATTTTTCAGTATAAATTTTTCAATAGTTGCGTATTTGCAATTAGGTTAATGGCTCCTAATAAATTATATTTAACATTTTAATATTTGTTTTCCAATATATGAAACAACCGCATTCGAAGCGCCTCAACCCTGCATCGACCAAATTAACCCGCCTCCTTGAAATGATTTGTTACACATTTATAATAACTAGTGTTCGCCCAGTACTCGAAATTCGACCATAAACATTATTGAATATTTGAGGAATATATGAATTTGCATGTTTCGAACATATTTTTTTCTACTTTTAGACATTTCGTATATCTTTGAATTTATTGATATGAATCAAAATTTAATGATTGAACAATTAAAAATTAATTTGAATTGGAAATTTCAATGCAATTAATTTATACGTAAAAGTTCTCTGTAAACAATATTCTTTGTAAAAATGCTATTATTATTAAATAACTTGCCTTGACCATTGTCGTTAGAAATATAAAATTTCAAACTATCAAGAGAACGAACTCTATTTGCAGCAACTTTATCAAAAGTTTGACTTTATGACTTGTTTATGGTGATAGCAAATGCAGGTATTACTGGGAACTATGTTCTTTGTTAAATGTTAAATTAATTCTTGGAATCAATATTCTTTTATTTATAGCAGTCCCCCGCATGCATTTCACTCTAATTCGTGTTCCATTAACGAAAGCTTGTGCAGTATTTAACCCTCGGTTACTAACGCCTGGTGATTTAGTGGGTAAAGATGGCTCAATATGGCGAAAATACGCATTTAAATCTACACGGGCAGTTATCGAACACATTTTCCGTTCGTCATCAAACCTTACAGATTTTTCGAAATCTGTTAAAACACTCTTATAAAGTGTCCAATTATTCTTTACTTTCATCAATGATATTATGGAATACACAAATCTATTTATAAAAAACAACAAACAAAATATAAGGACGTGAAACATGCTGCAACCACCGATTATACAGAAATTAATGCTTTATTTGGATTGTTGTATCTAACGAGGTTGGACAAATCGTCGCATGTGTATGTACGAGATTTGTGGGGTACCGACAGCACAGGTTTGGAAATATGTGCTGCAACTATGAGCTACAGTCGCTTCCAATTACTTATGCGGTGCATTCGATTTGACAACAACGAAACTCGCATAGGACGTCGTTTGGTTGATAAACTCGCCCCAATTCGTGAAATCTTCGAAAAGTTCAACGAAAATTGCCAGCAAAATTATAGTGTAGGGTTGTTTTATTACGGTAGACGAGAAATTAGAAAACTTTCGTGGAAGATGCTCATTTGGGCAATATATACCAGCGTATATATAAGCCAGCGAAATATGGAATAAAAATTTCTCTGTTGGTAATTCCGTGTCATTTTACACATCTAAGCTGGAAGTTTACTGTGGACAGCAACCGCCAGGACGATATAATTTGCTTGAAACAGACACCACTTTAGTTGGCACAATGAAAAAAAAACTAGTGTTACCACCGTCGTTTACCATTATAAAAAATCGTGCGGTTAAATCTACAATTTTTGGTTACCAGAAAAAAGCCACTATATTGTCATACGTGCCAAAAAAAACAAATGTGTGATCTTACTATCTACGATGCACAGAACAGGGGAAATATCAGAAGGGCCAAAAAATCTTTATCGGCAATAATCAAATTTTACAATAGCATGAAGAGCGGCGTTTATACTACCGACCAGCTTTGCGGTACATACAATGTTGCAAGAACTGAAAACCGATGGCCAATGGTAGTTTTCTTCAGCTTATTAAATTTGGCAAGTGTAAATAGCCGAATAGTTCTATTATCCACTGAGAAACCTTGGCTTTAGCTCTTATGTAACCACATATATTTAGATAGACGGAGTAAAATCCAACAATTGAGTACAAACCTCAAATTTAGTTGTAACAAATTTGCGCAAAATCCATCGTTCGAGCCTTCGCCAAAAAACCCAAATTGAATAAGCGCGGTAGATGCCAACTCTGTCAATCGACTCAAGATCGTAAGAGAAACACTACTTGCTCCAGATGCAATAGACTTATCTGTGGAAGCCATTTGATTGGTATCTGCGCTCTTTGTGAAAATCTCAATTAGGTAATTCAGAAGTTTAGATTTAGCCATATTTCAAAGATAATTATTGGAAAAAAATACTTTATACTGAAATTCTGACTGATAGGATGCGAAGGAGAGCTTTATAAGCAATTTTAAAATTCAATGGGATAATCATTCACGCATTTACATCATTTTGACCAGCTGTAATTTTATCAAAGCTATATAGTATTTCTTAATTCACCATTCCCGAGTTTATTCACAAATTGTACAAATTCTATTTCATTTGCTCTAGCTTTCATATTTTGCGTTAAACTGACATGATTAAATGAATTAAATTGATTCCAGTTAACCGCACAGTGCGTGTCCCATGTGGAACAACTGGTAAAATTTCTCTAAAATCTCCACTCAATAAAATGGTTTTGGGCACCAAATAGTGTATTTTTTAATCGAATCGTTTGCTAAATCCCTTAAAAATTCATCTATAATTTTAAGTACATTCTTTGGACACACAGATATTTCATCTATCAAAATCAAATCTACTGAATTAATATAACGTCCTTTTGAACTATTTGGCGTAATATTTGAAACTGAATTCTCTAATACTGGAATTGGCAATTTAAACGCGTTATTTAATGTTCTAGCACCAATCTATAGTGTTGCAGCAATACCACTGAAATCAGACGAAGGTTCAACGAATTTAATTTATGTATGATAGCAGTCTGAACAAATGAACAGAAAACATTCGAACCTGCATGATGATATTGCGTTTCAGGTATAACACGATCAATCAAATTGTTTTGCTCATCACTTGCACTTGTATAAAACTGTTGAAATAATCTTTCTTCTTCTACCATATCAATCGTATTATCTGGATGAGTAACTGACAATACGTTCGGTACTGGTAGACCAAATGATCCACAATTTAAATTGTGAACAATTAAAATATCTTCAATTTCTAAAAGAGCGAGATTATATGCCGTATTAATGTCATAACTCCTTGCAATATCTTCACTTATATATGTTTAAAATTCGTTCCATAATAATAATGCGTTATTTGGCATTTGTTTGGGTGATTGAAAGTTTTTGGCTTTCCCCAAACAGTGTTTCCATTCATTGTCGTCGTAAGCAATGCCTCTTGCTAGGCATGCTTCTACAAATGTATTATAAATAATATCAGTATACGTCGTAATTTCTTTAAAGCACTTTGGGCCGTAAAAATGTAATAACAAAATTCTTAAATGAAAAAGTTATATATCTTTAGGAGATACTGCATACATGCGCGAAATTATTTTATATCCACCACACGATCGTTTTTTCAATTTTTTCCCATGGATTTCACTGTAAAGATATTGATGACCTTTTGTATCTACCCTAGTTAGTTCAAAAGATGCTAAAAACTTAGTGTTTCTAATGTTATTAACTGCATTTTGTTCTTTTTTTTAAATATTTGGAGAAAAGCCTATAACTATGGCTCGAGATATATAGACAATGCACAATGTAACACATACCACATTAAAAACGACCAGTCGTAACATTTTGTCACCACCAGCAATCGAACCCGGGACTCCCGAATCACAAAGCAAGCGCTCTACTTACTATGCTATCGACAGCGACAGACAGTGAAAAAATGGACTTTTTTAAAAAAAAATTATATATCTTAGGTACTACTTGGGATATATTTTTTTTTGTATTTTATTTTGAGCGCCCAATAGCTCTACTATAAGGTGTTTCAGGCTTATCCATTCATTCTGGGACACTCTGTATATGTATTTTACGTTTCTAACAGTACAAACTTCAACGTTAATGGGACAATTAAATTTTGTAAGAATATACGGATTATAAGGAACAGCATATCTATTGTTAAGTGTTTCACCTCTAACATCTACGGTTTCATCATTATCACGTCTCATATAAACTGGATAACCGTTACTACTTCACGTGTTACTTCACAAAATTATTTGGTAAAATCCTTTGAACATTTTCCATCTCTCATGGTGCATCATATGCTTTTTAACGTATTCATATAACATTGGATAAGTTTGTCTAATGGGAATTTCACAACAAACAATCTTTTCATTATCTTCAATTGTAACAATTGTACGCTTTTGAAATTCTATAGTATAAATTAATGCAACACAACTTTACAAAAAATTTCTTTTGTAATTATGCATTTCAATAATTCTTTTAATCAATTATATCAGGCCTTAAATTCGATGCATCATTATTATGGATGTTATTCAAAATTTCAGGCCAATTAGGGTTACATGTCATTGTTCTAAATAACCTTGGTTTACCATAATGCTGGACTATACACATAGCATCCAAATAGTTTTGGTACATGTTCCATGGTGAGCCAATGATGATGATGGAGGAACAATTCGATGTCCAACATTTGAAACATCAACATTTAAATTAGGATTCAAATTTAAATAATCAGGGAGATTGTTATACAATTCAGATGTTATAAATTTGCTTGATTTTGTTTAATGAAATGCAAGCGTGACCACTCAATACGAACATATAAAATAATTTTTGGCAATGATGCAGATAACTAAAATCATCTCTAACAGCAAGTCGATATGCAACATATTGTAGCATTGTAACTCGATTTCTGGACACAACAGCATTAGATGTACTTGCTATGTTATGATTTATGTTATTATGGCATGCAGTATCACCATTAGGGAACAACAGAGGATAGGCCAAAGGATCTAAAGAACTATCTAAAACTGAGATGTTACAATATTCCTTTCAAAAGATGGTTCTCCATCTTCAGTTACAAAAGCACCTGCACAATGATAAAACACATCAGGAATTTTGAAATGATAGACCCCCTGGATAGAATTTGTATCAATTTTTGCTTCTGAACTAACCATTGCGAATGCTGAATTAGAAGCACGAATATTTTCAAAATATTTTCATTTCTTTGATTTATGTTTTTCAAGAGAATTATTTGGATTCAATCGATTGAACAAATCATTAATAAAAACTATTTTCAGACAATGACAACATGATGCGTAAGAAGTTGAATCGTTTTGAGTTATTTCAGGCTGAAAATGTTTGGCATTACAAAAACGACATATTAAATACATTGATCCACAATTATGACTAATAAAATTCCTTGGAACAATATTCAAGGCACTTTTAAAATTGTCCGGAAAAATGTCTAAATCATTTACATTATTGTCGATAATCTGTGTTGTTGCTTCTACGCCTATTTGAACTGTTATTGACATTATTTTTATTATTTCTACGTGTATTTGAATTATTGTTACTGTTAATATTTCGCAAAAGATAATGACTCCTATTTTGTTGTCTTTCGGTTTGACCAGTAAATGTACGACGCCGAGGCATATTCAATAAGCAAAATCAAATAACGTTCTGTTCCTGATAAAAACGAAATAAAAATAAAAATGTTCATACCACCCTAAAATTAAAAATGCAAACACTCACTTTGAATTTAATCGAGAGTTCAAACCGCTTACAGTCACCTTGTCGGCAAGACGTGTTTATTAATTACTAATGGCTGTACGTATCAGCGGAACATGGGTGGATACCAAATAGCGAAATAGCAGAAATCTCTGTCTTAAATTGTTACACAAGACACTTACAAATTTCAAATGCAATTACCTTTTGAATTATTTTGAGCTGCACGCCTCATACAAATGAACTCTTATGCCCACAATGCAGTGTGTGGTTCACAAATTTGTTGTTGTTGTTAAATAAAAAATAAAAAAATAAATAAGTAAACTAATGCAAATCAATAAACTTATAAAATTTTAATCCGAAGCAGAATAACCCGCCACTGCACTTATAATTATATTGGGCATTGAACATTTAAAAAGTATAAGAGTAAAATCAAAGGCTGCTACAATTTTCGATAAAATTTGCGCTTGGTTTCTACCGTTTCCAAATTGTTTTTATTGATAACGCTAAAGCTCGTCAATATCTATCAAACATAAGAAAAAAGAAAATAAACGAAACAGAGAAAAAAAGGTACTGAACAGTTTTGTCTTTGCCTATTTATATATAGATTTACTACACCAAATCCCGATTTTATCACAGTTGCCGTTTTCGAGGAACGAATGGTCGGTTTAGCTTATAAAGGGTGTTTCATTTCGAGGTATAGAAATGAATTTAAATAAAACACAAAATAATTTTAATAACCGCGAATATGGATTGATTTGAAAGATAATTTTATGCCATTAGTGTTTGAATGTGAATTCGGGCATGTGGCTGCCGCGGCTCGAGTCCAGTACCCCCAAAGAAAATTGTCCAGGGGTGTTAAATCACATGAACGAGGTAGCCAGTTGACAGGTCCATTTCTCGATATTAATCATTCCTCAAATATTTCTTTCATTAAATTAATTGTATCGCGCGCTGTATGATATGTAGCCCCGTCTTGTCTCTATAAACGGTCTCCGTTGATCGTAACGTTTTCACCAGCATCTTTTTTGAGCACATATGATCCGATGATTCCGAATTTTGTATGGAAAGTTTGCATCGATGTCAATATTGGCTTCGGCCCATTCATCAAATTGGCGGCCCGAACGTTGGTCGTATGGTTTTAATTCCTGTACTGAATCTTGTATGCATGTAAACGAAGATCCTGACGCAATATCCTCCATAAAGATGCTAAATCAAGTCCCAATGACGGGTTGTGCACAATAACGGATCGATTTATTTGGATTCTCTTCAATACTACGCACTACAGTTGCCGCCGCATGCTCGACGCGCGTCATATGTGGCCTTAAGGGACGCAAATTATCATTTAGAGTAAACGTTGCTCTGGTATGAGTCATTCATTATGAAATGGCAAACAAAACTAACCAAAAATAAACGGTCAGCTGTCAAATCGGCTGTCTCTGAAAAAAGTGTTGCCAACTTAAAGTTTTATGAAGATATTGGATTTCAATAGACTCCCACCAGACATTGGGTCAACCTTACCCATGGTGGGTGAAATTTTCTCATATGTTAACTGTCGCTAAAGTAATAGCTGGGCTACTATTATTTCAGGGATGATAGATTAATGTCGTTATAGTTCTTTAGTCGTCTTAGTCCTGGGCTAAGAGCGATATCCTGGGATGAAAAAAGTGCCGTGATAATTTAGTAGCCAATTAGTAGTTTCAGTTAATTTTTAGTTTTCTCGGATGAAAGATGGGTTAAGTTTATATACATTATTTTGAAATGTCTCTAAAACGAAGCAAGAAGGTTTACTTGTTTTGAACTTGGAGATAAAATATACTTTTCTTTGCATTACGTCTCCAGTCATCACTTTAGCGACTGCTAGTCCCCAGAACCTGGTTTTTGGTCGAAATTAGATTTTATTTTACTTTTATTGGATTTTTATGAGAAATTATTTCATTTGAGTTGGGAGATTGACAGCGGCGTTTGCCTTCAAACGATCAAGGCTTCAAATATATAAATTAAAGGACGAGCGAGCATACCACCTTTAATGAAATATTAGACCAGAACACCGCCAGATATTGGGTCAAACGTTATCCATAGGCGTTGTAGAGAACAGGTCAACCTTAGCCAGTTGTGTAATAAATTATATTTATTTTGTGTCTGGTAGAAACCAATTCTGTCTACCCTGACACAAAGATAATTTATTACATACCAGTGTAAGGTTGATTTGTCCTCCACAAAGACCATGGAATAGCGTTTGACATAATATATTGTGATGGTTTGGTGTAATAAACTCTTAAAGATGGTAAAATCCACCTTTAAATGACATTTTTGAACCTACTACCATATGAAGTCAAATCCTCGTAATTGACACAAAAATAATTTATTAAACAATTGGCGGTCTTGTTTAATAAATTATTAAAGATGGGAAAATTGACCTTTAAATTAAATTTGAACCCTTTACCTTCTGAAACCAATTCCGTCTAATCTGATACTAAAATATCTATTTACATACCTGTATAAAATTGATTTGACCAGAAAAAATAGTGAAAACTTACGTTTAAAGTGTTATGTCTGGAAAAGGTCTCAAATTGCCGAAAATCGTTGAAAAAGGTGTTCAATAATTATCAAGCATCCAATGATTTGTAATTGTTGTTAAAATTGTTTGTAATTCCAAATTAAGCCAGACATCCACCGTTCTGACTACGTTAATTCGATGGTCCGTGTTCATAGGTAGATTTGATTGTAGATTTTCGGTGGATCTTATATAATAAAACTATAATCATAATCTATGTATGGTCATGGGCCATCGAATTGGCACAGTCAGGTCGGTGTCAACCTCTCAAATTCTTCCTATAGTCGTGGGTCATCAAAAAGGCAAAGTCAGACCCCTGCCTGTTCGAAAAATCCTCGAATGGCGAACGATTTTATCGACAAAACATGGGGAAAATCAACATTTTAATCTTAACCTGCCAGCTCAAACCTAGAATTAAAATGTACCTACAGTCATATTCTATAGAATTTCCTTAGTCAGACGGAAACCGGCCACTGTGGACAGTTTTATCGTCGAAATTGCGAAAAAAGAACCTTTCATCCCTAGAACTGCATTAAACCCACTCCCAACATATAATCAAAATCTACTTAGTCGGATCGGCGTTGATCTGGAAAAATATTAATAACAAACCGTTCATCGGTTAAACGTGACTGTTGCCTGGCTATTGTAAACATGTCTGTTTTTGACATTTTGCGGTTGGAAAATTGGTGATTCATCTGCTACTTTTAAATTTTTATTACCGGCCTTTTTCGGTTGAATATTGAATTTCAATCTGCATTATCGAAATTTTTCGGTTAGTGTGATCATTTTGATTATTTGTATCAGCATTATCGAAATGTATTGTTGGTTGTTCAACGAAAGCTGCATTATCGACATTTTTTGGTTGACCACTTTCGGCTAATTTTAACAGAATGCAACAATAACATATCAATAATCCATTTGCTCCTGCTGAAGTTAGCCCAGCCCAGAAATTTTATCAAAATTTGAAAAAATGAAAAAACAAAAAATATGAAATTTATTAGATTCGCTTTGACCTCAATCATAAAATAAAAAAATTAAAAACCAAACCACCTGATTGCAATCTATTAGATTCTGAGGTATACCATTTTGTCATTAATTTTCATAAAATTTCTGGTCTGTGCTAAATTCACACACGAGTGAATTGGTTATTGATATCTTAGTGTTGCCTTATTAATTTTTTTTTCTGGGATAGAATGCTGGGATAACTTCATAGGATTCTAAAGCTTTGTGGATAGTTCGTTTAGGATTCTCCAGATAGGCCGTCATGTACCATGTTGCGTAATGTTGCACCATGTTGTTCCTTGTTGCGTGGTGTTGCGTGCAACATACACGATGCTGGAGGAGGTTGCTTGATGTTTCGTTTTGTTGAGGGATGTTGTGTGATGTTCAGCATGTTGCGTCGTGTTGGTTTGGGAATTGAATGATTTTGATAAAATTTGGCGGGACAGGATTTTCAAATGCAAGGAAATGATGTCAATGAGTTTTGATCTCTGGATAATTCATTTAGGTCCTCCGGATGAACCGTCATGTTGCATTATGTTACTTAATGCTACGTTGCACGTTTCATCATGTTTCATAATATTACATCATGTTGAGGGATATTGCTCTACATTACACCATGTGACGTGATTTTGTACTATATTGCGTCATGTTGCTTTGTCAGACAACAAGTCAGTGTTTTCGTAGATATTTCAAGTTTGGATATTTGGCGTCATGTTTCATCATATTGCAGAATGTTGCACCATGTTATGCTGGTTGCGTTACAGTTGCATTAGATTGTTCCACTGATCGCAACTTTTTTAAAATGTTAATTGTTATGAGGAGCATTATTGACTTGCTATCTAATTAATATTTTGATCTCGGTATCTTTTTCACATTTTGTTCCACCTCATTTCGGTGTCGTCTGGTGTGGCCCTTTATTTAATTTTTTTTCGGCAAGCATGATTTTGATAAAAATTCGATTTCAATTTGTGTTAATATCGGAAAAAAATATTTAAGAGGTCCTTCAGTAGGGCCCCGGATCCTTTTTTAATCTTTTCAGCTCGAACGATTTATATAAAAAATGTGGTGATAAAAGTTTTCTAATACCAGGAGTGGATTGCGATGAGTCGTCATTTTAAAAAAATTCTTTAAGGGTTTTTCGGGTTGAGCAACTTTTAATAAAAAATGGGTGAGAAGGGTTTTCAAGGGCTGAGAATCTATTGTGATGAGTACTATATTCGGCAAAATGTGTGTAGGGGTTCACAAATAGGATCTGGGTCTCTATTTAAAATAAGATCGGCTCTAACGATTTTGATAAAAAATTTCAGAGAGGATATTTTCGAATGTCAGGAAATGATTTTAGGAAATTGGTATAGAGGTGGTTCTACAATATGTTAACTATGTCATCTCAGAAAGTCGAGATTAATGATCAAAATGGGAATATAATATAAATTTTTGACTTGCCTCTGGAACATTTTATATTTAAAATTGAACCTAAGCCATTTCATAACCGATTGAGATTCAACTCTCTTTGTATGTTAAATCCAAAATGAAATTCGGATGCAATTTATAAACATTAGTAAATTGGATGCAACGAAGACTTTTTCCAAACGATTAATATGGAACTCGGTTGGTATTATGAAAATATCCAATTTAATTCAAGCAAAACCGCGAGTTCTTTAAGTTGAATACAAAGAAGCCGTTGCTTAACTAAGTGTGGAATAATTATTATTTTATTGTACAAAGTAAAAGGACGTACAATTTTCGACATCGAGATTTATGCAGATTTACCATACGTTACACTGCCCAAAAAGTCGCCCCAACCATCGTTCCTGCGCTCCAGTTTCGACATCGATGTCGTCAAGCCAGCGCAGACGGGGTCTTCCTCTACGATGTTCACCGGCTGGCTGTTGTTAAAATACTAACAAAGTGGCCCATCTACTCATGGTTGTTGATACGAATTCGATATTCGTTATTCGCAACTTTAATTGGATCAAAGTTGGAACGAATAATCTTCCTCTGAAACGTAGACAGCATTATACAGTCATTATAGAGGTCACGATCCAGCTCTCGCTTCGAAAGCCAGCATAGGTCTCATGAGTGCTTAAGTAGAAGCGTAGAAACTCGTTGTCCGGCAGCAATTCGGACATCTATTAGTGCCCGTATTTAATTTGACGATGTTACTACTTGCCCGTATATTCAACGTTTTTTACGTTATCAAAATTATGTTCGCCGATTCCGAGATATGGCGAGATAAGAATATGGTTTTGCTGCTATTCACTTCCAAACCAAGTCTGCTTGCGTAGCGATCGATATTTTTATGTCTTCGACCAAAAAGCACGACCTACCTGATTTATTAAATATGCAGCGCGTTGTTTACTTGAGCGGCAAATTAAACAATACAAGAGCGAGTGCATGACTCTATCATCAGATACTGTAGATCCAAACGTTGTGAACTTGCACAGAGAAACGACATACCAGCGTTGCCCACTGGTTTTCGCGGTTAGTACTGTTATATGTATGCCAGCCGGAAGTCTAAACTTGGTGTAGGGTTACAATGTACTCGTAACATTTTTCTAAAAACAACCTCATGGTGAAACACTGGTCAGTCTCTATTTTAATAAAAATGTCTAACAAATTATGTTATAGGTTTCATTGAGACGGGTTTATTTGGTCGGTGCAGGTTTAAATCACTATAATAAGGGTCACTTCGTTAGTCCGATTTAGCAGATTTTTGGAAGTAGATTTGCCACAGAAAATCGGCCACGTTTGTTTTAATTTTGATGGCTGGACCTCTTAGGTGGAAGTCATTACGGAGATTTCTGGAGATATTTAGTCGTTGCTTCCCTTCAATTTTCCACGAAAAGGCGCCACTGATCATCGAACAATCTTTGCGGTATCTCGGTGGTCTTATTCTTGTTAAACGAGCCACCGCTTCTGGATATTGGGTGGAAGTTCTTCTTGGCTGATTGTTAACTCTGCACTAATACTTGATTTTTTAAAGCATCGATGTTCCAACGGACGCTCTTTTGTGCTTGTCTATTGAATGCAGATGAAAATTTGCACTTGTATTTAAAAATCACAAGGATGTGATTGCTGCCCATGTCGTCACCTTAGTATAGTGTCTCAGAAAATTAATTTTCCGTTCTTCCGTCATTCGATCTGTGATTTTGCATTAAAATCATCCACGATAATTTTAATGTGATGCTGCGGCATCTAAATTATTGTTGGTGGATACATGCACATTAGCGACCAAAATATTAAATTTTTCAGTGCGGGTACGATGATGATAGAAAGCCAATTTTAAATTGCTCTCCCGTTCTGTTGGATGCCGCAGCGATTGGTATCCTGGATGTCACTTCCAGATTACCTAAGCTCTTGTTGTGCGAGTATATCTAATGCGAAAGTATTTGCCTCCTAAGATCTTAAAAGGCTATGTTGTTTGCTTTCGCTCAACCCGCTTGTTACGAGTGTGAGTCATGTACTGGTGAAACATTTTGAGGCATCCAGTATTACCTTGAACACGTTGTTATACTGAGCCGCTTCATACAGGATAGGCGGCGCTTTAACCACCTCAATTCTGGATTGGTATTGGTTTTGGAGCGCCGATAAATCGCCCTGGCATATAGAAGAATTGTCTATAACTATAAACATAATTTCCCCTGTTTGTAGCCACCATATGATTAATTTCCAGTTACTCAAAGAGCACCGCATAGAATTATGAATCTAGAACTTTGCCCATTCAACGGAAATTGAAGCTTTCCTGTTGATTTTGAATAGCCACAAATCGTGCTGCGTATTACCTTATTGTATTGGCAAGGAAAAATAATTATGTAAAACGTCTCAGTTTCAAATTTGCAACCCAAAGCAAATGCCCCGTTTGTTCTAATTGCAAATTTGGCTAGGTAATTGTCTAAAGCAATAAACAAGAGACAGAGAATTCACGTGGTTTTACAGAATTACCATTCATAAATAATATGAGATATGGCTATGGGGCCAAGGTCCACTTTAGGAACCACTATTGACACTGTAAAATTTATTACACCTAATTTACAAACAGTTAATATTGATAACAACTATAGCATGTTAGATTCTACTGTTACAGAATGAAGGGGTTCCATTGTGCCAGCCACTTAAATGATAACCGAATTGTGGATAAATTCGGAAACACTTCCGTAGTTATAGGAAAATTCCATAATTGGAGGTATGCACGGTTTTTACACTAATTCACAGTTTATAGCGAAAAGCGAATTTTAACACTAAAATCATAACACAACCCGAATCTAAAATTATAAAATCGATTTCCAAAATATAAAAATAATTCCAATAAAATTGATTCCCAAACAAAAATGCACCAAGTCCAAAAAGTCACACAACAAAATATTCCATTTTCATAATCGGTAATCTCATAATAATTTTGATGAACGAAAACAAACAAAAGATCTTAGAAGGGTGTGAGTCTTCTTTATATATTAAGAATATTTTCTCGTTATGTTTTATGTATATGTTTTGAGAATACACATATTTTGTATTTTTCAATTCTAATATTCTGACAATATGAACTCCTTCCCATATACGGTACGGCACACATGGTCTATTTTTATAAAAAAAAATACAAAAAAAAATTTCGTTTTACCATAAGATATATAAAGAGGTACGTAATCTTAATTAACGACTCAGTTCCAATTGAAATTTTGATTTTGTGGTGAGCGGACGAAGTTATATAAAAAAATAATTCAAAATGTGTGACGATGAAGTTGCGGCCTTAGTTGTAGACAATGGTGCGTAAAAAAATTTAAAAAAAAACAAATTAATTAAATTAAATAATAAAAATAATAAGTATTTAAAAATTTTCAAAAACAAAAAAAAATTAAGAAAATTTTTTAATTTGGTGAATTTAAAAGTGATAAGATTTGGAAAATATCTACTGCCCCTGTAAAATTGGATTAAAACATCAAATCAATGGAATATATACATTTGGATTAAATTGTGTTTAGTGCAAATTATTACGGATATTTAAAATTGCAAATTTTAGTGTTAAATTCATAAATATTTAATTTTAAAATCATTTTGTATTGTATCGTATGCGCGATCGTTGCGGGAGATCGTTGGTTTTAATTCTTAGAATATTTTTGATCTGTTTTAACGTAAATTTTTTGTCATATAAACGAGACACGACCAACGTGGTTTTTTGTGTCGATATGAAATTTTTGGAAATTATTCGAAAATACGTACTATTTTTATTGGAATTCCGAGATGGAATTTTTTGTAACCTAAATCGTTAATTTTGTTTGTTTGTTTCACAGGATCCGGTATGTGCAAGGCCGGTTTCGCTGGGGATGATGCTCCACGTGCCGTCTTCCCATCCATTGTTGGTCGTCCACGCCATCAAGGTGTCATGGTCGGTATGGGTCAAAAAGATTCATATGTAGGAGATGAAGCCCAAAGCAAAAGAGGTATCCTCACATTGAAATACCCAATTGAACACGGTATTATCACAAATTGGGATGATATGGAAAAGATCTGGCATCACACATTCTACAATGAACTCCGTGTTGCACCAGAAGAACATCCAGTTCTTTTGACTGAAGCACCATTGAACCCAAAGGCCAACAGAGAAAAGATGACCCAAATCATGTTTGAAACCTTCAACTCACCAGCTATGTATGTTGCCATCCAAGCCGTACTCTCATTGTACGCTTCAGGTCGTACCACTGGTATTGTTTTGGATTCAGGTGATGGTGTCTCACACACAGTCCCCATCTATGAAGGTTATGCCCTTCCCCATGCCATCCTCCGTTTGGACTTGGCTGGTCGCGATTTAACCGACTACTTGATGAAGATCTTGACTGAACGTGGTTACTCATTCACAACCACAGCTGAACGGGAAATCGTTCGTGACATCAAGGAGAAACTTTGCTATGTTGCCCTCGACTTCGAACAAGAAATGGCTACCGCTGCTGCATCAACATCACTCGAAAAATCATATGAACTTCCCGATGGACAAGTTATCACCATTGGTAACGAACGTTTCCGTTGCCCAGAATCACTCTTCCAACCTTCATTCTTGGGTATGGAATCGTGCGGTATTCATGAAACAGTATACAACTCAATCATGAAGTGCGATGTTGATATCAGAAAGGACTTGTATGCCAACATTGTAATGTCAGGTGGTACCACAATGTACCCAGGTATTGCTGATCGTATGCAAAAGGAAATCACAGCCCTTGCCCCATCAACCATTAAAATCAAAATTATTGCTCCACCAGAGCGTAAATACTCCGTATGGATCGGTAAGTTAAAACCTCAACATACAAAATATTTTGTGACCTAACTTTGACATTTTGCATCTCTCTCTCTCTTTTACAATATTCTAGGTGGATCCATCCTTGCTTCCCTCTCCACTTTCCAACAAATGTGGATCTCAAAGGAAGAATACGACGAATCTGGACCAGGAATTGTCCACCGCAAATGTTTCTAAACATTTACAAAAAAAATATTATTATTTTATTATTATTATTATTATTATTATTATGATTAAACAATAATTTTTTTTCAATACATTAAAAAGAAAGAAGATTTTTTTATATTTAACACGCGAAAAAAATTATGTCATCCTTATTTTTTTGTGTTCTTGCATTTAACATCTGAAAACAAAAAAACCACAACAACAACAACAAAAAATATATAAGAAATAAAATGAATTATAAATTATAATTAAATTTTTTTTAATTAAGAAATAGTGCAATAAAAAATTATAACATCTAATTTAATCCATCATATAAGAACTTTGATATAAAAGAAAGAAGAGAAAGAATTTTTAAATGAAATTTGTAAAAAATAAAAATACGAAAAGTAAAAAAAAACTGTTTCATTCTATAACATCAAGTTGCATCTGCCTATGATCTCGGAAAAAACAAAAAAAAAATTTCACCGTACAAATTTTCCAGCTACGCGCATAGTTTCATGTTCGTGCACCCTCCCCCGACTGATCGACCGACCGATACCAAAATTTTTCCATATATAGTGTTTTCATCTAATTCACGTCGAATATTAAATATTTTAAAAATAACTTTACGTTTTCATCACCATAAAAGGATGTAAGAAAATTTTGTATTTCGATATCGTCGGATATTGTACTGTCTACACACGGGCACGATATAGACACTCATAAAGTTTTTTGTTTTTTGTTTTAAATTTATAGAGAACAGTTGTGTGGAGATCTCTAATAATATTATAGAGCAACGCTGAAATTGTATACTTCGGTTAAAACAGAACAGCATAACATTCAAAATTTTCTATTTTATTGGAAGTTTTCCAACATCCAAAATATGTTTATTAATAATTTTGAAGAAATTCTTCTCTTTTTATTTTGTGTTTAGTTTTTATTTTTTATTTTTAGTATGCTATTGAAGAGAGCATTATCTTTGTATTATTTTTAGATAAGTCGGAAGATTTTCTATATGAGGGATGGATGGATAACAATCATTAGTATAGGTTGCATTTAATTAAAGAAAAAACAAATTCAAAATAAACTTTACCATATAAGACGAAGTCATCGACTCTTACTGTAGCTATGATTTTCTAAATAAAATATTTGCTAATTTTCTTCTTAACAATTTTAGTATAGGGAAAGATAATTAATTAAATTTTTCTTTAGATAAACTATTACAATTTACAATAAATAATAGTATCTTTAGTAAATAGTATTAAGAGAATGTGACCTCTCCTCTCTTACGAAAGAGAACACTTGAAAATAAAATAATTTATGTAAAGGCGCTTAATTACTATACTTGGTAACGCAGCATTATGTACCTGCTGCATTTAAGGTCATGAGATGTTTAGACAAAGGTGTAATTCGTCGTGCTTCTCTATTTGGGAATTAATGACGGCTTAAGTTGAAAAATCTTTCTAGGTAGATACTAGAAAAAAACAAGGTCGTACTTCAGTACCGAAGGTTCATACTTAGGTTTATGTAAAATAGTGTTACCAAAGTGGCCGTTGGATTTTGTAACATCCTCAAAAATCAGTTGATTAGTTCCTTTCCAGATGGTCGTATTCCGGAAATTTTTCCAAAACCATATCAATTATTATCGCAATCGGTTAAAAAATAGCCTGATTCGTTCAATTTTTTTTTTATTTATTGAAATATTATTTTCGCAAAATATACCAATTGAAAAGAATATACGAAACCATGTGATATACAAAATAGCAGATTTCAATTAATTTTTCTACCCACTACCAGGGGCAGAACTACCACCAAAGAGAAAATTGAATTCAGTTTAAACGATGTTTAGTCGACGAATAATAATGATTCACATCCATTTCATCGTAAACATTTGATCGTATGGCCACAAACTCTGAAGGTGTTTTTATGGTTGCGTTCGTTCGTTTTTTTTGTTTAAACCAATCAGATTCCGCCATAATGATGTTTTTTTCTGCATTTTTGCTCATCAAGTTGAGCAATAGCGAGAGGATTATATCAGATCACCACACACCTGTTATTAAGACAATCAGTGTAACGATTGTTAAAAAAACTAATCCACCTTCGCTAACTACCAAAAAAAACCTGCTGGGAGAAATTCCAGAAACTTGTTAAACTTCCATCTAACAACATCAAATGGATTTTAAACATTCCATGCAATATGTCAACCCAGTATGAAAGAGCGCTATCTTCACGTTGGATTACTGGTGATCCCTCGAAATGTTCACATAGTAACTGTGAGGATTTCCCAACTTCAACTCCGACATTTTACAATGTGTTGTCCGCAGAGTACAGCTATAAAAAATCGATCATGGAATTAATGTTTTACATTAAACACTCAGACAGCTTGATTAAAAGCCACTTAATGGACCATTACATAAAGAACATCCATCTACTGCCCTTCTCTGCTTTTTCGTTACGACAATTGAACATTTTTATATTTGATAACGTCGCCAAACAATATGATCGGAATAATCTGGTGCAACTGTGTGAAGACACTAACACATTTATTAGACAGACATATTTAACAGATATATTTTTTGTTCATCGGGTACGGAAATTATGTTGGATCTTTGGTATGATCGGTTGTACGCTGACGTTTTTGAAGTTTTTAGTTTTTGAGCTGTAGGCTTGCCATAGTTCGTTTGTGATCTGTCATGGATCGATTCGTCGCGGCTTTGTGAAGCGTGGGTTTTGTTGAATGATGGTGTTGGCCGAGGGTCGCTTGGTGGATGGTAGTGGTTTCATGGTGGGAGGATTCATGCCGTCTGTTGGGATCGTTTCGGAGGTAATTTTAGGTGTTGCAGTTTGTTTGGTTTTTTGCTGTAGAGGAGCGAGTATCGAGTGCTCCTGGATGGACATTGTACAATTCTCTTGGTACATTTTACTACGATTGTTTGTAGAGGTGATTTCTTCCACGGTTTGATTTCGGAGATTTTCGGAGAGAGCTATTTTGGTGATGTTCCTTCATCCAATTATTCAGCGTTTGTGTAATAAATTGTTACATTTTTATTTTGGTTTGATTAGCGATTTGGAGTTGTCGGTGTCTCACGTGTTTCTTGGTAATTGGGCTGATTTATTTGGTTCTGATGATGATTTTTGATTAAAGGGGATCTTTGAAGCTGTAATGCTTTCTAATTCAAAATAGAATTTTGGTTTAAAGTCGGAGGTGCAGACAGGATAGGAATCATAATGACTGTCGGGTTTGCTTGTGGGTTTGATGTTTCAGCGGAGGCTTGACCTTTTGAAGTTGTGGAAGGCTTGGAGGCTGCAGAGTGGATTTGGAGTGCAGTTGAATGTTGCTGTTTAGATAGCTTTTTGGGGATCGTGACGTTTCTATAATTAACTTATTTTTTGGTTGTTTGGGAGGGAGACTGTGAATTAGTGGGGGTTTTGGTTGGCTTGTTCTGGGTTGGATGGGTGATTGTGCTGGTTGTTCATTTATTTTGTAATCCAAGCATTGGATTAGATAGTTTTGTTTAATTCTTCTGTTCCGTTCAGTTCGTTTGGGCGTTAGGATTCTGGAACTGTGCCAGGCTTCCATTATTGATGGAACCAGATTTCATTTGATGTTTTTTTTTATAAATAATTTATATTGGATTGGGAATGGTGAGGATAAGTGACCTTCACATTACATAGTTTTTCATTTAATTATTTTTATAAATGTATCCGTTAATTAGCGGGTTTACAGTGATTCTATCCGGTGAGGATGGAGGACTCGTGCGTTTCTTTCCTACTTTGACATGAGTGCTACAGTATTTGGTTGTTTCTGGATTCGATTTCTTCTGTTTTGGTTTGATTTGTTTTAGGAGAGGCAGGTTGGTCTAGTTAATACTGGTCATAATATTGCATTTGTTTTGTTCAAGTAGAATTTGACTCAGAGTAATGACGTTTTGTTTCAGGAAATTTGCTGCAACTTAATTGGTAATAAATTTCCAATTAGAATTTTAAATTTTATTAGGATGCTGATTGCTGAATATTTATATCCAAAACGAAACAAAAATAATTGTTCTGTCTTGTGCTAACCTTCTTACATTATATTTTCGATTAACAATTTACTAACTGTTGACTACTTAGGTGTCTGTAACCGGGTTGTTTCGGTCATATTTAACATGCCTATCCTATCCTTCCATCTTGTTAAATCTAATAAGGGTGTATGGCGGGCCCGTCATCATCCGGGAGACTCGCTAAATTCATTATAATTAACCAATCATGTGTATATATGTATATGTGTGTGTATATATGTGTAATAATATGTTTGTGTATATATGTTTGTACCATATGTGTATGTGTATGTATATGTGTATATATATGTATATATATGTTTTTTTTTATATACTATTCAATTAATTATGGTTTCAGGAAATTATATTGTAAGCTGTGGAGTTGCCAGGAGTAGAGAATTAAATGAATAAATTTTTATATGATTTAGGTAGCAGGAACATATTAATTTAGTATTAGATTTCAGGAAGCCTACAGATGCTTGTGAAATAATATTTCTGTGTATTTTTAATTGCTGATTGTGTAGATTCGTAGATTATGTAGTTACTAACTGTTGACTTTATCTAGGTGTATGTAGTCGTGCCGATTAAATCAATCAATTTTGTTTAGGAAGCCAAAAAATATTAATATAAAATAAAATCTCAGAAAATAACAAAAATTTTCCTTAGGTGGTTGAATTAAAGAAGCAATTATTGATGATCAATACCATCGTTAACCATTTAACCTATTAAACTTTTATCCTTCCCCTAGTAGTTTAGTATTGTGTTGTCTTTGTGTTACTAACTATCGGCTATACTTAGGTGTCTGTAACACCGGTGTGAAGTATTTAACATTTATCAAAAGTGTAGCTACACAAATTAACAAATAACAAAAGTGTAGTTACACAATAAGATAAAAAGTGTAGCTATACACACAAAAAATATGGCAGGGTTGAATTTTTAATTTTTCTCATTAAAAACCGATTTTTAAAAGAAAATGAAAAACGATTATACAAACAAAACTAAAAGTAATTAGTTTTTATTCATTGAACATTATAGAACTATACACCCGATCTCGTATATATTTGATGGCCATTTGCACGTGATGCTAGAGATATCTTCTCAAATCTACAATTTTCGATGCTTTAATACATAATTCTAGAGATGTCTACGCAAATCTGGTTATACCGGCATTTTGGGGATACTTTTGACAATTTTTAGTGATATGCGGCATATCGATGCGACCCTCGGGGAATTTTATATCGAATTTACATGAAAATAAAATGAAAAGTGTAGGTACAGTCTTGTGGATGTTTGATGACCATTAACACATAATTCTAGAGATGTCTACGCAAATCTGGTTATACCGGCATTTTGGGGATACTTTTGACAATTTTTAGTGATATGCGGCATATCGATGCGACCCTCGGGGAATTTTATATCGAATTTACATGAAAATAAAATGAAAAGTGTAGGTACAGTCTTGTGGATGTTTGATGACCATTAACACATAATTCTAGAGATGTCTACGCAAATCTGGTTATACAGGCATTTTGGGGATACTTTTGACAATTTTTAGTGATATGCGGCATATCGATGCGACCCTCGGGGAATTTTATATCGAATTTACATGAAAATAAAATGAAAAGTGTAGGTACAGTCTTGTGGATGTTTGATGACCATTAACACATAATTCTAGAGATGTCTACGCAAATCTGGTTATACCGGCATTTTGGGGATACTTTTGACAATTTTTAGTGATATGCGGCATATCGATGCGACCCTCGGGGAATTTTATATCGAATTTACATGAAAATAAAATGAAAAGTGTAGGTACAGTCTTGTGGATGTTTGATGACCATTAACACATAATTCTAGAGATGTCTACGCAAATCTGGTTATACCGGCATTTTGGGGATACTTTTGACAATTTTTAGTGATATGCGGCATATCGATGCGACCCTCGGGGAATTTTATATCGAATTTACATGAAAATAAAATTATGAAAATAATTTAATATTTTTTTCCATAAAAAAAACAATTTTTTATGTGCGTTTAGTTATATAAAGAAAATTTTTCTTGATTTTGTTTCATTATTTTTTCAAATTTTGTTCTATACGTATCGTTGTGTGATTTTTGAATTTTTATTGTGTTATATATTAAAAGTTTTTTTTAAAACTACGACCAGCGCTCTCTCTCTTGGACTATTCTCTGATACTCTAGTTGATTACCATTCTTGCTTATTTTATTATTGACCACAGCTGTTTTAAGGACTCTCTTTATTATCCCGATTCAAGTTATTGTTGTTGCTTTATTCGAATATCGTTTTAGGAGACAATATTTATATTGTTCGATTTTTATTGTTTTACATTATTGTTTTAATAAAAAAAATTGCCTAACAAAAAGTCAACGAAATATAATTATAAAAAAAAAAGAAATTTTATTTCTGTATTTGCATTAAAAAATGCTTTAAATAAGTTAGATGTTCCAGGTGAAAGCTTGACCAGGGCTGATAATCTAACAATGAAAAAATTTGCGATAATTTACGTGTGCAAAATACAATGAAAAATCGTACAAACGTATGTTTAATTTGGCGCACAAAAATGTATCAGGTAAATTGGCAATGTGAACAAACCAGCATGCAAATTTCGCACGAAAGTACGAATTTCAAAATAGATAACTCAAATCAATCTGATTTTTCACATTTTGATTATAATGACGAGTTAAATCCGGATTTAGTGTTCAATTACGCAACGGAAGATTTACTAGGATCAGTTTCACCTACACCCGACGATGATAATGCGGGAAAAGAAACGCAGTTTGACAAGAAAGACTTTGCTTCGGGCGACCCTTATTACTCAACAAAGTTTTTGTTAGTAAATACCATTAAAATTTCGGAATCATTTTCCGACCTTAATCGAGAAGAAATTCGCAATAAAATTAATCATTGCCTAATTGAAATGGGAAGTCCTTGTATTATTACCTTCCAAACCATGAGATTCATGTCTAAAAAAAATCCTAAAAATATTACGGTTTACGCATATTGCAGACTAGTTCCAGAGCGAAAATATAAGTTTATCGTTAAACAAAATTTATGCATTGAAATATTTGCAAACGGAAAAGCTTGTACGAGTCATATAAATGATCAGAAACTTTATCGCCAAATCCGTGGAATTAACCGTGACGACATGAAAAAGCAATTAAAAGTGGCTAGCTGTCATAACGTTCAACTAGATTTAGCCGAAAAAACCGATTTGCAACTTTTTAAAGTAGGAAATACGCAATCATTTGTTCCCTCCACTACAATTCGCAAAATTAAATCGGAATTGCTGAAAAAAGACGATCTTGTTCGTGATTGCGATATAATCGATGTCTGCCAGATGAACATTGTTGAACCCAAAAAAAATAAATATATATATGAGTTAACACCGGATCCACTTAAAATAGTTTTACTAAGACAATCAACATTAGAATTGCTTAAAAAACATAATGTTAAAGCAATTTATTTTGATGCAACTGGTAAAGTAATAAAGCATCCAGTTTGCCACCCGTATCACAGTTACAAGCGCATACTTTACTACGCTTGTGTAGCCAACATTAACGGGCAGTTAATTCCGATAGCAGAATTGATTTCTTCTCGTCATGATTCGGGTACCATAAAGAAGTTTCTCGACGATTTGAAAGAACAGGTATCAAAAGAATTTAAACCAACATTTTTTGTCACTGATTGGTCGTGGGCATTGATTAAATCTATTCATCTCAGTTTCAATGGAATGTCAATATCAGAATATATTGACTATACTTTCGATATTCTTAATTCGAATTATAAAGTAGTTAATTTTACAAAAGTGGCTACTTTCATATGTTGCGCACATTTTGTAAACATAATTTCTAAACAGTTAAAAGAAAAATGGCCAAATGCAAATAAGGTGTCTAAAAACTTAATATTAGATATCTTTTGCGGTATATTAAATTGCGAGTCTTTAGAAAGTATAGATAAATTATTTAAATTATATTGCATAGTTTGCTGTACAAAATTTGTAAATAATGAAGTTGAAACATCTCTTGAAGCTCTAAAAATTATGTTGCGTCAAATATATAATAACGAAACTATTACGGACATTACCCCATCCGAAACTGAGACATGGAGAGAGCCTCACAGAGAATTGTTTTTTAATAAATCAACTTATCATTGTAGTCCATATTATGTCCGGTATAATTCAATTTTTAATCGAATTACCACACAAGTCAGCAATAATAATGTTGATTTAAATGTTAACCATTATTATAATGTCGAATTTGTAAGTTTTACTTTAAAGAATTAAATGGCGTTTCTACCATTGTGGGGTGTTTGTTTTGCTAGGAAAAGTGGTGTTTCAGGGCGGATCTCAAACGCAAATGCGGAAAGCTGGTTCTCGGTCATAAAAAATCACTATACGAACCACCAGTCTTTACGATTGGGGAGATTTATAAGCGTTTTGAGAGAAAAAACAGAAAAACTAGCAAAACTTGTTGAAATTAAAAAAATAATTAAAACATCAACAATTAAATATGAAAATCAAATACAAGACATTGAAGATCCGGATAAGGATTATCATGAAGAAAACTGGAACAAAAAAAAGATATTAATCGATTCTCCTAAGCATTTTGGCAAGAGAGTTTTAGCCCGCCTATCTCGGGTAAATCCCAAAATTATAAAAACTACTCCAGCAAATCTATCTAATCTTAGGAAAAATGAAGAAATACGCGTTTTGAAAAATGGCTACAATTTTATTAATAAAAATAATGAGTTAACTATTACTAATACTTGTGCATTCGACGCAACGGCCCAAATTTTTTTAAGCTTATTTGTGGATTCTGAATATTTAAAGGGTTCTTTCAAAAATCTACCAACCCTTTTTTCAAATTTATATCCGAAATTAATAATTATTCCGACGACTCTTTGCTTTATAAAGATCGAAGTAATTTGTTATTAGATATTTATAAAGACAGCCCAGCTCTAGTTAAAACTGAAAAATCCACAAGACGAGATGGAACTTGTAGCATATCATTTATTTTAGAAAAAAATTTGCCATTTCCATTAACAGAAATTCGTAACTGTGTACAAAATAAACATTCCGCAGTCTTAAGAGAAACATTTTATCTTTCTTTTGAAAATGTGTTTAATATTAATCACACCACTCTATCAAATATTCAAAATGCTATTGACTTCAGGAGTTCAAGATGCCCTAAATGTGGAGGCGAGAGAAAAACAGATTACTTTAGCAACTATGGAATAATTGTTGCAGATGTTCAACAGCCAAACAATACTAGTTATAATAACGGGTGTTTTTTTAGGAGGTTTGTTTTTCCGATAGATGTCGTTTTATTTTATGACAGTTGTTTTGACAGCTCAAAGTGGCATTTCTACTCAGTATTGTTTGGCAAATCATTATGAATAGGTTAACTCCAGAACAACGTTTTCAAATCGTGGAAATTTATTTTCAAAATCAGTGTTCAATTAAAAATGTTTATAGAGCACTTCGTGAATTTTATGGTGCACATAATCGTCCGTCAGAGACCACCATAAAGAACGTAATTACCAAATTTCGGTCTACATTCACTCTTTTGGATGCCAAGCCACCGACAAGAATGAGAAGAGTTCGTACAGAAGAAAATATTGCTGTCGTTGAGGCCAGTGTCGAAGAAAACGACAATTTATCGATTCGTCGTCGTGCTCAGCAAATTGGACTTTGTCCATCGACTTTATGGAAAATTTTACGTAAAGATTTGGGTTTGGTGCCATACAAAATTCAATTGGTGCAAGAATTAAAGCCACACGACCATCGTTTGCGCCGTGAATTCAGTGATTGGTCGTTAAATCAATTGAACGAAGATCCATTTTTTTACCGTAAAATTCTCTTCAGTGATGAGGCGCATTTTTGGTTAAATGGATACGTCAACAAACAAAATTGTCGCATTTGGAGCAAAGATAATCCACACGCCGTTCTAGAATTACCAATGCATCCTGATAAATGTACTGTTTGGTGCGGTCTATGGGCTGGTGGGATCATCGGTCCATATTTCTTTAAAAATGAGGAAGGACGACGCGTTACCGTGAATGGAAATCGATACAGAACCATGTTAAATGAGTTTTTGTTGTCAAATCTTGAAGATATGGATATGAATGAAATGTGGTTTCAACAAGATGGTGCCACTTGCCATACAGCACGTGAAACAATCGACTTATTGAAAGAAACTTTCAACGACAACATTATTTCGAGAAATGGTCCGGTGAATTGGCCTCCGCGTTCGTGCGATTTGACGCCACTCGATTACTTTTTGTGGGGATACGTGAAGTCATTGGTTTATGTGGATAAACCTCAATCGATTGACGCTTTGGAAACCAATATTCAACGTGTCATTGCTGACATACGCCCTCAAATGCTTGAAAAAGTGCTGGAAAATTGGACCTCCAGAATGACATTTGTGAAAAATAGTCGTGGTAGCCATATGCCAGAAATTGTGTTTAAATGTTAAATGCCAAAAAATTATCTACCAAATAAAAAAAAATTTTGGTCATTTCATAATTTTATATGTGTTTTATTCAAAAAAAAAATCGGCAACCTCTTAAAAAAACACCCTTTATAAAAATAAGTGAAATAAGTAGTTCTATTTATTTGGGTAACGACGAATTTTTTTTAAAAGGAATAATTCATTATCAAAAGTTTGGAAATAACAATAACCCTGGTCATTTCCGATCTTTTATAAAACGAAATAATACTATTTGGGAACAGCAAGATGACTTGCTGGAATTTCCTATGGAAGTTACTTTAAAACTAAAAATTAACCCTGTGGTCCTAGTATACTCAAAATATTAATCAGTATACATAATAATATAAAATACATAACATGATTTATAAACATTATTCAGACTAGAGCCTGAACCAGACATTACATTCGCGAAAATCATGAATACTAGAAGTAAAGTAAGACATTTTTAAATATTGAATTGTACTTCCGATTATCAAAGTAGGCCATCAACTGAAATCGAGTATTTTCAACTTCAAAATCAATTTATACTCGATAAATTCCCCGAATAAATTTAGAATATAAATTATACAAATAACTGAAACTAATAGGTCGAAAACGGCCCAAACCGCGACTCGTCTGAGGCCGTTCAGATCGACTACTGAATGATGAACACAGAAAATTTCCATATAAAATTCCCCGAGGGTCGGATCGATATGCCGCATATCAATAAAAATTGTCAAAAGTATCCCCAAAATGCCGGTATAACCAGATTTGCGTAGACATCTCTAAAATTATGTATTAAAGCATCGAAAATTGTAGATCTGAGAAGATATCTCTAGCATCACGTGCAAATGGCCATCAAATATATACGAGATCGGGTGTTTAGTTCTATAATGTTCAATGAATAAAAACTAATTATTTTTAGTTTTATTTGTATAATAATTTTTCATTTTCTTGCAAAAATCGGTTTTTAATGAGAAAAATTAAAAATTCAACCCTGCCATATTTTTTGTGTGTATAGCTACACTTTTTATCTTATTGTGTAACTACACTTTTGTTATTTGTTAATTTGTGTAGCTACACTTTTGATAAATGTTAAATACTTTACACCGGTGTCTGTAACCTGTCCCACTTAATTAACCTATCCAATCCTTCGATTTTGTTACCGGGAGTTCCTGTGTAAGAACTTGGTTGTACATTCAGAATCAATCAATCAGAATCAATATTATTTAGGAAGTCGGAAAATATTAATTTAGAATTAAATTTCAGGAAATTTCCAGATGTACGGGAAATAATAATTTTTTTTTTGTTCTCAGGTTGCTGATTTAGAGAAGCAATTGTTGAAGACCAATATCATCATTATCCATTAAACCTATTAAGCCTTTATCCTTCCTCTAGTAGATTAGAAGTAGATAAGAATTGTGTTGTGCCGTACGATCGCTAGGTGTCTGAAACCGGGTCGTTCTGTCCCCAAAAAAAAAAAAATAAAACCTTTCCTATCCTTCCTATTGTTATGTGTAAACAGGCTGTAGGAATAGGCCCGGCGTTATCCGGGACACTTGTCCAGTACTTGGTCCTACAGTCCAATCAATCAATCAATCAATCGGGTATGGAAATTATGTTGGATCACCAGACATACAACTCGTTAAACAATATTTATCTTAAGGAAAATATAAAGATGCGGGTGTACCTGGATGCGGTAAACAAGCATAAACTTGGCAGTATCTTATTTTATGTGCTACAAAAGAAGGACTTGCTGATATTAAATTAAAGGTAACATCTCGTTGTGAGCACGAAACCATCGATTTTAATAAAATTACAAAACGATTGCCTCGTATCTAATCAATGGAAATCGGACATACGATACAGTTTTTATTGATGCGTACATGATGGCGCATGCAAGATATATAGGTCTCGTGGATATCCTTAGTAAATGTTCTAAAATATATTTTCTGGATGGTAAACATCAAATACCGCATATTGACAGATTACATCATGGCAACATGCAATTTTCCGATGCAAGTGCAGTCGTAACAAAGACGGAATACTTGAATGTGACGTATAGATGTCCAGCTAAAGTTACATCTGTTCTAACGGAATACTACCCTAACATCAGTAGTAAGAATACCGTGCAAATTTTAGCCAAATTTTTAAATCTTTAACTTTGATGTCGATACCTCTGTTGGATAACACATTCTATCTAACCTATACCAAAGCTGATAAACAATTAATCTCCCAGCTTAAGATACCAGAATCTAGTAAAGTCATGACTATCCACGAAGCACAAGGATTAACCCCACCAAATGTGATATGTATATATCAATTCTAAACCACTTGAGCTGATCGATAGATGACACACCCAATCATTTAGATATTTTTCATCAGTGGCTAATGATAGACTACACTCACTTTTAATGAGAGCTCGAACCTACACTACTACTGAAAAAGTAAATCAACCAATAAAATTCAAGAAAAGGTTGGTTTATGAGGAATAAGCAATTTACTATCAAAACGTCAACAAAATGGCATCAAAAGCATCTAAGTTTTATAACTTCGTTTTAAAATCAAACTAACTAATCTATGTAATTTCTGAAACTTCAATCAAACCCGGCATAATGAGCAGTGCCAGCACACCGTACTAGGTACAAGGTACGAGTACGTGCACCTATTACTATTCTGGTGACATACAAGTGAAAATTATTAATGTGTACACACAAATTTTTTTTGTGTTTTTCTAAAAAAAATCGTACGGGTAAAATATGGTGAGGACGCCAATGAACGCCATTCTATAGTAAACAACATCGTACGACAAATGTCTCGAAATTTACTATATTTACTAACAGCATCGGTTTGTTACTAATGGCATCGTGTACCGCTACAATCAAGTCCTTTGCGACAACATACCGAAAAAGTATCGTGTTTTATGCAACATATAACAACATCACATTCAACAGTTACTGTACATCAGTAATTACCGTACATAATCAGCTGGAGGGTAATCTACGCAACAATTTTTAACCGGCCCCGTTAATGAAAATTGAAATTCGCGTACCATCGAACAAGCTGGAATCGAAAAAAATATATGCATTTGCAGTTACGATAGCAATCTACACCAGCAGTAGCAGCAAGGACACCAGCAAAATTATTCAAGGTTAATCTATTTTTATTTTTATTTTTGTTTATTTCTTTACACATGTGTGGAAACATTCAACATTATAAAATTAACATATTTTTTTTTTATCTTTACAAAATAACATTTTCGATATTTAACGGAGAATTATTTGCATAGCTAACATAGAATTAAGAGACTGTAAAATTTTCACCATCCCCATTTCATGCGATTAGCATTCACAGTTAACTTTCAAATTTAAAAAAAAAACGGCCATCATAATTACATCTGCTTCTGATATTTTTTTTGGATCATTAGTTGAATTACTAAGTTTTTTACGGGTATTGTCTCTCGTGCGGCAGAACTACTAAATATAATTATTGTGAATTAAAGTGTTACGAATTAAACATCACGAACGGACAGAAGGAAAATAAACAAAACACGACGATAGCATGGACAAACAGGACGAACCCGATAGGGCCGAAGTTAATAGCGCGGCGGCTATAAATTTACAGCCTTGCTGAGGTAATGACGTACAAAATTGGTTCCACTTAGCGGAAATTACTTTCGATATAGCACGCGTAAAAAACGATAGACACAAATATCTACATGTATTACGTTCGCTACCCCAATAAATAATGAATCCGACTCTTATCGGATTTACTAAAGAATCCGCCGGACCAAGACCACTATCAGTACATAAAAAATTGTTGCTAGAACGGATGTCACCCTCAGATGAGAAACAATTGGACATCTTACTGAGGGGGCAGGACATTGGAGACCAACAGCCATCGGAAGCATTGAGATACATCCAAAACCGAGCTAGCAACAATTTTCCCGAAAACATATAATTCGGTCGTTCTGGATTCGAAAAATGCCAGAGATCATCAGAATCGCAATTGCCACACAGCGTGAAAATGTGCCAGTCGACTCACTAGCGAGAACGGCAGACAAAATATTCGACGCCATGTCGATATAACAACAAAGCAATATAGGAGCGGTACACAGTTCGAAACGCTCGCCACTAAATTAGAAATACCATAATAAAAATCCAAGTAAGAGCCACGACACTATACGCCAACCTTCAACAAGTGTAAGTACCTTCGAGGATCGAATTGTACGACTTGAAGAGGCGGTTACCACACTACGTATAAGCAAAACACTCGAAAGTGCCGTAAGCCATGCGCGTATCGCTCCCAGAACAACAACACTGGTGAAGAAAAAAAAACTTATAAATCACGCGGTCGAGTCGGCGACATCCTTGACTTTAAATAACAGTCGCCTCTTCATTCACGATAAACATAATAAACTGACTTTTCTTATAGACATGGGGGCTGATCTTTCAGTGCTCCCGGTCCGATGTTTTTCACCATCCATATATAATACCTCGAAATCTATAGATCTAGTACTTTCAGTTGCCAATGGTACGTCAATAAATACCTACGGAACGAAATTACTCCAGGTAAATATCGGACTGATACGGTCGTTCACTAACGCTTTCGTCTTAGCTTCAGTGAACCGTCCGATCATTGGCGCTGATTTTCTCAGTAAATTCGTCCTCTTAGTCGATCTTAAACGAAAACGGTTGATTCATCTAGTAACACACCTGTCAATCAATGCAATAACGGTTCGAGTTAATACACCTACACCGATATATTATGCAAGTAGCCTTCCCTAACAGCCGACCCAAATTATAATTCACCGGTACGACATTCCGTAGTTCAGCACATAGTGACGACAGGTCATTTACCGGTATCGAGGACACGAAGACTAGACCCGATGCGCCATAAAGCTGCATTCACTGAATTTCAGCACATGGTGAAATTAGGGATTTTCCAACCATCGGCATCTCAATACAAAATCTCACATACAAAATTTCTCCATGCACTTGCATGGCTGTACAATCTTTCCAAAATCGACCTTGTTAGGGCTTATCATTTAATTCCCGTCGCTCCTGAAGACGTTTACAAAACCGCAACCACTACACCATTCGGCCTCTTCGAATTCAACCGAATGCCATTTGGTATACGTAATGCCGCGCAAACTTTTCAGCGATTCATGAACGAAGTCGGCCGCGATTTTGACTTCGTTTTCGTATACATTGACGACATTCTTGTGGCATCTCAAACGCAAGAACATCACGAACGACATCTGGAAACTTTTTTCTAACGACTAACCAAGTTCGATGTTCACAAAGAGTTCGAAATATATTTTCGGTGTTAAAACTCTAAATTTTCTCAGCCACAAGTTAACATCAAATGAAATTCTGCCTTCTCCTGAGAGAATTGGTGCCATTACGGATTCCCCGGCTCCAACAACAATCAAACGCATTCAGAAATTTATTGGAATGGCAAATTATTACCATCGATTTATTCCGAAACTTGCTGAAACGCTTGGATCGATCCACTTCCACTTGGCCGCTCAACTGGACAAGCCCAAGACACCCAGGAATTTTTCCTGGCCCGAAGAATACCAAAACTCATTCACAAAACTAAAGAGTGAATTAGCTAATATAACCATGTTAGCTCACCCGCTGAACAACGCAAAATTCAGCGTGACTGATGCATCGAACACTGCCGTAGGAGCTGTTCTGCAACAGTACAATAACGATTGTTGGGAACCATTAACATTTTTCTCTAAGAAATGTTCTGATGCTGAACAAAAATACTCAGCATTCGATCGGGAATTTCTCGCAATATATCTAGCAATCAAACACTTCATATATTTTGTTGAAGGTAGGGACTTTACCATTTATACCGACCATACGCCACCAACTAGAGCCATTCAGTCTAAAACTGAACGTAATCCAAGACAATCGCGACACGTGGATTAGATTGGTCAATTCACCACAGATATCCGGCATGTGAAAGGTAAATACAACGTGGTCGCGGATGCATTATCCCGCACAACTGACGCCGAAACTGCAGCAGTCGAGATACGCTTCGACTTCATTACAATCATTAATTCGCAAAAAGCAGATTTAGAACTACAGAATTTACTTTCTGGTTCTATATGTCACGCTAGTTCGAACATGAAACTAGAGCTTTCAAAATTTTCAGAATTCGAAATCTACTGCGAAACATCGTTGGGTAAATCGCCCATACATTGCAGAATCATTACGCCGACAAATTTTCGACTCTTTACAAAACATTTCACATCCTGGTGTCCGCGCTACTCGTAAATTGATTACGGCTCGCTATTTCTGGCCTAGTATAAACAAAGATGTGAACAATTGGGCACAATATTCTTTATTCTGCCAACGTTTGAAAATCCAACGGCATTCGAGGGCGCCGATTGGACGATTTGAACATATCCACTTGGATATAGTTGGTCCGCATCCACCGTCCAATGGATATACTTATCTTTTAACCTGTGTCGACCGATTCACTCGATGGCCCGAAGCTTATTGCATGACCGATATGTCTGCAAACACCATTGCCAAAACATTCTTAAGTAATTACATATCTCGATTCGGCATTCCGCATTGAATCAAAATTGTTCGCCGAATTAACGAAACTCCTTGGTTCTCATCGAATACTCACGACAGCGTATCATCCTCAAGCCAATGGCATGATCGAACGATTTTACCGTGAGCTCAAAGCTGCTCTCAAGGCCCGAGAAAACACGATTCATTGGAGCTCCGAAATTCCTATCTAGGAATCCGAGCAACGATCAAAGAAGATCTTAAGTGCTTACCAGCCAAGATGGTTTACGGACAAACTCTCAAGCTATCCGGTGAGTTCTTTATCGAAAATCCTCTTTCACCTCCGCTTTCAACCGACACAGTCATCGACCAACTTCGCACCACCATGCAAAATCTTATACCAACGTCAACTCGAGCACCGAAACCAGATGATATTTTTGTCCCGAAATCGCTCGATTTCCGTATGAACGGACAAGGTTCGCACCGGACTACAACCCCCTAATTCGCAGTTAGCTTAATTTTGTCTACCGTGGCCTTTTATCTGCGAAGGGAGTAGTGTAGCGGTTCAACAAAACACGATTTCGCTAGGTTACCAATTTTATCTGGGCGCGCACCCCTGTTTGTTACCAACTAACGAAAAATAAAAACAATAAAAATTAAAAATTAATCCAAAATACGTCAAAGAGTTCGGTCATACGTTTTAAATATGGTGATGAAAATTATAAAGTGAAATAAAAAATTGTTCAATTAATAATAATAATAATAAAAGAAGTTTAGAAAGTAAAACTTGGTCTCAAACGGAATAAGCCTTACTAAACCCATAAAGTCAACAACGAAGTATTGCAACGAGTCAATGAGATCATTGATTTAGGTGTTACATTTGTTGACAATGCCAGTTTCAATAGGCATATTGAAAATTGAATTGCGAAAGCGAATGCCATGTTTGGATTTGTTAAAAGATGGAGAGATGAATTTAAAGATATTCAAACCTTATGTTCACTCTATTTCGCGTACGTTCGATCTCAACTGGAATACGCTGTACCGGTCTGGAATCCATACTATGCTGTACACATTAAAAGAATTGAACGCATTCAAAAGAAGTTTCTGATTTTCTTGTTAAAGAAAAGTGACTGGAATTACGACCACAATTTACCATTCCATGAAAATGTGGCTCGGTTACCTCCATACTCAACAAGATGCACGGATTACAAAATATGCACGCTTGAAAATAGATGACTTCCCTTAGGTGCGGCTTTCATTGGTAACGTTTTGCTTGGTCACATTGATTTTGCATACATTTTGGAAACATATAACAAACCGAGTACTCCTTTTGAAAAGCGACAAAAAATTTAAAACGACCTAAACTACAAATTCCATCAGTTAAAAATGAAGATGGGACATGGGCTACAAGTGCAAAGCAAAAAGCTTCGTTGTTTGCAACCCACCTCGAGAACACGTTTCAGCCTCTACTTAGACAAACTGCAGGGGAAACATACCACCAGTATAAAACATGGATAACTGCAATATATCACTGTCATATTACAAGAATTAAAAGAGGAAATAAATCTTAACCTAAGTACAAAGAAATCTCCAGGATATGACTTAATTACAGGACAAATAGTAAATGCTCTTCCTGAAAAAGGACTGCGTAAGCTGCTCCAAATAATTAACGCAGTGTTCAAACTTAAACACGTTCAAAATCAATGGAAAGTAGCAAAAGTAATTATGATACCTAAACCTAAAAACCACTAAATGATAAAAATTCGTATAGGCCGATTTCCTTACTTAAAATAATTTCAAAATTATTCGAGGCACTACTCCTAAAGAGACTCAAACCAATAATAGTAGAAACAAATCTAATTCCTCAACATCAATTTGGCTTCAGAGAAAACCATTTAACTATAGAACAAGTACACCGAATTACAAACACAATTGAAGACATATTGGAAAAAAGAAAGTAAGTTAAAGCGTCTTCTTGGATGGAGGACAGGCCTTTGACAGAGTATGGCATAAAGGTTTGGAATATAAATTACAAAGAGACTTTCCAAAGCAGTTTTATGGAATTCTAAAATCTTACATATCTAACCGACATTTTCGTGTTAAATTAGATGGCGAATACTCAGAAATAAAGAAAATATCAGTACGAGTATCACAAGGTAGCGTTCTGGGACCAACTTTATATGTTCTTTACACCTCAGACCTGCCAACGATAGAAGAGGCTAACATAGCGACGTTTGCGGATGATACGGCCATCTTAGCAGTTGCTAATAGCATACAAGGATCTACAAGCAAATTGCAAAGAGCTACTAACATTATCACTACCTGGACCAAGAGATGGCGAATAAAACTTAATGAAACAAAATCTGTTCACGTAAACTTTACCAACAAGAAGGTCAACTGGATATCAGTAGAACTGAACGCTCACAGCAAATTCCGTATGCAAGCAAACAGGGCAAAATATCTAGGCATGACCCTAGACACGAAGCTAAAATGGAAAGAGCATGTGAAAAAGGAAAAAAAAGTCGAACATCAAATACAGAAAGATGGATTGGCTCTTAGGAATAAATTCTGAGCTGACTCTACATAATAAATTGCTACTATACCGGCAAAACCTAAAACCTGTGTGGACTTATGGTATTCAGCTCTGGGACTGTACAAAGAAAATCAATGTCAACTTCATCCAGTCATTCCAAAGCAAAGTCCTACGTGGAATAGTTAATGCACCGTGATACATAAGAAATGATAACCTCTATAGAGATCTGAAGATGGATTTCGTCAGCGAAGAAATAAGCAAACACGCGAGAAAACACATGCAACGTATTAGTCTACACCAAAATGCTGAGATACGTCGTAAGTTGGATGATTCAAACCCAGTAAGACGGCTGCGAAGGAAGAAACTTCATGATCTACTAGATCTAATCAGGATCGACTAAAAATATAATAAAATTTTAAAGGGAAATAGCCAAAGGGCTACATCCCTCCAAACAAGAATATAAATTATGACCGATAAATTACTAGATGATTTGTAAATCAGTTGTAATAAATAAATATATACGAGTATATAAAAAAATGAGCAACTTTTATCTTTTCTACTAAACGAGCTTGGAGAAAAAGAGACAAAACCATACAAAATAAAAAGGATAGCAACTAATTCACAATAAATAAATAAAAATGGCTGAAGGTAAGTAAAATTCGGAAAATAAATTTCTTGCAATTTCCATGTTAAATTTATAAATAAAATAATGTTCAAGATATTATCCTAACCCCACATTTGTTCTTTTTATTTTTAAAATTTTATTTCGATGACATAATAAAACAACATCCCATTTTGTATACTTTAAGCCATAAATGATATAAAAATAATTCGGCAAAAAATAGAATGGGAGCGAGTGTCCGACAAAATGGGAACATTAACAAGTACGTAGTATAGTATATTAATAGCTGTGTGATTTTGAATTATAGAAATTTTATTTTTTTCATGATAAAGAATGTCAAGCCATATTGCGAGCATTAAAACAAAGATACAAGTCACTTATAAACGACCAGCCGAGAAGTGGAAGTTCTCCGAAAGTACTGTCTCGTAAAAACGAATGGTTGGTTCGAGAGATAGAGTTTTTTAAGCAATATCTAATTGATCCTCGGTAAGAATTTTGAATATTCCATTTACATTTACAAATTTTTTATTCAAGACAAACAGAGACAATTTTCACCACCCAGTTGGAACAATCAATGGAAACATTCGACAGAAAGAGCGACATAGGAGATGAATTTTATGCGTCAAGTGAGCCAACCAGCCCACTCGCAGTCGAAACTCAACTAAGCTCGTCACCGAGTTTAACCCCTTTACCGGGCACGCCTTCAGGATCGAAGAAAACGGGTAAACATTGATTCAACTCCTCCATTAGTCACCGAACTGTTGAAGACGATGAAGAATAATCATAGGCTAGTAGCAAGCAGAGTGGGCCAAAATGTGGATCTCTTCTTCATTTCACTCGCAAGGGATATGGAGAAATTAAGCGACGCCAACAAAATACAGGCAAAAATTGCATTTTTAAATATTGTAAGCCATCGCATGGAAAAGGAAATAAAAAATAAAATGTAATACTGGAAATTAAAAAGTTGTAATTCTTTTTTTAATCGTGTATGTGGTCATCTTTTTCTAATCGTGTAATTGGCAAAACGATTTCTTATTTCCATAGCAGAACTAGGGGGGCCTGTAACAACGTTAGACTAACGGTGATCACGTAAGCACTTTCCTCTTCTTGTGCGGACGAGTCTCTCAGGACCTGGGTAGGTTATCCAATTGCAGATTTGTGAGTAGAGGCACACCTCAAGATGGGCGGTATTATCCCTTCTTATTTGTAACTTGGTCATAAATGATCTGTTATTAAACCTGGAAGGATGCGGCTTTAAGGTTTTTGCTTATATGGATGACGTAGCGATTGGTGTCTTCGGCAAATATCCTTGTACCTTAAGAGAACGCATGCAAAATGCGCATACAACACTGAGTTGGCCCTTTTCTCCAGGAAATACAATCTTCCTTAGATCGACCCTCTTAGCTTAAATGGTATTGGAATGACCTTAGGTAGTAACATATTAGAAGGAGTAAGCGAAAGCTATAATAGCGCTTTACTCCTGTAAAAATTCTATTGGAAAAAGATTGGAGTTTGGAGTGCTACAATGTACATATTGGCTCATATTTTTACTATTAGGCCCATGTTGTTATATTTTGGGTTCCTAACTGCATCTCCACGCGGAACTGTATAGAAAACGGGACTCATCTATTCTAAGACTATACCATCCTGTCATCTTCCATTGATCAGAGGCTTAGGACTGATATTCCCACCAGAGAGTTTGAGGGGATTTCCTGTCAAGATTTAAACGTAAACCTCTCTTTTCATCTCGCGGACTACTGTAGCATTTTTCAAGCTGGAATAATCAAGATAGGGGAAGCAGTTGACTGGTTGAGGTATCATGTAATATTCGCAAGTGATATCATCATTTTTACGGACAGTCAGCCTTAAATATAACGCACAAAATGTTATTATTTCTTTACGTCGAAAGTACCCCAGAATTGTCTTTCATTTCTTAACGAAATGGCAGATTAGTTCAACATCCATCTGATATGGGTTCCTGGCATTTCATTACTACGGGGAATGAAAAGACGAGTTTATCTCGACAAGGCACTACCGCTTGCTATGTGTAAATTTCTAGTTCAAGAGGATGCTAGAAGAACAACGAACAACAGAACTCAAGATGGTTGGATGAGTAGGTGAGGAGCAAAAATAATTTGGAACGGCTACAGACCTGATTGTGTATATGCCAATTCTTTAATACAATTAACCTAACCTAACATAACCTAGCCTACATCTTTCAGATCCCAGCTGGGAAGTTGCGATGTTGGGGTCAACCGACCTGGGGTTAAATAATTAATTTTGCGCTGGATTGTAACTGATTTGCATAGAATTAAGCATCGCTTCGATTTTGGCTAATGAGGTTATCATCTCTTCAATGGTAAGTGTATGCCCATTATGGTAACTTTTCTGAGATGGTGTTTACCATCTCCTCTGCTTTTCACTGTCCTTCAAAATATAGTGGATTTGGATTAATGAATTTAAGGTGATTTCATCTGTTAGTGTTGTTGTACTGGTACAACTCTTCGATTGGAAAGTTCGTTCATTATTTGAAGAGCCTCTTTGCTTTATATTTCACACATCTAACGCAGCTGTGGATAACAAGTCGAACTAACTGTATACACCCTACGATCCAATATTTTTGACGCAGTGTTGCAATCAGCAGCGTTAGTTCTGTATGTAAATATTTTAAGTGTGTCTCTCCCACAATGTTCTCAGTGTTTCATATCGATGTTATTGATGCATTCAATATTACAAAAGGAACAATGTTACAAAATAAGTTGAAATATTCGAAACTACCGTTGTGCCGCTGGTGGCTGGAAGCAGTTACATTTAGCTCATTCCAAAACTAACAAATGACATATCAATTATTTATGGCTAGAAGGTCTTGAAAAAGCAACAATCTTATTACCAGCACTTTAGTTCACAAATTCATAGCTTTGGCGCTGGCAACAAATTAATCCTTTTGTATAGAATATATACAATATGATATTTTTAAAAACTATTTTTTTCAACATCAATGGAGAATCGGAAAATTTGTCCGAGTCTATGAAATACTATTAAAACTGGTCTAATTTTCAAAATAAAAGATGATCGTATATTAAGCGCATGTTTTCCTGAATCATTTTGCGGTCAATTTTCTTACTGGAGATTTGCGATGTTTCCCAGTTTCCAGTGATTTTTGTCTGGGTTGTTAATTTCCAGACCGAAGTTCGGATTACCTCGTGAGGCTTCAGCCCCTGGCACTTTGGGCATGCAAATTTTTTATTTTTAATGAAAAGGAGCACTCAAAACCCGAGATCACATGAAAGTGAACGAAACTCGATTTTTATGCTTCTTTAAGTAATTATTTATATCCGTTCTGGTTTGAAAAGAAAACATAGGCTCCCTTAAAAAAGAAACAAGAAATATGTTTCTTCTTTGATCTACCATCCATTTGAGAACGTAATTCTAACGTTTGATTTATTACCGACTATAATTCCAATAAGGTAACGTCACATGTCACATCTCAAAGTTTTTTTTTTTTTTAATTTTTTAAATTAGTCTTCTGGTAGTTTCTTCCGACCAGTACATTCTTTTCGTACATATTTTTTGCATTCTGTACCAAACCGATGGAGATTTGTGTGATAATGCATGGTATTAAATTTCATTTTATAATCTTAAATCGATCTATAAGTTTTCGAATAAATTGAGTATATCTGTCCAATTGGCTGTTAAAATGGAAATAAAAATCTATCGACCGAAATAAATTTGATTGTCCTTTTTAAGTATTTTGTTACTAATCTTGTATTGAAGATACCGGTCAGTTAATCATTGAAGATATGTACCCATAATTAACTAAACTGCAACATGATCGTTGCGATAAATATAAAATTGTAACCATAGAATTATTTCCAAATTTTGATGAACATGTTCATGTTAATGCTTTAGTTAACAAAATAAATATCGGTAACAGATTCGCGGTTTTGTAAAATACTATACTACTGAACTATAAAATACTTTTTAGAAATGTACCTTCATTATATGATCAAATTATTGTAATAACATACGCGATACGCCTCAATATAAGTTAAAGAAGTCACTACTATTGTGCATCTGTTACGGTTATAGTCCGATATGTTCCCCGCATTTTATTTTTAATTTATTTGCTAATTGTTGTGCTGTATAAGAAAGCGGACATTTGCCAACAGAAAATAAGAAATTAAGCTACTCGCCACAATTGGCAGGACTATCACAAAAGAGAAATTCTGTTGTTATTTTATTACCAGCGGTAATTTTTTATTCACTTTGTACCTCCTTTTCACAAAATAAAACATTCCAGCGGAATAAGATACTGAAATGAATGAAAAATGAAAAATTTATTGATTTCCGAAGTAAAGGAACTCGGTATATGAAATTTTCAAATTTAAAACTGTTCCCTCTTTCTCCGTCATTTCTTAACGAATTACGATGAAATTTGGTAAGTAGTATTAGTTAGGGATTCTAAAGTGAGTTTTGGACAAAATTCTAGGATCTATTAGTGCTGGACTAAACTGGCCATTTCATAACTAATCCTTATGAAATTTGGTTTCTAGATTGATTTTAGATTGAAATATAAATTTTAGATAAAAATATGGTATCGGTACATTCTACACGATTAAAATGGATTTTGAGCTTTAGAGAACCCGGCTAATTCTTAATTATTAATTGTTAAATTTGCATCGCAGCTTTTTACTGTAATTCGAATATGTATTTTGAACAAGGTTCTGAAATGAGTCAATGATAGGCACTTCTAGTTTACTTATTTACAAGTAAATATAAAAATAGAGTAATCGCCTATTCTCCGCTGGAAAATTTTCTTATACGGCATCTACTCGTAAGTGTTAAGTTTCAAACCAGCATGTGAATATTACCCATAAAATCTTTGTGTGGATTCCTACAAAATGCACAAAGAATCAACCTTTATCAACGTAATTTCAATGGTAATTATCTTCATAACTGATGATAAGTTATTTGAGGTAAATTTCATGAGATACACAGTAGTGATACAAATCATAAGCAAATAAGGTTAAGACCGTTAACTGTTTTACTTCAGAATTAATTACAATTCGACGCAAGCCCGAACAAATAGTTTAATGAACTGGTTTCGACCGTAGTTGGGATATGTTTTGAAAAATTTAATATGTTTTAATTTTTACAGCATCGATTGGTTTCGGTAAATCTATTTCTCAGTAAGAATTGTTATACGATATGAACAGTTGTAGTAAATATGTTCGATACTGCTGTAGGACCATTGTACCACGCATAAAGAAAATTAAAAGTCGCCCAGGAGAAGGTATAAAACAACAATATTAATTGTGTTGTTTACTTACCACACGGTCGTCACCGCCCGAATTATCATTCGTTATTTGAAAAGAGAATATAGGTCGTACAATAAAGCATACTGGATACGGAAAAGCTACTGGAGTGTAAGGAAATCATCAACGATTCGAAAAACTCAATGAACATGGAATAAATTAAGTTCTTGGATATCACGAAATCCTATGGTCCAACAAAAAACTGTAAAGACTTTGAATTGATTTAATTTTTTATTTTTAGCAAGCGCTGCAGGAATTGAAGGATCCTCGCTAGTTCTTGAATCCGATGGAACTGAAATAGATGAATGGACGCTAGCCTCTTCACTAGAACATAAACACGAAACGATCATGGCAGATCAGCAGACTGCGACTGACGTAGACACAAGTAATGACATTATGAGCTGGATTAATACTTCTGCAAAGGCAAATACTCTTTCTACTTTGGAGTACGTAGAACTTCCAAATTCACCTTTAAGCTCAACAATTTCAATGTCTAGCGGGCGGGTTTTTTCACTTCACTCCGAAAAATCTGATAATATTGATATTTTGAATGCTCAAAAATTATTCGCAGGATATCAAATACCATACAACAAAGCGCCTGATGAATTAACTGGTTTATTGAATGACCAAAGCCTTTGGGCCGGTATTATACCGATATTGTTCATACAATAGTAACGTATATAAAATCAACTCAATCGATTTAATTTTATTTTAAATAGTTTCTATTTTATTTGTCGATGCGATATTTATTCGATCGATTTCAATCGATGGACAAAAAATCATAAAAAAAGTGTTTTTCGTCAAAATGAAAAGAAAAAAGAAAAATAACACAGAAATGTAAATGTAGAAGTGTTTTTAGCTTATGCTGAAGGCCAAACTGGATCATAGAATTTTGCCTTAGCTCGTGGTTGCACCCCGATGCGGCTTAGGTACTCGCAGCTTAGTCAAGTAGAGGTACATTGGTCGTGGGTGATGGGGTGCACGAACAGTGGCCTAGATTACCGCACGTGAAAAGTAGAAAAGATGAGACGGCCTAGACTATGCCGTTAAAACATGGAAATTCAGTGAATTGTGCATCGGACTCAAATTGGCGAGATTCATGCCTCACATAGCTGGCATGCCCACCGTGGTTGTTTAATTAAAGGAGATTTAGGGTAATATAATTACCCTAAATTAAGCATAAAAAATAGATTTAATTATTTCGATAAAAAAACCACTTACTAACTTTTAAGGCCTTAATTAAAAGTTAGTAAGTGGTTTTTTTTATTTAGTGAAGAGTTCCAGCTGAAAGAAACCCGCGTGTTGACGCACTGGCGAGATTTCTGCTTCTAATGAAGCAGCTGGTGGACCTTTTTACTAAATGGGCCCGTTTAGTTAGTAGGCTGATATCTATATTTTTGTACAACCATACCAGATCAGATTTTTCCCCTCGAACCACACAAAAAAAACTTATTTATGTCTTAACACAACTTATTTATTTTAAGGGAACAAAAACGAATTACAATTATTTCAAACTTAATTTCTAAAACTATAATTGGTTACCACGGCTAAAGCTCAATGCGTAAACCAATTATCTCTTCCAAAACTTAACTCCTCTACCAAAAAATGATGCGTGGTATTTATACAACACTAAACTGACTGACAGAGAAGGGAGGGGGAAACTTAGTTATGGAAATATACTTCTCTCTCAACCAATTAATGTAATTTTCCCGAAATCAGTACAATTTTTGTATAAACACCACACATTAGAAACAACGTGACATAAATCTAATTTACATACACTTGTGGGAATTATATTTATGTGCCACGAAAATTGCAACGTTTGAAAATGTCTACGAGTACATAGGTCATTTAATTAACTCTATGTAGAACGTTTGCTTTTTCGTGTGCACAACACAAAAAAATATGGATACTGCTGTGGGCATAAAGTAGTAAGACTATTTAATTTAAATTTCGGGTGGAAAACCATTCGCTCAAATATTTTTTTTTATATGTTGGTATGACTGTCAGTGACATCTGTGCCAAGTGTCACATCAAAATAATCATTAGTGTTTAGTATACGCTTGTCTTTCTGAAGTACAAAAAGTGCATTCGGCGATTTTTACAATGAGTGAAATTATTCAACAAATAAGTTCCATTAAATTTTGTGTGCGGAATCAATTTTGTGGTGCGAAAACGTTCAGAATGTTGCAAAAGGCCTTCGGTGATAATTGTATGTCGCGAGCAAGTGTTTTTGATTGGTACAAATTGTTCAAAGAGGGTCGAGAACGTGTTGACGACGAACCACGTGTAGGACGACCATCAACATCAACTGATGATCAACACGTTAATAAAATTCAGGAATTTGTGCTCGAGAATCGACGATTAAGAGTCAAAGACCTTACTGGCATCGTTAAAATATGGGAAGGATCAGTGAAATCCATTTTGAAAGATTGGTTCCAAAATCACTAAATTTTTTGGAAAAACAGCGTCGCGTTGACGTCTGTGAAACAATGCTTTCCGACTACCAGGATATCATGAAAACTATTATAACTGGCGATGAGTCTTGGATCTATGCTTATGACCCGGACACAGATGATCAATCGGCCGAATATCGGCCGAATATCAAGGTGATGTTGACAGTTTTCTTCGATTATCGAGGTGTGGTGCACTCCGAATTACTACCTACCGACCAAACTGCCAACAAGGAATACTATTTGAGTGTTATGCGTCGTTTGCGCGAAGCTATTCGTAAAAAGAGGACGGAATTATGGGTCGACAACTCTTAATTTTTGCACCACGATAATGCAGCTTCTCATACTGCATTGGTTTTACGTGATTTTTTCGCCAAAAATTCCACCCATATGGTCCCGCAACCACAGCACAATTGAATTCAGCATACTTGAATTAGGTTTAGCCTCTAGGTGTCCAGCTTGTCACAAAAAAAATGTTTGCGATTCAAGCACTGTGATTATTATTGGATTTTCTCATATAGTCTTTGGTCAGTAAAATTCCGTTTAATGTTTCTGGTTCCAATCTGTTTCGTATTTTAGTTTTGTTTATATCTATTTGGGAAAAATTCTCTCGACATTCGCGGTTACAACAGGAATAGACAGTACGGCCATTACAGCCATCACAGTCTTAATCAATTGTTGTAAATATTTAAAAAAAATTCCCAAAATAATTCTAACACCAGTTTTCTCTTCAATTTTTAATAATTTAAAATCAACGTGACGGATTTCTTGCCATTCGACATCAATTGCTTGCTTGAAGGTCAATTATGTGGTTTTACTAATTACATTTAAAGGAGCAATAGTTTCAGCTGTCAATAAAAATTTATCGTTTAAATCAAATTTGTACCGACCAAATGGCATAGTGGTTAAAGCTTTGGCGTTTGGATCGGGAGGTACCGGGTTCGAATCCCGATAGGGGCAGGATGCAAAGGGAGTTTTCATCAACAAATTACGATTTGGGATGAGAAGGAACACATCTATGACCCCCTGTCGGAGTGCGGGGCTCACGGGCCGACCCATCTTCCATGCCAGTATAGGCTGGCATGGAGCTATGCAATGTGCAGATGGTAATAAAAAAATCGGACCTATATCCGTACGTCCTCGAATTGGCCAATACAGGCGTAAAAGTAAGGACGTAAATAAGAGAACCGCGAAAGAGTAGGGAGAGCTTCGGCCCCAGAACAGATCAGGGAAAATAAAAAAAATAAAAAATAAAAAAAAAATCAAATTTGTTTAGTAAATGGTTACAAAGCTCCACGTAAACCTACAGGCACGTAGTTCTAAATTATGTTTCTTCATTTTCATTTAAACGCCTTGTTTTTAGACCGGGTAAGACATCCGATCCCAAGTAAACGTTCTTTAATTTGTTAATTATATTTTGGTTGTTTATATCTACTATGTTAAACGCCATATTATAAATTGATTCATCCTGATCCTGAAAAACATATTCAAAAATTTTTGTATATAGACGGCGAACTTCCGACAGTAATATATGAACTTACCTAGGATGAATTTCAAGAATTGTAAATAGAGCTCAAAAAGTGGATTGTGAAGATGTTCAACGGAACGTCTACGTTGAATCAAATTTTTCCAACTCTTCATGAATTAAATATAGTTTTAACACTTCTAAACGGCTTAATATTTGATTCACCGTTGATTCCAATGATAACCATCTAGTTTGTTAGGGATGTAACATTTTTCTTCGTTTGAGGTCTAATAAAATTTGCAAATCAGATAAAAGTTATATTCAATTGGGACTATTTTGAATGAAATTATATATATCGCGGAATGTCTCCTCAATTTATTTTGACAGACCTTTACAGGCGTAGTTGCCACATAGTGCGAAGGAATGGCATGAGCATTGTAAAATAATTAGATTTGGGCAATCATTTTTCAACAATGTAGCTACTGATCGTTGTGCCCCTGTCATTACATTTGCTCCATCCACAGCGAAACCCACTAGATTTTTTTATAATCAATATCCCTTCCTTCGAATATTTGTAAGATTTTTTTATAAATCCCAGTCGCATTACAGCTTTCAACTTTTAAAAACCCGAAAAACATATCTTGAAGGCTGCTGCACGACTGTGAGATTTTACTCGCACTCGGACTGAAGTTATTAACTAATAGTATTTGCTCAATAAAATACGTCTACATTATTTGACGTTTAAACTTCATTCGAATGAAATTGTTGTCATTGTGTGCAACGAGAAACTTTTTGCGTATTGTGTCCTATGATTGAGAACCCTGTATTACTCCAAATGCAGAAACATCAAGATAACAAAGCGGGCACGGATAATTTTGAACGCTCCCATCAAGTTTCGGGATTCCATTCCGTTTCGGGATTGATAATAGCGATCGAGGCGAAAAATCGACTCTAATGTTTCAAATACGTTTTATAAACGATGCACAACAGGGCCTTGGTAAATCGTTGGTAGTAATACATCGAGTAATAATCTAGATAATTTTAATGGATTGTATCGTCTTAGCAATCAAATTCAATTCCGTACGTAGAAATTAATGTCGAGAAATTAATATCGATTATTATGGAGGATCCGTTGAATTGTCTTAAAAAAGTCGGAGATGGTGGGGAAGTCAATATATCGACGACATGAAAGCGGGATTTGAATAATTAACATGGGCCTGTAATGAGAATATAATTGACGACACAAACGCTGCTCATACCATCCGAGATGTTAACCAACAGAAATATAAAGAGTTTTATTAACGTTCCGACTGTTGAATGAAACCGTTTTGTAGATACACACAATTATGAGTATACACCGCAAAAACGCCGCAGACGGGATATTCTGAAAAAAATTCAACTGTGTGTTTAAAATTTACACAGTGCCGAAGTTGTTCTAGACGAAACAATACTTTTATTACATTTGCTCCATTTTCACGCTATCAATAAATAAGACACCCACTAATTACTTTGATGCCCTTCATTTATAAAAATTTGCGAACACAACCTAACCACAAAAAAAAATAGCAAAACGCTTGCTCATTTTCTTTTTTAAGCAAAATTTTTTATATCTGTAGGTTGGTCGTCTGCGGATCAAGTAACGCAAAGATAAAAATATTTTAACTCGCAGGGGAATTTTTATATGGAAAAAAATGAAGGAGAAATATTTTCAAGAGTTTTGATTGGTTTAACGTGCGAACCAAAAATTATAAATTTTTACTCGCACTCGTGCAATCGGCTTGAATCTTGTTTTTGAACGGAATTCGGACAACTATGCTCAAAAGTTTTGTTGTCGATGCATTGACGCAAATACTAAAAGGAGTTATTTTCATTAAATCGCACAGCTCCAATTATATTTTTGGGTTATACTCTTGGGTTTTTCCAATTATATTTTTACCTATAGATGTTGTTTTTGTTCTCGCACAGGAAATGTCTCGCACACGAAATTATGAATTGAAGAATGATCTGCACAAAAGGCACGTAATTGTATTTCGGTCATACACACATTTTTATGGTGACTAGTATTCTCGTTAATATTTTTAAAAGTTAAAGTACTATTTTCATGTAATTTTATAGCTGCACTGTGTTCAATATGTTTTTTGCCTTTCACGTGGTTGTACAAATCCCGTACCCCTGCCTCAGCTTTCAACTCTGAATTGCAAATTTTGCGAAATGCGAAACTATTATCACTTCTTTGGATCCAGATTTTAGGATAACACCATTTTCCCATTTTTTTTAGATATATCCGTTCTATTTTGTTTTTTTTATGGTTTCTAAAATCATAAAATACAATTATAATTTAAACAAAACACAATTTTTCGCAATAAATCAAACCTACCTGTTTCGTTTCTTGATCAATTTTCGTTTCTTGATCAATTAACGTCACACGATTTCGTCGTTATCTGAATAGTATGATGGAATAGGTGTATGTTCTCGAGGTTTTTCAATAGTTTTTAAGCTGGAGGATGTTGACAGATAAATGAAATGACAACTAATTCACGAACGAAAATATTAGTTAAAGTTACCTTCTTTCACATTGTCGACATTATTTTAATACAAAATCTTTAAAGATTTTGTTAGTAATCATAAATTAATAATTTAATTAATAAATAAATAAAAACTTCTTAAAAACATCAAAAAGTACATTTTGAAACAAGAAACTTCATTTTTAGAGAACAAACTTCAAATCCTTCACAGAGGCAACAAAATTTCAAAAAGAAGTTAACACTTCACAAATGGCAACGCTGATTGCCATAAATATGTGTAGATACTCAACAACAAACTCAACAAACCAAAAACCAAATATTTTCACAGTGCCAGAAATTTAGTTTGCGATCCTGATAAGAACAAATTATTTTCACGACTAATTATCTAGTAGTGATTGCGTCAATAGCCGATTCAGCGGCTGAATGGTAGACCAGTTTCGAGAAGTGCTTACGTACGTACCCGCCGAACAACATTTAGAATTTTAGTTGAATAAAACATTAATTAGTGGTTGCTTGTGTTCTCATGTCAAAATATAAAAATATACAAGTTAACACTCAATATTAAACGATTATTTTACACACAAAACCACTGTGTCGTAATGAAACGAGTAAAATTCTAAGAGATTTTAATATTATCAACTCAAAGGGATTAAAATTGAACTCATATAATGTTGGTGCTTATGAAATAAAATACTTGAAAGATCCCTTGTAATGTAACATTAATATCTACATACATTTGTAAATATGAATGTGTGATTTATTAAAAAAGAAAATTATTGTCTCAATTGTAAATAAATGGGGTCATAAAATTTAATCAAACACAAATCCTGAACTTTATAAAACAAAAAAAAATGTCTTGCGAGTTTTATTCCATTGATATTTAGTCAGCTAAATTATCCTTAAAACGCTGCTACCGAACATAATATCACACTTGACAGATTACAAAATATTCCCGGTATAAATAAATCAGTCGATAACACTTAGGAATCATAGAATAAATAACTGTAATGCATAACTCTAATCCCCCCAAAATTGCATTTGCGAGCACAAATAAATCATTTACAGCACAAGAATATATTTAATTCCTTAAAAAGTGTTTAAAAGGAAGCCAACCTTTTTATTAATTTAAAATTGGTTAAGTTCACTAACAAAATCAATAAATCGAAAATTAATCGAAATCAAACAGAAATTCTTTATTGAACGTTAAATAATAAAAAAATCTTTTGTTACCCGTTACGTAACAATCGAAACAGAATGAAATAATAATGGAGTAAATACACTTCACGATTTGAAGTACCGATACTTCAGGATAAAATATTTTCGAATATTATGATTAAGAAGTCTAAACAATAACAATAAAAATTGCCAGATTTATAATCCTTTTCTTTGTGTGTATACACATACGAGTAGTGCAAGCATTTGTTAAAAAAATGTGTATGCAGTTTGTTTTTAAATAAAAATGTGTAATGAAATGAAAGAGATTTACTTTTCGATGCTCATCAGTAACGTCTGGGCCCAGGTGGAGGTCCAAATGGTTTATTTGAAAAATTATAGTTTGTACTAAGGTTCCACGTTTCGCAAACAAAGTAAACCCAGTGCAAACAACCGGTGTGAAATTTCTAACGTTAATAAAAAGTGTAGCTACACAAATTAACAAAAAAGTGTAGAGTACACAAAAAACATTTTTAAAAGTGTATGAAAATATTCTATATTTAAAATACAATTAATTTATACGAACAAAAAACTAATATTCAGTTAATATTTCTAATTAAAACCAAACAAAAAATATACTGTTATGCAAATATTAATGTTTTCAAAGATTTATCTATTTAACGATTGAGGTTAAACACATAATTAACTGCCCATCTTAGAGATTCCGCAATATAGCCACTACTATTGTGAAATAGTAGACATTCGAGCCTATTCAAATTAGTATAGCCCGTACATATAAAAAGGGTTGGACTCCTCTGACAAAATTTGATATGTTGACAAAAATATGATATGATCAGCTCCCATATAATATTTTTGTGAACTTATCAAAATTTGTCAGAGGAGTCCAACCCGTTTTATATGTACGGGCTATACTAATTTGTATTGGCTCGAATGTCTACTATTCGATAATAGTAGTGGCTATATTGCGGAAACTCTAAGATGAACTGTTAATTGGGTGTGTATGATCAGCTCTCACATCATATTTTTTGTCAACATATCAAAGTTTCAGAGGAATATAACCGTTTTTATATTTACGGTCTATACTAATTTGAATAAGCAGGAATGTCTACTATTCCACGATAGTAGTGGCTATATTGCGGAAACTTTAAGATGGGCAGTTAATTATGTGTTTAACCTCAATCGGTAAATAGATAAATCTTTGAAAACATTTGTATTTGTATATAGGGTGGGCTAAATAAATTATTTTTTTTAAAATGCAATAAAACAAAAAGTTCTAAATATTTTTTCAAATTTAGTTTTTCATTGTAAAGAACAATCCTTCCGATAAATTATGGAATACTATTTCATTCATATGACTGCCTCGGCTAGCCTAGACGTACCCCATACGGTCGGTCCAATTTCTGAGCACATTTTCGATGGTATGCGGCATTATGTCTTCAATGGCAATGCGAATAATGTTCTTGAGAGCGTCATTCGTTGCTGGTTTATCGGCGTAACACTTATCTTTGATGGCACCCCAAATATAATAGTCCAACGGCGTCAATTCCCAGCTCCGAGGCGGCCAAATCACATCAGCGTTTCGGCTGATAATTCGATCTTCGAAGACAGTGCGCAAAAGATCAATTGAAACCAAATGTTGCCTATGCCCTCCTCTTGAAGTGCCGGGAACAAGAAATTGTTTATCATGGCGAGGTAGCGCTCACCATTGACAGTAACGGGGCTCCTTGTTCATTTTCAAAGAAAAATGGCCCACCAAACAGTCACTCGTTGCGGATGCATCGGCTTCTCTACGATCACGTCACGATCATTTTCGTTCAGCGGAAGGATAAAACTAACTTTCTGTCAAATCAGAAGTGGCATAGCCCTTACCATACTCAAAAAAACGCTAGTTCAAAAGAAAATTATTTGGCCCACCCTGTACATGTGTAATAAATATGTAATATGTTTATCCATATATGTAGTACATTCTGTTAGAAAATTAAGGTTTAAACTTTAATTAAATTTTTTTAAGAAATTCGTCCAAAGAGGTTTGCTTTTTGGTTTTGCTGGATTGTAGCTGAACAAAATGAGAGCACAAATTTAATGCTGACATGGGACTCCCGTCATTTCCATCTTGCACAAAATAACGCTGTAATCTGTCAACACATTGTTTTGCCTCACGGTTAGTTACGAGCACAGGTTCTTCATCATCACTGTCATCGGATTCCACCAATGTTTGATATTTTGATTTGATGTTGCTACAATTGCGTCCTCGCAATCCTTGTTCTCACCATAACACGGTAAATTGTCGTCAATTGAAAAAAATTCAATATCAATACCTGGTGAAATTTCATTTAATTCGTCGCTGTGCTCTGCAATCTCCATAGATTTTAAGCCGCATACCCGAAACAATTGTGTATTGTGCTGGTTTATTGCTCGCCAACTATCAGCTACAAACTGTATTGCCTGTAAAATAGTTATTTTGCTACTGATTTCCCTCGCTGTTGACGTACATGTAAGTACATTTTCATCGATGGATTCCAATATGTAATTAATCAATTTTCCTCGGTACATTGTCTTCAAATTCTTTATTACTCCCATGTCCATTGGCTGAAATAATGATGTGGTGTTAGGGGGGAAAATTCCAACTGTAAATTTTTTAAGTTGCCCAAATGGGGGTGTGCCGCACAGTTGTCGACAAGCAGTAAAATTTTTCTTCGCTGAAGTTGTAATTTTACATTTGTTTTGCTTTGTTAAAGCCCGACAATGCAATGTGTTTGTAACATAAAGAACCATCTGGTGTGGCGCGATAATAGAGGCCAGTTTCATCGGCATTGTAAATGTCATCTGTACTATATGTGCTTAGAATAATAGGCACTTTAGTATTTTTCCACTCTTCAGCGCTTCTATTATCGGCACTGCTCTTTTCACCATGCATAGTTTTGAATTTGATATTGTGTCTCGTTTTCCAACGAGACAACCAACCATCAGCTACCAAAAAATCACTGTGATTTAACTTTTTCGCTAATTCTTCTGCCTTCGCTTTTAATATTGGACCGCTGATACTCACGCCTCGCTTAGTAACTACAGAAAACCATTGGTCGAGAGCCACCTCTACATCTGTTTTCTCTTTATATACCATCCATTCGTCGCGCAGTAGTTTTTCGTTTTTTAAAAGTTGTGATATTGTTGTTTTCGGCACATTTATTATCTCGGTAAGCTGACGTAAGCTAGTCAAGGATAGCAAGTTTATTGGTTATTGTCAAATCTTGTCTTGGCATTTTGATTACGGTTATATTAATTCTCACTTTATACGTTTTTAGTTAATTTTACTTACGTTAATAAGTGAATTTATGTTTTACTGAATTTATTTCAAAATTAAAATAAGAAAATAAAGAACTTTACGTCTGTCTGGGAATAACCTAAAACTATAACTAAAAATATAAGCGAACCGAAAAAAATCATTCTTTTTTATTTTTTATTATTTTTGTTTTTTTTTCTAAGTTTACTATGATTAGTAAATGTTTTTAGTATAATCTGTCTCGCTTAAACGAAATATTGTACCGAAAAAGCGAAGTAAATTTGTGTTATTTGTTTGGTTTTGTTTCCGTTCTTTAGGATTTGTCCCAATTAAGCGGCTGTCCGGATTAACCGGTGCCCCAATTAAGCGGAATCGACTGTATTTGCATATGAGTATATTTTTTTGTTTGGTTTTAATTAGAAATATTAATTGAATATTAGTTAACGGTTTTTTCGTATAAATTAATTGTATTTTAAATATAGAATATTTTCATACACTTTTAAAAATGATTTTTGTGTACGCTACACTTTTTTGTTAATTTGTGTAGCTACATTTTTTATTAACGTTAGAAACTTCACACCTGTGTGCAAACAATGATGCAATAAAATTGATTGGTTCGTTGACGAACTTATCAGAGATTACCAAACTTTTATTTTTATTGTCAATAGATGTCACTAAAAGTTATAGTAAAGGTAAAATTGATCGACAAAAAAAGTTATTGTTAATAAATTAAAGCTATGAAATTAAAATGTAAAATGTATTTAGTTTGAGTACTCATCATTAGCATTGGCGTATTTTTTTTTGCTATAATTGAAAATCAGCGAACACTACGAATAAAATGTTGGTCCTTTGAACCGATCCTGTCAGCGAAAATCTAAAGCGTATAAACAGATAATTTAGTGGATAACTCCTATTAAAATCGGAAGATCGGACCCAAAGAATTTGGAACGTAGCCAGAAACCATTGCACTTTGGCAACAGACATTGGTATCTCGCTTTTTTAAAAGAATAGAGAATACAGTAAGGTTAGATTATCCGCGTGGTTACAAAACAAGTACATTGACATCGTACACTATTATAGCCTGAATAATAATTAGGTAAAGCAGTATCTCTATTAATTACACGAACAGTAATTGTATATTTATTTAATTATCTGTAAATTTTTTCTCGAGAACATTTTTCATATGAATGACGTCACAAATAATTGGAATAGTTATAATAAATTTTGCTGAAGATGAGTGTCTGCGCTAAATACTATTGTATCAAAAACCAAAAATAATAAGTTTTGTGAAATAAAAATAAATAATAATTTGCCAAGTAATAAAAATCGTGATAAAGAACTTAAATTTAAAATAAAGAAAACTTTACAAAATAAAATACGTAAATGCTAAAACAAACATAAATAAAATCAAACAAAATTAATTGAAAGTATGGTGATTTTTTTTGCCTGAACGAAGTAAATTCAGAAAGTTGTAAAATTAAAAAGTTTTATTTATATTTTGATTTTTCATCAAGGTAAAAACCAAATTCGGACGATCCAAAAAACGCAAATTCCCACTTGTTCAAAATGATGCGTCGTTGGAAGAACAAAACCCTGGACAATCAAATGTTATGAATGATATCAAATTCAATCTCAATGTACAAAATCGAATTTGAGAAGTTTTTGTCCAACAACCTGAACCATCCAACGCGGCAAGACCAATCCGAACAGCTAAAGCAAAAGGCATGGAAAAAATGTCTGAGGTAATTATGATACTTAATGAATCTCAATCCCAAGAACACCTTGATCAAATGCAACGAATAAATGCGCATCGTATCGCAATCGATTAAAAGACATGCGACAATGAGTATCACAACGAATCGCAAATGAAAATGATGCACAACGAAATCAGCGGTTAGAAGAACAACGCCCTCACAATATTCGATGGCAACGAGCTATGGCACAGAATCCAGTACGAACCTACAAAGTTGCCGTAAACTACCGCAGCGTTAATTACAAATCATTGTGACCCTTCAACGTTGTATGTATTAACTGCGGAGCGATCCATTTTCCCGAAGAAAGAGTAGCAAATAAAGGTGATTCATTTAGAGATTGCTGCTTGCGTGGTCGAATTGTGTTGCCACCTCCACAGTTTCCAAATTAATTGGTTTGCCGTGTTTTACGACGTCACTCACTCGCTGATGAGTTCCACAAACAAAACCGGAACTTAAACTCATGTTTCGCTTTAGCTTCATTCAACGTAAGCGATGATCAAACCATCAATAGTCGTAACATGTTTAGCTTCAAAGCAGCTGGACAATTTTATCACAAAATGAATATGGCGGCACATCCGACACAAACCACTCAATGTGATTTCGAACCACCTTCATATAGCCAAATGTACTTTTTAGACTCCGACTTGAACTATCGTATAGCTTTTCGACCAGAACACACTGAACACATTTTGGTGGACGACTTTTTCAACAATATTTCGTCGATACTTTCATTCGAGTTCAACGTAATCGCATCCAATGGATCTAATTTATTTAAAAAAAACTGTTTTAGCCAATCAGTACACAATTGTTACCCGACTTATCAACGACTTAGCTGCAAAACAGAATGCAGTTGTTGGTGAAAAAATAATACTACCATCATCATTCACCGGATCAACGCGTTACTATACTGAACATTTCGAAGATGCAATGGCTATTGTTCGTCGTCTTGGATCGCCAGATTTCTTCCTCGCCATAACTTGTAATCTCGATTGGCCAGAACTTAAAGAAACAGCAGTCCGTTCAAGATCGTCTCGATCTCGTCGCTCGAATTGCGAAACAAAAAGTTAATGAAACTATCAATGATTTGGATAAAAAACAGATATTTGGAAAGGTGGCCGCATATGTGTATACAATCGCATTTCAAAAACGTGGACTACCACATATGCATTTGCTGTTGATCATAAATCCTGAAGATCGAATCCATAATCCAGAAGAATTTATGATCTAATTTCAGCTGAAATTCCAAATAGCTTCGGTTTTGCAATGCAATTCAAAGAAGTAACGTCTCTAGCGGATGATGAAAAACCAAAGTATCGTCGTCGTTATGGTCCCAAATAACACCTGGACCAACATAACCGAGAAGAATTTTCACATGAACTTGCAGTCTATCGAAAAGACAAGGATGATCGCCGAATTACACGAGATAATCGTCATGTGGCCACATATACTGCTTATTTGCTGAAAAAATTCCATTGCCACATCAATGTAGAATATGTTGGCAGGATAGGTCCTGTAAAATATGTATATAAATACATCTACAAAGGACACGATAGTGCTTCAATAAAGGTTGTCGAATGGAAGGTCGCTGCATTACACCACCTGAAGCATGCTGGCGATTATTTGGCCACGAAATCCAATTCCATATCGGTCAGCGCTTGAATATACATTTCCGTGGTCAATATCGAATGCAAGATATTGACCAAGCCCAAGATGATCTAGCAGATATTGAACAAAAAGGTTCAATGTTAGAAGCGTATTTTCGACATAACCAGGCGTTGAAGCAAATGCGCAAACAAACCAGAATTACTACTACTATTGGCAAATACCCGAACATTTTAAATGGGATGAAAAAACGAGTACATGGGAACCGCGAGTCCATCGATTGCGTGTCATTGGTCGAGTACACAGCGTAAATTATGTTGCTCAACCAGAATGCTTCCATTTGCGAGTACTTCTCTATATTTTGTGAAGGACACAACAAGTTTTGATGAGCTCCTTACTGTAAATGACATTCGTTATGCGACATACAAACAATCTTGCCTAGCTCATGGCCTCGCCTTTGACGATAAACAGTGGATAGATGGTTTAGAAGAATCAGCACTGTCCAAAATGCCTTCGGTAATGCGAATCCTCTTAGTTCAGATTCTTATTTTTATAAGTCCCGAAGAACCAAAATGTCTCTGGGAAAGATTCAAAAATCAGTTGGCTGAAGATTTTAATCTGCAAGCACGACGAAATAATAGGTCTGAGGATGCTGCAATCAAACGTGCTTAACGTATTATTGCATTCAAGTTACTTAACTCGTGTCGTATTTACGACAGCAACAGAAGGTCGAAATTTACGTTTCTGGGTGGAACGATATGGTATGGACGACATTGACAATTACGACAGTGGACAGTATTTTACGTGCAACCAATGACTTTAACTATGTTGGAACAAAATGTTTCTTCATAGACGGACCAGGCGGTATCGGTAAATCCTTGTATTACCTACTTTGTGGCCAAAATCGCAAAGTAAAATGTATGGCATTTACTGGAATCGCATCAACTCTATTGCCTGCTGGACAAACATCACACAAGACATTTGGTCTGAAAGTTCCGCTTTCGCCAAATTCAATTCCCAGCATTAAACCTGGTTCAGTCAAAGCTTCAGAACTCGCTCAAGTTGATGTTTTCCTTATGGATGAGGCACCGATGTTACCAAAGTATGGTTTACAAAATATGGATCAGTTGTTGCGGTCTATTGCAAATCCAAACTTGCCATTTGGTGGGAAAATTTTAGTCACTGGAGGTGATTTCCGTCAGTGCCTACCTGTTCAACTCCGAAGCAACCGTAGTGAAACACTCGCAAAAAAAGTCATCTCTGGAAGCATTTCAAAAATGTTTCGTTAAAAAAAGATATGCGTGTCGATCCTGAACAGGAAGCATTCACAAAGTATATCATGAAACTGGGAAATGAAAATCATTCAAAAATAACTTCAATGAAAACGAATTACCTGAGGATATAATTTCTAGTGGTAATTTAATCGAAGAAGTATTTGGAAATAGCCTTGCGAATCAAAATTACGATGGAATGCAGAAACGTGATATTCTCGCGCCACTGAACAAAGAAGTCAGTAATATTAATGCTGAGATCGTCGATCGTCGCCCAGGAGAATACAAATCGTATAAAAGTCATGATTCTGTGAAGGATAAACAGGAAGGAGGTATTGAATTTACTCCAGAATTATGTAACAACGTAGTTAAAGCAAAAATAATTACTAGGGAAAAAGCTGGACAAGAAGTACACATTCCTCGAGTTACGCTCGACTCTGGTAAAGGCCAACTTAGATGTACAATACAATGACATAAATTTCCGCTTCCACCAGCGTTTGCGATGACCGTGCATAAATCTCAAGGGCAAACGTTCGAATTTGTCGGCGTCGACCTTCGTACACCTGTCTTTAATCATGGTATGTTGTACGTCGCATTTTCCCGTGTTAAACGACAATATAGCTCGAAAGTTCTGTTACCACCTGAAAATGAACGTCGTTGTGTGGAAAGAAGCATTGAACGCTCTTGATGAAACTTCTATAAGTCTTGATAGTGACAGCGACGACGGTTACCTCGGCAACATCGAATAAAATAACAGGAAATTAAAGTTGCTTTGCGAAAGAGATTAAAAAACCTGTCTATCTTTTCAGACCCCTGGTACTAGTTCTAAAGCATTGACTGAGCTAGAAAGTTTGTAAAAGAGTACGGTCTATATTAAGCAATTTTGAATGAGGTCTAAGCAGAATCCAAGGAGCAGTCCGACCTTTGTAGACGATTTGGCCCTTTTGAAGACTTTCCGTACTATGTGGGCTTAAACAATGAATACGATAGAAAAAGCTCTTAATGATTTTATTCAGCTCACTCGCTCTGTATTGGGTTACTCTTATTAGATTCACATTTATATGTTGAATGACACCATGAAGTGCGTGCATAAAATATTAATTTTAAAATTTAAATTAAAAAATAAATCTCTGATGCTTGATTCTTTGAATAATACTTTTCTGAAAATATTTCCCAAACGGAAATAAGAACCTGTTCGGTAAACTCATGGTGTCTGAGTGAAATACAGTCGAAACTCGAGTATCCGGAATCATATTATCCGTGATTTTTTTACGGTCGATTTTTTTGAGTCACTTGTTTATCCGGAACTTCAATTGATTAATCGGGATTTTTCCGCTAAATTTTGGCAACAGTGGTGCATGATGCAAAACAGTCGTTTATCGCACAACCAAATTTATAATGGTGATGAGACGTTCATTTTCTCGAAAGCCTTACTTCAATACCTTATTTTCCAGAAATGAATTCCCTGTAGTAGGTGTTAGAAAGATAAGGAACGCGTAACTGGTCTTGTGTGTTCGAATGCTACAGCAACACACTGGTGATTTAAGAACGAATATCCTTAGCGTAAAATATACCTACTATTATGTAAGAGGCGTCTTTTATTTCGTAATTTCGTAATAAAAATAATTATTTCGCACATTGCCAATCCGCCGAACAATAGTTCTGGCCTTAAACAAAGGCGCGAAATTAGCACAAAATTTCTTGAAAGCGACGCTTTGGGAGTGTGTTCGGAGAAATACCTTTTCCCCTGCTTTATTCAATGGATCTAGTTGTCAAATTATAATGTTTAGCGCTACGGTCGTATGCTTTCTTAATCTCGGCTTGAATTTGACCATGTATTAAGCCATTCGCTCTGGTAAAGGAAGCATAATTTCACCTATTGCGACATTCTCTATTTATTTTTAAATTTGGTAATCTTTGGCGTGATTTATTTTATGATAGGCAAACAATAAGTTCCGGAGAGTGGACGCGATTTCGGGTAAATGTTTGTCCCAACTGGTATGTTTGTTTGAAATATAAGCTCGAATAGCTAATACCAATCTGTTTACTCTTTCTGAGGAATTCGACTGCGGGGAATATAGGGCGGGTTTAGAATCGCGTATGCCTCATTTTCGTACCAGATCTTGATACTCTTGATGAAATGGTATTTTTGTGTCTTCTTTAATGCGAGAATTTGCATATTTGAATTTTAGCCCGTTCTGGCAAGGGAATGATTTGTGTAATTTGTACCTCTTCTTTTTTGTGCGAGATGGGACCCATCTGGCCGTCAGACCGGCCGTCTGGCTTTTGGACAATTTGATGTTAATTTTATTATTGGATGCACTAGATAACGCCTCAAAATCTAATTCTGGAACACTACTAAAGACACCTGCTAAAGAAGAAACGCCTTACTAAACAAACCACTGTCCTCAAGCTCTCATTAGAGCTCGTGAGTAACTTCTATTCGCTACATTTATAACCTAATTTTATATCAGTAGTTTTTTTTGCGGTTCACCAATTTGTTCAACTGCACCTCCCAAATGATCCTCAACATTTAGACGTTATTGTGTAACGTGTAATGTTATTTAACGTGGCAATACACTAAAATTCAACCTTATCCGTCTCGCGCACAGACGGCTGGTCACTGAATGTGTTCGTCCTCGTATTTTCCAATTTAAAAATTGGGTTTTTGGTTCTGTATCTAGAATATGACGAATATTAACAGTTATTTGCGCACTTTCAAACCACTTTTATTTGAGTACATTCACAAATTATGTAAATTGTAATTATGTATTATCTAATTCTGGGGTTTTAACATCAATCACCTGTAGTATTTACCTCCCCCTCAGTTTATCAAGTTGTTTTCTAAATTAAATAATTTGTTATTAAATTCTAACCAAATTATTATCTAATAAAACAGTAATAATTCGTGTAGGTTTCGGCTTTAATTAAGTTCCCTTCAAGCGACAAATTCCTATACGATATAAATCGTTCTTATCTTATTTATTTTAATATTGAATTTTAGTTTACAGGTTAACATATACGAGCGACGAACGTTAATGTGTTAGCAGCAGCGCAAATAAAATTTTCTTTAAAACTCTTTGCCTTACATACCGCGGTTTGTTACTATCGAGGTAATTACTGTGCTACAAAATAAAACATTTCATGTTCGTTATCTTGACGGTATTATGAGCTTGTAACGTCAACTGTAATTTTTTTTTGTGTTCATAATATACTCGTAATTAATTTTTATTTTATTACAATAAATAACATATTAATAATAATTAATCGGAGCCGAATTGAAAGTCCTGGGAAATCGGGCAGCTGTGCATCAAAATGTATGTGTATACAGCGGGTGCTAAAGTTTCTGTACACCTAACCGATGTATTCTCAAACGAAAAACGTTCTGCGGTTCTAGGATTTTCAAAGTGAGGATTGAGACTCATACTAATCAGACTTTTAGTTGATTTGCTGTACGAAAGCTTTACATGTATACTTCAAGTATTAAAACACTAAATTTTTGTACAAATAAATTATTTTATCTTAATGCGATAAAAGTACGTATAATTAAAATTGTTTCTGACATAAATTTTCATGTCAATAAATATTTAATTAAAAATATTGAAATATTATGTATATGATTATAGATTAGGAGGACAACACATGCAAAAGTATTTTAACGGAATTTAATTTCAATAAAATGTTGGAACACCGATCGTCGCTCGGTCAAATTTAATTGAACTGGATGTTTTTTGTTGGATTAAATTTTTAAACATTCCAAAATTGGTACCGAAGTCGAAACTAATATCAGTCGCTCCTTTAATTATGAATAAAAAAAATTAAATAACAATTATGTTAAATTAGCATATCGCCAAACAATTAAAGATATTTTTTGAATTTTCATGCACCATCTCACTACTATGCGACGATCAGAAATCAAAACTTCCGCTTAACTACCAGAACATCAACCAAACCTACGTTTTACTAGGTTTTACTAGGTTTGTCGTAAATGTTGTACTTTTCCCGCCACATTTTAACTAGAATTTGCCAATTGGTCGAAAACATTAAATATGAAATTTTATGCCGATCATTAAATCTGTTTGGGCTGTATAGTGGTCGAATTTTTGGTGAAATGTTTATTATCAAAAATCGCAGTTTTTTTTTAAAAGTTTATGTTTGAAGTTTCATCCAAATCAAAATTCGTCGGGTCTGAGCTGTAGAGCGGACACAGACAGATACCACATCGGAAACCACTTTTCTGACCTAACAAATCTGCAAGAATTTCGAGGTCGAGAATTTTCAGGATTACTATATTTACTTTTACTTTGCAGAATTCAAAAAATCCGCGGATTTAATTCAATCAAATTGGAAATTAAATTTTCATAGTACCAACCGAGTTCCATACTATTCTTTTCGGAATCCTATCGTATATTTAACATAGAAAGACAATAGTTTTTCAATCGGTTAATCGGTTAATTAGATTCCTATTTTCACCATAAATCTCGAGTTGCATCCCCTTTAATTGAGAAATGACATAATTCTTTTGTGGAACACGACGCAATTTAACGGCTAAACCGGAGCCCCTCTAAACACTTTTCCCAAAGTAATGATCTGTTGCAGTCATTCCTCTCACTCGAAGGAGAAGGGACATCTAAAATTTTTTATCGAAATTATTCAATTCATCTTATTTAACCTAAGAACCAACATGAAGCAACATGACACAACAAAGTAAAAAGTGGTGCAACATGGTACATATGACACAGCATGGTGCAAAACGTAGCGACATCTCACAATATGATGCAACATAACGCAACATAGTGGAACATCATTCAACAAGATGTAACGTCAAACAACATGGTAAAATATCACGAAACATGGTGTAATATGACTCAAATGCGACATCCCATAATATATTGCAACATGGTATAACATAACGTACCATTGTGTAACATCACACAACATGGTTCAACAACCTGCAACATGGTGCAATATGATGGCTCACCCTGCAGACTCCTACATTAATTATCCAGAAATCAGAACTCTTTGTAATCGTTTAATTGCATTCGAAATATGTTGTATAGTCACAAAAGAGAATTTATTTTGTTATAGTTATAATTACCAGCGGAATTTTTTTTTATTTTGTATCTCTTTTTTCACTAAATAAAACATCCCAGCGGAATAAGTGGGATTTTAAAGTAAGTTTTGGACAAAATTCTGGGATCTGTTCATGCTGAACTAAACTTGGCCATTTCATAACCAAACCTTTTGAAGATTTAAAAATGTTTATTAATTTATTTCCAGTTGTTGGCCAATATCTCAAAAGCCTCCACTAGTAACCAATACTTTCGGTTGTTTTTCTAATAGCCTAGGCCATACTGAGACTTCGAGGAAAATTTGGGGAAATTTATGGATTAAAATTTTCACTATAATGTTTTGATTTTCTGCGGCCATATAAGTTATTTTCAGTTTCGGTTACTAGTGGAAGAAACTGAAAATAACTTATATAGCCGCAGAAAATCAAAAAATTATAGTGAAAATTCTAATCAATCAATTTTCCCAAAATTTTCCTCGTACTCTCAGTATAACCTAAGCTATTAGAAAAACAACCGAAAGTATTGGTTACTAGTGGAAGTTTTTGAGATATTAGCCAAAAACTGAAAATAATTTAATAAACATTTTTAAATTTTCAAAAGGATTGGTTATGAAATGGCCAAGTTTAGTCCAACATGAACAGATCCTAGAATTTTGTCCAAAACATACTTTAAAATCCCTGATTAATACTATTATTCAAATTTCATCGTCATTCGTTTAGAATAGCGGAAAGACGAAATATTGTTAAATTTCAAGATTTCATTTACTGAGTTCCTTTACTTCGGAGATCAATCAATTTGTCATTTTAAGGATCACTTATACTATTTTATTCCGCTGGGATGTTTTATTTAGTGAGAAAAAGGAGATACAAAATGAATAAAAAAATTGCCGCTGGTAATTATATAATAAAATAAATTCTCGTGTGTGATGGTGCTGCCACTTGTGGCGAGTAGAAAAATATCTTATTTTCCGCTGAGAAATTTCCGCTATCTTATATAGCATATTCGAGACCCTTGTTCCGACAAATTTTATCAAAATCGTTAAAGCCAACGAATATGTAAGCTCCACCAAAAACCCGCATAAGTAAGGACCCATCTGAAATAATTCCTGGTAGTCGAAAACCCGCTACACTAATTTTTATCAAAATTCTTCGGCCCCAATTTTTTTCAAAAAATTTGACTTGGCCAAGGAATTTACCGAAAATTAGAACCCATTGAAATCAACTCCTGGCATAATTGAAATCTCCTCTCTACTAATTTTTATCAAAATCGGGCGAAGCATAAAAATAATCTGAATTTTCCCCTGGCAGTCGAAAACGCTCCCCCAGTAATTTGTATAAACATTTTTATAAAAGAAAAGGGATTCGGATCCCACTGGCGACCCCCTAAACGTATTTTGTATTACAACATACTTCTCCCTACGTCCCCTTACAACATTTTTTTTTCAAAATCGGGCTAGCTAAAAATAAAAATTAAAAAACGGGAAAATCGTGCAAACTCAAACATATTAATTAGTGAGAATCCAGCCTCCACCGGATGACCACCTAAATAAATTTTCCCAAAATGAGGACCCATCGCAATTAGTTCCTGATACCAAAAGCACCCATCTCAGTAAATGTTTATAATAGTCGTGCGAGTCGAAAAATTAATTAAAGAAAAATTATAAATTAATTAAAGAAAATTTCAACCCCACCACACGACGTCAAAAATGAAATGAATGTTTGAGGCTGAAAATGTGAAAAGGAAACGACTATCAAACCATTAATTAGATAGCGAATGCTAAAATCATTATTGTTGCAAAAATCAACATTTTCAAAGGGACGCTATGAGTGCACCCATACAATGTCACCGTAACGCTACTAACATAACATTCTGCATAAAATACACCATAATGCAAGATGGTTATTAAATAAAAATCAAATATCGCAACATGGTGCAACATCTAGCAACATTCCATAATATGAAGCAATACTCCACATTGTGCAAGATAACGCAACATCGTGCGACATCACGCAACATGCCATAAAATGATGCATCATAACGCAAGATTGTGCAACACGAAAACTCATCAGGAGGACTCCTACATGAATTATCCGGAAATCAGAACTCCTTGTAAACGATACCTGACACTAGACTCCATCGGTATTTATCGAACCTCGACAATATTTATCAAACTCGTACTTTTATTAAATGAAACCCAGTCCCTACCAAATAAACTCCTAAACAATTTTCCCAAAATTAGATTTTATCACAATCCATTCCTGTCATTAGAAAACTCTTCATCGCAATTTTCAACAAGATCCATTGAGCCAACCAAAAAATTAATAAGGGGGTTAGGACGCCACAGTGGGTTTCCCTAACAGAATTTCCCGAAATTATAACCAATCGAAATTGATTCCAAGCATAAAAATTTCAAAAAATTAAATAATTTAATCCGGCTTTTTCCGGATGACCCTCCAAATAAATTTTCCTGAAATCAGAACAAATCACAATTTGGTTTTTGGTAATCATAAACGCACCTCCAGAAATTTTTATAAAAGTTGAAGGACCCCGCCGAATGACCCTCTGATTGGATTTTCTCGAAATTAGTACCAAACACAATCGAGTTCTGGCACTGGAAAACCATTATTCTCCAATTTTTATAAAATAGTCCTAGCCGCAAGAACGATTTTGTCAGAAAGCATGACCTTGAAATAGATTTGTGGCGGTTGAAAATTGTCTCGTATACCAATTTTTTTCAAAATCTTGCGAGTCAAGAAAAATTTAAAAAACGAGGAATTCTAAATGAATTTTCCGAAATCAGGACTCATCGCAATCGATTCTTGGTGTTCGAGAAACCCCCTCAGCAAGTTTCACCAAAGTCGTTTAAGCTGAGAAAAATGTAAGAAAGTGGGACCCTGCTCCCACTGGAGCACAACCGAAATGAATTTTCCTGAAACAAAGACCAATACATTTTCGGTACTTAAAAACTTCCTGTTAGCAATTTTCATGAAAATTGGTAGGAACCTTTTTGGATACCCTAGATACATACAAATACATATAACTATTTACCGTATTATTTTTGAAACAATTTATTTTTGAAAATTTTTAAAAACAAATTCAAAACATTTGTTATACAGTGTCCCAGAATTGGACGATCAAACGAAGCAAGGTGATAGAGGAGCTCATTTCCAACAAAAACAGCAGAGTAAAGTTTTTTTGGAATTGTTGATGGTGTAAAAGTTATTCCACTTTCAGTGTTTTTTAGAGAAATCGCATGCTCACCCACCAAAAAATTAATTTAAAAAAAACAAGAGTTGTTTTGTCTAACTTTCTTTTTCATACGATCTAGAAGAGTGTGCCTTTCCAATAAAATCATTTTTATAAGCTGAATTATCTTCTGTCAAATAAAAACAAGGGTTTTGTAAAGTCTCTTTGTTTCTCAAAAAGTTTTTTTTGTTGTTTAAGTGACACCAGCGGGAAAACTTAAGTGACGCCAGTGGGAGAACAATGTACTACAGTTGACATACTATTAAAAAAATATACGATATATTTCTATAATCGATGCTTTTCAGAAATAAAACAAAGTAATGAACACAATGGTAAGCTAAATTATAACAATTTTTTTATGCAAATAGCCCGAATTAAACAAAATTTGTGGTATAAATAGAAAAACATTTTGTAATTCATGGTAGTACTTCCATACATACATACATACTCGAAAGTTTATAATAATTAAAATGTCAATAAGCTATGTGGCTTATTACCTTATGTAGGTAGAGAATACCAGAGACGATATCCAAATGGGTAACGCTTTCCCGATTACAGAGTATTTCAAAACGTACATCAAATTTACAGTCAAGGCGAAGTCCCTGGTCGTCCGAGAATATATAAAATAGCCGATCAACTTGATATAGACGAAGATAGAGTAATTGGAATGGTGGCAGACGACCCATCTATAAGCGTTCATTGTTTATCAAGACGTTCGGGAATACCACGGCCACGTTGTATCGTATTTTTAAAAAAATCAGTTGCACATACCATGCAACGTGTACAAGACCTTTTACCAGCTGACCATGAAAAAGGGTACAATTTTGTCAAGAAATGCTGCGTTGATCGTTTTAACAACATTTTATGGAATGACGAAATATGTTTTAAAAGGAGGGATTTTCAATATCCATAATTTGCACTATTGGGCCCGCGTAAATCCAAACAGAGTGCAACATAGTCGGTTTTAACACCAATTTACAGTGAACATGTGAGCGGGAATAGTTGTCGGAAAATTAATTGGCCCCTTTGAACTCACACGTCGGATCAATGGGGAAGTCTATCTAAGTTTTCTACAAAATGATGTTCCTCTACAAACGAAACGAAGTAACGAACGTGTGTTTCGATGGATTAAGCAAAATTTTTTACGGCGATGCCGATTATGTATTTTAAAACCATCTCATTTTAAAATCTTTAAAATCTGCATTATTGTCGCATATTTTTCTGATAGTGGGTCAACTCTCTATAGTACATTATTTTTCCGCTGAAGTCACTTAAACATCAACAATAAAATTTTGAAAAACATAGAGACTTTACAAAACCATTGTTATTATTTGACAGAAGATAATACAGCTTATAAAAATGATTTTATTGGAAAGGCACGCTCTTCTAGATCGTACTAAAACAGAATGTTAAACAAAAGAACTCTTGGTTTTTTTTAAAACCAAAAGTGGAATAACGTTTGCGCCATCAACAATTCGAAAAAACTTTACTCGGCTGTTTTTGTTGAAAATGAGCTCCCTTATCATTTTGCAATCCGGAAAGATACAATTCCGGAAATTCAACTGCAAAACTAACGCACTTTAAGATCATTATTTGATCCAGTAAAAATTACAAACATATTCTCTCAAAAATGACCATTTAAAGTATTGTACACGAAAGTTTTAATCTCAATTGCGAGAGCCAGGTGAAGTTGATCATTTTTTCATATTGCGATATTTCTGTTAGATTAGTTCTTGAGATTATCATATTTTTGAAAATGAATGTTCAAATAGTAACATCTAGAGAAAAGAGAGAAAAAAGTTGGCTATCTTTCCTTGTGGAGCTAAATTTCACCGGACAAGTGGTGCAGTGGTTGAAGCTTCGGCACTTGGACCGGGAGGTACTGGGTTCAAATCCCACCATAGGCTGGATGCAAAGGGAATTTTCGCCATCGATTATGATCTGTGATGTTAATAAACACAACAAGACCTTCTGTTGGAGTGCAGAATTTTAAAAAAATCAATTTTAACTTTCAAAATATTACAAACCCCACTTTGAACTGGAAAACTTTGGATAATCTCATACTGAAAAATCAATGAAAACACCAAACAAAATATTTTACATTGTTTACGAATTTTCTACATACTCTACTAATCTTCGACATTGTCTACGCAAAACACAATTATCTACATTATTTTCATGACCAACATGGAGATAATTCTGAAATGGACGTATAGACGTACAACACTGACCATAGTCTATGTTGTGAGTCAACACTGGCCATCTCCATGCGTTAATTTCATATAAGTTGCAAAATATTCAATTCGAGCATGGAAAAAACTAAGCGGAGTCTTTATCGTATGAAACGATTTCTTTACTGATACCATGGTATGTTTCTCCCTATGTTATGTACGCAGCTCCAGAAGCAGCCACCTTGATCAATATTTAAATTTCAGATGGCCCGCGTTTAAAACAGACAAATGCGTGCAAAAACGCCTAATAAATAGTGAGGTTGATATAAATAAAATGGTTATCATCTCATCGCGGAGGATTATGCTAAGGTTAAACTCTGCGAAATAAAATTGGCAGTAAAGTCATCTTTCACTAAGTTAAAATACTCACTCAAGACTATAGCCCTCATAACATTTTATCCATTGTAGTTAATAATCTTTTGGTAAAAGCGGTGCTGAAACAAGCAGAAGATAAAACATTGACTAGGTAAAAGTGGGGCATCGTTATGGTTTGGGTAATGAATAGTGCAATATAGCAGTTGCCAATTTTAGTCCTCCGCGTTTTCAAAGAGAAATACAAGTTGGTCCGCATAATCAACACCCTTCGCCAAAGGGGTCTGATTAAAGTGACCCACTTAGTTGGTAAGTTGACCATCACTGGCTAAATATTTTTTTTGGGTAGAAAGCATTTAAATGTACGTCTTAATAATAATGTATAATTGTACTGAAGTTGTTGTTTAGTTCACCACATAATTAATGTTAGCTATAAGTTGACCGAAGGATTGTTGTGGTCACGCCAAACATTTGTAAAACTGTAAAATCATAAAATATTATCTCTTCTTAAATATCAGAATATCAACAAAGTCAACCTTTGTTGGTCGACAATTTAATCTTTAAATTTGTTTTTCTCAAATTTATTCCTAATAGTGAATCCGCCTGAACTGTAGAGATGTCAAATTTGTCTGAAATAAAGTTTTTTTTAAAACGAAGTGAACAATTGCTATATACTTTTCAAAATATTTGCAAAAATCCGAAAAAGTACCTATGAAAGCTGTGACTTCCGGATGACTGATACAGGGACCGATATTTTACTGAAAAACAGTTTTTGTCAAAAAACATCATTTCCGCTTCAATTTTGGAAAACTGATCTGGACAGGTATTGATCCATTTTAGTTCTACGATGAGATTGAACTAAGAAACGCCGATTTACCATTGTAGCGACACACTATTCCGCAGCATCATTGAGTCGGATTTAAAAATTTTGATAATGAGACTTCTCTACCTGTGCATAAATATAATATCTTGAGATTTGTCCGTAACAATTGATTTAAATAATGTATGGTAAATTTAATACTTACAATTATAATATTTATGCGTAATCCACACCTCAACAATCAAAATAAAATTCAGTTTGTATGTTTGTATTATATAAAATATAAAATGCATATAATTTAACTTCTTATACAATTAATTCGTCATTCATAACAGAAAACAATGCTGGAAATTATTTTGATTCAAAAACTCCATTACAACTAATCCCTTTGAATCAACTGCCAGTAATTCCATTGATACAAAGGTGCATACATGATGCATGGTTAAGAGGATTTTTATTGGAGAAGGTTTTAACACTACAAAGCGACTGAGTATCTTTAGCACTTATTTGCCCTGCTTATAGGAAATTTAGTAAAAATATTAAATTTAACTGTTATTAAAAGATATCATGAAAAATGTAGTCTCATCCCGATAAAATCAGCAATTGTAGAATTAAAGAATTGTGTTGATTATTATCCACTTATGGAAAATATAAAGATGCCACGTACATAACGAAAATATAAAAGCCACAACAAAAGTCATATATAGGGTGGGCCAAATAACTTTTTTTTAAATTCAATAAAACAAAAAGTTCTCAATATTTTTCCAAATTTATTTTTTCATTGTAAAAAACAATCCTTCCGGTTAATTATGGAATACTATTTCATTCATATGACTGCCCCGGCTGGCCTTGATGTACTCCATACGGTCGGTACAATTTTTGATCACATTTTCGATGGTATGCGGCATTATGTCTTTAATGGCAATGCGAATATTGTACTTGAGAGCGTCAATCGTTGCTGGTTTATCGGCGTAACACTTATCTTTGACGGCACCCCAAAGATAATAGTCCAACGGCGTCAAATCACAGCTCCGAGGCGGCCAACTCACTTCAGCATTTCGGCTGATAATTCGACAGTGCGCAAACAATTGAAACGTGTGCTGTGTGGCACGGAGCGCCGACTTGTTGAAACCAAATGTTGCCTATGTTCTCCTCTTCAAGGCCGGGAACAAAAAATCGTTTATCTTAGCGCGGTAGCGCTCACCATTGACAACAACGGCGGCTCCTTGCACATTTTCAAAGAAAAATGGCCCAATGATGCCACCGGGCCAAAATCCACACCAAACAGTCACTCGTTGAGGATGCATTGGCTTCTTTACGATCAAGTGCCGGTTCTCCGTGCCCCAAATGCGACAATTCTGCTTGTTTACATAGCCGCCAAGATGAAAATGCGCCTCATCCGAAAACATGATTTTTTGCCAACATTTTCGAATTAATGTTTCAATATTTCCCAGCGTTGTTCAAGCGAATACACAACCATTTTCGTTCAGCGGAAGGATAAAACTAATTTTCTGTCAAATCAGAAGTGACATAACCCTTACAATACTCAAAGTATTGAAAATAAGTTAAATAGAAAATAAAGGCCTCCGGTCCGCTTCACGGTCTTCTGAACATCTTGAATATTTGAATCAAGCCACTAACTCTAGAAAAACCTGTTAATTATAGACAAACAGCCTAAATGTTTGAGGTGTGATGTGCTTTGCGTTGCAGGCACATAGTATCATGATTATTTATTACATCGAATTTAAATTATATTATTGGGGGTACAAATAACTGTTGAGGTTTTTTTATAACTTCGAAGCTTTATTCAGAGAAATTGGCACAATGTATCTTATTCAAAGTATTCTCCATCGTTAGCTACGACTTTTTCCCATCTTCAGGCCATAATCGACCCAATTTATGGCTTTTCCGTAAGCAGTGAAGTGCTGCCCGGCCAGGCCGTGAGTCATAGACCGGAACAAGTGGTAGTCGGGAGGAGCGATGTCTAGTGAATACGGCGAGTGGGTAGGACATCCCATTTAAGCGCCTCCAAAGTTTCCTTGACGGAAAGATCATTTGATCATGGCTTGAGTTCATACGGTACCCAATTTCCATATTTTTGCACCATACCAGTGATCTTGAGACGGGATTGAATCGCTCGTTGAGTCACTCCCAAAGTTTCACCGAACTTCTCTTGAGTTTGGTATGAATCTTGATCCAATAACACCTCCAACTCAACTTCTTCAAATTTTACTGGTCTCCTTTCGCGTTCTTTGTAACTGGTGTCAAAATCGTTTATTGATGGAGCATGATCTCCATATGATTCACAAAGCAATCGATGTGTCCATCAGCTGCAATTTTATTCAAATTAAAACAAAAAACCAGCGCTTCCCGCAAATTTTGTTTTGTTGGCACAACGGCTGACATGGTTAGAGCACAAAAAAAATTAGTTGTTTACACTTCAGCGAAATGATACATACTGATTTTTAGATGTCCTCTAATTTTTTTACAAACGGTTCAGTAAAAATTTCTTGAATCGGATGGATCATGAGAACTAAGCCACATTTTCCTTTATACAGGGTTTTTCAATAAGAGCACTTCAACTTTTTTTTTGAATAAAACACAAACTGTTCGACTTTTGAACTAACTTTTTTTTTATTAACGAATTTGAGCATATACATTTAAGTATGAAACTCGATTTCTTTTGCATGACCACCGCGTGCACGTTTTACGAAGTCCAATCTTTGAACCCAATTTTCGACCACTCTTTCGCATAAATCGGCCGAAGTTCCAGCAATTTCACGATCTATATTGGCTCTGAGCTCTTGCAACGTCGCCGGCTTATTGGCATAGACCAATGACTTCACATAACCCCAAAGAAAATAATCTAGAGGTGTCAAATCACACGAGCGCGGCGGCCACTGGACGGGCCCATTTCGCAAAATAACACGCTCATCGAACTTAGTCTTCCATAACGCGATTGTATCGTGTGCTGTGTGGCATGTGGCCCCGTCCTGTTGAAATCACATGTCGTCCAAGTCCATTCCATTCAATTGCGGCCAAAAAAAATCGTTTATCTTATCGCGGTATCGATTTCCATTAACAGTAACGTGGCGATCGTTATCGTCGATGAAAAAATATGGCCCAATTAGTAATCCGCACCAAACAGTGACTTTTTCGGGATGCAACGGTGCCTCATGAATCACATGTGGGTTGCTTCCTGCCCAGTAACGCATATTTTGCTTGTTGACAAATCCATTTAGCCAAAAGTGAGCCTCATCGCTGAAGATGATTTTTCGGTGAAAATCTGCATCATTTTCGAATTGCTCTTGAGCCCAATTCACGAATCGGCGTCGCTTCAAATGGTCAAACGGCTTTTGTTGTTGTGTCAGCTTGATCTTATACGGATGTAGGCCAAGATCTTTACGTAAAATTCGCCACAATGATGTCACAGAAAGGCCCAATTGTTTCGGACGTCGTGTGAGCGACACATTCGCGTCTTCTTGAACTGAAGCCCTGGCGGCTGCGATGTTTTCAACACTTCGAGCACTTCTTACTCTCGAGGGCACCAGAACGTTATGTAGCGAAAACGTAGACTCAAATTTTGCCACTATACGGTCGATTGTCGAACGGGCTGGCTCTTTAAATGGACCGTAAAATGGCCGTAATGCTCTTAAAGTAGCAGCAACAAAACGATTATTTTGATAAAAAATTTGCACGATTTGCAATCGCTGTTCACGTGTGTAGCGTTCCACGATGAAATGTATACTAATGAAGTTTCCAAATGACAAAAGATTAATAAAAAATATGGCGTCGTTCGCCGTCCCTATCGGAAAAAAGTTGAAGCGCACCTGTTGAAACACCCTATATCAAACAAATAAAAGTTTAAAAAATGTAAAAACAAATTTTGAAGATTTTAAGTGTTGTCGTTATTAAATAAATTTTCAAACCCACAGTACTAAAGCTTCATCATTTTCAATTCAATTAATTTTAATTATAACGAAAATTTCCAAATACATATCCATAGCCACATATGTATTGCAATCGGTTCAAGCTGTCCAACTTAGCGAAAATACGCCACATGTCTATGCGGATCGTCAGGGGCCGCTACACATTGGTCTGATAATTTTATCATAATTAGGACGAAAATGTCTGCAAATGGAAATTATGTGGAGTGAATCGTGTAGATTTTGCCTTATAGCCAAATACATAATGCAATAGATTAAAGATTATGGTTGATTATATCATAATTAGAAATTGGAATTTCTGTGGAGCGAATCCTTGAGATTTTGGCACGTAGCTGCATACATAGTGCAATAGACTGAAATTTTATAATTTCACAAAAATATGCAATGTGCATATGCGGATCGTCAGGATGCCCTATTTTTTTATTTTTTTTATTTTAACTATTGCCAAAGGCTTTATTCTTGAATCTTTCTTTAGACGAAAGTGTGAAATTCTTAAAAACTATATATATTTTTTTTTTACTTAAGCCTTAACCTATGTTAGTACGTAATATTAGTATGCATTATTATTTTTAAATTATTATTAATTGCTTAATTTAAGTGTGTTAGGTCAACATGCGTGTAATTATTAAATATTTCAGTTGATTAAATCTAGAGGATCTGCTCTGCGAAGCCGTTTGTATTTCGGTTGCCTTAGTAGTTCTCTAGCTAATTCGTTAGGGTGCGATTCCAGTTTCAGATGGTATTTTAGACTGCATGATTTTATTGTCTCTTTAACCGTTTTAATTCCTAGGTCTCTATGGATGTTGCTGTTTCGAATATACCAGGGCGCATAATGCTACGAAGTATCTTTGCTTGCGTTCTTTGTACAATATCTATATTTGAGGCACTAGTTGAGCCCCATAGTTGGATACCATATGCCCATATGGGGATTAGGATCGCTTTGTATAGTAGAACCTTGCAGTCTAGAGAGGGTTTCGATTTTCTTCCGATCAACCAGTACATTTTAGAAAATTTTATTTTTAGTTGGTTGCGTTTTGTTTCAATGTGCTTTTTCCATGTCAATCTTCTATCGAGATGAAGACCGAGATATTTGACGTTTGTTTGTTGAGGAATTGTGATATTGTTTAATTTTGCTGCCGGACATGTGCGTTTATTCAGGGTGAATGTTACATGTGTTGATTTACATTCATTCGTCCTTATCCGCCAAGTTTTTAACCAATCTTCTATTTTGTGCAGATGTTCTTGTAATTCTCTCGATGCTGTTTGAGGATTTTTGTGTGAAAACAATATAACTGTGTCATCAGCAAAAGTTGAAGTGATTATGTTTTCAGTTATTGGTAAGTCAGCTGTGAACAACAAGTATAGCACAGGTCCCAATACACTACCTTGCGGTACTCCTGCCTTTATTTCGGTTAAATCAGTAGTGGCCATACTTTGTTTCACCTGGACCATCCTTTGGGCTAAGTAGTTTTCAAGAATTGAATGAAATTGTCTAGGCAGAAGAGTTTTAATTTTGTAATTTAATCATTCATGCCATACTTTGTCGAAAGCTTGTGCAATATCCAAGAAAACTGCCGAGCAATATTTCTTTTCTTCTAAGGAGAGCTTAATTGTGTTTACAATTCTGTGCACCTGTTCTATTGTGCCGTGCTGCTCTCTAAATCCAAATTGGTGATCTGGTATAATGCGACCTACAGTTAATATAGGTATTGTTCTTCTAGTAGCATCTTTTCAAAGAGCTTTGAAATTATCGGAAGTAGACTTATTGGCCTGTACGACGAGACTTGGGTTTCGTCTTTACCTGGCTTAGGAATCATGATAATTTGAGATATTTTCCATTTTTGGGGAAAGTATCCACATCTCATAATCGCATTAAAAATATATGTTATATATTTTATGTATCTATCGGGTAATTCTTTGATCATTTTTCCAGTTATTAGATCATGACCTGGAGCTTTCTTAGGATTTATCCTGTTTTCGATAACCGTTTTGACGCATTTCCATTTAAATTTTACTGGATTTGGGTTCGACTCGTCCCTCGTAAACTTGGTAGTACGCAGTCATTATTTTTTTCGTTTGGAGTGAACACTTTTTGTAGATGGTTAGAGAAAGCGATAGCCTTTTCTAAATCACTTCTGGCCCAATGACCATCTGGTTTCCTTACCGGTGGGTTCGATAGCTCTGGCCTTTTTAAATTTCTTGCTGCCTTCCACAGTGAGTAATCTGTTTTCTCTGTTGCTGTGAGCTCACTTAGGTAATTCTTCATTTCAAGATTGTGTTCTTCCCGTATTGCTTCTCTTAGAGCTTTAATAGCTCTATTTAATTTCCATTTGTGAAAAAGAGATTTGTGCAGCTGCCATAGCCGCCGAGTCGCCCGCTTATCTGCCAATAACTTTTGAATGTTACTTGAAAGCTTACTATTTTTTCCGAATTTTTGTACTCCAGAGTAGCTTTTATTGCAGCCATTTCCATTATTTGTCTTAAGTTTTCTATCGCGGCATCGATATCTTCTGGTGTTTGCAGTGGGATATCCAGACGACAGTTTACGTCTACTATGTTTCTATACAGAACCCATTTCGTTACTTTGTTTGTTAAACGTTGGAGTGGTTCAGTTTTTAATGCTTGCGTACTTAATGTTACGATTATTGGTGAGTGATCTGATGATAAATCATAACAGTCACCGATTTGAGCATTGGTGCGTGCTATTCCTCGTATTACACAGAAATCTATTAAATCAGGAATTTTCTTTCTATCGGTAGGCCAATAAGTGGGGAGTTCGTAGAGTTGCTTGCCCTTGGGTGACGTCAACCTCGAACCCCATTGCACATGTTTTGCGTTGTAATCACCTCCTGCTAGAAATTTGATTCCCAAATATTACAAATACATTCCCGATATTACAAATTTCCCAGACCATTCGTCCAAACAAATAGTTGTAGCTTGGATATGATCTTTAGCATATTTCTGGAGCTCGTAGTGCTTTAACCTTCTTTTTATCAAGACTGCGGTGCCGCCGTGTGCTTTTCCATCCGGATGTTTGGTGTCATAAACGGAATAGCCGATAATATTAAAAAAAATTGTGTTTGGTGAAGTGTGTTTCAGATATTAACATGATGTCTATATTTTGTTCGATAAGAAAGGTGTGTACCTCAGCTTTATGTTGCGGAAGCCCGATCGCATTCCAAATAGCTATTTTTAGAACTGTCATTTTTGATTTTTAACTATCATTTGCATAAGCGTATTCATATTTTGCATCATCATGCTCATTTGCCTTTCCATCATCGTCATGAAACTTTGGATGGTCTCGGTTAATTTATTTAGCGTGGTATGAATATTTAGGTCCTCTTCATTAAAACGAACTTTGGGTTTCGGTTTGTTACCTTTTAGGATGTTTGCATAAGAAACACCTGGCTGTGCAAAACTGCTGTCAAACGTCTCCAAGTTATCATTTTGTGTGTTTGCACTCGCAGGTTTGGTGACTATTGTATTTTTTGGTAACATGGCCCTCTGATTAAATTGCATATTGAGCATTCGTTGCTCAGCTCTCATTTTAGGGTTTATTTTCCGTTTTAAGTCCAGATACACTGCATATCCCCTGGAATTTGCAGTATGATTTTCACCGCAGTTACTGCAACGTTTCACAGATGGGTCATTGCGAGATTTGTCATACTGTTTGGAGTCGTGAAATTCACCAAAACATCATTTAAGGTGCAGTATGCTTTCGTGTGTCCGTATTCTTGGCACTTTATGCATTGAACTGGTCCTGACCTCTTCCTAGGTTCTTCAATTACTATTTTGCAATGTAGAAAATATTTTAGGTTGTAAATCTTGTGAACTCCTTTTGACTTTTCTTCCTCTGGCTCTAGTTCCAAACGGAACATTGGTTGGGGTACCTTCTCACGGTTTACTATATTACCAATAAATTTGACATGGAAACCTTCCGCAGCAAGTGCAGCTTGTATGTCGCTAACATCTACGCAGCTTTCTATTCCTTTTAGCACAACAGTGAGCCTTTTTTGACTTTTTAGCTAGTATGTGTAATATTTTTTACCAACTTTGAGACTTTGTGTCAACTTTGCAGCAGGAAAAAATCGATTGTGTCTAAAATACGGATTTAAACATAACTTTCTCGAGTTTTCTCGAATTTCTTAAAAAAATTCCCAGAATTACGCGTAAAATCTACTTTAAAATTACATCGAAATTCTCCAAATCTCCAGTTTTGTTTTTTCTTGAACAGCGCTTCTTTTTTAAGCGTCATTGACTTCATTCCAGTACTCCACTAAAAATGTATTATTAAATTCCGTAATATTACCCAAATGTCTAATTTCTACATAACAACGGATAATTATCAGATTGGGATCATCTATCCTGCATCTGGTTATTTTAATCCCAAACAGTTACATCGTATAACAAAAATTCATCATCAAATCAATCTAACAAAATTTAAAATATGTAAAATAATAATGTTCGATACTACAGCTCGATACAGTGTACAAGTTGATACGTGCTAGTAACTCGATACAATCGACACGAGAATTGATGATATCATGCACAAAATATGCGCGGAAGCTACGTCTCGGCGATTCGCTAGACGTTGCAGTTTCAAAAGATTACAAAGATTACAAGATTACAAACTGTTTCTGGGTACTCTCAATCCTCTCAGAATGACAGTGGTACGAGGATGACCAAACAGGAGATGCTTACTCCAAAATGGACCGAACAAAGCATACATATAATGATGTCAAAGTTAACGGGTCACGAAAGTCCTTGCAGTTTCGTTTAATGAAGCCAATCATAATGTACGACTTTGAAATAATGGCGTTAACATGTCTGGTAAATGTAGATACGGAAGAAAGAAATAATTTTGCATTTACTCACGTTTAAAGCCAGTAAGTTGTTAATTGATCAGCTGTAAAAGCGGTTTAAGTCGGCTTGTCACATTTCTCAGTCTAACACGCTAGAGACCCGGGAAAAAATCTTCATGTCATCTGCGAAGAGGAGGCAGTTGGAAAACTTCAAACATTTTACAACGTCGTTAATAAATAATGAAAATAACAGTGGGCCGATATGGCTACCTTGAGGCACGCCGGATGGCGCCCGAAATAATGAGGAGAAAGAATCCAGAATCCTGACAGATTGCCAACGATCTGAGAGATAAGAACGCAACCAGTCGATGGGAATGAAATCACAGTCGAGACTCTCCAACATGCTAATAAGAATAGAGTTATCAATCACATCGAAAGCCTTTACGAAGTCTGTGTAGACAACGTCAAGCTGCTGCTTGGAGTTTAGACTGTCAAATAGATGACCACAAAATGAGGACAAGTTAGACATGGTAGACCTACCGATATAAAATCCATGCTGAAAAGGGAGAAATATGTCTCTTGGTATGGAAGTGCAATACTCTGTGAACCATGGACTCAAACAGTTTGGGTAAGACAGAGAGAATGGCGATCCCACGATAATTATTACTTTCCTTATTTTACTACGTAAAAGAAAATAAAAAGCCTGTCTTTGACGCGGCTGTACTACCAACATTTATTTGAAACTCTCCAGCTAATACTAAATCTATTGTTACCTCTCTGCAAACTCATTTCACTTACCTTATTATCAGGCATATAATACTAATGTTACGTTATGTTATTAGGAATAATTCAAATCTACGGTCAGTTACTGGTTTACACCTAATAAATGGAAACAAATTATTCATTTATCGACATTGTCCCCTTTAAGCACCTTTAGTTGGGCGATATTACAACAAATAGATGGACACAATGTTTTATTAGAGTAGGCTAAGATTGCAATAGAAATATAAGAATACGTTCTAATTTATTCGTGATGAAAGACGAATAAATTGCGATAGTATCGAAAAAAGTGATGCTACAAAATTCCACGCAGCACTAAATCTGAATTCGTAAATGTTAATTTCTGTAGGTTTCGAACATTCACAAATAGTTTTTCAAAATTTATTATATTAATAAATTTTAGGGGCCACTCGTAATCCGTCCGATTTATTACAATTCAATCTGATCTGATCTAATCTGATCAAATTTTTAATTTATGCTTGAATTGCAGCTTACGAGAAAACCTATACCGTTCACTTTTGAATTATATCTTATTATTGATTGAGTGGAAATAAAAACCTGTTTCAACTTCACCTGTTGCATTCAATGGCTTTAGTTTATTGTGAATTTGCGTAATATCCTACTTTATTACGAAGAAGGTAGTTCAGAAAGTTCGCAAGAAGTGTTCTTACATCCACTACGGTTATCCACTACATTTTTCGCATGTGAGGTTTCATTTCGATCTGTCAATTCATTTCAGAAACAGAAGCTTAATGTAGACGTGTCAGTGATATTGTTTAAAATTAAAAATATTTAAATTCGTACACGATTAAATTCTTTGTAAACTGGGTTTAAATGTAATGGATGTTCATGGCGAGATGAAAATTTATAAATGTGTGTGACCAAACCATGGTTGGTAACACACAAAAGTGTGTGTTTGTAAATGGGTACTTGAATATTAACGTGGTTGTGAAAGCTTTGAAGGTGATCCCTGTATTAGACGTCCGGTCCAAATAGTGTTACGGCGTTCGAAATGATGAAGTTCTTATTTGGTATTAAACGATCGGTATCAGAAAGTGTGTGAGAGTGCTGATGTAATCGGTATCTCACTAAGTCGGCTTAGCAATTTTAACTGAACTTTATGTGTGAAAAAGACGCGAGGATCGACTGATCGTCGTAGAGGAAAGACGTGTTTTTGTCTCTCCTTTAAATAAATTATTTATTAATATTTTAATTCAAATCAGTTTAGGAATGTGTAGTGTGAGAGTGATGTGCTATTTTTGAGTGAGTTTTGTTCTTTAGAAGTTCACCTGTTAATACAGGTGAATTGAGACAGTTATTATGAAAATTACGTTCAACACATATACAATCAGAGAAGTATATTTTTATTTTAAATTTCATTCTAATTAAATAAAAGTTAATTATTTATTATTGTTATTGTTATTATAACTATTTACATATATGTGAACGGTAATTTATAATCGTATACATAGAAACTGACATTTCAAGGGAATTCCCTTTGTATGTACTTAAGTACAACAGATCGAATTGTAACTTACCCAATAAGCGAAAATTTGTATACTCAAAATGGGTTGCCACCGTATTGTGACAAAAATGACTTTTTGTGGAATACTATAAATTGATAAATATATAAAATATTAATGAAAGGAGGAAACAGTTTTCTGCCACGGGAAATTTATCATTTGAGCTGAAATATGTTGGATTGTGTTATCCATTTGGGTTTTTATTTAAATTTAATTACATTTTCATAACTTATTTTAATAATTTTCACTTACTTTAAACAATTCTATAAATTGAAATTTTGTCGAAAGTCCTGATTTAAAACAATAAAGTTGTCGGCAAATATAATTCAATTTATTTTTATTATTATTTAAAATTTATTATTTTTTTTTTTTTTTTTACATACCGGAAGGTCAGGGAAGATTGTGATTGCAACATTCTTGATCAGGGGTCTATTTAATTACTTACGCTTTGAGCATAAACTCAATACAATCAAATATGTTAACGATCCAAAGACTTTTTGCTATGGAATGTTGTTTTTCGACGATCTTTCTGGTTGAATTCAGGTTATGTTTTAGTGAAGTTGTGTAAATGTTAGATATAAATTAACACTGCTTTTAGTTGGATGATTTTAAATATAGGTAGCTGAATGACAATACCGAATCTAAATTTTTTTTTTTTTTTTTTTTTTTTTTTTTTATTTATTTTAATTTTTTTTTATTTTGACTTTATTGACGGAATATTTAGGTCATCATATGTATGATAATACTGTCGTGTCATTACGAACGTGAAGTCCCTCGGTTAGATGGTGTTGGATGGGAAGATAGGGCAAAATAAGGTTACAAGCAGTATGTGATGAGATGACCCATAGATGTGAATTAAATAACCTAACCAGTCTAGTAGGACTGATGCCGAATACATATGATGAATATTAGTATCCTTTACCTCAAACACAACTAACTTACATTAATTAACTAACAAACTCTAATCTAGAGTGTGAATTTAATTGAGACTAACATTCTAATATATTTAAGTAGTTAGAAAATGACTTTGCTGCGGTTCGCCCTAGTCGTTTCTGTGACTAACATCCTTTCCCAACTAACCTTATCTGTTAAGGATGCAGGCAGGGCCTGGGCCCGCATGATGCTGAAATATTATTCGCATTCAGATATAATTTGTTATTTGATTGTTGATATTTCAGGATTATGGTAACGTACCTAGGATCGCCGTTATGGCTGGCCTGTACGCCTCTATCATATGATATCATATCATACTACAGCTCGATACAGTGTACAATCTACATCATTATTGTTTTAAATAAACTTTAGCTGAATTTGCTCAACCAACAAGTGAAATGATAAGTTGAAATTATAAAACTGTGCCAGTGCCCACTTGCTTCACTTTTTACATTCACATCGTTGTCGTCCTCCTTAGCAAATTAAGTAGAGCGCTTGCTTTGTAATTCGTTCAATTTTTGGTGATGACAAAAGACCAAAGTTATGGCTTGCATTGCGGATTGTAAATATTTATATCTCAAGGCCTTTCGGGGTTTTCTTTCTTTTTATTAAAATAAATATTTTAACCAAAAAAATAAAATAAAATTTCAAATTAGAAAATATATAAATTAATGGTAGTGCTGTTTCTCACAATTAACAAAAATTAAAATGTATTAGTAAGTACACTGTTAAAGTATTTCTTATAAGATCTATCTATCTATCTCTGATAGATTCAACGTGTGCCACTCAACGAATTACATGAACCAGTTTTACTCAAAAAAATCTATCGCGACCAATCCGTTTGGAAATCAAACCTATTTGATTTGCAAGGTTAAGCCTTTACAAATCATCCAGTAATAGTGGCATTTTGGTACAAACTCTTGTTATTGGACGTTAAATCTATTCCACTCAGGTTTCATGAGTGCACTGAATAAATTCTACTCAAAATTTTTGGCACCAAATGAGGTTTATTTTTTTTTTAATAATCGAGTTTTACTTAAACAAAAATCTGACGATGGAAAATTTAATTGTTTGATCCAAGATATTATTTATATCTCCATGAAATGGTTTTAAAAAAGTTGAATTGAATAACAAACGCTCATCATATAAATCGGAATCCAATATGAGTTATATATTAAAGAGCGAGTGAGCTGAATATCATTAGAAAGAGACGAAATGAATTTTTAATATAGTTCTTATTTGAAAAAAGATGGTGAGTGTTTCATCTCTTTCTAATATCATAGAGCTGTCTCTTTCAACAATGTATTTAACAGTGTAGAAACTAACACATGCAATGTTGTAGTATATTCTTATTGGATTCGTATACATATTGTTGTTATTTTTTTGTTAAAAACTTCACACTCATATAAATTATTAAATTCACAATTCCTTCATAGACCGCCTTGGAGTTATCCCATACTTTCATCCCCACGATTTTTAAAAAAATACCACTACAGCACAAGTGTTAAAAACTCATCCCAGACTTTTTACATTTTATACACATAACACGTATTTCTCATCCCATACTTTTTGATTATCTCATCCCATACTTTTTGTTTTTACTCATAGTAATAATCTAGAAAGGGTCGACCGATCTCTCACCAAGATTGTATTTCGAACCTTTTCGGTTGTCTCGAGCACAAGTGATAAATTCCGTTAGTCGTGGGAATTCCCGCTATTCGAATATACGTGACACGGGTAGTGTAGCGGTTCCATTGAAAAGAAGAAAAATTCTAGTCTTAGGGTTTAAAAGGTCCTCAAATGTCGTCGTATTCTACTACGGTGGGCAAAAACTAGCAATTAATTAAAATTAATTTAAATTTCGCGCGGAAAACCATTCGTCGAAATATTTTTTTTCTATGTTGGTATGATGACTGTCAGTGACATCTGTGCCAAATGTCACATCAAAATAATCATTAGTGTTTAGTATACGCTTGTCTTTCTGAAGTACAAAAAGTGCATTCGGCGATTTTTACAATGAGTGAAATTATTCAACAAAGAAGTTCCATTAAATTTTGTGGGCGGAATCAATTTTGTGGTGCCGAAACGTTCAGAATGTTTCAAAAGGCCTTCGTTGATAATTGTATGTTGCGAGCAAGTGTTTTTGATTGGTACAAATTGTTCAAAGAGTCTAGGACGGCCATCAGCATCAACTGATGATCAACACGATAATAAAATCAAGGAACTGGTGCTCGAGAATCGACGATTAACAGTCAGAGACCTTTCTGGCATCGTTGAAATATCGGAAGTATCAGTGAAAACCATTTTGAAAGATCATTTGGGCCTAAGAAAAGTGAAAGCACGATTGGTTCCAAAATCACTCAATTTATTGGAAAAACAGCGTCGCTTTGACGTATGTGAAACAATGCTTTCCGACTTCCAGGATGTCATGAAACGTATCATAACTGGCGATGAGTTTTGGATCTATGCTTACGACCCGGAAACAGACGATCAATCGGCCGAATATCGTGCCAAAGGTGTGCCGAAGCCGAAAAGACCACGTCAAAGCAAGTCAAAATTCAAGGTGATGTTCACAGTTTTCTTCTATTATCGAGGTGAGGTGCACTCCAAATTCCTTCTGACCAGCCAAACTGTCAACAAGGAATACTATTTGAGTGTTGTGCGTTGTTTGTGCGAAGCTATTCGTAAAAAGAGGCCGGAACTATGGGTCGACAACTCTTGCTTTTTGCACCACGATAATGCACCTTCTCATACTGCATTGGTTTTACGTGATTTTTTCGCCAAAAATTCCACCCATATCGTTCCGCAACCACCGTATTCGCCTAATTTAGCTCCGTGTGACTTCTGGTTGTTCAGCAAACTCAAACGACCGCTCCGGGGAAACCGTTTTGAGTCAATTGAAGACATTAAACGTGAATCGCTACGCGCATTGGAGGCTATTCCGGAAATTGACTTTAACAACTGTTTCGAGGATTGGAAAAAACGTTGGCAAGTGTATTGAGGCCGGGGGGATTACTTTGAGGGGGACGAAAGAGATTTGGAGAAATAAATAAAGAATTTTAAAATTTTAACAAAAGTCTTACTAGTTTTTGCCCACAGTATTATGATATAATTTCAAATCAGTACTCGTGGCGGCATCCTAAATAGTAAGCTATCATTGTACTCAATTCCAAACATAGAGGTGCACTTTTAAACATTACCATTTCTCTTACATGTAACACAATCATAAAACATCAGGGTTATGCGTCTACGCCTAATTCGTAATTGTTGACTTGTTAGTGTCGAAAATAGTGTAGACAACTCATTTTACCGTAGACAATGTCAACAATTCGTAGAGTATGTAGAATATTCGTAGACAATGTAGATTAGCGTTTTTTGACGTTTTCTTCATTTTTTCAGTACGAGATTGCCAACAAAGGCAAGTTTTCCAGTTGAAATTGCGAATTTCGAATTTTGTGAAAGTTATAAATCAATTTTTACGAATCAAATAAGTGAGATTAGATTGTTATTGATCAACAATTGCCTATATTTCGGATGAAACCAAAAACCGATAAAATTTAGTTTGCCTGACGCTAGATTATTTTACTTATGATAAATAAACCAATTTTAGTCGGTTATTTTCAAAAAAATAATTTGTTGCATATAATTTTATGTTACTCGTAGATATTAAAAAATTTTAAATTACAAACTAAAAGGAACATTTTATTTCAAATTATCTTACTAAAAAACTATAACATAATTATTCTGTAATTATGTCAAAAACAGAACTGAAAATTACTGGGAGGTTCGATCACGTCCGATACTTCATCTCGTACAACATTACTTTCCCGTGTATGTGAAAATAAATCATAAAACGAGTTACAATCCTGTAATATTACAGATTTTAAATCCTGGAGATGGTTTTATTTTTTGGGTCGTCCTTAAGTACAACATGTACTTGTGGATGTTTGTTCAACTACGGATAATTTAAAATAGAGGCCACTTTTCTGCATCGCGTTGGCAGGTCTTGAAATGAATCACTAAAATTTAATTGAACCCGTATTTGGTCATCAGGATCATACAAAATAGCTTTTATGTCTGTCACATCCTGTTTAATCGGATTGTGGTATATGTTGCAGAGCATTTGCCAAAGTATATAGCAATTTTTAAATATACAGCCGTCTGAAATATTGGTGGATTTTTTGTAAAGCAATGCCTTCCCAGATAGTGTATAACACGGAAAACAAATGTTGAGGCTGCTAGTTCTCACAATTCTTTTCAGTGGACCAGTAAGAGGTAGCTTGATGACTACCACATTTGTAAATTGTGATATTATGGCATCAACATTGGTTTCCAAATAAATTTGTGTAGCATTTAACGTAGCACTTTGGCCTTATCATTTAAATGCTCCTTTCATGCGCTCCTTGCATCCTTGCTTTCAATGTGTTTCTTCCACTGACTCTTATCGATATTTTTATTTTCATACTCAATACATATGTCGCACCGAACCTTCTTAGGAGTGAATAGGCTGGATTTTTGTTTTTGAAAAATTATGTGAATGCCTTGATTCCAAGATGTTGTTTCTGGTTTTCATTGCACATTTCTTTATCAAATCCATATATAATTTGTTTAAAGGCACGAAAAGTTGATCCAGGTTCAACTTGTTTGTGCCATTTCTGACATAATGGGAAGTTATTTTAGCAAATTGTTCAAAAATTTGATCAAGAACTCTTTATCTCAAGAAAAGATTTGTTACGAGAGTTCCTGTGTGCGCGTATTTGTTTTTTTCCGAATTTGGAATCATTCATTCCGTATACAATTTCCTTAACCTAACATCCCACTGTAAATCGACATTGACCAATAGTTTTGAAAAACACATCCTTGTACCCAATCCTGACTATTATGCAATCTAATAGTTAGGAACACATTGAGTAAAATCGCGGCCAACGTTATTACGAAATTTTCAAATAAAATTGGCGATGATTTCACTAATCATGTTAGACTGGGAGCTGAAAGCGCTCATTGTGTCTTCCCTGATGAAAATAAATTTTAGATAGCAGAGTTTGTTTGAGTGAAATAACATAAACATTTTTTATTCTGTAGTAAGCAGGTTTCGACAATACGTGCGCTGCGTTATTATAATGTCAGCTGACTGAAAAAATCGATTTCACGAAAATTGTAGTTAGCGGGTTGTAAAATCTAAATCATTTTCAAAATTTTTATTTGTAATGCCAACCGGTGTGAAGTTTTAATCAATTATCAAAAGTGTAGCTACACAAACAATCATTTTTCAAAAGTGTATTTTCACAATTTAATCAAAAGGCTAGTTTTTATTTTAACTGGAGAAGGTCGTAGACTTTGCGTTTCAATTATTTTTCAATTAAACACATGCCTCATTTGAGCAACTTCAAAACACATCACGTGAGCATAATAATACGTTTGACAATTGGATTAATTTTTTTACTATTCAGATAAATCTGTCTTTCGTACTGTACACATTCATTATAAAGGTACTGTCTACAGTGATTTCTGCCTTTTGTACTCATATAATGTTTGGACTCTTTATATAAATTTTTTTTAAATAATAAAACCTTATAATTAATTGACACCAAGATTTTGTAAAGTGTTTATTAATTTCCATACATTAGTTTGAATTGCTTTCTCAGTATTTAATTTTCAAATAAATCTGTCTTAACAAGAAAAAACCTAAATTGATCTGTTATCCTATAAAATTTGATTATGCATCCGAAAAAACGAACATCAATTGGACGTGTAAGTACTTCTTCAAAAAAGTCTAAAATCAGCAGGACAATTGAAAACAATTAAAAGCGAGATTTACGTCTTGAAATTAATCGAAAGCGAGCCATTCAGTCTAGAGCTTCTGAAACGAATGAACAACGAACTATTCGATTAAACGACAGGTCAAGAGCAACTACTTCAAGAGCTTCTGAGACAAATATGAAGAAAGAAATGTACGATTGCAGGATAAAAGGTTAAGATCAGCTAATTCTAGAGATTCTGAGACAAATGAAGAAAGAAATATTCGATTGCAGGATATGAGATCACGAGCTGTCTAGAAATAATGAAACAGGCGATCAGCGAGATAATAGGCTGCAATCTAACCGTTTATCAGCAACAAAAAGAACTTGCCATGCTCAGAAAAAGCATTAGCATTAAAGCTAATTATTAATGAAAATGATACTCATACAAGTTCGGTCGGCATTTTTAATAAGATTTGCGAGTTTTGAAATGTCAAAGATTAGTTGAAATGCCAAGGGATTAGTTAAATGTCTAGAAAAATATAAGATCTATCAACAGCTCTATTGCATTGCATCCATGGGAGCACAAATAGCTACCCCTCCAGGCTATGGTCCTTACTGTTTTCGAATAAACGGTTTAATTTATCACCGAGCTGGAATTTTACATCCAAGTAATGATGATCAGAGAAAATATGCTCAATTGTACACACTTGACCCTGATGAGGCAACTGAACAAAGGATGCAATTATCCGAAAATAGAAGTTGTAACCCAAATTTGCTAAGAACATTGAGCACTTTTATTACTCAAAATAATCCGTTTGGAGCAGCTTGCAAAATGTTATATGAGGTTGAGTACGAAAGGATTGAAGAAGCCAACAACAATGATTCTGCACCTTCTAATGTATCAATGGTGATAATTCAAGACCGCATTAATGACCAAAGGAGAAAAAACGCCCAAAGATCTAACGAGGTCGCATTCATTTTTGAAAATGCAGATGGTGAACCACCTGTTCACCGGGATTTATTGATACATTGTCGACCTTCTGCATCAAATAACAACAGGCAAACAGAAAGAATCAACATTCTTCCAAATTTGGAACCTTTAGTTTATACAATTTTGTTTCCGTACGGTAATCAAAGTTGGGGAATTCACATTCCACTGCAACAAAGGCCTAGATCTATTCTCAATGTACACAATGAATCCACAAATCCCCGAACAATGTTATTGTATTTCAAAAAAGAGGCCTATAGAGACCAATACAAACCTAAATTATCGGAAGACATTGACAAATTCTGCTGAACTGCCTGATAAAGAACAATATCCAAATTTACATGCAACAGTATAGAAGCACATGATTCATGGGCCTTGCGGAACACACAATTCCAATTCACCCTGCATGAAGGACGATAAATGCTCAAGAAACTACCCATCATTAATACAAAAAACTTTATCAAACATTGGTGGATATCTCCAGTACAGGAGAAGATCCACTGGAAGTACAACAACTACAAAAGGAAAAATTATTGATAATAGTTGGGTGTTCAACAGAAGCCAGGAGAGAGTAAACGTGCAACTTAACCTCTTTCATGAGCATTGAGTAATATTAGATAGTATCATAAATGAAAGAGAACTAGCCAGGGAAGAAGAACAATCGCTTATCGTTTATTATAATCCTGCTTAGATACCAGCAAATACGAAACACCCTAATAAATCTAATCATATATGCTCACAGCGATAAAATCAGTCCTGTGAACAAAAGTTATGAAGATTACAGTCTGATAAGCGCAGATTATTGTTAAGAAACCATTTAAACGTGTGTCTTACAATGCCATTAATCAAACCATTCAAGCAGTACGACACGCCAGTATACATAGTCCCAGAATCAAAATTCTTGGTAGTCAACCTAGCGAGAGATCGACATTTTTATACAATATAGATAATGTGGAGCATCTGTATCTCACACACAAATCAAAATCACTTATGTATACCACCAGGACCTCTACATATTCTGGGATCGAATGAAGGCCAATGTGAAATTAATCTATTAAGGAATCAAGTTGAATTATTAGATGTGCAAGTAGAAACTCGGCTCTGAAGTTAGTTGCATTAAAATATACTTGGATACATTGAAATCGCCCGCCATTTTGGATATATGTTCCTTAGTCATTGCTGTTTTATGACATAAGTTTCAGTCAGTTAAAAGCTGTCGTTCCCTGTACATCAATTTTAAGAGATGAATGTCGATAAGCAACATTTACGTCATTGAAAATGCTTCCAAGCTATGGAATTGATTAATTGAAGTGAAGTGAACGATCCGTGAGTTATTCAACAGTAAAAACGTGGTTTCGTTATTGCAATTTTAAACCTGAGGACGGTTCACCACAGTAAAACCATTTGAAGACGAAGAACTTAAAGTTTTACTGGATGAAAATCTGAGTCAAATTCTAAAAAGCTTGCAGAACAGTTACGAGTTGCTCACCAAGCAATATCACTTCGATTGCATGCAATGGGCAAAATACCGAAGGAAGGAAAATGGGTTTCTCATAAACTGATCGAAGAAAAAAACAGAAGTGTTGACATCTGCATGAATTTGCTTTCTCGGCACAAAAGAAAGAATAATTTCAACCAAGAACAAAATCATTACAGGTGATGAAAAGTGAATTTTGGAACGATAATCCTAAACGCAGAAGACCAAGGGTGGATTCAGACTAACCATCAACATCAGTTGCAAAAAAGAATATTCATGCCAAGGAAGTATTATTGTGTGTCTGGTGGCATTGGAACGGAGTCATTTACTACGAGCTTCTGGAACCTAGTCAAACTGTTACAGCTAAACGTTACCAGGCCAAATTGATCAGATTAAGTGATGCTCTGGAAAAAAAAGATCATTTACCAGTTACCAAGGAAGACGAAAGAGCATATTGCGCTCGTACACAAACAGCCAAATTAACTCAGGAACTCGTCTTCTCCTTAGCCTGGGGAGTTTTACAGCATGCGGCGTATTCAGATCGATGTCATCATATTTGGACCAGCGGTTCACGAAAGTTGAAGGTATACAAAAGTGGCCTGATGACTGTTTTGTCTCGAAACCACCAAGTTTAGATCGCGAAGGCATTCATCATCTACCTGATAAATGGCAAAAGACCTTAGATAATAATGGAAAATATCGCGATAATTGGTCATGGGACGAGTATGAACAAGGTGATGTTGTTTACAGCACGCCAATGGAAGCTGCCACTTCCACACGGATTGAATGATCTTCTTAAACTTCATAATTAAATATTTCTCATAAATTAGGTTTAGGAGATCCCACTGATTTTTGGTTGAAATCGGTCTTCCGAAAGAGGCACTCTCCATAAGAGCCTTTTCGTTTTCCAAATATTTTGAAAATTAAAAAAACTAAAAGATTCTAAATTAAACTTGCAACAATATCGGTTCAAACTAATTTTTCAAAATTTAGGCGAGACTAACGATTTTTTGACAAAAAGCACTGATTTCCAACAAAAATCCTCTGCACATACTTATAAGCTTTTATCATAAATTATTAGGTTCATGTGTGGTTTGGCCGAAATCGGTCCACTAAAAGTGACAACTTCCATATGAGCTTTTCCGTTTTTTGCAAATATTTTGCAAATATTTAAAAATTCGGTTTCTATGCAGCTTATATGGATTGATTGATCAGGATGAAACTTCCCGCTTAAGCTTAATCCAGCTTAATTTCATAATTAACCTTTTTCTGAAAATCTGTGTACCGGAAGTGGCGCTTCAATGCGAGCTTTCCCAATTTTTGCAATGATGTTGATTGACTAAATCTCACGTAGTATGATAGTCAAAATTTGCTTTATGAAAATTGCCTCGTTACGAGGTGTCAGTATTATTAGCAATATCGCTCTCTTAACAAAAAATGAATACAAGGTGACTCGGTGGCTAATGACTATGGCGATTTGACTGGCACTAATGATAGTTCATCCAAGGCCAACTATGGAGCAAATTCGATTGGAATAGGGAATGTATTTTGTATTGTATAGGTATTGACGATATATTGGTTTAGAACTCCAGATAAACATGTTTTGTTGGCACAATGTGTATTTATCACAGATGTCCCACACTCGGAAGAAGACGACTACCAAACATTCATGGAAGGAAATGTAGCAGGATTGATTTTTTTTGTATAATTAAAAAAATCATTTTATAGGTACATAAAATTTGAAAAATATGATAAAGAAAAATATAGGGTTTTCCAATAAGAGTGATATGATTTCTTTAAAAAAACACACTACCTAATTGTTAAGGAAATTGAAATGTTTTTTATTTAATGTGAAGTACAATCGATACAATTAAATTCTGAATAAAACGTCATTCAAATGGCCTCCACGACTTCTTCTGCAGGAACGAGTTCGATGAACCCAATTTTCGAGCACTTTGTCCACTAAATCAAGTCGTATGTCATGAATAGTACGTTCAATATTGACTTGTAAAGCTTGAAGAGAGTTTGGTTTATTGCTAAAGACCAATGACTTCAAATAACCCCACAAGAAATAGTCTAATGGTGTTAAATCGCAACTTCTTGGAGGCCATTCAATATCACAATTTCTTGAAATAATCGAATCTCCAAACTTTTCTCGCAATAATTCAATTGTTGCACTTGCTGTGTGGCACGTAGCCCCATTTTGTTGGAACCAAATGTTGTCAAGATCAACTTCTTCCAATGTCGGCCATAAAAAGTTGGTTATCATCAATCTATACCGATTTCCATTGACAGTAACGGTATTACCAGCTTCATTTCGAAAAAATACAGACCGATGATTCCACCAGACCAAAAACCACACCAAACTGTCAATTTAGATGAATGTAATGGTTTTTCATGAATAATTTGTGGATTTTCTTCGCACCAGAATCGATAGTTTTGTTTATTTACCGCACCACTCAGATGAAAGTGAGCCTCATCGGAGAAGATGATTTTCTTAAAAAAATCGTTATCGTTTTCAAGTTGTTCCAAGGCAAAATCAGCAAATTCACGACGTTTACGGTGTTCCAATGGATTCAGTTCTTAAGTGAGAACAATTTTACACGAATGCAAACCCAAATCCTTTCTCAAAATTCGCCAGGTTGTGGTTTGAGACAGTCCCAATTCTTGAGAACGTCTTGGAATCGACAAATTGCGGTGCCTGAACGGCAGCAATATTTGCATTACTTCGAAAGAATCTTTGTCTTATTGGCACTTTAACATTATGTAAAGAAAATGTACGCTCAAAATTTTCAACAATTCGACGAATAGCGAACCTACTTGGACGATTATTACGACTATAAAATGGCGAAAGCGCACGAAAAGTTGCAATTGGAGAACGAGTATTTTGATAATAAGACTGAATAATTTGTAAACGTTGTTCTTGCGTATATCTCACCATGATGAAATTGTAAACATTACTGAATACAATGAAACAAAAAATGACATATCATGACATATTACAAATGGCCGAAACGTCACTTAAAAATCATATCATTCCTATTGGAAAACCCTATATAAGCAGTGATACCAATGCGGAAGATTTAAAAGTGAGGCTAGCCAACGTTGAAAGATATCGAACGGGGTTCATTGCCATTGAGAACAGGATAATTGACCTAGATGCGTACCGAAGAATTAGATCTCGATTTTGAAGATAACTACTACCAAATTGTCGCCGGATTGGACATGGCATTGAGAATTAAAATGGAGCCAACCACTTCGCTCAATGATACATCTATATCGAGCGGTCACATTGATGTGGAATTACCAAAAATTTGTATTCCCTTTTTCACTGGAGATTACACCGAATGGCAGTTGTTCTATGATCTGTTTTGCTCAACGATACATAACAACCTCCCATTAACACCATCGCAAAAGTTACAATACTTGAAGGGTACTTTGAAAGGAGAAGCGGCCGGGTTGCTAAAACATTTCAGCACGACTGATGCTAATTATATGGAAGGCTTGAAAAAATTACGCGAGCGTTATGATCGTAAAAAGCATACGATACATGCCTTTATTAAAAATTTTATGTTTCAGCCTTCAGTGTCACCGAACAGCACAAACGTCAGAAAGCTGCTCGATACGTCGGATGAAATTATTCGAGGTCTAAAAGCTTTAGGAGAGGACGCAGAATCGAGGGATCACTGGCTTATCCATATACTAATCACAAAACTAGATGACGATACAAACAGCGCATGGGCACAGGCATCAGCAGAATATGATTTGCCAACGCTTAAACAATTTTCTGATTTTCTAATAAAGCGTATTGATGCATTATAATCATTAAAGGGAACCAACAGACGTACTGCCGCACAAACAAGTAAAACAAAGGTTACAATCAAAAGCAACGTCATATCAAATCAGATTCAGTCATGTTCCTTGTGGCCTGAGGAGCAACACAAATTATTCGAATGCGTCAAATTTAACGGAATGCCAGTTGATGAGAGAAAAGCGTTGTTAAAAAGGGAGTATCGATTGTGTTAATTGTTTAAACAACAACCGTGATATTTATACGTGGAAATCAAATTTTAGATGCAAACAATGCAATAAAAAGCATCACAGTCTGCTGCACATTAACGAAACGTTAGACTTCAATTCTGCTATGTCCAGTAACATTACAAACGAAGGAGAATGATCTAGCCGTACTACCACCACTCATGTACGAAATTCAATATTACCCACTGCATTGGCAAATGGAAAACACTTATGCAAAGTGTTGTCAGATTCTGGATCTCAAGGGTCTTTCATTACAGAGAATTGTGTAAACCAACTATCACTTAAAAAAAGATATGCTAAACTGCTCATATCGGGTATTCGAGCATCTGCCACTGGATACACCAAGGGAGTAGTCACCTTATCAATCACACCGTGGAACAAAGGATGTTTTCCGAAAATTGTCAAACAATCGCCAATTTCCCAATTCATTGATCTCGGTTATTTCAAACAATATGAGTTAGCCGATCCGTATTTCTACTCACGTGGGGAAATTGACATCATTTTTGGGGCAGACACATTTTGTGAGCTACTGCCAAATAGAAAGGTTATTTCCAACAACAAATTAAATATGCAGGAAACGTTACTTGGTTGGGTAGTTGCAGGTAAGTACGAAAATGAGAATTCAACAAAACAATCACTTGCCGTCAATATTGTTGATGATAATTTGCAAGGTCTATTAAGAAAGTTTTGGGAGATCGAGTCGATTCAAACTAAAACTCCAAATTTGTCTAAAGAGGAGGAATTATGCGAAAATTAATTTGAGCAAACCAAAACTAAATAGTTCCGGCCGTATTGAAGTTCGACTACCATTACACCATTTGTTTTGGGAAACTCGTTTCGATCGGCGGTTCAGCGTATGCATTCAATGGAGAAAAGGTTCACGAGAGATGAAGAATTTGCTCGGGAATACAAAGAATTTATGAGAGAGTATATACCGCTAGGACATATGAAGTTAACTGACGAAAATAGAATTAAAGATAATGGCTATTATTTACCTCACCACGGCGTAATCAAGAAATCCAGCAGCACAACAAAATTAAGGGTAGTGTTTGATGGCTCCGCTAAAACTACTACAGGCAAATCTCTGAACGATTGCCTTGCCATCGGACCAATCGTCCAATCCAGCTTATATGAAATATTATGTCGTTTCAGATTGTATAGGTTTGCTTTCACCGCTGGTGTAGAAAAAATGTATCGGCGGGTGCGTGTTGCAGCAGATGATACCAAATAAAAGCGTATTATATGACGAGATTCGTTAAATGAGCCATTTAGCACGTATGAACTTCAAACTGTAACATATGGGACGGCTAGCGCATCGTATTAAGCCACGCGGGCAATCAACGAGGCAGCCGACAAATACAAAGGACATTCGTTACCAGTGCACCACATCAAAACGAGTATGTAGGTAGAGGATCTAATGGCAGGATCAGAAACAGTTGAGGAAGCAAGCAGTCTAATCAGCCAGATAAATTTCATATTGTCAAGTTCAGGATTTCAGTTGGAACTCAATGAAAACCCAACACTAAACCACTAAAAGAGGAATATTATCCGAAGCAAGCCGCTTATTCGATCCGCTAGGATGGCTTGCTCCAGTCACGATGAACATCAAAATATTCTTCCAAACACTATGGGCAGAAAATCTAGGATGGGATGAACCATTGCCACAAAATTTATCCGCTAAGTATTTGAAATTCCGAGTGGAATTACCGAAAATTGAGCAAATTAAAATAGATCGTTACATGTACACCACCAAAAATGGAAAAATTATTATGCACGGTTTCTCTGACGCTTCGAAGTATACTTATTCCGCAGTCGTACGAGTAGATATAGCCAAGTAAATCACAACGGCCATTCAGTTATTAAATTAATCGCAGTAAAAACTAAGGTTGCACCCAAGTTGGAAGCAAATATCCATTCCACGTTTAGAACTGTGTGGGGCATTACTTTTGAGCAGACTGCTTCTATCCGTGAAAAATGCTTTAAACGTTGAAATTACTGATATCATCGCATGGACTGATTCAACTATTGTGCTAGACTGGCTGTCCGCACATCCAACTAAATGGAACACTTTTGTTGGCAACAGAACGGGCGAAATACTTACTAATATGAGAAGGTCTCAATGGAGACACGTAGACACCCAGGATAATACAGCAGATTGTGCTTCGTGGGGTATTGAATCAGGAAAACTAAAGCATTTTAGTTTATGGTAGCAGGGTCCAAGTTGGCTTAATAGTTCGAATAATTGGCCAAAAGCCGAAGAGACGCAATCCAGCACTATCCTCTCCTAAAATGCGAAATCAATCCTTACATGTTCAAACACATCAACCCAATCAAATTGATATGCTAATTGCTAATATGTCCAGTTTTAGTAAAATGGTTCGAGTATTAACTTCTATACTTCGATATATCAATATTCAACTAAAGCATATTCGAAGAGAATCGATTACTCCATACTTACTGAGTTCGGAACTGAAAAAACCAAGATTCCTTATATTCAACCATATCCAAATGAAACATTTTCAGCCAGAAATAAATTCGATTAAGGCAAATAAAGAGTTATCATCGTAAAGCAGATTAAAATTCCTAAAGCCGTCTATCGATGCATCAGGTGTATTACGTGTCGAGAAACAACTTTCAAATGCGTCCATAATATATGATGTAAAACATCCATTGATTCTACCAGCCGACGATAAGCTAACGGAAATGATAATAAGAGAGCACCATATACGATATTTACATGCTGGACCAACCAACTCTCATGATGGCCACACTTCGTGGAACATATTGGGTTTTAAGCAAAAGGAAGCAAAAGTTTAATACGAAAAATTATACGAAATTGTGTGAGATGCGCGAGATACAATCCAAAGGAACTGAATAAAATTAAGGCAGTCTACCAAATCCAAGAATAGAACTCGTTAGACCATTTTTTAAAGTTGGAGTTCATTATGCAGGTCCTTTCCAAACAAGCTTCATTAGAGGAAGAGCACAGAAAACATATACAAGTTATGTTTGTATCTTTGTTTGCCTAGCCACCAAAACTACCCATATTAAATTAGTCTCAGACTTAACCACAGATTACATTGCCGCACTTTGTAGATTTATAGCCCGCAGAGGAGTATGTAAAGAAATTCATGGCGACAACGGAACTAATTTCGTTGGGGCTCCGAATAATTTATATGAGTTTTACAAATTTTTACGACAAAATTTTAATACTCACTCTAAATTTCTATTGACAGGCCAAATAACCTTCAAATGTATTCCACCAAGCTCACCACACTTCGGTGGACTGTGGGAGGCCGCTGTCAGAAGTATAAAGTACCACTTAAGAAGAGTAACCAATGGGCACGTATTGAGTGTATTAGAAATGTCAACGTTATTATGCGAAATCGAAGCGATGCTCAACTCCAGACCAATTTGCGTACTATCCAGTGATGAAATAGACTATTTGACACCCGGTCAAGTGAAGGTCTCTTCGATTTCAAGATGTCAAAATTATCCAGATGACAAATGCTGCAATATGTAAATCAACGGTGTTACTTGGAATACCTAACAAGCTTGCAACATCGAAGTAAATGGCCTGCAACTAAAACTAACATCAAAATCGGCAATATTGTTATTATTAAAGACATACAGAATTACATCCGAATATTATTGTACCTTCATTTTGTGCCAAATTTTGTTTGATCGTGAAACCCACAACCTGTTGACACAAGTAGATTAGAAGTAGATTAGAATTGTGTTGTGTCGTACGATCGTTAGGTGTCTGAAACCGGGTCGTTCTGTCCTAAAAAAAACCTTTCCTATTCTTCCTATTGTTATGTGTAAACAGGCTGTAGGAATAGGCCCGGCGTTATCCGGGACACTTGTCCAGTACTTTGTAGGACCAAGTCCAATCAATCAATCAATTACCAATGGAAAGATGTTTCGATATTATTAAATATGTACTTGATTGAATCAGGTGGTTCAAGATAGTATGCTAGCCGCATTCATCGTGAAGTCATAATCAAACCTGCAATCTAATGTAACCTCTAATGCCATTCCGTTAGAAAACAATAACTAGAGACTACCTCGAATTGGACCCCCTCCCTTGTGGTCTGCGATTCACCTCACACGGAAACACTTAATATTGTTTCATTTTAAATTCCGTTGGAACAATTGTGACTCACTAGTCTATTAGTTTTAACTAAATTAGAATAGAAAAAATTGCATACGAGTAAAGACATTAAAAATAATTTGCATCTGTCATGAGAACCATAAATTAACCGGAAATAATAAAATATCAAGATTACATTTTTAAGATTTAGCAATTGGCATTGTTCAAATTAATGGGCAAATATTGTTACATTAAAGAACTAACATTTTATTGTTCCGATTTATCGCATCCAGATTATATCAAAAATTTGAAACCTAATATTTTGTAAATGTAAAGTCGAACCGTGTTGTTATTTTTATAAGTTTAACTACTCGTATGTTACTTAAACTCGGTATACTCGTAAATGTGATACAGTTCACCGCAACGGATATTAAATAAAACTGTCGTTGTTATGAAAGAGAAGAGGTGGAACTTGTTAAATTAGAGATTAGGTATTTCACCTCATGTTATTTGAGAATTCTTCAAACACTATTGTGATACGGAATAGTGAAATATATACCTAATTTGAAAACAGAAATGAATCCGATTTCTTAAGAACAAGTTTTTAATTATCCTTAATTGCTTTCTTCAATTTACGTTAAAATTAACTATCTGTACCAAAAACTGATGTTCAAGAAGAAAAGAATTTTGTGTACGGGGGATATTTATCCCACTCTTAAAATTTAAATCTTCAACACTCGGCACAAGCTTAAGTGGAATTTAAAAACATATTAATGGTTATAACACGATGACTAATTGTTCCGGTACCTCAATAGGATACACATTATGGAGAAATACAATGTACTTCAAAATAAGTACAAGACTGTCTCTTTTGTGCAAAATACCTACTCGTAACAACACAAAAAACTGTTAAGCTTATTTGTTTTGCAAACAAACACCTTCTTTGTTGTTGCACTTTGAAAACATCTAAGTCAAGCGTAAAATTAATTTGGTTTACAGATTTTGAAAAAAAAAAAAAAATTCTCACCTATGATTTTTAACGCACACCATAACCATAAAATAATAATGAAAATTAATTTTCAATTTATGGGAAAAATAAGTAAGTTTTTGCAAATTCGATCACACGTTAAAGCAAATTTGTTCCAGTTTAGTGATTTTTTTTACAGACCTAACTAAGCTAATGGTTACGCATTGTACTGTACTTAACTATGTGCATACGGTGAGTTATGCTTATTTTCTAATATGGATGTTTCTCAACACCAATTATATTTCAATAACGTACACGTAGGGGAGGTTGATTGTTGTTTAATCAAATTGCGGATGATAGAATTTAATAATTCGAGAATGATAATCGAAGAGGGACATTCTTACATACCAGCGATGGAATTTTTGTTAGAATTGCACTCTTGCAGATACAATTCATTTCCATGAGCACGCAAGTAAATTAGATCCATATTTAGTACAATCTGAAAATGTTTACAACTTTTAAAAATTGTACTCAAAATTTTAAATTGAAATCATGTTTAACTTAGTTTTAGCAGTAAAGTGCGTTGCTGGAGATAAAACTGGCAGAATACCCTGGAACAACATTTTTACAAGCGCTATCTACAGAGTGTAGCATATATACCATCAAGTGATTGATTGCCATCAATGAAGAGATTGGATTAGAAGATCCGATTCCCGCTGACGGTGAACCGCAACTCAGGTTATAAATACGTGATGTAACACTTCATCCTACGCGAGGTGATGAAAGTGTAAATCGATATCCACTATGTATGCGGATCGCTGTCCTATCGACTCTAGATATTGCATTAGGGTTATAAATAATGAATCCCTAGCCCTATTTGGAAATAAATACAAGGCTTTGGATCAAACTAGAAATTCGGGAGAAGTTTGAGTTTTTACTCAAAAATCGCGAGTGAAAAAAGGATTTGTGGCCTAAAAGGAAAAGGGTATAGAGTCATACGCTCAGATAAGCCAAGGAACATTAGATCCCACCTGCTTGAGAAAAATAATTTGGCATATTACTACTCCCACAGCGACGGCGACAAACCGAGACCAGCCTAAAGGTAGGTCACTACTAGATCTGGCTAGTAGCAGCGTTTATTTGTTATTTTATTTTATTTTTTAGAAAAGTCTACAAATTTGACTTGGGAACATACAAAAAATTAAATACAGAGAAATGTTAAAAATTAATTAAATAGTCGACTCACAATTTTTTCAATTTACTATTACCGTCTTTACTCAGGCAAAAGTCAAAAAGAGGTCAATTTTGATAAAACTTGTGTACAACATGTTCACCGGTTCGTGGTTACCATAATTTGTCCTGTTTTGATTTACTTTTAACTCAAGTATCTTCAATTAATCGATTTCATCCAGTAAAATGTTTCCAATAAATTAACACTACAAAAGCTCCCTCCCCTCTATTTTCCAGGATTGTCAAATTGTAAGTTCTGCATCCAATGAGGTATGACGGTAGTTTTGGCAGGTTATCGTGATACGGTATGTTTTTGTCGTATTTCCAACTACCCTTCCAAGGTAAGTAACGTACAAACTTCTTTTGGAGGCTCTCTTCTTCTGGACTTCGGTCCATTTTTAGTCCATTCAACACATCTGCAGATCCGTCATCCGGCGCTTGACGCGCCAATTTTGTTACTTGTTTCTCCAGGTCTCGCAGGCTATCCCCACGTAGTTGCCGCTTGTTTTGGAGTTGAATTTTGCTTAATTCTCTGACGTGTCAGTGCCCGTAAAATTCCTCTTGAGATTCCAGCAACTGGTTTGGTTGAAAAGGTTTTGTTTTGCCGGCCATCTAGCTCGCCGTCAACTTTTTCCTCAAGGGACTTTATTTCTCATCTAAACTCTTTATTTTGAAGATCTTGGATAACGTGAATTTTGTTTTTTTTTATTCTGGACTTGTATTCTTTTATTCTGGCTCTGTTGTTTGCGCAGATCCGCAAGCTGACCGCTTGTTGATCGGATTTTGCACCTTGCTTGTCTAATTTAGCGCTTTGTTCTGATCGGAGTTGATCGAAGTTAACCTCCATTCCTTTATTTGAAGCAAAAGTGCCTACATCATGCACTGATCTGTACTGTTATGGTTGTTCCTTTTTGCTCCATCGCTGCGGTTACCTCGTTTTTAACGTCTTCTTCCCAAGGCTAGACCGAATGCTCATCGTTTTGGGACAACTTGTCGAATTCCTGATGCTCTTGGAGTCGGTGATGTTATACACGACCACCGCCCATCTGTTTCTTCATTATTCTCCAAGGTTTTCTGCAGTTTCGAAACCAGCTCTCTCTCGACTTCTGTGATGTGTAGATGTTTAGGTTTTTAACCATTTGCAAAATTCAACTTCTGACACCAAATGTCACGAATTTCGGGCGTTCGATATGTATTCGTACATCATTTCGAATATAAGACACTCGGTCACTTAAGTTCAACAACAATTCACTTTTCGAGGGTACAAATAAGTTTTGCGTTTTTTTTTCTCACTTCGAAGCTTTACTCAGAGAAATTGGTACAATGTGTTTTATTCAAAGTATTGTCCATCGTTAGATACGAACTTTTTCCCATCATTCCTAGTTTTTTGAGGCGATCCAAGAATCGACGTGGGGTAGGACATGCCACAACTCTTGCAACATATGGCCGAGCGTTGTCGTGTTGAAAGATCAGTTTGGCATGTCTTTTGGCATATTGTGGGCGTATCAGCTCAACGGTTTCGTTAGGCTGAAGTAGCAAATAGTAGATCACTCCGAACTGTACACTCCGAACACTCTGTACTTGTGTTCTTTTTTAATCACAGATAGTAATCTGTTGATGAAAAGTTCCTTTTGCATACTGCCCCTATCGGTATTCGAACCTGGTACCTCCCGATCCAAACGCTAAAGCTTTAACCATTGTGCCATTTGGTCGGTCCGGACTGATCTTGAATTTGATGCATGACCGGGCTTACCCCATGATTTTCAGCGCTTTGGGTCATCGTAGTGGATCCACTTTTCATCCACCGTCTCGATTCGATACAAAAAACACTTCCGATTTTGACTTTAGAGCAGTTATTCGCACGTCAATTAAGGCGTTCGCATTTTCTTGGCTTGGGTTGATACGGAACCAAATTTTCTTGTTTTGTACCATACCCATGGTCTTGAGACGGTTTTGAATCGAATGTTGCGTCATTCCCAAAGTTTCAGCGAGCTCATTTTGAGTTTGGCATGAATCATGGCCCCATAATGCCCCCAACTCAGCGTCTTCAATCTTTGCTTGTTTCCCTTCGCGTTATTTGTCAATGGTTTTGCCACTTTTAAAACGACGGCACCAGTACTCACATGTTTTTGTTGATGGAGCAGGTTCCCCATATACTCACACAGCAATCGATGTCCATCAGCTGCAATTTTCTTCAAATCAAAACAAAAAATCAGAGCTTTCCACAAATTGTGTTTTGTTGGCACAAAGGTTGACATGGTTAGAGCTCAAAAAATATGTTGTTTATAGTTCAGCGAAATGACACATACTGATTTTTAGAGGGAAATGACGCTTTAACATGAATATAGTTTCAAGATGGCTCGTTGCGATTTAATATTAGTTACGCAATCTTTTGTAAATTACTCAAAACTAATTTGTTAGTTAGTCCCCCAATATTTCACTCATTTACTGCTCAGTAATTTGCTTTTACTGTTCACTTTCACAGTTCACTTTTACTGTTCACTACTTTTTGTACTTTTTACTTTTCGACGTGCACTGTTAAATGGTTAAATTACAACTGTCTCTGAACTCCGAAAGACAAGTCTACGTGAGTTACATAACCTCTCAGAATAGCAGAGTTTACGATGGCAATCAGGGGGATCACGGGAATCAGTTTGTAGTGTTTTTGGGGCCGACGTTGAGTCTTATGAAACGTATTATTATTGGTATAAACATTTTGGAAGTGATGATTTTGATATTAGTGACCAGCCGCGCCCTGGACAGCCTCGAAAATTTGAAGGTGCGGAATAGCAAGCCCGAAAAGTTAACCGCTTCTGTTGTTATCAATATTGGTTTTAGCCAACAAGATTTAGGTTGACTCAACCATGAGGTTTTATTCCCCTAGTTATTGTATCGGCCGGATTTTGTTTTGAGTCGATATGATGCCAATTATGTCGGGGAATAATTTTCAGAATTTCTGCCGTTCGGTTGCCAATAAAACTTGTCCAATGCCGGGGAACATCGGATTGCCAGTGCAGTACTGTCGTGGAATCTGTCCACGCGCAGACTTCCTTGTCCCTATAAGGTAGAGATGCAACACAAAATTTAATTAATTTGCATAGAAGGACCGCTCCACAGAGTTCTAATCGAGGTAACAAACTTTGCTTAGTGGAGTTATAATACGCGAATCTTGGCGGACTCGTGTATACTTCGTAAATACACAACACTACCATAAGCGGCTTCGGAGGGATCACAAAATGCATTTCTTTGAAGATGGGATGTAGTTGTTCATTGTGTCAGACACCGAGGAATTTGGATTGTCTCTAATTCGGGTAACATTTGGTAGAAACTCTGCCATCGATTGAGAATTTTTATAGGTAACTCAATATCCCATTCTAACTCCAGTAGCCATAACTCTGTAGCAACATTTTGAATAAAATTACAGTCGGTGCGAGCCAGCTCAGCGAGTCATATGCCGTTGCCAGTATTTTTCGCATAGTCCACTTTATGTGCTCAGCAGTTTATTGTACCTTAAAGGAAAATGTGTCTTCTTCTGCGTTCCAGATAATTCCGAGTGTTTTGTTTGATGAATCGTCTTCAATGAGCTTCGGGATGTTTCGAACTACGTCCTGGGAAAATGATTTTAAAATTCCTGTGAGTAGGATTTCCATTTCCTTAGGTTGAAGCCGCTCTGTTTCAAAATTGTATTTATTGCTCCTTGATTATGACAGCTTCTTGAACATTATCGCATCCGCTCAGCAAATCATCGATGTAAAAGCATTGTTAATTATATGTGCAGCTTTTGGGTAAAGTTTACTAGAGTGTTCAGAGTGAGTGTTCAACGTTCCGTTGAGTTTTCATGCCACAGTATCCTATACTAATTTTACCTATACATTTTTTCTATATCTGCTACAAACGCGATTGCGTGTTTACGAAATTTTAATAGGATTGTAGACAGATCAATTTGTATATTTGAACCGATTTGCAAAATATCAATAAGAGATATTCTCGTACTAGACTTACCACTCTTAATTTAGTAGTGCTGCTGCTCGGTTTGACTACTGCGTGATGTGGTAAATAATACATTGTTCCGTCTTGCTCAGGAATTTGGTCTGGTATTATATAAGTCATGTGCCCTAAATCAAAATATTCATTTATGAATGACTTATATAATTCAAAAAGTTCGGGTGCTTTCATAATTTTCCGTTCGATTGCTAATAGTCGCTGCTGCGCTGCTTCATAAGAACTGCCTAATAATTTTGGTTCCTTAAATGAAAGTTTCACAATGAATTGGCCACTTTCAGTTCTGGTGGTAGTTTGCTCGTAAAATACTTTGCATTTATGAGGAACGTTGGCTGGATTTGTTAAAGACCCTTCTTCTTCTACCTTCCAAAATTTTTTCTCCACAAACAGATCCTCATTTATAACTGGAAAACTTGGTCCAGTATTTACATGGGAATTAGTCATATCTGTTGACGGATTATGACATGATCCTCCTACCAACCATCCAAGTTTTGACGATTGAAATAAGGGGAGCCCATCAAATATTTGTTTTAGAGGATGTAAAACTTCAAAAAACACGTCAGCTCCAAACAGTAATCAATTTTGCTCGGCGTATGTAATTGTGAATCTGCTAATTCCACCAACAAGTCAGATTGATTGATGTTTATTGGCTTTGACGGTAAGTGTGACTAAAAGTTTGTAAAGTGGTTCGGTTCGTGAGACTATGGTCATACCGATTTTCGCTCTTGTTCTTCCAGCTGGGGCTGATGCTAGACCGTAAGCCGACAAAGATGCGTGATTAGTTTTAAGCCATGAACATGCGCTTTGAACACATGATTCGCTGACGAACGAAGTTTGTGAGCCAGCATCCAGCAATGCTGGTGCGTGACATGATGTAGAAAACTGTTGTTGGTAGCGCCGTGGTTAGGAATAGTGTATGTGGAGAACCTTTGCATTAATCTGGTTATTGAAGTTATTAGGTACCTTTGAAAGTTCTTCAGTTTGATGTTCTGAGGAAAGCCGCTCGTCTGTTCGTTGATCAACTGAAATATGATGTGTTGTAACAGTTGGATTGGAGCCGGAAGGAGTTTCAGCCTGATGTTGGTGAAGTAGAGTATGATATCGCTTGTGACAAGTCAAACAGGAAAATTTTGAAAACCATTTCGCACTAATATGGCCTTTCTTCAAACAGTTACAGCATAGCCTTCTCTCGGGTACAATTCTTGATCTAACATCCAAACTCATATTTTTAAATTCGGGACAGTTAAACCTGTTGCTGTTTACATACCACATACTCACATATAGTACTGTACTGAGACGTTGCCAAGGATTTTAAGATTGATTTAGGTGGCACACTTTTGGTTGCTGTTTCACATATTTCAAGGACGTCACATCTTTTGTTTAGAAATGTTAAAAAAAAATCAAATGTAGTGAGATTTCCACTGATTCACTTCAATTGTCTAGTTTCCTCTATTGCCACTATTGCAGTTAATTTATTGTAGCGGTTGCACGATTTCTTCCACGCTTGCCCGTAATTAGTTTCGGTAATCGATATATGCCGAATTAAAGCTGCAGCTTCACCTTTTAGTAAGCCCATTTAGCATTTGGAGCTTATGAACTTATACTGTGGTTGTTGTGCACCGTAGTTTTAAGCAAATTATGAAAAGGCGCCCAATATTTGTAATCACTCGAAAAAACTTCAATGTGAATCTTGGGTAAGCGCACATGTTGTGACGTATTCACCCTTTCATAAAAGGGTTTCCGCTGACCAACGAATTATTCGAGAGTAGTATTTAAATCAGATTTTGTATCAAGGCCACTTCGTCCATAAGAACCACTCACTCGAGTTATTTTGCAAGCAACAGTTATTTTGCTTTATAATACAAATTATAAACTTCTTCTTCTTATCTCGTTAAATGTTTCATATCTAACTTCTAATACCTCTAGTAGCTTTCGCAAAATTTAAAATATTAATCATTTGGTTATGGATCACGCAAGCGTTCATATCTCAGTCATCATCATCAGTCATTATAATTTATAAAGCGCTTCACAGATTTCGTTTAAACACGAGGGTTTTGTTTATTCTGTCACTAGACCAAATTAAAATTTTCAGACCGATCTGTCATTTAGTTCAGTTTTGATAGCCATTGAAAACAGACAACCCATTGTTGTTTTTTTTTTGCAAACATGGAAAAAGTGAATTGCGTTTGTTAATTAAACATTATTTTTTGCGTGGAAAAACCTTGATAAATATTATGGGGACTCTTTACCATCGTTTAAAACGATTCACAAGTGGTTTACTGATTTTCGTTGTGGTCGTACAAGCACAACTGATGCCGAACGTTCAGGACGCCCAAATGAAGTCACCACACCAGAAATGGTTGACAAAATCCATGATACGATATTGCAAGACCGCAGAGATAGTAGGCATCTCAGATGAACGTGTGCACAATATATTACATGAACATTTGAATATGAAAAGGCTATCCGCGCGTTGGGTGCTGCGTTTGCTTACAATCGACCAAAAACGCACACGTGTGACAACAGAGGCAGGTTTGGCCATGTTCAAGCGGAATAAAAAGGAGCTTTTGCGTCGTTTCATAACTGTGGATGAAACAAGGATCCATCACTATACACCGGAGACCAAAGAATATTCTAAGCAGTGGATTTCTACTGGCGAATCTGTGTCGAAGACAGTTAAGGCGGTTTTATCGGCCAGCAAGGTCATGGTCACAGTTTTTTTGGATACACGCGGCATAATCCACATCGATTACCTTCAAAAGGGGCACAATTATTGCAACTTATTGGACCGTTTCGACGACGTTTTGAATGAAAAATGACCGAATTTGGCGAAGAAAAAAGTTCTCTTCCGTCAAGACAATGTAAGGGTGCACACGTGTGTAGTTGCCATATTCTTCAGACTTAGCCCACTGCGACTATTTAATGTTTCCGAACCTGAAGAAATGGCTCGGCGGAAAGAGATTCGGCTCTAATGAGGACATCATCGATACAACAAACGCCTATTTTGAAGGGTTGGAGAAATCGTATTATCCGGAAGGGATCGAAAAATTGGAAAAACGTTGGACTAAGTGTATCGAGCTAAAAGACTACGTTGAAAAATAATTTTTTTTGGCCCAAAATATTATTTCTGGTTTCATTTTTACCAGACTTCTCACTCCGCGCTCGTACTGTACATTCTCGGTTTGCCAATAATAAATGTTGATTGCTCGAAAGTTCTCAAAAAGTGAACAAGTTTTATTTATTTTATGTCTAACTAGGAAAATGTTACATTCTTGTACACTAAATCAATTAATTACAATTTTAAGCTAAAACTAAATTAGTTAACTTTACTATGCGCAACCAATTCTAGTACAATTTTTTGTTTACGTAGAGTACTCAAATTGACATTGTCTTATTGACAAAAGTGTTTACAATAGGATTTCTAGTTTATATATATAAAGGCAAGTGTAAACAATGTTATTATTTCTAATTTGAATTCAATAATTAATTAGACAAATTTTAATTTTCCCTAACTTTTCCGGAAAACTCATCTTACTAGATTGAGTATAGTAAAAAGCGTAAACACCTATGTCAAGAGTTGTAACCTCATAGAAGTATCTTATGACAAAGAGATTTTACTTCGATTTTTACCTCTACAACTTTTGAATATTAAGCCCATTTTCCCCTAATTTTTCCGGAAAATTTGAATTTCCTAGTTTGATTGGGTCCAGTACAAAGGGAAAATACATATCTCAAGAGTTGTGACCTCTAAGAAGTATCTAAGGACAGAGGGTTCGATTTTTACCTCTGCAACTTTTACAAATTAAGCCGAGTGTTTCCCTAATTTTCCCAAAAATTCATGTTTTCTAGTTGGATTGGGTCTAGTACAAAGTGAAAACATCCATCTCAAGAGTTGTAACCTCTTAAAAATTTCTTAGGACAGCGGGTTATTACTTCGATTTTTACCTCTACCACTTTGAATAGTATACCCAGTGTTCCCCTAATTTTTCCAGAAAATTTGTATTTTCTAGATGGTTCGGGTCCAGTACAAAGTGATAACATCTATCCCAGGAGTTGTAACCTCTTAGAAGTATCTTAGGACGGAGGGTTATTACTTCGATTTTTACCTCTGCAACTTTTGAATAGTAAACCCAGTTTTCCCCTAATTTATCCGGAAAACTCATGTTTTCTAGTTGGATTGGGTCTAGTACAAAGTGAAAACACATATCTCAAGAGTTGTAACCTCATAGAAGTATTTCAGGACGAAGGGTTTACTTCGATTTGTACATCAGTAACTTTTGGATATTAAACCCAGTGTTCCCTAATCTTTCCGAAAATTTATGTTTTCTAGTTAGTTAGACTGGGTCTAGGTCTAGTACAAAGTGAAACCACCTATCTCAATAGTTGTAACCTCTTAAAAGTATCTTAGGACAGAGGGGTTTTACAAGGCTTTTTACCTCAAAAACTTTTGAATATTAAGCCCAGTGTTCCCCTAATTTTTCCGAAAACTTATGTTTTCTAGTTAGATTGGGTCTCGTACAAAGTAAAAACACCTATCCTAAGAGTTGTAACTTCTTAGAAGTATAGGGCAGAGGGTTTTTACTTCGATTTTTACATATACAACTTTTGAATATTAAGCTCGGTGTTCCTCTAATCTTTCCGGAAAACTCATGTTTTCTAGTTGGATTGGGTCCAGTACAAAAAGAAAATATTTACCTCAAGAGTTGTGACCTCTTAGAAGCATCTTAAGACAGTATGTTTTTACATCGATTTTTACCTCTACAACTTTTGAATATTAAGCCCAGTGTTCCCCTAATTTTTTCCGGAAAACTCATGTTTTCTAGTTGGACTGTGTCTAGTTAAAAAAGTCTAGTTGGATTGGGTCTAGTTAACACCTATCTCATGAGTTCTGACCTCTAAGAAGTATCTTCGGAAGGAGGGTTATTACTTCGATTTTAACCTCTGCAACTTTTGAATATTAAACTCAGTGTTCCTCTAATTTTTCCGAAAACTCATGTTTTCTAGTTGGATTTGGTCTAACACAGAGTTACAACACCTATTTCAATCGTTGTAACCGCTTCGAAGTATCTTAGGACAAAGTGTTCTTGCTTCGATTTTTACCTCTACAACTTTTGAATATTAAACCCAGTGTTCCCCTAATTTTTCCGAAAACTCATGTTTTTAATTGTATTGGGTCTAGTACCAAATGAAAATACATATCTCAAGAGTTGTAACCTCTAAGAATGGTTGTAACCTCTTTGGGCATAGTGTTCTTACTTCGATTTTTACCTCTAAAACTTTTGAATATTGAACCCAGTGTTCCCCTAACTTTTCCGGAAAACTCATGTTTTCTAGTTGGACTCGGTCTACTAAAAAGTGAAAATACCCATCTCATGAGTTTTAACCTCTTGGAAGTATCGTGGGACAGAGGGTTATTACTTCGATTTTTTCCTGCACAAAAAATGCCTCCGAAAATACTTCCTATCACGATAGTAAAAAACTGTCATGACAGCTGAAATTTTCATTTGTGTATGGAGATAGGCTAAATTCAGTCTCAGACGAATGCGATTTACGTACGATTTTTTTGGAATTTTTCTATGTCTAAGAGTTGAGATCTAGTCCATAGAAGTCAGAAACTATTCGTTGGCAAAATTAGCGGTGCACATCGTTTGATAGGTGAATGTTTAAGGAGCACGTACGATTTATTTTAGAAATTTTTTAGTCTATAGAAGTTAGGAACTATTCGTTGGTCCAACATTTAAAGACAGCATTTAAAACACGCATAGAAAATATGCAAAAAAAATTCACGATTAGTACTTGACTTCTATGGACTATATCTCAACTCCTAGACATAGAAAAATTCTAAAAAATCGTACGTGCTCCTTAAACATTCACCTATCAAACGATGTGCACCGCTAGTTGGGCCAATGAATAGTTCTTGTCTTCTATGGACATCTGAGCTCATTTTAAATTGAAATAAGTATAGAAATTATGATCAAATAATCCCTGACACTTTTATATATCATATTCTTAAGTTATATTCGTTGTTAGTATAGTTGACGTAGGTTTTTTATTTATTGTAATTTATTTAGGAGCTCACAACGTTGTACATGTTTCAAATGACGTATCTAGTTCTATTTATTGAATTCCGTATGCAAACTTTTACCACATTTTTTTAAATTTTTTAAAAGGGTTCTAAATTTTTTTATTTATTTAGTTTTTGATATATGAACAATCTAATGTATAAAGAGAGAGCTAACTATAATGAAATGTCGTAATAGTATAAATAGAATTAAATAGTATTGCCATACGCACCTTTTTTATTTTCGGGGCTGGAATTTTGGGCTATCTTCACAAAGGTTTGTATTCCGTGGAAATCCACAAAATAAATTAAACCGTAATAATAAGCTTCTGGGCAACTTTCGTTATTCCACAACTATCTGATCAATCAAACACAAAACATAGTGAGCTAAATGACCACCTCTCGAAATCTCGACTTGTATTCTTTTGAATTCCAATCAAGTTTTTGTGCTAGAAATTTAGCTTTACAAATATTTATATTTTATGTTGAGAAAGAACATCTTCCAGCTCTTGTTATGTAAAATATAGTTTCGCCTAAATGTTGCTTTTTGGTGTATATTTACTAATACATATACAGATTTTTTTACTTAGGATTTATTTAGGAATTATTTCACTCCGGTCTTGCTTCGGTCTGCTTTGCTTTGTATTCTTCGTGTCGCTTTTTATTTTCGTTTTGGAAGGCACGTCGTGTGGTTTCCGTCTTGTGCGTATTTGTACTTCTGTTGATGCATTTACTCTGTTTGCACGTGAGCGACATTTTAGAATCCCAATTCCATACAACATTGCAATATTCTAACCGCTACATGACCGAATTCCAGAACTTCGTCCAAAAATTATTTTAAAACTCTATTTATATCCAACATACCTGATCTTATCATAATCGGCTAAGAAATGGCCGAATTCCGTCCCAGGTGGCACTATTCCAGAACATTTTTCCAATAACCTAACTGGCAACATTTTCTCGATAATTCAAATACCAAAAATATTTGAATTTAAGGATATAACAAATCCCATACATTAAGTTGTGTTAAATAAGAAAATCTTCCCTAACCCATAAAAAAATGAAAATCTGCGATTCGAGGAGGAATTCCCTTTTAAATATAAATATATGAGTTTCGATAGCTATTGCAGAGTAACAGTATGTCTATGAAGTAGTGGCGAGGTTGGGAAAGGTCCTGTCAGCTTACTGTACAAGTATCACTGTTTGGATTGATGAGCGGAGGATTATACTTAATGGAATACCGTCAGAGTAATTCAAGAAAAAAAATGTATGGGTATATAATGTCTTTTATAATTAATTTTTAAATTTTATTTAAAATAATAATTTTTATACATATTATAATATTGTACTTATTAAATATTAATAATTAATGATAATATATTTATATTTTCAACTAGATCATAGATTTTATAAAATAAAAATTGGTTTGGAATGCTTAAATATTATTTACAAATGATTTCGAATTTTTAATGTACATTACAAAAAAATTAGATTTTTTTAAACAATATTTAATTAGAATAATATACTTGAAGAAAAATTAAATTAATTGAGGTGGCTCTTAACTTTATTTTATATTTTAGCTGATAATCCATATCAAGCCACCTCAACATATAATACAATTTAAATCACTATGCGTTTATACATTTTCATAATACTATTACAAATTAAAAAACATTTATCGTAAAATTATTTATCTTCTTTACATGTGGGACTCTCCTTTGGGCTACTCTGCGGACTAATTCGCGATGTTGACGATGACGACGATGTGTTAATTGTTAAATTTTGTGGATACCCAAATAAATTTAAATTGTTTAGCCCCATGTACTGGGACAGGATTGCATGGAAATTTGGTATTTTGTAATTGGGCAGGATATTTTGATGTAGCAGCGAAGTGTTCGATGGCATCAAGGTGGGATGTAAGCCAAAGTTGGGCGTCCAAAATTCTGGTGGTATCGTGGGATGACCTAAATTATGCGACAGCGACATTGGCATGGGGAATTCTGGTAATCCTATAAATAAATAAAAACGAAAAAACGTGATTACATGAACATTGATTGCTACTAAATATTAAGGACGAATTATATCAATTTATAGACCGTTTATATATAAAACATGGCAACAATTTACATGTCGTAAATCTATAATTATTCGGTGTACCGCTAATTGATATTTAATTACAATTAAATGCGACTGTACTGTAATTATATCAATAATGTGATTTGATTAATTGACAATAGTCAAATTATCTAATGTTACAAAAAAAATGTTTAATATTAAAAATAAATTATTTAAGTATGCATGAACTAAACACACACCTGGTTTAGAATTTTACAGTAGAACAATACTCAGTTGTGTAATTTATCTAACAGATCAATTATAACATGTATTGGGGTTGGACTGTAACCCATTAAATTTATATTGTTCACACAAAAAAACTACCCTGTTTTATAATAAATTAATTTACATATGTAAACTATTTTGGGTAATACGAATTGATAAGAAAATAATTAAATTCACTGAAAAACACAAACAAATAAAAATTATTACGTATCGGGTTTATTTATGTTATTTAATGTTTATTTTTGGTTACCGCGATGACAGGTGGGGAGGTTAAGTAAATCGAAAAAAAAAAAATTAAAATGATATAATTTTGTAGGTAATCGGCAGGTTTTTGTAACAAGGCGTTATGGAATTCATACGAGTATATACGGGTGATTTTTTTAAGCTGAAACTTTCAAATATCTCGGAGAATAAGCACTCTACGAAAAAAATGTCCATAATCTAAATTTAATCATTCCGGGTTGGGGTCACACATTAGAACTAAAATTAGTACCCTGCTGTAAAAAAAATTGAAATGGTCCTGGTTTATGGAGAAGCTGGCCGTAGTCTTGATAATGCTGCTACTCCCTACGCTTCACGTTTTCCGGATAGGATTCACACTATTCGTCGGTAGTACGTGAAGTACTTGATGGTGATTTCAATGGTTGCTGGATCAGTAGAGCTGGTCCGGTAAATTGGCCTGCCAGATCACCAGATCTTACTTCGCCACATTTCTTTTTCTGAGGCTATCTCAAAGACAAAGTTTACCAACAAACACCATCATCACGTGAGAATATGATTGAGCGAATCAGAAATGATTGTGCCGAAATTCAAGCAGACACGCTTCTCAGTTGTGTAATTTCATTTGAAATACGGATTAATAAGTGCATTGAAGTCGAAGGCCATTATTTTGAGCACTTAATTTAATTAAAAGGTGATGAGACGAGGAGACCCATGTAAATGAAGCACCATGATACGTGAGAGGCAAGAAGACTTCTAGTTCAAGCGTATTGCACAATCGTATGTATAGGTTGTCAGTAGGAGAAATCGAAAAAATTAATATCGTTATTGCAGCGCCATCTATCATGAATCGAAAAAATGTTTTAAAGAAATCCTATGTACGTTACGTCGTAGGATCCGAATCTGCAATAAAAAATAGAGGTTCCTATTTTAATTTCAAAGCAACCCCCGCTCTACTTACAAGAAGGGATACAATTTTAGGGGTACTAATTTTAGCACTACTGTATGTTTCAACCCCCCCCCCCCCCGTAGAGTGCTTATTTTCCGAGGTATTTGAAAGCTTCAACTTAAAAAAATCACGCGGTATAAGCAGCGTATCAACGTTCCTTAGGCTGTACTGTACTCTTTCTACCAAAAGCAGAACTTTATTTAATCAAAGCTCAAAGGTAAAATGCAACATTATACCATATCACAAAGTACCAAGTTGGCACTTGGGGAAGTAGTACTAGATATTATTTATTATGAGTTATTATTGCCTTTGTAAATATATAAATAAGAAAACTTATTGAGATGACAATAAACATGAGATATTGTATTGGGTGTGTGAATATGACTCCGCCCTTTTTAGATGTTCATTCATTATTAGGTAAGCTCCATCTGAAGGTACAACTTTCTTCCATCTTTCAGGCCATTTACGGATTCCCCCTCTGAAGAAATCCTGGTATTTGGAGGCGATCCAATCAATTAACTTTTTTTCGAAATTGCGTAAAGTAAGACGGAAAAAATTAACCGCAAAAGAGCAGAGAGTGTTTCTGTCCCAGAAAAGATGCATGGATTAATAAAAATATATATATATTTTTTTATTAATCCATGCATCTTTTGACTGAAGACGTAGAACTTCCAAGTCCTGTTTTAATAATTTTAAAAATAATTTTTCACAAAGTTTGCAACATGTGGTTTTGCATTGTCGTGCGAAACAATTAATTAGTTAGGTCTATTCACCCATTCTGATCGTTTTTCCTTCATAGCTCGCTTGCAGCGTATTAGTTCCAGCAGTTCATAATATGCCACACCTTTCCGATCTCATCAAATACAGAGCATAATCTTATTACAATGAATATATCGCTTTGGTTGCGTTGGACTAGCTTCGCCAGACTTCACCCAAGATTGTTTGCGTTTGGGATTCTTATAATAAATCCATTTTTCATCTCCAGTAATTATTCGATGCAAAGAACCTTTTCTTTGTGGTCTTTGAGGTAATATTTCACAGCGTTCAAGGTCTCTTTTTTAATTTATGTGGAACCCAGTTCCTAGCTTTTTGAACCATTCCGATTGTTTGTAAACGATTTGCAACAGTTGATCAATTGCGTGGTTTTCCATGCACTTTATCTTCAATGCCAAAACCATTATTTTTAAATCGTCGGAAACATTCTTTGCACGTTGTATTGCACGATGGAATTTGCTCACCGTAAATTTCCACAAGCAACCGAGTTTCCGTTGCACTTTTCTTTTCAATAAAGTAATGTAATAAAACTTCGCAACTGATGTTTATTTGATGTTTATTCGCAAATGATGTTTATTTGGAATAAAATTGGAAATTTTCAAGGAGTTAAAAATACTACACTCGCGAACTAAATCGACTCAAACCTTCAGCGCTCATAGAAAGGCAACGTTTATTGAAACGGCTTAACCGATTTTCATAAGACATTATTTTTTTAAGGCAGGATATTTTTGCTTTAAAAGGACACCTTTTTCATGAAAATTGGTTCAGCACTTTTTTCATAATGAATTTTGAATGAAAACGCAACGAAAATTGATAATTACGAAAAAAAATATTGGGGATAGTTAAATTTAAATTACAACAAAAAATTCAAGCAAAACAAAATCAATTTTATTGGTTAATACTTAGTATTATCCCCCCGTCCCCTTGCGTTTCTAACGGTTCGCATGAGGTTCCCCTTTGACCTTATTAAGGTTTTGACAAAGACTTGGGGGATCGCACCCCACTCCTCATCCAACGCAATCTTGAGGTCTCTGATGTTAGATGGTACCAGATTTCTGGCTCGAACCCTTCGTTTTAGTTCGTCCCATAAATGCTTAATTGGTCTGGATTGAAGACTGGCCACTTTATTACCTCGAGCCCAACCTCATCCATGAACTGTCGAGTGGTTCGTTCTATGTGACACCAGGCATTGTCATGCATCAATATGAAATCTTCCTCTATATATCATGTATAGAGCACTGTATGATCTAAAAGAATGTCCTCGTTCCTCTATGGCATCCACCAGGTACGAAAACCAAGATCTGTTTATCCCTCAAGCGATATGTCAGCCCGTACCATGCACGAATCGCCGCCGTACAAGACTGTTTCAGCAGCACTGCGAAAATCACTGCCGGCCTTTCCTATGACTTCCATGGACACACATTCTGCACTCGTCAGTGCACGAGCAAATTCGAATCGCTCTTTGCAGTGGCGTGCTATTGATATTAGACCTCTAGCGGGCCGTCTTGGAGTGAGGCTTCCTTAAAACACATTCTTACTGTCCATTGACTAACAGCGCCATCTCGAATCTGTCTTAGTTCCTACTACACATCGACGCCCGTGAGATGGCGATTTCGCAATCCTACTTCCCATAAAGCAACAACAACTTGTGCGGCCTTTTCTGGAGTAGTAGTGTTTATGATTTTGAGGAAACAATGAATGATACTGGTAGAGATTTGTTCAGGTCAACGTCTGATAAGTGACCAATATGGCAAATATTGGTCAACGTGGTATTATACAGGAGATTGCAGCACGCTTATTGTTTTCATCGAAACATCGCAATTTACTACGGTTGTTTTAATTTGAAAAGTAATGTATAAATTTTAAAGATAAAGTTGGCTTTGTAAACATAAAATACTAAACTATCAAAAAAAGTTGTTTTACGAAAATCGGTTAAGCCATTTTAAAAATACACCTTCAATAGCAAACGGAGGTTGAGTCGATTTAGTTGCTCGCGAGTGTAGTTGTTTACACTTCCACCCAAATAAATGCAACATACTGCGTTTGACAGCTGACATCAAGTACTTTAGAATGCCAGTATTACCCAATTATAGTACACGTAAGCAGTATTCTATTCACATGAGTATTGCAATTAGAAGTTTTCACACAAACTATACAAGCTGCTACATCAATTTTTTTATGAAATACTCAATAATACGAGAGAGATGTTCATTTCAAATAAATCTAGAAATCAAAAAATTTGACAATCAATTGGGCATGCAAAATGAAAATAATACTTATTTCAACCACCAGGCGCCAGCACGTCATTTTAAAGGATAGAATCAAATTAGAGCTTAGTATGGTATTGGGTGTGTGAATATGATTCTGCCCTATCATAATAGGTGTCGTTACTATAGTACTGCTTACGTGTGCTATAAATTGGCAATACTGGTATTTGGTTGAAGGGTAAACAACTACCTAGTACTTTTAACTCCTTGAAAATATCGAATTTCTTTCCAAATAAACATTATTACATTATTTTATTGCAAAGAACAGTGCTGCGGAAAATAATCGTTTGCTTGTGGGAATTTACGGTGAGCATGCTCCATCGAATACAGCGTGCAAAGAATGATTTCGACGATCTAAAAATGATGATTTTTTGCATTGAAGATAAAGAGCATGGAAAATCACCCAAAAAATTTGAATGGCTAAAGATTCTCAAACACAATCAAAATTGGCTGTATCATTAAATGTTGATCGATCAAATGTTTACAAATAATCAGAATGGTTCAAAAAGCTAACAACTCAGTCCCACGTGAATTAAAAGAAAGAATTTTTGAAATTCTGCTTCATACAACAAGGAAAAGGTTTTTTGCATCGAGTAGTTCCTGGAGATGAAAATTGTATTTATTAAGAGAATTCCAAACGCAAAAAATTTTGGGTGAAGCCTGATGGAACTGGTTCATCGCAACCAAAGTGCCCACCCGCCGTATTCACCAGACATAGCTCCTTCAGATTACTACTTATTCCGGTCGGTGTAGTCGTTTCTTTCTGAACGAAGGTCGAAAATTGGCTTATTGAGCGGCTCCAAAAACCAGGATTACTTCAGAGGGAATCCGTAAATTGCCTGAAATATCGAGGAAAGTTGTAGCTTCAGATGGAGCATACTTGCAATAAATAATTCTTTTGACTTTCTTACCAAGCAAATGTGTGTTAAAGGTTTTAATTTGGGCGGGCCGATGTTGGCAGCCTGTGCCGACCATGTTGTTTTGGTGACGCCTGTCTAATCTGGTGTTTTTTTCAGTTACAAATGCCAAATCACCATGACAAGCTAGTTACACGATTGAACACCACGCCCAAATGATAAAACTTCATTATCAAAATGCCAAGAACATTGCCGTGGTCCGCAGAAGTGTACAGAAGAACAAGAGGCAGTCAATTCCTCGCCGTGCACAAGAACTCGGCCTTTCACAGACTTCAACTTGATGAATTTTGTGTCGTGACTCTTCGGAGCGTTTGGAAGAGGACACCAATTTTGGTCCAAAAATCAAGCCAAATGCGACGAGGCACATTTTTGGATGAATGGCTATTTTAACAAGCAAAATTGCCATATATGGGGCGACGCGAACACAAGATTCACCAGGTAAAAATGCATCCACAAAAGGTTACTGTTTGATGCGGATTTTGGACCGGCAGCGTCATCGGTCCTTACTGTTTAGAAAATGACGTTGGTGAAGCCATCACCATCAACGGAGAGCGCTACAGAACGATACTAACCGATTTATTTTTGCCCAAATTGAACGAGAGGTAGACGACATGTTTTTCCAGCAAGGCGAGACTACGTGCCATACAGCAAACGCAACGATGGACATTCTGCATGAACGATTTGAGGCAGCTAGACTTTTTCTTGTGGGCTTTCCTCAAGTCGCCGATCTATGCCAATAAGCTGCAATCAACCAAAGCCTTTAAAGCCAACATAACCAATACCACTCGGAACCAATTGGGTCCGTGCCACCGTGAGAAGCCGCGGCGGACATTTGAACGATGTTACATTCCATAAATAATGGCATACATGAGCCTTTCAAATAAAGAAACATTTCGTTAATACCTCACACACAGCTTGTTTTATTCCATTTCAAATTAAGGGTGGCTTTAATTGAATTTTGCGGAGTGTATTTTGCAGAGTAACGAAACAGAAGGAAAAAGGTGTCTGTATTGCAGACCATTTGCATGACCGTCAAGTTATTTGCCCAATTATTTATTTTGATTCGTTACTTTGTTTCACAATGATGACTAGTAAGGTACAAGGAAGTATTTTAAGGTAATAATTTCACCAGATACTTTCTCTACTTGGTAACTATAAAATGCAGTGTTTCTGAAATGATACTATGAGAGATTAAATGCCTATATTTCGTAAACCTCACAAGGAAATTTTTTCAGGACTTGTACGGAAAATCCCTAACGAATATCATCAACTACATGGTCTTTCGAAAGTTAACTGGGGTTAGTCTTGAAGCAAAAAAGATCTCTCTGATAATTTTTATGAACCTTGACAGACGTGCTCAAAATATGTATAGATATTCGTAATAGATATAATGCTAATCTAGCGCTAGTATCAATACGGTTGTCAACGGAGCTATGGATATTTAGATTCGGTGTGATATCAAGTTTCAATAGCGAACAAAACGGCCCTATCTGTTTAGGCCTAAGTAAGCCCAGTAATGCAATTTGATGAAATTTAATTAAATCAGTTAATTTTATTCAAATCAATGATTATATTTTGCATCTCATAAAATTGGTCTACAATGTATGGTACAAGTTTGTTTTTATAATATAGATAGGCCTCCTCACTTTTCGTTTCGCACAACTATGTATGCAGTTTGTTTTCAGGTATTCGGATTGCATGTTTAATTTTATATTATTTTCTCTAGACGAATATGACAGATGCAATTCAATAGTGCGTTCAATAGTGTTTTCCTTTGTTTATAACTGTTCTAGTAAGACACTCTTATTTAAACTTCCATATAATTACAATGTTAAAGAACATATGTTCATTTGTGATACCCGGACGAAGATATTGATACAATGGCTCATACAATGGCTGACACAACACCGTGTAGCGAAAAATAATTGATATTACATCATCGACACATATTAATACGCGATGTTCAACTGTGCGATACTCAATTAATAAGCGACATTTAATAACCGACATTGAATAATCAACTTGCATAATCAATTGCGTGACACTCATGAATTGGCCACATACACTGGCATTGGCGAAATTTAAAATGTACTAAAAATGTCAAAAATAAAAAATACTCTTCTCTTACGTTTGTCATCACAAAGAGAACAACTCGCGCCGTAAAATCGTTTCATTAAAATGTATATAATGGGGAGGAGGGGGGATGGTGGCGAGGGATGAGATTATACGAGTATATTTATTTAAGTAAAATTAAAAAGTGAACGGTGTTGTATAAATAAAACACCCACAAAATTTACAACCGTCACTCGACCACACTACTCAACTCTAGGCCATAATATGACTAATAAGTTTTCATGATTACTACAAATGGTGCCATAATGTAGTAAAGTAAGCGTCCAGCATAATAAAGATCCTTGGTTCAACGCTCAGCAATCGCGATTTTATTATTTTTAGTTTTTGGTTTTCGAAAGTAAAATATATTGTTTCTATGATTTACGAGGGCGTAATGAGAAGTCTGGTAAAATTGTAACAGAGGGCGCCACAATCGCAAATCCCAGATGTCATGTGTCAATACCATCTGTCACTAGACCAAATTAAAATTTTCAGCCAGATCTTAAATGATAGATCAGTCAGAAAATTTTAGTCAGTTGAGTTTTGACAGCCATTGAAAACAAACAACCCATTGTTTTTTTGCAAACATGGAAAAAAGTGAATTTCGTGTGTTAATTAAACATTACTTTTTGCGTGGAAAAACCATTACGCAATCCAAAACAAAGTTTAACAAATATTATGGGGCCTCTTCACCATCAATTAAAATGATTCACAAGTGGTTTACTGATTTTCGTTGTGGTCGTACAAGCACAACTGATGCCGAACGTTCAGGACGCCCAAATGAATTCACCACACCAAAAATGGTTGACAAAATCCATGATACGGTATTGCAAGACCGCAGAGTGATAGTGCGCCAGATGGCTGAGATAGGAGGCATCTCAGATGAATGTATGTGCAATATATTACACGAACATTTGAATATGAAAAAGCTATCCGCGCATTAGGTGCCGCGTTTGTTTACAATCGACCAAAAACGCACACGTGTGACAACTTCAGAGGCAGGTTTGGCGATGTTCAAGCAAAAGAAAAAGGAGTTTTTGCGTCGTTTCATAACTGTGGATGAAACAAGGATCCATCACTATACACCGGAGACCAAAGAACAGTCTAAACAGTAGATTTCTACTGGCGAATCTGCGCCGAAGAAGGCTAAGGCGGTTTTATCGGCCAACAAGGTCATGGCCACAGTTTTTTAGGATGAACGCAGCATAATCCACATCGATTACCTTCAAAAGGAGATAACAGTTAACGACGAATATTACTACAACTAATTGGACCATATCAACAACCTTTTGAAAGAAAAACGGCCGCATTTGGCGAAGAAAAATGTTGTCTTCCATCAAGACAATGCACGGGTGCACACGTGTGTAGTTGCCATAGCCAAAATCCATGAATTACGCTTCGAATTACTTCCACATCCGCCATATTCTCCAGACTTAGCCCCCTGTGACTATTTCCTGTTTCGGCTCTAATAAGGAGATCATCGATGCAACAAACGCCTATTTTCCTTAACCTTAGCCATTTAACTGCCTTCTATTGGCTGGTGTATCTGAAATTCAAAAGAGGTTGTTCTACAAATATTGCCCGTTTTTCACTGAATCAAATCTAGGTGAAATACTTAGAACGGTTGCTCTTAAAAAACTTGTAACCGAACCTATTGTATTATTTGCAAAGTTGTGTGGTAAAAACGGATCTTTAAACAACCACAATGAAAACAAATAGCATGTACAATCTGGCAAATTATTTTAAAATGTTATGAAACTCCGACACTTGACATAAGAAATTAAGTTGATTCCCAGCGAAATCGACATTTATAGAAAACCGACAGAGGCTTGTGCCTATAATTGAGACAATAATTGTTCTCGGTCGCCAAAACATCGCATTTCGCGGCCATAGGGATGACGGTGATTTAATAAAAACTCAACGATGTAGCGAGGGAAATTTCCGTGAGATTTTAAAGTACCGGGTTAACGCCGGTGATAAGGATTTAGAAGAACATCTTAAAACTTGTAATTTAAGAGCGACATATATCAGCAAAACTACACAAATGAGCTCATTGACTGCTGCGGTGCAGAAATATTATCAGTTATCAAAAAAATAATATTTATATTTTCTGGTGCAGATCCCGAACTATTGTTACTATGCAGCAGGCTGTGATGTGAACCTTTGCATAATTCACAATTATTATTGCATGGGAGTTTGTGTTCTGGAAGCAAGCATCGTCGGCACACTGGTTTATAATATGCGGCCTTACTTCTTTCGATTTGTGGTAAATTTTGGAACTTCTTACATTCCGGTAGATTGTGCTCTCCCCAGCAAAGGCTGCATTTATCTGATTTCTGGCTACAGCAACATTTACAGTTTTAATAGATGAACTTGTTTGTTGGGTTACTTTCTTTTTTTGTACGTTTTATTTCGGGATAGTGCCCCCAGAGATTGGAACCTTACTTGTAGAAAGGTTAGAAATTCTTTGACTGTTTGTTCCTTCGGGTTCTTCAATGACGTCTCGTATAAGCGATGAGTTTCCCTGTCCGGTTTTCTTATTAGCAATTCAACAAGATAGCATCCCAAGAATCTGTATTTATTCCTTGGTTCTTGATGGCTTGCAAACATTCCAGTGCATTATCATGTAATAGCTTTAGACCATGAGCGGATTCTGATGATAGATTTGGTAGTACTAAAATTTTGTTGATGTAAGTATTGGTGAGAAGCCGTTTATCCTCGTATCTGGATCATAAATGAGCTTGGCTGGATCTCCTCCTATTACTGATAATAGGTAATGCATATTTTCTTCATTGGATAAATCATAATTGCAATGGATAGTTTTGTTGAAAAGATTTTGAAAGCTTGTCCATTGTTTGTAATCCCCATAGAAGTGTGGGATTTCAATCCTCGGAAGCTTAATACTGGACCTTTTTTGACTTTGTTTCGGAGAATCTTTGTTGGCAACGTTTTCTATTTGATCTTGAAGATAGATGATTGTAAACTCAAAATCTTACTGTAGACCAAAGTTGAATTTACCTTGAACCCAAGATTTCCATCCAAATTTTTCTTAGCGCGGGATATGCCAGAGCAGCCTTTAGGCCCATGGAATTGGAAACACACCAAAAATCTAATGTGGGCTGATCCAACATTTTACAGTCCTGGCCCAATCGACTTATTATTGGGTGCAGACTATTATGGAGAAATTTTAATGAGTAATTAGGAAAAGCCTCATCTGACGAACCGATAGCCCAACAAACCAAACTAGGCAGGATATTCCTAAGTCGTGTCTCAGTCGATTGTCACAATTCAACAGTAATGCGATCAATGACAACAAGAGCAGTTCATATAGATAAACAGCTGACAAGCTTTTGGGAGGTGCCACGTAAACGAGCATTCACCAAAGAAGAACTAGAGTGTGAAAAAATATTCGCAACCAGTCACAAAAGTCTCAAATCTGGCCGCTACGTAGACAAGATTCCTTTTGACATTGAATTATATTCTGCCAACCCACTGAGATACTCAAAAATGGTCGCCATGGCGTGTTTGATACAAGTAGAAAAATAACTTGCTAAAAATCCAAACCTTGGCATTCAATATAAAAAGTTCATGGATGAATATATCACTTTGGGACACATAAAAGTTGCTGAAACAGCTTTTGAAAGAGGTTACTATTACCTGCCGCATCATGCAGTTCTAAAGGATTCGAACACAACTACGAAATTGAGGGTAGTTTTCGATGGCTCTGCCAAAACCACAACAGGAACATCGCTAAACGACGTAATGTTGACGGATCCTACTCTTCAACAGGATTTATTATCCATACTGTTAAGGTGGCGGAAGCATAAATACGTCCATAAGGCTGATTTCGAAAAAATGTTCAGACAAATCGCCGTTGATGAAGACGATCAGAACTATCAACGTATTTTATGGAGAGAGTCTATGCAATAAAAAATTCAGGAGTTTAAGCTGACCACCGTCACATATGGAACAGCAACGGCAACATATTTTGGTGGTGAAGCCACTACGACAGCTGGCCATCGATGAATAACCAAACTATCCTATAGTGCCCAACGTAGTTTTAAATGATTTCTACGTGGATGACCTAATTTCTGGGCAAAACACACTAGAAGGAGACAGAATTAGCGAAAAGCAAACCATTGATTTACTGAATTGCGGTCGATTTGCGTAAAGAAAATGAGCAACAAACAACACAATTCTCTTGGAATCCATACCAGTGCATCTAAGGAATCAAAATCGATTGAAATTCAAGCTTGATGACACAATTAAAACTCTTGGACTACACTGGAATCCAGCAATAGATACATTCGGTTTCATCGTCACTCAATCCGCCTGGCAAGACTACTAAACGAAACCTACTTTCGGATAGTGCAAAACTTTTTAACCCATTAAGCTAGCTGGCACCAAAAACAGTTGTAGCTAAACTAATGATGCAAGAAATCTGGCTAGCAGGCCTATCTTGGGACGAAGAACTTCCATCATATCAACAAAAATATATGTCACATATCGCATATGTCAATCGTTATTCGTTACGTTTATAATTGTAGTATTCACGAAGATTTTGTTACGTTCTTAGATTGCCATGGAAAAAATTACGACACCGAACATTTATTTTCCGATGAAGAACCAGTTCTCACTGGAAGGATAATTGGGGACACTGTCTTAAATTTTCTGAAAGAAAACTTTTTTATAACTTCGAATTGCATAGGAATATGTACTGATGACTGTAGTGTTGACATCAGTTCAGAAAGGAGCGGTTGCTGTAATACAGAAATTCAGAAATTCTGCTGGAACAATGAAAGAAATAATTAATTTCTTTAATGCGTCATCCAAACGAAATTCGATCTTAAAAATATTTTGAATAAGCAGCTCAAGTCTTTATGTGAAACACGATGGGTAAAGCGACACGATTCTGTAATATTATTCAAACCCTCGTTTTCCACAAATCATGAAAGCCTTAATGATAATATCAAAGTGGCAAGAGTCTGGATCAACACGGAAAGCTCAAGGATTTACGTCGAGTTTATTGTAGCTTTGTTTTGTTTAGCTTACCAACTTTAAAAGATCAAAGAAGGAACAGTGAAGTCTTTTTTTCTACAATTTTTAACGAAGCGAGTGACTTAATGGTAGAATTAGACGTTGACGTTTCGTTGCTATTTGGAAACGATAGTTTAAGTATATTGGATTTAGGATTAGCAATACCATACAATATTATTAGCCTTTCTTCAAAAACGCTACAAGCTTCAACTGAAGCTGTATTCTCAAATTTTCAATTTTATTTAAAGAAAAAAAAATATTTTAATTGAAACATTATTAGGCAAAATTCAAATATGGCAACAGAAATGGCAACGAGAAAATAAAATAAAGGGTTCGTCCCAGCTGACGCATTGACATCGCTTGCCAACTGTGATGGAAAAACTTTGCCTGCCATTCATAATATTTAGTTATGTTATAGACGTATCCTGTAAGTATTGCAGGCGCTGGAATCGACGATTGATAGGACTGGCACTTCTACATATCCACAGCGATATTGCAAATTACATAAAGCCTTTGGCTATCATCGATCGTTCCTCCAATAAATCAAATAAATTAAGTACACAATTAATATTGTTTTAATAAAGTTGCTGGAATCTAATTTTTTTAATCTGATCATCTTATAATTTATGTGCATACTTCTTTAAAACAAACTGTTTTGTTAACTGTATAATTACTATATTCGCTCCTCCCTGCATGCAGCTCCTTCTGGATACGCGCCCAAATGCAATGTGCAAGTCAATGAAGTTTTAGGATTTTAACCGGCTAAAATGCAATTTTCTCATATTGTTCGTCGAATATCAGACCACCAGTCTCCCACCAATACTCAACGATTGTTGGACATTGTACACCAGTTCATACTATTCCATTGATTAAACAGCCCAAATCATTTAACATTTTCAGGCTAGCTAGAAAAATCAAGGGTTCAAACCATCATAATTCGGTTCGCAACAATCCTATCGCTTCCAACCTTTGTGAAGTTGTCCCAAAATTGCATCCAAAAAAGAACGAGTTTAAAAGCTGGCAATACCAATTATTCATGACATAAAATACTCTCACAATTCTATGTACAAAACAATTCTGTACAAAACAATTCTGTGCCAAAATTATTAGAATACAACCGTTAACTTTCAGATATTTTTCTATAAGAAAATGCTTCCCGTTGAGAGGAAGCGCTTTTGTTGTCAACATTTCAATATGTACCATTCAACAAAATTTTCGTTCGTTTTAATTCAGTGTCGAAATTACTCGAGTACTTTTAATAAAAAAAATATCAACGTTAACTTCATTGGCGTGGAAACTCCTGAGCATCTAATAGAAAAGCGTCTTAAATTTAATGGCAGTTTGCGATGAATAGCAAATTCAATTTAATACTTTTATTTGTAAAAAGGGATTATTTGTTGGGCTGAAAGTAAAATTCCGGCTACCACGACATTTTTATTATATACCGACAGTTTTATTTTTGGGAAGGCAGAAAAAAAGGCGGATTTTCCTATAGATACAGATAATTTAAGTAAAACTTCTTTATGCACGCTTGACATGGGGAGTAAGCTGGTGAATGCATGACGAGAGCGTTACGAGAAGTGTGGTCGAGCGAGGCGAACGAAAGTAGAGAGAGAGCGATATAAGTTTTTTTTTCGTTTTTGAAGTAAACCTTCTTTAAGCACGCTTGACTTTTGGAGTAAGCTGGTAAATGCATGACGAGAGCGTTACGAAAAGTGTGATCGGGCGAGGCGACCGAAAGTTGAGAGAGAGATATAAGTTTTTTTTTCGTTTTTGAAGTAAAACTTCTTTACGCACGCTTGACTTGAGGAGTAAGCTGGTACCAGCGTTACGAAAATTGTGATCGAGCGAGGCGAACGAAAGTTGAGAGAGAGATATAAGTTTTTTTTTCGTTTTTGAAGTAAAACTTCTTTACGCACGCTTGACTTGGGGAGTAAGCTGGTGAATGCGTGACGAGAGCATTACGAAAATTGTGATCGGGCGAGGCGAACGAAAGTTGAGAGAGATATATAATTTTTTTTTTTCGTTTTTGAAGTAAAACTTCTTTACGCCCGCTTGACTTGGGGCGTAAGCTGGTGAATGCATGACGAGAGCGTTACGAAAAGTGTGATCGGGCGAGGCGAACGAAAGTTGAGAGAGAGATATAAGTTTTTTTTTCGTTTTTGAAGTAAAACTTCTTTACGCACGCTTGACTTAGGGAGTAAGCTGGTGAATGCGTAACGAGAGCGTTACGAAAATTGTGATCGAGGCGAACGAAAGTTGAGAGAGAGATATAAGTTTTTTTTCATTTTTGAAGTAAAACTTCTTTACACACGCTTGACTTGGGGAGTAAGCTGGTGAATGCGTGACGAGAGCGTGACGAGAGCGTTACGAAAAGTGTGATCGGGCGAGGCGACCGAAAGTTGAGAGCGATATAAGTTTTTTTTTCGTTTTTGAAGTAAAACTTCATTACGCACGCTTGACTTGAGGAGTAAGCTGGTGAATGCGTGACGAGAGCGTTACGAAAATTGTGATCGGGCGAGGCGAACGAAAGTTGAGAGAGAGATATATATTGTTTTTGAAGTAAAACTTCTTTGCGCACACTTGACTTTTGGAGTGAGCTGGTGAATGCATGACGAGAGCGTTACGAAAAGTGTGATCGGGCGAGGCGAACGAAAGTTAAGAGAGAGATATAAGTTTTTTTTTTGTTTTTTTTTTGTGTGTTGTTTATTTAAAGTGAAATTGCGTGTGTCATTTATTTTTGTCTTTGTTTTTCCACCAACAACAACGACATAAAACAACACAAATTTATTATAAATAGAATCAGACCAATAAAAATTCAAATATGGAAGACCATTTTATTTTAATAATTTGTTAAAAAAGCAACCTGATTAAATTTGTATAAAAAGTGGACAAACAAATTTTTTTTTGTCTGTATCACACTGCAGGAGCAAGAGAGAGATATAAGTTTTAATATATGTATATGCATATACATCTATATATTATACATACATATATACATATACATATATATATATATATATATATATATATATATATATATATATATATATATATATATATATATATATATATATATATATATATATATATATATATATATATATATATATATATATACTTATAGGGTTTTCCAATAAGAGTGATATGATTCGCAATAATTCAATTGTTGCACTAGCTGTGTGGCGGGTAGTGCCTCGTCTTGTTGGAACCAAATGTTGTCAAGATCAACTCCTTCCAATTTCGGCCATAAAACGGTGGTTATCATCCCACTTCGGTTACCAGCTTTATTTCGAAAAAAATACGGACCGATGATTCCACCAGACCAAAAACCACACCAAATTGTCAATTTAGGTGAATGTAATGGTTTTGTTTATTTACCGCACCACTCAGATGAAAGTGAGCCTCATCGGAGATGATTTTCTTAAAAAAATCGTCATCGTTGTCAAGTTGTTCCTGAATAATTTGTAAACGTTGTTCTTGCGTATATCTCACCATGATGAAATTGTAAACATTACTGAATACAATGAAACAAAAAAATTACAGATCATGACATATTACAAATGGCCGAAACGTCACTTAAAAATCATATCATTCCTATTGGAAAACCCATTACACATAGATGGAGCTCACTTTTTTTTGAGGTTGACTATAATAAATTACGCCTCATATGGAAGTTTTTTGGGCTGGTATTTAGTTATAGGTATATTTAGTATATGTTGGTGCTGCCATAGTATTTTCTGGGGTTGGCTGTTGAGCCAACTTCTCATACATTCGTGTTCACATTGATATTACAGCTTATCGATTGTAAGTCGGCTAGTTTACAAGTTATTTTCTTACCTTAACTAGTCTGCTCACTCTAGAATTTGGTCTTGGCCGAATCAGTTTAACAAGCTTTAATTGTTTATTTATTTTATGTTGTAATAAAATTTGACGGTTTCCAGGCTAGCCTAAAATTCTGAGAAAAAAGTATATTATCCACCTTTATGATCACAAAAGAAAGTACTCTAATGGACCACATATGATGAACCAACACGTGAAACCTACGGTAAACAACAAAAATGATTTGTGACAAAACATAAATGACTGAAAAATATGGGGAATTTTAGACTGTCCTTCACCTATAAAAATTATTATTTAAATGTTCTTTTACGTGAAAATTTATCCATCTCGTTCGAGTAACCAATATTAATAAATGAAGTTAAATTTCTAATTTTGTTCGAACAAAAATTAGCAGCAGCAAAATACCGAATGTTAACTTATCATATACAAAGTAATTTTAAAGCAGTTTCGCAAAATTGGTTTTAATAAAGCAAAGTCTATGTTATTGCGTTTATAAACGGTATAGTTAGTAGAAAACTCAATTGGACTTGAATAAAATATAAAATTCGTAATTACCTTGTTCATGATGCAGAAATCCAGATGTATCTCTCCCCATGGCCTTTTCACGTTTCCGCCATTTCGCACGACGATTCTGGAACCAAACCTAAAATTATAAAGATTTAAAAAAAATATAATGTTAGATAATCACGTTATATGCAAATTAAAGTTATATATACGATTAAATCTTTCGAAAACTAATTCACGACGACAAAAAAGTATTCTTCACCCTCTCAACCACTATAACAAAATGTATTTTCCATTTCTTTACAATTTTTGTTTTTGTTGAACGAGATAATTGGCGAGATAATTGGCGTATTGTCAATTAAATAATTTTATTCTATTGGAAAAATTAAATCTAAGTGAATCATTTTATTTTCCAATTGAAGTATTTTCAATAGATACACATAAAAAATATAAACTGGGATAATAAAAAATTAATTCTTTTATTTAGTGCCCGACAAAAATCTCATTTCGAAACGGGTTTTGTTATGAATACGAGTACAATACATGTTACATGTAAAATACTTTTAATTGGTAAAAATTGGTGTTCATTAGTCGGTAGCCACTCTGCTTTTTTTCGCACTGTATACGTTAACAGACTGTATACTGTGCGGCAACGTAACCGACTAATAATGGATGATAATAAAATCTTGAAATTTATAACAATATAATTACATCAATTATCTGCAATAATTACATTCAATTATGTGTATATAGCACATTATCTCTCATTTTGAATGAAATTATAATTTCCCACTCCCGCAAGTTTTTCTTATACAAATATAAAACACTTTTAATGAATATTACGTTATTATCATTACCATTTTTTTTTTTTTTTTTGGAAAAATACTTTTCCACATTTTTATTATAACAATGACAACGACAATACATTTATAGAGATGTACATTGTACATAACATATGTAGATACCCACCATGTACTCGAACACTTTTACTAAGATTTTTTTCACGTTTGCATATAAATTGTGATTTGAATTAACAAAAGTAGACAAATTATTTCAAAAACCATCATCATCCAATTGTTACAATATAGGATAATATGAGAGTTTATTGTGTACCAAAAAACTAAGACAATTTTACACAAAATGCATAAAATATTTTACTAAATTGGCGTATTGTAATGTTATCGAGAAAATAAAATAGATAACAATACAATGCAATCGGAAATATTTTTTTACAGATTTCAATAATCATAATTGTACTTTGATCGAATCACCCGATATTCTCGGGTATAACAATAATGAGTCGTAGAATAAATACACAGGGTGTTCACACGTCTTTGGCGCATACAACTTTAATTGGGAAAACAACTTTAGCTAATCAATATAAAATTTATTTTTTATTTTTTAAATTTTATTTCAAATTACAAAAGCCGGAAATTAAACCAATTGTCTCATAATGAAATGTAAATTAATGCAATTTTTATCAAGTTAATATGATTACCACCCCAATAATTGTTTTCATTCCATCAATTTAATACATAAAAATATTATTTAGTGTTTTGTTGTTGGTGTTTTTTTTTGTTAGGCAAAATTTGTTTATGTGTTTTATTAAGGGGACGAAAAGACCCATTATATTGACATTTGGTATAAAATTAATTTTTATTTTTAATTAAAAATAAAAATAAATAATTTTTGTTAGTAAATTACATATTAGAGATAAATCATAATCAATGTTATTTTAATCGTAATACGAAATGTCAATTGCACCTGAAATTTAAGAAATAATTCCTTTAGTGCATTTTACGTATATTTTCCGCATGTTTATGCAGCTAGACCAGGATTTGATCCGAGGAAAAAAAATGTCAAATAAACATAGGCCTGTAGCGCCAATTTCAACATACATGGGGTTTTTATTGTGATTAGTGGTCATCAATACAAGTCGATACCACGGGAGTCGGCTTCCGGATCACAGGGCCACACAGATAAGAACGCCTCAACACATGGATTAACTAGGAATGTTTAAGGTAAGCAAAAATTATTATGGCAAGCCGCTGCTAACTGGTTCGGTTTCTGGAACTCTTGGTTCCTGGGACACGTTAATAAAAAAACTGTATCTCTTCCGTACAGCACCAAGCTAAACAAACGGATTGACTTGGGATTTTTATGGTGATTGTCAGTTATCATTACAAGTCAATATCGTTTGATTCGAATTCCGAAACTCGTGGCTCCTGGGAACTTTAAATTAAAATATTTCTTACTTGGGCTATACAGGTAAGAGCCCATAGCGGCAATCTCAACATACGGATGAACTTTAGATTTTTGGTGTAAGCAAAAACCATTATGCCCCACTATCGCCACCACCTCCAGGTTCTCCGTCCTGGAAACAAGAATGGGTGAAATAAGTAAACCAATAAGACTATCTCTAGGCATAAGGAAGGAGGACCTTTCGGACTTTGAGGGGAGAGATGTGGACCTCCTTAAACTTAGGAACTGCGGAGGGAGTGAGACGGAGGATACCGTCGCGGGAAGCTGAGTAAATACTGTTACCGAATGATCAGGTTTGTGCAAATAAATCTAAATCGGCAGCGCTACTTCTCAGACTTGCTAAGTCAGGGGAGGAGGTAGCTCTGATCTAAGAACCTTGGAGACCTTGGACCAACCTTAGAAAAAACAACAAAATATGGGGTCTGCGAGCGAAGGGATACATCTTTTTTTACGCTTGTGGGTCGGAAAAAAGCAGATCATGTATACTGGTGAAAAATAATATAAATGTTTTTCCACTTCGGCAGTATTGCAATGGGAACATCACTACGGTCTGTATAGAGACGGATGGGAGGAGATTCTGGCTTGCAGCCCCATACATGAATTGAGAGAAGCTAGTGCCACCAGATTTACTAAGAACACTTGTTTGTGACGCAGAAAGGAGGAAGGTTGGAGTTATCCTAGAGTGCGACGCGAATGTGCACCATACCATTTGAGGTAGCTCGGACATCAATGACAGGGATGAGTTACTTTTCGAATTTCTTTTAAGAACTAACCTCATTATTAGTAATATAGGTCGGGAACCCATCTTTATTATTAGCAATAGGCAGGAGGTTCTGGACGTTACTCTGGTCTCCGATTTTATTTCACCTATGATCAGAGATTGGAGGGTGGCGACGGAGCATTCCTTCTCTGACCATCGTACCTAACGTTTAAACTCAATCTCCAAATTACAAATCAGTGCGTGTTCAGAAATACATGGAGGATAGTATGGCGCGTATATACGGAGGTATTGGGGCGCAGGGTTCCATCTAGAGTCCCAGGACACCTCGACACGGGTAGTGATCTGGATCCAATGGTGGATACTCTTACTAGGGATTGCAATACATATATGAGGAAAGCTTGCCCATTAACAAAGCTGAGAGGAAAGCGAGAACCTGTTTGGTGAACCTCGACCTGTGGATTTGCTTTCAATAGAGCGAAAAGATCTAGAGAAGGTCAAGACTGGGGCTTCTATAAGGAATACTTCAGAGTATACAAAAGGGAAACAAGAACGGCGCAAAGGAATTCGTGGAGGCTCTTCTGTGATAGAATGGAAGGGGTCTCCGATATCTCGCTCTTAAGAAAGATTATCTCTACTAGTCCAGCTGTTCCAGGCTATCTGAAAAAGCCGGATGGCGAATGGACGGTTTCTAGTGAAGAGACTTGATCTTTTGATGGAAGCTCACTTCCCGGGTAGGTTGCTGGATGTCCATATTCGTTCGAGAATTGTACCCAGAATCTGGGCACAGTCTCAACATACGTACCATAAGAGTAAGTCCGTGGATACGGCATTACATATCTTGATTCGGAAAATTGAGAAGTCACTGGATTTTCAAGAATACTCGTTGGTGGCGTTTCTAGATTTCGAGGGTACTTTCAACAACGTGATAATCAACAACGTGAAGGTAGTAATATAGTAATGGAACTGGAGGGGGTAAGAATAGGTGTAGTTGCTTATGCCGATGACGTAGCGATAACTTGCTCGGGAAAGCACTTATGTACAATCAGAGATGTGATGCAGAATGCGTTATCAATCACTGCGGGTTGGGCCAACATGTGTGGATTGGGGATTAACACATCTAAAACAGAGCGGGTCCTTTTCACTAGGAGATATAAAATTCCGGTAATGGTTCCACTAAGTTTAAATGGTACTATGCTAGCCCTTACCGGAGCTGGCGCACTGACTTTACACGGCTATTGTAAGGCCCGTACTACTATATGGTGTGAGTATATGGTGGCCAGCTCTGGAGAAATTATCATACGGGAACATGATGGCGAAGGTGCAGAAGGCAGCCTGCTTGCTCATTAGTGGGGCGTTGAAAATGACCACCATTAGTGCCTTAGAGGTCATGCTGTACCTTCTCCCGTTGGATACTATCGGGATCAGCGATTTCGGGGTGGAAGTGCCTGCAAAAAGGACACTCAACTATAGCCAATTCTGTGACGGATAACCCTGTGAATTTGGATTATATAACACTCCTTTTGTGATTTTGCAAGCGTTTTAAGGTGATTCTCCCCTCTAGGGCGGAATGGAATAATAGTCTGATTATGGAGACAGGGATAGTTAAATTCTTCACCGACGGCTCCAAGCTCGATGATAGAGTGGAAACTGGTGTGTTCTGTGGGAAATTAAATGTAAGTCTTTCTTTTAGTCTACCTGATCATTGCAGCGTGTACCAGGCAGAAGTTATAGTGATTGAAGAGGTTGTGAACTGGTTGAAGCACAGTGTAATATCGTTGACTGATACCACTATCTGTGTGGACAGTCGGGCGGCCAACCTTTCACTAGATTCAGTTTCCCTGGCGTCAAGGATGGCATTTGGTTGTCACTCATCTCTTAACGAGATGAGTGAACACTTTAATATTCAGTTGGTCTGGGTTCCGAGCTACTCTGGCGTTGAGGGAAATTGCAGGGCAGACGAATTACCAAGGTACGGTACGACTCTCCACATGGAACCAAGCAGGTATGGCATGAGCTGAGCTTGAAGCGATCCAACATCTTCATCACACTAAGAAAGCGTGATTTAGGCAGAATTGTAAAGGTACTTACCGGACATTGCCTTTTCGAAGATCATGCGGGCAAATACACTAGAGAAAGCTGTAATGTGCGAGATCTTTTATGTTATGTGAATAGCACTAGATAGGTTTAAAGGGAGTTTAATGATGTTGGATCTTGTGGTATCAAAATAGGCCAAGACTGGCCTAAGTGTGCTATAGCAACCACAGAAACTTGCTATAATGGTTGTTAGGTTAGGACAACCATTATGGCAAGTCGATATCAACTGGTTTGGTTATTCCTACTTCCTGGGAACTATGAATAAAAAACTGTCTCCAATATACTGGATTATACTCGGATTGACTTGGGATATATATTGTGATTAGTGGTCAACATTATAAGTCAATACCGACCGCTTGATTCGGTTTCCGGACTAGTTTTCCAGGCAACGATAAATTAAAATGTGTCATACTTAGACCATACAGATAATAGCCTATAGTGCCAATCTTATTATGGTAAGTCGATACAAACTGGATCGGTTCCTGCAACTTATGGTTCCTGGGAAACATTATTGAAAAACTGTCTCTAATATACTGGGCCAAATACATAAAATCCTATAGCGCCAATTTCAACATAGAAAGACTTGAGATTTTTATTGTGATAGGTGGTCAACATTACAAGTCGGAACCGCTGGACTTTGCTCTCGGAACTCGTGGTTCCTCGGAACCATAAACTAAAATATTTCATACTTGGGCGATCCAGATAAGAGCCTATAGCGCTAAAATCAACATACGGGTCAACCTGGAATTTTTAGGGTAAGCAAAAATCATCATGGCACGTCGATACCAAGTGGTTCGGTTCTTGGAACTCATGGTTCCTGGGCCATACACATATAAACCTATAGCGCCAATTTCAATATACGGATCGATTTGGGATTTTTATTGTGATTAGTGGTCATCATAACATGCCAATACCACTTGGTTCACTTTCCGGAATTCGTGGTTCATGGGAACCATAAATTACAATTTATCATGCTTGGCCCTTACAGATGAGCATATAACGCTAATCTCAAAATATTAATCAACTTGGGATTTTTAGAGTAAGCAACAACCATTATGGTAAGTCGCTACTGACTGGTTAGGTTTCTGGAATTAATGGTTCCTGAGAAACATTAATAAACAACTATCTCTAATATGGGCCATACACATTAGGTCTATAGCGCCAATCTTAACATACGAATCGACTTGGAATATTTATTGTGATTAGTAGTCATGAGTACAAATCAATACCGTTTGATTCGGAAGCCGCAACTCGTGGTTCCTGGGAATCATCATACGGTTCAACTGGGGGGGTAATTTTTAGGGTAAGTAACAACCATTATGGCAAGTCGATACCAACCTGTTCGGTTTCTGGAATCTTGGATGATCCCTATGTTGAAATTGGCGATATAGGCTGTTATCTGTATGACCCAAGTATGGCAGATTTTAATTTATGGTTCCCAGATAAAACGAGTTTAACACGTTTAACCGCGGTAAGCAGTTTCAATTTGTAATGATGACCACTAATCACAATTAAAATTCTACCTCGATCCGTTTGTTGAGATTGGCGCTATAGGCCTGTATGCATATCGCCCATCTTAGATACAGTTTTTTAATAATTCCCATGAACCATGAGTTTCAAAAACCGAACCCTAAAACCATTTCTACTTTGATTTGGTTACTACGTATACTCGTCCTAAAGATTTCTATCAATTATATTTTGTATTGTAAAGGATGATTCATCTGTTTTTTAATGATTCATGTATTTTTTTTTATTGAAAATGAAAGTTGGTTCTATGACATTTATGTTTGGGATAAAACACGTTCATGTGACAACTATGAGTCCTGTTACCTGCATCCGAACATCAAAATTTTTGATGACTTTTTCCAATAAAAGCAGTACAATGGCCTCAATTTCAGCTCGAATTTAGGTCTTAAGATCTTGAATTGTTTGTAGATCATTGCTATACACTTTACCAAAAAAAACCCAAAGAAAACAGTTTCTGCCAACCATGACTCTTAGGAAAATTTTACTAAATGATGAAAGTATACAAATCAGTAATGGTCAGAAACAAGCTTAGAAATAGTTTCAGCGTTGACTCAGCCAAATGTTGTCGTAAACGTAGTTAATTCTAAAATATTCAGGAAGGAACCTACCTGAGTTTTATGAATTTGAGAGATTTAAATTTTTTGCGATGTTAAAATAATTCGTGAATCAAGATTTTTTCACATAGACATCTATCTGACTTTGCCTATTCAATAGGCCATCACCCCAAGTAAAATTTAAATTTAGGTTTACGGAGTCAAAAGGAGGTAATATTTTATCGATATAATGGTTCGTAATTTAGAATTTTACCAGATGGAACAAACGGCTATGCCTGTTTGATCATAGGACTATCGTCCTATGTACCATTTGAATTTAGGTTTGTGGTAGGTCTGATGCGATTTGCGGGCGAAATTTCGATTTTTATCATATTTTGTTGACGGTGTTAATTTATAGTTCAAGAATTTCAAAGATTACTATTCCGGTTTGGTGGACAGCTATTTGAAGTTATATAAGTAGGACTTTTTTGAATAATATTGCGACAATTTATCAAGTGGTTTTTGATTAAAATATTTTTAAATGGACATCGTTCTCGGTTCGGTTTGGAGAGGATAATGGAGTTAAGGGAGGTTTCAAAAATCTAAAAATTTTCAGATAGTTGTAGGCAAAAAATTTATAGTTCAACATTTTGAGAGACTGTGCGTAAGATTTCGTTTGTTGTTGGTGTAAGTCTGGTCTGGTATTTTAAAGATCAGATTTTGATGTTTCCGATATTTTATAAACAAAATACTTTATATTATTTATTTACCACGATCACTGAAAAATTGTATTAAGTGAAGAGGATGTACGTAGCGAAATTGTCAATTGCCATGATCATAGGCTGGTTTCCGAATGAAATTTTAATGTTCATTTTACCTTACAAATGAAAATATCCATCTCGGGAAAATCTTAAATTAGAAACCATTTTAACAATAAAATATCCGAATAAATGTACCTCAATCAAACTCACCACAAATTTAAAATTAAATTTTATCTACGACGAGATCGACGTTTACCTGGCAAAATCTTGAGTCCCGAATCAAGTCATCGAAAAATTGCTGCTCGATAAGACTCACAGTAGTACAATTTTACCTAGAGTGGTGGCCCATCATATGGAATAGTCAGAAAAGTGTCCATCTGGTAAAATCTTGAACTACAAAATTCAATTAACATTACTAAATAATTTCAAATTTTATCCCAAAGCGTTCTGGTCGCAGTTTGGGCTAACAGCCTAACGACTAGTGTTCGATTAAATATAATCTTTTTACATAAGGTGAAGGACACAATTTAGCACCCAGGTCTAGAACAATTATCGTGCACTGGAACAGATAAAAACAAGCTGCCAAAATAATATTGTTAGATTTGTCAGAATACCATAAGCTCAACTTACTCTACATACCAAAAACCAAAGGCAGTTTCGCTGAGACCCTGTATTAAATATAAATTAATTGTATTTGTTTAATACGTGTTATACTCGTATTAAAAAGTAAGATTGCTCTCAAAAGGTACCCCTCAATTAACCTAGTTTTAACAATCAGCAAACATAGCATGACATATTTACGCTTTTCCATAAACATTCTTTATTTCAGCTTCAACTAGATAAAGTTTATCTTCTTCCTTCAACATAGAAGTTTAAAAGTTTTGCAGCAATTGCTAAACTTTTAAACTGTTAAATGTTTAAAAATAAACGGCAAAGAACTTCCAATTGTTAATTAAGGTATTTTGTCAGACATTTGTTATTTATTATAATATTTAATATTTATTATTTTAATAAATATTATTTAATTAATTAATTATTGTAATTAATTTTCTTATTCATAATATATTAATTATTAAATTATTTATTTGTTAAATTTATTAATTTAATTTATTATTATTATTATTATTATTATTATTGTTACTATCTTTATTTCAATCAAAATAATAAATGTAAGATTACAAAACACAATAACATACATAGGTAGAAATAAAGTAAAGCCCCGAGGTAAGGAAGTATCTGTATTGGAGCACAATTAAATTAAGCAAGTAATACAAATTACTTCTTATTCTCTAGTGCTAACAAAAGAAAAGGAGTTATTGACAATTATTAAAACATTAATATTACAACTTTACAAGCTTAAATAATATTAAAAAAAATATGCAGAGCTATAGTTAAAAATATTGCTCAATATCATTTATATTAGACAGCCAAATTCGTAATTCACGTTCGAATTGGTATTTGCGCTCTATTGTGAGAAGTTTTAAATGCTTTGGTAACATATGAAACCAGTAAGGTGCCATAAAGAGATAAAAACGCCCATATTTTTCATTATTGCATCGAACAACAGCCAAGATGTTTGGATTCCTCATGTTATAAGTATGTATTACACGATCGTGAAAACTATGACTACGAATAAAAACATTTTCAACACTTTAAAAACGTATAAATATCTTAATGGTAGAAGTCTTAGCTCACGGAAAAGTGGAACTGTGGTGGTCCTTACAGAACGGTTATAAATTAATTTAACAATCCGTTTCGGTGCAATATAGAGATCTTCAAAATATGAAAAATAAATCCCACCCCAACTAGAGATGCCATACATAATTATCGATTCAACCAGGGCATTATAGAGTTTTCGTAATGTGGCTTGAGAGCAGAGCGGTTTCAGATTGTAAAATTGATAAACAGCAGCGATAACGCATTTCCTGACTTTATAAAGGTGAGAATCCCAATTTAACTGCGGGTCAACAATTAGGCCTAAGTATTGAAACTCATTCACACCTAGAAGTTGAATGCACTATGGAGAGCAAGGATTTCTGTTGCATAAGTAGCTATGAAACGTCAATGTATTTGCGACAATTCCTACGTTAGCTCGTGTAAAATTCATAACTCTAGATTTATCGCTTACAGCCAACCGATGATAATAGAACCATTTACTAAGTTTTGATAAATCACTTTGCAATGCAAGTTGAGATTCTGATGAACTGCAATCAAATGGATAACTCAACGCCAAGTCGTCGGCGAACGCTGTGGTCCCGACCCAACAGATAGATATCGAAAATGGAATTAATGTAAATAAGAAATAGCAGAGATTCAAGCACAGAGCCTTGGAGAACACCACTATTCAAGTTACCTGGGTCACTGATAGAGCTTTCCACTTTAACCACTTGACGACGATTTTTAAGATAACTATCAAATCAATCTAGTATGACGCCTCTCACCGCTATGAACTTCAATTTCGTAAGCGAATGTCGTGATCAACACTATCGAATGATTTAGATAAGCAGTAGGCTTTTGAGACTTGTTTATAGCCAAATATATATTACTTAGAAAGTGTAACAATGCCTCCTCAGCAGATTTTCCCGCTGTGAAACCGAATTGTTTCTCGTTTAAAAATTTAATCTTATCGAGATAATTTAGTAGTCTGCGCTTCACCATTTTCTCAAATAATTTAGAAAAAGTACATAGAAGAGCTATGGCCCTATAGTTATTAAGCCCCAACTCATCTCCTTTTTTATAAAGCGGTATTACCAGAGCTAGTTTAAATACATCTGGAAATATTCCGCCATTCAGGCTTAAATTAAACAGACATTTCAAAATAACTAACAAATACCACGAACAATTTTTCACTAAAAAGTTGTCAATCTCATCAATACCTTTAGATGGTTTGTTTTTTAATTTATTGGTTCACAAACGCAGGATGTCATATAACCATTTGAAGAACCCGTTGTATATCTTGAGAATTCACGGAGATCGGTGGATAATGTGGTATTGTTAAACATTGAGAATGTGCTGGATGTAACATTTATAAAAAAGTTATTAAATTCATTGGAAATGGCTAACGAACCAGAAACAACCAAATCTGTGTTTAATTTTCTAGTGCGCGTTATTGGGCTTTGGCGTAAGTTTTTTCCTAGAATCTCATCAATTACTTTCCAAGTTTTCTTAGAGTTGTTGCCTACTGAGGAAAATTTATTTTTGTAATAATTATTCGTTGTAGCCTTGACTCTGCACTTCACATTATTTGACAGTTTTTTAACGAATTTTTGTAGTCTACCATTGAATGGATTACACTTTAGTTTCTTCGAAAACTTTTTTATTTGATGTAAAAGATGTGAGTTCATCCATGGCTTGAGTTTTCTAGTGTTGTCAATGGCTACTGTATAACGTGAAGAAGCGATATGCGAGTTATGTTAAGAAACTTTTCGAAGGCTAAGTTGCAGTCAGCTTCACAAAAAACTGAATCCCAAGTTTCGAATAGCAAATAATTTTTAAGGATATCATAATTTACTCTAGGATAATCCGCATTACTGCCTAATGTAATCTTGCGACAAGTATAGCTTGCTATTTTTAATTTAATTAAGTTGTGATCGGTAATACCCAAAGGTAGGTTATCAACTTCGAACGCATAATTCTTTAACGATTTAACAAATACATGATCGAGCCATGATTGAGCTCTAGTTGGCGTATTTATTAAACCAAGGAAACCGTGAGCCGCTAGTGTTGTTTGATATAAGTAACTTTCCCGTAACGTTTATTAAATTGATATTAATATCGCCTAATATTATAATGTTATTCCTGTTACTAGATTGCAGAAATATATCGAGGTCATTACAGAATGAAGTTATGGAAGCATTATCTACGTTGTAAAAGCGGTAAGTGCTAACGAACGTCCAAATTATTTTATTTATTAGAAGACCTTCAATAATAATATCAGCTGATGACCAGGTTAAGCATTTTATTGATGAAACGACTAAACTGTTATGAATAAAAACAAAAACACCACCAGAACGGTAATTATTGATACAGCATGCCTTAAAGTTATAATGAGGCAAAAAATACCCACGACATTCATGGGAGTATATCCATATTTCTGAAACAAAAATGAAATCGAACGGTGTTCTCAGACTTTCCAAATAAACGTTAAAAGTATGAAAATGCTCTCTTAAACTACGAATATTTTGATGTGCTACTCTAAGATAACGGCCAGCCATAAACATGATAATTAATAAAATTTTAAACATGAACAGTCCAAGCAAATTTTGGTCTTATAATAACAAATGCAAAAATGGAATGAATCGATACACCGTACGAGTATAAGAAGGATACGCTAATAAATTGGATGGTTGACCAATACACTAAAAGATTATATATATATGGAATGTTCGCAATTTTTCATGAACTGCATTATCGACAACATAGAGGTAAAATATAAATACGAAATGTAAACAAAGTATAGTACTTGTACTTAACATTATTTTTAATTTTAGATGCATCGGCAGCTCCTTAACCTCTTTGTGGATCTTCGATCGGGTGCTCATTGTTGCGTATGAGAAAAATATCATTCATAGAATGAATACGGTGAACATCACTTTCTGCTGATTTTTATTTTATTTGCACCATTGGTATTTGTAATTATAATTTGACTTTATATTTATTATATTAAATTTTTATTAATTTAGATAAATTTATTATCCGCCATACATTTATATGATGGCTGAGCGATGCGCGTGCATCGTGGCGACAGACGAATGATGTAGTGCTGTTTGTGCAGCGACTTGCGGGTACGGCCGTGTGGAACGAATAAAGAACCGAATGAAAAAATATTTTTTTTTATAAATAAAATTTGTTCGTTCTTCTTTGATTATGTTTCACGTATTCATCGTGAATATGCATTTATGTCGACGCATTTATTCTGTTTGCACGTACAGAGTGAAGAACGATGAGTGCGAGACGATAAATTTGCTATTTCTACGATTAGAACGAACCAACAGGTTTGCAATATTCTAACCGCTACAGAATGTTTCCAAAAAATTCTAAGAATTTGACTGAAATTCAGGATATTCTGTAAAATTCTACGACATAATCGTAAGTTCATCAGATTGTGGTCAGTTGAATCAAGCGTTGTAGAAGCGTACAACATTCATTGCCCCGTCAGCCGTTTTATTCACAGTACTTATTTAAAAAAGTTATAACGTATTTTGTTTCACGTTGAAATTTTTTAATTTGAATAATTTTTCTAGAAGTCAGTTTATGACGATTTATGCCTTGAAGCCCTACTATTATATATAAAAACCAGTATAACAGTGTTTAAACAATTATCATCAAACAAAATTTTTGACCCTAAGAAGAAACAGAAATGAAATTAAAAAAATTTGTACGGGATTACGTGCTTTGGACAAAATGTAATTCTCTGCATAATAAATAGTCGTGGTGAAATTAAAAAAGGGGTGGGGAATAAAATTTAGCACACAGAAATTTTCAGTATCGTCATTGATGCAGCTTTTTAAAAAATATGCTACATCTGTTTAAATAATTCCTGCTAAATACGATGTTTTCCCCGCCTCAATTTTTGAACGATTCTAACTACACAGTATAATTTTGCTTTCTTAATAATAAATTAACAAGTTCTGTCAAATATTTGTATCAGTCCGGCACTAAACGCTAATCAACCTTCCAATATTTTCAAAGCTTTTTTCATTGTTTCCAATATCAAAAAATCAAACAACCATACCAATTTAATAGAATTTTAAAATTTGCCGCTTGGTTAATATGTTTGAGAAATCTTTTATCAAAGGAATTTGCAGGAATTTTTTTTTTTTTCATTATTGCTCAAAAGGTTTTGTAGACCCCACTTCAAACATCATTACCTAAAAATATCTTACTTCCATCGCAATTTTAAAATATTTTAATCTTACACCACTCATCTTATGTCATTAGGTATAATGTGTCAGATTTAAAATTAAAGAAAATTTAGAGGAAATGCGACTTTTTTTGAGTAGTGGCGGTTTAGGTAATGACATTATTAAGGTCCATTAAACAAGTATATACAGGGTCTTTCAAAAGTCGCGCCAAGATTTTTTTTAAGTAAAACATGGAAATAGTTGGATTTTTTCTGGTGCTTTTTATTTTTTGTAAAAATATGGCTTTTAACAATTATGATACTGTGGGCAAAAAATAGTAAGAATGTGTTCATAATTTTAAAATTCTTTATTTATTTCTCCAAATCTATTTCGTCCCCCTCAAAGTAATCCCCTCCGGCCTCAATACACTTGTGCCAACGTTTTTTCCAATCCTCGAAACAGTTGTTAAAGTCAATTTCCGGAATAGCCTCCAATGCGCGTAGCGATTCACGTTTAATGTCTTCAATTGACTCAAAACGGTTTCCCCGGAGCGGTTGTTTGAGTTTGCTGAACAGCCAGAAGTCACACGGCGCTAAATCAGGCGAATACGGTGGTTGCGGAACGATATGGGTGGAGTTTTTGGCGAAAAAATTACGTAAAACCAATGCAGTATGAGAAGGAGCATTATCGTGGTGCAATAACCAAGAGTTGTCGACCCATAATTCCGGCCTCTTTTCACGAATCGCGCAAACGGCGCATAACACTCAAATAGTATTCCTTGTTGACAGTTTGGCCGGTCGGAAGGAATTCGGAGTGCACCACACCTCGATAATCGAAGAAAACTATCAAAATCACCTTGAATTTTGATTTGCTTTGACGTGGTTTTTTCGGCTTCGGCTAACCTTTCGCACGATATTCGGCCGATTGATCGTCTGTTTCCGGGTCGTAAGCATAGATCCAAGACTCATCGCCAGTTATAATACGTTTCATGCCATCCTGGTAGTCGGAAAGCATTGTTTTACAGGCGTCAACGCGACGCTGTTTTTCCAAAAATTGAGTGATTTTGGAACCAATCGTGCTTTCACTTTTCTTAGGCCCAAATGATCTTTCAAAATGGATTTCACTGATCCTTCCGATATTTCAACGATGCCAGTAAGGTCTCTGACTGTTAATCGTCGATTCTCGAGCACCAATTCCTTGATTTTATTAACGTGTTGATCATCAGTTGATGTTGATGGCCGTACTAGACGTGGTTCGTCGTCAACACGTTCTGGACCCTCTTTGAACAATTTGTACCAATCAAAAACACTTGCTCGCGACATACAATTATCACCGAAGGCCTTTTACAACATTCTGAACGTTTCGGCACCACAAAATTGATTCCACACAAAATTTAATGGAACTTCTTTGTTGAATATTTTCACTCATTGTAAAAATCGCCGAATGCACTTTTTGTACTTCAGAAAGGCAAGCGTATACTAAACACTAATGATTATTTTGATGTGACATGTGCACAGATGTCACTGACAGTCATACCAACATAGAAAAAAAAATATTTCGACGAATGGTTTTCCGCGCGAAATTTAAATTAAAAAGTCTTACTACTTTTTGCCCACAGTAGTACATTACCGCAGTAAGTTTATCAATTTCGGTCCGAATGTACTTTCTTTTATTCACATAAACTTTACTTTTCAAGAAACCCCAAAGAAAGTAATCTAATGGCGTTAAATTGCATGATCTAGGTGGCCACAGTTTATGTTCTGCGTTGATAATGATCAGTTTATTTTAAATTTTATGTTAATTGAATTTTGTAAGAATGCAAATGCAAATCCTTATGTAAAATTCGCCAACAGTTGATAGATGAATGCCTAATTCCTGAGAACGTCGTGATACCGGTGTTGAAGGTTCCTCCGCAACACTTTCGGCCACAGCAGCAATGTTCTCACTAGAACGTCCCCTTTTTGGTCTGCCAGACCTTTTTTGATCGCCAGTATCTTCATATTTGTTTCCTAACCTTTGAATTGTTGACTCATTTGGACGATTATTTACACCAGAAAAATCACGAATTTTACGATACGTATTTTTTCAAGATCGATGATTTTCATAATAAGTTTGAATAGCTTTAATGTGTGTATGGATCTATCGTTAAAATTGTACACCTACCTACTTCACAAATGTCAAAGATGGCATAAAAAAAGGTTGCGCTTAGAAATTATTTACTACTGACATCTAGGTTTGACTTTTGAAAGACCCTTTATTATTTCAAGCTAATAAAATTGAATTGAATGAAACCGGAATTTACCAATAAATGGCGCCAACTGAGCAACGAAGAACGTGGAAACCACCAAAAAAGTTTGAAGACAGTGAATTGCAAGCATTGTTGGGTGTGGATGACGCTCAAACGCAAAAATAACTCGTAGATCAATTAAATTGTCACGAGAAGCCGTTTCCATACGTTTAAAAGCAATGGGAAAGATCCAAAAGCTGGGAAAATAGGTTCCGCATAAACTGAATGAAAGGTAACAGGAAATAAAAAAACCACTTGTGAAATGTTGCTCGCGAGATACAAAAGAAAGCCATTTCTCAATCAAACTGGGACTGGCGATGAAAAATGGATTTATCTTGAGAATCCAAGCACAAAATGTCTTGGACAACCGCATCGACATCGACTACAAGGCCAAATCGTTTCGGGCGGAAGACAATGCTCTATATTTGGTGGGATCAGAAGAGTATGATGCATGGTGACTATATGGTAATCAAAGCGGATGAAGTGGGCTATCTAAATATGTTTGTGCCATTTCCTTAAATAGGCCATGGCTCTTGGCATAAATTTTCAAAAATATAATGTTTTCCTCTAAATTCGGCAGAAACAATGCTACACTACGGAAATTATTGCAAAAACTGGAGATGTGCTTGCGTATGGTAATCAAAGGGGATGAAGTGGGTTATCTAAATATGTTTGTACCATTTCCTGAAATAGGCCATATTTTGAGTGACGGACAACGATTTCAAGATGTTTATCATTTTTTATCAAATCAATTATTTGTTCCTTTTTCTTCTTAAATAAATTTGCAATTTTATAACGATTAGTCTTATTACTAATTATGTTTAACTCCGAACAAAGTTTTGCAACAATTTGACATTTTAATCCTTTCCCGATATGTAAATCATCAGCATTGCTTATATTCGTCCTGTTGAATGCAAAAGCAATAGTTTTCACGGTAACAGGGGCCCGTTTAAACTTATAATTATATTTTTTCGGTGACGCCGACATAATTATATATAGTCACCATGCGAGCACATCTCCAGATTTTGCGATAATTTCCATAGTGTAACATTGCTTTTGCCAAATTTAGAGGAAAACATTATAATTTTGAAAATTTATGCCAAGAGCCATGGCCTATTTAAGGAAAGGGCACAAATATATTTAGATAGCCCACTTCATCCCCTTTGTTAACCATATAGTCACCATGCGAGCACATCTCCAGATTTTGCGATAATTTAAATAGTGTACCATTACTCCCGCCGATTTTTGTCGAATTTTATATTTTGACATAAATTGTACTTATAGTGATTAAATTTAAATTCGGAAACCACTTTTCTTGTGTTCAATTAGTTTTGTGTAATTTATTGTAAATTGTTGTTTCATGTTTATTTTTAGAAACCTACACTTTTTAACGTCAGAATCGTATAACCATTTACACTTTTATATTGCCACTATTTTGTGTATCTACACTTTTTTTAACATTAGAAACTTCACACCGGTTAACATAATTTGTGTTGTACCGAAAAGTGTGTCTGTGATTTCAAATCAACATTCCAAATCCCTTTTTAAAAAATAATAAAATAAAATGCGAAACGGTCGATTTGGGGCAAAAGATGGTTTTGCAAAACGAAAGAAGAAAAGTTTCCAAAGTGTGCACTTTGCCACCTTCCATTTTAAATATTAATTCTTTGGTGATTTCCTTAAACACATAATTCCCTGCCAACTATAATTCAAAATATTTTTGAGTGCAAAATAAATTAGCAAAGTGTTTTTTTTTATTAGACCTATTCTATTATTAGGATCCCAAGTTCCGTTACGTTATTTCGAAAGGCCCCCGTATTTATAAATACAATAATACATTTTTTAGTAAATCTCACATTATAAGTAATATCAATTGAGTAAATCCGAAAATAATTGCTTTATTAAACACGTGCTTAAACGATTTTCAATAGAGGCTATTTAGCCAATCACACATTAAGGGTTGAAAAATGAACATCAAATTATTGTTAATCTGCTATGTTGTACTACATTCAAAATACCATGTAATGTAGTAATTCACTACAATACAACATCTTTTTTACGTTTTTTGACAATAGATAATTTTGGTTTGGGAAAAATACGTTCCAAATGGATAATAAAATAAATAAATAAATCTGTGAGTGTATAATTTTTACCCTAAATCATATTATATCCTTTTTCGATTTTTCATAATATTTTTCCATTAAGTATGTTTAGATAAATTTGTGGAACCTTACCATAGCCGAGAACATTTTGAACAATGAGTTTGAGTATGTTAAATAGCACTGAATAAGGCAAATTTTTCCACATACGATGGAGAAAAAAAAATATTAAGGAAATCCGATGACGAAAAATTAGTACTGTTATTTTTTGTTAAAATACCAAAGTATCTTGAATATTTTCGACTAGACTTATGAGATTTTTTCAAATTAGATACAATTAAAATTTAATTGGACCCAATTACAAGAAACATTTTCTTACAAAAAAAAAATTTAAATAAAATGGCACACCTTTTCTGATGTTTACTCAAAAATTGTTTATTACCCCTATTTAACCCATTCACATAACAATGCAATTGTATAATTGTATAATGAAAATATTTAAATTAGCATATTTATATGTGTAATATGTACTCACGTATTTATGTTAGGTTACGAGCATAATATAATTACCTACCTAGTTGTGACATGATCATTTATTATAATTTACCCAGCTAGCGCGGTGGTAAGTAGGTAAGGTAGTTGATTTTATATATTCATGCCAATATAGGATATGCATTAATATCTATTTTTTATATAATTTGAAGGCTTAATCATTGTGAAAATACAAAATATTTTTATGAAACCAATTTTATCCACTTTGTGAAATTGAAAATTGCTTCCTTAACAATTTTTTTTATGCTTCCGTTCTTTTCAATAAAGTAATAATAATAATAATAGGAATTAGGATAACACAATGAAAATGCTTTCATAGTTAGATTTGTGCGATTGAAATCGATGATTGTAATTTAATTTGATGTAATATAAAATGTGTATGCGACTTTTCAGTTTGTACCACACCCTTGTTATACGTCTAGTTCGAGAATTGGCACAATACAGCACACATAAATTATTAGCAATTATTAACGTGCTTTGGGTTGAGTTTAAATCAAAACAACAAAATATACACTGTGGCCCAAAAGTACATAAAATTGAAAAAACACCCAAAAAATAAACTTTCATAATAATATTTGAAAATTTATAATAAAAACATACAGTGCGGTTCAATAGATTACCGCCACTCAATCAAAAGAAGCAAAAGTCAATTTCCAGCCAATATGTGTGAAATAGAAAAAACTGTGAAATAGAGGGAGAAATAGTATTTAGTACTGAATACAATAGCAAAAACAAAAATCGCAAACATCAAGATAACTGTGTTTTTGTTTTGCTTTGAAAAATGAGTCAGAAATCCATGACTTTGTATCGGTTCATTTCATTATCGCCACCAAACATATTGTCGTTGTTCATGAATCTGAATAGTTTATTTGTTTTAAATTTGAAAGTGAAGTTAAAAATTAGTATTTTTGTTATTCAATTTTTAAACAATGTGTTAGAAAAAGTGTTTAACTTTATCAAAAAGGGCGAAAATAGATGTGTATCATCTGAAAGAGTTTTCAGGCCGTGCTAAAAGCCGTAAGATCGGACTAGGTCACGAGGCCATACTAAATTATATAAAGGATACAAAATCTTTTGGAGGTAATTATAAAGAAAGAGCTTCAACGACACTTACACCTCAGGATAAACGAAAAATTGTTAGATTAATCTCAAATTCGGCTCTTTCTATAACAAAAATTGCCCTTGAAGCTGGTGCGAATGCTAGTAAATCGACTGTCCGCCGTGCATTTTAAGTGGAAAATGTCTGAAGCGGCTGAAGTTAAAGAAAAATCATCACTGAATGATGAACGAAAGCAGAAATGGTTGGAATTGAATGATGGTGATGATGGAATGATTTGAAATCACCATCACAGTATAGAAGGAGGAGTAATTGCTTAGACTTTCCTGTCGAATGGTTGTACTTGTTTTTCTAAATTGTAAATTTTCGAGCAAAATTATATTTCTTTTTTTTTAAACTTTCCCAGTTTTTTTTGCAATGTGAGAAGGCTTTATGGAAGCTATTCTAAAAATAAGAAAATTAACTACTTTTCACATAAATGCCTGGGAGGATTAATGGCCAGTACTAATCAAATCCAAGTGTGTTGAACATAAAAGATTTCCAGCATTGGTAAAAATTAAAAAACGAATATGAGAAATACAGCAAAATACAAAGGAAAGAAAAGAAAAATATTGATGGGGAGAATTTGGCACAAGCACAAACTGTATAATTCATTATGAATGAGCTTTAAGCTCAAAATGAGATGTATGGTTTGCAAAGTTATTGTAAATGATGATGAATAAATGATAAATGATAATGATGATAATGGTCTGGGGTTCAATCTCTTATTGTGGTACAATCGATTTGGTGTTTCAAAGTACAAAAATGGCCGGGAACAGTTACAAAACGTTACTGGAACCTATTTTCTCTAAAATCAATGACCTTTTTATACCACTCTTATGGATTTTGCAACAAGATAGCGCGCCAATAATGTTCAGCTATTGCCTTCGCCACCATATTTGCCGGACTTAAACATAATACAAAATGTTTGGGGCTGGCTCATACGTAAAGGATACGAAGGAGGGAAACAGTATGATACTAAGGAAGAGGGCCTGGGTAGAAATGTTACTCAATTATTTGATGTCATCGTACGACTCACTTGAAGTTATTCAGAAAAATTGAAGTTCCACTAAATATTAGAAATCATATTTAATATTGTTTTTAAAAATAAAAATGTTGGTAAGAAATCATGCATAATGCTATTATTTCAAGTAATTTTCAAGTTTCCGGTAGTCAAATGAACCGAAACAAAGTACTTTTAACACTGTGAGCCGTAGGTACTTGGCGAAACACATTAACACTTAATAAAAACATTATTCCACGCAAAAAGCGAAATAATTAAACGAGTGGGATAATGTGTTTATTAAGTGCGAAATAGAGTCATGAATTTCTGGCTCATTTTTCAAAAGAAAACAAAAAACACAGTTATTTTGAAGTCTGCGATAGTTGCTTTCTGCTATTGTATTCAGTACTAAATACTCTTTCTTTCTCTATTTCACAGTTTTTTCTATCACACACACATCGGCTGGAAATTAACTTTTGCTTCTTTTTTGAGTGGTGGTAGTCCTTTTGAACCATACCGACCAAATGGCACAGTGGTTAAAGCTTTGGCGTTTGGATCGGGAGGTACCGGATTCGAATCCCGTTAGAGGCTGGGATGCAAACGAAAATTTTAATCAACAGATTACGATCTGTGATAAAAAGAAACACAAGTACGACCCCCAATCGGCGTGCAAAACTCGGACCTATAGCCATACGTCTTCGATTTTGGATAACTGGTAAAGTAAGACGGGAAAAACAACCCGCAAAAGAGTTGGAAGTGCTTCGGCCCTAGAACAGATTGCACGAAAAAAAAAATCTTTTGAACCGCACTGTTCAACAGTACATCAACAATATCCGAGTAAATTAATTTCAAATATTAAAAAATTTTGTATTACACTCAATGATATTCTCTCTCGAATAACAAAAATATAAGACATTTCCGAATTCAAAACCACTTCGGTCACCTCTGCGATTCGGAGGGAAATTGAATGACTTTGAATTTCGTGTCAAATAGTCGTATTTATTTTTGTTCCTGTTTTCTCGATATTTTTTATTTTAATTATTTTTAAAATTCCTTGGAGTACAGCTTATTTGATTTTTGAGTTGTACCATAATGGCGAAAGTCAAAAATGGTCATGAGTTTATCAAGCGGATCGCAGAATAATCTCAATTTGGAGGTGTGGCTGCTGCCCACCGGAATCAAAATAAAGTTAAGGCGGTACCAACGAAAATTAATTAAGGATAACTAATCTTGTAAAGTTGTGATTTCATCAGCCAGATGCAGATAAGAGATGTGATATGGCTTTTGACACAAAGAAGGAAAGAATTAAAAAATTGTGTATTTCACTCAATGATATTCTCTCTCGAATAACAAGAATTTCAGAGATAGTAATATTAGTTTCTCACATCAAATACTAATTCAGAACCACTCCTCAGTACAATCCATAGGGCTGAGTCAAATAATTTAAAATGTTTAGGAATTTTTGTATTACAATCAATAATATTCTATCTCGAATAACAAAAATCCCAGAGATTTTCGAGCATGTGGCTAAGTAAGATTAGTTTCTTATATCAAATACTAATTCAGAACAGCTTCGACCATCTCTGTGCGATCCGTAGGGACCGAGACAATTATTTTAATTATTTAAAGAATTTTGAATTATACTCAATGATATTCTCTTTCAAATAACGAAAATCTCGAATCTCTCTCGATAACGAATAGCCGAGTTAATTAATTTCAAATGTTTAAAAAAATTTGGTATTTCACTCAATGAGATTCTCTCTCGAATAACAAAAAAATCAGAGATTTCCGAGTAAGTGACATAAGCTTCACCACTCCGATTTCTGTAAATTGCAGAAAATTCAGACGTTGAATGTGTGCCTAACTATTGCAATTCAAAACGATAGTCAGTAGGAAGAACTTTGGTGATACTACTAATTCAATAATGTGATCAAATGGATGTTTCACATCTAAAATTTATATTTTATGAATCGTAAAGAAGGATGGGAGCCGTATTATAGTTAATACTAACCCAATAACAACAACAAATCTTTCTAGGTATTTCAATAGTCAAATCGCCGCGACGCTATTCAGGGAGCTTTCTCTTGGAAATATGTTTGTATTTAAACAAAAAAATATGCGAATTGTAAAACTAAATCAATCATAATCCAACAACAATAGCTGCCAATAAATAGAATGCATACAATTAAGTCTGTATACAACGATTCTTAGAAAATTCGAATCTTATGATTATCACAAGGCCATCATGTATATTTGGCCAATGTTACCCTATTTGGAATTATGGAAGTTTGGAAGATTTACAAGCAGACATGTTCATGATTGTCAATACGTGAAAATGATATATTGTATTCGATTTATAAATTGTGTTTATCTGAAAATAACTTAGGATACATTTTATTTAGATGCACCACTTGCTTTTATACAGACGTATGAACAACCAGTTGTTGTTGGTTCAGTTTTAATTAAATTTAAACTTCAGCCGCATGATTCGTTTTAGTAAAAATTATGCCAAAAATTTCAGTTCGAATAAATATTTTTATTTCATATTTTCTATGTACATATTGAACTAGCGAATTTTTATATTTTGAAAAACTATTTTTTCCAGTGCGTTAAGTGAAAATTTATCTAATAGAATATAGGTTGAATTTTACAGATTTTTGATTGAAATAAATAAATGAAATAAAGTAAAAGAAATAAAAAATTAAAATTAATATTTTTTTATATCTGCTGAAAACAAATATTAAGCATAGATAAAAAATTTAACTTACAATAATTATTTAAATGAATTTTGCTTAATTTGTAAGAAAACTCATTTTTCTAAATGTCTTCCTAAATTTGAAATATTGAATTTTTGGAATCAAAATGCGACCATTTCTCCGTGATTAGTTCTTTTTTCTTTACAAACCTGGTCACAATGTTAATCAGTCCAGACTATGGTGTTTTGTTTAGTGATTCATTTCGATCAACTTCACTTTTCAAAGCACTTTTTTGACGCATACGTTCATTCTAAAGCCAACGGAGAAACTCCGCGGACAACTTTAATCTAGAATACTCTAGATGCATTTGAAAGCTAATATATCAAAACGGAATGATTTTAAAACAAGACACATTAGATCAATTTGCGTATCGAGGAGGACTCCTACAACTTCCTCGTTGAGGAAGTATTAACAACATCCAAAGTCGAAACTCGACTTGTCCCCTTCCTTTAGAAAGGAAAATTACTACTAAGACCTATTTCTTGAATAACCTCTAAACTTATACTACCTTCACGTCAATAGTTCCGATTATAGCTCTTACAAGCTTGAGAGACTGCACCGATTAAATCTTAATAATCGTTCTCGTTAAAAATTTAATCATCTTTTGATTAAATTTTTAACGAGAATGAGGTCCAAAATACTCATCGTATTTAGAATTAAAATGCGTAATATTTTCTAAGAAAAAGCAAGCGGCTAGCGATTCAATTCTCCAGTAGACTAAACAGCTCTTCTGATCTAATGTGTTCTGATCTTCTACTACACGTAAGCTATTGCGGAAACTGAGCTGAAAATTATGTTTATTTTTGAAAATTTGGAAGTGCCGATCTAGAAGGTCAATTTACCAGCCCAAATGTCAACCTCACCTGCACGTTGTACTCCCTGCTAAATCACCAAAGAGGCTCTGGCGGTCAAGAAACGGCGGAATAACCCAACTCTGAGAACCTAGTAAATGATATTCTCCCCATTGACCCACTACCAATTTCACTGGTTAGGTTGGTAGTTGCTTTAATAACAAGCCCTTAAACGGCTCAATGGATTCTGGGATGAACCAACCATTACGATGCCCATTCATACGAATTTCAAAAATATCAAAAAAGCGAAAATGCTGAACTATGCAGAAGACTTAGCGAAATAAAAAAATGGCAACAACACTTAGCAAAGAAATCGCTAAGTTAAAGAAAGAAAATGAGGAGCTGAAGAAGGCCAGACTGATAGAAATTTTGGAAACTCCTCTTACAAGTTATAATGAAAACAGTACAATTGTCTGTATTAAAGCTGAGTTCCATATAGATGGTGAGGAACTTGCAATAGAAACTGATTGGACGCATAAACAAAAGAAAAGACCTAGGAAAAAACGACGAGCACAATTCCCGCCAGAAGTTGGGGAGAATTTACAAGCAAACGTTAATGAAACTACCGAACCAGTGCGTGTACATCAACAACGCAAGAAACAAGAACAACGCAAGGTTACGTTGAAGACAAAGATGGCAGCACCAATTATTATGAATGGAATTAGAGAGTTTGCAAATATTCAAACTTTAATGAAATCGGTGTCCATAAACGATTATATAGTGGCACTAAACATGTTTGGAATAAAATACAAAAGATCATGAAGCATATAAGGTTAAAAAAAACTGCGAGATTTAAAAACGTTGCAAGAAAAATAAAACTGCAACCTGTCGCTAAACTAAATAAAATATTGATTAAGAATAGCAATTGCCGATTTGCCGAACTTGAATTTTTCCTTGTGCCCAATGGAAAGTGTACAACTTCTAAAAAATCGGTTGGAGAATTGCTTCTGTCTATGGATCCGGTTGCTGTTGTTACCGAACAGCCTAATATTTCTGCCGATTGGGATTTAGACAACAGCTTGATTACGTATGATGTTCTGCATTGGAGTTTTTTCTCCTCTGTATCGTACAAGACCAAGGGATTTTTCCTGCCGAATTACAGCAAGGTTATATCATTTTTAAGTACCACCCCTTTCATCTTTTTCAAGTGTGTGGCATTTGGTTTTGTTCCGAGCTCCTGAAGCTGGAGCCGAGTAGTATTTATACATATAATCGGTTAGTCTGACTATAATGATCTTAAACGTTTTCGCCCAATCAGTCTATATCTTCAACCTTCCCGAAGTGCTTAGAAAGGATCATTGATAGGTTATTACGGGACCACCTTCTAAATATATCGTCACTCAGAATCACGCAACAAGCTTACCGACTGCAAAAGTGGGATTGAAAAACCAGTTATCAACAACAAGTTTCTCTTCGGTATGATTCTTGAGATTGCAGATGCATTCGACACCATTTACTTTGCTATAATCACAGACGCCGTAGGACTTTCGGTATTGACAATAATATTGTAATTTGGATTGCATATATGCTTAAATCAAGAGTTATTGAGTGCCGTGAAATGACTTCTCTGTTTCTGTCAACGTTGCGAAAGGTTCTTCACAAGGAGCTGTGCTCTCATCCTTACTGTGGCTTCCAGTTATCGACGAACTTCTGGTTAGGCTTCAGCAGTCCTGCTTCATCACTTAGGGCTATGCTGATGATATTATTATTACTGCTTCAGGCAAACGCCTATGACGTTGAGGCCAAGCTGAAGCAACAAGATCTTCACATTGTGGAGGCATGGTATGATGAAAGAACCTCCATGTTAATTCATCTAAAAACAGATTGTGTTACATATTTAGGAATTATCCTTAATTCTAAATTATAATGGAATCCAAATGTAGAACGTTAAAAAAGTTAATCGTTGGGGTTGTCACCCAAACCATATTTTTTACAAATCGGTTGTTCCACCAAAGCTAACTTACACGTCATTTTATAAGTGATAAGTGAAATCACTCAATCAATTTCAGCTTGTTCAGCTGCTTTAGAAGATAGTGCAAGGGAGCGCGGAATGTGCTTGGTACGCTTATTAGGCACAGGCTAATTATCGAAAAGTCTAAATCGCCAACACCAGAAATTAGTATGATTAATGATAGATTACTTCCAGAACATCAGTTCCCCAAATCTATCTCTGTGGCGTAACCAGCGAAAAAGTAGTAGTTGCCTCAGGATTTTAAGACAGATATTCTGTTTATATTCTGAAGGATTGCGATCGAGCTGACGTGCTGGATTCAGAATTTACTGTTCCACACTTAACCTTTGATTGCCAGGATATCTGAATATGTATAGTACGGTGTTTCAAGCGGAGATCACGCATTTAATTTGCTGTGTCTAGAGGCTTTCGAACATTATAAACGTGTGCACGAGTAAAAATCTGATCACTCTTCTCTGTCAAAGTGATAATATCACGGTTATGTGGGTACCAGTTCACTGTGACGTGGAAAGGAATGTGGCCACCGATTCTCTAGCCAAAGCTGATTCATTACTAAAACTTATTGGTCCAGAACCTGATTTACCATTATCATATAACTGAGGTAAAACTAAAAACTTTATTTTCGGGCTTGATTCGGGCAGGAGTAACTAGCCAAACTTGCTTGCAAATACGCGATTACTTAAAAAAACCATCAACGGATCTTTGTGGCTATTCTAACAGGCCACATTGGCTTTAAACAGCATCTTCATCGTATATGACACTGGCTCTAAACCAATTATACGAGGACTGCTTGGAAGAGATTGATGATAATCTTTATTACGTGTATAATTGTCCTGCATTTATCAGATGTTAGATGATATGTAATTTTGTTTGAGTGTGGGACGTTTAAGGGTTCTACCCAGTTTCGTTATCGAAGTAATTCCAAATTAAGTTAATTTCTTAATAAGCTCCATCGTTGCTAATATTTCCTTATTACTTTATAAAAAAAGGTTTAGAATGAGCATTAAAAAGAAAAAACGAAATCCTTGAGATTTCGACCGGATTTTTTTTGGTGTTACTTGCCAAGTCCAATTTCCAAGTATAAATTCACCATCCTCGTGACGAGTGAATAAAAAAGACTAAAATTAGCATTACATAACTCATGTCAAACATGTCAAATAAACATTGCGATGAGCCTACTATTAATGTATAATAATATGATTATGCAAGAGAAACCAATTAAATTTGTTTGTATTTCTAAACATGTGCGAATAATTTTGTGTATCACTGTATTTACCGCGTAACAAATTAAATAACTTTATTAAAATAAATTAATTTTTAATCACTTGTCTAAATAAAAATTATAAATCTTATCTTGATGACACCTCAAAACTTGCTCTAATTATTTTTAAATTGTGTATTACCTGCAGGTATATTTTACATTAATTTAAAAATTAAACAAAACAAAAATAAATAAATTTAATGTTACCTTAAAGGCATATACACATAAACTTTAAATATAGAAATATATATTTGTTGTGTATGTAAATCAATAATGCTACAACTTTTGCGAATAATATTTTAACTTCTTACCTGTACTCTAGCTTCACTTAAATCTAACCTCATTGCTAATTCCTCTCGCGTAAATACGTCGGGATATTGCGTTTTTTCAAAAGCTCGTTCTAATTGATGTAACTGATATGTGGTAAATGTAGTTCGAGATCTAAATAAATGAAAATAAAATGCAAGTTATAGGAAAATTTAATGTCATAAATAAAAATTGCCTACCTTCGAATTTTTCTCGGCCTACTGTGCATATCATTAAGATCGTGGTCACTTGAATCAATGTCTCCTATTATTGGTATATCATCATCGTTATCTACATCAATTCCATTGTCATGGTTCATTGTTATATGGTGATGATCATGTTTTGTTGAATTATCTTGGTCTGAGGATTAAAATTTAAATAGAAATCATTAATTTAATATACGGAAACGTGCTAACTTATAGGTCTGAATAGGAATCAAGCACACGCTTTATCGATGAAAAATATCAACAACAAAAAAAAATTCGGAGAAATTGAAGAAAGCGATAAAAAATTATTTATTTAAGGTATAAACAGAACCAGATACAGCAACAAAATACATTTGTCTGCCGGCTATGTCGCTTTGATAAACACAACAAGAGGGTCAGCGAGGAAGCGACAAACCAGAAATCTAATAACAACATAACCCTAAAATATTTTATTTGTCAGTGCCATTATTAGTAATTCTTACAAAAATTTAAAATATTAATAAAATCTCATAAGTTCTCATAAGTTATGAATACTATAAATCAATAGCCTCATGAAGGCGTTGCTGGATTTTGACCTATAAATTTGTCTAGAGAGAATCACGGATTTTTAATCGGAGTTTTATAAATATAAAAGAGAATGATCCAGAACACTTTCGGCGATCAACACGAATGAGCGTCGAAAACTTCGATCTACTATTGAACTAATTAGACAAAATACAAAAAAACACTCCCATAGAAAACCAATAAGTGCTGGATGTAGGTTGGCTGTAACACTTATGTAAGATAAACAATTTTTCTAGACATACGTATGTAATAAAATTTATTTTCTGTAAGGTGTCTTGAAGATGGTTGCTCAATGCAAGTACTTGCTTTGAGTTTCAGAATAGGAATTCAACCATTCTGGAAATTATTTTAGAAACGTGCAGCGTCATTTGGGAACTTAATTATATTTATGTTGCAAAGCCGAACTGGATTTAAATTTCACAAGATTTTGAAGCTAATATGGGAATGACTAATTGTATCGGTTCGATTGATGGCAAGCACATAAATATTAAGTGCACACCTAAGTTCGGCTCGCTATTCTATAATTATAAAAGACATTACAGTACAGTTCTACTCGCGGTGTGCGACTCAAATTACACATTTGCATTGATAGACGTGGGCGCTTATGGTAGTCAGAGTGACGAAGGTATTTTACAAAACAGTGGTTTTGGCAGGCAATTGGCCAATGGAACTCTAGAAATTCTATCATCCAAAATTTTCCCAATTATAATATTCACTACCCATACTACTTCGTTGGCGACAATTAATCCTCTAAAAACAATTAATGTGTCCACACTCTGGGAAATGTTTATCGGCAAACAAAGAAAATTTTAATAAAAAGCTATTGAGGGCTCGAATAAGAATTGAAAATAGTTTTGGTATACTGGCGAACAGACGGCGAATACCAGGATTAGTTTAAATCCCAAAAATGCACAAAAAATTATATTGGCGACGGAATTATTGCATAATTTTTTGATGTTATAGAAAAGTGATTTGTACTGCCCACATGATTATGGCGACAATGAGGTAAATGGCGTTAACATCCCTGGAATTTGATGTGAAGAAGGCGAGATCCTGTAGCAAGGCGGAATTTTTAGAGGATATCGTTCAAGCCGCGAAGCATGTTTTTTTAGAAATGTGCTAAAACAATTTAAAGTCGTGTTTTTAATATTAAGATCAAGTGTAAAACCAATTTGAAGGCAAAAATAAAATGTTTAAATGAAAAAAAGAATTTTTATTATTTATTATTTCATACATATTTCACTTTATTTATTTACAATAAAAAGAAAATTTGAAGGTTACACGCACTACTTTTTGAGCTATAAGCTCATTCGTGGAGATGTGTGTAAGCCTTTTATGTTATTACAAAATGGCGTTTTGTTTAAAATGTTAAATTTGATATTCTTTTCTTTGATGCTGGGTCTTCTTACTGGGCATATTAATGAACAGCTGTCTTCTGGCTGTTTTAAACAAACTAATTTACGACAATCTTGCATCTCCTTTGGGTATATTAACAAAAATATTTACGTTGATATTCCTCCGTACGACTCCTTACCCAAATTTTAGAGTTATGACGGCTGATTTTGTAGTGGCTTTTAAACTTAATTCCATTATAAAATAACAAATGGACCGATATACCATAAAAAAATTAAATTAAATTAATTTAAAATAAACTATTCAAAAATCCGAGGACAAAAAACAATCAATGCTTATTCGACAGAAATAAGTTTTAAGCTCTTACAATTCATACAATTCAGTCGTACTTAGTAATTATAAATACAGGTAACCCTCCTACAACACGGTTTCTTGAAACACGGTTTCACTGTAGCACGATATAAAAATCGCGGAATATCTCCTACAACACGGTTTTACTGTTATCTATATAATATGTACCTAGATACAAATTGACAAAATTCAATTGGGGAAAAAACCCATAAAATGTAATTAGAGGAATACCCAAATTTCATTATGTGTTTCAGGCATCTCAAATTATATTTTCTCTATTTTATTTTATAAAACTACCCATCGTAATAAAATAAATCTGTGAAAAATTAAAATGGGTGTAAAAACGTATAAAATCGTCAATGGTGTAGTTCATTTCGTTGCTATAAAATATGATTGTGGGAATACCCAAATTTGATTTCCATTTCTATAAATTTTGATAATGAGAGACCTTTGTATTGTTCATTGATTGGCAGTTTATTGATTGGTTTATTGACAGTTCATTGATCGGCAGATCATGACGCTGCTCAGTCATACCCAGAAAAAAATTATTGAAGATCAAGGATACACAACACATCAAGTATTCAATGCTGATGAAACTGGGCTTTGATGGGAAAAAATGCCCAACAGGACATTTATATCCAAAAATGAAAAAACTGCACCAGGATTTTATCAAGAGACCGTTCAACATTACTTTTGTGCAGTAATGCACTGGGGATTGTGCACTAAAAGGCGTAAATAAAAACGCATTACATGTATATTGGAGAGCGAATTTAAAAGCTTGGGTAACTGCAGATTTATTTCAACCAGAGGTAGAAACTTATTTAAAGCAGAAAAATTTATACTTCAAGGTGTTATTACTAATAGATAATGTGCCAGGTGATCCACAAGACTTGAGTCATCCTAACGTTCAAATAGTATTTCTACCTCCTAACACTACTTCATTGCTTCAGCCATTGAATCAATACCTTTAAAACTTATTACATCAGAAGATCATTGTAATGGATTATCGACAAAACTGATTAAAAATCTATTGATGTATAACTGAAGCTTGGAAGCAATTTTCAATTAAGCATGCTATCCAAATCATATCCTTATCGCTGAAAGACCTGAAAATTACAACATTAAATGCATGTTGGAAAAGGTATGGCCTGCTTCAGTTGAAATAGAAAACGTGCATGATTCAGCAGAAAATGAAATTGGTTGCATATTAGAACTTGCTAGATCGATCGGAGGAGAAGGTTTTATGGATATGGCTAATAAGGACATTCAGGATTTATTAGTGGAAGAAGAACTTGGTGACGCAGATTTAGTAGAAATGGCATCACAAACCCAAGCAAATCAAACCGATTCTAGCTCTGACGAAGATAGTGGTGTTAATAATTTTACACTAAAAAATTACAAGAACGTTTAAGCTTAGTCGAAAAGTTGGAATCGTTTTTCGTGAATACAGACCCTTCCACCGAAAGAAGTCGAAAATTCAAATAGGGAACTACAAAAATGCTTATCACCATATCATCAATTTTACAACGGCCTTATAAGGGCACAGAAACAAAGCAAGATTACAGATTTTTTAAAGATTGCAGAAGGTGCGCAAAATCTAAATGATGCAGAAAGTGAAAATGATATCGTCCAACCAAATAAACGTTCCCGTTTAATCCTATTGAGCAGCGAAGACGAAGAAAATTATTAAATAAAAAAAAATATTAATTAATCGAAATGAAATTAATAATATGTACATACGTATGCATTTATGTAAAAAAAAATTTGATTTTTTTTTTTGCGAAAAATAAAGTTGCTTATATAAAATTATATAAAAAAAAATTTTTATTTGATTGGTTTTAGAACCTCACAAAAGGGGAGGGGGACTCTTTTGTAGTATTTCCAATGAAAACGTGATGTTTTTTATTTCAAACGTATTGCAGAATCGAATGCGTGTGTTCTAAGAAGGAGAAATTGAAAAAATTGAATTTCGTCGATTACAACGCCATCTATCATGAACCGAACAAAATATTTCATTTAAATCATACGTACTTTTAATCGTAGAATCCGTATCTGCAATAACAAATATGGCTTCCTATCTTAGTTTAAAAGTTACCCCCGCCCCACCTACAAAGCGGGGGGTGGAGGACTATTTTTTTTGCACTAATGTATTTCCCCCGCGGTATGATTAAATTTTAATTATGGACATTTTTTCCGTAGAATGGCTATTTTTCGAGATATTTGGTCGTCTCAGTTTAAAAGAAACACCCGGTATATTCAATTAAGATAGCATTTTCAATTTTAAGGGCTAACGATGAAAACAGCAATGTTGTTGAACTACCGGTTTGTTTGGAACCTTATCTATGTGGTTCATCGCTTCCGCGGCAACATCTAAACTCTTTTGAAAATGATTATGGATATTATTTGATGATTCCTTTGATTTGTTAGGTGTGGAGCGCAACATGTTATCGCACCCGTTGACTGAAATATTCTCCGGTTCAGATATTAAATCAGTTGAAGTATCTTCAATATAAGAATTAGAATATTTGTTTGCTCTGCTCTTCTATAACAATCCCGGTGTTTCATAATTGCTTACAGTTCTAAAAATGGATGAATTCTTTCTTGTGAATATCATCAGCAGCACTTCCAGAGGGCTTAATCCGGCGAGCTCTTCTATGTGCATCTCGTACACTTTTCCATTTCGTTTTGCATTTAGATTGTATTGATGTATTAATTAATCATTAATTATTTTAATACTGTATTTACCTGTTGATTTTAGGTGATCAAAGGTGCTATTTTTTGCCATAGCTTATCTTTCATATCATAAATTATGGGATTAGCCCTCACCGCTTTTATACGTTTTTCCTAAACAGACATATTTTTTGTTAATTTTTCACTTTTTTTATTAATTTTTCCAATTATTAAAATTTTCAGATTTTAAATAGAATATTTCGTCTAAAAAAATTTTACCATCTAAATAATATGAAACTTATATTGGTACTACTCCAGCGCCGATGACAAAAATAGAATAGATTCTACAAACAATTCAGTAACAATGTCGTCGTAGCCAGCGAGATTGGTTGCATTAGCAACCTATGGACTTCTGTTTATACCTTTAGTGTTGTTTTTTGATCACCCTGTGAAATCAAAGGCCTACTACAATCTTATTTGGAATTTTAAGGATATTTTCCAAATATTTTTAATCGATAAAATTTCCTCTTGGTTCCTATCCTGGTTATGTTTTATTTTTGGTACTGATTTCATTCACATGTTAACAAATAATTTTTATAAATATTATAATAAAAAGCGAATAAAGCTTTATTTTCCAGGAAAATGTATGATTTAATTGACAATTAAAAAAATAATACTGACTGGTAAATTGAACTGGTGGAAAAAGAATGCCAGTATTTAAAAAAAAATTATTTTTTGGTGAATCCTATCTGAAAAGGGATTTTTTTTATTTCTGAATACACAATAAATTGAAAAAATGAATACACATTTTAAATTGGCAAAAACACAAATTATACAATCGACAAATATTAAAAATAATTTATATTTATATATATGTATATGTATAGGGTGAAACGAAATGTTCTTGTCGAAAAAAAACATTTATTATGGAATTATGCTTAGAGAATGTGAAATCAAAGGACTTTTACATTTTATATTCGCTTAAATTTGCCATTGGTCCTTGTATTGGTTTTCCAATTGTTTGTTTTTTAGAAAAATAAATACTAATTGTTTCTCGAGTGCTTTTGAAATTTAAATACCATGGGAATTGTTTGATGGCCCGAATAAACTGGCCAGTGTTTTGCGCTGCATTTTAGGTAATCCCCGCATGAATAATATCATACTATTACAACAACGTTTATATAGATTACTACTAACCAAATAATATATTACTCAGAAATAAAAGAACATTCAATGCAAAGCAACACTGAACTGTTTTGAAAGAATAATGCAGGGCAGTACTATTTTTGGAATTGGAATGGTAGACAGAGTCTCCCTATTACAAGGCATGATCACCCAACATGTGTAAAACATAAAAGTTTCAAGTATGAAATTATGATATGGGGCACGGCTTAAACAACGGACATACACCCCGTTGCAGATAATAAAAAGAAAGAAAATAATGTAGTTATTACGTCTTTTAAATTTCCAATAATTATTGATTTGTTTTTTTCATACAAAAATAACAAACGCGTTCAAAAAGAGAAGAAACACTTAACACTAAATCTGGCGTAGCAAAATGTAACCTTTGGTCGAGGGCGAATTGTGAAGCTAGAGGAGGTCGGTATCACACACAATAATGCTTCAAGAGTAGATACTTAATGTATTTAATGGCCTCTACTGAATCTGGGGATTGGGTATTTTAAACTTCATCATCACTGTTACTTATGACATTTTATTAACACTTTTATTAGTTATTAGATCGATGGTTCACAATTATTATACACAACTTAAATTTAAACACTTAAAATAAGTTTTGATTCTTAATTATTAATTACATATTACTTAAAATTACTAATTATGAATATCCATAATAACTGTTTATGACTATATCTTAAAATTTAGAGCAAATGAAAATGTTATACAAGCACTACGAAAAACAAATGTACATTTTCCGAGGTTGCAAGGTTGCATTTTCATATTTTGAACGCAATTGTGTTTATTTTGTTAAAATTTAATGACCTTACTGAACAATGCGGAAAACAAATAAATGGATCGACTTTTTCCGGTATATTACACAACAATGCAACTATTTTAAATATTAATAAAACTTTATGGAAAAAAAATCATTGTGGTCCCACTTTTGGCAAAGAAGGCAATTTGCGATCATTGGACACCAGTTAAATTGTAATATGTAAGTTTTTCACTTCTATAATAATGTATTGGATGTGTTCTTTTCTTAGCTTAACTCGCAACAGTTTAAAACAATAACTATAACCGTCGGCCCATAAATTGTATGATTTTATTCCGTCTAAAAATAAGAAGGTATCATGTGTCGTATTTTATTATTAGCGCCCTATAGAAGTATCCGAACCAACTTGCTATTTACCAGTGCAATCTGGGGTTTTAAGACCAAACTGCATTTTTGAATTCAACTGAGTGCCTAAAAACTAAGTAAAGAAAAGGTGGCAAATCATTTAACTCCACCTCTTTATACGCAATAAAAATTGAAAATGAAACATGCTGAATTCTTGTGCATAACTAATTTTTGCTTTGAGTGGAAAAATTTAATTTTTTAACCAACGTAGCAGTTTAAGCAATAAAAAATGAACTTTTTTCTTGCTTTACGAATAAATCCAAAAACATATAATTTTACACGCATACATAAACATGCAAACGCGCAAAGAAATCAAATGTGGACGTTAATTGATTTTTTGAAGTGATGGAATCACGGCGAAAGAATCAAAGTATGGAAGGCCTAATTGATATATTTCAGGTCGCAAACAGTTGGTTTTATGGCATTACAGTTAATAATTCATAGTTTGATTGATTTCCCTACATAGGAAAACTGGATTACAGAAACATTCAACCTTTATCTATTACCTGTATTGTTATGTATGTGAGTTAGCCCAGAGTGTCGTCTCAGAAAAAAAAAATGCATCAGGCAACACTAAAGTTATATGTTCATACCAGCCCAGGATTTCATTAAAATTATTTAAATTGACGTTAATTCAGCTCAAAAAATATTAAAACCTCGTAATAAAACATATTGTATGGAAAGCAAAAGATATTCAAAAACCAGACAGAAATTGCTAGTCACAACGGTAGGATTATCTTTAAATTTGTATGATCAGTAACAGATAGATAATAAGTGGTTACTACCAGGTTTGGTTTGAGGAACTTGCAGCTTCTGAGAACTATGAAGTATCGGGTGTGTGAATATGATTCCTTTTCCCAATAGGTGTCGTTAATAGTACTGCTTACGTGTGCTATAAATAGGCAATACTGGTATTCTATAGTACTGATGTCAGCTGTTAAACGCAAAAAAACAATATTTGTGGGAAATTGTTTACATTATTTTATTGCAAAGAAAAGTGCAGCAGAAACTTATCGTTTGCTTGTGGAAATTTAAGGTGAGCATCCATGGTTTTGACGATTTAAAAATGATGATTTTGGCATTCAAGATAAAGAGCATGAAAACCTAAAAAATTAGAAGATGCTGAATTGGAAACATCACGTAGCATTAAAGGTTGATCGATCATCTGTTTTAAAATGGTTACAAACAATCGGAAAGGTTCAAAAATCTAGCAACTCCACATGAATTAAAAGAAAGAGACTTCGAACGTCGAAAACCATTTGCGAAATTCGGCTTCGATTCGACAACAAAGAAAAGGTTTTTTGTATCGAATAGTTACTGGAGATGAAAAATGGATTTATTATGAGAATCCCAAATGCAAAAAATCTTGGGCGAAAGAAACCTAGTGAAGCTGGTCTATCTCAACCAAAGCGAGATATTCATAGCAATAAGGCTATGTTCTGTATCTGGTGAGATCAGAAAGGTGTGGTATATTATGAATTGCTGGAGTCAGGTTAAACTATTAATTACGATGTCTACCAACGGCAGCTAATACGTTTGTAACGAGCTATATAGAGGAAAAACGACCAGAATGGGTGAGTAAACACAACAAATTAATTTTTCAGCACGACAATGCAAAAGCACATGTTGCAAACATTGTGAAAAATTATTTAAAAGGACAAACGATTCACCAGACATAGTTTCTTCAGATTACTACTTATTCAGACGGATGCAGTCGTCTCTTTCTGAACAGCGGTTCAGTTCCCGCGCAGAGATCAATATTTGGCTTATTGATTGGATTGCACCAAAGCCCAGGATTTCTTTAGATAGGAAATGCGTAAATTGCCTGAAAGATGGGAAAAAGTTGTAGATGGAGCATACTTTCAATAAATAATTCTTTCATTATTTAACCAAGCAAATGTGTGTTATTACAATAACAAGGTTTTGCCAAATACATGTGAGCATGTAGCGCCAATCAGAATGGTACGTTTGACTCGAAATGTGTATGGTGCGTCGGCAGTATAATGACAAGTCGTTACTTTTAGGTTTGTTTTCTGGAACTCTTTGTTTCCAGGAGTTATAAAAGCAAATCCCAGTCAAACGTATTAGCCCATTTAAATATGTGCCTGTAGCGCCAATCACAACGGTAGGATTATCTTGAAATTATGGTCAGTACCGTTAATGATAAGCGGTTACTACCAGATTTGGTTTCCAGAACTTGCGACTTAATAATTTATTATTTCTGGGCTGATTTTCTGGGCTAGCTTCACATACATCGTATGGTCGCTTTATTAATGAGTTTATAAGCAACTGCATCTAGTTTCACTTAATTATGTACCATTTCGAATAGTCAATTAAACTTTAACGTTTTGAAACGTCAACAAAGGTTTCTTCTGCCAATAAGAGATGTAAGACCTTTTCTTATAAAGAAAAACCACTGCACCGGATACATCTAACAGACGCTAATAAAAAACTCGGCAACTCTTTACAACCACTTACTAAATTGTATTTTATTAAACAACGATTCTTACAAATAAGCAAAATATCCTTCAGATCAGGTAAATTAACGTACCAAACCTTCAATTAAACTCTTAACGAAATGTTTGAAATATCGATCATCGATCGACGGTCATCTGCCAAAAATAATTTTAATAAAAATCACAAATTTTTATGTTTCGCACAAAATTTCCTTTCTCAGTTTTTTTATGGTAGATAGGCAGCTCCAGCCTCCGTCTTGCGTGGGCAATCAAAACATTTAAATTACTAAAACTAAAATTACTGCCTGTTTTTTGGGTGACCTTGATAGCAAATTTTTTTAACTGTACAAACCGGATTAATATCGATCCGTCTTTAATCGTACAGTCAATATATATGAATATCTTGAAAACGACTGAACCAATTCTACAAAAACGTCGTCAATCTGGGAGGCTTTGTAATTAATAACCAATTCACAAGATAGTTATACTAAACTGTTACGCTTTAAAAACTTAAGGTGGCCCAAAAAGTAATCCGAAAACTAAAAAGAATTGTATTTTTGCAAAATCTATAATATTTTCATGCTGGCTCCAAACAATTAGAGAAACTGCATTACCTTTACTTCTTTCTTATCCTGAATTTTTTTTGCTCAGTACAACAGCTATTACAACAAGATTGGTTTTACAAGCCATCATTAAAAAATGTAATAAATAATTATACAATAAGTATTTGCCAAGCAAATTTACTGACCTTGATCTTGGATCCAAAAAATGTAGCTCCATTTCAGTATGAGCTGTAAAGAAGTTTCATGCCAAACTCAGTATAAAAGGATTTTTAATAAAATATTTACTAAGAAATTGTCTACTGTTTCCGTTTTCACAAAGATTAACTGAGACTTTGCCTACTGCCACGAAGTAGCGTGTGACATACTTAATATGTAAGGATGTTCAACAAAAAGTTTACTAAGAAATTTTTTTCTGTGGCTGTTCTCGCAGGGATTACCAGAGACTTCAGCCACTGTCATGAATTAGTGTAGGCCACCTGGAATCCAAAAACTATAGCTTCATTTCTGTAGGAGCTGGAAAATGGTTCGGGTCAAAACTAAGTATGCAATGATGTTCAACAAACATTTGACAGTGGCCGGAGATAAAATTTCTTAGTAAATTTTGGTTGAAAATCGTTACATATTGAGTGTGGCGTGAATCTTCTTTCCAGCTTGTATAAAAATGGGGCTACAGTTTTCGGATTACAGATGGCTACTAACTTCACGGCAGTGGCCGAAGTTTCATGTAATCCGTATGAAAACCGGCACAGAATAAAATTGATTATTTGAGGTCGAAGCCCTCCCAACTCGTTCGCAGCTCGCAGGACGTGATCCTTACCTTACGCAGTCGCTTGCCAAATCGAGGATGTACGGCTATAGCAAAATTGCATAGCTCCATGCCATATACTGGCAGGGAAGATGGGTCGGCCTATGAGTTTTGTACTCCGACAGGGAGTCATAGTTGTGTCCCATTTCATCATAGATTGTAATCTGTTGATGAAAATTCTCTTTTGCATCCTGCCCCTATTGGAATTCGAACCCGGTACCTTCCGATCCAAACGCGGAATAAAATTTCTTACAAAGCTTCTTGTTGAAAATAGTTAAATAAAGATTCTGCCTCGGACCTTCTTTCCATTTGGAATAAAAATTAGGCTACAGTGTTCTGTTTGGATTCCAGCTGGCCTATACTATACTTCGTGATAGTAGCCAAAGTCTCATGTAAACCCTGTGCAAATCGCCACAGAACAAAATTTTTTAGAGAATTTATTATTGAAAATCGATACATACTGAGTTCGAAAGAACGTTCGGGCCTTATGTTCAAGTCAATGTAATGTGTAGTTGTTCTACATTTTCCAGGCCAGCCTGAAAATATTATAGATTTAGCAAACACAATTTTTTTCAGGTCACCTTCACATCGGTATTTTTCAGGCCGTAAATAGTTAGGTTATACCCTTGAGACATACTTCAAATACTTCAAATATCAAAACACGTTAATTTGCATTACTTACTCGATAATCGCATCAAGTATAACTGCAGTAGTATGAAATCGTATTATTTCATCTTTCAACAGCGGTTGTATCAATATATCTCGGTAGGTAGAAATGCGCAGGCTACAGCTTTTTCAGAAATATAGCATGTTATGATTTAGGAATGGTCTCAAAGTCTAAATACAAAAGCTGATAGCTTAAAAATAAATTGTTAGCGCAAAAATAATGCCGTATTTAAGGATAAATGAAATAAATTGCGTTAACAAAAATGTTCAAAGGCTGGATTGCCATGTAAGGGTATTGAAAGTTGGAGTTATGTGTCTGTACTCTGTAGACCATCCGCCTTTAGGCTGAAAATTCTCGAGTGACAAATAGCTGTTCTTCTAACAGGTTCTCTAGCGGCAAATCGAAGATACAAACTTAAAATACAAATTTTCAATATTTTCCACACAGAAAGTGTGTTAACTATCGTTATGGATACGATTTTGACACCATTTTGTCCACTAGATGTTTTTTCAAACACTGACATAAACTTTTAGAAGATAATGAGCGTTAACAAACTTCATGTCTGAAATGACATATCGACCCAAAGATGCTGGTTAAGAAGTGAGAGCACTATGATTATTTCGATATTTTAGGGAATGACATTCTTCATCCTAAAGTCGTTTGAAGGGTTTAAAAGCAATGAATATCGGCTACTATTGAGAAAATGAAAATTTGTACAACACACAGTTGCGCCTACTGCAAGGTCTACAAGTGGCGCGACAAAAATAAAAAATATAAAATTAAAAATTAAATTTTCTAAAAAGTTTCAATTATAACTGTTTTCTTAAAGTTATATGTCAGCATTATACTTCACTGTAAAACAGCTCTGCCATATTTTATTAAAACGACAACAAATTTGAATCATTTTGAATATAGTCGGAATACCCTCAATAACTCACTCGAACGTATGATACTTGGTATGAGCATATAAAGGGGATAAGGTTACTGTACGAGCGCAGTAGTGTCATTAACAACGACAAAGGAGCAGATACTTGATCGTGTTCAGCTCCTACCAAGAACTTTCAAAATAGTAAATAATTTTCGTAGATGTAGATGGTAGTACGACGGCTTCTTAAAAAGAAATTACGATATTTCAGAATGAGTTTCGCAACATTTAAGTACAGTTGAGCTATCATTAGATTGCAAAATATAAGAGAGTGGTTGCAACAAACTAGCACCTATTTGAAGGAATAGAACTACAAGGATATAATAAAAAATAATGTATACAACGTAACTAACAAAGATATGTAATAGTGTTTTAATGTATTAACAATAGTAAGCGCCTCAAGTGACATTCACAATAGACCGAATAATACCAGGAGAATAAGGTTCTGGCTTCCCCGATTTCAAATAGATGATCAGAGGTTAACTATAGATTGTTTTAATAGTATTTTATTCTAACGCAACTCACTTCTTGCAGCCTATAGGTTTCGGTAGTTTTCATCCACTTAAAACGAAATGAAAAGACTCAATAATTGGAAAATAACTAGCTATTTTCCTACCTTTGAGAATAACTAGCTACTGTTTTATCAACGGCAAGTATCGTAACCGCTATTCTTTTAAAACGTACTGTATTTTTCCATTTTGTGCTGACGTCGAGAATTATAACAAAATATTAAAAATCCACAAACCATACCATTCACAACAACTAATTCGATAACATCTCAAAAAATCAAGATTCGTTTTCGACTAAATTTGAGTAATATTTAAGTAAAAGCTACTAACAATCATTAAAAGCTACTAGAGCTCTATCTAATGGCATTTCGTCGAAACCCTTTATAATGTTTCGGTTAAGGTAACATGAAAATGTGATCAACACCCAAAACAAATAAATTTAATTAGAATTTACTTTTGGTGCTAAACTAAAAACTTTAGAACAATTTATCATGAACATTTTATTATTACGGTGCTGATCAATCCTGACCTTAATTTTGCCTATGAAACGCTCGCTTATTTGTAAAGAAATTTCAGACATTATTTCGAAATGTGTTGATTTTGAAACAGAACAACTTTCGGTAGAGAAGAATAATTTTGTACAGAATGAGGACGCGCCTTAGACGTTAAAAACCGGCTCTTCTGGTTAGAAACTATACCTAATAAAGCCTCGCTTAAAAAAATCAAAAACGAATTCCTAGTGTGATTGTGTATTCTGACGCGTTCATTACACACAAGATGAAAATAATTTTTGTTGAAAGAGTAGGAGATAATTTAAAAATGAAAGGAAAATAGAAAACATTGGGCGCACAGTTCTTCTAACACATCCGCTATAGGGCTTTTGAACTCGATTCGACTTGACTCGAACTTAGCGAGTAATTTCAGAATTACTAGGACTTGGAATCGACCCTAATACTCGCCGAGTTTGAAAAAAGTACCATCCGAAAGCAAAATGAGGGACAGAATACTACAAAATGCAATAAAAATATATTGGAATAAAAACAAAATTAATAACACAACAAAAACAAAAGATAATAATTTCTTCACTTGAACTCGGATGGGGTGAGTTTTAAAAAACGAACTCGGACTCGCCAACACCTGTAAGCTCGAGTCTCCAGAAGCCCAAGCTATATGAGACAGTAAATTTTTATTCTGCTGAAACAAATCGAAGAGGTCTATTCCAATGGAAATTTGGTTATCTGGTATTTTTGGTATTGAACCGCAGTTACTACTCGTTGGCGTTTTACGTTAAAGATATTATAACATAACATCACATAACTTTTCATCCTTGGGATTTCTAACGAGTGCAAAGTAATATGGAAATTTGTATATGTTAGCAAATTTGTTAGCAGAATTTTCTAGCGTCACAAAAATCCTCTGTAAATTGTTAGTTGTGTTACTTTAAAAACAATTTAAGAACACAAACTATTGATCACTCAAATTTGCATGTGAACGTGTAACGTAACGTAACAGCCTAGGCAACAAAATAACCATAAATAATAAGAAAATAAATATCTCCTCAGCTATAATGACATTTAGATGAAGTTCTGGAATACGGCCGAAGGTTGTGGAAAACTGAACTCTTTCTTAATATATTTAACAGATGATAGAAAATTATAATACTTTTCACCTGTAATAATAGTAAAAGCTTCAAAATGTTAGTTTAGTTAACTTAGGCGGTTGGCATAAAGCACAGGAAAAGACCGTAAAAATAAATAATATAATTAAAATGCGGCACCGCTATTCGACCTAGACGCTGATCTAAATAACTTAAACACTTGCTAAATAACCGTTATGAATTTAATAGTTTATTACCGTAATTACTATATTTCTTGAGGTAGGTAAGGCCAACACTTCTTATAAAAATACTGTAATATTACAATTTCCCACTTTAAAGAAATTAAACCCGAATAATTGCAAAACAACCGATTGTACTAGGCCCTCGGTTCGGAGGGACATATAGAATAGAGAGAAAATGTGAAAATAACTTTATCACCACAAATTTGAATGGCCGCATTAATCACAAATTAAACTAGTATCAGAACATATAAAGAATTTATACAAAGTGTTAGTTAACACAAGTTGCACTGCCATTTACAAATTCAAGGCGCATTTTTGGATGAATGGCTATGTGGCAACGCATCCACAAAAGGTTACTTTTTGGTGAGGATTTTGGGTCAGCGACGTCGTTAGTCCGTACTTTTTTGAAAATGACGTTTGTTGAGGCCATCACCATCAACGGCGAGCGCTACAGAACGATGCAAACCGATTTTTTCTGGCCCAAATTAAACGATATGAAGGTAAACGACATGGTGTTTCCAGCAGGACGGGGCTACGTGCCACACAGGAGGTAGGGAACGATTTGAGGACAGCCAACCTCAAGCCAACATAACCAATGCCATCGTTCAAATTCAGCCGGATCTATACGGCAGAGTCATTGAAAATTGGACCGCTCGGTGCCACTGTGAGAAGCCAAGGCGGGCATTTGAACGATGTTATATTCTATAAATAATGGGATGCATGGGCCTTTCAACTAAAAAAAGAATTTCGTTAATACCTCACACACAGCTTTTTTATTCCATTTCAACATCCAAGTCGCCTAAATTACAAAACCCTATATGTTAGTGCGTGATTCAATTGGTTTAAATACCGCATAAAGAGTTAAAAAGTTAAAAATTGAGGTGAATAAAAATGTCAAACTTTTTATCTGCTTCAAGAGCTGATAAAAATTTTATATGGAAAACATTTGGCTGGCAAAAATATTTGTTTGTAAACAGAAATTTGCCATGTGCAAATTTTGAGAAAAATCGCAATGATATAGATGAAAACTGACCATAATTGACCAATATATATTTAAGTAATATTTATTTTATATATTTTCATATTTAAATTTGCTATATACGTTCACAATTACACATAAAATAAGCAACCATAGTTATTGTCAAAATTTTACCCAATTGAAAAGTTAAAAAGTTAAAAAATATTTACCACGAATAAATTTTTAATTTTTTAACTTTTTATGCGGTATTTAAACCAGTTGAAACACGCACTTAGTCTATAAAAATTTTGTGAACAAAAGTTTCCCAATCAACTCTGTTTCGAAAATATTTACACCAAGCTAATTCCAGTAATAGGCCAGAAAAATATAATTTAGACAAAAATGCTATGAAATTATTTTTCCCAATTCTCTATGTCCAGGGAAAGCCAGAATAGTGCCACAGATGTAGGAAAAAACCCAAGATATTTAAAATTAATATTTCCATTTTGCAAACATTTACATGAGCTGCCGGTCACGGGTTCTAGGAATAAATGTTTCATTTGTTTAATTTTAGCAAAAATTGTGGAACATTCCTATATGCACTTTGTGTGAAACCCCGATTACAGGTTCCATAACCAATCAATTAATTTCTCTATTAAAGTAGATGGCGAAGTTTGTTTTAAAATTATATCCATAACCAGGATAGATGCAGACAATTTTATAATCAAGGCCGGTCCATACGGTTGTTTTTAATTTAATAACGGCTGAAGAGTATTTATTTGTTAATTTCAAATTTGGATAGCGAACAGAAAAAAATCCAATTATACGCTGCCACTGCATAGTACAAAATAATTCAAAATAATTAACTTGTAAACTGAGGCCTTAACTTATATATAAATCTAAACTGTTTAAGATAATGTTTAAATAAATCACAATTACTGAAACTCATTATGATTTGATTGCAACCTAAACAAAGGATTTAAATAACCTAGGTTATAGTTCTAGAAAATGGTGGGAAAAATCGCATTGAATTTCTCATTCTGCGATATGGAGCATAAAAGTTTAAGCTGGACAAAGGAGATGTACCACATAGATCAATCAATTTGAACTGGAAAATTTCATCCAGGATTAGCCTTCTAGTAATGAGTGATGAAAAATTAAAAATGCTAAGTCTTACTTTGTAGGCTATACGGCGACTGAAACATTTGTACATAAGAAAATAGGTAAATTTTCGCTAAACCCTCTCAATTTAAGCTATATATACGTTCCGCAATAGGGACTCCCAACTTGACAGCAATATTTCAAGCGGCTACGAACTAGACTTTCATTAAAGGTTATAAAAACAGATGGATCATGGAACTGCTTATCTCGTCGAAACATGAACCGTAGAATGTAATGTTACAGTAATGTTATACGGTATCATGTTAACTTTGCGTGTATTTGAAATTATACAGTATTTGCTTATCTTAAGCTTCAACCTATTAGTGTCCCACAAAATTAAAGAATTTTTCAAATCAGACTGAAGCCTAAGACAGTACCCGTGAGTGTTAATATTGGCGAAGATTTTCAAATCATCTGCATACAGTATAAGTAGGTATTGTGTAATTAGGACGGAAGGTAAATCATTGATAAAATGAGAAAAATCAGCGGTTCAAGAGTGGAACCCTGAGGAACACCTGACTGGGCCACAAAAATCCTCGATAAAAACCCATTAAATTGTACCTGTTGTTCACGTTCAATAATATAATGTGATACAGTATCAAACGCCTTTCCAAAATCAATGAAAGTGCAATCGACTGGTCCATCTTAATCAACAACACAAAATAAAGTTGGTCAAATCAATCAAGTTCGAAGTGTTAGAACGATTAATAAATGTCTAACATCATTATCTTGTATACGACTTTTTCAAGTATTTTACTAAATTTTACTTACACTTTACTTTTGATTTCTACTTTTGATTGTCCAAATTTATTATGAAAATTGTCGTTCAAAAACAACAACATTTCGTATATTACATGAGAGTTTTGGTCGACATGGACGTCTTACTGAGCGTGTAATTGGCAAAATTATTGATCGTTTTGAAGAAACTGGTTCAGTGAAAGGTCGTAGACCATATCAACATGTTCATCCAGTTCGTACTCCTGATGCAGTGGCATCTGTTAGTGAAAGTGTTCGTAATGAACCAAGCCATCAACCAGGCATCGTTTACAAGAACTAAACATTTCCCGAACCACATTACGACGCATTTTGTATGTTGATCTTCATTTGCATCCATACAAAATTCATCCAACTCAAAAAGTGAAGTCACCAGACCATTTAAATCGTCGCCGTTTTGAACGGCATGTTTTTCATCAAAAATCAACTTTAGCAATGAAGCTCATTTTCATCTTAATAGATGTACGTCAATAAGCAAAACTGTCGAGTTTGGGGAGCGGAAAATCCTTATGTTATTCACGAAGCAGAAGCTCATTCTCCAAGAGTCACTGTTTGGTGTGGTTTATGGGCTGGGGCATCATTTAGTTGTTTTTCTTTGAAAACGAACAGGAAAATGCCCTTACAGTGAATGGGGAACGTTATCGCAACATGTTAACTGGGTTTTTGTGGTCCAAATTGGATGAATTGCATATCAACGACTTTTGATTTCAGCAAAACGGAGCGACATGCCACAAAGGTCGAGCAACAATCCATTTATTGTCAACAAAATTTGCTGATCTCGTAATTTCAGGAAATTGTGAAGGTCCTTTTCCACCAAGAAGCCCAGATTTAACACCACTTGATTATTTTTTGTGGGGTTATTTGAAAGGTAAGATGTATGCTAATCATCCACAACCAATTCAACAACTTGAAAACAACATTCGAGTTGAAATTGAGGTCATTGATCATTGGAAAAAGTCATCGAAAATTTTGATGTTCGGATGCAGGCCTGTAAACGAAGCCGCGGTAAGTATATGAATGATATTAATTTTCATACATAAATGGCATAGAACCATCTTTCCTTATTAATAAAATAACTTTTCATCCCAAAATGTGTGTTTTATTTACAAATGAAAAAAGACTAACAGATGGCCCACCCGTTATATTATTAGATCCACTGCCTTTATTGACATCAATTTCTGAGATAACTTTTAAAACATCATCTTCTGAGATTAAATCTACAACTGCATAAACTAACTCAAAATGAACGGCAAACAAATTACAAATTGCTTCAATTGTACCTAATTTGATGCATGATGTAACTCCAGATGAGCTTTGGGTTCTTTTTAATGTGAGTTTTAATGTATTTTAAGTAACTTGAAGCACATTTGCGAATTTCATCTTTAATTTGCTTCATAAGATGAGAAAGAAGCAATCATTAGGATTTTTAACTTTGCGGTATCTGTTATGAAAATCTCCTTTAACACGAGTTAATTTAATTGAAAACCAAATGGGAAGAGATGTTGATTTGACCGTCAAGCTTTTGAGATACATACAAAATTTCATAAAATATCTTGATTAATGCTTCAGTTTAAAAATGTGTGGTACCAATCAACTGACTCTAGTTTGGGTGAAATTAACTGTTTAAGGAGCAAACATTTCAATAGATAAGTATCTAAGCGAATTAGAAATGGCGGATGATAGTGATAAATTTTGTAGAGGAAAGCCGCTTCTATTAACCGTAATTGGTTTGTGGTCGACATTGAGCAGTACAGAATTGAAGACATGATTGCGTTCTTTTAATTCAATAAATACCATAGTTTCAAACAAATGGTTAGCACAAAAATTGACATCACAATTAGTGTCGCAAGTTATGGTTGTCAGTTAAAATCACACAAAATCAAAAAATGGCATCCGTCCTCGGAATCAAACATCAAGTTAGTAAGCGTATAACAAAATGTTTCAAAATGCTTAAATTTTATACTATTTGGAGGGAAATAAACTAGACACAATAACAAAGAATTTACCATAGGAAGTTCTAATTTTAATCCATATATTATCTAAAATATTGTATATTCCATCCATAACAGACCACAGAATACCACCACTACCAATCTTATCAGTAATAGAAAGATTTCTATCACCGACCAAATGGCATAGTGGTTAAAGCTTTGGCGTTTGGATCGGGAGGTACAGGGTTCGAATTCCGATAGGGGCAGGATGCAAAGGGAATTTTCATCAACAAATTACGATTTGGGATGAGAAGGAACACATCTATGACCCCCTGTCGGAGTGCGGGGCTCACGGGCCGACCCATCTTCCATGCCAGTATAGGCTGGCATGGAGCTATGCAATGTGCAGATGGTAATAAAATCGGACCTATATTCGTACGTCCTCGAATTGGCCAATACAGGCGTATGGTAAGGACGTAAATAAGCGAACCGCGAAAGAGTAGGGAGAGCTTCGGCCCCAGAACAAATCAGGGAAAATAAAAAAAATAAAAAAAAAAAGATTTCTATCCTTACGAATGGCATAATAACGATCATCAATTAATTCACTGTTGTTGATAGAATCTTTGAAATTAGTTTCGGTCAATCAAATCGAATCATAATTACACTGTAATAAATTAAGATTGAAGTTATACAGTTTAGATCACAGTCCATGGTAGGTATAATAGAATAAAAATTAAATTAACAAATCAGAAAATATTAAATCAAGAAAACTTAAACTTACACCTTAAGTCAGTAATCGAGGAAATAAAAGAATAATTTATTTCCTTCCTTCTTCCTAGCAAAAAAGCAATCATTAGTTGGCCAGATTAATAAGCTCAGTTTGAAAAATTCACCTCAAACTTTAGAAAAATGAATTCTGAAATTAATTATGGGTTCTCAATTTCAGAGTCTTAATTAAATCATTTAAACCGAAATTACTCTGCACCAGAACAAGAAGATCAGATTTCTGATCTTTGCCGAACTGATAAGAATTAATAAAGAAGTAGAAGAAGAAAGATAAAAAATAAAATCGAATTCCTTACAAAATCCATTTCCTTGTCAAATTTTGTAAGAAATGGCCGATTTTGTTCCAATATTAGAATTCCAAAAACATGACATAAGGTGTCGAAATTATGACATTTTCTTTCTAATTGGAAAATATGGCCATCATTCCAAAACTTCATCTAACATTTATGTTACAAAATCCCAGTTCCTCGGAATTCGTATTCAAATTTTAGACATTTCTGTTTTTCCAACATTTAGGATTACAAGGAATGTCTAGTAAATGGTTCCAAATAAAATTAAGAGTAAAGATTTTTTTAGTTATCTCTTTAAACTAAATTAAATGATGTTTCTAATTTTTAATATTATCTTCAGACGTGTTTTAAACTGCGGTCTTATTTACATTTATAGTCGATCACCATAACCTCAAAATTTTATTTCTTTAACTTAAATGAAAAGGAAGATCATTTAAATAAATCAGCGACAAGCTATAGAAACGATAAAATATAGACATAAATAGCAGAGCTTTAATTGTACCCGAAACTGGTTCAAAAATACTTTTTGTAATATAATAAAAGAGATAAATAAATATGTTTAACAGTGTATAATCAAAAAGCTGAATAAAGACGATTAGATATTTGAATCGAAAGGCTACTTAAAAGCTAAAGGCTAATTTATTTAATAAACATATTTTGTATATTATATTCTCGGAAGAGCTCACGTATATTAAAATATTTATACATATTTATAGACAAATTTTATTTCTAAGGGATTTATGATAAGCTCATGAATGCATGAAAATAAAATAATAACGAATATACATAAATTCATTAAAAAATATTTCAATTTTTTACATAATCTGATCCTTCTTCAAAAGCTTTATATCGTTTATTAATATGTACGTATCTATTCAAGTTTTTTATATATATATTTGTGTACTGCAATATTCAATTCAATCCTTTTTACGATTTTTTTTATTGTAATATTTTAGGATATATAAATTGATTCGATGAATATGACGATTTATTTAATCTCATGCTATGGAATTTTCATTTTTTCATTTATTACTACTTGATTCAATCATGAATAAATGTGTAAAAAAACTTGATAAAAAATGTTAATTTTGAAAAATATATTTTGGTGTGAGCAGTACAACAACATGTGTGCACTTTTCCATGTCAAACATTTTTGGTTCGTCAATTCGCAACGATCACCCGCAATTTTTTTAACAAACTCAACAAAAAAATTATTGGAATAAGCATGCACACCAACAACTATAAGTTTACTACAGTATCATTTTTTTAAAATACCATGTTTAATATTCAGATCAAATTAATTTTAATTTCAAAGGGGTTTTGCAATGCTGAAAACATACACGAAAATATCCCACTGTTACATTTCATATTTTCCTGCAAAATGATTCTATTATTAAAAAAAAAATTAATAAATATTTAAAAGTTTTGAGAATCCAAATTGATCCTTATTACAGTTCCCTTAATTCTTTATACGTATTATCATCAGACGTTGTTATGAAATATTAACAGCGGGATATTATACCAGTGACTGTAATTTGTAATATAATTGTCTAAAAATTAATAATTTGGTTTAAATATTTTGTAATGCAGAATACAGATGTTTTATTTGACATCATCTGTAATTATTGGCGGATTTTGAAATGTTATGCCTTAATTAATAATAACGATATGTTGGACTAGTACCAGACTAATTAACAAAATTAAAAAATAATAATTATTAAAATACAAACCATTATTGTTACTATTATTGTGATTAAGACCACTGTGACTAATTATACTCGTAATACTATTATTATTCCTTCGATGGTGTGTTCCTAAAATTTGATCTATACTATACACAGCTCTTGGTTTCGAAATTGGACTATTCTGCGATGGACGTAGTCCGATCGTTGACGAGTGATTTGTTGCACTTGACATCATTTTTTATTTATAAAATAAGTTTAGAATTACAACAATATAAAATATTTTTTTGCAAAACTATTTTCACACTTTGATTAAGTTAAATCACTGATAAAATATACTTGTTAACACATAATACTATTATTTTGCACACTTTCAATTTTTTTTATCACAAATTATTCTGATTTAATCATTAATCCACATTCATACACATAATAATACAAAACCACAAAGTTAATATAATTAAATTAAAGCAATCATCACAGTACAACAAAACCATTTATATTTAAATAAAAGCAAAAATGTTAAAAACAAAAAAATAATAATTTTGTTTTTGGTTTTAATTCATCAAAAATCAACCACTAACTGAAATCGACTAAAATAATTCATCCAATAAGTAAAAAAAATAAAAAATATTCGTTTAAAATGAATATAGCTAGCTATGTATGTATTCAGGTTTATGTTGTGTACTATTTTTGTTTTTTTTTATTTCACTAAGGGGTAAAAGCACCAAACGTAAAGCAATAACAAATTTATTTTATATTGATAACATTACAGGTAACCATGACAGCTATGTATTACTATTGCCCGATTGGAAAAAGATAACCACATTGAAAAAGTGAGATAGCAAATTCTTTATTTTTATTTATCCATCCTTATCCCCACCACTATATACATAAAAACGATATATAGGGAAAACAAAAAAATTAAATGGCGTTTTATTATGTACAGATAGATAATAAAAAAAATTTTCGCCATACTCAAAAAATGTAATTTGTTGTCTCAATTTACTGTTACAAATCGGAGAAGTAAATAAAGGATATGAAGAGGAGAAATTTGATTTTTATTTGTTTTTATCACACGTGGCATGTTATTATTCTTATACATTATTATTATTTTTATATAGGAATAGGGTTTGTGCCGGAATTTTTATTGTATTAAATTAATTAAATTTTTATTTGATTGATCGTAAAAAAAAATAAAGTTAGTGTTGTTTGTTTGGCTGACGATATTCCCATTTTTAATTAAATGGTACAGTAATGTAAACGAATGGGGATTCACATGGTACCGATATTTTTAAGGATAATTATATATTAGATTATGTTTATGGTTAATTATGGTCTTGGAAATTTTAATTTGGGACCAAATAAATTGTTACGTACGAATGTGGATTATGTAATGCACTTTATGAGTTCTATGCTGTCTGCAAAAAATGACCATTAAGGTAATTTGGGTGTATTTTAAGCTGGCACCAGATTAGCGAAATGAAAAATATTTTGCCAGTTGGCTCGAGATGTCGCTAACTATTCGTGCGCATAAAGATAGGTATATGTTGTGGAAAATAACATCATCGGAATTGGGATTAGACATTAACTTCGATCTTTAGAATTATAAGTTGTTCCATTCAATTGTTGTTGTTTGATTAATTCAAATGAAATTATTCGCTTAATTAAATGCATTTGATGTAGGAGCAGCATTTTTATTAACGCAAAATCAATTTTCGTGTTCAACTTTCATAAACATACCGTCTGAAAAGTTCCCGCACTGATACATAGATGGTGCCACAAATTTAAAACCCATCTGAATTGTAAATTCTACTTTTCTAATTTTATTTATATTACGACTGAGTCTTGTATACATTTAGTAATTTACATTGCATAATAAATTATCTGATTAGTCAGCGTAATCAAGTGATTATCCCCAGTTACGCGTAACTCCTCAAATTTTTCGCCTCAGTAAGTCTACTAACTCCTGGTCGCGATAAGTCCAGTGGTTTTGTTCTTTGCAGTCTTCTTGTTGGTGTGGTAATCAGCATACAGCGTATGTCCAGATTTTCATGCTGGTGCAGACGTTGTAGGTGTTTTGTTGCATGATGCTTGATTTCATCCGCGACAAGCTCGATCTTTAGATCTTGATGGAGGTTGTCGTTTCGAATGTACCACGGTGTATTAATAAAGCATCGCACGATTCTATTTTGAACTGTTTGTATGATTTTGATATTTGTCTTCTTGCCACAACCCCAGAGTTGGCTACCATATGTCCAGACAGTGTTTGCGTGCGGTACTACTTTTTCTTTGTTGGTATATAATTAACTTTTAGATTTGTAAAATTTACTTGGATTGATTTTGCTTCATTTAATTTAATTCGCCATTTCTTTGTCCAATTACATATCAGGTAATTTACTAGTGGAATCATTGATGTTCTTTGCTGTTGTAAGTATTTCCGTGTCGGCAAAAGTCGCCATAGTTGCTTCTGTAATTTGTATATCTCTAGTATATAGGAGGCAAAGGATTGGCTCAAGAACACTCCCTTGTGGTACTCCTGCTGTTATTCTTTTTAGTTGGAAGTATTAATTCTCATACTTTACTCGGAAGTGCCTCTCTGATATGTATGATTTTAAAATTTGAAAAAATTGCTCCGGAAGAAGAAGTTTGAATTCTAACCCCTGGTGCCATACTTTGTCAAATGCTTGCGCTATATCAAGGAATATAATTGAGCATATTTGTTTGCTTTCAGGTGATTTCTCGATTAGAGCAGTAATTCGATGTACTTGTTCTATCGTAAAATGTTTTTCTAAGATTCTTTTCTTCGGTAATTGGTTTTAGTATTTTAAGAAGAACTTTTTCAAATAGTTTCGATAATGTTGGTAGCAGAGAAGTTTGCCTATATGAAGCTTTATCATTCGGAGGTTTGTTTGGCTTAAGTATCATAATTACTACTGCAACATTCCATTGTCTTCGTCGTTCAGATTATTCTTGATTTCCCATTTTAGTTCCTTCAATGTTACAGGTGTAATTCTCATTTCATCCTGTTTATGCATCGGGGTGATATTTTCCTCTTCCGTTTATTTGGGGTAAGGTTGGAGTGTTTCTTCAAGGTGGCTTGCAAACAAATCTGCTTTTTGTTTAGCATTTCGAGCCCAATTTTCTTTATTTTTAATTGGAAGAACCTGAAGTTTGAGTCTTTTAGAATTCTTAGTTGCTTTCCATAATGAATAATCAGTATCTTTTTGCCCAGTTATAATGCTGAGGTATTTATTAACTGACTGATTTTTAATGTATTTTATTAGGTATTTTAATTTGTTGCAAAAATGATTAAATGCTCTCTTATTTTCCGGGTTTCGATGTTATTGCCATTTCTTCAGTGCTTTTCTTTTGTTTTTAAGAAGTTCATTTCCTTACTATTACTAGGAAGCGCTTTGGGCTCTGCAGACTAATTCTTTCTGTTAACTGTGTTTGGAAGTGATCCTAATTCCCCCTCCCAATTTGGGTTGCTCTCTTTCATAATCATTGTTTGGCTAATTATCATAATAATTGGTGAATGATCTAACGATAGCCTTTCACTGTTCTCTACATGGATATAATCATCTGAAATCTCTCTTGTAACAAAGAAATCTATAAGATCTGGAGTCCTACTGATATCCGTAGGCCAATAGATTGGTGTACCGCCTGAGTGAAACTCACATTTTAGTTGTTTGGCTGCGAACAGTTCTTTTCATTTAGCAGTCGTTAACCGTGATCCCCAATAGATATTTTTTGCATTATAGTCACCTCCAATTAAGAAGACATTTCCTAGTGTTTTGAGAAGATTAGTATAATCCACTTGTTTGAGATTGTATCTTGGAGGGCAGTATATTGCTGAGATACTACAAGTTTTAATATTGTTTAATTGTATTTTGATTGTTGTGACTTGCATGGAGAGCTTCTCGACTTTAAGTTCTTCGTTATGTTTGATATGATCTTTTATGAGGATAGCTGATCCACCTCTAGCTTTGTTCTCTGGATGTATTGCATGGTAGCAATATTATCCTTTTATTTTACAGAATGAAGTTTTGGTGAAATGGGTTTCTGATATAAGACATATATCTATTTTTTGCATGTTTAAAAATATGTCTTGTTCTTGAATGTGATGCAATAGCCCATTTGCATTCCAGGTTACAATTCGTATTTTTTTATTCATTTCTTTTGTCTATAATTCACTCGATTAAGGTTTTCTTCTACTCTTTTATTGAAACTAGTTTGTGATTTCATTTCTTCTAGTGTGTTCTGCAGACTCATTTCCTGCGAGATAAGTCTTTTGTTGAGGTTCTCTAGATTTCTCAGTATGTCCTGTAAAACGAAATCCACTTTTAACTGTTTCTGCTCGGTTTGCTGAACTATTTGTGCATAGGTAACGTTTTCATTTACTCGCCCTCTTTTTATGTTGAGATTAGGAGTTGACGATTTAGGCTCCGTGGTTTTTTTTGTAGATTGTACATATCTTGTTGTATCTGGTTTGCGTAATTTATCTCTCATTTTCTGTAGTTCTACTGTTACTTCACTTACTTTACAGTTGATACACTTCGGTGTTGTATTTCGGAGAACTGTGCAGTCGTTTCCAGCGTGTTTTCCTGCACATTTAACACATTTTGCTTCACGATGGCAGTTTTTTTTTGTATGATTATAATCTTATGACCGAGTGACCTTTCTCGGTGTTTCTATTTTAACTCTGAGGTTGAGGATAGGCTTAGTATTATAAATATTTTCGATTTTTCCTTGATTGTCGAAGGTTAGCATGAAAAGTGGGAGTCCTCTTCTCATGATTTCAACTTTCCTTCCCTATTTTCTCGTCTCTCTTTTCTGATGATGTTGACCTTTGTTTTGCAGGTCCTCAATAATTTCATCTTTTGAACAAGTCGGATAGAGACCTCTTGGCATTAATTTAATTGATCGATCATTGTTATCCTCGTAGGTATACCACTGGTGGTCAACAGAATTTAATTTGCTAGCTAGAGCTTTATATTCTTCAGGCTCTGTTTTGTTTATTTTCCAAATATTTTTACTGAGCGATAAGTCTGTGTAGTCATTTCGTAGTACTTCTTTCATCAGTTTCTGAATACTACCGTGATTTGTTATTCCGAATATTGATCGAGATTGGAACCTGTTTCTTCTTTTCTGTCGCATTCACTTTTGGTGCAGTAATTGCATTGGCAGTTTTAATGTGGGTTTGAATTGGCTTAACTTCTGGTGATGACTCAGCTTTCCTCTTGCTTGGGTTGGTCTCTTTTAGTAGTTTCTTATTTTCTGTCTTGGATTTATGTAGTCTAAAATTGGTTTCCCTTTCAAGCTCCTCTTCATCCGAGTGATATTCGTCTAGATCTATGGGTACTTGAAATTGGTTGTTCAATAATGCTGAGTTTCTTGCGTTGTTATTTTTATTTACTGTTTCATTTAGCATAAGGTTTTCTTTCTTTAGCACGGCAACTTCATTGTTCAGCTGTGCGATTGATTTCTCAATTTGTTTAAATTTATTTATTAACTCCGCGTTGTATATTATAACTGTTTGTGCACTGGGCGTGGCTTCAGAAGTTGGCTCGAAATGTGTATGCTTGATAGAGGTGGTCTATTCCGTCTCATTGTTACGTTCACACAGTGCGGTGCTCACTGGCGGTGGAGTTGATGGTGGTGTTCCATGAAGTGCCGTACTTCTTCTACCAAATGGCCATTCATTTATCGCTTGTTCCAGTAGTACTAGGAACAGGATCAGCCTGGTTGCCTACCGACGATTTCCTTTGCAATGTCACATTGCTTCCTCCAGAATCCGTAGAGCAGCCCGATAAATCGAGGTGGAGTTTAGAATCTGAGTTCGGACTCACCTGGAGTATGTTATGGTTTATACCCGACATTTCATTTTTTGTTGACTATCTTCTATACTATTTTTCTATTACGTAGGGATTGCGCCACGAGGAGGCTGTCAACTAGCACCTCTCTTCAAATGATACCTGTTAAAATTTCATGACATTTCGATCATTAAGTTTACAAGTGCAAAAAAAATTTCTACACTGTTTTTGCAAGGGAAAAATATCATTCAAGTGTTCAAGTGGTATCTATCTAGACTCTGCACCAGGAAAATCAACCATTTTGCTCTGAACGCCCAAAAGAGGCTAAAATACTACCGTAAAGTGAAGTTGCCAGTTGTAAAGATATAAGTGGAAAGTGTTGGCCATATTTTGCACGAACATTTGTCTATGATAAATCTTTGTCCGAAGTGGGTACCGCATTTGCTCACAATGGATTAAAAACAACAATAGAAAAATTGCACATTATATTCGCAAGATTTAGTCGCCCCCCGGCGATTATTACTTGTTTGCAGACTTCAAAAAAAAGCTCCAGGGACAGAGATTTGGCTCCAATGAAGAAGTGATTACCGAAACTGAAGCTTATTTTGAAGACAAAGATAAATTGTTCTTCAAAAAAGGCATCAAAAAAGTGTGTTTTCTTTGTTAGACCGGGAACTTTTCAGGCGATGTGTTATCTTGATCATTGTCATCATTTCTGTGCCATTTACAAAAGAAACGATGATGGTTTATATTTGATTTTGATAGTTTTATACTTAGTAGTTAGGAGCTCACTTAGTGGTGGAAAGGTAGGGCATTTTACTTACCGCAACTCACAAGGGGTTTATGGGATATAATAAATATCCCAAGGACGACATGAGAAGCTTGAGAGACTCCGGAGGTGAGATAAATTTAACTTAATCTTATATTTTCAATTGCAATTTACTGGACCCGAACCAAACAGCAAAAACATGGAAGAACATGATTTGCTATAAGCTTATGCCACATTATTAATTATTTTGTTGAGTATTTTTTCCAAATTTCATATGTTGGTTTATATGCAAATGAGCATATAGCGAAAATCCTAACATACGGCTGATATCTAAATTGTTATCAGAGCTAGTGGACACCATGACGAGGCATAAACAGAAGTCAAATCTTTAGGCACTCTATAGGTTTGAGAGAATTATTAATTATTTTGTTGAGCATTTTTTTCAAATTTCATATGTTGGGCTATATGCAAATGAGCATATAGCGAAAATCCTAACATACGGCTGATATCCAAATTGTCATCAGAGTTAGTGGACATCATGACGAGTCATAACCAGAAGTCAAATCTTTAGGCACTTTATAGGTTTGAGAGCAATATTAATTATTTTATTGAGTATTTTTTTCGTAATATATGAATTACAGTTTGTACTCATTTATGTAGTTTTGATTTAAATTAATTTCCGAAAGCTAAGATGTTCGGTAACTTTAACAAGTATAACAGTCCTAATTAATTGTATAAATTAAAAATCATGGGATGGGATGATTTTAAAAATCCTGGGATGGGATGAAATAAGTGTTACCTGATGAACATTTTTATTTTTTCTGGGATGAAAAACTGGGATAACTTCACACACTTGTAAATGGGATTTGACGGATAGTTAGTTATACGTCGAACAGTAATTCTGTTAATACGAGGCACTGCAAATATTAAACAATGATAGAAAATTCGTTATACTGCCCTGTTCATTTTCAAACCAAGTCTTCTGTAGTCGAGTGGTACGAAACTGACCTGCAGACAGTTCCAAATAAGTACGACCTACGATTATCGCGGTTAATGTTGTCGTATTGCCTGTATTGCCAATATTTTTTGAAAATCTTACTCATGATAAATCAGTAGTGGCAGCTAGATTGGGGCGACCGCCCTGAGTAAATTATTTGCTTACACCAATTTATAAGTTTGATAGGACTACGCAGTGGAAATATGAGCATGTTAATTTGAACTCTCTGTCAGTCTTCCTTCGGCTCAATAAAGATATGAGAGATTTGGTTAATATAGGTTGCTTCTCTCTTAGGAATTGCATAATTCATAATTCACCCCCTCCACTGGGGGGGGGTCTTAGACGACAACTTTTTAAGCTAGCAGATAAATTGATTAAATATTAGTCAGTTAAAGTTTTAACTATCGGCTTGTTGCACTCCGTATATAGTGCCGATCATTACAACAGTTGTGGAAAATCAGACTAAGTCGTGATGACGAGTTACCCGTACCATTATATCATCAATGGATTAAGTTACTTGAAGAAATTCTATACAGTTATCAAGATTTTGTATTCCGAGTTGGTTTTTAGTGACGAAAAATATACAACTAGAAATTCATGAATTTTGTGATCGTTTATCATAATGCAAGGTTTCCATTATTACTGTCCATTGTTATTGTCCTAAGTTAGAACAAGCGAGAAATGGGAAATTCGTGTTGCTGCAATTCTTGCAATATTAATTGGAACTATATCAACTCCGAAGACAACCCTGCGAATATTGAATCAAGAGCAAGCAAATTAATTAACTCTAATTTCTGGTCGAATGATTCACCATGGCTAAACGATCTAAACAATAATTGGTAAACAGTCGTTCTTCCAGAACCTACCTGAAAAAGATGAATACCGCGGGATTTACGTAATTTTATAACAACCATCCAAGATTTATCATTCACACAGATATTGTTAATAACAAAGCTCCAGAAAGACAATTTTCGGCTCACGGCTGGTGAAGTATAATTTTCTGACATTAATGGAATGTGTGTCGATACACGAAAGTGCGCCTTCAGTCATTAATAAAAGTATTCTCTTCTTTTGTGTTATTTATATTCGGCAATCGCGAATTAGACTACAGTATGGCTGTAACATTTTATATTATTTTCGATTTTAAGTAACTTTAAAATATTAATGCAGTTCTCAACAAAATTTCTGAGAACAAAAAGTACTGTCATTTTTAAATCCGACAAATATTGAGCCCCGACGACAGTATATAAATATACAGTCTCTCACAAAAATTTGCGTACACCCTAAAAATCGAACGAATTTCATATTAAGATCAAGAATTTAGGCATAAATAATAAGAAAGACTGTGTTTGTTTAAATAATTCGTGAACGATCGATACGAATTTCTATAATACAAGATCACAAAAATTTGCGTATACCCTGTCACATTTCATTTTTTTTTCATTTTAGTTACCGTTATCTTTACTAAAACTGAGTAGAATTCCTAAGCATCAATTAGTTATTTTTAATTGATCTACGTGAGACAACAGTTTTGTCGATTTTTCAAATTTTGAATGTGTTTTAACAAAATGCCTTCCATAAAACGAAAAACGTCTGTAGAATTAGGAGATGTGGTAGTGAAATTATTTAAAGAAGGCACAATACAGGGAAATTCATACAAATCATACAGGGAAATTGGAGCAATCGTTAAAAAAACGCATTCTTAATAATTTCAAAAAACGTGGAAATATAGCACGGAAGCTACAAACTGGCCGTTCTCGGAAGGTAAATTGTCGTACCGAAGGGACAATTGTAAGGATGGTGAAAACCAATCGAGTCAAAAGTGCCTCTAAAATAGCTGATGAACTGGAAGAATCCTCAGGGATTACTATTCATCCAGAAAATGTGCGTCATATCCTTAGGAGAAATGGATATAATGGGCGTACTATGTGCCATTTATATCTGTTATAAATAAGAAAAAAGGGAACAATTTGCAAATTTGTACCGAGACAAAGTTATAGGATTTTGGCAAAATGTTTTATTTTCCGACGATAGCATGTTTAAAATTAATGGATCAGATGAACATCGGAAAGTGTGGAGGAAGCCTAATACGACGTTTAAGGACAAAAATGTAGAACCAACAATTAAACATGGGGTTGGGTCTGATTACAAAGGAGGTTCAGCAAAGTACTGATTTGTTTATCTTCCATCAAATTTTTGTTTTAATTATAAAAATTTTGCAAGCAAATTTTTGTGCCCTTGTATTATAGAAAAACGTGAATTATTTATTGAAGTAAATATTTTTATAAACAAAGACAGTCTTTCTTATTATGTATGCCTATTTAAACACAAGATACAGAATTCGTTAATTTATTTTGTGATCTTATTGAGTGACTGTATAAACAGGTTCTATCATAGGAATAAGTGTTTGAACAAACTACAAAGACAATGAAATTTAGAAATTTAATTGGTACCTTCATTTACAGGTACTTATTCAGTTAGTAACTATTCTTATAGTGTATTGTTCCTATAGTATTCGGAACTACTATAGCACGTTTATCACATTGTAAAAATTACCCAACAAGATATTATTCTTTATCTTTATAACATCATCATAACTTATTTTCTATAAAATGTTAACACTAAATGTATTACAATCGTCCTGTTCACGCATACTAAGAAACATACATAGTGATTCAAATTGATAATTATCAGTGACACGCACCATAATTTTATTGATACCAGCAAACTAAAATTCATTAAAAGTTGTAAAATTTATTAAGTCTAATATGCCCAAAATAACACTTGTATTGTTCACCTTCTCATTATGTACCTGACCACAAAATCCATAATAATAAAACAATAATTACTAATAACCATAAAATAAAAATTGATCTGTTCCTAAAACTTGTCCTATTATTATTATTTTCCTAATTTGCTATTTTAAGAATTAAAATGCACAGCAGATACTGTCCTTAAGTACCTACCTATACGTATACTTGTGTACACACAGGGCAACACAAGTTTCATTCATCAAATCCATTCTAATCTTTTCACGTGTTAAAAAAATAAAAACTTGTTGGCGTCTGGGTTTTATTGCCTATTTATTATTTATATCCTGGTACAAGTAACTGGTCATTGTTCGCGTGGCAGCTTATCGCTAATATAAGGGAAATTAATCCGACCCGACATAAAAAAAATGCTCTTTTGTTTTAAATATTTGTCTTCGAGGTAATCTTGTGGTCGACTTATTTAGAATTATAATTAAGACTCTCTTTTCATTCGCAGAGTTTGATTATTTTTCAAATCGTTAATCATCATTATGTTGGTTCTAGAATATCGAACCAAAATTTTGAGAATTGTACTTACTGCAGTGCTGAAGAAAATAACGTTTACGCGTCATATTCAGAAAGTTATAGTTCGCCGTTATAAAAACGTTAATTTATTTAGAATAGTTTATTACGTGTCAACACCTTTTCTCTAGTTTGTAAAGATTCATTCTTAAATTTTTCGAAATTATAGTGTTTCCCTCCCCCAATTAATTAATAACTCCTTGAACAAGTAAATGTTACTTGTTCATCCTGCACGTATACGAGTATAAATGTTGGTAATTATTGTTTTATTATATTGGCAATAAAATTTGACTTTAGCATGGATTGTCTATACGAATATAAGAACATTACCTGCCCATTTCAAACACTAATTATCTTGAATTTGGCCATAAATTAATAGTTTAAGAAAGTAGGAATTTTATTTGAGGGTGAACAATATTGATCCTACATCCTGTTTATTTCAAGCCCTTATTACAATGTAATTTTTTTTAATGGATCAGTCCATTTTCAGCTCTCCTGCTTATGTAGGAATTTGTAAAGTACATTTCCTGATTCCGGAAATACGCAATTACTATCATTGTTGGGTTCTACAGCACATCAGTTTATTTGATGAGATGCGCTTTGCTTATTCTAGTACTCCTATTCTAGGAAGGATATCGAAAGGAATGGATAAAATGGACTATGGTCCTAAAATGAACAGGTGAACTTGAAACGGTCAAATCTGTTAAAACATAAACATCGCACTATTCCATAACATTACTTATATGTAATATAAGGGGGCACAACTAAATTTTGAGGGATTTACAATGGCGTCGAGCCATTTGGTAATTATACTCATGTTAAAGCGTCATCATTCCCCTCCAAAAATCGGTATGTGTCATTTTGCTGAAGTGTAAATAACAATGTATGTGAAGTTAGCCCTGATTTGTGTCCTTGCTAAAAATTTAATATTTTCGGGCCAGCCCGAAAAATTTATAAACACTGCATTATCTTAAATTCTCATCCCGAAATAATTTTTACATCAGTAGCTATTTGATTTTACATGCCGAAATAAATTTGCAAAAAAATTAAATAATATATTGTAATAAAACTTAATAAATAAATATTTTAATAAAACGAAATCATAAATTACGTTACATAGGATTACGTGGTTGCCTTCACAAAAATGTCCAAACACTACTGCAAATGCTGCTACGAAATGTGATCAATATCATGAATCTACAATAAATATGTACCCTCATTATCATATCAGTGGGATAGAAGGTTCATAATAACACGAGCCCGCTCTTAATGATCACAGCATAAAATTGAAATGTTCAGTGTTACATTTTATTCTGTAGCAGATTCCACAGGAGTATCCGACCACTTCGGCTGATGCCTCAAGTTTTTTTTTCTTTATTTTCTTTATTTTTATTTTTTATTTATTTTTTTTTATTTATTTTTTATTTTAACAATAATTTGTATATATAAAAATCATTAAAGTGAGAATGACTACTAGTGGACGTAATGTCCTTTAAAAGTTCGTCATTCACACTTTTATGTACAAAACATATACGAGTACAGCAAATAGTGTCATAGTGACTAAAACTACATTACGCATAATAAAAAACAAAATTCAAATACATAACAATTAATATAATTTAATTTAATTAATTAAGAATGAATGTCATTATAAATCACAAATAATCTTTAACTGATGACAACAGATGAGATTTTATCATTCGTTTAAACATAAAAATATGTACAGCGCTCTTAATATGTTCAGGTAAGTTAATATAAATATATGGCCCAATAAATGTTAATGATTTTCAGCCAAATTCCGTTCTAATTTGGGGGCAACTCAACTGACTAGAATTTCTGGTAGAATAGCCATGATCTAGAAATTCGAATTGTATAGTCGAAATTAATGATGGGATGTGTAGAGACTTAAACATGTAGATCGACACATACATCTCAAAAATTGCTTTAATTGGGAGAATGTCTATAGCAATAGTTCGATAGAGCTCCACAGTAGGAAATAGGTGAGGCAGTTTATACATTGCTTTACAGCACCTATTTTGTAAAATCTGCAATTTATTCAGTTTCTCTTTAACAGCTGAACCAAAGGTAGAAGAAGCGTATGAGAATCGGGTATGAATGAATGAGAAATAAATTTTCTTTAACACATGTACTGGAACAAAATCAGCCAATTTTCTAATCAAGCAAACAAATGGGCAAACTTTAATACAAATAGAATTAATATGGTCCTCCCACGTCATATGCTTGTCGAATATTACTCCAAGGTACTTGAATTTGTCCACACGCTCTATGGTGCAATTTGCTACTTGAAGTGGTGGTAAATCAATGTGTTGCAGGCGTCGTGAGTGGAAAATTATATATTTCGTTTTATTAAAATTAACAGATATTTTGTTTAAGTGAAGAAAATCCAAAAGTAAAATAATATCATCCCTCATATGTGACATTGTTACCTGACAATCTCTGGATTCATAGAACAGGGCCGTATCGTCAGCAAACATTCTAACATAACCCGTGAGCGGTAAATTGGCCATATCATTTACGTAGATTAGAAATAATAAAGGGCCAAGGACACTCCCTTGAAGAACACCACAGTTCACACTTAAAGTGGAGCTTTTTATACCATTTAGAATCACAAACTGCTTTCGATTACTAAGGTAGCTTGCTAACAGTTTGTATGATAGGCCACGGAAGCCATACATTTGTAGTTTTTGAAGAAGTAAACTGTGATCTATACAATCAAAAGCTTTACGAAGATCAAGATATAAGCCACAGATATAGTTTTGCCTGTCAAAATTACGATAGATCAAGTCAGTAATGTCTTTTAGAGTCCAAATCTGTACCAGAAGATTGTCGAAATTCATACTGACGAGAATAGAAAAACTTAGATTTATTCAGGAAGTCGATCATCCGGTTAGCAATAATGTTTTCTAAAATTTTGTCAAATACCGACAAAACTGAAATTGGACAATAATTATTAACTAGTTTAGAATTTCCAGACTTAAAGATAGGTGCCACTTTAGCAATTTTAAGACAATCGGGGTAAACACCGGTTTCCAAAACCACATTAAATAGATCGGCTAGTAATTGTGAAAAAAATGGCAAATAATTCTTCAGAACCACAATACGGATGTTATCATAACCACCACCCTTTGTATTACTGAGATTTGAAATTAAATTCGATATTTCGCTGCAGGAAGTGGGTGAAAAGAAACACGAATTAATACTACGCACCATAGTATGCAATTTATTTAAATCATCTGAGCCTGGACTAGAACTATTTGCTGATACAGAAGAATCAACAGAATAGCAGTAGGATCATGATACTCAACATCATTACAAATAACGCAGTACATCCTATTCGAGTTATTTACCATGAACTGATTTAACTGTTTCCAGATTTCTTTTTGGCTCAAATTATTAAATAAATTGTCAAAATAATGCTTCTTTGCAAAATATTTTCCGTTTTTGATCTTCCTATTTAGCAAATCTAATTTATTTTAGTTCTAAATTTGTACTGTTCCTTTTAAAACGCTTCAACATCCGGTTTTTAAGTTTAATTAAATCCCAGAGTTCAATAGTCATCCAAGGACAAACACTTGCATTTTTCATTTTTACATGTACTTCCCTCAAAACGGAAAACTGTAGAACAAGTTTATTATACGTAACAAAAATCCGTTCAAGCGTAGACTCAGGATTTCTGACGTCAAACACGGTACTCATTAAAAAATATTCAAAGGACTCATTAACCTTTTTGTAATTAACGTATCTCTTCGTTAGTGTCCGAGAACAATATTTAGGCTTGAAGCGAAATTTTGAGAGTACAAAACTATGATCACTTATGTCGGCTTCAATGCTAAAATTCCGAACTTGCTCAATATTATGAAAACTGCTAACAGAGTGGTCTAAAATATTACGGCTCAGTGGTCTGGTAAAGAAAGTTTTTGTTGCAATCATACCATGAGAGAGCAATGTTGCGTTATAGTCTGAGATTAAGTTAGAATTTTTATTAACAGATTTATGGTTTCTGAGAAGTTGTTCTAAAAAATCAAGAAACGATGCTGGGTCAGAATTAGGCGGCCTATATATTCCGTATACCTTCGTTAGATTAAACTGCAAAAGTTGAATGCATATGTATTGGAATGTTAAAGTACCGTCATCCATAATTTTCATGGTGAATGGAATATCATTCCTAATGAACATAGCAATACCACCACCCGCTCTATCATCCCTACAAGAGAAAATACTGACGTAATCTCTAGTATTATAAGAAAATTTATTTGAAATATTTATTTGAAGTATATTTAAATTAATAGAATTTGAACGCGATACATCAATATTCGCCGAATATTCATTAACACTTTCCAAATAAAGGTTATGGCACTTATATTTTAATGATTTAAAGCTCATAACCACAATAATAATTTAAACTTATAACCATCAGAAAAGAAAATAATGATAAAAAAACATAGAACCACTACCAGAAGATTAATATTAATTAAACCATTACACAAATAATTATTAATAGGGAAAAAATCCACCTTAATGGCATATTGAAATAATATAATGATAATTAATAATTACTGCACAGAGAAAATTTGCATTATATCAATATTCGGTGGATAATACTTATACATAAAATATTGTAGTGTGTTATGTATTTTAAATTATGCTGAATTCTTATTAAGCGTTTACAGCTAAAAAATAATGAAAATAAATAAAAAATAAACAAAAACTGTATAATATGATTAAAATTGAGTACAACCGGGGATAGAAATAAGTAATAACAACCCAATAAGCGTTTACAGCTAGACCCGCACACAAAAGAATAGAGAAAAAATAAAATAAAATTTAAATAGTGCTGAATTGAGTATAAAATGTCAATATTTAGATAAACAAATACAAAATTAAAATTTAACAGTGACGTGTCAAAAGTGTTTGTAAACAAACTTTTAAAAATTGAAATAAAAGTGTTAAAATTAAAGTTTAGAAGAATAAAATTAAATAAAAAGATTTATAATAAGACAATATTTACACTAATACTGGTGGTGTTAGATGACATTCTGTGGTGATGTGATTGTCGGAGTATCAGCTGCTGCAAGGATGACAGGTGGGCTTTATGTAAACGGCTAATATCGTTGAAGGAATAAATATGGTACACTTTCGAGTCCGATGTTTTGCATAAGTAAATCTTATTTCCCTCACACCATAAAAACTGGTACTTATAGTTAAATTTAATCTCTTTAGCTGCGTTGTACAAACGAGATTGAAACCGTGTAAGATGATGAAGTATCCAGATTTTATGATTAGGAGACACCATTGAAAACTCTGCACCAAGTTGATGTAAGTAAACATATTTCCTCTTGCGAAATGTGTTTAATATTGTAGTTTTTAGATCGACAGTATTTGGTTTAACAATGTATGAGTGTTTGAGTTGTGATGCCGATTCATTGTTATGAACCATTGGTTTAACAGAAATTAAATCGTCACTGGAGATACGAACGTCGACTGCACCAATAACTTTAAGAATCAAATTGAGGATATTTTCACTCTTTGCTGGAATTCCACATACCACAATGTTGGAACTATTTGATTCTTGCGAACTACTGTCCAGTTGAGCTTCAATTGTATTAAGTTTATTTTCATGGAATTCCATTTTATTTTCCAGAAAAGAGATTCTACGGGTACAACTGACGAAATCCTTGGTCAACTTCTCAACTGTAATTTCCATCTCGTCCAGCACTTTGCAGGAGAAACTTACTAATGCTTCAAGTGTGTCAAGCTGGTTTTTCATCGTTTGAAGAATAATAACCACATCGCTTAAAGCTGGAGTATCATTGTTAAATAAATTTGGATTGTGGCTACCATCGCCAATATCATCTAAGATGGAACTGTTGGATTTACTGCGACAATCAGGGCACAGCCATGAAGTTGAACCACTGCTAAACTCTTTAAGCACCTCGTCAGATATGTCGGCACATTTAACATGGAATAAACTCGCACAAACACCACATTTAACACCAGGAAACCGTGCTTTGGATATTCCCTTGAAACACTTCTCACAATTGGAACTCATTTAGAATTCGCGCCAAGAAATATGTCAAAACAAAAACTTAAATTTGCTATTAATTATTAAATTTATTATTAATTATTATTATTGTTAAGCGTTTTCTTTTAGAATAAATAGAATTAATTAAACTAATCACTCAACTTTATGTTTACTTTATATATTTTTAATTTTTATTTATTTTGTTTTCAATAGCAGTTTGTTTTCTTCTTTCAGTTAGTTTTCTGTAACTATTATATGGAACCCCGTATACGAATGTCACAAACGCACAATTGAAAGAGCACAAAAAAAGTTTACGAGATTCTTAAACTACAAAAATGGAATGCCTTACGAGCCACGCCTTAAACGTTATGGTTTAGTTGCTTTGGAGAGCCGTAGAATTATATTTGATGAATTAGCCCTCTATAAAATATCTAATCGTTTAATTGAAACAACATTGTCAAATTTAATTCAATATAGAGCTCGGTTTCTGTTTGTTTTGATTTACATACTTATAAAAGCAATTTCAGGACTCATTCTCCTCTAGTAAGGTTGCAAGCTAATCATAATAACATTTTTAATAATTTTGATTTGTCTTTGTTTTCATTCCATGTTTTTAAAAAACAAATAACTAAATTTTTTTATAATATAGACATTGTATAAATATTAAGTTTTATGACTCTTTTTGTATAAAATAATCCTTTTAGTGTGTACAATTTGTAATTTTTGTAAATTTTGTTAAATATGTTATCTTCATTTTTTTATTTTTTATTTTTAATCTTTTAAACTATCTGCTAACATGTAATTGGATATGATATCTGTTTGTTAGCTGTATTTATGAATAAATAAATAAATAAATAAATTATTAAGACACTGAACGATGTTGATAGTCAGAACGACGGGCGAAGTATGAAGTTAGTGTTGGTCACCATAAATCTAAAACATATATCCACATTACCATATCAGTGGGATAGAAGGTTCATATTAACCGAGTTCGCTCGCTCTTAATGATCACAGCATAAAAATTTAAATGTTTACTGTTAGATTTTCTTCTGTAGCAGATTCCACAGCAGGTAGTGTGCCGATTTCACCAATCGAGGACCCCATTATACATGCAACCGGCGATAATTATTTTGAACAAGAGGTACTAAATACGAGTACAATGCAAAATAATGACCAACTTCAACTAAATATAGAAACGGATTCGGAGTATCTTTACATGTTTAACGACAATGATTTTTTGAAGGAAAATGTTGCTGAAATTAGCCCAATTCGTAATATAGAATGTTTTTCAACCACTGCTGAAATGAAAAAATAATTACAATTACACCATGTGACAGGCACTCCCCAAACCAAAACGTAGATTTGGAGTATTCACATTGTGAAAATAGTTCTGATTCCACAGGTGATATATTTGCGAAAAAGACTATTCAAAACTCCAATTTAAAATGTACCATTCAAAAAAGTTCTACTAATTCTATACTTAAAAAAAACATTGAAAGGAAGTATGTTTCACAAAACAGATTATGAACTTAGTTTACCAACTGATGTTTGGGCGCAGATTTATTTGCCAGCGGAAAATAAACTGAATTCACACACCTATTCTTCGGTTGTTTCTGATAAACTGACGGAGCTAAGTGGGTGCCAAATAAATATTAAAGGTTATGATGTAAGCAAAAATCAAATTACCATCCGAGCCTATTGTGGCCACAAAAGTGACGGAATAACTTGCAGAAAATACAAACTGATTAATAGTGATATAGAGACCGGTACATTCACCGTGTATACAACAAAATGCGAAATTGTACATAAAAATACCAAGTTTCGCGAAACATCAAAACATACTCGAGATATGTACAAGAAAAAGCTACTTCAAAACACGGCAGAAACAGTTGGCGAAATGCTAGTTGATGAAGAGAACGCAGACTTTGTATTAAAATATAATACAATTCAAAAATCGAAAACGAGTGCTGTATTATGGAAAATTCGTTCGGAGGCAATCAAATCGCAGGACAACGTGTTTGATGATCTTTTAGATATATCGAAAGAAATGGTGAAAACTAATATTGAGAATCGCTATATTAAAAAAATTGGTTACCGACCATTTTTTATCGTAACTTATAGTAAGCAGCAGAATAAAGTTTTGAAAATATTGCTTAACAGAATTGGAACAGAGGAGTTAGTTGTATACATGGACGCCCCCGGCAGCTTGATCAGAGCTCCGTATAAACCGTTCAAAGCAGTATTGTACTACACAATTGTGATTCCAGTAGCAGTAAATTCTGAAGAAATAACCACTCCTTATCCTATTACAGATATGATAAGCGCCAGTCACACTATGGATACAATTGGTGGGTGGTTGAGATCGTATCGTTTATATGCAGGGAGATCTTTCAAAAAATGGCCAATCTTCAATGCAGTTGTGACTGATTTTTCATTTGCTGAGATGAATTCGGTTATGGACGTGTTTAACCATATGGATTTTATTGAATATTTGGAAATGGCATATAAGTGGTTAACAATTTGGAAGTGAGCAAACATTTATCTGAAGTTGAAAAGTTGTATCTTTGCTGTTCTCATTTCGCTCATACAATAGCGCAGGATGTTAAAAAGAATTTTGTTTCCAGTTCAACGCAAAAAATAATACAAGAAATGTTTGTGTCATTTTTCATGATGAATAATTATCAAACAATAAAGCAAATATGGGAATACTTTTCGATTTTACTAAAATCAAAACATATTACCACTATCTTTTGTACAAAAATCGTTAGAGGTAATAACTGAAATAATTGGAGGACAAGATGATTCCACTCCGTACTTTAAAGACGACCCTACCGAAAACATAAAAATCCATAACAGATCATTATATTTACAAAGTTCATTTTATTTGGATTTTAAAATAATAAGTGACAGGTGCTTGCGGGATGTGCTAAAGATCATATAATTGGAGGGCCAAACAGCTTTTACAATCCGGAATTTTTGGAATTAAGTTTGAAAAAGTATCTGACGTATTTAACTTTGTGGATCGGGTTGTTGAAGAATGGCAAACGATACAGCAATAGCCATATAGAAAATTACAACGCTACAATAAAGCGTCGGATGAAAACTTCTAAATATATCGGTAAGCTAAAAATATCGTTCTAAAAATATCGGTCGTTTTGTAAGACAAATTAACCAAAGAAACAAAACAATATACAAACGATTGATTACAAAAATTCCAACTAATACTTTAAGAAAAACTACTACAAAGAAAAAATTGAAATTTTCTTTATACGATCAATGTGGAAGGGAAAGAATATAAATCAAAACTCAACTCCGAAGGTAAAAACCAATAAATTTGAGCTACCAACGTTTCGAAAATTATGCGAATTGTCAGACGCTGGTCGAACTAGCCACACAATTGGACTGCTTAGCCAATGTAGATTGAATAAAAATTCAATTAACTTTGAGGGAGAGACTCCGAAAAGAAAACAACCCTTAGTGAAAAAACTATTAAGCACGAATTCAACTTCTCTGCCATTTATAATAAATGCAACAAAAACATGCAGTTATTTTAAAAATACTTGATTCATTATTACAGTCACTAGCACTAGGATTTTATAAATTTCAATTAACCAACACAATTGGAGTGACTAAAACCACCATTGGAGTAAAAAAACTAATTTGTGAACCACCCGACAGTAATTTAGAAGATGTTTATAAGAGACGCAAAGAAATACTTATTAATATTTACGGAATATTAGAGGATTGTTACAGTAGTATTTTGGATATAGCCAATCAAGTTTTAAAAAATATGCCCAGTGTTATAGTAAGGCTCAAATGCGAGAACTGTGAAAAGTTCAGTTTCTTTGGACTGTCGAAACTTAGTGAATGTTTTCAAGCTGAACGTAGTACAGTAGATCGAACTAAACCAACTTTAGGAGATACAGAACCAATAATTTTACTTACTCAAGTTTCATATGAGCTTGTTTCAGTAGTAAGCTATCAGCAAGTGGGGGAAGGACATTTTATCAGTTACGGAAAAGTAAGCGAAAAGTGGGAGAAATATGATGACCTTAATCCCTATGTAGCCATAATCCCGCGGAATAAGAATATACGGGCGATTGATCCGCATGTAATTATTTATGCCAAACAAACTTAAATAACTAATTTAGATCCTAAATATTATTATTTCAAAATAGATGTATTATTAAGATAAATGAATAATAAAATTATTGAATTAAATTGTTTATGTTTTATTTGGTTTCCTTTCGTAAACGTAGTGCATATGTTGCCGATACTTTACTTTAATGTTTAAAGACATGAATAAAACGAGTGAAATGAGTAATACCTTGTAATTAGCCACTAGTTATGATGATGATATAATTAGGATATATTTAAATCTTCTATTTCATTAACCTAATAATTATACTGCATATATTAAAAGCTATCTTTCTGTGGAAACTGCTACAGAAGAAAATGTAACGGTGAAAATTTTTATGCTATGATCATTAAGAGCGAGCGAACTCGATTAATATGAACCTTCTATCCCACTGTTATGATAATGTGGGTATATGCTTTAGATTTATTGTGGCCAACACTAACATGAGGCATGCGGCCGAAGTGGTCGGATATTCCTATGGAATCTGCTACAGAATAAAATGTAACACTGAATATGATAATGAGGGTATATATTTATTGTAGATTGGTGATATTGATCACATTTCGTAGCAGCACTTGCAGTAATGTTTGGACATTTTTGTGAGGGCAACCACGTAATCCTATGTAACGTAATTTATGATTTCGTTTTTAATTATTATTATTACAATATATTTTTGGTAAATTTGTATGGTGAATAAACAAAATAATTATTTATTAAGTTTTATTACAATATATTATTTAATTATTTTGCAAATTTATTTGAGCATCTAAAATCAAATAGCTTAATATACTGATGTAAAAATTATTTCGGGATGATGATTTAAGATAATGCAGTGTTTATAAAATTTTCTGGCTGGCCCGAAAATATTAAACGTTTAGCAAGGACACATTTTTTTCGGGCTAACTTCACATACATTACTTTTTCGTGTTCTAACCTTTGTGCCAACAAAACACACTTTGCGGGAAGCGCTGATTTTTTGTTTTAATTTGAAGAAAATTGCCTGATGGATATCGATTGTTGTGTGAAGCAAACAAGGAATATAATCCATCAATAAAATTGTTTAATTACTGGTCCGGCGATTTTGACACCAGTGACAAAGAATGCGAAGGAGACCAGTAAAGTTTGAAAACACCAAAATAAACAGTTTATTGGACCAAGATTCATGCCAAACTCCACAAGCAATTCAAAAATGTCTCAGGACAATGGGTATGGCAAGGAAACGTATGAACTAAAGAGAGGAAGGTTTCGTATGAACTAAAGAGACGTCGTCTGCCGTTTTCACGTGCAAACAACTGCTCCAAAAACAAAATCGGAAGGGTTTTTGCACCATCACTAGTGAACATTATCAATAACAATTGATGCAAATAGCCAAGAATTAAAGCTCAACCGCCCACAATATGTCAAAAAACATGATAAAATAATCGTTCTGCACGACAACGCTCAGCCACATATTGCAAGGGTCGATAAGGAAACTTTGGAGTCGCTTCAATAGGATGTGAGTACCACTTGTTCCGGTCGATGACTCATGGTGTGGTTGAGCAGCACTTCATTGCTTACGAAGAAGCCATAAATTGGATCAATTCTTGGGTAACCTCAAAACACGAGGAATTTTCTCTACGCGGAATCCGCATTCAGTCTGAGAGATGAAAAAAAGTCGTCTGAATAAAGCTTCGAAGTTTTAAGAAAAAACCTCAAGACATATTTGTATCCCCAATAATTTTAATTCCAAAAGGATGAGCTTACTATAACAAAAGACGTGAATAATATTTTTTTAATTTTTTATTATCCCTGCAATCTGGTCTGGGGCCAAGGCTCTCCCAACTCTTTCGCGGTTTGCTTTTTCCATCCTTACTTTTATGTCAGTGTCAGCCAATTCGAGGGCGTACGGTTATACGTCCGATTTTATCACCATCTGCACATTGCATAGCTCCATGCCAGCCTATACTGGCATGGAAGATGGGTCGGCCCATGAGTTTTGCACTTCGACAGGAGGTCATTGATGTGTTCCATTGCATCACAGATCGTGATCGTAAATGGTGATACAATAATTTTATGATGAGCTTATTGTTCGCTACACCTGTAACTCGAAAATCTTTTGCTTCAAAACTGGATTGGCCAAATTAGTCCGCCTCAATGAAAACTATACTATAATTTGTTACACATTTGTTACAATTTATTACAACGTATTCCGATTTTATTACAGTTACCGTTTTCGAGGAATGAGTGGTCGGTTTAGCTTACAATTAAACTTGCAACACCAATATAGCAACTTTTGATATAGCAATATTATCGGAATGGTTTTTGGACCAGAATTTATTACAAATTAATAACATTAAATTGGTTGGTTCAAGACAACCCCAATAACTTGACTAAGGGGCAATTTCACCCCAAAACGATTAATAATATGAAAAACGTTACTTTAACCAAAATAGTAACAAAGTCAAATCCGACCGCATATATATCCTGGTAGCATTCCGGTTTAATAACTTATTAAAGGGTTGTAAAACCAGCGGAAACCTATATTGTTTGAGGACAAATTATTTAACTATACGCAGCTAAATAATTTATTACGCTATTGAATAAGGTTAACATGCCTTCTACAAGGCTCACAGAGTAACATTTGGCTCAATATTAGTAAACGTATATTTTGGATGAAAACCGTGACTTGACAGTTGGGAGTTTTGCTGTTGTTTCATAAACGCACGGAATGTAAATATTAAGTTTTACTATTATTTACGTCAAAAAAATATAAACATCGTTTTGTCGATCTAGTAAGTTTGCGAAACATTAGCAAATTCCCAACTCTCAGTCTCATTTTCGCACAAAATCAGTACTCTGATGGCGGGCTGGTGTAACAAATGATTAAAGGTGGTAAAATCGCATTACATATTTGCAGCATTTACTTATTACCCACCTGGGTGACATAGGTTTTCCTTTCAAAAGGCTCACAGGATAACATTTGACCCAATGTCTGGTGGTGCTCCGATGTAATAAATTATTAAACGTGGTAAAATCGATCTTTAATTAGGTTTCAAATATAGCATTTACCATGTGAAGCAATCATTCTAACTTGACACAAAAATAATTTATTACCCACCTGGGTAAGGTTGATTTTCTCATAACGAGGCTCAGTAACATTTGACCCAATATCTAGTGGCAGTCTCCGACCGACCTTTATATTACAATTGAAAACCTACATTGATGCCAGTCCCGTCTAATAAAGTTAATCTACTCTTAACAAGACTTAAGATCAGTATTTGGTCCTAAATCTGCTGACGGTCTGGTGTAATAAACTATTAAATGTGGTAAAATCGGCCTTTAAATTACACATGTGAAGCCGTAAGCCTTAACCCTTAAACCGAAACAAATTCCGTTTAACCTGACACAAAAATAATTTATTACTCACCTGGATAATGTTGACCTACCCTCCACCAGATCCATGGCTTAATATTTGTTCCAATATCTGATGGCGGTCTGGAGATTTAATTGATTAATTTTGATTAAATTGTTGTTTTTGAAATAATTGATCATTTTTGGGTGAAATTTATCCTTAGACAAGTTATAAGAGTGGTCTTGAACTAACCAATTTAATGTTATTAATTTGTAATAAATTCTGGTCCAAAAACCATCCCGATAACATAGCTATATGAAAAGTTACAATTTTGGCGGTGCAGGTTTAATTGTAAGCTAGACCGACCACTCGTTCCTCGAAAACGGTGACTGTAATAAAATCGAGATTTGTTGTAATAAATGTGTAACAAATTATGGTATTTCATTCAGGTGAGCTAATTTGGCCGGTACAGGTATAAAGCACTCGAAAATTCATAATGTACATAATGTACAGTCAATTTCCTAAAACCAGAAGTTAGTTAAATTTTTTTTTTTTTGATAATTTTCAAGTCTTCTTTATTATTTCTTTTTTAATTACAATCTAGTCGAATACAAATAAGCAATTTTATTCTAACTTAAATTACTACAGTTTACTGAAATTTAGAGGTTCATCCATCGATGTACTTGTTATAGCTTTGATATTTATTATTTGGTCACGCTTTTGTTGTGCGCTAGATAGAGATTTATTTTAGCTGATTTTACACTAACTCAAAAGGCTTTACTTTTGAGCCTTCTAACTAAATTCATATTATCCAGTAGCATGGTGAATTAGCCGTTGTTCATGACTTCTAGCAAATTTTATAATTGCGGTTTTGATGGATTCTATGCCCAGATCTTTGTGGATGTCGCTATTAGTGACAAACCGTGGTGCGTTGCCGATGTTCCTTAGCACTTTGTTTTGGAATCGTTGGATAATATCCTTGTTGGTCTGCTTGGTACATCCCCACAGCTGAATACCATAAGTCCAGACAGGCTTCAATACTTGCTTATAAAGCAGAAGCTTATTAGGGCGATGTGATTGGTAGCCCATTTACGTAAATTGAATGCACCAGTCGATAATAATGCTATTATTTGCTTCTGAGCACCTAATGCTTCCTCGAGTGTGTTGTTCCCAGAAATGAGGTCATTTATATAGAAATCATTTATTTTATATAATTTCTATATGTGAGAGCTTCAACGCTGGCTAACTCTTGTAATGTCTTCACGGCTAAGTATGAGGCTGATGCTATACCGTAGGTCACTGTAGTTAGCTTGTATTATTTTATTGCCTGCTCTGATGTGGGTGATTTCCTCCAACAAATCCGTCGATAATCCTGGTCATCGTCACGAACCGAAATTAGACGGAACATCCTGCAAGTGTACAGCTCGTGATCACCAACACAATGAGCACAGCAATATGATGGAAGCGTCAGTGCTACGTGTGTTACTTTTTTCTGATTATTTTGTTGTGGTGATTCCCTTTTCTTAATAATCCTATCTCTAGCAGTTGTGTCTAGAGAATGAAATCTTGATTCAAGAAATTCAAAAAGACTTTTCAACGTTTGAACTTCCTTTGGTACTTTAATGCTGGTTTCATTCATACAAACAGTGTGCTTCTGCGTCCAGCTTCCTTGAGAGTATGGTTATTACAAAAGCACTGTCTAGATAACCAAATTGGTGGGAGCATGTATGCACTCTAAGACATTATCATGCATTGTTTGCAGTCCATTGGCTGATTCTACCGTTAATGTAGGTAAAACCAATAATGTGTGGATGTGATTGTTGGCCAACATCCGTTTGTCTTCATATCTATTAACGAGGCGATGAATTCGCTGCTTGTCCTCGGACCACCAAAAGAAGGTAATACATTTCTTCTTTGTTGGCTAGCTCTTTATTGGAATGAACAGTTCTATTGAATAGACTATAGAAGGCTGTCCATTGCCTATACTCCCCGTACAAACAAGGGAATTTCCAATTTTGATAACTTTATTTTGGGGATCTTGTCTATGTTATCATTGAAAGTGTTTGAGCTGCTCAATCCGTTATCCAGCTCTTCTTGTAACGCAATAACAATTGTTTCGTATTTGATTTGAATGTTGTCGAAAACGTTGTTCACGAAATACTCTTCATCCAAATCCTCCTTTTCGGCTTCTGCAATAATATTTTCGTGATTAGTGAAGAATGAGTTCCATGAGTTTGTTAGCTGCTTTAATTTCAGCTCGCAATAGGCTTTGCTAGATTTTAGCGTTGAAACGTAATCCGCTTTTTTGTTTAGGGTAGGCTGCTTGCGGTTTGTAGCATTTGGTCTATTTTTTGGGGTAGATGATCCAGTTATTTCCTCATCTTCCTCAAATATATAGGAGGCGGCATCGGCTACTTCATCTTCTCTGGCCTTTTGCTTATCTTCTTTAGATTGCGTTGCTGTTAATTAATAAAACAACAAAATTAATGAATGTGAAATACTCGAATCGTGAATCGAACCCACCTCATCAGCATGCCAATTTTTTCCTATTAACGTAGGAGCCAGAGTAACGTTTCGGTACAAAGATGTGTGAAGCGACCTATACAACCGATGATTCCTACAATCAATTTGTATATCATTTATAGCCTCATAATTTACACTAAACATTATTACTAGATTCAATGTTTACCTGGAAATTTTGACTTGTTCACGAAATTTTCGACTATTTCCAAAGCTCATCGTTCAGTCGGCCAAACAATAATTCTTTCCACGTAGTTCATTTTCAAAATTGTTCTGCAAATATTAAATACCGTGTCCCAGCATGCATTTATCGAAATACCAAACTTGTCTGATACGGAACTATGGAAATAGAATTTGTTATTTTTAAAATATTTAAACTCAAAATAATGTTATAATTAACAACTGTACCTCAAACGTTCAGTGTTAGTCAAATACCATATAGTGATTTCGTTTTAACGTCTGATTCGGAATCACTATCGAATAGGTAATTCCAATTTGTTTTGATTCCCAATGCTATCCCTATAAATTTATTTTTATCCAGTTTTATTTTTAATTTTTTTAATGGCTATATCTTTTCATAAAAAGCACAACGACACGTGTATTGTTTAACCTATCAGTCAAAATTCAAAAACCCTAAAGTACTGCCAAAAAGTAATCCATATAATATTTTGCGTTATTTTATTACATTTCCCGCAGGATAATCTAAAGTCACGTGACCGCTGTTCTATTCCTTCTATTCTTTCTGCAGAATAAATTAAAAAAAAACACGGACTATTTCTACACTATTGCAAGGCCAACTTTGTTTCGAGATATTTATAATTTTTGAGTGTTAAATTTTCACCCGTTGTTTTGTTTTAAAAAAAAATTTAAATCATAAACAAATTTGCGTGCTTATTCTAAAATAGTAAACTAAGTTCACGATTAGGTACCACACGATTTCATATAAATTCGTTATAAAACTTAAAATTTAAAGATCGAACATAAGGCCTAAATCATTATTTTAAAGAATGCTTTAAAATAATGATTTAGACCCTATGTTTGGCTGAACCAAAAATAATAAAGTTGCTCAATTTTTATGATATACTTTGTCAATTATGACTTATCATAGAATGAATTACGTATTTGGAAAGAAACTGGAAATTGTAAAGAAATAATGGAGAATATTAGTTCCACTTGGGTTTCAAACCCCCGACCTAGTACATTTTAGTCGCGTCCTTCATCCATTGCAATATGAAAAAGCAAGTAAATAGTGTTCCATATGTGGGTTTTTTAAGCAATAAAAAATATTTATTGTGAGATGGCAACCCGAAAATTGTTTGACAAATGATTGACTGAGCAACTTTAGAACACAACAGCGCGTTTTGGTTCCTCAAGCTTATTATGAAAATGGTCGTTCTATAAAAAAAACCTTCCGTAAATTACGTGATGATTTTGGTCAACATGGACGTAATACAGAGCCTGGAATTCGCAAAATTGTTGAATGCTTTTGTTAATTATAATTTTGTTTGTAATTAAGTCGCCCTAACGCGTCACTCAAACTCCGTACGTACAACGCGATAAGCTAATGGTTATAGTGGTTTCATAAACTATACGCAACTAAAATTGATTATGAGGTGCGAAAACTTTGTTTTCTTTTCCATTAGAAAACTTTTCCGATTACCGGCGTTTTATTAAACGCTAAAATTAAACTCCTATTCCACCTTCATAAATATTATCTCTGAATGATTTTTATAAATCTTGTGAATTGTTTTATAGCAAATCGAACACAAGTGCAAAATTTGAGTACCATTTGAGCAACGAATAAGTTTGCAAACTACATAAAGAAACTCAACACTCAACAAGTGAAAATTGAATTAGAAATAAGTGGCATCCTTTTCTAATTTAAGTTAAACATAAACTAAATTAATTTTTAATCAATATTCATAAAAACACTAAAATAAAAAATAAATAAATTTTATTTGACATCATCTGGTTTAACACAAAAACGACCACATAGAAATTAAATTTGATAAAAATAAAATCTTCAGTTAAATGTTGTACAGTACAAAAAAATGTTCACGCGAAAATTAAAAGAAAAGGGAAAATACACGGGCATGCGTAGTATTCATGAATTAGTTAATATTATAACTAAGACATGATTGGTTGGTAAGTTTGTATATGAAAAAGGGTAATAGGTTGCCTAGGATGTAAGAACTAACAATTTTAATAATAAAATATCTTTGCTTTCCTTTTCCCATCTAGACTAAATTTCTCCTTTTCCCCTAAATGATTTTCCCAACTTTATTATTTACGTTATAGAAATTGAGAAGGAATGAAAGATGTATATTTTCCTTTTTCCGATGCTTTATTGTTTATTTTTAAGCGTATTTCGTTGTTGTAACTTTTTTATTGTATTATAGCTGTGTTGAATTGTTGATCTGATTGCTTACAATAAAATTTATTATTTGATTAAATTGGAAAATTGAATTATATATATTATATAAGTAGACATGAAAATATTCCGGTTGAATTTTTCTTTTTACAAATCGTTAAGCTCTCCCCATCATTTTGTTGATATTAACTCGCCATTGCTGGAAGATGGTCATTCTTGATGTTCGTTATCCGCTTCCTCATTCCGGTCTCGACCGTTATTAAAGATACATTTTACTAAGCCCTTTATACAAATTAAGGTGTGTGATTACAATAATATCGGTTAGTACTTCTGTCGAAGTTCTAACTATACTCAAATAAAACTTTAATAATAAATTGGACTAAGTCCAACATCAATGCAGGCCAGGCCACCCACAACTAAAAATTACTATTATTCGTTGATTAGGCCAACATATACACTTAGTCGACAAACTTTAATTAAGCTTATAAATAGGAATTGGTATTCTGATAGAAATTCGGGCTAATACCGAGACAAAAACTTAAGATAAAAATTTTCTTTGAAGCATCGTTACCAAAATATCTCAACATTTAACAGAATAGAAGATGTAAATTATAACAGGAAACCTCAACCCCGAAGTTTGTTAGCAGCCTTTTTACTGCTGCCTTGCTGTTCTGTCGCATACAGTTCCAACTTTAAGATTCAAAGTACGTTGTGTTAACTCACCCTGATTTATGTAATTCAAATATTCTAGTGGTAAGAAGCACTTTCATCTTCTGTATCGGCTTCATCTGTACTTAAATACACTCGAGTTTGTTCAGGAATTAAGTATTAAGTTTTCTGGAATTTCAATAGTATAATGTGGAAAGATATTCCGACAATCATGTGTTCCAGCTCCAAGTTATAACCACCGAATATTATAGTCTTGATTAACGCTTCTCGTGTGCTCTACTTAACTTAGCTTGTCAAAATTGGGCCAGTTGTGCGAATATTTCTTAAGCTTAACTGAACTTCGGAACGTTTCTTTGCATAACTTGCTGCAGCAACTTGTCAATTGTATTCATAACGTGCCTAGATGCAGTAGTACGCTGATACATAATAATCAATTTTGCTCCCGAATATTCTCTGTACCATCACTCTCTATCCTTAAACCTGGGTCGGATGTTTCATCGATTGGTATAGACAGTTTTTAAAGTGAATAGCATGTTCGTTCATTAATCAATAAATTATCAGCTACTATAGTTGTTATTGTAGCCAAAACAAAGTTCTTTCCTGTGTGAAATACGGACCAGTATTTCATACAAGGTTATTCACTACCAGAACCCTCAAGAAAATAACATTTTGGCTTTCTTGTTTATCTTCAGTTGCACTAACAATTTTGTGAAATACAGTTGACTACTTGGGGTTAAAAAGGAAGATTATATTTTCAACAATCTTATTCTCTTCTTCAAAAATGCAATGGGGCGTAGCCGATGTTAGATTATCCGTTTACAACATTGGGCAGATCGAAAGACTCTGTAGAGTAAATCCTAGTGGATCCTAGCGGGATGAATTACCTTTCATGTATACAATTCGCAATTGGTTCAAAGCTTATCTCTCTAGTGGGCTGTATCACTTACGTTCAGTCATGTCATCCTATTTTCCATTCCAGCGCAACAAAGGGTCTGACAGCGGGGAAAATAAACAAACTATGCAAAAAGCTACCTCATTTACGCAAGCTTGTGTACGATTTGGCATCATCCAGAATTTTTGGCAGATCGATTCATCTAAAAGATATCCTTTTTTCTTTGCTGCTTTCTGGTACGTGTTACATCATTTGACCGTTCCGCTAACTGCAACATTCTAACGTCTTCAAATGGTTTAGCTTCCATCTCATGTTGAAGTAAGTTATATGGATTGTATGGTACCATCCAACTGTTTTCAATGAGACGGCCGAGGACTTTTGCACTTAGGATATTCGTTGACATTTCCCAAAGTAGCATTTTGAAATTCTTTTGGAAAATTTTTGGATCTTTTCCTTACTCCTTACATTAACTGTTTGGATTACGATTGCCACATGGTGTATCATATAAATAATATTTCTAACAATGACTTCAAAAAGATGAGGCGATAATTCAGGGTCAGGAATTTCAACATTAACAATTTTTTTGATCGTTCGTAATTTTATTTATGGCAACGCCCCCTCGCTTTTGATATTCTATAACATGGACGATTCTTTGACCCACCCGTTCCACTTTTTATCAGGGCTCAAAGCTTTCCACGATTTCTTTAAATTTCAGATTGTAGACCACGGAGACAAAGGCCATGAGGCCCAGTAGGGTCTTAATGTATAAGATATTTTGGTATTGAGTTTCTAGGATTTTCCGAGAAAACTTAGGAAAACCGTACATATGATGTGTTGAGAATCGATGCCAACATTGCTGTCCCAACCACCCTAAACTCTTGTAATACGATTAAATAATAATTGAGTTGCTAAACCCTCAATTTGACCAGATTTGAAGTGTAAAACTTCTTCATATAAATCATTTGTGTGTTGGGTTCCTTGGGTTTTTTGAGAAAACTTAGGAAAACCATACAAGTGATATATAAACGGTCGGTGTGAATTTTGCTGTCCTAAACACTCTAAACCTCCAATTGATCAAAATAAAGGTTTTTTATGGCCTATAGTAGAAGAACTTCAGTATACAAATTATTTTGATGTTGGATTACTAGCATTTTTCCAGAAAAATTAGGATAACCATATATGTGATGTCTAGAGACTCGTAAACATCCTAAACCCAAATTTGATCAAAATTAAGAAGTTTCTCGGTTTTATGTGGCCTATAAGTGGTTTTGGTTTTCGTTTCCCAGGGTTTTCCAAGAAAATTTAGAAAAACCGTTAAGCAATTTAAAAGCAAGCATCCTAAACCCCAATTTGGTCAAAATTGTTTTATTCCGCCTAGTTTGATGAGGCCCAGTAGTACCTCAACATATAAGTCATTTTGAAGCTAGTATACTAGGATTTTACGAGAAAACTTAGGAATTCTGTGCAAGTGATTTATAGAGAATTAATGCCAATTTGGCTGTCCTACACACTCGAACTCCGTAATTTGTTCAAATTTGAAGTGTTTTCCGGTTGATGTCGTCCAGTGGAACATCAACATTTAAGTCGGTCAACATTTAAGTGGTGTTGAGCTCCTGGAATTTTCCGAGAAAAATTAGGAAAACAGTACAAGTGATTAACAGAGAATCGATGCTGCTGTCCTAAACACCCTAAACCCCAATTTGATCAAAATTGAGGTGTTTTCGGTTTGATACGGCCTTTTAGAACCTGTGGAGGGGGAGGGGGGGGGGGTTTCTTCCAATATTTGTTAACTAAAATTTTGGCACTTTGAGAATAAATTTGAGAATTAGGATTTTTTTTTTTTACACCTTCGAAGTTTTTTTTTGTAATATCGCGATTAATATCAATAATAATGATTATAAAGATATTTTTTCATTAAATTTTATAAACATGCAAAATAAACAAATTTAAGTAAATTGTATAATTTAAATGTGGTCTTTTTTACAAAAAATAAATAAATAAATGGAGGGCCACTTATTTTTCAATATTTTATACTTTGAGCCAAAATTAAAGGCCGAATTAAAATCTAGGATCTCATAAAAATATACGGCCGTGCCAAAATCAACGGCCGCAATAAAATCTACTGCCGATACTTATTAATAGTCGCCGTCGGCCTAATAAACCATCGGCCACTAAAAATGAACATCGGCTTAATTCCATTCAACAGCCACGTAATGTTCAACGACTATACGTAAAATTTAACAGTCGCCCCTAAACCAAGGCAGTTGATACAAATTCAACACCCGCTTTTTATATCAGCGGCTGCTTTCAACACCAACGGAATCAACCACATAAGCAATTGGAGGATAATCGGGTGTAAACAACAATCCAACGACTGCCACAAGGAAATTTTTATAAATTATTTTTTAATTTGTCCAGAAATTTTGTAAGTACCAAAAATTTATTACTATCAAATGGTGAAATTTTCTCCTTCTCTTTCTCTGGAAAATTTCTTTTCCATTACCAACAATTTACATTTAATCATTTTAATTTATATATGGCATAAACGGCAAGATTTTAATATTGTTGTCATACGAGCATATGAAAAGTCAATTTTAACAATATTTGCATGTAAATTTCTTTTCTTTACTTTTTTACACTTTATTGGACTTTTTATTCTTTTTTCTTGTGTAAATTATTTAAATAATGTTTGATTTAATGGAGGGGAAGTATTGTGTAGATCTCCCAATTTTTTAACTACAATGACAAGGACACCGACTGTCCACATAAATAGTGATATCAATGCACGATATCACATTATGCTTCAACCAGTTCATGACCTCTTCGATCGCTATAACTTTAGCCTGGTACACGTTGCAGTAATCAGGTAGACGAAAAGATAAATTGACATTTAATTCCCCACAGAACACACCCGCTCCCACTCTACCATCGAGCTTGGAGCCGTCGGTGAATAAATTAACTGCCCCTGTCTCGATAAGGAGACCTCTGTTCCAATCCTCCCGAGAGGGGTGAATCACCTTAAAACACTTGTCGAAGCACAACATGGGTATTTTATTATCTAAATTCTCCAAGTCATGCCTCACCGAATTGACTATAGTTGAGTGCCCCTTTCGCAGGCACTTCCAACCAGAGGTCGCTGATAGCCGGGCGGCCGTATTAACCGCCATTTGCTTACCGATAATATCCAACGGGAGAAGATGCAGTATGACCTCTAAGGCACTAGTGGGGGTGGTTTTCAGAGCCCCACTAATGAGCAAACAGGCTGCCCTCTGCACCTTCGCCATCATGTTAGTATATGATGATTTCTCCAGATCTGGCCACCACACACTCACACCATACAGCAGTATGGGCCTTACAACTGCCGTGTAAAGCCAGTGCACCAGCTCCGGTTTCAGGCCCCATTTCCTTCCAATGGCGTTTTTACAAGAGTAGAGTGCCACAGTGGCCTTCTTTACTCTTTCCATCGTGTTTGGCTTCCAACTGAGCTTACTGTCCAGGAGAATCCCTAGGAATCTCGCCTTATCAGTAAGGACCAGCGTAGTACCATTCAGGCTCGGTGGAACCATTGCCGGCATTTTGTATCTCCTAGTGAAAAGGACCAGCTCTGTTTTTGATGGGTTAATCCCCAATTCACATCTGCTGGCCCAACCCGCAGTGATTGACAACGCATTTTACATCATATCCCTGATTGTTCCCAGGTGCTTTCCCGAGACAGCTATCGCCACATCATCGGCATAAGCAACCACACCTATCCCTTCTCTCTCCAGTACCAATAGTAGTCCATTGATTACTAAGTTCCAGAGAAGGGGGAGAGGACCCCTCCCTGAGGGGTTCCCCGAACGACCCGTCTTCTGACGGAAACTTCCCCCATCCATGCTATGACTCTTCTGCTACCCAGCAGATGAGTAATTAGCCTGGTTATAGGGTCTACAATCTCAAGTGGAAGCAATCCTTCCAAAATTGCTTCCATCTTTACGTTATTGAATGCGCCCTCGATATCGAGAAACGCAACCAGCGAGAATTCCGGAAAATCCAGTGACTTCTCAATTCCCCGAACCAGGGTATGTAATGCCGTATCCATGGACTTACCCTTATGATATGCATGTTGCGACTGAGCCCAGTTACTGGGTCCAATTTTCGAACGAATATATACATCCAGCATCCTTTCCATGATTTTCAGCAGAAAAGATGACAAAGATATAGGTCTAAGGTCCTTAGGGTTGCTGTGCGAGCTTCTTCCCGCCTTCGGGATGAAGATCACCCTAGCCTCCCTCCATTTCTTGAGAGTGTACCCCAGCTTCAGACACCCTTTGAAGATAACTTCCAGCCAGGGAAGCAAGATCTCCGAGTTCTTCTGAATTTCTGCTGGTACAATCCCATCCGGACCAGCTGACTTAAACGGCTTGAACCCATTAATGGCCCATTTTAGCTTTCGCGTGTTCAGAATAGCCTCTGTACACAACGGTTGGACCCCGCCGTGATCCCCTGACCCACGGTCATCCAGAGGATTCGCAGTCGTCACGTCCTCACTTCCCGGGAAGTGTGTTTCCATCAAGAGATCAAATGTCTCTTCACTAGAAACCGTCCATTCGCCATCCGTTTTTAACAGATAGCCCGGAACAGTTGGATTGGTAGACAGAATTTTTCTGAAGCGCGAAGTTTCCGAGACCCCTTCCATTCTCTCACAGAAGCGCCTCCACGAATTTCTTTACGCCTTCCTTATTTCCCTTTTGTACACTCTGAGGCTTTCCTTATAGAAGTCCCAGTCTTGACTGTCTCTAGATCTTTTCGCTCTATTAAAGGCAGACCCACAGACCTTCCGGCACTCCGCAAGTGCCGGGTTCCACCAAACAGGTTTTCGCTTCCCCCTAAGCTTTGTTAAAGGGCTACCCTCATAGAGGTATTGCAAGCCCTAGTTAGAGTGTCCACCATTGAATCCAGTTCACTTCCCGTGTCGGGAAGTCCTGGAACTCTGGATGGAATGATGCCCTCCAATACCTCCCTATATACAAGCCATACTGTCCTCCGGGGTTTTCTGAACACGTATTGGTTTGTAATATTGAGATTAAGTTTAAACGTTAAGTATCGATGGTCGGAGAAAGAATGCTTCTTCGCCATCCTCCATTCTCTGATCATCGGTGAAATAAATTCGGAGACCAGAATAATATCCAGAACCTCCTGTCTATTACTAATAATAAAGGTGGGTTCCTGGCCTATATTGCTAATAGTGAGGTTAGTTCTTAAGAGAAAATCAAAAAGTAACTCACCCCTGTCATTTATATTCGAGCTACCCCAGATGGTATGGTGTGCGTTGGCGTCGCACCCCAGGATAACTCCCACCTCCCTTCTATCTGCATCAGCAACCAGTGCCCCCAGTATGTCTGGCGGCACTGGCATCTCCCGGTCCATATACGCGGCTGCAAGCCAGAATTTTCTCCCCTCCGTCTCTATGCAGACCGCAGTAATGTCCCCATTACTATACTGTGGAAGTAGAAAAACATTTATGTTATTTCCCACCAATATACATGATCTGCTCACTATAGATAGCTGGGCTAACTTTATTTTCTGGGATGATAGTTTCCTCATTATAGTTTTCCTGGGATGAAATATTCTGGGATGGTAAAATTTCTGGGCTGATAGTAATATCCTGGGATGAAAAACTGTCGTGATAGTTTGGTGTTACCATCGTCGTTTCGTGGGATGAATCCTGGGCTATCTATACATAAAATATTAAACATAAAATAAAATGTATTGCGAATCTAGTATTTTAAAGTGTAGTTCCCCTTTAATAAATGCAACCATATGAGCCAGTTTAGTTTTGTGTTCCTAAATTGTTTCGAGAAGACTTAGGAAAACTGCGCCGTTGATTTATATAAGGTCGATGAAAATTTTGCTGTCAAGTTAGGATCGAGTTGTACCAAAATAAGTACTTTCCCATTTTGGTTTTAATATCTTAAATTTTGCGAGAATGGGGGAGAATTGCTAGATTTATATCTCCTCGCGTTGCTCTCTGGGTAACCCTAAATGAATCAGGCGCTGTAGTGGAGGTCATCAATAGTATGCCGCACCACAACATTGAAGTCATAGTGGGCAAGTTTAATACGGAGAGCGATGAGAATGCAGAGAGTATATCGCACATCGGTCCTAACAGCCTGCACCTAACTAGTAACAACAACGATCTACGCGTCTCCGACCTGCCAATAATGTACAGCTTAGTTGTATCAAGTATGTTTTTCCCACATATAGTTTATAGTTTCCTCATATATAGTTTCCAGACTATATATAATTACGGCTTATGACTATCCATAATAACTGTTTATGATTATATCTTAAAACTAAAATGTTCGTCTAATATACTAAAATTTAGAGGAAATGAAAATGTTATACAAGCACTACGGAAAACAAATGTACATTTTCCGAGGTTGCAAGGTTGCATTTTCGTATTTTGACCACAATTGTGTTTATTTTGTTAAAATTTAATGACCTTACCGAACAATGCGGAGAACAAATAAATGGATCGACTTTTTCCGGTCTATTACACAAAAATTTGGAGTTACACTTTTTTAGTAAATTTCCGGATGCCTGCGAAATAATAATAGATTTTTTTTCTTAGGTGCTGATTTGAAGAGGCAACTGTTGAGGAAAAATGCCATTGTTAACCATCACACCTATTAAACCCTTATCCTTTCTTCTAGTAGATTGGAGTTGTGTTGTCTTTTGCCGTATGATCACTGGGTGTCTAAAACCGGCTCGTTCCGTCCTACAAAAGGAAAAAAGAAAGCCTTTCCAATCCTTCTCTCTTGTTATGGGTAAGCAGCGTGTAGGAATGGGACCGGAGTTGTCCGGCACATCCTGTCTGGTACTTGGTTCTACTGCCCAATCAATCAATCATAATAATGAAGTTTTATTTCAGGAAATTTACCATTATAATGGCAACTTAATTAATTAATTAATTTTTAGGATGCTGATTTCTGATTATTTATATCCAAAAAACTAAAAAATAATTGAGAACCGTTTTTCCAAAACTCAACAAGTCGAAAAATAAATTTTTTCAGGAGAAGGTTTTTTGTGATTCATCTGAAGAAAAATATGCAAAACCAGGAAATAAAGGTCGTAAGTTTAAGATTTATGGGCAGACTCAAAGCATATATTAAAAGATATATTACAAAAAAACAAATTCACAATAATTTTGACTGTCAAAATTCGCGAGTTTTTTCATTTTACAACCAATGACACTTTTGTTAAGTTCCGAAATAATTTTTATTGAATTCATGTATCGAGAAATTATTATAAATCAGGTATCAGAAGCATTTAATTAAACTGAAACTTCAGAAAGTACTTCATCATAAAATTCCTGAGCACATTCTGGTACTGCAAAAAATTTCATAAGCTTCTTTACACCGATCATCTTTTTTTTGAAACTTTATTTCTCTTTGGTAATAAATCAAATTCTGGGGAACTGTCGGTAATATTGCATATATTTCTTTTAAATTGCTCTACATCAATGATGGAGCCAGAAATAGTGTTACTAACACCAACCCTTACATCTCCACCAGGCTTTTTGTTTAGTATACAATCCTTGCAGCACTTATTTTAAATGGCATTTTGGACTTCATCAGCCGCTTTGACCCCTTTTTATAATCATAGGCTTGCCAATCTTCACTAATCGTGAGGATCTTACCGTGCATTTGAAGTACTTCATGGTACGTATTTGGAGAAATAATTTCTACTTTTTCCGAAAATCCTTTTTGACTCGCCCAAAGACACGATTCGGTGGCATAAAACTGTGTCCTCTTATCGGAAAATAGTGCTTAATACTTTTAAAAATGTTGCTCTGTTCCAAGAAGTAAATGAGTGCTGTCATTTTTTTTGGGAAGCCCAAGAATCAGAAAAACGTCTTAAATTTGTTTGCATTTCATCTAGTTGAGACTCGCTGATGTTATTTTCCAATTTGCTCAAAAAATCAAACAAAATAGATGCCACCTCGTTAGCCCCTTGAGGTCCATCCATCTTAAGCCATATATACAATGTTATATCATTTTTGCTTTGTTGTTTCTAACTTAGAAGTTCAATAAATAATAACAACATAATGACATATCTACCTGCCGAGAAGAGAATACTTCGCCAACAAAAAGTTTTGGTAGCGGCTGATTTTGTTAGATGTTAAACACAATATCTACTGTGTCATTGAGTGGTTTGTTCATTATTGAATGAAATCTTTTATCACGGAGTAGGTGAAGTTTTTTTTGTTCGCTCCTCTTGAAGTTCTGTTAGATTATTTTTCAAACTCAATAATTTTACATCAAAAAGTTTGCATGTGGAACACGTATGCATGTGGAACAGGTATCTATGAGGATTTGCAAATCCCAGGTTGAACTCAGAATAAACTATATTTTAATATTTTGAAAGCGAACATACCGGCTCTTTTGCTTTTGTTTGTGATCCATGGAACAAATGGAACATCCTTTTTAAATTAAAGTCCGGAGGAATATAACTTCTATTTATCGTGCCTCGAGAATAGTGACTTTCACGGCAGTAGAAGGAAGCTATACGACTACATACTGCTTCTGTCACTTCTTTGTCTACTTCAGTTAATCCGCTCCCATCTCATCTCTCCTTCGGGGCATCCATATCATGTAATTGGTACCTTAAACAGCAATTGTTTAACAACCTTTCCTATCCCTCCATCTTGTTTATATCTAAAAGGGTGTACGCTGGCCCGGCGTATCCGGGATCCCTGCTTAGTCTTGGCCGTACATTCTAATCAATCAATCAATCAAATATCTTAAATTTTGCCAGAACCTTCAAATTTTTTTACAAAAAATCTCAATTTAACGATTTATTTTATAATTTATAATATTGCGGCTTTCTACAAACACATTTACACGTTTTAAACTTTTATTATTTTTAACTTTTAATATTTTCCCCCAATTTTAATACAAAATTAATTAATTAATTCAAAGCGATATCGAATATATCGGTCCTAAGACCATTTAGTTGTGTTTTCAGATAACACGGAATATATTAGAATTGCCGAACAATTATATAAGCTGCGTTTTTTGGAATATGGTGTTCGAGACCGCGATAAATTATATTTCGATTTTTTAGACAATTTATATAATATTAAAATATTTGTGCTTGGTATTCACTGAATCGAATCCTAAAGAGCTTATTAAGTCCATATCTTGCATTATATTATTGTATAAAGTTTGTTTATGCTTGTTCTCAATAACTCTGAACAACTCTTGGTTGACACTGACGAAACAGAGAAATTTTTTAGTACAACTTTTTTGATTGTTCCTTACTTCATTTACAACTGGAAATTTACAAAAAATATGACGGGCACTTCAATTTATAACCTATGCAGAAATGAAAAACCGGTACAATCAATATCGCAAGCTACCTATTGGCACACAACTGGCAAGTGAATCTAAATTTAATTCACACATTACAATAAATTTAATGTACCTAATATTTCAGAGCACAACTGACTATTTAACTTTTGCCGCAATCTTAAAATTAATTGCAGCGGTATGTACATATCCATACCAAGTGATAAGGGTCCGTCTGCGGTATTAGCATCATTCCTACAAAGGAACTTGGGATTGTATAAAACAAACTTGGAGGCATGAAAGAATTAATTGCCAGGTTTCTATAAGGGTCTGGTACCATATTTGGCGCATGTAACACCTAATATTATGTGTGTGTGTTTTTTCCTGCTATCTGTTCTGAGGCCAAGGCTCTCCCAACTCTTTAGCGGCTTGCTTATTTACGTCCTTACCTTTCAGGCGTTTGGCATATTCGTCAAAATCAAATCCCACAACAACAAAAAAACGTCATTCAGACATGGCCCATTTGCAAGATAAGTCAAACAATGAAAATGAAATTTCTGAATTGTATTTTTAATAAAAAAAACGGAATTCTTAATATTTGCTGGTCAAATTTATTATTTTATTTTAATATTAAATATATTATGGTGTTTAATAACAAACCAAAAATTAAATGTCAAAACGATTGACTTCAAGTTAGTTAAAGTTGGCGTTCTAAATATTTTTTTGTAAATTTCCCTATATTTTATCGCAGATGGTGTTCAAGAAACAGAAAAATTTAGAAAAAAAAATGTATAACAACAACTTTAACTAACTTCAAGTCAATCATTTTGACATTTAATTATTTGTTTGTAAATAAATTTACGTGAATATTTAATATTTATATATATAACAATTATAAATTAATCTCGAGGTAATAAAACACTATAGAAAAACACGAAAGGACAAATTGATGTTTTTTTATTTCGTCTATTAATTATTATTATTATAAGCAACATTATAAAATAATAAGTGATCCAACTGGCATATACATCAGAACTGTCATTTTTTTATCAAATTTCCAGTTGTAAATGAAGTAAGCAACAATCAAAAAATCGTCTACTAAAAAAAATCAGGAATTATTAAGTTTTTTGATTACATTACATTGTTTTGTACTTTACATAAAACCAAGAGTTCTCGAGAGTTATTGAGAACCACCATAAATAAACTTTATTCAATAAAATAATGCAAAATATGGACTTATTATTAGTTCTTTAGGATTCGAATCAGCGAATACGAATCACAAATATTTTAATATTATATAAACTGTTTAAAAAATAAGAATATAGTTTATTTATTGAAGCTAAAACAAGCGTTGTTATTTTTATTACAGGTTTAGACCATTTTTCATCTAGAAAAAGTGATATGAAAGGTCATTCCTTTACATTTTCTATTCATATATAGATTTTCAACACGAGTATGATCGACATTACAAAAGAACTGGATATTTTTAGTAATTTAAGTAATTTTTAGTATCTGGACTGCTGTGGTGGCCACAAGGTGAGTCGACGTTTCATGGTACTATGCGATTCCGACCTACCTAACCTTGTTCTAAACCAACAAAAACAATATAAAGTGTTTGTTTGTATTTGTGAAATGTAAACATTTAGGCGATCACACGATGTATTTAAATTGTTAATAGAAATTTAAAAATATGTATAATGTTTAAAAGGAACAATGAGGAAGATTTAATTACAGTTGGTAACTTTACCAATAAACAAAACTATAATTAACAATTTGCTCTATTTGCTTTAAATAATAAAGAAATACAGTAATTAAAATAAAAACAACTAATTTAAACTACAAATTTCATAAATTTGCCATTTATGTTTACTGGCTCAATCAAAAAGTTTCATAAATTTATCATGGAGCTCACTTAGTGAGACAGACGTTTAGGTGAATTTAAGTCTTAAATCGCTTACGGGTGCCGTTTAAGAGTAATACTAAATAGGATTACAGGTTATTCTCATCGGTTTCACTTGTCGATAGTACTACTATCGTGCCTACAAGTGAAACCGATGAGAATAACCTGTAACCCTATTTAGTTTTACGACCAGTGTGAAGTTTCTAACGTTAATAAAAAGTGTAGCTACACAAATTAACAAAAAAGTGTAGAGTACACAAAAACATTTTTAAAAGTGTATGGAAATAATCTATATTTAAAATATAATTAATTATACGAAAAAAAACGTTAACTAATATTAAGTTAATAATTCTAATTAAAACCAAACAAAAAAATATATAGCCACTACTATTATTAAATAGTAGACATTCGAGCCAAATCAAATTAGTATAGCCCGTACATATAAAAAGGGTTGGACTCCTCTGAGAAAATTTGATATGTTGACAAAAATATTATATGAGAGCTGATCATACATACCCAATTAACAGTACATGCCTATTTGTGTATTGCACGCGTGCAAAATGTTTTTTACCCGAGAAATTCTTGAAATAACTATACACACACACCCACATATAAACTGAACTTCATGGACGTTGACGATCAACAAGAAAATATGGGTTAGTGGAAAAACAAAAATTGTAAATGAAAACCAATGATAAGTTTTATGATAAGTAAGCATATTTTTTGATCGTTTAAGGCTGTATGGTACTGAGAAAATAAATTTATTTTTAGTATCGATATTTAAATGCCCCTGAATGTATGCAATTCGTCTATCATTAATAAGTTTGAGTACCATAATTTCGTATAATTTGATTACTAAACTTTACTTATACTATATGTATGTGTAAAATTAATTAATAAAATTATTATTTTTCATTATTACTGATCTAAACATTGCATATTATAATAATAGCGAAGTAATTTTCAAAAAATAGTCCTCATTGCGGCGTACAACAAATAAACTTATCGTTTGACGTAATGATTCGATCGATAAGAATCAACATTTAGATATATTTTCAAATATTAATCCCTCGATTTTACGTTTTTCAGCACCTTGATCTAAAAAGTTTGAAATTGAAACGCACGAATCTGAAACTGGACGCATATCAAATTTTGTCAGAGGAGCCCAACGCTATTTATATGTTCGGGCTATACTAATTTGAATAGGCTCGAATGTCTACTATTCGATAATAGTAGTGGCTATATTGCGGAAATTCTAGGATGGGCAGTTAATTATGTGTTTAACCTCAATGATTGATAAATCTTTGAAAACATTAATATTTGCACATCAGTATATTTTTTAGAAATATTAACTGAATATTAATTAACGTTTGTTTTCATACACTTTTAAAAATGTTTTTTGTGTACGCTACACTTTTTTGTTATTTTGTGTAGCTACACTTTTTATTAACGTTAGAAACTTCACACCGGTGTATTACGCTAAAACGGCACTCCTCAGCGCTTTAAGACTTATATTCACCCTGAACGTCTGTCTCACTAAGTGAGATCCATGATTAATTTATGAAACTTATTGTTTGTAAACCTGTTTATTTTCACATTTATGGTAACAATAATAATATTGTGTATATATTAGAAAATATGTGTGTAATATGAGACTAATACTATTTCATTTAAAAAGCTGACTTAAATTGACATTTAATTGTAAGTGTTTAATATGATTTATTTTTATTCAATTAAAGCGTATTTTTTATTTATTCCAGTCCAAGTATTTAGTATATTACATGATAAGATTTAAAAGTTAATTTAAACAAGCGATTATTTTGTGTATTCGCCTAAATGTCTACATTTCACAAATACATAAAACCAAGATACCTTGTTTTGCTTGTTTAGGACAAGCTCAGTATTATGAAGCGTGATTTTTGTTTTAAGTTAGTCCTAATTTTTTTTTTTTTATTTTTAGCACAAACTTAGTACAAAGTTCGCATGCATTCAATTTTGTACATTTATGTTTAATAAGTGATAATTATTTATTGGATATTTTAAAAGGTTTCAATATAATAATATTTAAATAAAAGAAGCAATCAAAAAATATAATTTTAAAATAGAAAACAGAAAAACAGAAATAATAATTAAAATTTTTAAAACAGAAATCAACAAAAAATTTAAAAAATCTGTTTGATGATAACAGAAATTGTATCAAAATTTTATGTTCAAATTTTTAAAGTGCCTAAAAAATTTCTACACATACAGTTAAACAGCCCGATCAACCGAGAATATTTCTTTTGAAACGCAACAATACGTACGTACCAATTTGATTTTATTAATTTAATTCGATGACGTGCTACAGCAACACAATTGGAAAAACCTATTGAAATAACATTTTATTCACAATTATACTAACTAATCGATACTTTACGAACATTGATTGAATAAATTTTGTTTCATTCACTTAACAAAATAATCTAGAAAGATATAAATTAACATTTAAACTTAATAAAAATTGAGCAATAAAGAGAATAAATAAAAATGTTTGATTCAAATGAAAAAACTTTTCTTTATTAAGTTAAACCAATGGAGTTTTTTCATCTGTATTTAATGAACACCAACAACAACAATTATATTATGTGTAGCAGGAGCGATGGATGATAACAGGAGGAACAATGGAAATGAGAGGAGTAAAAACATCTAATGGTTTACGAAAATAATAAAACAAAATAAAGTTTTTGATTCGATCTCATAAAAACGGTTATTATGCCCAACGGCCAGGATATTGATAAATAACTTCTATTTATTTAATATTTGTTCAAAGCAAATAATCGGTTTATATTTTTCTTGCTTTTCTCTTAACGATGATGTCTCCTTATTTGTTAGTGGAAAATACATATAACATTCTATATTATATAGATACACAAACGCTGGTAATAATGTTAACTAAATCTTTCTAAGAAAAAAAAATCATTTGATTTTATATCGGATTCGTTGACTTTTTGACAAACGACTATGCACACCGTACTTGAATACCCACACTCGGGGTCTGTGAAACGTATTAAATTGAAATACGAATCGGTTGCATTTATTCCCTTAACGGCATAATATTTAAGCTCAGTTGACGAAACTGAAACTACTTCACAGTTTCTCTTCCATTGTTGTTGAATCCCTTAATGTATTGACGAGATTTCACGAACCAACACTTAATGTCACATCTTTCAAGATCAATTCAGAATTCTGTTTTAATTTCGCCAGGGTCGATTAACACAAAAGCTGTAACGGCAGGCTTTTGGTTGACAGCCGTTAACAAAAAAAAAAATAAGTTATTTTGAAAGAGAAAATGTGTTAGACCAGTACACGGCATGCATTCCGCCGCTAGCTCAGGGTGGAGGTAACATTGGTCGTGGGGGTGTGCTCTGGTCGTTCTAACACAACTATGGCATAAGAACTATAGTTAAATGCAGCACACTCTAATTCAACTCATCTCTTCGCATCACTCCAAAAGGTGGGATTTCCAGAAATCATCCATATAAATTTTTTCAAAAATGTTATTTTGAACTTAGGGGTGAAGGAAGGGACTTGTAGGTGGGATTCTGGCTGATGGGGAGTAGGCACAACCCTGAAATTTGATGGGAAAAGGTGGGATTTCCAGAAATCACCCATATACGTTTTTTCAAAAATGATATTTTGAACTTAGGGTTGAAGGAAGGGTCATGTATGTGGGATTCTGGCTGATGGAGAGTATGCACAATCATGAAATTTGATCTGAATGTTCATTTCAACTAGTTTAAGTGATTTCATTAATAAAATGGAGTATGCCACCAGTGAATCCTGGTCTTATCAGGTTATATACTTCTAGTCTAAACATTGTGGCTAGTTGATCTACTTTAACAGATTTTGTGCATAACGCATGTAAATGGGCAGGTAAAGCCGTTCTAAGAGAAATGCTGACCAATTCTGGAGGAGAACTAAATTGATTTTGGCATGCACAGTTTTGCACAATTAAACTAAAGCAAAACATATGCTCTAATGATTAAAGGGATCTATATAGGATTTCTGGTGTGGCATTCACGTCAGAAATCCCACATTATCTCCCAAAATACATTATGCACAAATTTGACCGTTAGACGCACATAATTGCATAATCAAACACTACTCGACAAAATAAGAAAACCGTGGGATTTCCAAAATGGGATTTCTGGCGTGACTCACACTCGATTTTCAATTAGCTACCGAATTATAACTCACAATCGACTGCTTAACACCCACGTGCTAGCTTTTACCATCAAGGTAAACAAAAAAATGACCAAAAAAATTATCTTTGGGTTCCAACTTAGCAAATAATAGATTCCGGTATTTATATGCAGAAAAAAAAACAGATAGAATCCGCCAATCAATTACAAAAAAAATTATCGTACGATTTTTTTTTGTTTGCGGCCTGTGTATGGTGCATACACCAATACGCAAAGACACAACCAAAAACTTGGCAACCTCGCAGGCGCAACCACAATCCAACCGGTACAACAGTTGTACATAGCAGGCATTCCAGGCGCAATAACATGACGTACACTGTGCCACCGAAGCAACAGCAGTATACGCAATACGTACATGGAATGCACGTTACAAAGGTTGAAACAAAAAATTGTCTATTACCGCGATTCTACTCAACACAATTTCGTTTTCACTACTATTAATAAGATTATAGATTGGTTGGACGCTTATAAAGAAGTTCTAATGTCATGATCTCTATGAAACCAATTGAAAACATACACTAACTGACTCCGGTTTTGATACGCCAGAGAAGGTACCTAACACTAGAGATTTTTTTTTGTTATAAATCACCTAAAACTTATAAAAGTTGCCGAAAATAAATCCCTACCAATTTAAATGAACTTTTAAAAATGTAAGAGTCATCTCCATGCCTCACTTTAATTTAAATTAACTATTTTACATGCTACTGAAATTTATCCAAACCAATTCAAAAAAATACAACAACAACAAATTTACTGTAATAGTATTGATGTAAGTAAACATTCAGGCGAATTTATATTGAGTAATTTAGAGGAGATGTGACTTTTTAATTGGCCTTACGTACATTCCAAAGTCATTTTTAGTATTTTCTAAACATTTAGCATGCATTTCAGTGACAATGGTAAAGACAATCCAAAAGAGTGTCTACAGTAAATTATATGAGATTTAAAAATGTGATACCGAAGGCCCAGGCCATTCCAAAGTCATTCTAAGTATTTTCTAAGCATTTAACATGAACTTCAGTAATACTGGTGGACTAATTTTTTTTATGGTCCCAATGGCTTTATTCTTGAATCTTTTTACATAAGAAACTAACAAGAAGTGTTCAAATCTTAAGCTAATTACATTTGTAAAGTTTTAGCCAATGTTAATTAATACTTAATATTAGTGTTCACAATTTAATTCTGATCCTACTTATAAGCGTAATCTACGCATTTAATGATTTTACAGGTTCATTAGTCCGAGTGGATCTGCTCTTCTCTGTCGTTTAAAACGCGGCTGTTTTAGTATATAACGGGCCAATTCATTGGGATGTCCCTCAAGTTTTGAGTAGTATTTCGAACTGAATTCCTTGATGGTTTCTTTAACTATTCTTTAAGCTTTAATCTCAAGGTTATCGTGTATGTTATTATTTCGGATATACCATGGAGCATTAGCAATGCATCGGAGTATTTTCGCTTGAGTTCGTTGCAGGAGTTCTCTATTTGATGCACTGGTGGATCCCATAACTGAATACCTGAATATGCCCATATTGGCTTGATTAACGCTTTGTATAGTAAGATCTTATTGTCTATCTATCTCAGTTAAGTCTAAGTTATCATTAATTTGGATTTTCTTCCTATCAGCCAATACATTTTGGAAAATGTTATTTTTATTTGGTTGCTTCAATATGTTCTTTGCCTAGGTATTGTAACGGAATTCTATCCAAATCCGTTACCAACCCAATTCTAAATATTTTAAAATTACCCAAATTATATCATAAATAATTACCATGCCGAATGTTCACATTTTTTTGTGTGTACATTACTCCAATTACTGTATATAACCGTGCAGTGGTTGAATGAATGTGTACTTGAAATCAATGTAACACGATCATTTGTTTTGATTCAACAAAGGCAAATGGTTTTGTGGTATATGGCATGAGTAATGAATGAACTCTGCTATTGAAAGTAATCAAAAATTGCAAGCATCGTGCAATTAATTTATTTTTCAAGAAAATTAAAAAAAAAATTTCGCATGCATCGATTTGGCAAAATCGATGTCACGTTGTTGTACATGGCTTTTATACATTCTTTCATCACATACATGCTTTCATCACTGGCCGATGCGAAGGTATGTATAAATGGAGTACAAATTTTTCTTTAGAGGTCAGTTGTTTTAGAGTGGTCAGACCAACGTGTGGTCATAGTTCTTTTTTTTGGTAGTGAAATTTTTTTGTGAATTTGGTGTTGTAAAGCTTTTTGTGTAAGAATAAATTAATAAACATTTTTTTCTGGTTGAACTCAAATAGTGTTCGTAGTTTTTTTTTTGATAGACTTAGTGTGATCAGTGTTTTCGATCCAACAGGCGGCCAGAAGATTTTTTTTTATTTGGTGAGTATATACAAGTAAGTATTAGGTTAAAGCTTTACTAATAACCAAATAAAATTAGTAACAGATCGTTCCTCTAACGGTCTTCTTAAGACAGGAACTGATACGGCCTAGGCTGTCCCTTTCCTCTCAGTTATAGCCGATCTGTTAACCTAAGCTAACTAACAACACCAAAGTGGCTGAATTATTGACACTAAGGAAGGCCAGGTAGGAGATGACTCACTAAGAGTCATAAAATATACACACCCATAGTCAACTCATCAGCGGGATGGGTTGACATATTTTTTTTGTTGTTTCTTTCCCCACTTCAGGGTCCGAGACCCGCCGAAATCCCCCCGTTAAAATACTGTCTTTCCTAATTAGTTTCCCTCAAAAGGAATAAACTGATCGCGGTTAACCAGGCTGCTATTTGGGTATCCTCATCCCCACGCCGTTTCCTCTACACCGACTGAGCTGCGGGAACAAATGCCGCGAGGGATGCCATATAGATAGTGGCAATTCTATGAAACTGGGTTTGCCCTACCGCATGTAGAGGCCAACCTATTTCAGTATCAGCCACCTTGGTTTGTTGAGGAATATATACACCGTTTGTACTGGTGAGCACGAGCGTTTGTTCAGTGTGAATGTGACATGAATGATTTTTTTTTCATTTACTTTTATTCGCCAGATCTTGAGCCAATCCCCAATTTTCAGATGAGTTTGCACTTCTCTTGAAGCTGTTTGCGGGTTTTCGTGTGATACCAGGATGACTGTATCATTAGCAAATGTTGATATAATTATATTGTCGGTAACAGGTAAGGCCGTGTACAACAAGTATAAAAAAGGTCTCGGACGGTTTCTTGTGGGACTCCTGGGCTTATATCATTTAGGGAAGTTGTTGCACCATTTTGTTGGACCATGTATTGCCTTTGGAGGACCTCGATATTCTACGGCAGGAGCGCTTTAAGTTTATATATTAGTCCATCGTGCCAAACTTTGTCAAATGCTTGTGCTCTATCCATGAAAACAGCAGAACAGTATTGCTTTGCCTCAAAGGTCTGTTTGATTGCATTTTCAATTCTATGCACTTGCTCTATCGTACCATGTTGGTTTCGGAACCCAAATTGATGTTCTGGAATGATTTCCCTTTCTTCTAATACGTGTTCCAGCTTTGTTATTAACATTTTTTCAAACAGCTTTGAGATTGTGGGAAGCATGCTGATTGGACGATAAGATGAAATTTGAGTTTTGTTTTTTCCAGGCTTATGTATGATTGTAATCAACGATATCTTCCACATTTGAGGAATATGACTAGTACGCATGATCGCATTAAAAATATACGTTATTACCTTTATGCATCTGTCTGGTAATTCCTTTTCATTTTTCCAGTAATAAGGTCATATCCTGGGGCCTTTTTCGGGCTAATGCAAATTTTAATTGTGTTCTTAACTTTCTTCCATTCACACGTTATAGGTGTAAAGGATGAATCATCATCCATCTGGTGAGGCAGCACGATATTATTAGTTCCCTATTAGTTCCATCGCTTCTCGCCCAATTTCCAGTTGGTAGTCTAAATCAGTGGATTCTACTTTATAGGCCTTTTTAGGTTTTTTGTTGCCTTCCACAAAGAATAATCAGTCTTCTCTGTTGCCGAGGGCTTCAGGGTTCAGGGTTTTGATAGCTCGATTTAGTTTTCATTTCCACAATGGTGATTTTGTTTGGCGATGTTAAGGAAAAGTGGTAAGTTCGACGGCAATGGTGCCATTGCCGTCGAATTTACCACTTTTCCTTAACATACGTACGCGCAATCCCTTTGGTTACGCAGAAATCAATTAGATCAGGTACTTTCTTTTTATGCAAGGGCCAGTAAGTAGGATGACCGGTAGCTAAAAATCCAGGGACTGTTCCTCTATAGCTTCATAATGTAGTTTGCCGTTAGGCGTTGATATTCTTGAACCCCATTGAGTATGTTTGGCGTTGTAGCTGACCAAAATAATCAATAAACTGCAATTTTTTACAGTCTGCTTTGGAGGGGGCAGTACACTGCTGATATCACACAATTTCCAGACCATTCCTGCAGACAGATGGTCGTTGATTGGATATGATCTTTCTCATATTTCATAAGTTCATAATGTTTTAGTCTTGTCTTAATCAATACAGCAGTGCCACCGTGTACTTTGCCATCCGGATGCTACGTGTCATAAATAGAGTACCCATTAATTTTGAAGTAGTTCTCGTTGGTGAAGCGTGTTTCACATATTAACATTATGTCAATATTGTGCTCAACGAGAAATGCTGCGCCAGGCCGTTTGCATTCCATATTGCTATTTTGAAAAGATTCATTTTTGATTTTTAACAATTATCTGCTTCAGCGTGTTTATTTGCATCATTAGATCCATAGTTCTCTCCATCATCGCCATGAAGCTTTGCGTCATACCAGATAACTTGTTTAAAGCTAATGAGATGTTTCCTTCCTCACTTGCCTCCACTTTTGGAACGGTACCCTTAAGTACAGTTGCATTCGAAACCCTGTGATATATACTACTGTTTACATTTATATTCTGGTTTCCATTTTGAACTTTAGCTTCTGAATGTAATTTAAGCAACCGTTGCTCAGCTCGCTGTCTAGGATTAATTCTCCTTTTCAATTCAATATAAACTGGGCAACCTCTATAATTCGCTTTGTGGTTTCCATCGCAGTTGCTGCATTTTCTGACAGAAGCTTGAGTTTTATTTTTATCGCATTTCGTTGTATTATGGAGATCACCACAGATTACACAAACATCGGTCAAAGTGCAATAAGCTTTAGTGTGGCCGTATTCTTGGCACTTAACACACTGTACCGGTCCAGTTCTTTCTATGGGTTCTTCCCTTTGTTTTTTATTATTTGATTCTAATTCCAGACGGAATATTGGCTGTGGCGCCTTTTCCCGATTGGTGGACTAATTAAACAAAATAGAGTATCCCTAGCAAGTTGTATGATTTTCTAATAGGTCTGACAGGGTGTTCAGGACAAGACCTATGAAATTATTTTACTCTTTTTAAATTTCATGGAACACCCTGTCAGACCCATTACCAAGTTATTTAATTTACTATGGATACTCTGCTATTGTCACTGAACTTCAGGCTAAATTCTTAGAAAATACTTAGAATGACTTTGGAATGTACCTAAGGATCATTAAAAAAACATATTTTTAAACCTCATGGAGTACCCTGTCAGACCCATTAGACAAACATATAACTTGCTTGAGATACTTCTTTTGGTCTATGTAGTTTTCTAGTATCACACAAATACTTAGAAATTAGAATACTTAGAAAATACTTAGAATGACTTTGGAATGTACCTAAGGCTCATTTAAAAGTCGCATATTTAAATCTCATGGGACACCCTGTCGGACCCATTAGAAAATCATATAACTTGCTTGGGACATTCCTATTTGTTTCAGTAGTTCACCAGGATTACTGAAGTTACTTAATGCTTAAAATACTTAGAATGACTTTGGAATGTAATTAAATAATAAATAAAATAAATAAATAAAATAATAAAATATTACATTTTTAAATCTCATGGAACACCCTGTCGGACCCATTAGGAATTCATATAACTTGCTTAGGACACTTCTTTTTGTCTCAGTAGTCCATCAGTATCACTGAAATTCATGCTAAATGCTTAGAAAATACTTAGAATGACTTTAGAATTCTATGGTACCTAAGACCAATTAAAAAATCACATCTCCTCTAAATTACTCAATATAAATAAGTTTGTTGTTGTTGTATTTTTTGGATTAGTTTGGATAAATTTCACTTGCATAACTTTATTAGCAAAGGTGTACATCGATAACAAAAAAACAACTCATTAATACAAACTGGTGGCGGCCAACATGTTCGGATCTAAATTATATTTTAATAAAATTGTAACAATATAATATTTGATCTCGTTTTAATTAACTTTTGGCACAATCTTTGCAAAAACCTTTACTAAGCAGAAATACAAACAATGGAATGAAAAATCAAGAAAACTGTCATAAACAGTTTTCCATCCCGCATTGAACATGACATTTTATTATGGTGAAACATTATCTCATGTTTTCATTCTGTTGTTCATAATCTCTTAATGAATAAAAAAATGAAATAAAAATAATTTCTATTATAATCTTTAAATATGAAATTTAAATAAATGGGGCGAATATAAGATGAATCTTTATTTATACGTTATTTAAAATTAATTTAGCATCATTAGACAATTAACATCACATCTTAATGCATCTAACTAAATTTTTTCGAGAGTTGTTTAAGAAGTATTTCGTCATCACCATGTATTGGTTTCATTAATAAGAATGTTACCGATTTTGGGGTATATCTGATCAGAGCCTAGGTAGGCGTTCTATAGAACTTGTAGATTTTTCTATAGCAACTATTATTTCATTTGTTTATTGATTAAAAGATTACGAATAACATGAGATGTTTCTGGTCTTCTAATAACATACACGTAAAAAATATTGTCAGGACAAATACCAAAATGAGTAGAAAGTGAAAGTTATACCTTACGCAACAAGTAAAGTAAAATTTTACCCTACTTAACAATTCTGACGTTTGGCCTGCTGGTGCTTTAATCCTCCCTTATCCGAAGAGTACTTTCCACCAGACTATGTCATTCATAGAAAGGACAGATACGATTTTGACATAGTTATAGAGGCTGTGGTGTTTTAATTGCTGTAAAAAATTCAGTCTCCAATGAAGTGATCGCCTGCCATCCCTGCCTTGATGTCATGGCCGTTCGCATCAAACTAGCTTACAGTACCTCGATTGTCGCCGTCGCCGTTTATATTCCGTACGGATCCGACCGGGATATCTTCAACTCGTTGATCAACTACATCGACCCAGTCGTTATACCTTCAGTTCACCCTTGTGATCATGGTGTGTTCACTTCATCCTCAACCGACGAGAAAGCTTTGACTATCAAGGATAACTTCGCTTCCACATCAACAACGCAGCTTAACCGCTTCAGCAACAGTCGAAGGAAATTCCTGTATCTGCTATTTTCAAACGGAAAACTGGACGCGAGAGCATTTATCACCAATTACGATAAATATTTTTTATACTAAATGTAGAACTAATTATTTTTCTAACGATTTTCACTTTAAATTTAGAATAGACAACTATGCATCCTTGAATGAATTTCTCAGCCCTGCCGATTGGGACGTTTTACAACGCGATGCGGATTTGAATGACACGGTGCACAGATTCAATGAGCTTCTCGGGAGTGGTATCGAGAGACAGGTTCCGCTGGTTATCAATAATAAATCCGGCTTTCGGGAGCCATGATATAATATCGAGTTGATGCTGCTCGAGAAACGACGCAACAAGTTTCATTCCCTTTACAGGCTTTACGGCGTAGAATACTATCCCGATTTCGTTAACGCCCGCAATGAATTCAAGACCTTTAATTGGTTCCTTTTCAATAATAACGTAGCGCAAATCGAGCAAGTTTTTACATCCAATCCCAAAAAATTTTGGAACTTCATTAACAGCAAGAAAAAGGTATCTGGTTTGCGGTCGAATATGTATTACCAGGCCTCCACCGCCAGTCAGCCTTCCGATATTTGCAATTTGTTTGCCAAATTCTTTGCATCGGTTTACAAGGCACTTCGGCCAACAGACACCAGGTCTCCTACTACTTCCACCTCCATTGTACTCGATCAAACTTACCGAACAGGAGGTTCTGGATCAACTGCTCCTTCTCGACGTTGGCAAGGGAGCGGGTTTTGACGGTCTGCCACCGATCATATTCAAATGTTGTGCTGTAAGTCTGGCCCCTGCAGTTACCTTCTTGTTTAATGAAAGCCTTCGTCGTGGTATTTTTCCAGATCCCTGGAAAATATCATGCTTTCATCCAATTTTCAAGGCGGGTAATCGAAGTCAGGTTAGTATAATTATCGTGGGATCGCCATTCTCTCTGTCTTACCCAAACTGTTTGAGTCCATGGTTCACAGAGTATTGCACTTCCATATCAAGATACTTATTTCTCCTTTTCAGCATGGAGTTTATCCCGGTAGGCCTAAACAAGACGACTAAAACCGCTTTTGCAGCTGGTCAATTAACAACTTACTCGCTTTAAACGTGAGTAAATGCAAAACTATGTAACGGAATTTTTTTCAGTTCCGTTATCAACCCAAATTTCAACATCAAATTTTAACATTCGGCATAACCTTCGAGGTGATACCTCAAATTCTACCAAAAGAAATTACCAGGCCGTATTTCGCATTGTTATTGGTTGTTTATGTTACTCAGATTACTGTATATATCCATGCAGTAGATGAATAAACGTAAATAAATTTTTGCGCGTGCATTGCACGTTGTTGTACGTTTTTGCGTTCGTACATTTTGATGAATGTACAATATTTTTTTTTCAATATTTGGTATAAAATGTACAACGAAAAGAAAAGAAAGGGGAGTTTTTTTCTAGAGGTATAGAGTGCAGTTTTTTTTTTGGAGTGGTTTTCGGGAAATTTGAAGAAAAAACTAATTTGGTTTAATTCAGTTGCTTATTTTGGTTTTGTACGTTTTTTTTTTTTGTTTCTCAGTGGATTCAAAACATAATTGTTAAATTACAAAACACAAAAAGAGTATCACAAAATGGGTGCATTATGATAAATAAACTTAATGTGAGATAAATTAGAAGTGTGAAATGGACAAGAATATCCAATTTATAAAAACAAATGGGTCCCGGTCGAAATTGCATATTTTAAAACGGCATTTCTCGAAACAATCGGAAAATGCCGTTTTGAAAAATGCCGTTTCGTACCTTATGCCGTTTTTTAAATATGCCGTTTTGAAAAATGCAGTTTTAAATTATGCAGTTCTGAATGGATCCCAAACAAATGAATACTAAACTAAATATCTAACAAATTTTATTTAAAAGTGAATTTTTGTGTAATAAATAAACTAAATATAGATAAAAAGTCCAATATATTAAATAGTGAGTTTGAAATTAATTTTGGGGTGTTAAGGAAAAATTTTATTGAGTTTTTAGTCTAGTGCTTTTCTTAGCAGACTAAATTTTTTCTTTTGGTAAGTATGGTTTTAGCGAAGTAGAGGATACTAACCATTCTAATCGAGGCGAGGTTCCTTAGTTGCTTCTAGCAAAGCTGAGTCTTGCTAGAAGCGAGGGCATCGAGGGTAACCCTGCCCATAGGCGGGACACCCTCTTTCTGCTGAGGACCTCCTCCACGTCATCAAACTACTAATCATTAGTTTTTCTATTTAATATTTTTGGTGTGTATTTCTTAGGGTAATTATGTTATCCTAAGAAACCAGAATTCACAACTATGAGTAAAACACATCCGTTTGAAATGTGTAGGAGCCGCCAGTGATGGTAAATATTAGGCCATCTTTCTCTGTCTTTAATGTTATTGTGCGGTAATCTAGGTCCCACATTTCGTCTAACCCCAAAAACCCCAGACCACATCCCCTACAAGACTGAGCTGCGGGGATCAAAGCCGCACATGGGGTTAGGGCATGAAATGGGGACAATTTCTTTAGCGTTAGGGTATACTGTCGTAAGACGGTAAACTTCTAGCGTTACAACTATTTATTTCTTCCGTATCCGCTCGCCTGTTTTTATCAATATCAACTGTACAACGAAATCATTGATCGGGTTGAGTTCATTTCGGATCTTGGTGTGATCTTTGAATCTGACACTACATTTACCAGACATGTTAACGCCATTATTTCAAAGTCGTACATTATGCTTGGCTTCATTTAACGAAACTGCAAGGACTTTCGTAACCCGTTAACTTTGCATCATTATTCGTATGCTTTGTTCGGTCAATTTTGGAGTATGCATCTCCCTCTTACCACTGTCATTCTGAGAGTATTGTCGATGTAATCTTTTGAAACTGCAACGTCTAGACAACCGCCGAGGCGCAGCTTCCGCGCTGTCTGTGCGTGATATCATCAATTCCCGTGTCGATTATATCGAGTTACTAGCACGTATCAATTTGTACGCTCCCGAACGTCGAATACGACAACGCAATGGAGCTTTATTCATCGACCGCGGGTGTTCAACAAGGTCTCTACAGAGCTTGCGATTATTCATTCATGTCGAGAAATTCATTCAAGAAAGCTTTATACAATATTTTGTAGTCGAGCTCAAGCGCCGTAATTTCTTTTTTGTTTACCAATTGTTTTGTTGTGCCGATTGTAATCACTGTAGGCATCATTTATAAATAAATAAAAAAATAAATAAATAAATAAAATCATTTCTTACGCATATACCAAATCGAGGACGTATGTCTTTAGGTCCGAGTTACGTAGAACCATCAGCGTATTGCATATCTCCATGCCAGCTTATAGTACTGACATGGATGATAAGGGTGGCTCGGAAGCTCTGCACTTCGACTGGGTGTCGTAGTTGTGATAATTTACATCACCGTAACCATTAACCATTTCTTTTGTATGTTTCCACCATAGAAAAAAAAAAGTTTGCTTACGAGAGATAAAAATGAGTTGAACCAAAAATGTCTGATAGTTTCAATATCATGACAGTATTTGTGACTTTACATTGCGTGTACGAATTATATTGGAAACAGTGCATGTGTAGGTAACAAAATAAAGTATAAGCAAAACTAAATAAAAAGTCGAGAGGACGAGCAAAGGGCTCCACCTTTTTAGCACCCCATCTAAAGGTTTTGACAAAAATGATGATTGAATTCGATTGGCCATGGCTTGGTTAGGTTTGGTCATTAGTATTTATCGTTTGGTCACTTACAATTAAACGGTAAACAAATAATAAACAATTTAAAATAAAATTCCCGGGTATAGCACCTCATTGAAACTTATAACGGTATGATTATAACCAGAGTTAAAAAAACTTCCTATCAACTCTTACTCTCAATCGCCATACAATTTTGATTTTCCTTCTTTTATATATTCGTTCTTTCACTTGTGAGTAAAGAGTTACAACAAATTATATATTTAAGACTTATACCTCAATCAGCGAACACTTAAGAGATTATGTTGCTCGCTGTTTCTATCATTTCGGTTAGTGCTACAATCGCCAAAATTGTATAGGCCTCTCGTTACAATTAAACAACTGACCTTTAAAATTTTGATGGTAGTACCGCTTCCCTAAGTGGTCCAAACGGAGCACAACTTAAGCTCTTAAGTTTTCACTGGTTTAGGTTTTACTCGTTGATTTGGGAATATGTTTTAACTCGCTATGTAAAGACTTACTCCCCGAAAATAAAACTAAACTTATTTTCAATCACACAATTTTGCAAATTAAAAAAGGCTTTTTGCTATAGAAAAGAAACATTTATTTTTCCAATTTAGTCTATAATTAATTTTCATTAATTAAAAAATCAATAACAAAACGATCATTAATAAATAAAATTCAGTTATAAAATTATAAATTATAAATTTAAAATTCATTACATTTTTATCTTATTAAAATTCCGCGTTGAGTCGTAGGAGCAAAAGCTTGTTAAGATTTTCATCTGATAACCTATTTCGCTGGTCGGTGAGAATTAATTTCAAAGCGGAAAAGGCTCTTTCGACACTAGTCAGTTTAGTTAGCAGGGGTTGTAAATACTGCCATTGCCAGTTTGTGTAAATTTGGATACTCATGCTGTTTTATTTCCCAATATTGTAGGACATCTAAATCTGGCTGTAGGCATGATGGTTAATAATTATCTATTGTTGTGGATGCAATTTCAAATGATGAAGTACTTGATTTTTTAATTGTTTGACCATCTAATTGTGATAAATACTCGGCTAACTTTGACCCAATCGATGATGATGATACTTCCTGTGATGATAATGATGATGATGATGATGATGATAATGATTCTATGGAAGTTGACGGTACAAAAAGTTAAAAGGGGTAAACGTTTCTAGTGGTGTGTTGTTATCCAGATAATCCAAATTTCTAATTTGTTTATACAGACATCGTATATGGTTTTGGGCTATGATTTTCTGCTCAGTTGAAAGTAAAAAAGGAAAACGAGGATCCAAAAAAATGTCACTTGAAATATGTATGTGAAACTGGCGCATAAGTAGCCCGAAAAAAATGTGTTTTTGCTTAATCTGTACTAATTTAAAATTTAGAAAATCTGCATTACCTTAATTTCTTATCCCGAAATTTTTTTTACATCATCATACTACAACACTAAAAAATAGAATAAAATTTAATAAATAAAATATTTTTATGTACATATATGAAAAGCAATTTTATCGACAATTTGAAAAACGTATTCACAATACAAGTATCTATAATGATATTACGTAAGGTTCTGGAAAAAAAAACCAAAACATTTTCCTCACAGTAATTGCCTGAGACTTCAGCCACTGTCAAGAATTAGTGTAGGCCGATGTAACGGTTTTCTGAGACGGACACGAATCTTCTTTCCACCTCGTACAGAAGTTGGGCTCCATTATTTGGGTTTCAGATGGCCTACACTATTTCTCTATGGTAGCCGAAGTCTCAGGCAATCCCTGTGACAATCGCTACAGAAGAAAATTTCTTAGTAATTTTTCTGTTGAAAATCGTTACATACTGAGACATGCACCTTCTTTCCACCTCGTACAGAAATGGGGCTACATTGTTTAGATTCCAAATGGCCTACACTAATTCTTGACAGTGGCTGAAGTCTCAGGCAATCACTGTGAGGAAAATGTTTTAGTTTTTTATTTAGAATCTTACGTAATATCATTAGATACTTGTATTGTGAATACGTAATAATTTTTTCAAATTGTCAGTAAAATTGCTTTTCATATATGTACATAAAAATATTTTATCTATTAAATTTTATTCAATTTTTTAGTGTTGGCTTGTAAAATTAAATTTTGTTGTAGTACGATGATGTAAAAAATATTTCGGGATAATAATTAAAGGTAATGCAGATTTTCTAACTTTTTCGGGCCAGCCCGAAATTACTACAGATGAAGCAAAGACACAATTTTTTTGGGTTACTTTTCAGGCCAGTTTCACATCGGTACTTGAAATTACTTTATTTTCAAGTAATTTGCTATCACGGAAACGAATGGCATTAAAAATTGATTTCCTTATATCGTCAGTTTTTTCAGCCAGCTCAATTTTCAGTTCCAACCAAATTTTATAAAAATCAATTACAAGTATGCTGGCACTTTGAAGATGAAAGGTAGAATTTTTCACGGGTGGGAATGATTTAATAAAATTGCCCATGAAGCCCCAATCTAAGTTATCTAAGTTATCGTCATGAATTAAATTTAATTCTTCTTCGATGAACGGTTTTTGGTGTAAAATACGTTCTACCATGAAGAACGACGAACTCCAGCGAGTAGGTACATTTAAAATAGGAAGCTTTAATTTCTTTAATTTTATTTTGTTGAGGTTTGTTGGTCTGCGTAGTTCTATTGCAATTTTACGTATTTTGTATTATGAGCGTATGTATTATTTTTTTTTCTTAAATTAATTTCATTTAACGCCACATTAAAATTCATTTCTGTGACTAGAGGATGAATAATTGTTTTAAATCCATTACTAGATATGAATTTTAAAGGTAAACCACTCTTTGACACTAATTCTATGCAACCTTCCCAAATAGCCGATTCGGAATGTCGAATTTTATAGTATTTACTTACTTTTATTAAAAACTGTTTGTTTAAATTCCGATTGTTTTTATATGACACAGTCTGTTTGTATTCTACAAACAAATCAAAACGCATATTTTGTATTTGGCGAACTAAATTAGAGGTGTTATCTCCAGATAATTCATCATTGCAAGTTAAAGAAACTTGTTTCTTTTTTTCTTCATTGTAATTGAAATATTTTCTAATTATAATATTATTTTGCAATTGTTTCGATGTACTTTCTACTAAAAGTAACAATCTACATAGATAAACTATAATAACTTTTAGTATTTTTCATATAGCGTTAGAGTTAGCCGAAAGTTTCCAGCCGAAAGGTAATGCAGATAGTGGCCTCGCTATCCCAGCCAAAAGATGATAATGCAGATATTGTTTTGCTATCCAAGCAATGTATCCATTGCTATCCAATTTGCATCCATTTAGCATCCATTTTGTTGAGAAAATCTGATGAGAATGCAATGAAACGTTATGGCCTATCAAGTAACCATGGTGCCATCAATGACAAAGCACGATAATCTTGAACGACAGGCCATTCAATGCATTTTCGATATATTGAATTAGCGATGAATTAGCGAAATTGTGCTAAATCTGCATCCCCTTCAGAATTTCTCTACAATTAGACCTAAGTTGACCAACATTATGGCCTATCAAATAACTATAGTGGAATCAATGAAAAAGCACGTTAATCTTGAACGGCAGGCCATTGAATGCATTTTCGATATATTGAATCAGCGAATTATTGTAGAATTACACCCCAGCATCCCCTTCAAAATTTCTTAACAAAATGGATGCTAAATGGATGCAAATTGGATAGCAATGGATGCAATGCTTGGATAGCAAAAACAATATTTGCATTATCATCTTTCGTCTGGGATAGCGAGGACACAATATACATTACCTTTCGGCTGGGATAGCAAAGACATTATCTGCATTACCTTTCAGGCGGAAACTTTCGGCTAACTTTAATAAGGCCAGCATCTCTTCAAATCAAAACATCAGTTAATTTTGTTAACTTCAGGACAGGCAAAAAACGAAATGTTTTCTTCGGACTGTGGACCAAATAACCGCACGCTGACAGGCAATTTTTTAATAACGTTCGGGAATTGAACATTAAAAATCGACAATAAAAAATTTCAATCGTATGAAATTAATAGTGAGACTCAGGAAATCCCAGGAGATCTACAAGTTATACAGATAAGCCGACAACTATGTAGTAAAAAAATTATTAAGGACAAAGCCGTAACTATATGGCTGAAGATTTTGAAAAAAACGAACTTATAAAAATAACATATGACACAAAGGTCATAAAGGAAACGAATATCGAAACAATCGAACAACAAAACATCTAACATCGCAAGAAACTATCACATGTTTATCTCAGACAAACAGACCACCAATATTGGATATGGACGTTATCTGGAGGGTTATCCTTATCAACAATTGGGGTAGTAATGTTATTTGTCTATATTACCACAAAACAAATCAGGGTCATCAAAATTCAACCGCCATGATACAACCGAGTGTTCATCTTCATTATCAAATCTTGAAATGGGATCAAGGAACGCGGACGTTCTTTCTCCACCGCCGGGGAGTTATGGTATCTAAAGTGCTGCAACCACAAGTAGTAGCTGACATAACAACATCGGAATGCAACGGAGTACTATTTCAACGACGCGCATTTCTTTTTATACAATTTGTAGTTTTAGTATGAAAATAATTATAAGCTTAGATAAGCATTTCTCTAGATTATAAATAATAAATTAAAATCATTTTTTCAGTTAGTTAAGATTTTAAATTTGTGAATGTAAAAATAAAAAGTGTAAAATAAAATTTAAGTGTAAATCAAAATCTTTTTTTATGATACGTATATTAGGGCGACCCATTTTTCCTCATGTCTGATTTTCTACCCGGCTCAGGGCTAAAAATATTCGTTTGTATTAGAAATGACCTCATGCAAATTTTTAGGTCTATTGGACCTCATTTGGGGGTCGCTCAAATTGTTTTTTTGTAAAGTGACGTTTTTTTCTCCCTTTCACTTCAGCTCGTTCAAGTAATGCCGGTTTAATATTTTCTAACGGTGGTTGGCCAAGTAGAAAAATTGTTTTCGGGCTGTTTCTTTCAAAAAAATTAAAACTTGTGAGTTCCGCTTAATTTTTAAAATAGTGCCTATCATGTTTGAGTAAATTTCACTATTTGCGAAAAAATGAAGCATTGCACGTCATCATAACTGAAAAATTAACAATGTTATAGTTGAAAAACGCCCAAAAGGGATAAATTTCAAATAATTGTTTGCCACTTGCTAAATCAATGGTTAGAGTTTATTAATAAAAAATTATAGAGAAACTTAAATAGATAAAGAAATGTTACTTGTACTATCGTTGGAAATTATATAATGCCTTAATAATGATTCTAAGATATATAGCTTGTCCCAGAGAAGTTAGGTTCCATATTTTTAAAAGATGAAATTTGGGTTAAAGACCACGTAAAAGATTTAAAATAATAAATTTTTATATTTGACATTTTTATTAGTTTCTCTGTTGCACAGAAGCCTTAATATTTGTTTTTGTTGCTAAAGGAATTATCTCATAGTGATCTTATAGTGATATATGTAAGTGATTCTCCACGAAAGAAAAGTGCTAAACATAAAAATTCTTTGGGTATGGTTAAAAGAATTCCTCTGCATTTAAATCTCTTAAAAAGTTAAATATTGGGCCCACTTTATACTTCGTTTAACAAGCTAGTAAAGACAATAAATATAATTAATTCATATATATATGATGTCTGCAAGCAAACCACAATAAATTTCTGCCAAATCTTTTTTTAAGAAGTTTGCAGGCTCCATTTAGTTTATCGACGTTGTTGCCGTTGTGTCAAGGCGCAATTCTTTAAAATTTTCTGTTATATTCGTCTTCAAGGATTTTATATACCGTTTTACTATGCTATATGCCTGTTCCATTGTTCCATGTATAATCATTGGAACTCCCAACATTTTGGTGTTACCATAACCGGATGCTATAACGCGGACAATCATTGTTTTCTCTGCTATATATTCTAACATTTTTCATTAGAATAGAATCAGAATTGAAAGTCTTAAATATTAAATCTCTAATTTCTTTCTTGAGCCCTTGTCTATGTCGACGTTTGGTCTTTTTGGAAACTGCAATTGATTCTAAATCATTCCCTTTAGGTTTCCAAATATTTTTTAATTTTAATTATTATGACACTTACTTTCTTCTTCTCCAGAATTTTCTTCATATGGAAGAAAAATAGCTTCATATGGAAGCGAAATTTTTTGAAAGTGGCTAATTTAACAATTTTTTCGCGAATTTCCCCCCAACAGTTTATTAGATTTTGTGCTTTGTCTTCATATTTCAATCCAAAGTCAAGAAGAATCTGCCAAAATATAAAAGTTTTAAAATGTGTACAGTTGGTACTCGAAGTACCTTATATTCGAAATATTATTTATTACCAGGCCCGGTGTGTCGACAAACTGCGGTTTTTCTCATCCGTTCTCCAAATAATATCATCGGAAAAGTCGTCTTCGGAAATTTTATTTATAACTGTTATATCTTCAGTTTCATTATTTTTAGACCTGGTTTTTCGTGAACTATTACCATTAATTCGGTTTACAGTGCGGAGCCGATGTCCAATATAACCACCTCTATTGGTTGAGTCATAAAAGATTTGCTGTTAATAATATAATATTAAGGTGTTTTAATAGTTTTAATCAAATAATAATCAATGAAACAGAATAATTACAAAATTGTCAGGATTGTTGTTAACGCACAGCTTAGGAAATATAAATGAAACTGCTTTCCCCCACAATATTTTATCAGTTTTGCTAGGGTAAAATCCGTGCGTGTTTGTTAACTTATCGACTATTAAAATTTATTTAAGTATTTTAAAATTTCATGTTGTATAAATATAAATTAACAATTATTTTAATAAAAAAAACTATTTTTTAATAACAAATTTCGACGGTTTAAACATTTATAATTAAAATTACAATTTATTTTATAAATAAAACACGCTAAAAACTTTCGATTTTAGTGATAATAATTATTATCACTAAAATCGAAAATTTTTAGTTTCGGCAATTTATACAAAAATGGAATCAAACCATTGTGTGAATATTTATAATTAATCTTTTATTGAGATGTCGCTCCTCATAAATTATTAAAAATGACACACTTGATATAATATATGACAAGGGGTAAAATTTGAATAAAATAATAATTTTGGTAAGTACTATATGTATTTACATTAATAAATTTCAAAGTTTATCTCAAAATTCATTAAACGTCCAGAAAATTGTAACCTGGAAACCTGTAAATAAATTGTTCAATCTCATCTGTTCTAAACTGAAATTGAAAACTATTAATTATTTCACCTTCTTAGTAAAAAAAATTATCTAGCTATTATCCGGAATAACCTAATATTTCAATAACTTAAACTATTTCATTTATTTAAACGGTAAATACATTCACCACTTCAATAAATTGACCATCCGTATTACTGCTGGTTGGATATTGCCCACAAATCGCGTTTGACATTTTCACATATTCGCAGTCACTGTCTGTATCATTCAAATCCACTTGTATGCCAACAGATTTATAGTGCTCTATAAAAAAATCAATTAATTACAAATTTAATTTAACCCTTCTGTCAATGAAATGTTCTTACACCTTTCCGTCTATGAATAGGTCTGGCTGGACCTTCATATATTTTCTATGAAAAAAACCGAAATTTACATGGAAAACAATAAAAACACATTTTTCTCATATTTTTGAAGTATTTATTTTATTTTTTGTAATAATTTCATGTTTTACAATAATTTCATTTTTTATAATAATTTCATTATTTGTTAACTTTAATTGCCTTTATTTTTTTTATATTTAATTTGAGCATTTATGGCACTTTAAATATTGCACGCTATGCTGGAGGCATACTGGATCGGCACAGACAGTACATGTGAAACGAGTTTTTCTTGGCTCTTGGTGTTTGGCTGTAGTTTTTTCTGCTCTAAAGGTGCTCCGAAAATGCTTCCACTCCATTTTTTACGGAGAACCGACCAATTACTCTCGGATTATTCATTATTTTCTCTATCTCAGGTGTTACTAATTGGTCTACCAAGAAATGAATGAATTTTCGACGAGCATCATTATTTCTGGTTTTAGTACTATCATTTACACTTTTATAAATGATGAATGATGCTAAAGTGGCAACATCTAAAATGTTGTAAAGAAAAGCCAATGGCCATCGTTTTGTCTGTCGTTTACAACTGTATTCCCTCAACATTTGGTCCATTTTATCTACCCCTACTTTATTTTTATTATAAAATATTATTGCCGAAGGTTTTCTCGCTTCACCAACGACCTCTGTATCATAATGAACAGATGACAATAACAATACTACTTTATTTTTTTTGGCACATAGGACACCAAAGAAATGTGATCTGAAAAGCCAAATACACTTGAATGAACTAATCGGTTACGATCGGCTAACATTTCTTTTGGAATATATCTCTTGTTTTTACGAAGAGTGCCAACAAAAGCCATTCCTGCCGCTCTAAGTTTTTCAACACCTTCCAAAGTCGTGAAAAAATTATCCGCAATAATCGTTCTTCCATTCCTTTGATACTTATTCGTGAGTTCGAGCAACACTCTTTCACACTGGTTGCGTTCTCTTTCCCGTCCTGACTCCTTACCGGTGTACAATATTCCTTTACAGGGATAACCGCTCGATGAATCGCAGGCCCACCATACTTTAATACCATATTTGGCGGGTTTAGATGGTATGTACTGTGTGAATTTAGTGTTTCCTCGATAGGGAAATAACTGTTCATCAACAGTTATTGCTCCCGCCGGAATGTATGATGCCTCGAGGTTCTGGTTTAGCATTACCCATATGTCTCGTATTGGTGCCGCTTTATCAGTTTCTTGTCGCTCGGCACGTGTTCTTTGGTCGTCAAATCTTATAAAACGGCTTATTGCCCAAAAGCGATTGATAGACATTGTTGCTCGAAATACTGGATCATTTTTCGTTGACCACAATTCCTTTGTGTGTTGCATATTTGAATGATTTAATCCGGTGGCCAATAAAATTCCAAAATATGCGTATAGTTCTTGAGATCTTACGGGAGTCCACTTTGCGGGCCTGTTTGAGCTATTGTTAGCATTATAGTTCGATGTCTCCGTGCTTGCCTTTCTATTTGTATATCTTTGTATAATATCGACCATTTCTTCGGTTACCAGAGTTTTAAAAATATCAACTGGGTTTGCACTTATTCCTCGTCTTGCGTGTCCGCCGGTTTCTCTAATAATGTTGTGGCTTCTAATGCGTCCAGAAGAGGGTGGATTTTTCTCCCATTTCGTTCCATCTCGCGCAACGAAATACTCTATTGATGATTGCAAATTTTGCTGTTGATAAGCGAGATCATTTTCCTCGTGAAGCTCATCCACAACCTCTTCATCATCGGAATTGTCAATGTCGCTGAAACCCACGATTACCAGATCTGATTCATTATCCGAAACTCGTCCATCTGGGACATAATCCTCGTCTTCATCGCCACTAAAATCACCAATATCGCTATCAATATCATTACTAATTTCTTGAGCAAGCCTTCTAAGTTCCTGCTCTCTTTGTGCTGCGGACATTCTAGATAATATAAATTTTAGTAAACAGTTTACAGGCTAAGCAAAAAATATTCTTACCGTCTCCATCTATAACTACTTATTTCATCAGCCATTTCAAATAATATTGTTATTTAGCAAAGCAACACTTTACAAAATATAATTATTTCAAGATGTCTACACTATACACTAAAATTTCTCAGTAGTTTCCCTTTACATACGAAATAACAGATTTTAATTACTCACAAAAGAAGCAAAAATCTTTTTTTCCTGAGTAAAAATATTTTCTATCAAGTATATTATGTTATTCTACACAAACCTATTTATTTTTTTATATAAAAAATCATTTAAAATGAACGAAAAAAATAGGTCTGGCCAGACCTATTCATGTAAAAGCGGTGTAGAAATTGAAAAACCGTTATTTTTCATATTCCCTCGCATATTTATTTATTTTTTTTATTTGTAAATTTTAGCAAACATATCATTAGGTGGCTGCACTATTTCCGTGAAAATAATAATTTGAATTTCAAAAAGGTCCGGCTAGACCTATTCATTGACAGAAGGGTTAAATCAAATTGTTACAGAATATTTTGAACAATTGACATACCTTCTTGAAGTTCAACGTGTAAATTCAAAATGTGGCCGTCAAGTGATTTCGAATTTTGCACTATAAAGTCGAACTCCTTTGGTTCAATCTCTGTTAAATTATCTTCGCCAAATAGTTTTAAAAAGCAATGATCAAAATTCACAATAATAAATTTGGTAACACCTGCACAATAATCAAAATAATATTATAGTTTATTAACATAACCTAAAATTTAATCAAACACACATTTTGCAAATACATCTAAAATTTCAATATGCGAATCTGTTGTAGCAAACTTTGAACAATTTAAGCACACTCATCTCAATTAAATATAAGTTTATTGTATTACACTAATGAAATATTACCAATTCAATTAAACTAAGAATAATTGCACCATAAGTCTAGACAGGTTAAATCAAAACCTTAGCACCTTCAAAACTAAACTTTAGAACGCAATACAATATTATTCCTTATGACGATTAAATATTTAATGATCGGCTATACTCGTTAGAAAAAAAGGCCGAAAGGGAAATATTTTTGCATCAAATGGATATTATTTGTTAACATGTTTCGTCAAGTTGTTGTTTTAACATTAATTGGGGAATATTTAGAATTTTTATGTGGGATAATAAATATTTTTATGCTGTTGGGTGGGAATCAAAATAAAAAACTCCAACACAACGGTGTTATTTTTGTATAGATAAACACCAAACGAATAATATATTATCATTATCAACTTGCTGGTGTTAATGTTACTCCGGAATTTTTCAGTGTGTAGATGTGTCGCTAGCACCATCTATGTTTGAAATCCGGAAATTTAATTGCGCACCTGATAACTCAAGCTCTCAAGAGAATCGAGAGAAATTGTGCTACACGGAGGATCGACATAGAGTATTGAAGGTCCTGTAAGCTACGGTGGCAATACGTATGTACAGAAAACCCTACCAACGAGATATATGAAGGTTGAAAACTGGATGCCTTCTGATGAAATTACCACAGCATCTCATCGAATATATTTGTATGAGCAGCAATTAAAAACACTTAACTCCTTCATACACACTGATAAATTAATCCGAGTTAACGGTGAGCTATCGAAACAACATCTATTTCCCGAACGTGCACAGGAGTACGTTGTCGTGGAAGAATCTAGGTGTGATTGAAAATCACAGATAGTCTCAGTTTATATGTTTAATATTAGCTTAAATAAAATTTACAGTTACGACATTGGAAAGTTACAGTCACTGGTTCTTTGTTGTAGGCAATTTGTTTAAAAACACTTTGTGCATACGCTGTTATACTAGATACCGTATACTCTAAACATATTTTTTTATTAAAAGCTCTTTTTAGAAAAAAAAAACTATGTAACTGTGAAAACATATCTCTAATAATAGAAAAAAATGCGATGAAAACAGGGCGGAAATTGGAAAAAGTTAACCCTTTTTTCAATTGAATTTTATTGAATTTGAATACAATTGATTTACATCAACTAAATTGTATTTTATAAACGCGATATTTTTTCTCGCGACTTCTCACTTTTATTTAGTTAGATTTTTTTTCGAATTTTTGTTGATTTTACAGCAACAACAAAAAAACTGATTTACATTTTACCAGATGAATTTTTTATTGAAAAACTGTAGCATGAAACGTGGTATAAAGTTTCAAAATGATTAAGCGTTGTAGGTGTGTCATCGATTGAAATTCATTTGGTTTTTAATAAAATAATTAAATTTTAAAATTAAATTTGGTGTATTTGTAAGCCGAGTGCGGTGATCAATACCAATAACAATTAAAAATAAATTAACATAAAGGCCCTGAAATAATACGAGTAGGTACAGACATTTACATAATCATATGACTCACAAAATTGCCGGTTCTGTAATTTCAAGACGACAGTCGTACATCAAAATTGTTAGAATATCTGTACATGGAGAAGATTACAGTTTTCCTGTAAGCTTCCACGGAGATTTTATAAAATTTAAACAAAAGAAAAATTGAGTTTCCCACTAATAACAACTACTACAAACATAAAATGTCATTTCCATTTGTATATTCTTCCATTGTGGTTGTTTTTACTACTGTAATCTTCTTTAACATAATTCGATAATTATAATAAAACGAATGAAAATATAAAAGAACGGAAAATGATAGGAAAACGGAACTCAATAAATAATTGTAAAGTTTAAAATATAAATTGTAAGAAAATTTTCAATGAATTCATGTTGTATTTGTTGTAAAAGAAGGAAACCATTTTATCAGAAGTTTTTATTTGCCGTTCCTCAAATTTTATGGTCAATTTTCGATTATCATCAAAAGTAAAGTGAATTTTAATACAATTTTAGGTTATAATGAAATAACAATTTTCAAAAGATGAATCAACATTGTATACGATTTTGATTTCCGATTACAAAACTTAACAATGATTTTGATTATACTCGTACTACAAAATACAATTTATAAGCTTTATGCACAGTCTGTTGATCTAGTATTGTTCACATTTGCAATTTGGAAATTATCCGCAACAATCGAGTTTAATTTTGTCTCAAAATCAGTAGTTCGAATAATCCAAGATGTGATGGATCCAAAATAGTCAAAGAAAAGGGTAAGAATGAAACCAGTTAGTTCATTACGTGCTAAGAAACGATTATCGAATGAATTATGAAAAAAATAGATTAAAATAGCCTGTTTATTTTTAAAATAAGTCAAGCATTTAAAAAACTTTACTGGAAATTTGCAAGGTAACACCATTTTCTATAACGATCGAGGTTCAAAAGGCGTTCAGTCAACTTCCAGTCAGTGTTGTGCCGTATTGTCTACACCGGGTAAATAATTAATATTCGACACGTGTAGGAATGTATGTAAAAAATAAAAAAAATGGTGTCGATAATGTAGATAATGTAGACAATGTCGAAATTATTATTTCTGTTAGAAATTATCAAATTCTATGATTTCTTTGTTAATGGCAACATTTCTAGATCGAGTTCATTCTTGCTTCACATTTAAAAATTTAAAACACATTTAAAATTTTTAACTCTGTTTCCGAGTTGTTTCGCTTCTGCTAGCATCATTCATTTCCATGTTACAGATGGTCGACTTTCCTTTTCCATTGTGGGTTCCATTCCAAAGAACTTGTCATGTCATTCTTAGACTTCATCAGAGTGGGTAAATCCATCTTCACTTGCGCTTTCTTATTTCGATCCCACTGACTGCTTGATTCATTTGCCTAAGGAGCCCAACATTTGTTATTTTGTTGGGCTAGAAGCAGCTCAGTATTCTCCTAAGGCATTTATTTACAAATTTTTTGTTTAGACCAGCGAACATGATAAACACTAATCAAACCAACGAATAGGTTTTCATTTTTGTCACTAATAATTTTATAATTTTTATATTAATGTAAACTAAACAAATTTAATATGTTGTTAGTGTACTTAATTATATGAATTTTGTATAAAAGCCAAACATTTAGAATAAATAAATCAGATTTTTACAAACAGTCTAAGTCTCATTAAGAATAGTGGACAAACTTCGACCCACGGTAGGCACACTATTCTAACTATAAACATTGGTCCTTCGAGCCGGATCGGCCCTTTCCATTTTCCTCGTTCTTGTAATTGTTGAATATATTCTTGTGACCATGTGTTCCAGAAGTCTTGCTTTATGTTCTCTATTAGCTTCCATCTACCTAGATTCCTAATTGTTTCAGTTTCTAATTAATGTTGGGGAGAAGCGCTTAAGGCATCCCCTATCAAAAAGTGCCATGGTGTTAAAACGGATAGGTCTGTAGGATCGTTGGTGATTGGGCTTAACGGTCTCGAATTCAGGCATGCTTCTATCTGGGATACCACTGTTGTTAATTCTTCAAATGTGAGAGTTTGGGCTCCCACTACTCTTTTTAAGCCATTTTTTGTTGACTTTACTGCTGTTTCCCAAAGGCCTCCAATATTTGATGCTGCTGGCGGGACGACATGCCACGTTGTACTATCCGCCGATGAAATTGGTACCGTTGTCGCTGTAGACACCTGTGCATAGGCCTCGTCTTGCTGTGAACCTTTTATAAGCTCCAATGAAGGCTTTCGTTGTTAAATCTGACGCTACTTCGATATGCACTGCTTTTGTTACCATACAGTTGGTGTCCTAATTTATTATTGAATCGATGACACCTAATGCATGCTTTTATCTGTTGTTGAACGCACCTTCGACCGTTAATAATCCAAATACGTTTTGTAATGTACGCCAGAGTGAGCTGAGTTCCTCCGTACATGGTTTTTGCATGGACTTCATCTATTATCAATTTTACTGCTGGATGCCCTGGAGGTAATATTGCTCGATGTTTTTCTTCATATGACAGTGTTGGAGACGTTTCTAATCTCCCTCCAACTCATAATACAGTTTTTTTGTCTACAAATGGATTTAGCGAGAGTATTTTGCTCTTGGTAGCGATCTCTTTATTCTTCTTCAAGTAATTTATCTCCTCACTATACTCTGTTGCTTGTAAATTTTTTATAATGTGTATTAGTGCTACTGTGAGTTCTTCTCATGTTATTGTTAAGGAATTTGGTGTGTGTTTCCTTTTCATCCTCCTTGTAAATCGAAGCACGAATGCTGTTACTATTTGTACTTTTCTCAAAGTGGAACATCTTTGTAGCAGGTGAGTTAGTATTGTTGCATTACTCTTGGTAATCAATACTCTAATTGCCGTTGCTTTCTGTTCTGGAGGATTGCTTAAACTTAGTGAGTAGCTTGGAATTGGTATCTTCGACGTTTGTAACCATTTGGGCCCATGCCAGTGGATGAGATTGTAGTTGTTCTGGTTTTAAGTGTCTGCTGGCGCAATCCGCTGGATTGTCAGTTGAACTTACATAACTCCACTGCGATGGTTGGATCATTGTTTGTGTTTGTGACACTCTGTTTGCTACAAATGTCTTGAATTTGTGTGGATTTCCTTTTATCCAACTCAGGGTTACCATTGAATCTGTCCATGCATATATAGTTGTATTGTTAAACCCCATGTTTTGTGAAATGTATTGTAATAATTTGGACAGGAATAAAGCAAAACATAAATTTTGCACAAAGACGGAATATTGTTAAATTTCAAGGTTTCATTTACCGAGTTCCTTTACTTCGGATATCAATCAATTTGTCATTTTAAGGATCACTTATAATATTTTACTCCGCTGGGATGTCTTATTTAGTGAAAAAGAGAGATACAAAATGAATAAAACATTTCCGTTGGTAATTATATAACAAAATAACTTCTCTTTTGTGATTATGCTGCCACTTGCGGCGAGTAGCGAAATCTCTTATTTTCCGCTGAGAAATTTCTGCTATCTTATACAGCATTTCATAAAGTTCATTTGAAATAAGAAAATTCTTTGTTTCAATGTCACCCAAAATAGGCCACGAACTTTTCCCCTAACCCATGACATATATATATATATATATATATATATATATATATATATATATATATATATATATATATATATATATATATATATATATATATATATATATATATATATATATATATATATATATCTATATATATATATATATATATATATATATATATATATATATATATATATATATATATATATATATATATATGTACATACAAATTACCTTGATAATCGTAGCTGATGAAAGCGCTTCCAAGACATACTTGTACAAGAAAATACTTAACTAAAAATTAAGATTGAAATATTAAGAGCTAAATACCCAAACCACAAAAAAATACAAATGTTATTTAATTAACTATAAGCTCACAAAAAATCTATAAATCTAAAAAAAAATGTTAAATCCAAATTGAAAGAAAAGCTTTCAACATCAAATATTGAATAAAGAAAAGTTATACAAAGTTTTAGGAAAGGAGTTTAATTAAATGTTGATTGAAAATAATAAATCGAATATAATGATCAATGACTATAATGAAAATTATAACTCAATAACAATAACATTGAAAAGTAACAAAAAAAATATTAACATAAAATTAGCAATCATTTGTACGAAAATATGTTAGCATGAATGACACGACACTCTTTCTGATCACGTAATAATCATGAATTGTTGACCGTAAATGTGGATATACCGGCACATGGAATTATTTTTTTATCCGCATTTATTTAGCCAAAATGCATGTGAATTGGATATGTTACGAACTATGAACCAAATCCATCCATTTTCATTGCTGGTAATTTAAATTCCGTAATTACTCCTTTGTTGAATACTAAATATATAAACGAGCGGAGGCTGTTAGCACTTAAAATTTCAACGACGCGACGATCGTACTGTATTGTATATGAATAATATCAAATAGAGTGTTACCGTGGACGTACACCATATGGTAGACTTTTCCGCCACGACATTTTATATTTATTTATAATTTGTATGCACTTGCACAGTCACGCACGCTCAATAAAAGAACTGAAACTAACTTTTTATGATTTTTTCCTGTTTAGCATTTTTGAGTTTATACAGAAAAATGTTTAATGCTTTATTAGTAAAAAAACGATCGAGTTACAACGATAAGAATTGAGCGGTAATATTATAAATTCCTCGAATGATGCGGTACTTGATATTTTAGCTATATACTTCAAACATAATTTTTTAAAATCCAGCCAGGACAATCGAGAGAAACGTGACGTAATACATTCGCACCACAATAATAGTAACATTAGGCGACTATCGGTAATTGCGAATGTTACACATAGAACAAACGATGCAGTAAAATTCTGGTAAACGGGTGACATTAAGCAAAAAAATTTAAAATCACATTTGAAGAACACAACCAACATTCTCATTCTTTTAAACCGACGTAATATCACGATGACCCTAATGCTGCACCAGCACTTGTAGCACAATCCAATGAAAATGAGACTGGAATTTTTTACAAATTAATTAAAGGGTGGTTAAATTTTAAGGGCCGACGTTGAATGTGAACCACACCTAAACGTCAAGTTTTTTTCTGCATTTAATTTGACATTTCTCAATTTCAGACTTACTCAATTTCAATCATGGAATGTGTATCGAGCAATGCGTTAGCTCGTACAGCAAAAAATATTGCTGCTGTTCGCGATAGTCTGGCTGAAGAGCCGTCCACCTCAACTCGTAACTAAAGCCTCTTGACCATTCCAAACGTCGTCAATGGTCAGAATGGTGGCAAGAAATGGCAACAGTGGATGATCAATTTTCGAAGAAAATCATCTTCAGTGATGAGGCACATTTTCACCTCAGTGGATTCGTCAATAAGCAGAGTTGCCGCATTTGGGCGAATCATAATCCAAGAGTGTTGTCGAAATGCACCCACAAAGAGTGACTGTTTGGTGCGGTTTATGGGCTGGCGGCATCATCGGGCCGTATTTTTTCCAAAATGAGGCCAGTCAAGCAGTTACTGTGAATGGTGTTCGCTATCGTGAGATGATAACGAACTTTTTATGGCCCGAATTGGAAGATATGGATGTGGACGATATGTGGTTTCAACAGGACGGTGCCACTTGCCACACAACTAACGCTAGTGTTATCTCACGTGGTGGCGATGTCAATTGGCCGCCAAGATCATGTGATTTGACACCGTTGGACTTCTTTCTTTGGGGTTATTTGAAAGAAAAGGTGTACGTCGATAAGCCAGCAACAATTCAAGAGCTAAAGGATGAGATAATTCGGCACATTAACGGCATAGAACCTCAATTATGCCTAAGCGTCATCGAAAATTTGGACCATCGGGTGGAGGTGTGCCGCCGAGGTCGCGGCGGCCATTTGGTCGATATTTTATTCCATACATAATTGATTCCATACCATATTATCATAATAAAAAGAACTGACAATAATTTCCTAAATAATTTGTGTTTTATTCAAAATCAACATCGGCCCTTAAAATTTAACCACCCTTTACAACATATCGGCATATTTCAACCCCCAATAAATTACCCCTAAGGGGTGCAATTTTTCAAAAACCATATTATTCGTTACAACATGCTTATCGCATTTCTGTTATATTTTGTTGTATCGTATTGGGTATGGCACTCGTATGTTTTACAAATTAATTACAACATATTGGCATAGCTCAATCACCAAACATTACCCCTAAGGGGTGTAATTTTAAAAAAAATATATTTTTTATCACACCACGCTTTCTGTATTTGTGTGAATTTTTGTTGTATAGGTACATACTAGAATTTTTCTTACAAATTAATTACAATAAAATGGTATAATTAATTCTAGAAAACTACCCCGAATGGGAGCAACCGTTTAAAATCATTGTATCGTACTGAGGGTGATACTAGAAGTTTTTACAAAATAAATTACAATATAATGGAATAGTTCAATTACCAGAATATGCCTCTAAAAAGTGAAGCTCTTTAAAATAAAGTTTCTCTGTAAAGGTCATACCTCTTAAATTTATCAAACAAGTTCACACCCACAAACATCGATCGTAATGCATCGAACTTCCTTCCTATGCAAGAAATAAGCACCACTAAATTTATTACAACAGCCCACACCCACAAAAATCGATCGTAATGCATCGAACTTCTTTCCTATGCAAGAATTAGGTATCCCTGAATTTATTACAACAGCCTACACCCACAAAAATTGGTAATAATGGATCGAACTTCCTTCCTATGCAAGAAAGAGGTATCCCTGAATTTATTACAACAGCCCACACCCACAAAAATCGATCATAATGTATCGAACTTCCTTCCTATGAAAGAATTAGGTACTCCTGAATTTCTTACAGCTTCGTACACCCACAAAAATTGGTAATAATGGATCGAACTTCCTTCCTATGCAAGAAAGAGGTTTCCCTGAATTTATTACAACAGCCCACACCCACAAATTCCAATTTCTTGCATAGGAAGGAAGTTCGATGCATTTTGATTGATTTTTGTGGGTGTGGGCTGTTGTAATAAATTCAGGGTGCCTATTTAAGAGAAATATTGTTTTAAAGAGCTTCACATTTTAGGGGCAGATTTTGACAATTGAATTGAACCATTCAATATATTGTAGTTTATTTTGTAAAAACTTCTAGTACCACCCCCAGCACTATACAACAAAAATTCACAGAAATTTAAAAGGAAGATTTAGGTGGCGAAAGTTATGGTTATTAAAAAATTTCACCCTTCGTTTTTTGGGGGTTGAGCTATGCCGATATGTAATTAATTTGTAAAAAATTCCAGTACTTTTTCATTGGATTTTGCTACAAGTGCTGGTGCAGCATTTGGCTCATGAAATACTAACACTGGGAGGAAAATCAAAAATGTTTAACAATCGGTGTCGACACGTGGAATAAATACAAATGATTAGTGCCGTGAACATCAATAATTAGTTTATTGATATAATTATATAATTAAATTCTAAATTTTCAGTCGTGTTATAATATTGTGTACATTTTTCATGAATGACTAATTGGGTATGCAGAAAGCCACTAAATATATGATTATATGTCTGTTTGGTTGATTTTTTTTAGAAGGAAATAAAAATTCTTTATGGAGGTTGTGAGGTTTATATGTTAAAGTCTGTATGGTTAAAGTCTATACTAAGGTGTACTTCTCGCTTGCGATTGATGTGTGCAAATATCTGAATTTTCTTGTGTGATTGATTGGAATATATGTATATACATCGGCGACACTAATTTTACATCCGCATCATTGATACCATACCGTTTACAACCACACCATACACTCATCGACAACAATCACATCGATAATAACCATCTCTCACAAAAAGTCGTCAATCCTACACACAATGGCTTTGTATCGCGGTGCAAGCTACAGTTTACTTTTTATGGTGAGAAAATTAGTGTCAGTAAAGCAACAATTTGAATATTTGTTTACTAGCGGTGTTTAACTAATAAAGTTTGGAAAACTTCATGCTGCAGTTCGAAAACCCGAAATAAGAATATTGGCAGCGGCATCTATTTTAACCGAAATAGAGAAATTTTCATAAAAGTATTTTTAATTTTGGAATTCAAATATTTGAAACTATAAAAGCGGCTTAAAATATTTAATAGAATTAGATGTGCACAGTGCATATACATTTCAAATTTAATACATTTTTGAATTTACCAAAATTACAAAAAAATTTGACATTAGCATATAATATAATATTTTCGTTTCATCACAATTTTTTTATATTTGTTTAGTAAATATTTTATTTATTGCGTTTTGTAATCATAATTTCCCGCAAAAAAAAATTGAATAAACCATGAAGAGAAAATTTTGTTTACCATCAACCCTCCCATTTAGTTTGGATTTCACCCGAAATTTTTCGAAAGGATATAAATTGTATGCACTGTACAATTTTTTTTTGTATCATATATAATACACCCGCTCAAAATAATTTCCAGATAATTAAATTTTCAAGTGCCCTCTTTTTGGTGCTCTTTACATTTTTCCTGTGCAGTGCATTCATATGCCACTACCACCACTGATGCTGCTAGTTATTTCTACTGTACTATGATGCTTATAAAATGGATACAGTTTCTTTTTTTTTTATTAAAAAATATAAATAAATAGTGACTTTATTATTTATATTATTTTTCTGGAAAATTAAAAAATAAACGAAAACTGCGGTTTAAATTTTTTTTATTTATTTAATTTGAAAAAATGAATCCGTGAAGAAATTCTCTTTATTTTATTATTACTATTATTATTATTATTTTTTTTTTTTTGTAACTTTAAAGAAGGTGGAGACAATTTTTATTAGATTTTTTTTATAAATAAAATTTTCCTCTTAACTTATGTCGTGATTTCATTCATGGAATTGAAAATATTATACGGAGGAGCTGGGATAGAATGAGAAACGATTTTTTTTATTTCGGGACGATATACACACAGAAACAGAATACAAACAAGGGGATGAAAAAAAATATCTAAATGAAAAGTTAAGATGAAGAGTAAACTTAAAATGCAATCATAAAAAAAATCGTACAAAAATATTAAAATTAAATAAAATATACTGTTTATTTTGGATTTTATTTTAATAAAAATTAATTACTGTGGTTAGAGGATTTCATGTCTGAGTAATCTTTTGATAAATAAAAGATTAAAAATGACTGAAATGACATAGTCACCTTTAAATATTAACATCAACCTGCTGATTTTGTGTGTTTGCTTGTTGAAGTAGCGAGCTTAAGGATTATTAAAATTTATATTACGTATAATATTTGTTTTTATGTGCAATGTGGGCAATACACATCGACCTCCTCTATACTTTTCACGGTGGTGTTACGTTCCATTTTGTTTTGGTAGCATAATCGTTAACGAGCATTGAAACTTTATATTTTTCAGAACCTATATAGTTTGCGTAAGAGCGCCTTACGATTATCATATAACAATTCAAGATGCAGTATTAAAACTAACTGAGCATCGGTCTCTTCACTGGTATAACTGTATAAATTTCAAGCCTTTTTGACTGCCACGTATGTGAAGTTGGTCCGAAAACCATCCCGGAAAAAGCCTTTTAATAATAATGTTTGCGTCCTCGCTTAATTAAAAAAGTCTTTCAGCCCGAAATATAATACAAAATAACAGAAAATGAAAATCCATCCCGAAAATATATGTATAAAACTTTTCGCAGGATCTCAAAAGTTTGATATTCTAATTTTCAAACTAAGTATGTGGTAGATCAATAAAAATTCAATGTTGCTATAATAAACTCCAAAATAAGAAAAAACCTCTGTTCATATAGGTTTAAAGATATAACGGGATATGTTATTTGCGTGACAAGGCCATCAACAATACACACCCGGAAGGCCATTACCATACGATAGGGATCATATACAAGCCATTTGCTATCCAATGATTTTCACTGTGTGATGTATGAAAACGGCCATGTTTGACCTTGTGCATCTCTGTTCATAGAGGTTTACAGATATAACGGGATATGTTATTTGCTTGACAAGGCCATCAATAATACACATCCGGAAGGCCATTACCATACGATGGAGGTAAGGGTTATTTACAGGGTGGCTGACACGAAGTGTTACCAAAACAAAACGCCACAGAATTTTTATTTTTTGATGAATTTTATTGAATCAAAGTAAAAAATGTTCACAAATATTTAAATTTTCGAATTGCGTTAGCAGTTTTTGATTTGGCCACCCTTAGCCGCGATTATAGCCTTCAAACAGCCGACAAAGCTATTGCATGCAGCACGAAAGTGGCTCTGCGATATTTTGGCCCATTCCCGGCGAAGCGCTTGCTTGAGATGATCGACACTTTGGTATTTTTTGTCCCAACTTTGCTTTTTAAAACACCCCAAACCGAGAAATCTAGCAGATTTGCATCCGGTGAATTTGGTGGCCATTGGGTAGTGGAAATGAACTGCGGAACGTTGTTTCTCAGCCAATCTTGATTGACGCGCGCTTTATGACTCGGCGCCGTGTCGTGTTGAAATGTCCAGGCTCTGCGGCCAAAATGTTTTTGTGCCCAAGGCTTCAACGCTCCCTCCAACACATGATCCCGATAAGTTTGAGCATTTATCTTGAAGCCACGGTCCAAAAAAACGAGAGGTGAACGGCTTTCGGCCGTTACGGCAGCCCAAACCATCACCATCGGCGGCGCTTGGTTTCGAGTGGCAATCCGTTGGTCCAAATTTTCAGTCGAACGGCCGGGCAAGTAAATCCGGTCGTTTTGCTTGTTCATATTTTGCTCAATAACGAACGGTGACTCATCGGAGAAAACCAAATTCAGTAAATCGACATTTTTGTGCAAGCGTAACAACTCCTTGGCTCTTTCCACTCTATCTTTTTTTGAGCATCGGTGAGACCATGCGTTTTATGGAATTTCAAGACCTTTAGTCCAAAATGATATTTCAATATGTGCTGCATCCGTTCGATAGAAATGTTCGCCTCACGAGCCATTTTTCTGCCGCTACGGCGCGGATTCCGAGCCAATTTGGCCTTCACCTCCGAATGATATCCGGCGATATCGTTATAACGGCTGTGGTTTTCCAACCCATTATAGAGCAATCACACTATTACTCTTGAATTTCATTGCGGATAACTTTTTTTTGAATATTTCCCACTAAAATGCTTTTATACGCTTGTAAACAATGGAATGAACTGTCATTAGTGTAGATTTGAGCGCTCTTTCATCACTGGTTTGATAGCAATGACAGTCTGAAGTTGGTAACACTTCGTGTCAGTCACCCAGTACAAGCCATTTACTATCCAATAATTTTCACTGTGAACAGAGATTCACAAGGTAAAACATGACCGACACAGTTAAAATCCTTGGATAGCGAATGGCTTGCATATGAGCCTTATCGCGTATGGTAATGGCCTTCCGGGTGTGTAGTGTTGATGGCCTTGTCAAGCAAATAACATATCCCGTTATATCTGTAAACCTCTATGAACAGAGATACACATGGACAAACATGAAGGTTTTTTCTTATTTTGGAGTTTATTATAGCAATATTGAATTTTTATTGATCTACCACATACTTAGTTTGAAAATTAGAATATCAAACTTTTGAGATCCTGCGAAAAATTTTATATATATTTTTCGGGATGGATTTTCATTTTCTGTTATTTTGTATTATTGTCCGGACTGAAAGACTTTTTTTAATTAAGCGAGGACACAACATTTTTTATTAAACGGCTTTTTTCGGGATGGTTTTCGGACAACTTCACATAATGGCTGTTACGCCTTTTTTTTATTAACGATGCTAAATCTCCACTGAATGCCTGTGTAAAACAGCGGAATTTTGCTAGCGAAAAGTAGAAGATTACGCTACTCGCCGCTACAAGTGGCAGCACAATTTCTTTTAATTAACCATTAAAGTTGATTTGGGGCTGGAGACAACTTGGCTAATTCCTAATTAATAATTGTAAAATTTGCACCGAAAGTTGATATTGTAATTCTAATATATGTATTTTGATCATGGTTCTGATATGTGTCAATGACAGACGCTTATCGTCCACTTCATTACAAGTTAATATAAAAATAGTTGCATTTGAATTTTGGATAGGAAACTTACGAATCTATTTAGAAAATTTTAATTAAGGGAGATTATCTTTTAGAATTCTCTAAGTAATATTTTGATGTTTTGTGGGCAAAAAATTTCGTTTCAAGTTACCAGGAATATCTCAAAAACTTCCGATTGTGTCCCTCGGTTGTTTTTCTGGCAGCTTAGGCCATGTTGAGACTAAATGAGACATTTAGAGAAAATTTATCGGTTAGAATTGTTACTACAATTTTTTGATTTTCGGTGGTATTTAGTTCTCTGGCCAATATCTCAAAAAAAACTTCCTCAAATAACCAATACGTTGTTTTTCTAATAGCAAAGATCATACTGAGACTACGTTCAAAACTTGTGGAAAATTCATCTCTCAGAATTTTTACTATAATTTGTTGAATGTTTGAATCATAGATGGAAATTCTGATTCCAGACTGGATTCTGATCCTTGGACTGATGTTGTATTACTTATATTGAAATATTGTCTATATATAAGACACTACCATGTATTTGTAGTACTAGCGAATTACTGCTTAGCCTACGAAATCGATTCTTACATATTTTTCATCTATATTTCATTCTCATAACTAACTAACTTTTCGTGCTTACGAATTTATATTTATTTACTTTTGTTTTCTATTGTAATGGTTTTATTGTGATTGTTCCGTACATTGGTCTATTTTCAGTACTCTCGAATTAAATACACAATCGTAGGAATTTCCTCCATTTAGCGTCAATCTGAGTGACATCAACTATGATAACCAACACCTAATTACCCACAATCGACTTCCCAACCACCTCCCATACTTTTTCTATTCGTTGGCTTGTTGGATTTGTAAAATTATTAGTATTGGTCAAGTTTCCAGTCTCGTACACTTCGAATCGTATGGAAATGATGAGTTTTAACGAATTTTCGTAATAAATAGTTTCGTAGGGATCACCAAACGAAATCAACTAGTGACCAATTCTCAACGAGTTATGGAGAACCAAAAAATTGAATTGATTTTATCTTATGTCTTCCACTTTAGATACAATTCTTTCAAAAAAATTTCAAGAGAAGAATTGATAAGATTTGATTGGATTAATACAATTTTGATTTTGTTTTTTCGCAATAAAGAATAACCCATTGATAACCAAACGCTAAAATGTGTTGAGAAATCCAGACCTAATGATTACCTAATGCAATTTGATAAAACTTCACTTACGATTAAACGGTAAATAAATAATAAAACATTAAAAAAAATTCCCGAGTAGCACCTCAAGAGGAGTAAGTTAATACAATTTCAAAAGACTTAAGCCTCAACCAGCGAAAACTTAAGAGCTTAAGTTTTATACGAGGAACCTATAAAATGTTGGTGATTGTACCACTAACCGAAATGGTACAAACAGCGTTAAAATCCTCTATTAACTCCTCCTATCCACTCTTTCACTTATGTTTGATCTTCGTCGAACCAATAAATTTATTATCTCAATGCTTCGGGTGTTTTGTTTAAATTTTTTGTTTGCTATTCGTGCTCTCGTGCGGAAAATTTTCTCACATAATTTATACATTTTACTTTTTAATGTATAACAAAATTAAATAAGAATAAAGTCTCGCTCGATCGTTGAGGTGGACATGAAATATATTTTACTTTTTACAATTTTCACCGTGAAAAATACCTTATTAAAGTTAGCCAAAAGTTGCCAGCCGAAAGGTAATGCAGATAGTGTCTTTGCTATCCCAGTCGAAAGGTAATGCATATTGTATCTTCGCTATCCCAGCCGAAAGATGATAATGCAGATATTATTTTTGCTATCCAAGCAATGCATCCATTCCTATCCCAATGCATCCATTGCTATCCAATTTGCATCCATTTAGCATCCATTTTGTTGAGAAATTCTGAAGGGGATGTTGGGGTGTAATTTTGAAAACAATCGCTGATTCGATATATCGAAAATGCATTGAATGGCCTGTCGTTCAAGATTATCGTGCTTTGTCATTGATGCCACTATGGTTATTTGGTAGGCCATAATGTAGGTCAACTTCGGCTTAATCGTGGAGAAATTCTGAAGGGGATGCAGCGGTGTAATTTAGCACAATTTCGCTAATTCATCGCTAATTCAATATATCGAAAATGCATTGAATGGCCTGTCGTTCAAAATTATCGTGCTTTGTCATTGGTGCCACTATGGTTATTTGATAGGCCATAATATTGGTCAACTTCGGCCTAATCGTGGAGAAATTCTGAAGGGGATGCAGCGGTGTAATTTAGCACAATTTCGCTAATTCATCGCTAATTCAATATATCGAAAATGCATTCAATGGCCTGTCGTTCAAGATTATCGTACTTTGTCATTGATGCCACTATGGTTATGTGATAGGCCATAATGTTGGTCAACTTTGGCTTAATCGCGAAAAATTCTAAAAGGGGTTCAGGAGTGTAATTTAGCATAATTTCGCTAATTCATCGCTAATTCAATATATCGAAAACGCATTGAATGGCCTGTCGTTCAAGATTAACGTGCTTTGTCATTGATGCCACTATGGTTATGTGATAGGCCATAATGTTGGTCAACTTTGGCTTAATCGCGAAAAATTCTAAAAGGGGTGCAGGAGTGTAATTTAGCATAATTTCGCTAATTCATCACTAATTCAATATATCGAAAACGCATTGAATGGCCTGTCGTTCAAGATTAACGTGCTTTGTCATTGCTGCCACTATGGTTATTTGATAGGCCATAATGTTGGTCAACTTCTGCTTAATCGTGGAGAAATTCTGAAGTGGATGCAGCGGTGTAATTTAGCACAATTTCGCTAATTCATCGCTAATTCAATATATCGAAAATGCATTGAATGGCCTGTCGTTCAAGATTATCGTACTTTGTCATTGATGGCACTATGGTTTCTTGATAGGCCATAATGTTTCAATGCATTCTCGATATATTGAATTTTCGAATGTTTGCAAAATTATACCCCTGCATCCCCATCAGAATCTCTCCACGATTAAGCAGAAGTTGACCAACATTATGGCCTATCAAATAACGATAGTGGCAGCAATGACAAAGCACGTTAATCTTGAACGACAGGCCATTCAATGCATTTTCGATATTCGAAATTTCGAATTAGCGAAATTGTGTTAAATTACACCGCTGCATCCCCTTCAGAATTTCTCAACAAAATGGATGCTAAATGGATGCAAATTGGATAGCAATGGATACATTGTTTGGATATCAAAAACAATATCTGCAGTATCATATTTCGGCTGGGATAGCGAAGACACTATCTGCATTACCTTTCGGCTGGAAACTTTTGGCTAGCTTTAACAGTATGAGATGCTCTGGATAGTTTTCGATAATCGTGTTATTGATTGTCAGTGGAGCCAGCATTAATGCTGCTGATTTATCTTCTTGTAATATTGGCACTTCTAGTATATATTAATGTGTCGTCACTATCATTATCACCTTTAATGAACGGATCTTGGTACTGGGTAGTTTGATCTTGGTTTTTTAATGATCGCTTGCTGAATATCCTCCAGAATCGTGTTCACGGTGTCGATATTTATTATTAGTGTTATAGTTTTTAATTCGCTGAGTATTATTTTATTGGCCATTGTAGTACCTGTTATAGGATTATTTACGTTGTCAGTAATTAATCGGGTTCTCTCGTTAATTTGTTCATTCACTCGGAATTGCTGGTTATTCTCTTCGAGCAACTCATTCATTGTGCCGTTTTTTATCCGCTAGCCATTTTCAGGCTGTGCTCAACGTGTCCCATCGCTGTGGTTCTATGTATATAATCCTGACTTATCATTTATCAACAAATTTGTTGATTGGCTCTATGTAATTTCCAAATTCGTTAAATTTACTGGATGCATAATAAAGGTTTTAGTGCAAATTTTAATACTTAAAATTATTGTTTATGTATTTATGATCTGAAATGATAAATAATAGAGGTGTGTTTAGATGATTTCGTTTATTCTCTTTATTTTGTTTCTGCTTCTTTTTATATTTTTCCGGGCCTGATCGGTTCTATCGGTTATGTTTTTATATCAGTTTCAACACCTCACGGTTGGGTCTTCTATCTCATAGTTTGCTTTAAAAATACAGCCTGGCCTTGTAACAATTTAGGTGCATCCTCTTTTTACTGTTTTGTTTAACCATTCGCCCAACTGATAGTTATAAACTGCTACTCGCGGTTTGAAATATGTTTCTTGCTTGCGCCTAGATTCCTTCTGGGTTTGTGAGGTTTTTTTGATGGAAGACTACCTCATTTGGCGTGAGGCCTGTAGAAGAGTGTACAGTGTTATTGTACAATGCAGCCGACAATTCTATGGTAGTGAATGCATTGACGCTTGAGATTTTGTTTTTGTTTGTGTTAAAGATCTGAATTAAGGTTTCGTGTGCCCTCTCTATTTGTCCGTTTGATTCTGATGAGGAGGCTTATTCCAATTTACTATTTAGTTTAGTTAGAAAGTCTTTGAATCGAGTGGGCTGAAAGGTGGTCTCGTTGTCTGAGACAATAGAATGTGATTTTCTGTGTTTATAAAAACCATCTGTAACTGTTCTGAAAAGGAATCAATTATAGATAGAAAACTTAATTTATTAATGGTGAATATGCCAATACGGAACCTTTCTAAAGGTTCTACTGTAATTGGTCTAGGTGAAATTTTAATGTTGTACGGCTTGCTTGTCTCTATTACAGATAGTACAGGCATTAACGTGAATTTTTATTTTGCTGGTCAGCTGAAGGTTCAGCCCAGCTGGAGATTATAATAATATTAATGATGGTGCGTCCATAAATGGAGATGATTGGTGGAGAGAGAGTGATCCAGATGGCCGCGACAGGGAGACATTCTTAAGTGGCACGTATTGGTGTTGAGAAGGGGGAGTGTTGGCACGTGATGATGCAGTGAAAGAACCATGAACAGGATCAGCCGACAACGAAAAGCATCCAAAAAGAAGAACATGACAGATTTATCGATTAGAAAGAGTAAAGAGCAAATGATGTATTTATCTAAGAACAAATAACTAAATAATTAGGCCGGGAAGGGGAATTGATGATCTGGAATGTACGCGAATATAACTACTCGTAAGTGATTTACAATTGCAAGCAGCATACATCGTCCGATAGCGCAGTACGTTAAGTGGAGAGTGTGAACAGTAAAAGTGAAATAGTGAGCAGTGGTAAATAGTGAATTAGTGCTAAACGCTAAGTGTTTTACTTACAAAACCCAGTACGAATCCGTATCGAACACCTGAAAATCGTAACAGAATGCTAAACCCAAAACTTTTCTTGTTTGAACATTAGTATATAAATAAAGGAATAGTCTACATACCTATATGATACTCCTAAGGCACAGAAAATTCTCCATTTAGATCACCGTTTAAAATAAAGATAAAACGTGTCTAAACTTGGTACGTTCCAACTAACTTCTCTGATTTATTTATCTAATTTTTGAATGTTTTAGCAAATACTTTAAAGTCAATTTTATTTCTTTTTTAAATTCTAATGTAAATTGGCTCTTCCTCACGAAACAGAGATCTATGCCTTGAAAGGCCAATGTTGCGAGTGTGATCCTGTCTGAAAACACTACCCGGGCATTCCATTTCCCACCTATTGGGAAATTTACTTTATCATCCAGTGATTTTACCAAGTGTTTTGGTCAATACGTCTACTCGCAATTGGTCAAACACAGTATAAAGGAATGTCCTTCAATACGAATCGATTTAATTTTTGTTGTTGTAAGCAAGCATATATTCCTTTCGGGCCATACAAATAAAAATATCATTTTCGATCTACATGAAACACGATAACGTATCTATCTTCGAAATAAAAATAGATCATTTCGAAACATAAGGAGCGGTTTGTTTTTGGTACTTAAGAGGTATTTGTAAGGATTTACCGTCCATTAGAAGTCTATAAATCTCTTAACAATAACGATATTCATTGAAAACATTAATAATCCCATATTTACATTTATTTGTAACGTTTTTTTTATCAACACATCGTTACAACATTTTAGGAACGATGTGTATTTGTATTCAAATCGCCTTATTGTCAATTAAGGATTATTAAAGATGCACTTTTTGTGAAATGTGCATGCCCTTTTTGAGATTTAGTTTGTATTCTGGTGCAGAGTATTATTGTATATTAGGCGGGACAATAAGACCATGGTTTGCGGTTATTGTCTTGCGACAATTTCAAATTATTCGAGGAATTATTATTTCAAATAAGGTCAATGAGTTTATAAAAGATATTAAGCCGTAAAAAATGGGCGTGCGATTAATTGGAAATTTTTTGGTGTTATCTATAATAATACTACGGTGCAAAATATTGCTGAATGGAAATAGTACAAATGCAGTTCTATAGTTAGGTCGGATTACGAAATTAAATTTTAAATGTTTTATAATTGAAACTCAAATTCAATTCAAAAAGGCCAATTGTGGACCACAGTTCCTTTTTTATTAAAATATCTTTTTTATTAGAACATCTGCAATTTGCTTAACTCGAGGCAAGTTTTTAGACATGTACAAATTCTTTGGACATAAATTTGTGTGCACTTTTTGAAAAAAAATTTAAATATTCGGCCAATATTTTAAACTAGTGTGCATTTTTTACAGTGTATTTTAATAATTCGAACTATAATTTTCAATTATAATAATCAATGTTCGTTTGTTTTTAAACGATGATGAAGAATTTGCTAAAACTTTCCTAATTTTAAAATCGTTTGACAGTATTAGTGAATCTATCAATTATTGCTTATAATAAAGCGTTCAACACAATAGTTGAAAATAACAGTTTACAAAAAAATAATAGTTATAATTATTACATATACTAATCTTTAATAAAGAAAAATCATTGTAAAAAAATCTTAAACAACAACAAAATAACAATAAAAAATTAACATTTTCAATTTTATTCTAAAATTATTATTCAAACTAAAACGTCATCGATGAACTGAAATTACTCGCAGTTCAATTGAATCGATCTGTACTCATGATTTTGCTTCCACAAACTATCTTAGAATTCGAAGTTATCACTAAGCGAATATTTGTAGATAGATAGTGGTCAGTTTAAGCCATGTAAAAAGTTTCAGGAAAATCTATTGAGGATTTGGGGGCAAGATTTGATCAAAACCCCAAGAATTGAATTGTAGATCAATTGAATCGTTTTGCATTCATAATTTTGCCTTTCTAAACTACTTTAGAATTCGAAGTCATCAATAAGCGAATATTTGTAGATAGATAGTGGTCAGTTTAAGCCATGCAACAAAATCAACAAAATCTCTTTGGGATTTGGGGGCAAGATTTGATCAAAACCCCAAGAATTGAATTGTAGATCAATTGAATCGTTTTGCATTCATAATTTTGCTTTGCTAAACTACTTAAGAATTCGAAGTCATCAATAAGCGAATGTTTGTAGATAGATAGTGGTCAGTTTAAGCCATGTAAAAAGTTTCAGGAAAATCTATTGAGGATTTGGGGGCAAGATTTGATCAAAACCCCAAGAATTGAATTGTAGATCAATTGAATCGTTTTGCATTCATAATTTTGCTTTCCCAAACCACTTTAGAATTCGAAGTCATCAATAAGCGAATATTTGTAGATATATATTGGTCAGTTTAAGCCATGCAAAAAGTTTCAACAAAATCTCTTTGGGATTTGGGGGCAAGATTTGATCAAAACCCCAAGAATTGAATTGTAGATCAATTGAATCGGTTTGCATTCATAATTTTGCCTTTCTAAACTACTTTAGAATTCGAAGTCATCAATAAGCGAATATTTGTAGATAGATAGTGGTCAGTTTAAGCCATGCAACAAAATCAACAAAATCTCTTTGGGATTTGGGGGCAAGATTTGATCAAAACCCCAAGAATTGAATTGTAGATCAATTGAATCGTTTTGCATTCATAATTTTGCTTTGCTAAACTACTTTAGAATTCGAAGTCATCAACAAGCGAATATTTGTAAATATATATTGGTCAGTTTAAGCCATGCAAAAAGTTTCAACAAAATCTCTTTGGGATTTGGGGGCAAGATTTGATCAAAACCCCAAGAATTGAATTGTAGATCAATTGAATCGGTTTGCATTCATAATTTTGCCTTTCTAAACTACTTTAGAATTCGAAGTCATCAATAAGCGAATATTTGTAGATAGATAGTGGTCAGTTTAAGCCATGCAACAAAATCAACAAAATCTCTTTGGGATTTGGGGGCAAGATTTGATCAAAACCCCAAGAATTGAATTGTAGATCAATTGAATCGGTTTGCATTCATAATTTTGCCTTTCTAAACTACTTTAGAATTCGAAGTCATCAATAAGCGAATATTTGTAGATAGATAGTGGTCAGTTTAAGCCATGCAACAAAATCAACAAAATCTCTTTGGGATTTGGGGGCAAGATTTGATCAAAACCCCAAGAATTGAATTGTAGATCAATTGAATCGTTTTGCATTCATAATTTTGCCTTTCTAAACTACTTTAGAATTCGAAGTCATCAATAAGCGAATATTTGTAGATAGATAGTGGTCAGTTTAAGCCATGTAAAAAGTTTCAGGAAAATCTATTGAGGATTTGGGGGCAAGATTTGATCAAAACCCCAAGAATTGAATTGTAGATCAATTGAATCGTTTTGCATTCATAATTTTGCTTTCCCAAACTACTTTAGAATTTGGAGTCATCAATAAGCGAATATTTGTAGATATATATTGGTCAGTTTAAGCCATGCAAAAAGTTTCAACAAAATCTCTTTGGGATTTGGGGGCAAGATTTGATCAAAACCCCAAGAATTGAATTGTAGATCAATTGAATCGGTTTGCATTCATAATTTTGCCTTTCTAAACTACTTTAGAATTCGAAGTCATCAATAAGCGAATATTTGTAGATAGATAGTGGTCAGTTTAAGCCATGCAACAAAATCAACAAAATCTCTTTGGGATTTGGGGGCAAGATTTGATCAAAACCCCAAGAATTGAATTGTAGATCAATTGAATCGTTTTGCATTCATAATTTTGCCTTTCTAAACTACTCTAGAATTCGAAGTCATCAATAAGCGAATATTTGTAGATAGATAGTGGTCAGTTTAAGCCATGCAAAAAGTTTCAACAAAATCTCTTTGGGATTTGGGGCAATATTTGATCAAATCCCCAAGATTTGAATTGTAGATCAATTGAATCGTTTTGCATTCATAATTTTGCTTTCCCAAACTACTTTAGAATTCGAAGTCATCAATAAGCGAATATTTTTATTGATAGATATTGGTTAGTTTAAGCCATGCAAAAAAATCAATAAAATCTTTTGGGGATTTGGGGCAAGATTTGATCAAATCCCCAAGATTTGAATTGTAGATCAATTGAATCGTTTTGCATTGATAATTTTGCTTTCCCAAACTACTTTAGAATTTGAAGTCATCAATAAGCGAATATTTGTAGATATATATTGGTCAGTTTAAGCCATGCAAAAAGTTTCAACAAAATCTCTTTGGGATTTGGGGGCAAGATTTGATCAAAACCCCAAGAATTGAATTGTAGATCAATTGAATCGTTTTGCATTCATAATTTTGCTTTGCTAAACTACTTAAGAATTCGAAGTCATCAATAAGCGAATATTTGTAGATAGATAGTGGTCAGTTTAAGCCATGTAAAAAGTTTCAGGAAAATCTATTGAGGATTTGGGGGCAAGATTTGATCAAAACCCCAAGAATTGAATTGTAGATCAATTAAATCGTTTTGCATTGATAATTTTGCTTTCCCAAACCACTTTAGAATTCGAAGTCATCAATAAGCGAATATTTGTAGATATATATTGGTCAGTTTAAGCCATGCAAAAAGTTTCAACAAAATCTCTTTGGGATTTGGGGGCAAGATTTGATCAAAACCCCAAGAATTGAATTGTAGATCAATTGAATCGTTTTGCATTCATAATTTTGCCTTTCTAAACTACTTTAGAATTCGAAGTCATCAATAAGCGAATATTTGTAGATAGATAGTGGTCAGTTTAAGCCATGCAACAAAATCAACAAAATCTCTTTGGGATTTGGGGGCAAGATTTGATCAAAACCCCAAGAATTGAATTGTAGATCAATTGAATCGTTTTGCATTCATAATTTTGCTTTGCTAAACTACTTAAGAATTCGAAGTCATCAATAAGCGAATATTTGTAGATAGATAGTGGTCAGTTTAAGCCATGCAACAAGTTTCAACAAAATCTCTTTGGGATTTGGGGGCAAGATTTGATCAAAAGCCCAAGAATTGAATTGTAGATCAATTGAATCGTTTTGCATTCATAATTTTGCTTTCCCAAACCACTTTAGAATTCGAAGTCATCAATAAGCGAATATTTGTAGATATATATTGGTCAGTTTAAGCCATGCAAAAAGTTTCAACAAAATCTCTTTGGGATTTGGGGCAATATTTGATCAAATCCCCAAGATTTGAATTGTAGATCAATTGAATCGTTTTGCATTCATAATTTTGCTTTCCCAAACCACTTTAGAATTCGAAGTCATCAATAAGCGAATATTTGTAGATATATATTGGTCAGTTTAAGCCATGCTAAAAGTTTCAACAAAATCTCTTTGGGATTTGGGGCAATATTTGATCAAATCCCCAAGATTTGAATTGTAGATCAATTGAATCGTTTTGCATTCATAATTTTGCTTTCCCAAACTACTTTAGAATTCGAAGTCATCAATAAGCGAATATTTGTAGATATATATTGGTCAGTTTAAGCCATGCAAAAAGTTTCAACAAAATCTCTTTGGGATTTGGGGCAATATTTGATCAAATCCCCAAGATTTGAATTGTAGATCAATTGAATCGTTTTGCATTCATAATTTTGCTTTCCCAAACTACTTTAGAATTCGAAGTCATCAATAAGCGAATATTTGTAGATATATATTGGTCAGTTTAAGCCATGCAAAAAGTTTCAACAAAATCTCTTTGGGATTTGGGGGCAAGATTTGATCAAATCCCCAAGATTTGAATTGTAGATCAATTGAATCGTTTTGCATTCATAATTTTGCTTTGCTAAACTACTTTAGAATTCGAAGTCATCAACAAGCGAATATTTGTAAATATATATTGGTCAGTTTAAGCCATGCAAAAAGTTTCAACAAAATCTCTTTGGGATTTGGGGCAATATTTGATCAAATCCCCAAGAATTGAATTGTAGATCAATTGAATCGTTTTGCATTCATAATTTTGCCTTTCTAAACTACTTTAGAATTCGAAGTCATCAATAAGCGAATATTTGTAGATAGATAGTGGTCAGTTTAAGCCATGTAAAAAGTTTCAGGAAAATCTATTGAGGATTTGGGGGCAAGATTTGATCAAAACCCCAAGAATTGAATTGTAGATCAATTGAATCGTTTTGCATTCATAATTTTGCTTTCCCAAACTACTTTAGAATTTGGAGTCATCAATAAGCGAATATTTGTAGATATATATTGGTCAGTTTAAGCCATGCAAAAAGTTTCAACAAAATCTCTTTGGGATTTGGGGGCAAGATTTGATCAAAACCCCAAGAATTGAATTGTAGATCAATTGAATCGGTTTGCATTCATAATTTTGCCTTTCTAAACTACTTTAGAATTCGAAGTCATCAATAAGCGAATATTTGTAGATAGATAGTGGTCAGTTTAAGCCATGCAACAAAATCAACAAAATCTCTTTGGGATTTGGGGGCAAGATTTGATCAAAACCCCAAGAATTGAATTGTAGATCAATTGAATCGTTTTGCATTCATAATTTTGCTTTGCTAAACTACTTAAGAATTCGAAGTCATCAATAAGCGAATATTTGTAGATAGATAGTGGTCAGTTTAAGCCATGTAAAAAGTTTCAGGAAAATCTATTGAGGATTTGGGGGCAAGATTTGATCAAAACCCCAAGAATTGAATTGTAGATCAATTAAATCGTTTTGCATTGATAATTTTGCTTTCCCAAACCACTTTAGAATTCGAAGTCATCAATAAGCGAATATTTGTAGATATATATTGGTCAGTTTAAGCCATGCAAAAAGTTTCAACAAAATCTCTTTGGGATTTGGGGGCAAGATTTGATCAAAACCCCAAGAATTGAATTGTAGATCAATTGAATCGTTTTGCATTCATAATTTTGCCTTTCTAAACTACTTTAGAATTCGAAGTCATCAATAAGCGAATATTTGTAGATAGATAGTGGTCAGTTTAAGCCATGCAACAAAATCAACAAAATCTCTTTGGGATTTGGGGGCAAGATTTGATCAAAACCCCAAGAATTGAATTGTAGATCAATTGAATCGTTTTGCATTCATAATTTTGCTTTCCCAAACTACTTTAGAATTCGAAGTCATCAATAAGCTAATATTTGTAGATATATATTGGTCAGTTTAAGCCATGCAAAAAGTTTCAACAAAATCTCTTTGGGATTTGGGGCAATATTTGATCAAATCCCCAAGATTTGAATTGTAGATCAATTGAATCGTTTTGCATTCATAATTTTGCTTTCCCAAACTACTTTAGAATTCGAAGTCATCAATAAGCGAATATTTTTATTGATAGATATTGGTCAGTTTAAGCCATGCAACAAAATCAATAAAATCTTTTGGGGATTTGGGGCAAGATTTGATCAAAAGCCCAAGAATTGAATTGTAGATCAATTGAATCGTTTTGCATTCATAATTTTGCTTTGCTAAACTACTTTAGAATTCGAAGTCATCAATAAGCGAATATTTGTAGATATATATTGGTCAGTTTACGCCATGCAAAAACTTTCAACAAAATCTCTTTTGGGGATTTGGGGACAATATTTGATCAAATCCCCAAGATTTGAATTGTAGATCAATTGAATCGTTTTGCATTCATAATTTTGCTTTCCCAAACTACTTTAGAATTTGAAGTCATCAATAAGCGAATATTTGTAGATATATATTGGTCAGTTTAAGCCATGCAACAAGTTTCAACAAAATCTCTTTGGGATTTGGGGGCAAGATTTGATCAAAACCCCAAGAATTGAATTGTAGATCAATTGAATCGTTTTGCATTCATAATTTTGCTTTGCTAAACTACTTTAGAATTCGAAGTCATCAACAAGCGAATATTTGTAAATATATATTGGTCAGTTTAAGCCATGCAAAAAGTTTCAACAAAATCTCTTTGGGATTTGGGGCAATATTTGATCAAATCCCCAAGAATTGAATTGTAGATCAATTGAATCGTTTTGCATTGATAATTTTGCTTTCCCAAACTACTTTAGAATTTGGAGTCATCAATAAGCGAATATTTGTAGATATATATTGGTCAGTTTAAGCCATGCAAAAAGTTTCAACAAAATCTCTTTGGGATTTGGGGCAATATTTGATCAAATCCCCAAGATTTGAATTGTAGATCAATTGAATCGTTTTGCATTCATAATTTTGCTTTCCCAAACTACTTTAGAATTCGAAGTCATCAATAAGCGAATATTTTTATTGATAGATATTGGTTAGTTTAAGCCATGCAAAAAAATCAATAAAATCTTTTGGGGATTTGGGGCAAGATTTGATCAAATCCCCAAGATTTGAATTGTAGATCAATTGAATCGTTTTGCATTCATAATTTTGCTTTCCCAAACTACTTTAGAATTCGAAGTCATCAATAAGCGAATATTTTTATTGATAGATATTGGTCAGTTTAAGCCATGCAACAAAATCAATAAAATCTTTTGGGGATTTGGGGCAAGATTTGATCAAAAGCCCAAGAATTGAATTGTAGATCAATTGAATCGTTTTGCATTCATAATTTTGCTTTGCTGAACTACTTTAGAATTCGAAGTCACCAATAAGCGAATATTTGTAGATATATATTGGTCAGTTTAAGCCATGCAAAAAGTTTCAACAAAATCTCTTTTGGGGATTTGGGGACAATATTTGATCAAATCACCAAGATTTGAATTGTAGATCAATTGAATCGTTTTGCATTCATAATTTTGCTTTCACAAACTACTTTAGAATTTGAAGTCATCAATAAGCGAATATTTGTAGATATATATTGGTCAGTTTAAGCCATGCAACAAGTTTCAACAAAATCTCTTTGGGATTTGGGGGCAAGATTTGATCAAAACCCCAAGATTTGAATTGTAGATCAATTGAATCGTTTTGCATTCATAATTTTGCTTTCCCAAACTACTTTAGAATTCGAAGTCATCAATAAGCGAATATTTTTATTGATAGATTTTGGTCAGTTTAAGCCATGCAACAAAATCAATAAAATCTTTTGGGGATTTGGGGCAAGATTTGATCAAAAGCCCAAGAATTGAATTGTAGATCAATTGAATCGTTTTGCATTCATAATTTTGCTTTGCTAAACTACTTTAGAATTTAAAGTCATCAATAAGCGAATATTTGTAGATATATATTGGTCAGTTTAAGCCGTGCAATAAGTTTCAACAAAATCTCTTTGGGATTTGGGGGCAAGATTTGATCAAAACCCCAAGAATTGAATTGTAGATCAATTGAATCGTTTTGCATTCATAATTTTGCTTTCCCAAACTACTTTAGAATTCGAAGTCATCAATAAGCGAATATTTTTATTGATAGATATTGGTCAGTTTAAGCCATGCAACAAAATCAATAAAATCTTTTGGGGATTTGGGGCAAGATTTGATCAAAAGCCCAAGAATTGAATTGTAGATCAATTGAATCGTTTTGCATTCATAATTTTGCTTTGCTGAACTACTTTAGAATTAGAAGTCACCAATAAGCGAATATTTGTAGATATATATTGGTCAGTTTAAGCCATGCAAAAAGTTTCAACAAAATCTCTTTTGGGGATTTGGGGGCAAGATTTGATCAAAACCCCAAGAATTGAATTGTAGATCAATTGAATCGTTTTGCATTCATAATTTTGCTTTCCCAAACTACTTTAGAATTCGAAGTCATCAACAAGCGAATATTTTTATTGATAGATATTGGTCAGTTTAAGCCATGCAAAAAAATCAATAAAATCTTTTGGGGATTTGGGGCAAGATTTGATCAAAAGCCCAAGAATTGAATTGTAGATCAATTGAATCGTTTTGCATTCATAATTTTGCTTTGCTAAACTACTTAAGAATTCGAAGTCATCAATAAGCGAATATTTGTAGATAGATAGTGGTCAGTTTACGCCATGCAAAAACTTTCAACAAAATCTTTTGGAGATTTGGGGGCAAGATTTGATCAAAGCCCAAGAAATGAATTTCGTTTATACTACGGATTATATGTGGTGGTTGATTTTGTTTAAATGTTCGAGGAAATTGCCGATAGTTAGGGGAATATTGATGATTGTTTGGTCACGGTTTGGGTAGACCTGATGGTATTTGGGGGCCGTGCAATAGCTCTGGATAGAAATTACGCATTTGTGTGTTATAATTGGCAAATGGTTGGTGTAAGGTAACTTTCCTCAGTATGATTGGTGTAGGTGGAGTTAAATGAGGTAGTCGAACATTGGCGTTGGCATGACTATGATGATTACGGTATTGAACATTGTCCAACTTGAGACACAGGTGTACCGCCTGTTAGTAGGTCACCTTAAGACCTCTTGCAAAAGTATTTAGCGCTTTGTCTCGATACGACTGTGTCATTGCATCCATGGCCTCTTGGAACATCTCCATAGACGATAACTTGTTCAATATCAATGATAGGTGTTGATACACCTGCTGATAAAATTTTGGGATGGAGTGTTGTTTTGAACGAGAGTGATCATCTGATATTCCAGAGTTACCACTGTTGTATGATTCGAGAGCCGTATCGGCTTGACTTGCTATCTTATTCCGGATAATGCTTAGCATTCCAATATACTTCGGAGAGCCCTTCAAGCCTTCGTATATTTTTAGTATCCTATCTACGCTCTTTTGTCCAAGAGCTAAATTCTCCTGGCTCACCTGGCTCAAACCCTCTTAAACTTTTTACGACATCAGGAATTATATCCATGTCGTTGAGATTATTTAAATACCTTGTGTCTATTTTTTGGACAACATCGTTTGCCGTGTGTGAAGTACTTTGGTTAAGCCGATCGAACATTTGCTGACTCTGTTGAGTCACCATCTGAGACACCAACGTCTGAAGCTGTGTAAGATCAAATGGGTGTGTGTTAATCTGGTTTGCAGTTCACCTAGAACTCTCGTCTGCTGATAATTTTGATTGTTTAAGAATGTTAATATCTATCCTACGTGTCGACGTGATTTTGTAAGTTCTGTATTGACGGGAAAATTGAGAAAGAATAAGGATTTTGACTCTTGTAGGGTTCGGTCGAAAGAAAACTTTGTTCGTCAAGTTATTTATGGTATCAAACTGATTGTAAAGGATTTATAAAATTTATTTTATAAAATTGGTTCTATTCTAGATTTCTTTTTCGTTTACGTAAAAATATTTCTCCGATAAACATTTTCTTAAGGTAGATTTTCCTTACAACTTTTGACTATAACTTTTCTATATCAAACAATATTTCTTTTTGAAATTTTAAGCGCAAATTTGTCTTTGGATTTTGAAAATTAACATATGTATGGTTAGCATCTGGAGTTGTAATTCTTGCGATTTTTGCGACCCTTGCTTGCTCACATTTGTCCTTGTTACTCGTGCAGCCGCTTCTTGACTCGGTTGAACCGCTGTTGATAGGAATCTAGCCCGGTTATCCTGGATTGAATCAACTCCGTTTTTCCTATAGTGGGTACTGTAGGATACTAAGGTTACTACTACTAGTTTTTCAATGCTTATAGACACTTTGTAATAATGGAGTGGTTTAGTTACGCTACTTTGCTTTTCAGTTGTGATTAAACTTGAAATTAATTGTCACTTCACTGATAAAGTTCTATTTAAGTTTAGAATTATCTTTTATTAATTACCACTATTAACACTTTAACTTGCACTGGACAATTTACCCGGGAGGGTCACATGTAAGTGTGTATATATATATATTAGCTTCCGTAATCGGGTCATTTCCAATGCTACTAATAAATCTGTCTTCCCATAATGTTATGTGTAAGAATAGGTGAATAAATTTCGTCGGCCTAGTCCATTTTGCTATATTTGGCTATTCACTAATTAATCAATCAATCAACTTCTATATCCTGTGCAGATTAAAGGCATTCACCTACACACAGATAAACGGTATGCACACCCTTTTTTAGATTTAATATAACTTGTACTATAATATTGAAAAACGTCTTGCACACTTCAAATTTCTTCGATGTCATTCCCGTCCCACACGTAACACATACGTTTCCTATTTATTTTCTACTTATACCTCATACTCGATATTTTATAAATAATGTTTTTAAAATTAATTCTAATTAAGGAATAAAAAAAAGTTTTAGAATTTCATGTCATAAAAATAAAATCAAGGTATTTTGCATGAAAGTAATTTTAGGAAGCTAAATGTGTGAAATTTTCCATTGACATGTCTTTACTTTTATTTACGGTAAAATTGAAATTCAATTGAATTATTTTGAATAAAATTTAGCTAATTAAAAGTTTTGCAAAAATACACAAAAACTACATATTTTTAGTTTTTACCCAGCAACATAAAATAATTAAAAGTAAATTAAATTGAATACATAATTTGTTAGATTTAGAAAACAATGGGAATTTACAAATTTTCACAAAATTGTTTTTCACAATTTTCACAAAGTGTGGGAAGTGTTTCCCTGGTTTTTTCTTTATTTCCTCGGTGACGCATTCCATCTATCAGTCCGTTTGAAGGTTGTCATTCCTAATGTATCACGGGGTATTATCAACATTTGTACATTGGTCTTCTTGGAACAACCCCAAAGTTTGATACCAAAGGTGCATACGGGTTTTAGAATTTGCCTGTACAGAAGCAATCACTTAGGCTACGTGCCAAACTCAAAAGTCAATTTTAAGTAATTTTTTCGTAATTTTACAGTTGTGAGTGTGAAAAGTGTGAATGGTTTTACAATTCAATACACGCGGTGCCAAAAACTAATATAAAATTGTAATTTAATAAGTGATAATCGAACGGCGAACACAATATACAACAAACTTGAACCAGTGCTAAACGAAAATAATAATAATGAACTCAGTGCGACGAACTCTATTGACCGTGGTCAGTGTGAGAATAAACTAGTGCAAACGGGATTGGATAGGTATATCACTGTTCAATCTAAAGGAAAACGTAGCGCGAGATCTGCCCAGTTTGCTGGCGGGGGCAAAGTGTCATGGACTGAACTAGATGTTAACCAAATACCTCTTGACAACCAAATCTCTAGTTTAGAGGTCGCTGACCTCAATACAGCAACGAAATTGAAAACGAAACAAAGATTCAAACCTTCGAAATCGATGGCTTCATAGCCCCAGTTAAACACATTTTTTTCTTTATTAATTACAACTGAGACTGTGCTCATCTAGCAATTTATCTTTTAAATTTATAAATTTTACATTTCTTAAAGACTTTTGATTTGTTGGGGTGAAAGCGTATGTTTACTAGGTCAAGTGGCCTCGTTATTTGAAGTCTTCTTTCAACGACAAGGTTATCTATCCTATGGCGAATATAGTGGGTTTCCATGTCCCTGAAGCCTTATTTCGTGTTTGGCGGCATGGTTTTTATTTCATCTTTGATTCTATCTGTAAGTCCCTGTGAAGGTCTTCATTTCTTGTGTACTTATTTTGAAACGCCTGTATCATTTTGGCGTTTGTTTGCTAAGTACTTCCCCAGAGTTGAATACCGTAGGTCCATATCAGCTTCAGTATTTGCCGATATAGCAGCAGCTTGTTGTGTATTGTAAACTTGGAGCCTATTAAGTTCTATTTTTTCTTTTTGGCATGCTCTCTCCACTTGAGCTTGGCATCGAGTGTCATGCCAGGATATTTAGCTTTGTTTGCATATGGCACCGGTCGTGAAGCCTTTTGATATGTAAAGTTAATATGCGTGGATTTCGTCTCATTGAGCTTGATTCTCAAGCAACTAGTCCAGTTACAAACCTCATTGGTAAACTTCTGGAGTTTGCTCGTTGCATCAGCGACATTACTTCCAATCGCCATGATTGCTGTGTCATCCGCAAAGGTTACTATGGTTTCTTCATATATTGTTGGAATATCTCTTGTGTATAATAAATACAGGATTGGTCCTAAACCACTCCTCTGCGGGATACTGGCAGAGATTTTCTTTACTTCGGAGTATTCATCCTCATATTTCACACGAAAATGTCTATTTGATAAATAAGATCTTAGTATGCCATAGAATTTCCTCGACAGATCTCTGTGCAACTTGAATTCCAGTCCACTGTGCGAGACTTTATCGAATGCTTGGGCAACGTCCAGAAATATGCTGGAGCATACTTTTTGCGTTCTAACGTTCTTTCTATAACGTTGGTGATTCTATGCACCTGTTCAATTGTGGAGTGCTTTTCTCTGAATCCAAATTGATATGGAGGAATTAGTTGTCGGTCCTCAATTATTGGTGTAAGTCTTCTTGGTAGTAATTTTTCAAAGAGTTTTGACATAATTGGCAGCAATGAAATTGGCCTGTATGATTTTTTATCGTTAGGTGGTTCATCAGGTTTTGCTATCATGATTACTTCTGCTACTTTCCATTGCCACGGAACATATTTTAACCAAAAGCTTGCATTGATTATGTGTAATAGCTTTCGAAATCCTTTATCCTCTATCCTGATAGAGCCCTGATTATTTGGCAAGTACTCAAGTCGTTCCCTGGGGCTTTCTAACATTCATGTTGCTTTTTACCTCTTCTTTTAATTCTTTGAGGGTTACTGGGCGTGTATTAAAATCATCTAGCTTGTGGATTGACATTATATTTTCATTGGCCGTTGGCCCTGGTACTAGTTGGAAAGGATCCTCGAGATACTCCGCAAACAAATCCGCCTTCTCTTTAGAACCTCTTGTCCAGGTCCCATCCTCCTTTTTAAGTGGAGGCACTTGCATTTTGGATCTTTTGAGTTCCTTCGACGCCTTCCACAGTGAATAATGAGATTTTTTTTCATTGGTTAGAATTGGGTGGCGATTTAAAAATGTAATTCAGAGAAGTTCTGAAGTTCGGCCGTGCTAGGCAATTTCTTAACTAATTATGCTCGAATGTGGTATGTCGAGCTGAATCGAGATTCCAACATAAATCCCGGATGATGTTCTGGATTTTTCGACAAAATAAATTTGAAAATAATCGGCCAAGGAATTATCCAGTTCACCATAGCCGAACCAAACTTGGCTTTAACCCGCTAAGAGATGACTCAGCCAAATTTAGCTTCCTCAAAGCTAAAATTTCTTAGAATTCAAATTCAGCCCAATTCGTACCCAAAAATTAATGTATGCATCTCCCGCAGTATACTGTCTAAAAACAGATTACTGAGACAATTCCGTACATCTCAGTCAATCAAAAAAGATCAAGATTTACCTGAGGTGACGGGCACGAACGGAAGATAGAACCAAGCGGAATACTTCTTACATAATTTGTGTATGAGCAAATCGTTGAATAGGATTTAGAACTTAAATCACTCGATATTCGTGTCTGACGCTCCATGCAATAGCGACCCTGTTTCGAGAAATATTATTGATCCAGATAAATTTTTCATAGAAAATAGTGCCAGCAGTAAGAAATCTTAAAACTAGTCAACATTGAAAGGCCGAGGCATATTACATCAAAGATTTACTTGTCGTTACAAACGAAAAAGAAAACGAAAATTAAAAAAACATTTTCCCTTTGACATGCCGTAACACATATGAAGTCTCACCCCTTTAAACCAGTCTACAAAAAATATGTTTCATTTATATTATTAGAAAATTAAGTACAAATTTTCGCCGTGCATATTAATAATTAGAGAGAAAATGAATTTAATTAAATAAATCATAAACCAATTAAATAAATATTAAAAGCAGTTAATATAAATAAGAATAACACCTACCACATACATGAAATTAAATTACATTTGATGAACCACACGAGGACTCATTTGAGACCGGTTTCAGGCCTCAAAACATCATTCACGCGCACCCAAGTCATATGAGTTCGGACTCTTCGATAAATTTCTATGTATGTGTAAAAAATTGCCGGAAAAATTCTGATTATACGAAACTATATGCGGACTAATTCGGGTACAAAAAAAATCTCGATTTATGTTTACAAATTAGCAACGGGCACCCTTTGCAGTATTTTCGCCGGAAAAACACAAACAATTTATCGTTCCAATGCCTGGAGTATTGTACCAATTGTGAATGGTTATTTAATTTTGAATAAACATCCGTTTAAATTGGGTCAAAACATCGTCCGGTTTGCAGAATCGACGATTGAAGTATAAATCTAATCGTTCTTATGAAATTTCATACTCTCCGTACAAAATCTGAAATATTGCACCTGCCATACATAATTTGCATAAACTTCTTTATCTGGTTAACATTCTGAATATATGAAACTATATGCAGACTAATTCGGGAGAAAAAAGTTACGATTTATTTTTACAAATTAGCAAAGGGGTACTCCTTTGCATTTTTTTCACCGGAAAAATCGCGATCAGAGATTTTAGATTTGAGACTTGAGACTTGCAACCTGAGATCTGAGGCCTAAAACCTGAGACCTGAGACTTGAAACCTGAAACCTGAGATCTGAGGCCTAAAACCTGAGATTTAAAACCTGAGACCTGAAACCTGAGACCTGAGTATGAATCCCGTGAATCCGAAACACGGAAACAAAAGTTTGCGTTAACAGAAGTGTTGTTCATTCAGGGACTTTAGAGCGGTCATATTTAGCCGACTAGAGCTCAGGGAAGGCGTGTGGTTTTCTAAAGTTTAAATGGACCTTGTTAGACCGCGCTGAATAAAGGATATGCTAGGAAAGGGATTAGGATGGGAGGAGAGGATAGGGATAGAAAGGGAGAAGGATAGGGATAGAAAGGGGGAGATGGTACTCTCACCTCATCGCCTATGAACCGGGATCTACTTAATTCATACTCTTTTACAAACCTCTATCTCATCCTGAAAACACTTAAATGCAGCAAAGCGAAATAATCAAAATGGAACCTTAAGTATACTTCAATGAACTTACAAAATTACCTATTACCCTAATGACGTCGTTCTATCTCACTTAAAATTAATATTGGAAAAAGAAATTATATAATAAAACAGAAATGGAAGAAGTTGAACTTAATTATACCCAACACCAAAAAAAAGAATTAATATAAAACTATAATTTTAAAAAAATAACTTTCACCTTGATACCGTTGCTGAAGTCCCGCGTTGCGCGCGTGTCTGCCAGGTTCATATTAGTAAATAATGCGGGCTTATTTGAAGTATTGCGGTACGATACCGCCTTAGGAGTTACCGTTGTACCCTTAAACTATCCCGAAAGGCTAACTGAGTCCAAAATTCGAGAGAATGATACGCTATAAGGATTGCCGTAGCACTGAACTGTTATGATTCTTGCGGTCGATGCACTACACTGGATGACTTTTATATATTATGATTAGCGCTCGATGCCCTTGTTAATTTTTCTTAATAGCGTCCGTAGCACTAAAACAGTTTTTATAATTGCGCTCGAGGCACTAAACAGTTTTTCATCGCACTAGATGCCCCACCCAGTTGGTCGGTTAGGAATGATGAGGTTTATTTTTTTTTTTGTTGTGGTTTTGTCACCGGTTATTATTATTAGTGATATTATTGATTTATTTATGGTTATAACTTTTAAACTATATATTACGTTTTATGGTTCTTACAGATATTATTTATTATTTAGTTTTATGAGTTGTTATAGCCCGATTTACTTTTATGGAGGTGGTAAAGTAATTATATACTAAATTTTTGTAGATTGATACGGGTTTCGGTCAAATTGGCGATTCTTCGTGGTTACTTAATTTACCTAAACAATATTTTAACTTAACTTTATAATTTTGAGAAAAACAAAATTAGAATTATTTAAACAATTATCCACTTATATTTTTTTCCCCATAGCCATTGTTCGGCATCAAAATGAACGCTAATCCAAACCAAACTTTATCCACAACAAACTTATATTTTCAGGATGAGATAAAGAAAATGTTAATAATGTTTTTGCACTAGGATCGAGATGCCACGACTCACTTGATTATTATTTTTTTATTACTCATGTTGTGCCTACCGATAACCAAAAAACACTCTTCCTTCGCCGGCTTCATCATTTCCTATTTATCTTTTTTTTTATGTTTGTATAGTAATCTAATTATCAACAACAAAAACCGTCGTTAAAATTGTGTGTGTTAGTACCATCAGTTACATAAATAACCCAGGAGTGACAACCTTTTCTCATGGAGCGAACAACGCAAGGACGGACATTACCGAATTCACGAACCCCATAAACCCCATGAATCCCATGAGCCCCACGAATCCCACGAACCCCACGAACCCCATGAGTCCCACGAATCGCATAGATCCTACGAATCCCATGATTCCTATGAATCGCACGAATCCTAAAAATCCTATGAATTCCATGAACTTCATGAATCCCACGAATCCTAAGGATCCAATGAATCCCATGAATCCCACGTATCCCACGATTCTCATGAATCCCAAGAATCCTTTGAATCCAATGAATCCTATAAATAAAATCAATCCTATGTATCCATAATTCATAGGGCTCACAAGATACATAGAATTAACGGGATTCATGGAACTCACGTGATTCACTAGATTCAAGGGACTCATAGGACTCACGGGACCCATAGGATTCACGGGACTCACAGAACTCATAGGTTTAACAGGATTCACATGACTCATCGGACTTATGGAGTTTGATTCATTGGACTCACGGGACCCATTGAACTCACGGGACCCATTGGACTCACGGGACCCATTGGACTCACGGGACTCACAGGATTCGCAGGACTGATGGGACTCAAGAGATTCATGGGATTCATAGGATTCATGGGATTCACAGAATTCATAGGATTCATAAGACTCACAGGACTCATAGGATTCACGGGATTCATGGGATATGTGAGACTCATGGGATTCATGTGATTAATAGGATTCATAGGACTCATGGGATTGATAGGACTCATGGCACTCATAGGACTTACAGCACTCATAGCATTCATAGGATTCATAGGATTCACGGGATGCATGGAATTCGTGGGATTCATGTGATTTACGGGATTCGTGGGATTCACGGGATTCATGTGATTCATGGGATTCATGGTATTCATGGGATTCGTAGGATTTATGGGATCCACGGGATTCATAGGACTCACAGGATTCATGGGACTCTTTCACGAATCCTACGAATCGATGGGATTCGTGGGATTTGTTGGATTCATTGGATTCATAGGATTCGCGGGATCCACGGAACTCGCGGGACTCACGGGATTCACAGGAATCTATGAATCCTATAAATTTCACGAAACCCACGAGTCCTATGACTCCAGTGAACTCTACGAATCCCGTGAATCCCACGAAACCTATGAATCCCGTGAATCCCGCAAATCCCACGAAACCCATGAATCCCGTGAGCCCCGTGAATCACACGAATCTCATGAATCCTACGGGTCCCGTGAGTCCCATGAGCTTTATGAATCCTGATTCACGGGATTCATAGGACTCACGAGACTCACAGGACTCACAGGACAGAAGGGATTCATGGGATTCAAGGGACTTATAAGATTCACGAGACTCACAGGATTCATAGGACTCACAGGATTCACGGGATTGACAGGATCCACGGGATTCACAGGGCTCACGAGACTCACGGGACCCACAGGGTTCACGGGATTCAAGTAATTCACAGGAGTCATAGGACTCAAGAGATTCACGGGATTTACAGTACTCATAATACTTACAGAATCCACAGGACTCACAGTACTCACCGATACCATACTACTCATCGGACTGACTGAACTAACCGGACTCATGAGACCCACGGGACTCAAAGGAAATATAACTATAAATAACAGGAATCAAAGGATTCACAGGATCCACGGGACTCACTGGATCCACAGGACGCATAGGACTCAAAGGTTTCACGAGATTTATTGGATTCCCAGATTCCCATGAATCCCACGAATCACATGAATCCCACGAATCCCATGAATCCCATGAATCTCATGGGTCCCTTGAATCTCCCGAATCCCATGAATCGCATGAACCCGTGAATCCTATGAGTCCCGTGAGTCCCACGACTCCAATGAATCTCATGAATCCCATGAATCCCCCGAATCCCACGAATCCTATAAATCCCATGAATCCCCTGAATCCCACGAATTTCATAAATCCTATAGTTTTTCAAATATTTTTGATATGACAGGAAACTGATCGCTAGTTTACCTGGTTTAGGAATCATAATTACTTCAGCCACCTTCCATTGACGTGGAACATATTTCAGTCTGACGGCTGCAAAAATCGATGCTGTGACAAAAAGCGTGAATGAAATCGAGAACAATCAATTAGACGTCGTTCCCAAGAAGTTAGATTTTCTTATAGACACACATGGAATATTCTTCATACAGATTTGATATTATCCTCTGGAAGTTAGGGAACCGGTTGCAGCAAAACGAAAAGCAAAAAAAGGTGTAGAAGTCGAACGCCAGAATATAAAACAACTCTAAATTTTTTGTCCAATAAACTAAAGTTGCTAATTAAATAAATCAGGAACGAATCCATTAATAAATATTTGAGTGGCCTTACTGGGGAAAAAGATACCAAATATTCCATGTAGAAAGTGACAAAATGTTTAAAACGACCTAAACTTCAAATTCCACCAGTTAAAAGTGAAGATGGCACATGGGCTATAAGTGCAAAGGAAAAAGTTTTTTGTTTGCAACCCACCTCGCGTTCCAGGCTTTACCTAGACAAACTACAGAAGAAAACATACCACCAGTAAATAAAGTGGATAGAGGAATTAAAAGAGGAAATTAATCTTAACTTAGATGCAAGGAAATCTACAGGATATGACTTTATTATAGGACAAATAAAAAAAGCTTTTCCTGGAAAAGGATTTCAGATTTCAGAAATATTCAAACAAAAGAAAGAAACCTTATTCCTCTAAATAAATTTGGCTTCAGAAAAACCATTCAACAATAGAACGAGTACATCGAATTACAAACATAAGTGTAGGTCTATTCTTGGATCTAGTACAAGCATTTGACTGAGTATGGCATAAAGGGTTGGAATATAAATTACAAAGAGACTTACCAAAGTTGTTTTAAAAAACCTTACATATGTAACCGATACTGTTGTGAGAGATTACCACAATGTAACATTCTGCAATCAAGTTTATACGTTCTATATAACCCGGACCTGTCAACGATAGAGGAGAATAACATAGAAAAATTTGCGAATGATAGGGACATATTAGCAGTCGCTGATAGCCTAGGGGAATCCACAAGCAAATTGCAAAGAGCTTCTATTATTGCCAGCACCTGGACGAATAGATGGCGAATAAAACTTAATGAAAGAATATCTGTCCACGTAAACTTCAACAACAGAAAGGTTAACTGGATACCAGTAGAACTAAACTCCCAGCAAATTTCCAATGCAAACACGGCAAAATATCTAGGCATGACTCTAGACACGAAACTAAAATGAAAATACCATTTTAGAAAGAGAAAAGAAGAGTTAAACCAAAGAATTTGGTTAAACATTAAATTCAGAAAGATGAATTGGTTTTTAGGAAGAATTTCTGGACTAACTACGTAGCTGTGTGGACTTACGCTATTCAGCTCTGGGGCGTCCCAGCAAAGTAATGCGTGGAATAGTTAATGCACCGTTGTACATAAGAAATGACAACCTCCATAGAGACCTGAAGATGGATTTCGTCAGTGAAGAAATAAGCACATATGAGAGAAAATGCATGCAACGTATAATATAAATTATGAAAGATAAATTACTAGATGATTCGTAAATCAGTTGTAATAAATAAATATAATTAAAAAAAATAAGGCGTATAAAATTCAGTTCACCCGAGAACTTAAACCAAATGACCATTTATTGCGTATACATTTTTCAGATTGGGCTTCAGTGCAACTTGAAAAGGATCCGCTATTTCAAGAAAAAATCATCTTCAGCGATGAACCTCACTTGTGGTTAAATGGCTTCGTTAATAAGCACAACTATCACATTTAGAGTGAAAAACGAAAAACTCACATGCTGTTCGTGAAACACGTTTACATCCACAAAAAGTATGCTAGTGAAGTTTATCCAAACTAATCCAAAAAATACAACAACAACACACTTATTGTAGTAGTATTGGTGAAAGTAAACATTCAGGCGAATTTATATTAAGTAATTTAGAAGAGATGTGATTTTTTAATTGGCCTTAGGTACTTTCCAAAGCCATTCTAAGTAGTTTTTTAAGCATTTAGCATGTACTTCAGTGATACTGGTGGACTACTGAAACAAAAAGGAGTGCCCCAAGCAAGTTATATGATGTTAGTAGTTATGACAGGGTGTTCCATGAGATTTAAAAATGTAATTATTTTAATGGGCCTTAGGTTCATTCCAAAGTCAAAGTTAAAGTCATTCCAAAGTTAAAATAATTACATTTTTAAAACTCATGGAACATCCTGTCAGACCCATTAGAAAATCATATAACTTGCTTGGGACTTTTTTTTGTTTCAGTAGTCCACCAGTATCACTGAAGTTCGTGCTAAATGCTTAGAAAATACTTAGAATGACTTTGGAATGTACCTAAGGCTCATTAAAATATTTACATTTTTAAATCTCATGGAACACCGTGTCAGACCCATTAGAAAATCGTAATACTTACTCGGGACACTCCATTTTGTTTCAGAAGTCCACCAATATCACTGAAGTACATGCTAAATGCTTAAAAAAATACTTAGAATGACTTTGGAAAGTACCTAAGGCCAATTAAAAAATCACATCTCTTCTAAATTACTTAATATAAATTGGCCTGAATGTTTACTTTCACCAATACTATTACAATAAGTGTGTTGTTGTTGTATTTTTTGGATAAACTTCACGAGCATCAAAATGTAACAGTTTGGTGTGGTTTATATTCCGGAGGTGTAACTGAACGAAGTTTTTTTGAAAATAGTATTGCATTTACCACCAATGGAGAACGTTACAGTTACATGATCACTGATTTTTTGTGACATGAATAAGATGATTTCGACTTGAACAATATGTGGTTTCAACAAGATAGTATACAACATGCCATTCATCTCATGACACAATCAATTTATTGAGAGAAGTGTTTATTGACCGTGTAATCTCCAAAAAGTCCGAGCTGGCCACCAATATCATGCGGTATAAATCCATTGGACTTTTTTGTTTATGTTAAATCATTGGTTTACTCCAATAAACCACAAACATTCAATGACCTTATATCCAACATTATTCGTGTGAAACAAGTGACTTTTTATGTGACAGTGCCCAAAAATTGATGTTCCAGAATTGAATTTTTAACAAATCCAGAGACGGTCATTTAGATGAAATCATTTTTAAATAAAAATTCGTGGTAAAAGAAATTCGGGTATTGGCCACTACATATCCACCCAACGAATGTTTATTTTATCTTATAACTTGAGAACCGATTACGATATCGAGTTAAAAAAATCAAGTACAGACTACGGCTATGATTGGCACTAACAAACTTATCTCACCAGACAAACAGGAATTTTAAAAACACTTGATTACAATTATTTATCTCATAGATGAGGTGAGAAAACCAAAATACTCATATTTATTTCAAAATTACAGCAGACGCACCAATTTATTTATATGACTTTTATGGCTTTTGTACAAGTCGTGGCATAAAAATACTTGCGCCACCAACACATACATATTTAATCCTAAAAATGTAATAGACTGTCTCATTATTAAAATGCTTGTATGCTCAGTGTTCATATTCTCATAAAGTTTGAATTGAACCGAAAATACTTTTAAGTATAACGGTAAACAAGTGGCAAAAAAGAAATATTACCACTTAATTCATGGCTACACCGCCGCCACCACCACATCATTTAATTTGCTGTTTCTCTATCAATAAAGGATATTATATTATTTAAAGAACGAATTTAATTTATATTTTTTAATATAAAAATTTATGAATTTATAATTTTTTTTATTGTTATACACATAAACTGTAGTAGTATAAGTACATCAACAATAAAAAGATTTTTGCCTTTTTTTATTTTTATTTGGCCTTTCAACATTCCTCCTCTTATACAGTTTTCATTATATTCGTATTGTATTTTGTATTTGAATAAGGATTTATTCCAACTCAAATCACTTATGTAATTTTTATTAATTGTTAAATTTTTAACAAAAGATGTATAAAATATCGATTTGTATCATTGGGAAGGGCTGATTTTAACGTTGGAAAATTCACATACAGACATTGTAAAGAATTGTATACCACCACCCTGGTAATTCTTGTTGCAGAAAATCGGCGACATTAAAAAAGAATTTCAGGATAATGAATACGAGTAGTAGTTGCTCAGTTTGCTATTTTGTTTAAGTTTTAACAGTGTTTATGATGTCAAATTGACATTACAATTGTTTTATACAGCTATACAGTTTGTAAGAAAATATTAATTTTAGTAAAAAAAAATTAGAATTGTTTTTTATTAATAAACTTAATACTTACGAGTACAAACAATCATGTAGTACAACAAAATAAATGAACCAAGAAAAATTTCTTTTGAAATTGTCAGGTTTGCTTGAAAATTCTGTGATTTTATTATTTGACAGAATTTGCAGGTTTCCCCGGGTGGATGATGTCTGTGAAGTTAGTCCGAAAATTATCTCGAAGAAATGCCATGGCAACACTACAAAACGAATAACGAATAACGAAAAATTTACTATATTACATGCTGTATAAGGTAGTGGAAATGTCTCAGCGGAAAATAAAAGATTTCGCTACTCGCCGCAAGTGGCAGCACCATCGCAAAAGAGATTTTATTTTGTTATATAATTACCAACGGAAATTTTTTATTCATTTTGTATCTCTTTTTTCACTAAATAAAACATCCCAGCGGAGTAAAATATTTAAAGTGATCCTTAAAATGACAAATTGATTGATCTCCGAAGTAAAGGAACTCGGTAAATGAAACCTTGAAATTTAACAATATTCAGTCTTTCCGCCATTCTAATAGAATGACGATGAACTTGAATAATAGTATTGATCAGGGATTTTAAAGTAAGTTTTGGACAAAATTCTAGGGTTTCTTCATGCTGGACCAAACTTGACCATTTCATAACCAATCGTTTTGAAAATTTAAATTTTTTTATTAATTTATTTTCAGTTTTTTGCCAATATCTCAAAAACTTCCACTAGTAACCAATACTTTCGTTTGGTTTCCTAATAGCAATAACACTGAGAATACGAGGAAAATTTGGCGAGAATTTATGGATTAGAATTTTCACTATAATTTTCGTCATAGCCTCAATATAACCTTTGCTATTAGAAAAACAACCGAAAGTATCAATACCAAAGTTACCAAAGTAACCATACTAGTGGAAGTTTTTGAGATATTGGCCAAAAACTGAAAATAAATTTAAAAAAAAATTAAATTTTCAAAACGATTGGTTATGAAATGGCCAAGTTTGGTCCAACATCAACAAATCCCAGAATTTTGACCAAAACTTACTTTAAAATCCCTGCAGCAGTGTGAGGTTTTTACTAAGTATATGCTAAACGTTTATATGTGTTATCAAAATGATACCTGTACAAAGCGTAAAATAACGTAACTTTTAATTTATTAACATTTTTTTAACTATTTTGCAGTTATCTTTATAAAAAACCCCGAACGAAGTTAAAATATATTTACCATTTCATTAATCAATATTCACTAATAGGAATATTGCGGTTAATAAAAGTTTTACAAAAATAACTATAAAATCAGTATCCGAGGCAGATTAGTAACAAACACTACACACTGAACTACATAAGGAAGAATTATTGAAATCAAATGAGATAACCGGAGAAATTTTAATTCATACTCGGGTAAACTGGGTGGGGCAATACACTTGGGTGCAAAAAATATCCATCAAAAATCCAATGTTTGTTTAATTATCTAGAATGCAGATTCAAAGTCTGTTTCAGCACCTATCCAGTGGTACTTTTTGTACTTATACCGTGCGAACAAAGTGAATTTTAATGTCAACATCTGAAGTACACGTTTTTTGTGAATTTGTCAGAATGAAAATTATTGGTAGAAATCGAATTAAAACAAGAAAATCAGCAAAAACAATATTTTTATTAATAAGATGCATTCTCTTCCCCAGCCCGAATAACAGCTTCCATTCAATATTTCTATGATTTCACCAAAGTTTTAACCAAATCTTGAAGTATCGCCTCCCGTTAGTCTGCGATCGCCTGTTGCAGGTTCTGGAGACTCGTTGGAGCAATAACTTTGGCTCGAACTCATTTTTTCAGTTCGTCTCATAAATGTTCAATAGGATTGAGGTCCAGGCTTCGAGCTGCCCCCTCCACCATAGGAACATCCGCTTCTTGAAGGTACTGGTGCACTAGACCAGCCATATGCATTCTCAGATTATCCTGCATGAATAGGAACTTTTCACCAATAAACCCGGCAAAAGGTACGACGTAGTCCTCGAGTATTTCCTCAATGTACCATTGAGAAGTCAATTTACTTGATCGGCGGCCAGTATTCGCTCCAGAGATGAACACAAGATCTGTCTTTGCCTCCAGTGACATACCTCCTCAAAACATGCACGGTCCACCACCATACGAGACACGTTCTTCAATACAACATTGTGAAAATTGCTCTCCTGATCTTCTGTACACTCTTCTTCGTCCATCGTTGCCATGTAAACACATCCTGCACTCATCAGAGAACAGCAGTGTTCTCCATTGTTCTTCTGTAAAATCCCAATGCTCTCGAGCGAACTGAAGTCACCCTAGCCGGTGGTCTGGCATCAATTTCGTAATCTCAATATCAATCTCATATCTCTGCTACACTCGACGAACGGAGAATCGGCTCAAATTTAGTTGTCGAGCCGCTTCACTTTGGTTCTACTCCGCATCAGTTAGTGCAACCACTTGAGCAGCTACCTCCGGTGTGGCACTCATTTTCTTGTTCCAGATGAAGAAAAAAAATGCAACTGTGAAATTTTTGCACCCAAGTGTAAAAAAATTAGAAAAATAATATCAAGCTCCAAAGCCAGCGAACTCCTATTTTTGGAAATCCTATTTTAGAAATGGTATACTGAGATAACCCGAGAGATCTTAACACAACCTCAGGTATATGGCGTGTTAGTTGGAGACCATGTCAGTTATAAAATATATTCAGTTGCTTATCATCCAGGGGACCATAGTTATTAGAAGAAATATTCAGGAGCTCCCCATCCAGGGGTGGAAACAATTCATACAATTTAGTATTATAACCAAATATAATAAAAATTGATAGGCCAACTGAGATATCCTCAGAGATCTTAACACAACCTCAGGTATATGGGGTGTTAGTTGGAAACCATATCAGCTAATGAAAACTGTGAATGAATTGTTCCCACCCCTGGATGGGGAGCTCCTGATAATTTCTTCTAACTGACATGGTTCCCAACAAACATTCCATATACCTGAGGTTGTGTTAAGATCTCTGGGGATATCTCAGTTGTCCTGTCAATGTGTATTATATTTGGTCATGATATTAAATTGTATAAATTGTCCCCACCGCTAAATGTCTAGCTTCTGATTATTTTACCTAACTGATATGGATTCTAGCTTACACCTTACATATCTGAGGTTGTGTTAAGATCTCTAGGGATACCTCTTTTTCGATAATTCCTTAAAGATTGTTTTATCTACTATATTGTATAACTTGTTGGTTAGAATTATGAACACTATTTTTGATGTCTAAATATGAACATCATGAGAATTTTAAATACATGTATCTTTGAATCAAATCAAAAATTTAAGTAACTAGTCGAAATAAAGCGGTTAATTATTATTATTCAATTAATTTTAATAGGATTTAATAAATACATCCAAGGAAACTCTAATCTTCGATAATGTTCCGTCTTACTCAGGTAATATCATTACCACAATCACAATTAATGAAACTAGCAAAACATTAGCATTTTCTTTGCATTCGTCTACCGGAGACCAAATGCCAGTGGTATAAATTGGCTAAAGCAAACAATGAGTACAACAAATACGGAATGTAATACCACAGGTGGTACAGCAGCAGATATGCTGCCAAATCCACACTCTTCTGAGGCAGGCCCAACAGATTCTGGGGTGGGCCAAACCCATGTGGGTTTAACCCATTTGGACGAAGTTCCAAACTATCAAGATCACCAAGATCTTCAACTGGATATAGATTTCAGCACGAGAAGGATAATGCCGACCTCCGTGAACAACTAAGAGAAAGAAAGGAATTTACAACTAAATTTAAAGAAGAATTTACAATTTTAAAGAAAGAGAATGAAGAACTGAAAAAAGCAGTTGAAAGACGTACAGAACTTGGGACGCCACCTAACCCTGCAGTCGATGTTGACATTAATCCATTCCATACGGATGAAGAAGAATTAGTAAGAGAAACAAATTGGATGTTGAACCGGAATAAAAGACCAAGCAAGAAAAGCAAAGCGCAACACTCACCAGAAGTGGCAGTAACTTTTCCATCAACTTCAAAAGAGGTTTCTAGAAACCAGTTAATCATCAAGAAACAACTAGCTCTAGAACAACAACCAGCTAAACCAAAAGAAAAATCACCTCCACCAATAAATGCTGTCGGGATATCAAATTTCTCCACCATACAATCGATTATGAAATCGATTACGGTAGTCGAGTACAAACTCGTATCTCTAAACAATGGCGTCTGGAAAATTAATGTTGTAGACTCTGAAACCTATAGTGTAATCAAAGGTATGGCTAGAGGTCTTCACCCAATCTCCGCAAAAGTGGAAATTTTGGGGATCTCAAGGAAAAGGTTTATCAAATAGAAAATGCCGTAAACATCATTAAGAAAGAAACAATCGAAACTGAACAAGGAGTTCAAATTAACAAAAGAGGGCTTCCACTATTTATGCTCACTTTTAATAACAAACAAAAAGTGGAAGATGTGTATCAGATGCGTGAAATGTGCCGAAAAGCATCATGCCCAAGTATGCCTGGTGTAACGTAAAGTGTATGTAGGGTTAACCTAACATTATTATAATAAACAACGCACCCATCAGTCTTATGCTTAACATCAACATCACCACACGTTGTTTCATTACAAGGTGTCAGAAGTATTATAAAAAAAAATTATTAAAATTAAAACGTGCAAAGAAAAATAAAAGAAAAAATGCGATTAAATATTAAATAAAATAATTTTAACAAGAATAATAGAGGAAAAGCAAAAAACATCTTAGAAAAATATCGTCTTCAACAGCGTGCGTGAGATTACCACCGCCATTACAGTTCAGTAGTATCGATATGTCGAATTCCTGGAAAAAAATTTAAACAAGAAGGACTGCGAAATACAAGTTGCCACGTTTATGTTGAGTATAGGTTATGAAGCCGTCAAAATATGTAATACCTTTAACTTGTCCAGCGAAGACGAGAAAAGTGTAGCTAAAATCAAAGAACGTTGCGAAAAATATTTTGCACTTAGGTGCACTTAGGTTCAATAACTTTCGAGCACTATGTATTTAATAAATTACGTCAACTCGAAGGGGAAACGTTTGATGAATTCCTGACTAAAGTTGTAAAGCAAGGAAAAAATTCACAAATTCACAAATTTGGTACACTGGAAGATAGTCTAGTTCGAGACAAAATAATAATCGGAGTTAAAAGTGTAGTAATTCGTGAAAAAATATTGACCGAAGATGATATTGCTCTGGATAAAACCGTGACGATATGTAGGGCAAGTGAAATAGTCTCGAGACAAATAAGCCACATGAAAATACCTGTTACTAGCAACATTGAAACAATTGGTAAACCACAGTACAAACGGGAATCAGGCAATAATTCAAAGAACACAGACTGAGTTTTTCGATTGCAAGAGGTGTGGAACGAAACATATGCGTAGGGATTGTCCTGCATTTCGTCAAAAATGCAATAAATGTACACGAAAAGGGCATTTTGAACAAATGTGTAGATCTAGCAAACGTCATACAAGTGAAGTAACACTTGGAGATTCAACGAATAGTGATAAAGAAGTGTATATAGAGACTGTACATGAAAATAATCATGAAGATAACAAAAATTGGTTTGAGGAGATCCAGATTGCGAAAACGCATGTCAATGTTAAGCTTGACACGGGTGAGCAGTGTAACGTCCTGTCAAAATATATAGTGGAATTAGTGGAAAATCCTAAGTTCGAAATTCAACCGGTTCGCAAAGTACCTTTGGCTATAAAACAGCAAGTAAAAAACTAAATAGACAGTATGGTAAAATTAGGTGTTCTGGAGAAAACACACAAAGTCACACCTGTAGTATCGTCTATGGTGATAGTGAAGAAAAATAACAAACTACGTGTCTGTATTGACCGGCAAAAATATAATTAGAAGATATCATCCTTTAAAAACAACGGAGGAAATAATATCGAAAATCCAAAAGTCCAAGTTTTTTACAAAACTGGATTGCAAAAGAGGGTTTTGGCAAATTCAAGTAACATCAAGAACACAGAAATATTTAACGATGGGGACGATATTCTTATAAACGGTTACCATTCGGATTAGGGTCAGCACCAGAAGTATTCCAGGATGTAATGAGTCAAATCGTAATGTCAATGGAAAACGTAGAACACTCCATGGATGATATATTAATACGAGTACATGCCGAAACGATGGAACAACTCGAAGCACTTACTTCAAATGTAATCAAAACGTTGTTAGAATGTGGAATTAAGCTGAACAAAGAAAAATGTGTATTCAGTTCAAAAAAAGGAAAGTTTTTGGGACATGTTTTTAGTGCAGAAGGATTATTAGTGGATCCAATAAAAACAAAAGCGATCCAACAATTAAATAAACCAGGCAATATAACAGAATTACAAAGATTGCTTGGAATGGCAACATACTTGCAAAAATTCGTCCCAAATTAGTCAGGTATAACGCAACCACTCAGACAGCTGCTAGTAAAAAATTCAGAATGGATATGGACTGATCAGCACGATAAAGCCTTCAAAGATTTGAAAGAAACATTTTCAACACCGCCTGTGTTAAAGTTTTTTGATACCAATTAAGAAGTAACTATTCAGGTCGATGCCAGTTTTAAAAGTTTTGTAGCTGCAATGTTGCAAGGAGATCAGCCGATAGCGTTTGCGTCCAACGCCTTGGCTAAATCTCAGCAAAGATATCCATCGATCGAGTTGGAAGCAGTAGCAATTAGATGGGCCTGTACAAAATTCCATGAGTACATATACGGAAAAACCCACCATAAAAAGTGATCACAAACCTTTAGAAATCATTTTCAAGAAATCATTGACGTCAGCTCCAGCCATATTACAGAGAATATTTTTTGACGTAAAACAGTATTCACCAACGATAATTTACAAAAAGGTACTACATACAATGGATATAGCTGATACACTAAGTAGGGATTGTAAAACTTAGTTTTTGTTTACTTAGTGCTAGATATGTCGAAGAATGCAAATGAAGATCTCGTTGAGTCAACAAAAAAAGATCACGAACTGCATGAAGTAATAAAAATTATAAAAGAAGGATGGCCAGACGATCCAAAAGAGTTGGATAATCTAGCGAAACCATATCATAATTTTAGAGACGAAATTGCTTATTACAATGGTATGGCATGAAAATCATAGTGCCGTTGTCACAAAGAAAAAAAATGCTGAAAGCAATACATATTGGACATTTCGGTATAACAAGATGTCTTGGTAGAGCAAGACAAATGTTCTACTGGCGTGGGATGTCTAAAGAGATTACAGAGTATGTGAATAATTGTGCAGTTTGTCAGCAAAACCAAAATTCAAAACAAAAAGAACCACTAATTAACACACAAGTGCCGGAGTATCCGTTTCAAATCGTTGCAACCGATTTATTTCACTTCCAAGGAAATGAATACCTATTACTTGTCGATTGTTAATCTGAATTTTTAGACTTCAAATTGATGAACAGGATAGGTTCAGAGGAGGTTATAAAGGAATTAAAATCGTGGTTTGCTGTACATGGAATTCCTGAAATTCTGGAATCAGATAACGGTTTTTCGATAGAATGGTCTCTAATGCAACATTTTTCTAGTCCGAGGTATCCACGAACTGAACAAATGTAGTAAAGATGGGCAGATGTGCATTTAGATCTGTTAAACTATAGAAACATGCCGAGGGATGAGCAAATACAATCACCAAATCAGAGATTATTTAGTCCAATCACCAGATCGACTATACCAACTACAAAAAAATTACTAAAACCTGCCGTAGTAAATAATGTAGCCGATCACCTTACAAATCTTCGAAAAAAACAGAAAAATTGCGCAGACCAGAGTAGTAAGTCATCGGAGGAGTTTGAACCGGGTGATGCAGTAAGAATCCAATTAAGTCCCAGAAATTGGGTGTCGGGAAAAATTATAAGTCTAGCAGATGCACCAAGGTCGTGCGAATTTTCGTCATCGATTACGATCGGTGATGTTAATAAACACAACTAAGACCCTCTGGTGGAGTGCAGAATTCAGCGCCGACCCACCGTTCATGTCAATGTACAGGTTGACATGGAGCCTGCAATGCGCAGGTGGTATACTGTAATAGTGTGAATGGGTGGTGTGTGCATGAATGAAATGGGGGGTATTAATTGACCTTCAAAGGACATTAAATCCACTGGACAATTAATACTTACTTTTACAAAAAAAAAGAAAGGGTGCAACGTAAAGTGTATGTAGGGTTAACCTAACATTATTATAATAAAGAATGCACCCATCAGTCTTATGCTTAACATTAACATCACCACACGTTGTTTCATTACACCCGGTTAGTAAAAATATTGCTGCAAAATATGTCAATTGCAACAAGCCACATCCCAAGCCACATCCCGCAAACTACCGGGGATGTGAAATAGCTAAGGAGCTACAAAGAATAAGAAATAAAACGAGAAATCAAAGTCCAGGAATATCAGTAAACAATTAGCAAACTTCCACCAAAGATGTACCTAAACCTCATGCTAGTAAAACGGGAGAACCAAAACTATACTCGTAAGTAGTCATGACAAAATTAGATATTTCGGAGGGCACTACCGAAGGTACAGCAGTGCTCCAAAAGATACTAGAAGCTCTTAACATTCGCCTAGCTAAACAAGAGAAATGCCTTCAAGACTCTCTAAATGAAATGAAATCCATGCTCTATTAAAATGATGCAAACAACAACAAATAAAACATTAAGAATAGTAACGTGGAATGCCAATGGGCTAATGCAACATATTCCAGAATTAGAAATTTTCCTAAACACTGAAAAAATAGAAATATGCCTAGTATCGAAACGCCATTTTCCTTCAACTTCGTAGAAGGGTAAGAGAGGATCTTCGGTGGTTATAAAAGAAAACTTCAAACACTTTATTGATCTTAAAATTGAAGAGGAATTTATGCAAGTAGTTTCCTTAAAAGTATTTCTTCATAATAACAAAGAATATAGTGTATTGTCAATATATTGTCCCCAAGATATAATTTAATTAAGGAAGTCTATTGTACATTATTTAAATCACTTGAATCAAGTTCCATATTCGGAGGTGATTTAATGCAAAAAACACCTACTGCGGGGATCAAGAGTAACCTCTAGAAAAGGAAGAGAGCTGTTTGTAGTAGAAATACTATGCAATTTCGATTTTCATTCTGGAGATCAACCAACTTATTGGCCTACGGATAGAAACAAAATACCCGATATCATTGACTTCTTTATCACCAAAGCTATAGTTTATAGACGAAAACTACATATACCTAGAAAGCAACGAGGGGATTATGTCGGATCACACGCCTGTTATTATGACAATCAGTTCAACGATTGTTACAAAAACTAATCCATCGCTATCAGCTGCGTTTTTTTAAATATGGTGTTTGAGACCGCGATAAAATATAAGGAAAATACAGGGTAATTTAGACAAAAAAAATTAAAACAACAACTTTAACTAACTTCAAGCCAATCATTTTGACATTTAATTTTTAGTTTATAATTAAACACAATACTATCCAATATTAAAATAAATTAATTAATTTCACCAGCAAACATTAAGATATCCATTTTTTCTTATTAAAAATACAATTCAGTCATTTCATTTTCATTCTTTCAAATTTCCAGTTGTAGATGAAGTAAGGAACAATCAAAAAATTGTGTACTAAAAGGATTTCCCTGTTTCGTCAGTTCAGCAATTATTAAGTTTTTTGATGAACTCGGTTGTAGTCTACATAATATCAAGAGTTGTTCAGAGTTGTTTAATAATGCAAGATATTGATTTAGTACAAGCTCTTAAGGATTCGATTGAATAAATCCGAAGCACAAATATTTTAATAATATGTGAATTGTTTAAAAAAACAAAATATAATTTATCGGGGTCTAGAGCAGCTTTTTCAAAAAAAAAACGCAGCAATCATTGCAAAAATTGAAAGCTCTCATTGAAGCTATCAATTCCGGTACACAGATTTCCACCAAAATTTGCAAAGATCTTCCAATTAATGAAAAATGCTTAAGTAGTTTCTATCCAAATAGTCAATTCGCCTGGAATATCGAGATGCCATATTTTGATGAAATAACATTTTTTATTAAAACTCGTCATTTCCGGTAAACTTTAAAAAATGATCTGAACTAATTTAATTTATAAACTGTTAGTTTTTAATTCATTTTTCATAAATGCTATATACTCTTCAAAATATTTACAAAAACCGAGGAATTTCATATGGAAGCTGTCATTCCGGCCAAAAAACACTGGCATCTCCTAACATATGGAAATGCTTAAACATGAAGTCTCATCCCGATCAATCAATCCGTCATTTCTGCTTAAATTTGGAAAACTGGACCAATTTCAGCCAAAATCAGTGCAACCTCCCAATTTATGAGAAAAACTTAAGTATGAAGTTTCAGCCAATCCGATCAGGCAATCCGTGTGGGCTTTAGAGAAGCTACAGGCATTTAGTGTACACGACATCACACCACTCTTTTTTACTTTGGCGATATAGCGAACTACTTACTACTATGAATGACAGAATTTATACATAATTCAAAGGACCGCTCTAGAAACTGGCCAAATCACCTTCTTGTTCCCGAGGTCTCACTTATACTATTATACTTATAAGAAAGGTTTCATTATTAGCTATGGTTTAAAAACATTTTCAGTTATTACCTTTAAATTAATTGTTGACGACAAAAAGTTATTAAGGGGCTCGGACTCCATAGAGACCTTCGCAATCGGTCAGTTTTACCAAAGAATTTTAAGTTGGAAAAAATATAACCCCACCATAAAATCTCTCAACGAATTTTCATGAAATCAGAACCATTCACAATCGAAACTTTTCGAAAATCTCTTTCAGCTATTTTATTCAAAGTAGTTTAAGCTAAAGAAAAATTAATAAAGGACCAGAGTCTCACTGGGGACCCCCTAAATAAATTTTCCCTAAATCAAGATGCATCACAATCGATGCCTGTTATTCTAAAATGCCCTTTCAACTATTTTCGTCTAAGTAATTTGAGATGACAAAAAATTAATAAAAGGAGAAAATCTCTGAAATTTGTTTAGAAATTGAGTTTACCTACTGCTTTACAAATATATTTACATTACATGCATGTTTGCTAATTTTTCCATTTTGTTAAATTTTCATATTCGTCCTTAGCCTGATAATTGTACCTCGTTCATTTCACCAATATAACTTTCTTTAGATTGAAAACTGTACAGTCACATCAACAAAACCTTTCTGATCATCGCATCCATATATTGGTGGTGTTGTGCGATGGCGCATTTCCTAAACTAACTGGCCATATAGGCCACATAACTCTGTGATCTGGCCAATAATGGATCACCCAATTTAAAAAAAAATTATTTATACTACTGTGGGCAAAAAGTAGTAAGACTTTTTAATTTAAATTTCGCGCGGAAAACCATTCGTCGAAATATTTTTTTTTTATGTTGGTATGACTGTCAGTGATATCTGTGCCAAATGTCACATCAAAATAATCATTAGTGTTTAGTATACGCTTGCCTTTCTGAAGTACAAAAAGTGCATTCGGCGATTTTTACAATTAGTGAAATTATTCAACAAAAAAGTTCCATTAAATTTTGTGTGCGGAATCAATTTTGTGGTGCCGAAACGTTCAGAATGTTGCAAAAGGCTTTCTGTGATAATCGTATGTCGTGAACAAGTGTTTTTGATTGGTACAAATTGTTCAAAGAGGGTCGAGAACGTGTTGACGACGAATCATGTCTAGGACGGCCATCAACATCAACTGATGATCAACACGTTAATAAAATCAAGGGATTGGTGCTCGAGAATCGACGATTAACAATCAGAGACCTTACTGTAAACCACGTCAAAGCAAGTCAACAATTAAGGTGATGTTGACAGTTTTCTTCGATTATCGAGGTGTGGTGCACTCCGAATTCCTTCCGACCGGCCAAACTGTCAACAAGGAATACTATTTGAGTGTTATGCGTCGTTTGCGCGAAGCTATTCGTAAAAAGAGGCCGGAATTATGGCTCGACAACTCTTGGGTTTTGCACCACGATAATGCATCTTCTCATACTGCATTGGTTTTACGTGATTTTTTCGCCAAAAATTCCACTCATATCGTTCCGCAACCACCGTATTCGCCTGATTTAGCTCCGTGTGACTTCTGGCTGTTCAGCAAACTCAAACGACTGCTCCGGGGAAACCGTTTTGAGTCAATTGAAGACATTAAACGTGAATCGCTACGTGCATTGGAGGCTATTCCGGAAATTGACTTTAACAACTGTTTCAAGGATTGGAAAAACGTTGGCACAAGTGTATTGAGGCCGGAGGGGATTACTTTGAGGGGGACGAAATAGATTTGGAGAAATAAATAAAGAATTTAAAAATTATGAACGAAGTTTTACTATTTTTTGCCCACAGTATTATAATTTGGTAGTTGACATCTAGTGTTTTTTACTTATTAGGGAATGAAATATTTTATTTTAAATAATTGTTGTTAATATTTGTATATTTCAGTATCAAAAACATTTGTGGTGTTTTGATAATTTGTTGGTGGTGACAATTTTTTACCCCGTGTACTATTTTGTTATTTAACAAATTTGTGTGTGTGTGTGTGTGTGTGTGTGTGTGTGTGTGTGTGTGTGTGTGTGTGTGTGTGTGTGTGTGTGTGTGTGTGTGTGTGTGTGTGTGTGTGTGTGTGTGTGTGTGTGTTGATTTTGGTTGTTGTTGGAAACTTCATATCCGTAATTATAATCATAATTTATTTATTGTAAGATTATAATTTCATCAACTAAATTCATACTATAAGCGATAAGTTCTATTTATTGTCTGTTCACTGTAGTAAAAATACCTAGATAATAATATTGTTTAGGTTTGTATCTTGACTAAATTTTTAAAAATAATTCTTTTATCGCCATGGTAGCGACATCTTAAAAAAAGCCAATTAATTAACAAGTATGTTTGTGTCTGTGGTGAATTGATTTTTTTTTATTTCATTTATTTTTCGCATCATGTGTTACTACTTACTCGTTTCTGTACTAAATACAGGCAACATCTGTTTATCGCGAGCCATGTACACGCGGAGTAGTTAAGCATGTAAAATTAAAATTGGTTAAAATTGTTTGTTATGATAAATTTTACCTTTCCTTTGTTCTAGAGTGATGTTTTGGTGTGACTTACGTTTTTTACTTTATAGTGTGAATTTCTAGAAGCAGAACACAGTTTAGTTTTGATTTTAATAAAGAAAATAATTTTATTCTATTTGGTTTTCACAATAATTTAATTTAACAATGTAATGTGTCAATGTATTCCTTCCAATGGCGTGTAACTTTTATATTGGTATAATTCTGAGCCACCGTATCCGTAGAGTAATTTCCCTCGTCCATTTTCATCGTAATATGGATATCGATATTTTGGTCTCTCAAAATATTGAAAATTTGGTGCTTTCGGTTCGACACGAGGCAATGCTAATTCGGCGGTTACACGGTTGACTAGTAACAATAAAGTTGCAGTAAGAAACTAGAAATAAAGTTAATATTATTGAATATTGCAGTAAAAATTGCTGCAAAGTCACAAACATTAATTAAAGTATAACTTTATAATTAATGTGTGTTCCAATTTGAGTTCATGATTAATAATTATGCTTAATAATTTAAAAATAATTAAAATTTTATCACTAGTTATATAAATTAAGCGCTGTCAATAACACAAACGTTGTTCATTTGGTCTTGAAAGTCTTGTTCAAATTAAGTAAAATGAATCATTATCAGCTTTTATTGTTCCTGTGGTCTGCTACCTATATGTGTGTGCTCAATCGCCTTTTCCGTACATTTATATAAAGAAGTGATAAAGCCACATTTCTTAAGAAACGTTAAACTGTCAAATAAATTGACCAACTAAATCAACGTTTACCCTGATTGGCTTCTGTATTTAGCTAAAACAAAATTGGGAAGAAAGTGGGAATTTGAAACCAACTAGCGTACCAGTACAGAGTTTACCAGTGCGGATAAAAATCAAAAGTAAGTTCGCTAAAATCGATCGAATTCAGAATTTTTAGTTTTTGAATTTTCTGCCAAAATCTTCGGAAATACTTGGAAGTATGAAATATACTAATATTAGCGTACTACAACTTTTCGAATCGCTTACCCTCTTGCTGTAATCGCGACACTCTTAAAATATTCACCCTCTTATTCACATCAAATTTTTAAAATGCGCGAGATTAGAGATGTTGTTTGAATGGGAAGAGTTCCTGATTCATCCAGGTATCACAAGATCTATCATTTCGGCCCAAACATAGTCCGGCAACTAATAATTAAGTTACTGAGTAATCGAGTGAAAATTTGCTGAAAGTACTCATGAAGACAGGCACCTATCGCGAAAAAAGAATGGTCTCGAATTATACCAGCATGTTTAGGTTGAATGTGTTTGTTTGAATCGAACAATTGGTGCGAGTAAATTAAAATAATTTGTTGCTACCTACTATTTTCGGATTAGTCAAGAGCCATTTTTGTGTGATCCATCGTCGCTATTGACAAATCTCGTACCCTACACGGTGTCTATTAGACAAAAAATATGCATCAAGCATTTTATTGAAAATTTTAAATTTAAGCGTATAAGTTTTAGAATGAATTATAGGGTCTTTGATCTGAGAATAAATGAAGATCAAATTATGGTTGGTGCGATCAACGAAAAATTTCGTAGTACGGTCGGGAGTGGAAAAGTTTAAGAGAGTGTTGTTTCCAATTTTCTCATATCTTATGAGTTGATCGTCAATCTCCCTATGATGATTCGATGTAGCATGGATTAGACTTCTAATCATAATATGAAATGTTCATAGTATGGGTCGATGATCAACTGGCACAATTTTGAAAGCCTGATCATTTTCTCATTAAATAATCAGAAAATTGAAACTAGTTCGATGCCGTTAGGTGAAATTACTGTTAGAAGTATTTATATTATCCACTTTCATACAACATGCCAGCTTTAAATTGTAATTTTTATTTAATTGTAAAATTAATTTTTTATATGTTTATGGTTCGGTGCAGACTCAAAGACTTTTGGCTTCAAGAATAAATCTTCTTTATCGACAATTTTCATTGCATTCGTAATAATAATTTTACGGTTTGATTGTCTGTAATTACTTTTTTGGCAGATATTTCTAATAAAAATCTGAATCGGCGTTATCAAGATGCTGTATAAGATAGCGGAAATTTCTCAGCGGAAAATAAGAGATTTCGCTACTCGCCGCAAGTGGCAGCACCATCACAAAAGATAATTTATTTTGTTATATAATTGCCAGCGGAAATTTTTTATCCATTTTGTATCTCTTTTTTCACTAAATAAAACATCCCAGCGAAATAAAATATTAAAACTGATCCTTAAAATGACAAATTGATGGATCTCCGAAGTAAAGGAACTCGGTAATTGAAATCTTGAAATTTAACAATATTCCGTCTTTCTGCCATTCTAAAAGTATTGATCAGGGGTCCAAAATTTAGGACGACATTCTAGCATCTGTTCATGCTGGACTAAACTTGGCCATTTCATAACCAATACTTTTGAAAATTTTAATTTTTTTTCAGTTTTTGGCCAATATCTCAAAAACTTCCACTAAAAAGAAAGAAAAATAAATAATAACTTAAAATAAGTTATATGGCCGCAGAAAATCAAAAAATTATAGTGAAAAATCTAATCCATCAATTTTCCCCAAATTTTCCTCGTAGTCTCAGTATCACCTAAGCTATTAGAAAAACAACCGAAAGTATTGGTTACTAGTGAAAATTTTTGAGATATTGGCCAAAAACTGGAAATAAATTAAGAAAAAAATTGAAATTTTCAAAAGTATTGGTTATGAAATGGCCAAGTTTAGTCCAGCATGAACAAATGCTAGAATGTTATCCTAAGTTTTGGACCACTGATCAATACTTTTATCCAAATTTTATCGTCATTCTTTTAGAATGGCGGAAAGACGGAATATTGTTAAGTTTCAAGATTTCATTTACCGAGTTCCTTTACTTCGGAGATCAATCAATTTGTCATTTTAAGGATCACTTTTAATATTTTATTTCGCTGGGATGTTTTATTTAGTGAAAAAAGAGATACAAAATGGATAAAAAATTTCCGCTGGTAATTATATAACAAAATAAATTATCTTTTGTGATGGTGCTGCCACTTGCGGCGAGTAGCGAAACCACTTATTTTACTTTTGAATGACACACAGAATGCTCACTGAAAGTTGAATTAATCAATTCCTTAGCTTGAGCAGCATTTTTTTTTTCATTTGAAAACAGAATAGAATAAAATGACGTAAATGTTGCTTATCGACATCCATCTCTTAAAATGAGAGCACATGGAACGACAGCTTGTAACTGACTGAAACTTATGGCTAAGCTACTTATATCCAAAATGGCGGGCGATTTGAATGCGCTCAAGTATATTTTTTAACAACCAACTTCAGAGCCGAGTTTCTACCTGCACATCTAATACACTGTACTTTTTAGAATTTTCGGTCATTTTAGAATATTTCTAAAATCTTATAAGTTTAAAACTGTTTTTTTAATACTGTGTGGGAGAAATTTTGATTTAACAAAATAATTTTTTTTAAAAACTACCTTGAACAACTTCCACAATTTTTTGTTAAGTTTTTTTAAATAAATACAAATGGTGTAACTAACTTTCTGTTTTAAAGATTAGATTTTTTAAAATTTGGTTTTTTGTATTTCTGCAAGTACAAAATAGGTAGTCGATCTTAAAATAGTTCTGTCATAAAGGAGAGCACCAACACCCGCTATTTCTGAGGCTATACAAGGTACGAGTTAACCCATACGTACTAAACTACTACCATAGGTGCTATACTACTCCCAAGGGAGTACAATGGTTCGAGCTAGCATCTCTTCCAAACATTTGTCAGACACGAATTTAATTTTTTACTATAATGGCATTTTTGATGAACTTTCTAGGCAAATTTCAAAACAATCCTATGGCTCAGATGGTAGTACTAACGGTTTAAGCTAGTGAACGTCGTTTAAACCCATACAATTGTTTTGAAATTTGTCTGGGAAGTTCTTTAAGGATTACCCTACAATAAAAAATTTTATTCATGACTGATAATTGAATGAAACAGTCCAGGTCGATCCTTTACAATACCTGCCTGACAAATACGATTGTTTTGAAATTTGTCTAAGAATTTCATCAATTTAATTTGACGGACAATGCCTGGAAGAGGCCAGCTCGAACCATTAGCATTTCTACATATTCCAATTGAAAATCTTATATCAAATTTGATCTAATTTTTTAATTTTACTTTACGTTTTTCTTTAACGGCTTTTATGATTTGCGAGCCGACATTTTTTTGTCTACATATTTTAAGTTGATAAGTTTTTTAGACCAATAAATTATTCAAGTTTTGAATGAGACGAATGACACGAGATGGGCAGTAGCAGCACCTATTCTAGACATCGAAGCAGAAACTGTAGCTGCGGTAGTAAGTAATACTTGTCTCTCACGATTTGGGATACCGGCAGTTATATATCGTACACTCAAACCTGTCATCATGTGCTATCAAACCAAACAATCTACACGTATTCTACTATAGTAGATATTAGGTCTTCGTATTACATATCGCAAAGATTTTAAGACCCTCAGCAGAACTTGTTTTTGATGAGCAGAACAAAACCAGTCAGAATTTATCCGACCATCTCCACAATCTAGACATCGCCAGGATAAAATATGTTAAAGTATGTTATCTACAGAGATAAATACATGAAGTTCATATGTATTTATACGGAAGATGCGATTAAAATATCATTGCAGCTACCATACAAGGATCCATACTTGGTCGCAATCGGGGCTAACAATACAAAGTATCCTGGGACAGATTGAAACCGTGCTACCTTGAGGAAACAGGTTCAACACCATCAACGAACGAGCGAATAGAGATAGCCACCAAAGACCAACTAAAAAACAATATTCCGGCATAAAGGATTAAGTTGGCGCTAATCAACCCACTAGAGTCAATAATAACCGGGCGACTCATCAAATACCGAATCGCTTGAGGACCAATTCGTGATCTCCGAGTCACTAGGAAGGGGGTAAATTGTAAAAATAAATATTGTTCTAGTTGTCCAGATTATTATTATTGATTCAAGATTGTTATTTAATAATTCTAGTATGCATGTCCAAGAGGCACTATAATAAACGCCGAGTAGTGCTCAAAACGCTTGTTTTGAGATGTTTCGACAGGCAGTGTACGTCATTATGTTGTACCGAATCAGAAGAGACCAGTCACCGCTAAAGACTTCTACATCTGGCTTGAACTGTGATACTTCAATAGAAGTTCGATGATAACGAAAATGGGAGATGAATTTTCACTACTTGCCGTTTCCCTCACCACTCTATATCGCGTTATGCATGCGCTTCGCAATTAACGCCGTCACTTTCAAACAAGAATTGTACGTAAATGCGTTTTTCGATTGAAATGTGTTTTATTCCAGAACAGTTAGGTTTACCAGGAGTCGCTGCTGATGATAAAACTCGTAAAACGAATGCCAGTCTCGAGATTGTTAACATCTCAGATATAAAAAATACGCACTTTACGAATATATGAAGATAACGATAAACGAGACAAAACGAGAAGAACGGCAGAAATCGAAATTCAGCTGATATGCTCAAAATGGTGCGAATAGTTTAAAACATAATTGTAAATAACTAAATAAAGACTATGAATTTTAACGTATCCCGCAATTAAAATGCGGCTGAATCGGTTGCGGCAATATTCACAAACGAAAAACCGTCGAAAAACAATTCATTGGAACTAAATTATCAAAGAGCAATTTACAAAAACTAATCGTTCACCCAATATAACTGTTCACCGAGAAAGCAGTCAACTGACAAGGATAAATCAAATTCACCGAAAATACCAATTCATCCGAAACAAATCACGGTCGACTCTTAATCGATTAAAAGTAGTTTAATGGATATTTTGAATTGAAAAATTTCACAGCAGCGCCCTTCCGACAAGTAACAACATCTTGAATTAAGCACCATAGTGCTCACAGGGTGCTTTTTATATTCCAGGTCGATTTTGTTTGGCCACCATTTTGTTTTTGGATAACATTTGTCAATTCGCATTTGACAGTCGTAGAGAAAGGTCGATAACAATTTATTATGGAGCATCTAACGTCGCAGCAACGTGTTGAAATTATTAAACCGTTTAATTTAAATAATTGTTCAATTCTGAATACGCGGAGAAAATTCCGTAACTCTTTGGTGTTTATCCTGTGCCGGGCAAGCCAACCATTCAGCGTGCAATGTATAATTTTGAAAATTTGCTTAAAACTGGGCGGCAATTGAGCCAACGTACACATGGAGAATGTCTTCATTATGTTTGTTAAAAATTCTCAAAGAAGATATGTATTTTTACCCGTATAAGATTCAATTCACATAAGAACTGCAGGAAAATGACCATGAACGGTGGCAAGATTGGAGTGCTCGAATTTTTCGGTATCGACAATCACCATTTTTGACAAAAAATCATTATGAGCGATGAAGCACATTTCGACTTAGCGGGCTTTGCAACCATATTTCTTTGAATGCTAGAAGCAATGCTGTAACAGTTAGTGATAACCGCTATCAGGTCATGTTAGAAAATTGTATTGTGCCCAAATTGGGTCAATTAAGCTTTCAGAACATATGGTTCCAACAAAACGGTACCTAATCACACATAGCTCGTGCTACTTTGCAAATTTGAGGAACTTATTTTAGAACGCTGCTACACATATTTCCCATCTAAAATCAAACGGGCTGCAACTTGGATTTCCTTTGACCTTGCGCGACTTATTAATAAAAGGAATAAACTGCGAACCAAGTTGTCTAAGCGCCCTGATAATGCAGTACTTCGCAGTTACAATAGAATGTGCACCATAATTAATTTGGATATCAATAAAAAACGGAAATCTATTATTCTAAGCGTTTTTCAGTTAACCGCGGTTATATAAAAAAAAAACTGGACGTTAGTGAACGAAATCTTGACTCGTAAACCTATAAAACGTCACTGCTTAAATCTATTTTAGCACAGAACGGAGAACTTCTTACGAGTGACTTAGCAATTGCCAATGAGTTTAATTGTTATTTTTCTAGTATTGCTAAAGACCTAAGTGCTAAATTCGACTCTAGCAACACGTCATCTAGTTCCGATTTGCCTTTTTATTTCAGTCCATCAACGTTTTTTATGGCCCCAGTGTCTAGTTATGAAGTTTTCTCAATTATTTGTGCTTTGGAACCGAAATACTCAATTGATAACGTTGGCCTGAGTAATTATATACTAAAAGCCATTGCCTGACATATTCCCGTTCTTGCAAAGTTTCAAACTTTCCTTTGAACTGGGAGTTGTACCCGATCGATTGAAAACAGCAACTATAATTCCCCTTTTTAAGAATGGTAATCGCCTCGACAAATGTAACTATAGACCTATTGCCTTGCAGCCAGTAATCCTAAAAGTTCTTGAAAAGGCAGTTAAAAAAGGGTTTCTAGTTTTTTAGATCAAACGGGTGTACTGAGTATTCGTATCAACATGGCTTTCGTCGAGGTATGAGTACCGAATCGACCTTGTTGGAATTCTTAAATACAATCAATATTAGTTTAAATAAAGGTAATACTTGCGGTGCTTTATTTATTGATACAGCTAAAGCCTTCGACATGGTCGATCACAAGCTTCTGCTCTCTATTTTGTATAATATAGGGTTTAGGGGAGTTTCAAATAAGTGATTATCATCGTATTTAGATGGTAGATCGGTGAGAGTTCAGCTAAACGACAAGTTAAGCGATCCGAAATTTATTGGGGTTGGGGTTCTCCAGGGTTCAGTATTAGGCCCATTGCTGTTTCTTATTTACACTAACTCGGTGTTTAAACTGAATCTTCATGGTTATTCTTCCGGGTTTGCCGATGACATAGCCTTGGCTTATTGTGGGAGTTCTCCCAGTAACGTTATTTCGATGATCAATACTGATCTAAAAACTTTACTTTCATGGTTCGACAAGCATCGTCTGAGTCTAAGCCGGAAAACTAAGTAAACACTCTGAGTGTTTTGACATCGAACCTGTTGACTCGTTTAAATATCTTGGTGTTCACTTGGACACTTGTCTAAAATGGAAAGCGCATGGAAATTCAGTCAATCGGTATCTGTCATCAACAGCTAGAATTTTTTACCTCCTTCGTGACTATTGTCCTACTCCGGTGTTAAAAATTGCTTATCATGCACTAGTTATGGCTAAATTAGAATATGGATTGGCGTGCTGGGGTGGTTGTTATGCATCTACTCTGTACCCCTTATACGTGCCACCAAAAATGATTTTGAGAATATTTCTAAAGAAACCATGAACTGAACCATCTTGGAATTTATTCACTACAACCAACATCTTGCCGTTAAAACACTTGTACGCCTATAAGGTATTGAAAGTTTTTTTAATCGAAGTGGTCAACATACTCGTATAATGAGAAGCAATTTTCGATACAATTTTTGCGGCAACCATCAATTTCTCGGCAACATTCCTAGATTTTACAACGACCACTTCCGTCGCTCTAATCGTGTCGCTGCACCAACCTTTTTGAAGGCGCTACCATTTTACATTAGGCGGGACATTCATTTGAAATCTTTTTTACCAAAAGTTAAACAATGGCTTCTTGAAACTGTGCGGATATCACCTTTTTCAGAGTTATTGCATAAAAAGTGTTGAACTGAGTTAAATATTTTGAGGTTGAAATTAAAGAAATATTATTGTTATTATTATAAGTAGTAGTAGTAGTAATGGTAGTAATAGTATTAATATCTTAAACGTTTTATTGTAACATTAACCTTTGTTCTCTAAATTTTGTATGTATTTTTCGTTGCGAATTTGTTACTGTCAATTTTTGGCTTAAAACTCGCCTTATTTTTTGTAAATAAATAAAAAAAATAAAAAATTTTACTACGAGAAGTTTTCCCGACTGAATTTTGTCAAAAAGTGGTGTTATCGACTGCGACAGACAGAAGTCTGCGAAAATGTTACGAAAAATGTGCTTAAAAGAGCTCGCCTTTACCACGACCAGAAGCAGCCACTTGAACGAATACAACAATAAAATATAAATTAGAAAATTGTATTTCGTTTGAAAGTTATTGCAAAAAAACATCGACCTGGAACATAAATAGCAGTATTATGCGAGATTTCAACACTAATCCAAATACTTTTCGATGAATTGTTTTTGCGGTGAAATGAGATTCTTCGATACCTATAATGATACCTTTGAACAAAATTTCAAGTTCCAATATTGAAATCATATAAAGTGACGTAAATTAGATGTATTAACAAATCCGTTTAACACAATTTGCCCTAGGCACTTGGCGAAACACACTTACAGTTAATAAACACAAGTGTTGAAAAAAATGTGTGTATTAAGTGTTAACTAATAAAACAAATCAGTTAACTAATAAAAGATTTGATTTGTTCAAAATTACCAAAAACGTCCTAATCATTTTTTTAAAAATTTGTATGACTAAGCATATACCACCGTGCACAAATAAGATACGGTGTCCAGCTTATAACCTCCAATAAAGTTATTTGGGGCCAATTTATGAAAAAACCTAATATATATTGCAGACCTTTGGTATCCTGCAAAAGATTAACGGAATACAAGCAAAAAAAGCAAGTTGCAAAATCTGCAAATATGCGACAGCTCAGTAATATTACAACTAGGAATAGAACTGGGCTAGGTTTCATTACACCTCACCAATATAAGAACATGGTGAGCCAGTATTGATTTGGATTTAATTTATATTCATTCTACACTTTTTATTAAAATTGCAAAGTGTGATTGCAAACATTGAATGCAAACTTGACTTTCAACAATATGTGAATGTCGAATGTACATCACAAACTTGCCGTTAAAGAAAAGACATCAACCCACTATTAATACGTTTATAATAACTTTCTAACATTAAAACTTACATAACGGAAGAAATTTATGAATGGAATTAACGTGAAATTATTGGTTTACACAACAACTTAAGATCTTTGTGTCAGTTTAGGAAACAATCGAGAAATTGCTTTAAGGTGTTATATAGCACCCCTTCCAATTTATGTCAATGCTTCTTGACTTATAATTTGTGTGTGCATTGTTTTGTGTCTTCAAATCACTTACTGTAACCATTGGTATTGAAAATAACGCAAGATGGAGTCAAAAACGTAATTTTTAGAAGCAACGAGCGAGAATTAAAGTTATAAAGAAATTGTTGATACAAGGTCAAAATACGCTAATACCGGGTACTAAAATAAGTAATTAGTCAATATTGGCACGTATAAAAGTTGTTTGGTTAAAATATCACTGACTTGTTAAAAACTATGCCACAGACCACACATTGCAAAATTATTTTTTGTAACTTACACTTAAAAACAAACAAGTAAATTTCACCATTTTTATATCAATAACTTAAATTACTGTTGAATAAAAAACGTCAAACTATAAATATTAAAACTATTTTGATTACGTATTCGTTTTGTACACGGTATAACAATTTTACTTTACGTTACAACGCTTTCTTAAAGACTAAAGTTAAAATAACTTAGCATTCATCAAAAGTGAAAGTTTTACCATTTTTTTCTTTTAAATTTATATAACTGGAGTTTTTGTATGCGCATTGAACGAACCGATATGTGATGGTGTGCGCAGACGAAACGTGATAGTTTACGCAAAATTTTGAGGTTTACTCTTACCAAGCAATTTTAATCAAATATTTGTATCCGGAAGGGGTATTACCTGAAAATCACCTTAATATCAGATTTCAAATTTTCTTGACTGAGAAATTCAAATAATTCAAGAGGCCCGCAAGTAGAATTATTAATTGTTTTAACTACCAACGAATTTTGTACAGAACCAAAAAAAAACCGGTGGCCCTTATGGGACATTTCCCGCAGTATAAGGGTGTCACCTCAGAGTGGTTTTCGAACCGACAGTTGGTTGATCAATTAAAGCTGGTCTTAATGTATTCCGGCTTATTGATACATCATCTATACACGTACACCAACAGTGCTAAAAAACCCTGTAAAACTGCTCTACAAATGCTTGTTCTAGGTTTGGTATTGTGTAAACTATCAATGAGTAAACCAAATCCATTTTGGTCTCAGCTGAATCGTCCTCTTTCAGCTTCAGAAAGTTCCCAAAGAGTTCCGGAGGTAGGTGAACTTTCTCCTCTCCTGTGGCTTCTAGTTATTGACAAGCTCCATGTTAAAGTTCAGAAATCTATAGCTTTCTTACTCAGGCTCACCCAATGAAAATTGTTAAATATTGAAAATTTCCTAATCTTTAAATTTGACATGGCGTATTATTACATTTCTCGATGGCGATGGCGTTGTTTTGATTTCGTCTTAAGCGTCCCTCGTATGGTGTTGGTAATCCTGTCTTAATTCTGTCCACTCGAACGAAAACAAAATCGCAGTCCGTTAGTTCTTTCGGGATGTAAATATGTATTGTTCTGAGGTCTATTGCGCACATCTTTGGGAACGACGTTAAGCAGCGACTCGCGTAATTTATCAACCAGTGAAGTTGGATCGGCCGATTGCGAGGGTCTGGAATGTATTACTAGTCCTCCCGGGACCGTTAGCGTCTGTCCATAGACAAGATCAGCAGGAGTGCATCCAAGATCAGTTCTATCGACGTTCTAATTCCAAGAAGAACGAATGGCAGTTCTTCACTCCAATTAATGGTGCTCGATCTAGCAAATATTGATGCTTTTAACTGGCGATGCAAACGTTCTACCATTCCATTTGCCTAAGGGTGATACGTTGTTGTGCGTATTCTGTGACAACCTAACAATTCTTTAAACAGATTACTCTCAAACTGACTATATTGGTCAGTGGTAATCTCAAGTGGAATGCCAAATCTCGAAATATACTGGTCTATGAAAGCGCTCGCTATGGTGGAAGCTCTCATATCTGCCAAGGGAATTGCTTCTGACCACAAGTACCTGATTCACAAGTACCTCCGAAATTATGCAAAATACTGACGTATAAAGTTTAATACCGATTAGTGGACTCTTTCGCGTAGCATTAGAGAACTTTATATTTTTGAAAATGTTTGTCAAGAGACGGTCTATGTTATAAAATGGCACACACTTATTTAGAAAGCCTACTTCGCCCCCCTTCGATTACATTATAATCACCATGCGAGCACATCTCCAGATTATGCAATAGTGGCCATAGAGCAATACTCCTGCCGATTTAGCAGAAGCACATCTCCAGGATTTTACGATAATCGTCATATGTAGCATTACTTCCGCCGATTTTTGCAATGAACATTATATTTTGATGTAAATTATACAGTACTAGACTTTCTAACGATATAAACAGTGTTGTGCCGTATTGTCTACGCCGCGTAGATAATTGATATTCTACACGTGTAGGCAATGTATGTCGAAAATTAAAAGGATGGCGTCGTCAATGTAGAGAATGTAGATAATGTCGAAAATTATTATTTATCTTAGCAATCATCAAAATCCAACACAATAAAAACTTTTAACACATTTAAAACCTTGAACCCAAGATTTTTTTTGGTAATGAAGCACATTTCCGTGTACTCTGTCAAGAAAATAACGGGAATTGATAATTTAAAAAGCCCGCTTAAAGGGATTGTAAAATATTTTTTTGTCGCTAAGTTGGCACAACTGTCCCCTATCTTGATGTGAAGTTTGAGCACGATCTTTCATTTAGTTTGTTTACAGTGCTCTATTTTGTCAGTTCATCTCACGTCTGTTTCCCGATTCTTATAGTGAATAAAAATATTGAACAAAGAATTTGTCTCAAATTTTGTATTGCAATTTACAAATAGCATTTCGTGTGCCGAATCGCTGAAAATATTACTTGCGGTGAATCGACTTTATCAAATAGTGGTACAGTGCATTCAAAAGCGGTCGAGATGTAGTGGAAGATTTGCCTCGATATGGTCGGCCTTGACTGAAGTAACATCAATATAGTGAAGGAAATGGTCACGGAAAATCATCAATTAGATTTGAGAGAGATAGCCGCCGAACTTTCTGTGCCTTACGATCAATTCTTACCATTGTACACGATTGTTTGGCCATGAAACGTGTTGCCGCTCGACTTGTTCCGAAACACCTGAATTTTCTTCCAAAACTCAATCGCTTAAAGGTAGCTGAAGACACATTCAAACAACGCATTATAACTGGTGATTAGACATTAGTTTACGAGTTTGACATGCAAACCAGTCAACAAGCTTCGGAAAGGCGTTGGAAGGCGCCGAAACCGAAAAAAACACGTTAAAGTCGATCGAAAGTTAAAGTAATGTTGACTATTTTCTTCGATTATCGTGCGGTGTTGTGCACTCGAAATTCTTATCAAGGTAAATCGGTCTTATCGGTAAATAAAGAATATTACCTGGGTGTTATGCGGCATTTGGGAGAATAAATTCGTCCAGGTTTGTGGAAATAAAACTCTTGGATTTTGCATCACGACAAAGCACCATCTCACAAGACTATCATTGTGAACGAATTTTTTGCCAAAAATTCAACAAATATCATCGAACAACCACCGTATTCACCTGATATGAATCCGGCTGACTTTTTTCTTTTTCACTTTCTCTTTGCTTTGTTCGATTGAGATGAACTGACAAAGTAGAGCACTATAAACAAACTAAAGGACTGGTCGCGCTCAAACTTTACGTCAAGATAGAGGACAGTTGTGCCAACTTAGAAACAAAGTCAAGTTTTTTAGCGAATTCGATAAATCGTTAAATGATTAAAAATTGATCGTAAATGGGAATAGACCTCCATACCGACAAGTTTACTGACCCCTTCACTTAAACACCCGTAATATTGTTAATTCACTTTGAGAGGATCAAATGGTAGAAATGAGGTGCATCAACTTGCCGCGTACCTGTAACAGTTATGTTAGTTTACAAACTCGACTTGGAAAGTAATTATTGTCAAAATATCATAAATCCTCTTTGGATATAAAAATTAACAAGTAATTGGTTGACTACTGGAAACGTTTATTTTAATTGGACTTTAAGTACTTCCGGTGCGCCGATTAGGCCCAGCCAGAGATTACTAATAAAAGTGAATTTCTTTGAGCACTACCATATTCTAAGTCTTACATCCATATACGTGGTACGGTAGATCATGGTCATATTCACCCATGCAGCTTTCCAGGTCAAGTAGTGTATAAAGTTCTTTTGAATTTTTTCAATGCTTTCGATATGTTCTTCATAGAACGGACACCACACAATTACAGCATATTCTAGCTGGGATCGCACGTAATCACCATGATTCAATGTTGAGATTAGAGAGCTGAACTCGCACAATATCGCTAGATGGTTTTTATTAAATAAAATCTAATATTAAATTATTAAATATTAAATCTAATAAATACCAAAATAAGACCGAAGGGTTCTCTGAATATTTCAAGCAAAATTGTTTTGCCTACTAGGCCGGACCATCTAACTCTGTTGGACGCTATTGCTTTGATTTTCAGCCATGACTTTTCGAGTTGTTCCGCTCCTGATAACATTGTTCGTCTCAATATTACAGCTGGTCGCCCGACTTTTCATTCCAGAGACCTTTTTGTTGGGACCTCCCAACAAGATCTTAATGGGACTTCCTCAGTGTTCAGCCAATCCATCTCCACTTGTCCTTTCGTATTTCGATGCCAATGACTGATTGACTATTTTGCCTATAAAGAGTTCAACATTTGTTATTTTGTTGGTTCAGAAGCGCCTTAGCTTGGTATTGCGGGATAAGGCAGTTGCGTTCCACAGTTTGTGTAACATGTTGAATGTTGTTCTGCCTTTATTTATTCGTTTCTTTAAATCTCCATCTGATCCACTTCTTTGCGCTAGAGTACTTACAACCGAGGAATACAAATTGAATGACCGTTTAACCTAATCGTCTTGGTTTTCCTGATATTTATTTTGAAGACAAAACGACATATGCAACGACTCTAACAGCAGAAGTATGAACTTCCGGTAGAATAAAATACAGAGCTTCTGCATTTTATGTTGCATTCCGGCGTGTTTTTGCGTTAGCACGCTTATATCATCTGCCTCCAGCCTGAGTTAGACAATACTTAATTATGACGCGTGTTGTGCCTATATGATCGATGCCGCTTCGCCCTGGTCTGAAGCCAGCTTTTCCTTTTTTTATTTTGGAGTTGATTGTCTGTGAAGTTCTATCTAAGATGAAAATTGCTAATATCTTTATGGTTGTGTGGAGGAGGAACTAAAAGAGATATTTCATCCTATGTAAACGTAATAATTTAAACTGTAATTATTATCTGTAAATACGTATACGCAATTTAACGAAAAATCACAGAAACAACGATGACATTGGAATTATCGTACACGTTTAAGTAGCGGTACATGGTTCGGGTTCTTTATTTCACTTCATTTCTTGATTTCTCGTACAATACTCTTCGTATTGACGTCTCAGCTCCGATGTATTTTGTTGGCACATTTGCAACTTAAGTTGCGAGCGTTCTTCAATTTTCTTCCAAGTTTTATCACTGATCCGGAGCTTGCGTCTGTATTTTTGCTATATACCCGAGTGTCTTGGTAGTTGCTTCTTCATTGGTTTGGAAGCTGAGCTTGAGCGCTTCACAGAATGTATTTCTTGTGTCGACACCTTTAAATCTGTCCATGTTAATTTTTTTCCAATTTGAATTGATGCATTTAATTTTTAATTGTGATATTACCAGTTAATGGTCACTATAAATGTCTGCACCTCTTATAGTCATTAAGTGACCTGTTTGGTTTCTTGTTCTGCCATAAATTGTGTTCATAGAACTCATCCTTGATTATTTCATCTGCGTCTTCTATTGGGTCATAGCACTGAATTATGGTATGTGTTTCGTATTTTTGAATGGAGTCTAGCTAAGATTATTTGTCTTTAACTGGGTCCCATCCCATTAATGCCTTCTTTGCTTTAGCTGTTGTTAATACATATATCGTTGGGTCCAGAGGGAATTTCCTTCGCTTGTGTTTATTTTGAACTGGTTTTCCTTGACGCCATGAATGTCGATTTTATAATGCTTCTTCTCAATCTCTCGAAGAAATGGAATTTTCAGCTAACCTGAACAAAATGGATATCGCACAATCAAAAACCCTTTTCTACTGGAACTATTGGTGGTAACGACTACGTTGCGCAAGTTCATGATATACAGAGATTTTTATTGGCATACAGAGAGTTGATTTTAAACCATAGTCGAATTTAGCCTGGTACCGCATTATAATAATCGATTAAGTTCATGAAAATACATTACATACCGACATTTTAGTTGATCTCGTTAAAAACTAAATCGATTTCAACCTGAATGTAAATTATAAAGCCCATTGCATACTGGAAAAATATTAAAGATTCTCTTATTTCCGACCTCCTCTTTAAAGGATTACAATGGCGCCAATATAGAATCAATACTGCAAATCAGCAAATGTTACAGGATCGTGTAAACGGTTGGTATGAAAGTTACGAGACCTACCAGTGTGCGGCAAAAAAAATGCCAACTATTAAACCTGGATTTATAAAATTTATTCCACGAACGGAAATGAAATCGTTTATGGTTGTACCAATATCGAAGACATCGATTGACCAAGATATTTCAGTCAGACCAATTTGAATTTGAATTTGAATTTGAAAAATTGGATTTTTACTTCAAAAATATAGGTATGCCCCAGTTTAAAACACAATTTAATGATTGGAAAACTGTAAGATGACAACTTCGTACCGAAAAACAATGGAAAAAACAACAAACAACAATAATATACATTCTCTACTAATTGTCTACATACTCTACCAGTTCTCGACATTGTCTACGCAAAAACTAATTGTATACACTATTTTCGACACCAGCATGTAGACAATTCGGAAATACGCGTATACGCACAACACTGGTTATAAAACCATTTACACTTTTATGTTGTTTTTTTTTTTGGCTACCCACACTTTTTTTTACTTTAGAACCTTCACTAAGGTTCAGTTAAGAAATGGCCCAGATCCGTCACAGGTGGTTATAATCCAGGATGCCTTCCAAAAATAAATTAAGAAATCGGTTAAGAAATAGTTGAGTTCCATCAAAGAATGTCATATACCGGCACTTATTCCAAAAATCATTTCATAATCACATTTCCATCCAAACATACCCAATTTCATCAAAACCGGTCAAGAAATGTCTGAGTTTCTTCCCAAATGTCCACATTAGGAATGTGGACAAACATTCGTTTAGCATGAAGTTGCGTTCCAGGTGGCCATATTCCCGAACTTCTTCCAAAAATAATTTTATAATAAAATTTTCGTACAACCCACCCAATCCCATCATAATCGGTTAAGAAATGGTGTTACGTTCCAGGTGGCACTATTCTGACTTTCTCTGGGAATAAAGAAATGGGAAAAATATTTTTATTTATTTTTAAATTGTATTTTTCTGCCAGAGAAATATGTTTGGTGTAAAATATTTTTTCCAATTCCCTATTCTCAGGGACGTCAGAATAGTGCCGCAGGTGGCCATAATCCACAAAATCATTTTATAATCTCATTTTCATCCAACGAACCCAATCCCATCATAATTATTTATGAAATGTCTGAGTTCCAGCTCAGTAGCCCATATTCCAGAATATCTTCCAAAAAAATTTTAAAAATCCATTTCCATTCAACATGCCCAATACTTTCATAATTGGCTAAGTAAGGCTCGACACACTAATATCAACATTACGAGATTTTGAAAACTGGATTTTGAAATAAGTGTTTTCCCGTATTCTAGTTAATAATCTTTTACTTCTTTTGAGTGTAGGACATGTAGTATCTAAATCAAACTCGTTGGTGTTACTTTAGAAATCAAACGTTTTGGAACGTTCATTTCGAAGATTAGCTCTAAAAAGCTACCGACATTTACAGGCAATAAAGAAAAGCAGTTCGTACCAAGGACATAACATCTTTCTTCAAAAATTGATACCTCTGTTAAAAAAAACCAGGGTCGAACATGATGCGTCAAGAAACCCATGATCTCGAAACTAGTTAAGGATTGCAAACACTTTATTATCCTTCGTCATTATTTAAATTTTGCCACGGTTATGTGGGTTTCATCCTTCTTAAAGCGTTTAAAGCTGGCTTGTGTCCCTACCTATCAAAAGACGAGGCCATCTCTCTCTCTCGGCATTCCAGTATGTTTCATCCAGCAGTAGTCTGCCCCTTCTAGTAGCCCGGGAAACCTGACTAGTATTCAATGAACCAATCACACATTAATTCGAAAATATCATTATTATGTAACCTCATTAATGGGGCGGCAAAATCCCTCTATTGGATTTTAAGGTTCTAAATTTATGATATTCCTCAAGATCTTTTCAATAACACTCGTATGCAGGCTTTTGAACTAAAGCAAAATCTGTCAAACGATATAAACTGAATAACATTACATTAAAAAATTAGAAAACAAAAAACCCGCCTAAGTGACTGAATAAGTAAAACTAAATGAAATTCGAAATAGACTTAATATTTTTCGTAAAGCCTTGAATTTATATTCCAAAAATTCATTTTGGCAAGCTTAAACAACAAGACCAAACAGAAATACAACATGCGCTAGATCCGAATCAACTCGGAGTAAGCTCACCTTCATATACCGATTCCAACTCCGGAAATTGTATCAGATCAGCTCCTAGAAACGAAACAGAACAGATAGTAGACAAATACTTAAAAAACCTGTCAGACTCACTTCACATTCACTTTTCAACCAGGAGAATTTACAGTGTCAACCGAATATTTGTCATATACGAAGACCTGAAAGGAATCCCTAAATATTAAGGCATATTAAACGCGATTGGAAATAAAATTGTAGACTGGGCAAGCATCGCACTGGGATCGTACAACACCCACCTGGGCTAGCCAAAAATAGCCAAGTGCCTAACTCGGCACTATAGTGATAAACGAGACCTAGGTATCTTGGAGTATCAAAAGACAGCACTTAATACTGTGGGCAAAAAACAATAAGACTTTGTTCATAATTTTAAAATTCTTTATTTATTTCTCCAAATCTAATTCGTACCCCTCAAAGTAATCCCCCCCCCCCCGGCCTCAATACACTTGTGCCAACGTTTTGTCCAATCCTCGAAACAGTTGTTAAAGTCAATTTCCGGAATAACCTCCAATGCACGTAGCGATTCGCGTTTAATGTCTTCAAATGACTCAAAACGGTTTCCCCGGAGCGGTCGTTTGAGTTTGCTGAACAACCAGAAGTCACACGGAGCTAAATCAGGCGAATACGGTGGTTGCGGAACGATATGGGTGGAATTTTTGGCGATAAAAGCACGTAAAACCAATGCAGTATGAGAAGATGCATTATCGTGGTGCAAAAACCAAGAGTTGTCGACCCATAATTCCGGCCTCTTTTTACGAATAGCTTCCCGAAAACGACGCATAACACTCAAATAGTATTCCTTGTTGACAGTTTGGCCGGTCGGAAGGAATTCGGAGTGCACCACAACTCGATAATCGAAGAAAACTGTCAACATCACCTTGATTTTTCACTTTCTTTGACGTGGTTTTCTCGGCCTCGGCTCACGCTTGGCACGATATTCGGCCGATTGATCGTCTGTTTCCGGGTCGTAAGCATAGATCGAAGACTCATCGCCAGTTTTAATAAGTTTCATGACATCCTGGTAGTCGGAAAGCATTGTTTCACAGACGTCAACGCGACGCTGTTTTGTTTGATCTTGGAACCAATCGTGCTTTCACTTATCTTAGGCCCAAATGATCTTCCAAAATAGTTTTCACTGATCCTTCCGATATTTCAACGATGCCAGTAAGGTCTCTGACTGTTAATCGTCGATTCTCGAGCACCAACTCCTTTATTTTATTAACGTGATGGTCATCAGTTGATGTTGATGGCCGTCCTACGTGGTTCGTCGTCAACACGTTCTCGACCTCTTTGAACAATTTGTACCAACCAAAAACACTTGCTCGCGACATACAATTATCATCGAAAGCCTTTTGCAACATTTTGAACGTTTCGGCACCACAAAATTGATTCCGCACACAAAATTTAATGGAACTTCTTTGTTGAATAATTTCACTCATTGTAAAAATCGCCGAATGCACTTTTTGTACTTGAGAAAGACAAGCGTATACTAAACACTAATGATTATTTTGATGTGACATTTGACACAGATGTCACTGACAGTCATACCAACATAGAAAAAAAATATTTCGATGAATGGTTTTCCGCGCGAAATTTAAATTAAAAAGTCTTACTACTTTTTGCCCACAGTATATACAGAGAAATTATAGTCAAAGTCACAATCGTATCAAAGGTTCTAACAACATTTATTCCTAATACTAAACAAACTGTCCTGTATAGAGATGAACATGACACAATTCTGCCGGAATAAGGCACGTTTACCAGAAGGCTTAAAGGAAATCTATCGCAACTCCTTAGTAGTATTTTGTCAGTTAATCTCAATTGTGTTTTCCGATTTTTATAATGAATGAAAATATCGAACAAAGAATTTGTCCCAAATTTTGGATTGCAAATGGAATTTCGTGTGCCGAATCGCTGAAAATGTTACAGAAAGAAGGCTTACGGTGAATCGATTTTATTCAAAATGCGTGCATATGAGTGGTACAGTGTATTTAAAAGCGGTCGAGATGTGGTAGAAGAGTTCCCTCGCTCTGGTCCGTCATCAAAGTATTCAACTGAATTAACATTATGTAGATTTCAGAGAGCCATTCGTACCATTCTACGAGCCATTCGTACCATTCTACGAAAACGAGTTTCCGCTCGACTGGTTTCGAAAGACCTGAATTCTTCAAAAACTCAATCGTGTAAAGGTTGCTGGAAACATAAATAAAACGCATTATAATTGGTGATGAAAAATGGATTTATGAGTTTGAAATGCAAACCAGTCAAACTTCGGAATGAGGCCTTCTAACTGGGCCGAAACCGAACAAATTCGTCAAAGTCGTTTTCTTTTCTTTGATTAACGCGGTGTTCTGCACTCAGAATTTTCTTGCCAGAAGGTCAGACGGTAAATAAAGAATATTATCTGGACATTATTCATCGTTTGAGAGAGCAAATTCCTCGAAAAAGGCTATCATTGTGAACGAAATTTTTGGCCAGAACTCAGCAAATATCATCAATATTTGTATTCATCTGGTATGGCTCCGGTTGACTTTTTTCTCCTAAACACAAATTACCACTTCGAGGTACTTGTTTTCAGTCGATAAAAGACATAAAAGAGAATTCACGGCGAGAACTGAAATCGATTCCGGAAAATGCGGTTGAGAAATGTTTTGATGATTGGATTATTTGTTGACATAAGTGTATTATTTCGGAAGGTGCCTACTTTGAAGGAGATACAATGAATTTGGATGGCAGTGTCCGTGTATCTTGACACACATTCACCAGGACCAGTTCAAATTTTATATGGAAAACCTGATCCAAATGATGTTTTAGATCAAAAATTGTGATTTGAAATCTAGCGAGGGCCTAGACACACAGCTAATATATCACTCTTTGATGGCTACGTTGAGTTTATCTTCTTTAGGCTGCATATTTCGAATGTTCAAAGATTTTTGGTCTTCTAAAGTAAGTGACATTTACTAGTTTGTTTGACGTTGACGAACAAAAACCGTCTAAAATGTACTTTAATAGGGGGCTAGCCGAAAGTTTCCAGTCGAAATATGGTAATGCAGGAAGTGTCTTTGCTATCCCAGCAGAAAAATATTTTATGGCCGAAAGAGATATTACTCGATATACCTAGTTCTACTATCACCTCCAAATAATCAGACTACAGCAAAAAGGTGTCAGAGGAAATGAAGCTGGGAACTTTTTGTTTTTCAAAACGTTGGGTTTCGGGCTTTATGGGATGGTGCCGAGTCTTGTTGAAACGTCCAATGGATTCTACCGAACTGTTTTCGTGCCCAAGGTAACAAAGCATCGTTTAAAATCTTTTCACGGTAGATTTGTTGATTTATCTTTACGCCCTGTTCATACCTTTTCGCCCAAACCATTGTTATATATTATCAGTGTAGCACTGTATATTTAAATTGTGTAACTCGCTTTAAGTATATAAAGATATATAATTGTTAATATTAATTATAAATACTTAATTACTTTTGAATAAGTATAATATTTCTATATAATGTATTAGTCGACCTCATATTTACATAATGTTATATACTACTCCTCAAAAGATCGGACAAGAGTATTGTCTAGTAAATAAAAATAAATTAATTGAAATAAATGTTTAAAACTAAATAAATTAAATGGAATTATAATAAATAAAAATTAATAAATTTACATGGTGTACAACACCATCACTGATGCAGTCATCTTTGTGTAATTCTCTTTTAATGCCTCATAATCCCCTCTTGTAAAGTATTCTAACATTTCGTGGTTCGTTTGTTTCAGGGGATATGAACTCCAGGCTGCCCGATGGTGTTAGCGGTATTAGCGGTGTCGGGTTGTTTAATCGCTGGCGCATTTCTTCTATAGTTTTTTTTTTCTTAGGTAGGTAGGGTTCTGGGTAGGTAAGGTTCTTCTTCTTTTTTTTTAGGTAGGTAGGGTTCTAATTGAATATGCCAAGGGTGCATGTTAATGTCCTGGTTCCCCAAGATTATGCAGTCAGAGAGGATGCATTTCACTAATAAGATGAAAGTCTCCTCCCTAAGTATTTAGCATTAATGAAGCTCTGAGCAATTACAGAAAGGCGGTAATCCTTGTTGTAGATTAACTTATCTTTCTTGCTTTTGGTTCAAGTCTCTTTTATAAACGTAAACTGTCCAGTTTCTCGTTGTAAAGAGACGATAAAGAATAGAACAACCGCATTAATTCTTGTGTAAGTTTTATCACTGATGCCGTCATCTTTGTGTAATTTTCTTTTAATGCGTCATAACCCGCTCTTGTGAAGTATCCTAGCATCTCATGGTCATCGTCTGACGCCTCGACACGGCCTCGGTGTGTTGATTTTTTGTACGAAGTTTTTATTAAACTCATTTGTCTCAGGGAGTATGAACTCCATGCTGCCCGTTGGTGTTAGCGGTGTTAGCGGTGTCGTATTATTTTCCGCTAGCGCATTTCTCCTACAGTTTTTTCAGGTTGATGCCACTGTAGCTCTATGGTTGGTGTATAGATGAGGTTTATTGATTTGTGGATAAAGGTTGTAGATTTATTCATCCGTTTTTACGAACTCTGTGTATAGAGTTTTATACTTTGTTTCCAATTATTTGTTGGTCTTGCGAGATGCTCCATCGTTGTTGTAAGCTCTCTAATTGAGATATTTTTGATCTAACTGTGCCTTGTTGATCAGACTGTTGAATGATAATACTTGGTCTCGCTGGTTGTTGTGTAGTGCTTGACTATGGTTGGAAATTTTGGTGGTTGTTGCTTAGCTTTGTTTTCGGTCGGTTAGGTGGGGGAATGTGAATCGACGAAGATTTGATTAACTGGTGTTTGGCGTTGAAATTAATTTGATGGTTGTTGTTTGGCTTTGAAAATTTTTATTAAATTAGTTTTATCTCTGGTTGGGTTTTAGTTTCGAAGGGTCACGGAGCTACTCCACTAATTCTATACAATATATTTTTTAATGAATGAGAAGCGATGTCTTTACTCGTTTCATAACTTCCGTCTGAAAATTTACTTGATTAAACGTAAAGATCAAACCCAAGTATATTATATTTCAGCATTTTTTGTTTATAGTTGCCAGTAGTTAAGTACCAACAAGAGACGAGATAAGGGAGGGCCTAATTCTACTCAGCCAATTTAACGACATCATCGGCATTAACAAATAAACTCAGAAATTCAATGGTTCTGCTGGCAATTCTACAACCAACACCACAGAAGAGAAATTGACAATATAGATAAAATCGAGTTCCTTCAACACGAAACCGTTGTCGAATCGAAAGAATTATCGACCTTTGGCTCTTTACCTGATATTGCGTAAATTTTATTCTCTATATATGCTTAGTTGCCTTGTCTATTACATAAAAGTGTGGTAATAAATAATTTGCAATTATATGCTGTTAAGCACTAACGATAGTAGCAATTACAAGTACAAAGTTGCCAACCTTCGGGGCAAATGAGTGAAATTATCATGCCATTTTAATGTGTAGCAGTTGCCATTGCGATGAACTATACGAAACCTTTAACATAACATAATTTGTAAGTTTTAAAATGTTATTGCAGTTTGGTGACAATTAAAAGTCCATCTAAAAAGCTTTATAACATACCTTGAGCTAGAACACCATCCCCAACTGACCAGCTCAGATTAACTAGAAATTAAAACAACTTGTTACATAAACTACATATTACATGCATACATGGCGGTAAAACTTATACAAACCAATACTTACATAAAATTAACATTTCAACTTTCCATTTCATATTTTAAAAAACTAAAACGAAATTCAAAAAATTTTAGTAAGCATTTCATTCTCAATTAGCAAGCTTCATCTCTGCAGAGCAGTATTCGAGGTCGAACACAATGAAGATAACTTTTATTAAAAAAAGTATTTTGGTGGTAAAGAAAGTGTAAAATTTACGTTTGTCATTAATTTTAATAATTTGTTGTTGTGTTTTGTTTTGTCTTAATGATAATTAGCTGTGCCTGTTACTTGTGAATCATACGTACAGAGTGCAGTCCGCGGTCGTGCTGTATCGGATATTTAGAGAATTAATACAAAATAATATTGCTGGAGTTCCGTTAACCCATCAGGAACTTAATTTTGAATTCGACCCGGAAATTAGCGTGAAACGAAGACAAGCGTATTATGATGTAAGTAAACAAATTTTTTGTAGGTGAGATGGGTTTTATCAATTTGTATTGTTTGTGATATAACATCCAATTTTACTTTAGTTACACGGATTCCGTGCAGGTAAATTAATTGAACGCATTGGACTAGGGATAGATGGAACTGAAGGTCCGAGGCTACAACAGCAACAAAATCGTGATGCTGGCCGGCTACAGGGTGCAAACTATAGAGAAGAATATGCTTTACTAAGTCGGAAATTTGGATAGAGATTTTTATCATGGTTATTAATTTAACTTTAATGTAAATAAGCAATTTTGATTATAATAAAATTTTAATTTATAAGATGGTAAAATAGAATAGATTTAAGTATATAGAACAATAACTCACAATTTGTTGCCAAATAAATATTTAGAGACCACCTGATGCCAATTAGATTTTATTTATCATTTCGATTCTGTAACTTCCTTTGTCGTTAAAGGAAGTAATTTAAATGCAGGGATCTTACTGATTGGTCATTCAACTTTAGTACTCATTCTATAGATGTTCCATCGTAACGAAGAAGAGTTTTCGTGTGTCCCATCCCGAGAAACGGCTCACCTGCAAGAATGTCAAGATAAATTTGGATTACCCAATTCTTTTATAAAGCAACAACCACACCAAGCTTACTTATATATATTAGATGAACGGAACTGATAGGACTAAGAAGTAAGTAAGTGCAAGAATCTGGGACTCCATAAACTTCTCGACCCCAAACTCTGAATTTTATTTAGTTGTTAGTTGTCATTTGTAAATTGATATCTTAACACATCGCCTGAAAAGTTCCCGGTCTAACAAAGAAAGCCCAAATTTTTATTCATCAACATAATTTCCGACACAATCAGTCCAACGCCTCTCTAACATCCCGATGCCTTTTTGCAGAACGATTTATCTTTGTTGTCAAAATAAGCTTCAGTTTCGGCAATCACTTCTTCATTCAACGCGACATTGCAAAGGAAATCATCGGTAGGCAACCAGACAGATCCTGTTCCTAGTTCCCTCCAAACTCGGCATTATTGAACAACAATTTCAAGTACTCACAGACCTAGACGAAGATCACACGGATGAAGATGAGGTTGAAAGGGAAACCAATTGGAGACTACATAAATCCAAGACAGAAAATAAGAAACTACGAAAAGAGACCAACCCAAGCAAAAGGAAAGCTGAGTCATCACCAGAAGTTAAGCCAATCAAACCCACATTAAAACTGCCAATGCAATTACTGCACCAAAAATGCATGAGACAGAAAAGAAGAAACAGGTCCAACCCTCGATCAATATTCTAGGAATAACAAATCACAGTATTCAGAAACTGATGAAAGAAGTAGTACGATACAAAGTAATATCGTTCAGTAATAATATTTGGAAAATAAACACAACAGAGCCTGAAGATTATAAAGCTCTAGCTAGCAAATTAAATTCTGTTGGTCACCAGTGGTATACCTACGAGGATCAAAATGATCGATCAATTAAAGTAATGGCAAGAGGTCTCCATCCAACTTCTTCAAAAGATGAAATTATTGAGGACCTGCAAAACGAAGGCCTGAAAATAATCGATTCAGTCAACATCATCAGAAAAGAGAGAGGAGAAAATAGGGAAGGAAATGTTGAAATCATGAGAAGAGGACTCCCACTTTTCATACTAATCTTCGACAATCAAGAAAAAATCGAAAATATTTATAATATTAAGGTTATCCTCAACCTCAGAGTTAAAATAGAAAAATCGAGAAAGGTCACTCGACTAATACCTCAATGTAAAAACTGCCAAGATTATAATCATACACAAAAAAAAACTGCCATCGTGAAGCAAAATGTGTTAAATGTGCAGGAAAACACGCTGGAAACGACTGCACAGTCCCCCGAAATACGAAACCGAAGCATTAAAACTGTAAACGCCAGCATCCAGCCAACTACAGAGGATGTGAAGTAGCAGTAGAACTATAGAAAATGTGAGATAAATCACGCAAACTAGATACATCAAGACATGTACAACCTATAAAAAAAACCACGGAGCCTAAATCGTCAACTTCTAATCTCAACATACAAAGAGTAAATGAAAACGTTACTTATGCACAAATAGTTCAGCAAACAGAGCAGAAACAGTCAAAAGTGGATCTCGTTTTACAGGACATACTGAGAAATCTAGAGAACCTCAACAAAAGACTTATCTCACAGGAAATGAGTCTGCAGAACACACTAGATGAAATGAAATCACAAACTAGTTTCAATAAAAGTGTATCAAAAGTGTATCAAAATATAAATTATATAAAATCGAATTATAAACAAAAGAAATATAAACAAAAGAAATGAATAAAACAAGATGTATGTCTTATATCAGAAGCCCATTTTACCAAAACTTCATTCTGTGAAATAAAAGGATATAATTGCTACCATGCATTACATCCAGAGAACAAAGCTAGAGGTGGATCAGCTATCCTCATAAAAGATCATACAAAACATAACGAAGAACTTAAAGTCGAGAAGCTCTCCATGCAAGTCACAACAATCAAAATACAATTAACCAATAATAAAACTTGCTGTATCTCAGCAATATACTGCCCGCCAAGATACAATCTCAAAAAAGTGGATCATATACTAATCTTCTCAAAACACTAGAAAGTGTCTTCTTAATTGGAGGTGACTATAATGCAAAAAATATCTATTGGGGATCGCGGTTAATGGCTGCTAAAGGAAAATAACTGTTCGTAGCAGGCAAGCAACTAAAATGCGAGTTTCACTCAGGCGGTACACCAACCTATTGGCCTACGGATATCAGTAAGACTCCAGATCTTTTAGACTTCATTATTACAACATCGTTTATTTGCAGGGTTTACCTTAAATCTGTTGAACGAAATCAAGTTTACCTGAGACAATCTCTGGAATTCGTGATGATCTGGTTGTAATTGGTTTGTCACTGATAGACACAGAAAAATTAAGAAGACTTGCCCAGTGAATCCATCCAGGGGTGAAAATATTAGGTAGGTAGGGTTCTAATTGAATATGACAAGGGTGCATGTTAATGTCCTCGTTGAGCTCCTGATTATCCAAGATCATGCAGTCAGAGATGATGCATTTCACTAATAAAATGAAAGTCTCCTCCTTAAGTATTTAGCATTAATGAAGCTCTGAGCAATTAAAGAAAGGTGGTCATCCTCGGTCATCCTTGTTGTAGATTAACTTGCCCTTCTTGCTAGGAATTCTCCAAATTGAACCATTTTTGGTTCAAGTGTTTTTTATAAAAGTAAACTGGCCAGTTGCTCGTTGTAAAGAGACGGTAAATAACAGAGCAATCGCATTAATTCGTGTGTAGGTTTTATATGAAAGCATCTCCAGCATGATGTGTATTCAATGGATCGATCGGCAACGACTTCTCGGGAACTTCCCTTTCTCTGGAGTAAATTGTCAGGCTCGTTCTCGCTTCTTCAGTACCTACTGCGCTCGGGGTTTGACCGGCCTTACCAAGCTTGTCGGTTTCTCATGTTTCTTTAGGGTTCTGGCCTTTTTCTGTTCTTTCTTCATTAAGTAATGGACGATCTAAAAAGCCATTTTAATCCAATCCAGAAAATACAATAATAACAAAATTATTGCTATAGTGTTGGTAAAAGTAAGCATTCAGTAATGTGAAATATTTAAATTTTCCAAAAATTACAATGTTCCCTGAAATTTGGGTCTTAGGTACATTCCAAAGCCATTCTAAGCATCTAAGCAAGATCCATATGAACGATTACTCAAAAACTGTCTCTGTGAAATATAAACAATTTAAATGTAACGAGGCTGATCGATCTAGAACTTCGATTGAATATACGAAGTTAATTTTGATCATACCACTTTTATAGGAGTAATAGTACTAACTGGACGATTTCTTAACCCGACAGAATTTGACGGTGTAAGTCTTGCATAAAATTACGAAAAAACACACAACGAAGTTTACATTTTTGTTCCTCATACGAGTATCTACCCGTTTTCAAAGAATAGCCCATACTGCATAACTAGACTAACTAGGCTATCGGTAAGTTATGATTGTGGGACTTATCGATAATTTTTACCTTGGCTGTTATCATATAAATTTGCAACCACCTGATTGGACGGCCGATACCAGCTGAGGTGTTTAACTCTTCCGAAAGGTGTACATACTACAACTTGAGTTGTTACCATAATAAACAAACCTGTTAAGTTAACAACCTGAGTTGTTAACATAACCATGTCACCTAAATACATTAACCTACCGATTTGAACAAAATATGCTTGGTAGTCACTTGGAAGAAGTGTGTCATCTTGAAGACATCACATATCGCGAACACTTTCTATACATTAGGCAAGACTTTGCTTCGAATATCAAAACTTGCGAATACATGCCATCAAATCTAGGTAAGTGGTTTCTCTTAAGTCTCTACATATCATTTATTAGCTCCGGCTAAAGCTATTGTAACATAATCCTGATATTACAGTCCTTATCTTAAATTATTAAAACTTCACAGTTGAAACCTTTACTTCACTTTCATGCATTCCTCCCCTACATAACCAGGAGCTGGCTATGATCGCTGCCCACTTACTTTGTTGCGAACCGATACACTCTTACACCCTGTATGATTCGAGCCCGTCTTTCTAAAACCAACACATGATAAATTTGACTTCGAGAGCCACTGAAAACATCGTTAGGCTGCTAAAATTCGGCACCCCAGTAACGGCGACTTTAGGGAATTCAAAATAAGGGTAAACATTGAAGTATATATGTATGTTTTAATTTAGTTCAGTTGTGATAAAAAGTGCGTTCCAAGATTCTCCTCCAGAATTAGTCAGGATTAGTCGTAGAACGGCTATATCTAACCATTTAAGTGCATTATGTACAGCATCTATTGATGTAGATTTACTATGTTAGAAAATTTCACAGTTTTGTGTAGCCAAATTGTTTAAACTAGATTTATATAACTTGATAAGACCATGATTCACTGTTCATTTGGTTATAGAAAGCCGTTAGTTCAACCTTATTTTCAATAGATCATTTTTGCAAGCTTTGTATGGACTATTTCTGGAAATTCCACCTTTTGTTAATGCTATCACTTAAACTTGTTGTATTTAACATACTGACTAAGTTTCATGGGTGTGCCCGCTGCTCATCGTCCATCGGCCAGAATTTCATACACTCATGCAAAGTTTTTCAAAAACATTTTTTTCGGCCGATGGAGAGCAGGCACCTAGAAATTAGGTTTTAAATAAAGGTTTTCTAAGGATGATTCTGGCCGATGGACAGTAAACACAATCATGAAACCTGGTCAGTATGTTTAGTACAACAGGTTTAGTGATTTCATTAATAAAAAATGGGAATTCCAGAAATCGCTCATACAAAATTTGTCATGCATGATCTTTTGAAATTAGGGTTGAAATAGGGGTTGTCTACGACTTATTCTGGCCGATGGGGAGTAGGTACGATCATGAAACTGGGTCTGCATGTTCAGTACAACAAGTTTGAATGATTTAATTAATAAAAGAACGTATTTCCATTAATGACCCAGACAATATTTTTCTTAAAGGCGCTATTCCACTGGAAAACAGCAACATTTTCCAAAAATTTTGCTGAGAATGTGACAAAGACAAAAATTAAAATTTACATTAGAGCGACTGAGATACAAGATTTTTATTTTATGGTATAAGAAGTTGGGGTAATTTTGACATCAACACAATTTAACCTACTCGTTGCTGAAAATGGATGACAAATTCCTCAAGAGTGCGGCCAGTAATAATTTACAATTTGTCGCGATTTATATAAAAGTTGTATCGGTAATGCCTGGAAACATTCAAAATTACCAAAAACTGTGTATCAATCATTAAAACCGGACACTAACAGCAGTGATATGGAAGAGGACGATTCGGAATCAAAAGAAAAGTATAATACGATTAATTATTTGAATGCTATCGAACGGACAACTCTAATTAAAATTTTGAAAATGTTGAATGACTACCGATCAATTTCTATTTCATCCGGATTCCATGCATTGCCTGTGTAGGATTTGTCATGATTTGATGACACGATCGAATGGCGGTTTATGAATACAAGTACGTCTTAATCAAAAAAATGGTAAAATGTTTTTACTAACAACAATTTCGTTTTACTTTAGATTACTATACATGTTGGAAAAAATGAATTTTCGTCTCCAATCTCGATGCTGTCCAAAGCATTAGCAATTTGTAAGTAAAATAAGTTTATGGTCGACAATTTATTAATAAAATTATTTTGTGCCGCCAGTAAATTTTGATCAAGTTATACTAATCTTGGCAACACTATGTGCCCTATTCCACCGGCTCATATAACGGTACACGATGGTGAATTTTGCCAAGAAGTCGTCCTGCCGCTGCTCAACCAGTAAAATAATGCCACTCACGCTTGATGTATTAATTAATTCCGTTGAGTACAACTCTGAAAGAGATTTGTTTGGGTTTGGTCGAACTAGCATTTCCAGAGACTCATTCATTTAACTATGATGGTAGCTGTTCACAAGGCAGATGCGGTGGTATGCAACAAGAGTCAAAATAAAATAGTTGGCCCAATTTATTAAAAGTATGCATTTCATTGTTGCGCCAATTGCACACGAAGGATTTGCGGCGCGGTTTTTGCCCCGAAAATCATTATACGACACAAGGATTAAATTTAGCACTAGATAAACCAACAGATTTGCATTTACAAAGAGGGCGGGGAGGTCCACGACAATACATACAAGATGATGAAATTTTATCCCAGGCTAGTTGCCAGATGATGACAAGTACAATGAAATGAATTATTTGACGAACAGGATGATGTCGATCAAGATAAATCGAATGAAGAAGACTCCTCGAGAAGTAAAATATTTTAAAACTTTTGTATTTATTATAAAGTAAAACATTTATTAATAAATTTACACTGAAAGAATCAGAACTTATTTTTTCTTTGGTGATTTTATTTTGAACTCTCTGGATGGGCAAATATCATTTTTTAAACAGGTATCGCACGATGGAAATCTAACCATTTTTCTAGTGCTACTCTCGTCTGTTCAGGTTATCTTTTCCACCCACTTCAAACGACTTGCAATTCGATGTACATATGTATCAAGTCCATGCCACTTTCATACAAACGTGTGCCATTTTCGGACCAACTCCAGGTAATTTTGCGAAGTTGGTAATTGTATCCGGAATATCACCATCGTATTCATCCAATAGGATTTGTGAAGTTTTCATAATATGCTTAACTTTATTTTTGTAAAATGAGACCAGTACTAGTAGTTTCTTGAGTGTTCCAACAAGTCAGTTTCGATTAGGTGAGCTGGTGTCAATCCGTCTTCGCGTAATTGTTGCATGGCCGCATTAGTGGTTGCAACCTTTGTTGACTCGAAAGCATCAGTGCGATTAAAGCCTGATATCGACGCATCTCTTTTGGCAACAACAAAAAATTTTAGAACAGAAATACTGATGTTTTTATCTCGTTCTAGTTTTCTGCAAAATAAAACGCTGTTGTAGTGGAATAGTACCATAAAATGATATTTTGAAAATAGGGTTGAATTAACGGTTTTCTATAACCAAATCTGACTGACGTGGGAGAATGAACAGTGAATCATGCATGGTCTTATCATGTTATATAAATCTAGTTTAAACAATTTGACTACAAAAAACTGCAATATTTTGTAACATGGTAAATCTACATCGCGGGAGGAGAACTAAATTGCTTTTGAGTTACACAGTTATAAACGGATCTATGGGATTTCTGGTGTGATAACACGTCAGAAATCCTACCTTCCTCCAAAATACGTATGACGCACAAATGTTACCGATAGACTCACAAAATTGCACAATCAGTTACTACTCGACAAAATAAGAGAACCGCCGGATTTTCAAAATGGGATTTCTGGAGTGACATTCACAAATTTGACATTTTTTTAAAAATTGCCAAAACTACGTAAATTAAGTACTTCCATGAATGTTGTTATATCGAATTAGAGTTTATATAGGTGTATCCTAATACGTATTTCCGTCGCTGTATTTTGATAAAAAGCTAAAAGTTATCTTCGACATGTTTGTAATAAATCAAGTAATAAATAAAAGGCAATAAAGTATTCAAGAGCAAATAAAGTTTCAACGTTATCTCTCAAAGGCTCATCTGTCACATTTCGGTCGCTTGAGTCTGTGATTCTGTATTGGAATCTAATTAAAAAAGCGTTACACGGAAAATCGTTAGAAATATTAAAAAAAACACCTCGGTATCGACATATACACAGACGATTATGTAATTTACATGTATGTATTATATATGACGATTCGGGATCGGTTCGATTTGTCAAGCGCAAAACGGAAACAGAAAATCAATAATGAATGAATATAAAATTTATCGATTTCGTCGATAAATAAATACGCGCACATACACATACAGCACAAAAACAAAACAAAAAATAGAGAGACAAAATTTTTGTTTCAAGTATAGAAAATTCTTAATATTGGTACTTTTAGCGACCATGATTTTCATATCGAATTAAAACTGCAACGTGTAAGTAAGAAATTTTATACAGACATAATAACATTTCCAAAATAGCTGATAATACGGTTGTGAAGTTTTTCACACCAAAAATTCCGTGTACATATAAAAATCCAATAAACTGTTAAACCAAAATTTTGGCGAAATAACTATTTTATAAGAGAAAGAGACGAAAAGCAATAGAAAGAGTAAGAAATAATCTTAAGAAAACAAAATAAAATACATTAAGTCATTTAACTGAGTTCAATAAATTAATTTAAAACTATATTATTGAAACATTATATGTAAACTAAACAATTATTTTATGGATATTTAAAAAAATTGAGTTTTAACATAACAATTGTTTTCTGCTTTATCGACATTTTTCGACTGATTATTACTGCGAATCTTTTTTACCGACATGCATCGGCTATCATTCCGTGTAACTCATACGTTTAATCTGCATTATCGGCATTTTCGGTTTCACATTTTAGTTATGGTAGCCGAATCTGCATTATCGCCATTTTCCGGCTGAAGAAAAATACTCCTCGATTTTAAATCGTCATCGAATAATTTGTTATTTTAACTTTAACCGCACATACTGCTAAGCTGAAAACTTCACTTCTTTAGGCAGTGGCTCTGCTTCTTCAGCTAGCGAGTAAAAATGCTAACTGCACTATAAAATGTGTGCTTAATAGTCGTAGAATAATGTTATTCAAATGATTTTTGGTAAAAGTTCAAAGGAGTCTAGAACCAATTCTGAGGCCGAGATACTTTGTCTGATCAACTTGTTTCATTTAAACAACAGTAAACTTGAAGTTGATGCGATAACCAGACTGTTCTTCAGAGAATTATTGCATTTGATTCAAATAGTTGATAGAAAATACTATTATTTGCTTTTCAAGCATTCATCTCTGTTCATTATCGAACCAGAGGAAAAGAGATGTTTAATTTAAAAAGTGAGTTTGTAAAATATTAAGGTGAACAAAACTCCCAAGTAGAGTTCTGTTCAAAGGTTATCTGGAAAACATGGCAATGCTTTTTATTATTATTAAGGCGCAGGTAGTCCGAGTAAAAATAAATTTTAAATTAAGCGTTGGAAACAAGCATAACACGTATAAAGAACTTTTATAGTATTGTGGCTAGCTTATTTGGCACATCAAATTTTGAAAAATAACATTTAAACACTGATTTATATGCTCCAAGACTTCTTAAGCGTTCTTTTAAGATCATGGGGCAATTAAATCAAAAGTTTGCACGAAGTTTTACAAATCGATAGTTCATATCGATTGAAGATAACTTGGAACTTGGATTGGACAATGTCAATATGTTTGTGAGCAAAAAAAATTTGGGATTTGAAATTAGCGATCGATCTGGTAAGCAAGCAGCAAAATAACTATTAGCTGGAGTATAGTTTGGCAATGTTTGCCTAAAATTTATTAAATGGTCTAATATTCCAGTTAAACACATTACCCTCGATTGCCGATGAAACTATGATCATATGATGGGCCTAATGTTAGCCTACTGTTCGCCTACATACCTATGTGAAGAAAGTGTGTTGTGTATGCGAAGTGTCATTTGGCAATATTTTGCCAAAATTTAAATGGTCCGATGCTCGTGATTTACATGTTGCCAAATCGATGCGATTATAGCCATTTGTTCATTTTCAGTACCACAGTATCTGCATTATCGATTTATTTAACTTTCGACAAAATCTTTCACGCAAAACATTTGTAACAGTCCACAAAGCAGAGAAAATCGTGAATTGGGATAAAATTGATAATTACAATAATTACCTACGGACGAGAAGAAACATTCACGCAATGTACTAACAAATTTTTCATCTTGTATCCTTTTCTTAGGTTACAAGAAAAAACAAAAAAATGTTTTTCGATTTTTCATTGTGTGTTGGTTTCTTTGATTTCGTATTGTTTACTAAACAAAATTTTTTCCGTTTTGTGAAAATGAGAATCTGGTATCGATGTGTTTATTCTTTCCCGTACAATGTTTACGGGTATATTCTGAGGGTGACAGAATTTCACCTCTCTCTCTCACTAGCTTATATACTCTCGATATAATGATACGTATCTAGCTACGTACGTACGTATACATGTTTTAATGTAATTCGAAATGCGGTAAAATCAACATCAAATCGATAATCAAAATACAACAACAACAACAACAAAACGGTATAGACAAAGTCTGTCGACGTATTTTTGTTAAGTGTTTTAATTTCTTCCTATAAAATATGTAATAGTTCAAATCAATTGTGAATTATAATTAGTGAGTGAAAACTAAATTACACAAGAGTTTAATTAAAATTAAGATAATTATATAAAACAGTTAATCTGCTACACAAATTATAAAAGTGACTGTTAAAGTAGGGTTTTCGGTAGTGATAAGATATTGTGAGTGATAAATTCTTATATTTTGATTCAGCCAAATTTTAAAATCTTGGCGGGAATGTTATTCTGCGTTGGAATTCAGCCGTTTTAAAAACGCATTTTAAAAGTAAGTAGAGTTAAAAAAAAATTCTTAGTCGTTAAGTATTCGACGATAAGTGTTTAAAATTGAATAAAATTGTATCGAGACACAATAATCAATAAACACACAATATATAAAAATGCGTTCTGATTATTATTACTGTGCAAGTGCACCCCTTTTTCTTGGTATTGTCGTTCTTTACATCTCTCCTATTTATTTTTCCCTACCTAGCATTTTACCACACATAGGGGAAAATATTCGATGTGTTTGTAGTTTTTCTAGTTTTGTGTATTGTTATAAAAAAAATTGTGATAAAAGGTGGATTTTCATATTTATCCTATGTGATAATGTTTTGCCTCGATTATTCTATGCAAAATATCGACCAACTTGTGTTAATACAAATCTATTGATTTACAACTAATAAAATAACCCAACTGGCTAATAAAATCTTACACTTTGTTCCAAATAAATTTTTGATTGCCTTATCGAAATATATAAAATATTTGAATTTTATGCCGAAGCAACTGATTTGTTGGTACATTCCACCGCCAATAATTTATTAAAGAACGTTCATATTAAATTATTTCATTCTCAACAACATAATTATCGACTATTAATTGGTTTAGTGATTAGAGAAGGATCAGAGCATTAAATAATTAGCAAATTACTTTCGCGTATGGTCTGCTGAACAGAATCAATGAAATTTATTGTACTTAAGTGCTTAAATAATTTCTAATTGCAGATTAATTCAATTATTTTGGGCTCGTATCGAAATCTGTCTAAAATATTGAAAAGATCATCTAAACCATCGTAAAAGTTCATCGTACCTGACACGTTAACTGCGGAAGTCTATAATTGCGAAAATAGTAACTGCGAAACTGGTTTACTAAATCCGTAACCCAAGCTTTATTTAAATTTTATTAGCTAGAATGCAAAATTTTTTCTGGCTTCATCATTGCAAATCAGCTCCTATCTATAATAGCTTGAGTTTCTAATAGCTCGATTCCTGTTTTATAGTAGTCGGGACAATTCCTTAAAATAGGCATTTGTTTAGACTACCTAGCCACCTCTTGAACCCAGAGAATCTGTTCCCAGATAATAATTGCAGGATGCTAATTATGGAGGATATGGGGGATCGGGAAGCAATGTATAATCGGTCATTGTTTTGATTGATTTCGGAGCCATGGAACAGGAATTTTCTTTCCTATATGTGATCGTTTGATCTTGCGTCAAAGATTTTTTCCATGTACCTGATAGTCAATATGAATTATATCATGTACACTCCAAAAAACAAACCACTAACCAGCCATTGATTTGATTATTCCTTGGTTTCTGGATGTATCCATGTTTCATCAACTGTTACGAAACGGCATAAAAACTCCCTCTCTCTGTCTCTGTCTAGCTTTCACATCTCAATGAAGGAATTCGATGGTCTTCCAAATATCTCGATTCACCGCACGCTCTTGACTGTCTGCTGATGGGACACTTTTCGTATCATTCGTTCAGATGGGGATCATTCAACGTGGCCGAGCCATCTAACTTGGTTGAACTTAATCAATCCGATAATGTCACAATATCCAAAGGGACGTTTGATTTCGAAGTCAGTCGAATCAGATATTCTTTGTTCGCAACCTTAACTGGACCATAAATCGGCCGCATGTCCTTTCTTTCAGTAGTAGATAATATTCTACAATCATGAATGATCAAGGTTCCACTTTCACCTCCAAAAGTCAGCACAGATCTTATAAGTGCTTTACAAAGTGCGAACTTATACGAATGCGAAAGATATTTTGATCGCAATAATCTTGACTGCGCGTAAAAGACTTACCGTACATATGCTCCTTGGTGGTGATACAGGGAGAAACAAACTTCTCTGGGTTTCCGAGATACATGAGCCAAGGGCTCTCGCGGTTGATGCTGTCATATATCTAGTGAATTTAAAAAATTCAAAATGCAAGGCTTTTTGAAAAATGTAGAACAGTAAATCAGCCCTTGATGAAGCAAGATTTAAGGAGATCAATTCCGAATTCGATAGTTATTTTGGTAGCCAATTTCAAGTAGTCACAACAATGCACAAAGGAGACTCCAAATGACCAATTGCTAAAGAAATGGCCAATATGTTTGCTCTTTTCAATTAGTCTGCAAATCTAAAGTCATCCACTACTATAAACACAAGCTGAACTTAAAATGCCAATCATCAGCAATGACGATATAATGAATCCAATTAGTAGAATTGGGGACGGTTGGTATTGGTGTCCGGATAGTATTCAAAACTGTAAAAGATTCAAACATATCATTTAACGACATCTGTCCAATATCCAAAACACGGGTTTATGCCTGGTAAATCCACAATAACTAATTTAGTTGAGTATTCCAGTGTTCTTAAGGCTATTGAACAACATTAAGAAGTGGACACAGTTTATACGGACTTTACTTAAGCAGTTGACTCCCTCAGTCATAACAAAGCGTTAACCGGTCTAACCTCTTTTGGATTTCTGCGGATTTTGTTAATTGCTTTTTCTTACAACTGTCGGATACATTATAAGATCGAATACAAAAAAAAACCTACTTTGACGTTCCGCAAGGCTCACATATTTACTTTAGAGCATCAAAGGCATTCAAATCATAAGAACAAATGACACAAAAGATCTAGGCGATGAAAATATGTCCTTTAACAAACACATTAATCTAATTATTGCCAAGGCGAATTCTATGTTTGTTTTTATCTGAAGATGGACCAAAGACTTAACCGATCAGCGCACAGATCTCAGTTGGAATATGCAGTACCAGTATATGGTATCCTTTCTATCAATCTCATATTGATAGAATTTAAAGTATTCAGAAACCAGTGTTACTATTTACAATGAAAAGACAAACAGAACATGTTTTCTTCCTTACCGCGTAAATGTAGCTCGTATTTCTGCATTCACTACCAGATATAAAAATTATAAGATCATGACTCTGGTGACGACGTCAAAAGAAAACTAAGGTGGCGCTGCTTATAATTCTAATTCTTAATTTTATTTTATTTGTTTTTATCTCTAATTTTATTATCTAAGTCATTATCGAATTATGTTACTATATTGTTTGTCGTTTTTCTGTACTTTATCTTTCTAAATAAATACTGGGGGAGGGGTACTAAACGAGTACCTGCTCGTCCGATGGACCAATAGCTCGAATTTTAGTCTTGAGAGAACATCAGCTACATTTGTTCTCAACTCTCCATACGTATCTTTGATGCATGTGCATCTTGGATGGGTCATTAGTAACATTTCCTGGATGTTTGGTGGAGGTCGCGTGCAGTTTAGATGTTCGGTGATAGCCGATTGGCAACTTTGTAGAAACTCTTCGATAATTGGGATGTGGATTATAATTTGCACTTATCATATATTTGAACAGGATAAGCATATGGTCGCTTTCCATGACGGCGCTTCTATAAGATCTAAGGCACAAAAAATATTGCCGATTATGCTCCTTCCGATTACTCTTGAACATGTCCAATTTGTGTTGAGAAACCCATTTTAAAAATTTAAACTATTGCAGCCATCGTCGTTTGACTATTGTATTCGATGGAGCGGATGTGCCATAATACTTGCCAAGTTTTTATTTCAAATAATAATGTTCAATGAGAACACAAAAATACAAAAAACACTAAGATGATGACGCGGAAATAACTCTCAAACGCCAACTACCTGACAGATTGTTATGAAACTTCAGATTTTGATTTCTGTTAATGGAATCGTTTATGTTCTGATGTAAGACTCCTAGAGTTTAAATTTTTAATTCCAACAAGTTAGTGCGCCTTTTTTTCAAAAGTGAAGTTTAGCAAATGTGACAGATAACCTCATTACCTTTTAATCGATATTATGACTACGCTTTCAATTCATATGATCCCCCAGAAGAACAGAGAAATTTAGTGTCTACGGTGTAAAAGTAAAACCTTCCATTTGGTTATGATGCCAACGCTCACAATTCACTGTGGAACTTTTCGGGTCATAATAATAAAAGACTGTCTCTGTTTAATTAGTGATTGACACCAGTTTTGCCCGATGTTTGATTTAATTGTAAATTGTAAAGTGTTTAATGCCCCTCTTGCCATCGACGAAAATTACATCTTTTTTAACGTCTTGAGAGACATGCACTTAAACCATACCGTAACAGGAAGTAAACCGATTTCGACTTTTTCGCTCAAACTTAAAACTGTTCTAAATCTATTAACAGAACTTCATTTATTTTGGAACCCTGAAGTAAGTTATCAACCCAATATAAGTTAATTTTCTAGCAGCACTAGAAGAATATAATAATTTAGGATCTTCTAAATGGTCATCTTTATGGAACTTCATGGATTATTATTAATAGCTTATAACTGTAATCACTAGCCGAAGCAGAGCACTATGAAACAGTACGCGGATCGGATTGTTACTCTATGATTCTAGATTACATTTTTCCTGTTGAACTTCGTCATGGGTTTCCTCTCATTCAAAATTATTTGCTACAGACTTGTATTGGTTTTGGTATTGTTCCGTATTCTTGAAGTAAAGACAGTCCGAGTGGTTTTTATAATGGGTGGGAAATTTAAAAGTTTATTTTTAAAGCTGGATTTGTCTCTAGATTATTCGCATAACATCTATCCTCAACGAAACCCCATAGAAAAAATCCAACGGCTTGAAATCACAGCTCCGCACAGACCAATTTACATCTCCAAAACGGCTGATTATCAGGTAGTCAAATTTGGCGCACAAGAGATCGATTGTCGGTCGGTTTGTATGGCATGTGGCACCATCTTGTTGAAACTGAAGATTCGATTTAAGGCGTTTCCAGCTCCGCTCCAAAACCCACACAAAACATCACAGTTGGTGGATGTATTGGCTCCTCTACGATTACGTGTGGCTCTGCCGAACCCCAAATCCGGCAGTTCTGCTTGTTAACATAGCCCTCGAGATGGAAATGCACTTCGTCTGAAAAAATGATCTTTCGAACAAAATCGACGTCATTATGAAGCTGATTGGGCCATGTGCCATCCACGCAGAGAACTGATCTCGAAGCCGATGGTCATTTCCTTTCAACTGCTGAGTCATCTGGACCTTGTGGGCGAATAATCCGAGGTCTGTGCAGTATTCTTCTCAGGCTGGTGCGACTAATGGCCAGTTGCTGCGATCGGCGTCGGGTTGAGGTCGATGGATTCTGGCCTACACTATGGACCATAGCTCCAATTGTCTCGGGCGTGTGTCCGAGCTCGTATTCCGAGCTCAATTTCACTACAGTGGTTTCGCTGGGTGCTCTTTCACGACCCATATTTCTTTTCAAACTTCGCACCGTTTCGGCTACACAACACTGACTTTGAAAATAAGTTTTCAATATTTTGAAACGCTCCTCAAGCGAACACATGATTGTTTCGTGACGCGGAATCATTCAAAAAAGTGTTACCATGTTACTCCAACTGGAGTTAATTATGGTGATTTTTAAGGTGCCCAGCGTATATTAAACTTGTGTGGTATTTGGCTTCAAACTAGTTTCAAATTTATCTATTGCCGATCTTAGAGAAACCGGCTCCGAAATGTAAAGTGTGTTTCATAACTATATACTCTTATCCAATCGCCTTTTTGATTTTTTAGCCTTTTAATCATATGTCTCGCTCAGGCGTATACAGTTTAAATTTTTTAGACAAAGGTTGTAGAACAGCAATGCTACGTGAAAAGTTCTTATCAGAAATGGAAAAAGGCAAAATTCAAGCCCTTTTCGAAGAAGGTCTTTCTTTTAGACAAATCTGAACAAGATTAAACCGCCATCACAATAGCGTTGCTAATTTTTTAAACGATCTAATTAATTATGACACGAACAAAACCGGAGGACCAAACAAAAGATGAGTTCATGCGAACACGCGGGTTGTTTAAGACTGCGATTAATTCCTGTAAAAGTATTAAGTGCCTGAAAAGTGAGATTAAATTAAATGTGTCCCGAACCACAATCTGCCGAGCTTGTCCAAGGCTCTTGTCACTGCGTAAAGCCGTGCGTCTTGGCTTTGTTGGAGCAAACGAGTCGTGACTGGTTAAAGGTAATTGAACCCATCTTGTTCTTATCTTGGTTTTATGATAACTAACCATTATTTAATAATAAGTGATTTTTCCGATGAAAAAAATTATATTTACATGGGCCAGATGGTATTCAATATTATTGGAGGGATCTCAGAAAGGAGCCAAAGTTAATAGCTTAAGCTTATAGTTTAATGATATGAGGGGATTTTATTCGACGGGCACCCTCGCGTTATTAGCCTTTCCATCCACTAAAATGAACAGCGAGGAGTATATTAGCGTCTTAGAAAACCACCTTCTATTTTTTGTATATAAAGCAAGAAAAAGCTAGATTTTCCAGCAAGATAACGCTCTAGTACACACTAGTCCGCATGTTCGCCAGACCAAAACTCAATTGAAAATCTTTGGGGACTATTAGTTCGAAAAATTTACGAGTGTACCAGGCAATTTAAGACAATAAATGATTTAAAATTATCCATTCTGCATAACTGGGAAGACCCGGAACCATCAATTCATTTGTTAGCAGAAAACAAAGGAGGACCAACGGCATATTATTACTTTTTAAGTTATTTTATTGGCTTTCGAAGGCTTTAAAAAAGTTTTCAAAAAACAATTGAATGTTGCAACGGTTTCTTCATATTTCGCTGAATTTTGTACTTATCTGTTTTTTGGCATAACATTTTTAAAATTTTTTTTAATCAGTTATTTAAAATAATTGAAAACCCATATATAGTTATGAAACGCACTTGACATTTCTGAACCTTTGAACATCTCTAGGATCGGCAACAGATAAACTTGAAAATAGTTTGAAGCCAAACACCACAAATATTTAAGATACACTAGACAAGTCAAAAATCATCATAATTAACTACAGTTCACCACACACATAGGGTTTGGACTGAGCTCTCCGGCCATTTAGCTGAAGGCCTGTGAACAACTCTAGGTTTTAAAATACAAAAGTGGAAATATTGTTTTAAATAGCCATCGTTTAAATTAAAAAGCTATAGTAAATTGCTCAAAATTTTGCTCATAATCAGTGGCGAGATCATGAAACTCGACCGGATCATGAAACTCGAGCTTTCAAAACATTATAATGAACAAATGCAAAAAAATTTCAAAAATGGTCAAAGTTGGCCTAAATATTTTGTATGAAAACATAAACAAACGAAAGTTTAACGGTAAAATTGTATTTGACAACTATTTCATTGTCGAGTAATTTTGAACCGAAATGTATTGCTGGTAGAAATTGAATTTCGAAAATCATCTAGTATATTAGCTATTGTTGTTAAATTGTTATAGAAATCGCATATATGTGTCACTTCACATCCACTAAAGCTATGTGTGTTTGAAAATATTTTTCGATGCGCTTACATTTTCCGGTCGTATTTGTATCGCCTCAGCTCAATTCGTTAAACAAATTTTGATCTTTACAATGACATCTACAGGGATTCGGAGACTTTTCTAAGATAAGAATTAAAAATAATCTAAAAATATTTAAATGTTATTACAGAGTGGGCCATCTGTTAGTCCTTTTTTCATTTGTAAACACAAACATAAAACACAAGTTTTGGGATGAAAAGTCAAAACTTTTTATTGATAAGGAAATGTGGTTCTATGCCAATTATATATCAAAAACAATATCGTTCATATGTCTAGCACGGCTTCGTCTACAGGTCTGCATCCGAACATCAAAATTTTCGATGTGTTTTTCCAATAAAAACGGTTCAATGGCCTCAATTTCAGCTTGAATGTTGTTTTTATGTTGTTGAATTGTTTATGGATGATTAGCATCACCTTACCTTTCAAATAACTCCACAAAAAATAATCAAGTGGTGTTAAATCTGGACCACCAGCCAAGGAACTTCACAATTTCCTGAAATTATGCAATCAGCAAATTTTGTTGACAATAAATGGAGTGTTGCCCGACTTGCGTGGCATGTCGCTCTGTCTTGTTGAAACCAAAAGTCGTTGACACGCAATTCATTCAATTTGGGCCACAAAAAAACTGTTAACATGTTGCGATAACGTTCCCCATTCACTGTAAGGGCATTTTCCTCTTCGTTTTCAAAGAAAAACGGCCCAATGATGCCACCACCCCATAAACCACATCAAACAGTGACTTTTGGAGAATGAACTTCTGATTCGTGAATAACATGAGGATTCTCCGCTCCCCAAATTCGACAATTTCGCTTATTGACGTACCCATTAAGATGAAAATGAACTTCATCGCAAATCAAATTCGTCGTAATGTGGTTCGTGAAATGTTTAATTCTTGTGAAGGATGCCTGGTTGATGTGCTTGGTTCATGTTGATACGATCTACGACCTTCCACTGAACCAGTTTCTTCAAAACGATCAATAATTTTGCCAATTGCACACTCAGTAGAATGTCCATGTCGACCAAAACTCTCACGTAATTTATGAAATGTTGTTGTTTTTGAACGATTATTTTCACAATAAATTTGGGCAATCAAAATGAGTTGTTGTATTGTTAGCGACTCCATAATGATAAATGGCATATTTTTGACTTTTCATATGTCAAATGTAAAATTCATCGATTGAAAAAAGGACCAACAGATGGCCCACCCTGTGCAAGACAAATCAAATTAACTCTAGATGTCTTTCTTGCTGTCGTTCAACCTCATTTACATTGCCACGGCCACAAATCGCGAATGATAATTATAATGTAGAATACTCAGTTTACACCTTGTGCTCCGCGTGATATTAAGTGCGGAACTTTTTCAAATGTAATGAAACTTCGCTTCAAAAATCGACAACCCAGTAAACCCACGGGAAATGAACCTTTTCTTTTGTTTTTCCTGGGAAATGGGTGAAATTGTGGTGGGGTCAGAAACAGTAAGTAGTGTTCCTACTTCGAAGAGAAGCCCAAAGGCTTAAAATTGTTTCGAAAATATTTACACCAAACTTATTCCTCCAGTAGACCTATTCCCAGGAAAGCCATGAATAGTGCCAACGAAAAAATGTCTTCAAGCTAACGGAAAAAGTACAAAGGGGAAATATTGGCAACCATGAAATTGATAAAATGTAATATTTAAAAGACGACAAAATGAAACGCATGTCAGTTGTTGGAAGAATCCAATGAACAAGGTCCGAGAGCAAAAATATATTACAGATACATACATATACTTCAGTACAAATGATAATATATTAGTTTTACTATTTTAACATTCCCACTAAAAATTAATAATTTATTTAAGCTACTTAAATTTCATCCTCATTCATAAGAGTCTTTGTCAGCATGTCTGCCTCCATTTCATTTATTCGTTTGCACGTAAAAATATGGTGACTGATTTCTATATGTTTTGCTCTGGCTTGGAAAGCTTTAATGCTAGATTAATTACTCTTTTTTGTCGCAATACCGTAAATAACGCGATTGTTGGTTGTTGTTTGGTGATGGGTTTGTGTTCGTTTTCATTGATTTTTCATCAATCAGCATCACACTAATCGAGATACATGAAGTTAATAAATTGGAGAGCTCTAATTTTGCGGTAACATTTCCCTTTAAATACGACATAATTCTCATCAAATTTCATTTACGAGTATATATTGATCCTGATCGATCTATATTTTTGCTTGGCCCCAGTAATCTGTATTTCAAGGCAATATCGTGAAACTGAAAATTACAGCACCTTGCCCCCTCTATTTTGTAGTATATGCAAGGTAGAACTTTAGATTGTAATAGTCCAAGTTGCTTTAATACTTTATCAAGTTGTTGATTCCAAACACGACTAGACTGCCTGAGTGCATAAAGTGACTTCTTAAAGTCGGAATACTTTATCGCCATCGTTGAACTTCTCAGGTTGAAGCATGTAAATCTCTATTTAACTTTACCATGAAGAGAAGCGTTTAAGGCGTCCATCTGTTCATTGTCCAAGTTGTATTTTGCTGAAAGTGATATTAAATATGTTAAGGAAGTAAATCTCAACACTGGATCATAGGTTTTATCGTGGCTAACCTGCCCGTCAACCAAGTCATTTTCGTTGTGAACATCCTTTCACAACTAATCTCTCATTATATCTCTATATACTTCTTCTTCATGAGTGTCAATAAGTTTTCCATTGGATGGCAGATCGGTAAGTTCCCACGAGTCTTGTCCCACAGTTCTAAATAAGAGGCTCTTATCAGCCGTTGACAAGGCTTCTTCGATGATTGTTGGATTATATAAATCACTGTGGTAAGACATGTAAGAAACCAAATATTTATTCCATTTGTTTTGGTTTATGCTGTCGCAACGATTTTCTCGGGACTGCTTGTAACGCTAGCCTTTGACGTCGGCTAACGTTAACAAAAAGAAATAATAATAATATTTTATTTAGACACGCGTGACACCAGAGTACGAGAGTACGCCATAATCTGCCGCTAGCTCAGTGGTTGAGGTACGATTGGTCAAGGGTTTGTACTCTGGTAACAACATATCTAAACTCACTCACTTGACTTACCCGATTCACATCACTTCCTTGGCCAATTTTCTCAACTACGCATGATTAATAATTATAAAGAGTTATATTTAAAGCTCCACATATTAACAAAGATAAATTTATTATAACTATCATTTATAAATTTTGCAAATGCAAACAATAACAAAAATTTATTTATTTATCTTGTACTAAAAAGAAAAAAATGAACCACTACCAATATTATAAATTATCAAATCTATTTCGATTAAATGTTATTAAAATAGTATAGCCAACAGAATAAGTTTAGAGTCAATTAACATAAATATTTATTGATGGTTTGCAAATGGAAACCAGAAAAAAAATGCATAAATGGTTACCTTGTAGTGTCCACAGACGTAGAAGCGCTTCAAACGACCTTGGCACTGCACATGGTGTCCTAATGAAAATAATTCTAAAAAAAAACATAAAATGAAATATATAATATTAATTAACCCTTAATAGTGGTAATAACATTGAAGCGAACAAATAAATTTGGTTCAACTAGAGAACTTAACGTTCTACTAGTGGAAATGAAAACTAAATTGACAATTCAACAAATTAAGAAAAGAAATTTAAAGAAAATTTTCATAGAAAAATTTAAGCCAAATTATACAAAAAAAAAAAAAAAAAATAAACTTATCCAAAAAAGAAAATATCCGTTCGTTGATATTTCTATGGTACCACCATCCACTCCAAGACAGAATACTACCACACGTTATGGCGAAGGCGGCAGATACAACTGTGTTTTGGTTCCAATGTAACGGCTCTTAGGTATTCCAAAGTTTCGAACCAGATCGTTGATATTTTTATGGTACCGCCATCCACTCCAAGACAGAATACTTCCACACGTTAGAGACTGGCGTCTGCCAGCTTATCCTCTCCGATTATATTTGCTTCTCGTAAATTCTTGGATTAATAGCACTCATCCATGAGTTTAATGATGATTATACACAACATGTGTTAAGTAAAACGGTATGTACAATACTACTTAACGGCTCAGTTGATTTTCAGGCGTTCACGTATCATTTCTCCATCTCGCGGACTCGCAAATACCGCGATATTTCCGATCGATACCCCGCAACTGCCGCTCGACAAGCGCCACGCCAAAGATTAAAATCACCCCACTTCAACTGTATAATTGCGGCTCTTCAACACTGCACAGTATACACCATACACAATCAAACGTACTTAACAAGGTAATTAAAGTCCGTGCAACAACTACTACACTTCTGTATCGTTTCACTATTGATCGACTTTTACACTTTTGGCTTTTAATTTTCTTTTTTTTATAACTTAACTTTTCACTTTAATATTTCTAAGTTTGAAAGAAACTTTATTTTTTTAATTTTTAATATTTTTCCGGGTATCACCACAAATATTATTTAATAATTTTAATTTGACTTGCTCAACTTGACTAATGTTATATTCTATTTTTTTAATTTATTTTTTTTAATCTTATTGAGAACTATACCGGTATATTGTGTACCATCCGAATTCGATCAAATACAAGCATCGTTGGTTGTATTTGTAGCACCTTTTATGTAACGAATGTTACATGCTTCCCCAGATATTTCTTCTGTCGATGTTGCTGGAGAATATTCGAAATCCGACATCATTTGATCTACGTCTTCTATATTACTTGAAGCGATTGTATTGTCAGCACTCGTATATATTGATTCTTTAACTATTTTTTCATCCGTGCTTCACAGGTTTTTCATTTGGTCTTCACAGAAGATAACATCACGACAATTATTGGCTGTGGTTGATGTAAACGATTTACTTTAAGTTTCCACAGTAACCAACAAATATAGTTCTCTCTGATTTAGGACTCAGTTTCTTTCTGTTTTTGCTTCGGCACATGAACCATTGCACACGATCAAAAATGCATAAGTGTTTAAGGTTGGGATTTTGTCCAGTTCAAATTTCTTCGGGTGTTACGTCGCCTTTAATGTTTGTATTGCTGATTGGTTGATTGTGTAGCAATCCGGCATCAATAAGCATGCATCTCACTTTCTCAACAGTTGTCCGATTCATTCTTTCTGCAATTTAATTTGATTCCGGCACATATGAAACTGTGGTCTGGTGACCATAAACCTGGTTAATGTATTCGCCTCCATTGTCGGTTCGCAAACATTTTATACAGACATCCTGTTTCGGTTTCTCACCAAATTCTTGAATTCCTCGAGCTTTGCCGCACGACTTCGGATTTTGATTTTAACAAAAAAACGAACAACTTGTGAGAAAAACATCAAGTAGAGTTAATTTGTTCCATTATAGTAATTGGTTGAAAAATAATGTTCAAATATTAATTAAATATGTAATTGAATTTTCTAATTTTTACTTGCAGCTGATTTTCTAAAGGAATCTATAACCACAGGAGGAACGTTGCTGGAGTAGTTAAAAAACAACGGATCAATATGTCTTCTGCAACAGTTTCAGGAACTTCAACGGCGCCAGCTGATAATTACCAACTAAAATGGCATTGTCATCTGTCAAATCTTAACACATCAGTATCTACTTTGTATAGGTAATTATAATATTTACGATGTATCATAATTATAATAATTTATTACTCAATAAGTTAATTAATTAGATAAAGGCATATTATTACTAAAACTAGTTAAAGTTTCTCGACAACTCGTCGAATACGTCTACTACTCGTAGATAACGTCAACACCGACTTGTAATTCATGCTAGTAGTGATCGAATGATTTACATATTTTGAACTGTTTCCGTACATTTTTTTTAGTTAATGAAAATTATGTATTACTACTATAAAATATAGTATCAATTAACTTACGGCACACAATGCCTCATACCGTTCCTAATAATTATATTTATAGTTTTTAAATTATTAACTATCTACCGTCAATAATAAATACTGCGACAATTGATAAATCTCAGTTATATTGTGTTTTACGCCATCTATTATCAACTGTTATGAACTAACATTATATTAGTATAGACAGTAATTTAGTCGAAAAAATTGGTATCAGGCACACAGTATTAGAGTTTTTAGACGTTAATTTCAGACCAAACATTCCATTAAAGTTTGCCAATTGTTTCCAGCCGAAAGTAAAAAAGAAATCGATAATGCAGATACTGTCTTTGCTACCCAAGTAACAATTTTTAGTTTCAAATTTGCCTATACACCTATTTGATACTTCGGTATCAAAACCTAGAAGTTTCAAAATAAGTTTGCAACACGATACAGACAATTTCCAGGATCGTAGTGGGCACTGCTTTTGATCGCGATCCCTGAAACTTTTGAGTTTTACAAAAATATTCCGGCAATCTATTTGAACCATTTTGAAAAAATGTATTGGTTTTACTATAATTGTATTAAAACTGTCTTAGTAGATAGTTAGATCATCAATAGGTTACGTGTATAATGATTAAGAGTTTTAGGAACTTTTTGCAAATTTAAATTAAAAAGTCGTGGAATCACCTAAAAGTTTTAAAAATTATGTTTGAAAATGTTTTCTGTTCAAAATTTAAACAAATGCTACTAAGTAGTTTTCTATTGGGTTTTCACTTCGAGGTGAAACTCAAGAATCGATACTACTTTTCAAAAGGTGTGTCCTTCTCAGTGTGTCATCAGTTGTTAACCGGTTGATAAATTAAGATTTCGAAAATATCTAAGTAGTTAACTACTCATCAAAGTTATAAACGGAGTTTTCAAAACCATTTCTAAAACGATGCAAATATTAAAAAATAAAAGTGTTTTTAACTGTTGAAAATAACCAGTAAATTGTCTGGTATTTTAAACAGTATAAAAAATGTTAATAATAACATAAAGGTTTCATAAAAATTTATTTGTAACGTTCAGTTTGGAACCGTTTTAAAAACACTAGGTTCATAAACTCTTAAATTGAACCTTGTCTCTGGTTTTTTTAAACTTAGGTTTCATTTTGCTGCTTGGGTATCTCAGTCGAAAATATAATGTTATGTCAAATATTAATATGCTTCAGCCAAAAGGCATCAACCGGCATTTTTCAGCCGACATTTCTCAGCCGACATTTTTCAGCCGAAAGTATTTTTTACTCTAAAAATATTTGTTTTCCACGGCAAAAATAAAAAATTTGTAAATGAAACCGTTAAAAATAAAACACTCAACTATATTTTTAATAGCATTGTTAATTGATCGGAAAAATTAATTATTCTATTGGGAAACCCGTCTCTAAGTATATATCACGCACACCAGATTTAAAACCTTTTAAAAACTAACGTTTAAAATGTCATGGTTGGAAAATAGATGAAATAAAAGGTTGTAGTGATGGTTTCTCATGGAAAAACTTTCAGTTCACTTTTCATGTGGAAAGCCTGGGAAAACTCGTTAGAATATATTATTTAGAATATAAATTTTCAAATTTTGTTCACATGAAAAGTGAACTGAAATTGTTGCCATGGGATCACTAAAACCTTTCATTTTATCTACTTTCCACGTTTCGGCAGATATCTACAAAAAAATTTTGCAACCCTGGGTCAACGTTTTATACCAACGACTTTAATGCCAAACATACCTACTGGGCTTCAAGATTTACTACTCCAAGGAGACGTCAATTAATGATTTGTTTGCAAGCAAACCAGAATGATGTCGCGTCATGTGGTCATGGCGTACTGATCCTCGAAAAATCCCTGACGTCCTTGATTTTGCAGTCACAAGTAAAATATACCGAGAAATAATCCAAGCTAAACCACTTTTAGAATTATGTTCTAACCACTCTTCCGGTCTTACTACATTACTGGACCATTATACATTATGCAGAGTGTAGCGGCTCAAAATCCTTTTCACTTCGTGGCACTCCTCGTAGCAAAACTAGCTCGTTTTTCTGAATAGAGCTATTTCGCCATCTACATTCGCGAACCTCGATATTTATCGATTATCGATAAATTACGCAAGGTAGGTTACCTTGTGAAGAGAAAGGTTTTTGCAGCTTTTAGTTTTTTTACGAAACTAAAAGCTGCAAAAACTGAATTTCAGTTTATGACAAACATCGAAATTTGCCGCCCCTCATCATCACCCGTCTCCTCACCATTACATATGGTGCAAACTAAAGACAAGAACTGGCGCCCTTGTGGAGACTTTGACAGTTAAACACTGTCACTATCCCAGATAGATATCCATCTGGGATAGTGACAGTGTTTAACTGTCAAAGTCCCCCACATACACAGTTTCTCGTTGAAACTTGCCGGAGCCACTATTTTGTCGAAAATTGATTTGGTTAGGCCATATCATCAAATTGCCATGGCTCTCGATGATATTCACAAAATAGCGATAACTACTCCTTTTGGCCTTTCTGAGTTTACCCGTATGCCATACGGCCTTCGTAACTCAGCCCAGACATTCCAGCGATTCCTTAACGAAGTGTTAAAAGGGCTGGATTTCGTCTACTCGTATATCGACGATATCCTCGTTGCGAGCCGGTCCGCGATGGAACACAGTGAACATCTCGAGTCAGTATTTAAACGTCTCTCCGCATATGGAATTAATATTAAAGCTTCGAAATGTATTTTCGGCGTGAAGTCACTCGACTTCTTGAGCCACACAATTTCGAAAGATGGCATCCTCACGTCGAAAGGCAGAGTTGATGATGACAGAGGTCTACTCACGAAAGCCAAAAATAGAACAAACTTCTCTTGACCCGAAGATTGTACAGAATCTTTCGATAAGGTCAAGCGCTCTCTTGCCACTGTCACTCTTTTGGCACATCCGTTGAACGACGCCCAGTTCAACATAACTACTGACGCTTCCAATGTAGCAGTTGGAGCTGTCTTACAACAACGTAATAAAGGATGTTGGCAACCATTAGCGTTCTTTTCAAAGAAGCTCTCTCCTGCGGAAATTAAATACTCTACTTTCGATAGATAACTTCTTGCTATGTATTTAGCAATCAAACACTTTCGCCATTGCGTCGAAGGCCGAAATTTCTCTATATTTACCAACCATAAACTACTTACAACAGCTATTGCGCCAAAGGCAGAACATAGTCCCCGGCAATTACGACATCTTGATTACATTGCCCAGTTCACTACCGACTTTCTTCACATCAAAGGTAAACACAATGTGGTGAGCGACTGTTTGTCTCGTTCTCGTGAAACACTTCTCACAGAACGTCTCAGCGTCTTCTCCTTCGACACGAGGGAATTACTTGTACAGCAACAACGCGACGACGAATTGCAGAAATTGATTTCAGCACGCACACTGAAATCAAGCGTAAACCTGCAACGGATCGACTTACCAGACAAGCAGCAAATTTGGCGTGAGACTTCAAGAGGTAAAAATCGGCCTTACGTTCCTCTCAACATACGACGGACAATCTTCGACAGTCTACATGGCTTATCACATCCCGGCATCCGTGCTACGCTAAAACTGATAGCTTCAAAATACCTCTGGCCAAGAATGAATACTGATACAATCAATTGGACTAAATCTGGTATCCCATGCCAAAAGTCCAAAGTTCACCGCCAAACAAAATCAGCGCTTGGTAAATTCGAGCCACCAAGTGGCAGGTTCGAACACATCCACATGGACCTGGTTGATCAACTGCCCCAATCGAATGGCTATCATTATATTTTAACGATATTCGACCGATTTACCCGTTGGCCAGAAGCTTATCCAATTCTTTGTTGTGGATTTAAGTGGGAAACCCTCAACAATTGGCATCGACAGGCTTAAGCCAGCATACGGAAGACTTGTGGTAAACCCAGTATAAAAACACTACGGTTCTCGATCCAGGAGGGGAGTGATGTAGCAGCTCAAAATCCTTTTCACTTCGTGGCACTCCTCGTAGCAAAACTATTTATACACCGCGCCGCTTAATTACGAGACATAGCTCGTTTTGCTGAATAGAGCTATTTCGCTATCTACATTCGCGAATCTCGATATTTACCGATTATCGATAGATATCGAGAATTCAAATATTTACACGAGAAAAGAAATGAAAAACGAAAAAGGACAGTCAGGTTGGAGAAGTTCAAGAGACACAGTCTCATACACAGACAAGTGAAATATTAAGTGCCGAATAATCGTCCACCATTAAAGTTGTGGACTAAAATTATAAATAATAGTTAAAGTGAAAATTTATAAGAAAACTATATAAATAAATAAATAATAAATATTTATAATACAAATATAGTGTGTCCTCTCTATAAGAGAATATCGTCATCGCTCTTGGCCGAAAAGTTTGCGTTTCTTCCCCTGCAAACCGAACAACAAATAACCGAGCTCAACTTAATAAAACAAACCATTCGTCGTTTATTATATATTTGCACATATAGTGCATTACCGCGTGCGCAAGAATGGACAATTCGTATTCCTGCACATAAAAAAACTAGTTCATTGCGAAAGTATTGCCATTGCGTATATACACAGCCAAATTAAAGGTAAATAAAACATACGGTTTGTATGCGTACAGGCCCACAAAACGCAAAGACGAAAAGCATTTCACATAAATGCTATCGATTGCCAAACCTTTCCCCGACTCTATCCATTTAAGAAAAAAAATGGGTAAATGTGGCAGAAGAATAAACCTTCAATCCCCGAGCGAAAATTTTGTCTATTCATCCCCAATTTCCACAAATTGATCCTCATTCTCAAGGTAGTCCTCATCCAGAACTGTATCGATCTCCTGCATGACGTCCTCAATTTGACGACCGTGTTACAATATATAAAGCAAAGTCCGTGTGTATAGGAAAAGAGTAGGCGACCAACGCTTTACAGGCCTGGTTTAAGCGCCTCTACTTTAAACGCCAAAATTACTCCCTCCGTCTTTTCCCTTTCCTGATACAATTGACGGGTCGTATCAAGTTTCCTTATTTTTTCGGTTTAAGGGTTTCAAAATATCCGAGTGTTAAAGGAATTTAGTGCGACCTTTTACTGCTACTGCATGTAATCGTTTGAAATTTAAAGGGAATAAAGATTGTTCCGGCCTTGCAGTAATGGGTCCACCAATCATAAAATAATTGGTTCTTAAAGCTGCCATATCTGATATATCTTCCGACATCTGTGTCAGCGACCTTTAGTTTAGGCAGACCATATCATGTACTGCTAAAGCATTTTCAATCTTCAAGTGCCTATTTGGAATTATCAATTATCCGCTTTAAATAGTATTTTACCTACCGAAATGGTGATCGCGGTATTATTCTTTGTCATTGGATACCTTCGTCCGTAAAAAAATTGATATTGATGCAATCGAAAATTTTATTGTTTGCATCTATGCCATACCTAGCCGTCATTCTATCGCATGCTAACCGAATTTTTCGCGTACAAATTTATGTATCTCATCAAGTTATTCTTTCATTTTATCGACATAATCTTGACCATACAATGCTGCTGATAGCAAATCATCAAGCTTAATATCTGTCGGTAAACGAATATTACTCCCGAAAACTGTACTGGTTGGTGTAACCCCGTTAGAGTCTTGTACTGCCCATCGATAAGTCATCAGATATATGTTAATTCCAGTTGCACTGATTTTTATTGACATCCTTTGCTAAATATTTCTCCAGTGTTCTATAAAAATTTTCACCATAACATCGGATTGAGGATGAAGAGTCGTTGTTCTTGTCTTATGTATGCCGAACAATTGACAAATTTCGTGGAATACCACCGATTCAAAATTGCATTCTTGGTTCGAGTCAATTTTCATCGAAAAGCTGTATATCGCGGCTAATCCAGATGTTAATGATGGAATCAACAATGGTGGTTGTTTCCTGATTGGTATAGGATACATCTCCGGAAATTTGATGAAATAGTCCATTGTTATAATACATGCAGCTATTACTTATAACATGTATACTAATACATGCTATAAGTAATAGCTGCATTGAGCTTCGGCTTCTAGTTGCCTTTCTTGCAAGTCCTTTCCTTGCCGCACATTAATCACATTTTTGACGCGACATTTTCCAAGCTCTCCCCATATTCGTTTTAAACAACCATTCTCTAAAAGAAGGCTTTCCCACTGTGCCCAATAGGCCTTCACTAAGAGTGACATATGAAACCTTACTCTATATGTTCGTCGACAATCCCCTTCCTTAAAACGCAATATTATTGATAAATCTGGGTCTAGTAACTGCTTCTTCCTTATTGATTCATCTGTCCATTCCTCATCAGGTAGGGCTTCCATAAGCCGTACATCGATTATATCCTCCTTTCCTTCCATTCGTCCGCAGTGTATACATTCAACAACTTGATACTGCCAACTTGATAACGCTTCAGCATTTCCAGGTGAGCTTCCTTTTCGGTGCTCGATGCCAAAATAGTAGTTCGATATGATCACTTCGATCGTTCGATCGCTCTAGACCATCGATTTCTTGTGGCAACACTCTTTCTATACCATCATTGCTTGAATCGGTATCTAACATTTCAAATTGGGTATAGGGCACACAAGTATTGCTGAGCATATCCGTTTCCGTAATCCACCGAGTGATTCCTCTTGTTATTCCTTCCATTCAAACAGCTTGTTCTTCCTCGTTAATTCATGTACACTTTTTGCAAAATTCGCGAATTCTGGCACGACCCTCTATAATATAGGTAATGCATATAAATTTTAGATGGCCATTTCTTTACCGTTTATATTTTGCTTCGACTGTATGAATTCCATTGGCGGTTACTTTGTGGCAACATACTTTACCTCTGTTCTGAAGAGTGAGGGATGAACTTTAACCCGCGGGATTGTATTCGTTCGAAGACTTTAGCTAGGTTCCTCATGTGCGTTTCGAAAACTTTTCCATGACTATAATATCGTTTAAATGTACTAGGCATATTCTCCAATGCAATCCTTTTAGTGCGCGCTCCATTAATCGTTCAAAAGTCGCTGGGCATTACATAATCCAAATGTTACACTAAATCGCCATAATACGTTGCCTTCCGTTTGAACTTCAACCTGCCAATCGCCACTTTGAAGATATATAGTGGAGAACATCCCAGCGCACGATAATTTGTTTAATGTGTCATCGATTCATGGTAATGGATAGCTATCCTTTGTCTCATGCTGCCGTCCTTCTTTTTGAATAACACCACAGATGAACTCCACGGGTCCCTCGATAACTCGAATATTCCTACCGCTCGCATGTCTTTAATCAGCCGATCCATTAAGCCGATAATGAAATTCTCATCCAGCATGGTATTTCTAAGGTTCAAATTTATTTAAACCGAGATTAGCCACTGTAGAATTTATTGTCAATTTAAATTTATTTCTCTGTTCTTCCACAGAATCGTGTATTTAATCCTGATTGATTGTCCAGAGTATTTAATACACGAGCTTCTAAGTTGACCAGGGTAACTTGATTATTCAATGCTTGTCTATTCCAAATTTTCAACTAGAAGTTCGTTGGTATTCGTAATTACTAGAAAGTCTGAATATCTTTGATGCTAGAATATCTTTTACTTTGCATATTATGATGTGATCTGTTTGATTGGTCGTTATAAATTACGCAAAACGATTGCTGATCAGAAAAGCTAGTTGCTTTGGTAAAGAGTAAATCCGTGCTGTAATCGACAATGATGTCACTCCGACTGGTTTCACTTGTTGAGGTTTCCAAAAATTTATTTAAAGTCATGCCGTAATATTTTGTAATCAGAGAAGATCAGTCAAGAGAAGCTCAAGAGTCAAGACATTTGTGGTTTATAGAAACCTGAGAAACATGTCAACTTCACAGTACTTCTGGTCTAAAAGGTATTGGTTATAAATGTGGCGTGTGATTGTGAATGCAAATCATAACATGCACTCGAATTTCAGATACCGGCGATAATTTTTGCTCGAATTAATGCATAGAATCGTTTGGACGGCGGAGTGAATGTATATGATACTTTCATGTTTATGTTACTTTCATTTTTTGCAGTAACGAAAAATTTGCTGATGTTATACTTCTGGCAAGCAATCAAGAAGGTGGCGGTGGACCTGGAATTCCAGCTCATAAAATTATATTAAGTTCCTGCAGTCATGTTTGTGTTATTTTAATCTTTCACATAAATGTATTTATTTCAATTTTACTCATTTTACAGTATTTTGCCAGCATTTTTGAGAATAACCCACTTACGGCTACAAATGGTCTAACTTACATTGTCCTACCTCCCGATTTAAGCAAACGTTCAATATGTACTTTGGTCCAATATATGTACAGTGGCGAAGCGACAGTGTCATGTGACATACTAAATGAGGTGTTACGAGGTGGGGAGCTATTAAAAATTCGTGGATTATCGCGAAACCAAAGCTGTAATAATGGAAATGAAAGTGGACAAATAACGCCATCCCAAATTGGTCCAGAGAAAGGTGTTATTGAACATTCATCTCGAGTAGGCTCCAAAGAGGGACGCGAATCTGCAATATTTGAGCATTTAGTATTACACGAACCCAACGCAATAATTCCAAAGGAAAGTCCGGTTATTATAGTTTCATCACAACAAAATGGTGTTCCAAATAATAATATTGGTAACCAACCAAACGTACAATTCCTAAATGCTGCCCTAAATAACACATTAAGCAATAACAACGATAATAACATTATAAAATCTGTTAATAATTCAACTACAAATCCTTCTCAACCAACTTTAATAATTAAAAAAGATGTAGCCATTGATCCGGGAGAAGTCCGTCGAATAATTACGACTCCTTGTGCTGCAAATTCACACTCGTTGAGCCGCAATGACGTACCCTTAAAAATCTTATCAGAAAATTGTTCGATAAAGGTAAACAGTAATTTAAATATTAATAACCACCATGATCAGGTAAATACCAGAAACCAGCATCAAAAACTGAAAGAGATCCGCATAGCAGACAAAAAAAAATTATCTTCCATCATTCAACAAAAAACAGGTTACAAATCATGTCACAACGACCCTGTAACCAATTCAACTATACAATCTTCGTCTTCTCCGCCACCACTATGCATAGCAACAAATAAATCAGCAATTGTCAATAACAATCGAATACAATTACCTGAAGCATTAAATTTTCTAACAATAAAAGAAGAACCAGTTGAATGGCTCGAATACGATGTGACCGGGGGAAATTGTAGTGGCGTTGAAATGTCAAATTCAAACATTATAACCGCAACCGGGTCACCGAATTTACTAGACAATAAAAAAAATTTAGAAATTTCGGTAAAACCCGAAATCATATTTGCGGATGATTGTGACCTAGATGCCAGAGATGAGAATTCATCATGTTCGTTAAATAGTCAAGAACCGATTTATTCACCATTGACATGCGAATTATGCAGTGCAACATTCACAATTCCGGCTGAATGGGTTCGCCATATTGAAAGTCATGCGGACACACCAACCACAATACCAAAAAAACGTAAACGTATAGATGTAAGTATTATTTAGCGTTCTTAAGACATAGCCGGTAACCATATTCAATTCTTTAAATATATTTGAAGGAAAACAGTTCGGATAACATTGCATCACTGCGGTGCGATTTATGTTCGACGTATTTTATAACGCCAGCTGAATGGGTGAGGCATGTTCAAAATATCCATACGGAAACTGAATTAGCAATTTCAAACAATAGTGTGCTGCCGAAGAGGTAAGGTAGTGTATTATATTGAATTAAAGAATTTCATTTTCACTTGGTTTGTTAACGAAGCAAATTATTTTTTAACACATTTTTTGTATTTGCTTCCAGAGTGCGGCCAGGTCGTGTAAGTGAAGGTCCGCCCATTTGCTCAATTTGTAATAAAAAATTTCCATCATATGCCAGCATGGTGATACATAAACGAACGCACACTGGTTGGTATTTTTATCACTAAATTTTTTTTTGTTAGTTCGTGGTTTAATAAGGTGTGTGTAATTTTGATATAGATCCATTTCATGAGATTTTTGGTGTTGGTGTGCGGCAATCTTTCAGAATGGCTGTTTTAAGATTGTTAATCTAATTTAACAAAGAAATTTAACTGTTTACACCGAGGATCCGTGAGAAGCGCAGCCAAGATATTAGGGATTTCACTAGAATCACCACAATAATCCTCAATTGGTCCTTTCTAAGAGTAAAAGTGCAATTAGTTATGTTCGATACAGTTCAACGTTAACGAGTTTTAACGTGTTTAAAACTAACAAAATTTGCATTTCAGAATTTGAAATCTAAGAATTAATGTTTTGGGAATTTTGCTGATATAACCCCAGTGGCACATTGTTAATGTTGTGTTTAGGTTAGAGTCAACTTTCAAATTTATGCCGGATATTCATCTTATTAACTCTGCTCACTTAAAGATCCATGTTCGGAGAGTCAAAAATTTAATCTAATCGGTCAATCCGTCCTCAATTCCTTGCTTTCTACTAGAAATTTCCTCATTCACTCATCTTTGGAATCTTAATGTTGCTTTGCAACAAAGATGATGCTTTTCTCTGTTGCTGGTTCGTTTGTTTATGTTAAGGTGACTTTCAGGGCATCGTACTCGTAAATTTTTAAAGATTTAAATGATTAAAAAACAATAAGGCCTCACAGCCATGGTTTACAAATATACGTGATTATTATGTAGTCCCAGAATGTAGTCTTGGCTTTACAAGTTAGCTGCTCAGCCACGGTTATCTATCATGGTTTCCTCGGGTTCCCCAATTCTTTTAATACTTTTCCAAGATCTATTTCCTATTATCTGTATGATTTCTATGTGCCCTCCTGTGCTCTTCTTTTATAATTGATAATTTATTACCTTTGGGTTAGCCGAATTTTGTAACTAGCGGAATTTTCTTTAACGACCTCTTGTAGATTTTGCATGTATCCCTCAGGTATTTTTATTTCAATGGTGGTTGCCGGATTCTATTTAAAATTTCTTTATTTAGATTCGGCAGGTCCGTATAATATTTTTCCGCAATGTGAATTGTTTTATTAAAATGTATTTGCTTCTAGTTCCAGTCTTAATAGGACGTTAACAGCATTTCTAATACAACCAGATTTGTGAATGTGCCGAATATGGCTCGCTTTAATTTGAGAATTTTTGCCTCTGACAAGGTTTATCAAAGCTTTGACTATCTTTGCAAAGTCTTTAATGAAACGTCTGCCACTCATGAAATCATGCCACTCCGAAAAATGAACGCATTGCATTTACGTTTTCAAAAATTTCATTTTGCCCAGATTGTCTCGTGGGTTTTCTCAAGATTAAAGAATATCTTCTCTGTGTTTATTAGATGTTCATCCCCAGTGTTTCCTCCGAAAATGATAATATCATCGATACAGACGAAGCAGATTATCGATCAATTTCTTTAACGCGTCATCTATATCTTCTCAAAGATAGCCACTGTCCTCTGAAAGATAGCCGGTGAATTTTCTAAACAGAAATATCAGAAATTCATAGTTCCGATTCATGGGTGAGAACGCGGTTTTGGGAATGTCAGTGGCAATATGAATTGTATTATAAAGAACTTAATTTTACCAAGAAATATGATCATGTTAGGGATATCTCGAAAAATTAAATCATCCTGCATTTTTGTGTATCGGAAGCGTCCGGTTTGTTTGTTCACTTTCTAGATTGTTTATAACTCATCATTGGGGTCTGCGAAAGCTGCTGTATAATTCAATTTTCTAGAAGTTGACTAATTTTGTTGTCTGCCTATTTGCTCGTACTGACTCCGAGGTGAGTAGTAGGGCTAACTGAAGCTCATCGATTAAATCAAGCTCCAAAAACGTAATTTCAATTAACTCCATCAATCCTTTATTCAACAAAACTTTATTTGTGGTCAGATGCACAGAATCAACTTAAATGAATCAGTCGGTTGTGAAGTTGTTCACTGGAATAAACAATTAATTGAATTTTTAAAATTCTTAGGAGGTTATGCGTCATTTTGGAATAAAGGTGGCTCGATCAGATTTCTGTATTACTTACCTGAGATGCTTACGATTTGTAAAGTAGTACATATTTTAATAAGTAGTGTCAGGCTGTAGTTTTTTCAATCAATAATGGCTTCATGTTCCTTCAGTGTGTAATAAACAATTATGCGTCGAACGTTTTTAGTCGTGACGAAACAAAAAATTCCATACCTGATTCAATGCTTTTAAAAAATTATGTCGATTTCACCTCCCGCCGATCTAATTTTGATATTGATATTGGTGGGAATTGCGCTTCTAGCTATTTCAGATTTAACGAAATATTTATTTCCATCCTTGTCGATCAGGAACTTTGGATGTTTCTGCCAATTTCCGTTTGATATTCTATGGTTTGGTCATCATAAATTTTTATTCTGGTTTGTTGGGTTCGTCATTGCCTTCATTATTTTTGCATAACAACTGTGAGTACTAATAATCATTTTTCTGAGTCTGGTATGGTAAACACTTAGTTATTTTTGTGGTATTTTGTAATAAGAGGTTTCTTTTGTAAAATTGTATTCCTTGTGTTAATGTAATCCCAAATCATAAAGTGATTCGTTCTCTATCACCATTTTAGGTGAATAATGTAAAATTTTGAAGATTCTGATTTCTTAAATCTAGAGCTGATCTGTTACTAATATGGAAGAGCTTCGTTAATTTAGTGAATTTGAGAATTTTCATAAATTTTATTTTTTTTAATTTATTTATTTTAATAGTTTTATCCGATTTTTAGATTTTCCGATTTTTATTGTCAGAAGTAGCAGCTTTGCAAAATTAGTTCTTTATTCTCTTTTTCATTCCGATGGACTCATTTGAATTTCCTCTTAAATAATCATAAATTTATGGACCTCATTATAGATATCACACACAACTCTTTGGGTTTGTGGATTTTGAATCCAGGATTGCGGATTTTGCCTCCAATTGTTATGTAAATATTTTAATATTTGAATATCTTCCTCAATTTCTATCAAATTTCTATCAAAATTCTACCAAATCCAACCATAAAACGAAGTACGCCATTTCACGCTCTGTCACTTTGGGTGAAAAACAGAAATGCCTGTTTTGCGGAATATGAAGTGATTTAACTCAACAAGTTTCTTTTTTAAGTTGTGCGCTATTTGTCGCGTGCGATATGTAGTTTCGATTTGTGCCCCTAAATGTTGCTTAATGCAAATTATGCACATTTAGGGAAAATAGAAAACTAATTTTATAGTGTTTCTTATCACCTATTTTATCGCCGTATAGTACTTTATATGCTACAAAAGAATTTATTTTCCTCGAGCAAATTAATGCTTAATGATTAATAATTAATTTTCTATTTCCTTGTTCTATAAGAATTTCTGGAACGACCTTGGTCTAAAATTGGGAAAAAATGACATTATCGATGGTTTCGTAATCAATCACAGGGTCATTCAAATCACAGGCCTTAATTAGAACGATTGTTACACAGAACTTCAACGAAAAAAGCTTTATAGTCAGAGGCCGACCCCTGAGATCGATCGCTTAGATATTTCAGCATAAAGTCCCCATCGAGACTTCTAGAAACCACTACCTCTATAAGTCGATCTTTTGATATTACTTTCTCTTGCGTAATTCAAGTACGTATAGTAATCATGAAAAATGATGGCCTGGAAATTCCTGCAGATTTACCATTCGCTATAACCGAGGTCAAGAAACTTCCGGGCAGACTAAATCTCTGATGGCACTCTTCAGCCGGATTGACTGATCGGGGTGAAACTCTTAATTAGCTTCGGCCATAAATTGGGAAGTCCGAGTGATGTTTGGTCCGTCCACCGGAAGTGGCAGCTTCCATACCCAATATGCAATGCCAACGGAATTTCGTTTAAATTCGCGTGCGACAATCAAACTCTTTCTATGGAAATAACCATCTAAGCTACACGAAAATCAGTACTACTCGCCAAAGAAAAGTGTCACAAAAATTCCAGTGCGGGTGTGAATCCTGACTAAAATGAGAAAAAACAAATTGGAAAGTAGGTGGACTTTTAATGTAAATTGGCATTGTTTCCACTTTATTTTCAATACTGATTTCAAACACTTTTATGCACGAAACAAGAGGAGCTAGCTATTTCAGATTATGTGTCATCCGTAAGCGCCATCCAATTTTTCATCCCATGCACAACCTTAAAAAATAAAAACGGTAAGATTGATCGGAAATTTTCATCATCTCATTTAGTTATGACGACGCCATTTTATTACAATTTTTACATCAATTTTATTGGTCCCAAACACGTAATACAATTATTATGTATTAAACAATTAAAAGATTAATAACTAACTTAAATAGCCACCAACAACACAAGTTAACATAATAAAAAATAAAAATCGCGGAAAACACAAGAAAGTACGTGTTATCCCACCACCCCCAACCCTTCCGAAACCACCTTTAGGTAATGCTTCAGGAGGTGGGATTGCGGTATCGCTTCATAGGGTCGGCCCTTGCCACTATTTGCGGGTGTTCGTGTAGCTTCTTCCAGTCGCAGGTACCTGAAAAACACATATTCCGCATTCTCAAACATGTGCTAGTACGCACGGAAACATTCGTGCCCCACCAACAACTGCGTCGGATCGGGACACCGTAGAGTAAAATAAATGTGATTGCACTGGCCAACAGTCTCAGACGATTTCGTTTAAGTTGGAAGGCTTAGGCATTAAACGTGAAAGGGCAACATTTACTATAGCCGCTTTATTACTAATGTACTCGATGTGCTGCTTGAATGAAGTCTTGCATTAATCATGATATCTAAGGTTTTGATACAAGGTTTGGAGACAATCTCTGAGTTACCCACCTGGATGGGCAATATTTTATGCTACCTCCTTTCCATCTGCTGCCTTGTAATGCTGTACTTACCGTATTTACCACCCAGATAATAGCATCGATCGTTGAATGGGCATTTCTGAAATCATATTGGTGCTACGCAAGGCTTCCAGCTGTTCCAACGGCTTCCTCGAGTTGGTTGTAGATTATACGATCTAATATCTTGCCAGCTGTGATCAGCATAAAGATCGATCGACATGAAGATGGTTTTTCTGACGAGTTTTTTCCTGTGGGAAGTATCACCAATCTTCTTCCATCGCTCAGGTCACGGAATTCTCTAGGTTTTGCACGAATCTTTTACTGCTATTTTGAGATTATATTTGGGCCCGGGCCTTAACACTTCCAACTTTTAAGCTTTCATTAATTTTTTCGTCGTAATGATGTTGGAGGCGTTAAATTTTCGGTTTTGAGTCTTGGCATTACTGTCCTATATGGCCTCTGGAGTGTGGCAAATATTTCTCTGTCTCTGGCGCGTTGCGGTAACCTTCTCGCCCGATGGCATTTACTGCACACAGCATTACTGTGTCACAAGCCCTAGTCACACTGAACATAGTTGGCTTCTTAATTTCTTCTAGTGCTATTGATCGTTTTAGCATAGACTTAAGTCCCCGTTCCACTTGATTCCGACTCTCTTAGGGTTACTACTGACGAAGATTATGTCGATTATCGAACTCGACTCACCTCTGCGAGTAGGATGTATTTCCTTTGTCGCATAGGACAATATCGAGAAAGGATACTATCTCAAGGAGAGCATGTCCTCGGTCGTTAGTATTTGTGGTACTCCATTCTATGGCTCATGCATTAAACTCCCCAGCATTGATCAAAGGCCTTACCTCTGCTCCTTGGCTGCGTCAACTATAGACGGTTCAAAAAACTTTTAAAGTCATCAATCGATGCGCTCGACATATAGTATGTCGCTTATTTCACTCCATTAAACTCAGCTTCGTGATTTATTAGGCTCTGTGCCGGTTGAATCCACAGCCCTGCTCCTCTCGATATTAGTACAATGTTCGCATATAGAATAGCAATATCCACCTGCAGTACTCGCACAGACTATGTTTAAAGGTCTTGTGCGACCTCGCAATGGTTAGGATGTTAGGGTTAATAGGAGTACTTTCATTATTTTCATTATTCTCCCGTTGGAACGTTGGACATTACTACTACCAGACATATGGTTTCTATCCGTATTGCTACCTCTTTTCTTACAAAGCATATGCAATCTGCATCATTAGTGCAGTTCTTTGATATATGACCCCTTCCTTACCCCATTTAAAAGAGTTGAACAGCGATCGATCGTGCTACGGCATACACTCGATCTATGCTCATAGTCTTAGCATTTCGAAGCATCGAAGTGAACTTGTCTTTTCCCGGTTCGCTTTTCGCGTCGCACATCCTTCTCGCCACCACTTTAGAGACCGACTACTGCTCTCTCAGTTTCTCCGTATAGTGACCGCAACGACTTGATTGTACTCATTTAGAGAACCTTCTCGTCATCAAATTTTGCTACCACCAGCTGGAAAACCTCCTCCTTTGTAGTAATCTCGTCTATGTCTTTAATCTCGATGATGACCTCATATATTTCATTCAGGCTTTTACCTGGGCTTCTTTACCTAATATTTCTACCAAACGGACTTACAACATTAATAAAACTGTGGTGTGTTTTCGCCCGCAGTTCATTCTAGCACCAACATAATTTTAGGTTCCTTAGGATCTCCGCATGTGTAGAGTTGCCTATCGCCTCCTAGTTTTCGTTTGACCATTGTCCAATTTGTGGCTTTCCCGGCGTCTCCATTGCGATCTGCTTCAACCTGTAGAGGATTTTCAAACCTTTGTTGGTGTTGATTCATCCTTCCTTTCATAGACTGGTGACATTGATGTCCTGACATTAGTGTCCCGACATTGGTGTCATTTCCTCTTATTTTTCGGCGTTTCTAGGTCCAGCTCTTCTACGTGGCTTTAGTTCCTGGACAGATGGTGCTTTTGTTGCCTCCCATACTAGCAGACAAACTCAACATATTTGACATATTCGTGTGGGCTCTATTTCACATATTCTCAGATTCATTAATGAATTTAAAAGGAATGGCTGCCACGTTCTAGCCGCTAATTTGTTCCACTAAAAGGTAGTGTTTTCAGTGTTTTGCCACTCCTTACTCGCTGATCTATAATTTGAATATATTCTCCTACTGGACTTGTAGCAATATCTGACACAGCAGAAAATTACCCAATTAGCTCGCGCGTTCTCTCCTTAAACCCGCCAGTATGGTGATTTGGATCCCTGAACCGTAAATTTATTCTTAATACGTCCATGCATGGTTTATTATTTAGGGTTCCTTCCTCAAACTCCGCCTGCGCTTACCTAGGATTATGCCCTATCTAATGGCTATAGGATCGATAAGCAAGCGGGGAATTTGAAAGTTACAGTTGCTGACAGTTTTTTGATGTAGCCTGATTATTTGGAACTGGACTAGTAGAACTAGGAGTATCGAGTAATATATCTTTCGGCTGGGTAGCAAAGACACTATCTGCATTACCATTTTTCGGCTTGAAACTTGCAGCTTCAAAGTTGCCTAGCAGTTTAGAGTTTTAAAATTCTACTTTGGACAGCTCGGAATCATTTACATATAGTTTGCTACTTCATACTTGATGAGGCAATTATCCAAGACCTGATGATGGACTTGGTAAACTCGTCTTCAAAGGGTAACCGGGGGTAATGCCGCAATGTTCAAAAAAACATATTTACTATAAAATTGGTGATCAAAATGCTAAATTCAAACTGAAAATAAAACTTCTGAACTGGCTCGTAAAAGATTTGCCACAACCTGATATTCCACTCAGAGAATTCACACGCAAACTTATAACCATGTTGAAATTTAAACTAAGATGTTCAATTTGTGTGTTAGATCATGATTTACATTCGATTTTCAATTTTGGTTCAGCTAGCTTTAAATGAAAAATTTTCTGCTAACGTGTTTAGCTCAGATTAAAAGTATTTATTAAACTACAAACTGGATATTACCTTTATAACGCTTACATATTTTTTGGTTTTTTACAAGGAGAACGGCCATATTACTGCAATATGTGTAACAAAGGATTTAATGTTAAATCAAATCTTCTGCGACACATGCGAACTCTACACAACCAATTTGGAAATTCATCAAATTGTTCTAGTGATGCAGGCGAAAACAGCAATCCAGAGTAAATGGGTGGAAAACCACCGAAAACAGTTTTAAAATGTTTCTAATTTAATATTGCAGAACAAATTCAGCCAATTTAAGTCGTTAAGTTATTTAATCTACTTAATAATTATTAAGTGGGAAGTACCACTATATACGCATCTTCCTAAGGTAAGAATCACAATTTGATTACGGTTACTAATTATCGACACGTATAAAATAATTTTAGCGAGTTATTTCGGATCATCCTAAAATAAAGAGCAACGAAATGTCACTTCAGGACGCCAATTGTCACTTTAAGGTATTTGTGATACCTTTACAAACTTTTATTCTGAAACTATGGGAAATATGTATAAACTCGATATGTTTACTGTTTTATTGAGCCCTATCTTCAGTTCCTTTGGATATAGATTTTACTTCGGAATACATCTTGAATAGACATCATCCTATGCTGATTGAGTGAAAGAATGGAACTCAAGATAAGGCTGACCGGAATTTTGATTTTATTTTTATACTTATCACTGTAAGGGGTTTTAAAATTTTAAGGTGTTAATTTTTATTCGCTACGATATGAAATTATGAAGTCATTGAATTTAAATTAATAAATTTGTAAAAATTATTAATATTAATAAATATTTTAATATTATAAGTAAAATAAAAGATTATTATTAAATCAAAGAATAAATTGGAAAATGTTAACATATATTTCCCTCAAGCGAATATATAACAGTACCTTCAATAGATAATAATTCCAACAAATTCAACAGATTTCATCCAGGTCAATGCAAAAAGCGATTCGAAGTCGTGGACACTTTTTTTGAACGAACTTCAAGAATGTGGCCAATTAGGGCGAAAGAGCCAGGAAGCTGGTATAATACATATATAGCAGATTACTTAAGGGTGTTTTTAGAGGTGCACATCTTTAAGTTGGCAACACTCTTTTGATTGACAACCGATTTGACAGCTGACATTTGCTTTGTCATTAGTTTGATATGCCATTTCATAATGAATAGACTCACGCCAGAGCAATGTTTGCATAGAGTTGAAATTGTTTATCAAAATAATAATTCTGTTCGCCAAACTCATCGTTGCATTACGTCCAGCAATTCGCTGGCATAAATCTTGCTGATATCTGGTTCCAACAGGACGGTGTCACATGCCGCAGAGCACGGATACAATTAAATTACTCAAAGAAACATTTGATTACGTGAAGACTAATTTCTCGTAATGGTCCTGTTAATTGGCAACCGAGCGTGTGATCAAACTCCATTAAATTATTTTCTTTGGGATATGTTAAGTCACTTGTCTACGCCGATAAACCAGAGACGATTGAATACTTGGAACACAACAATCGGCGAGTTATTAGCGGTTAGTTAGACCTCCAGATTACATTACATTACTCCAGATTAAATACGCGCCAGCCGCGGTGGCCACATGGCCGAAATCATATTCAAGCATTAATGGCTTAAAATTATCGATTCAATAAAGCTAGTTTCACTGATATTCAAAATGTTTTTCTTTGTTCTATTTTAATTTAAAATTGTGAACCTCTAAAAAAAACACCCTATAGTAAAATGGTAATTTTGTTGATTTATTGCAGTGCAAAGTCGTTGGACGAATTACTCCACAATACAGAATTTACTCTAGGAGTATTCTTGGGCATTTAGAAGGTTTTTGATAATGCACCATTTAGTCAAGTTAGTTACTCAGACGTCTGCAGACGAAGCCGGAGGAATTGTGGCCTTCCCTCTTGTGATGTCTAATCGTCATTTCATTGTTAATCCAGTTAAACAAGTAAGAAAGTACTTATCAGATGCGCAACTAAATTCCCGGGTTTCACACATAGATGGTGCTAGCGACACATCTAGTTGTCATATATGTCAGAAGTTGTGTTATGTTCATAGCGTGGACAGTAGTTAACGATAATCAGTTGTAAGACCAGCACATATCGCAAAGCAAAAATATTTTTCTCTAAACGAAAATGTCGAGTTTTGTGCCAAAGAAACAATATTTACGGGAAGCTTTGCTTTTCTGCTTCAACTTGAAAAAAATGCAGCTGAAGCACGTAATTTGCTTGAGGAGGACTACGACGAACATGCACCATCGAAAACTACCTGTGAAGATTAGTTTAAACGCTTCCGAAGTGGCGATTTCGACATTGAGGACAAGAAGCGCTCCGGAAGACCAAAAACATTTGAAGACATACCTGCAAGCGTTATTGGATGAAGTTGATACGCAAACTCACGATCAACTTGCGGAGGCATTAAACAAGACTCGCCAAGGTATTTCCGAGCGTTTACATGCTATGGGAAAAATTCAAAAGGAGGGAAAATTGGTGCCGCATGAGTTGACTGAGATGGAAAATCGAAGAGCCACTTGCGTAATTTTGCTTTCACGACATGAAAAAAGAGCTTCCTGCAACGAATTGTTACGTGACATAAGAAGTGGATCTTTTTTCAAGAAATCCAAACGCAAAAGGTCGTGACTTTCACCTGGCGAATCATCAACATCGATGGCACGGCCAAATCGCTTCGTAGAGAATCGTGTACTATGAGCTGCTGAAACAGGGCGAAACAGTCAATGAGCAACGCTACCGACAACAACTCATCAATCTGAACCATGCATTGCTCCGAAAATGGCGAGAATGGGACACGAGGCATGAACGAGTGATATGGCAGCACTACAACGCATAGAGCTATCGCACTTCTATCGTCCAGGACACCAACAAAACGTTGAGATGGGATCTGCTACCGGACCCGCCTTATTCGCCAGATCTGGCCTTTTCGGATTATCACTTGTTCCAGAGGTCACTTAACCAGTTTCGAAGAAGAGCAAAATTGGTTAGATGAATAGCTTGGAACGAAAATATGTGAATCTTGAGGTGCAATTTAGATGAACTTAGAACTATGTTCACCCTCGACAGTGATTTATTGGAACGGAAATGGACGATGTATATGGGAGATGGGTTATGGGACACATATCTGGTCATGAGGTGGTCATAGTCATACTGTCACTGTCTTTTAGACAAAACGGTTACAATTCTTAATAGAATTAAAACCTTAAAATCTGAAGACATATTGTAGATTGTAGATAGACTTCTTTCAATGGTCTCAAGTGAATCCGATATTCGTTTTGGTCAATTTTAATTGGACCAAAAATGGAACGAACTACCTTCCTCGCTAATGTAAGTAGCATTCTACGGTTATTGATGGGGTGGTCTGACACAGTATTTGATTTTAATGCTAGTACCAGATATTATTTGTCTTATGTAAAATGCTGAATAATTATAAGATTGGCCATTAAAATGCTTCTAGGTGTTCACTTTCAAATCAAGTCCTCTGCGTAATGATCGAGCGGTATAAAACTGTCTTTGAAATCGACAGGTCTGACTCTAAGAAGTACAATGCCACCAACATATCCAAGAATTTGACCTAACTTAGTAAGTTATACTTACGAAGCAACGAGTCAGATTGCACTATCCCGATGCAGGAAGTGCAGGAAGAGGTGAGTAAGGCAGATCTCAATGATTATTATTGTACAAATAAACCTGCATCACACGAAAGCTGCCTCGGCAGCTCTCGTTCTCAAACTGACTAAGTCAGGTGAGGACTTGGTGTTAATCCAAGAACCTTGGATTAACAATAAGAGGATCTATGGCCTCAGTACTAAGTGGTATAAATTATTATACTTAAGTAACTCTGAGAAGATCAGATCGTGTATTTTAGTGAAAAGTAATTTGAATATTTTTCTTCTACCTCAATTTAGTAGCGGGGATGTTACAGCGATGACCGTTGAGGTTGGCTATGAAAAATTATGGCTAGCCTCAGCCTATGTGGTTCGCGAGAAGGAGGTTCCGCCGGTTAACCTAAGGCAACTGATCCGGGAAGCAGGTCAAAAAAGGGTAGGTGTTATACTTGGATGTGATGTAAACGCGCATCACACAATCTGGTGAAGCACAGACATTAACGAGAGGAGTGGGTTACTTTTTGATTACTTATTAAATACTAACCTTTTAGTTTGCAATATTCGGCGAGAACCAACATTTGTTGTTAAAAATTGACAGAAGGTTTTCGATGTGACCTTTACGTCAGAAACAATTTTTCATATGATCAAGAAGTGGAGAGTTCCGGGGAAGCACTCATTCTCAAACTGGAACAAATATGGGGAGGTGTTGCAGGAATTATTGCCGCTGAAGGTCCCTGGATTTCCGACGACAGTAGAAGAATTAAATTGCATGGTTGATATTGTCACAAAGGCATGCAATCTTTCATTTGGTGCTGCTTGCCCCCTGGTAAAGCCTAAGGGCAGGCAGAAACAGACATGGTGGACCACGGAGTTGGGAACTTGTCGGAGGGCGTGTACGACAGCCTTTAATAAAGCCAAGAACACAAGGGAGGTTCGGGATTGGGACTCCTATAAGGAGGACCTAAGAAAGTACAAAAAAGAGTTGAGGAAGGCGCAAAGAGGGTCTTGGAGACTCGTCTGTTGTAGAGTGGAGGAGGTCTCTGAGACTTATCACCTTAGAAAAATTCTATCTACTAACCCAGCCAGTCCTAGTTATTTAATTAGAGCGGACGGGTCATGGACGGCTTCAAGTGCGGAATCATTGGAGTTACTCATGGAGAAACATTTTCCGGGAAGCTTTGATGGCACGATGGAGCCTGGAGGTCATCGAGGAACACCTTCAATAGATATGGAGGGCTTCGTGGACAGGGAACGAATCCTGTGGGCGCTGAACGGTTTTAAGCCTTAGAAGTTAGCGGGCATTCTCCCCTGGCTGGAGGTTATCTTTGGGGGATGTCTGGAACTGATCTATATTCCTACGAAATGGAAGGAGATCAGAGTAGTCTATATCCCGAAATCGGGAAAGAGGCCACATGCTTGCCCAAAGGACCTGAGACCATTAACTCTATCATCCTTTCTGTTGAAAACCTTAGAAAGGCTGGTAGATGTAGTTATTCGAACAAAAATTGAGCCAAGAAATCGGGCGATATCGCAGCATACATACTGTAAAGGAAAGTCGGTGGACACAGCTTTGCATGATCTAGTACGCACGATTGAGAAGTCAATTTACTCGCAAGAGTTTTGTATGGGAGCATTTCTAGACATTGAGGGCGCCTTTAATCATGTAAAAACGGAGGCGATCATGGAAAGATTGTCATTTTTGAAGGTGGCCTGCCCTATAAGTAGGTTGATAAACCACTGGGGGAGTCCACCATTAGAAGCCGGGTGGTTAGAGGAACACCGCAGGGAGGTGCAATACCCCCCTTTCTTTGGAGTGTAGTGATGAATGGATTGCTGTTGGAACTGAAGAGAGAGGGGACAGGGGTGGTAGCGTATGCAGATGATGTAGCGATAGCTGCCTCAGGCAAATATCTGGATACGATTAGGGAAGTTATGCAAAATGCACTCCTGATCGTTACGAAATGGGCCAGCAAATGTGGATTAGGGGTCAACCCTTCCAAGACGGACCTGGACTACTATTTACTAAGAAATATAAAATTCCGGTAGTTACCCCTCCTACCATGAGCGGCACTAGACTGAGTTTTGTTGACAGAGCGAGATTTTTGGGCATAATCTAGGACAGTATGCTCAGCTGGAAGCCTAACATCATGGATAAGGTGAATAAGGCTAATGTAGCCATTTATTCGTGTAGAAACGTCATAGGTAAAAGATGGGGTTTGAAACCAGAACTGGTACATTGGCTCTATAGCGCAGTGGTAAGACCTGTGCTGAGAAGGCGCAAAGAACGGCCTGAATGCTTATAAGTGGGGCGCTTAGGACAATACCTACATGCGCATATGAGGTTATGTTCCACCTTATTCCAATCGAATTTTTTGGTAAGCAGATGGCAGCCAAAGTGACTACGAGACTCTCAGCTTTCTCTCAGTGGAAGTGTCTTCAGGCGAGGCACTCGACGATAGTTAGATCAGTAAGAAGGACTGGCGAATCTAGAATATATTAAACCAACGTTGTGCTTCGACAAAGGTTTCCGGACCGTCTGTCCTTCGAGGGAAACCTGAAGGAACGGAACAATACTGGAAAACGAGGCAGTACAAGCAAGGTAGTGAAGTGGTACTGAAGTGGTGGCGATCGGGGAAGTTGTGATATGGATGAAGCATAACGTGGTATCCGTGAGGGATATCGCAATTTATGTGGATAGTCAGGTGGCGGTCAGGCCACTAGAGGCGGTTTGTCTGAAGTCAACGGTGACACTGAATTGCTGATTATCTCTTAATGAGATGAGCGAGTATTTCAAAATCCAGATATGCCCTAGGACCAGGGCACTCGGACGTCACGGGAAACTGCAGGGCAGACGAACTAGCTAGGTACGGCACGACTGGTGCAGCCGGAAAGGGCATGTCTGGGGAGACCTGTAGCAGCACTCAAATTGGCGATCAGTAAAAAGACAATCGGCTCGACAAATGAGAGGTGGACCAACACTCTCACGTGCAAGGTAGCAAAGGCTAAAACTGGACTTACGGCGCTCCAAGGCACTAGTTTCGCTGGAAAAACGAGAGGTAGGATTGGTCGTAGGGATACTGACAGGACACTGTCTTTGTGGAGAACATGCGAGAAGGATGGGTCTACAGTTGAATGACTTTTGTAGAAGTTGTATGGGCGAAGAGTAGGAAGAGCCTTTAGATCCCTTCCTATGTTCGTGTCCGGCACTATCAGACAGAAGGCATAAGTACTTAGGTGTGTACGGTATGGACAGCCTTTTGGAACTCGCGGACTGTAGAGTGCGAGATATTTTACGCTACATAAGTAGCTCTGGATGGTTTCAACGGGAGTAAAGAGGAGATAGGATCCTGTGGTATCACAATGGGCCACTTTAACCTCACCTAACCTAGTAAGTGATAACTAACTTGATGCTAAGTTTATTCCTGCATGACGCCAACATATTATAATTACCAAATCTAGTCAATCCGCCTAGACTGTAGAGATGCCAAATTTTGATGAAATAAATTTTTTTGATCAAAACTCGTAATTTCCGGTAAAATTTAAAAAATAATCTATGAAATTTAATTTACAATCTTTTTGTTTTTAATCGTTTTAATCGATCATTTTAAGTTTTAATCGAGTCTAAATATTTGCAAAAAGCCAAACCTCCTATGGAGAGTGCCACTTCGGTGGATCGATTTCTGCCCTAAAAACATTGGGATCTCCCAATTTACGAGAAAAGCTTAAGTAAGAAGTTTCGTCCCGACCAGTCAGCCCATCTAGGCTGTAGGCTAACCTACAGAAATTTAGTCTGCACAGAACCACATACATACACACAGAGATTTTTTTTAAAATCACTTCAAACAAGGCTAGAATATGGCTTCTTGCGACGTCAAATATATGATGGGATTTGGCCTGCTATATATCGTCTTATCTGACTTTCTCATACAGATTTATCACTTCATTTGTCTACAAACTCTGTTTTGAATCGAATAATGTGCTTTTGGTTTATCGGGCTCCCCGTATTTGTTGTTTTATTATTTTCCGATGTTAAACAGGACACTGGAAAAATTTCCATCGTCGATCTAAAGCATCTTATTGCATTTAATCTTTGCGGTTTCAGAGCACGAGGAAATGTGCTGTCTACCCAACTGCAATGATCAATGAGAAATTCTGGAAAAATATTACGTCGTATGTACATCGACTTCGCAAATCGTTTTGGAATAGAATAAAAACTTGTATCCCTATGCGGATAAACTATTAATATCAAAATCCCTTTTCAGAATTACCATTGAATGAATCTTAGAGATAACATTCGGTGTTTGAAAACAAAATGCACTTATTAATCTGGCGTTTCAGTATTACAACATCGAACTACATATTCAATAAGCTAAGAACAAATTAGAGCAATGCTAGTTGTATACCGCTAGTCAAAGAGAACTTGGTTTAAGAGTTAACAAAAATACTAACAACATCAAGAAATATCTCCAAGATCCATTTTGTAACTTCCGGTAATCCCAATTGCGTCGAAGAATTTACAAACCTTGGATCAACCATAACACATTTGAGAGTCCGTCGAATACAGAGTGTAGATCACTGAGATAGAGACAATTCAATTCGCCAAGTGCTAACTCTTTGTAGCGAATATTGAACCAAAACCACCTCCGACTGTAGGTTCATCTCCGCAATTGACAAAAACAAATGTTCCAGGCGTTAAACGTAGAAAAATGTAGGTTAATATATCAGGCGGCAAAGACCTCACTATTGGATGTAAATGTCAGGGAAAGGGATATGTAAGGGCCACCTCCAAAACCGCTGAGTCAGACATATATTGAAAGGAGTTTAATTCAAAGTAAACGATATGTTAGTATAGCTGCACAGCGTTAATGTGTGTAATTTTCTTTAGTGACAGTATATAAACCTTAATTTCATCCATCCTGCTTATAAAAAAAAATATTTATTCAATAAAGTTAATTAACGTTTACCTACCTTACAAATTAATTATTTGTGCGAATAAAATTTAATTAAATTGATTTGCTCGTGTCACTTACCTTGGCAAGTATATTTTTTCTATAAAAGGGGATTTAAATATTTAATTGGACATATTTCGTTCATTATTATTAAATAATTACTTAAATTCGTAACACAAATTAATATCAAACGAGTTTAGGATTATGCAATAGCACAAGCAAGAAAAAAATTGTAAAGGCACAAACGCAATCAATAACGATATTATGGTAGTTTCTTCAAATGTTCTGTAATAACGTTTAGATGGCAGGTCGAGACCAGATTATTATATTACAAAATTGTCATTATTTGTTTGGTTCGTAAATATTTTGAGATTGCCAATTATTTTTATAAAACGGACATCTACAAAGAAACAAAATTGATTAGCTCAGATTCAAGCCCTGAGTAACTAAATACTAATACACAAACACTACTTAGAAAATAACAAGTATACCTAAAATTCCCAAATTACATGATAGAGATAACACCATTTGAAGCATGCTGCCAATAATAGAGAAAAATCAGAATATTAAACAAGAGGGACATGTTAATTTTCTGATTTTTACGTTAACTAAAACTAAACAAAAAAATACCAAATTTTAGAAAATACGAAAATTTATTAAATTTATAATTACTTCTAAAAACTCTAATTTTTAAAAAAAATTTAGTTGCATATTGATAGAACTTTATTATTATGTTTTTTTTAAAATTTATATGTGTTATTGATTGAGAATGTACGTACTTTTTGAAATGCAAAAATAATTTATAATTAATATAAATAATAATAAAGCATAAAGATTTCGTAAATATTTTAAATCTTTTAACTTTTAAAAATAAATGTATTTGTACATAACAATATAATAATAGTAAATTTTTAACACATAAATCAATAATGATTTCTCTCTGGAGTTTTTTTATGATTATTCAAGCTGGGTCGCTTTAAATCTTTTAAATCATCCGATCTAAGCCACATATGTTTGCTGCAATAAGTAAATAGAAGAAAATATTGTTAAATTTGTTTCTAAAGTGTTTTTAAAAATTATTATTTCATTTTAGTAACAAAAACTGTCTTTTGTTATAATTTGTGAAATATGCGGCACGTTTTATTATGAACGGATCCCCATTAGCAACGCAAAGCCCGGGTCAGATGCACTTGCATTGGTTTTAACATTTTATTAGCATTGTAAAATTAATAAAATTATTTTTATATGTGTGAACAAGGTAAAAATAGCTTATGAATAATGTTTATAGATATTTAAGCTCTGACGGTTCCCGAATCCATTGCACAAGAAACATTCATACAAATTATAGTTTAGTGTACTTATGTCTAGAAGAAAGATTGCAATTCAAAAGTTGTCAGCAATTAGTGCCTGTATTACAAAGGAGGACGTTTTTGTCCTAGAGAGTTTTCAATGCCAATTTAATTGATAAGAACGACTATTTTCTTTATTTAACCTAATATTAACAGCAACTAATATTACACAAACACAAGACACACTGAAAAAATTTATTAAATACCAACGATAAGCTTAAGCTAAATTAGTTAAATAGAAATACCAGAGAAACCAAGCAATACTAAAATTATGAAAGAAGATAGATATTTAGCAATAAAATTAGCACTAAAGAAAGACAACCATAATATTAAATATGAACAATAGTTTAAACAAAGCTAAAATATTAATAATTAAAACAAAAATAAAACCCAATTATAAAATTACATATATTTGTTTTGTATTTTTTCGACCATATTAATATTATTATTAATGTTTATGTTTTATGTTTCCAAAAGATAATTCAAGCTTTTAAGAATATGTAGTATTATTATTTTTAATGAATTCGTTTTCATTTTTCCGCAGAAATATAATATATAATCTTGTTTAGTTTGATATCTTACGTAAGCATATCATAATCATATCCAGTTGATCTTGATTTTATAAATTTAGCATGATTTTCCGGTGCAATATAATGTGCCTTCACTACTTCATCGTCCTTCATGATATCACGCCATTTTAGCTAAAAATAAATATAAAAAACAAAAACATTGTCGCACCCTGCAAATAATAAAATCGATCAAGGATGGTGCTATATACTTACCAATTTTTGGAAACGATCAACGTCTAATTCATATTTATTTCCAAGTAAAAATCTTAACATATCGGCCCTCTCGCACCACGGCCAAATCATATAGTCAACCATTCCCGGTTTATTTCCACCAAAGTATGATGTTTTACGATTTCGTAGCTCCGTCTCAAACACATCTAAGGCATTAACAAGTTCACTTAAGGCACCACTTTCAGCACCACCAAATAATTTATACATTGGTGTTATTACGGAACTGAAACGTTCGACTAAAATTCTATCTTTTGCCTTTTTAACTGGATCCCTCGGGTATAGGGGAACTTGCGGATATTTTTCTTCTAAGTAATCGGCAACGATAAGAGATTCATAAATAATATCATTTGAGCTTATTTCTAATGCTGGAACTTTTCCCAATGGATTTATGGTAAAAAACCAATCAGGTTTTTGCATTAAGTTAATATAGATCACATGATGTGGTATTCCCTTTGCGTTCAATACATGGTGAACGCGCTGCGCAAAGGGGCAAAATCGCATTGAATATAAACGCAATTTTCCATCATCTGGTAATGTGGGCTGCGTTGAGCCTGAAAATAAAAAACAGATTAAATTTAATATCGATTTCAAAATATGCCGTCATTTAATTTTAAGTCTCCTCTATAGATAATGTCATACTAAGCGTCTTACAATGCCATATATTTCATTCCAACCAGAATAGTTGTATTCCAACTTTTTGTAGGAATAGGAATAAAATTAATCTACGCAAAGTTTTCCTATTCATCACTAGAGCAACTTTGTCTAAAATTACAATTTTATGAGTTAACATCTTGACAAGAAATGTCAATTTTTAAAGAAAATGTCAACAGTACATTTACATTTCTTGCACAAGCAAGCAAATTAAATAAACTATAATGCATTTGCATGCTTTCTTTGCTTTTATTAAATTTTTGTACCAACCAATAAAAGTAAACAATAATCACCTAGCTATTACTTTGAGCACAAATGTACATTTCTATTCGAATAGGAATAATATTTCCCAAAGTAAGACCGCAACTGTTAAGCAAACTTCGCATTCTTTCTTCTCGTTTTCTTTCGGAAGACTTGATAAGTCCAATTTACACTATTCAACAAAAGATGACAGCAAAGGTGAAACTGCGATGAATTAGTTTTCCGAAATAAGCTTCTTACAATCTGAGTGTCTAAAATATTTCGATCTCACGAGTATAATTGGTTTCGTCCTGTCAATAAATAAATAAAAATATTGGCAATAGCGACAACACCAAAATATGTATATTCGGCGTGTTCAGTTCGACCAAAATGATAAAAATCATCATGATATTTTTTGTGACCCTAACTTCACTTCAATGAAATTGTAAATTAGTTTTGTACGTCAAAATACACTTGTCATTGTCACACGTCATGTGCATATATCATATGTATGTAATTGTAGTACCTTACAATTAGCGAATTAACACAATCGTCTCGAACAACTGGAAAATAAAACTCCAACCACATAAAAACGTAGTAATTCTACGTTCTAACGAAATAAAATGATTATCTAGAGGTATTTTTCGGCAAGAAGAATCTAGCAATTAATACCGAATTAATTATAATTGTACTTAATAAAAGCAAAAACTATACACATAACCATTTTTTATTCTATCTACATGCAAAACATTGCTTAAAACCTTTCCTGATACTCGTAAAAATGAACATAGTTTTCTAGTGTTCTTGCTGTTCATTTAAATATTAATTTACGTTGAATTGATAACAATTTAATCTGTAAAGATCACATAAATGTTAACAAAATTGTAACCTCTCAACACTATAATTTTATTTAAACAAAATAGGTATATATACAAAAACTTTGACAGTTAGAATTAAAAAAATTCTTGCATTTTTTGTGATAAATGAGTGCGTTTTATGGCAAATAGTAAAAAATATCATGATATCTTTTATCATTTTTGACCGACTGAACACTAGGATTGTAAACCAGAAGAAAAAGAGAAAATAACTTTAAAAAGACGAGTCCGACAGAAAGGAAATACCATTCCAACAACCAATCCAGCAACAACAGATTCAACTGCAATATTTAATTGGGTTGGATAATGCAGCTACAATTCGCCTTTACGAAAATTAGATTCTAAGCAGAAGGACTTCACATTCGATCAGATTATACAAAAGCTAAAAGGTGTAGTACGGAAGAATGGAATCCATCTTCAACACGTGGTTCAAATGCATGCAGACGATCGTGGATGATAACACAGATTCATCGTCACACAAAGCGGAAATAAATCACAGAAGCGAGGATTTTCGACTAGAGAACCTATCCAAAATCAATTTAAGTGTCTTATTTTCGTGTGACATTTGCACACATCTACTATCAAAGCTTGACAGTGACACTTCGTATCAACATACACCCAATACACTTGAAGCAGAAATATAACGTATACGCTTAGTTTGAAAAGACATACGGCGTACCATACATACCAAATGCACATCAAGGAAAACATTTTCACACTTCATCTGCACCAGTCAAAAATCCTGCACAACCACAAACACGGATTCCATCGATACCATGTTGGCTCTGTGGTGGCGTTCATCAGTGTACTCAATATCACACAATCGGCCACAAGGAAGGTTTTTGCAATTTCGCCAATAAACCTTGAAAATTGAACAAAAGAAAACACCGAGGGCAATTCAAAACTAGTGTAATCCAGAATATCAATGATCAAGGTGAGACGTTATTGGCTCTGAAGAATACCAACTATTAGGCAAGTATTATTTGGGAAATGTTATGTGGCCAACATTAAAGGACTCAATATTTTAGCTATCGACTGGATAAAAGCGTTTAGCATTTGGGATCATCGTATCAGTTCCATTTGCAATGTTATATACGACCAAGCTAGCAGTTTTGACAAGTTTATAGCAGAGCTACACCAACAATTCCAAGCAGTTTTCAGCGACACTCCAGGCTTGTGATAGAACACTAAAGCTCGTATACACCTAAAGCCCTGATACACTTCCGATCTGCCATCCAAAAAGGCCAATCTTATTCGCTATACTAAAAGGTATCGAGAGCAAATTGGAGCATCTATAGGAACTAAACATAATAACGTTGAGAACACAACGTTATTATGTTTAGTTCCTATAGATTGGGCAGCACACATCGTAGCTGTCAAAAGAACAAACGACCACATACGAATATGCGCCAACTATTCCATAGGTTTTAACGCCACTGGGCGTTTGTGGCATCACAAACGCACAGTAGATGGGCGTTTGTGTTGCCACAATCACCCATCTACTATGAAGTGGACGATGAATCGAAGCAAATAATGACGATAAGTATCAAGTCAGCGCCTGGTAATTTCAATAAGATCGTGGATGCCATGTTGCGGGTCTCGAAGGAACAGTGGCCTACTACGATGACATTTTAGTGTATGTAGTAATCGAGAAGACACACAAACAAAATGTCAAGTGAATGCCTCAACATTTAGAGGAATATGGGTTCCGGGTAAAGCACGGAGAATGTAACCTTTTCGCACACCAAGTTAAATACCATTGTATATGATCATTAATGCCAAAGGAATCTCAATAGACCCATTGAAAATTGCTGCTAAAACTTCGTCACACAGAACATAAATCACCTTAGTTCATTTCTTGGTGCAAGAATTTTTTACGGAAAATTCGCCAAACAAATGCATAGCCTACGTTCACAGTTAGATCGTCTCTTGATTACGGATGTCAAATGAAAATGGTCTCATGAATGCCAACGAGCATTCGCAAAGTTCAAAAATATTCTCACAATAGAATTACTTCTCACTCACTACGACCCAACTCTACCAGATATCTAAATATACGCTGACGCTAGTAACACTAGAGTTGGAGCGACAATCAACCAAATTTACGACAACGGAAGGAAAAATCCGTTGCGCACACATCACTGACACTCACACCACCACGTATATATGGTAGAAGTAAAACTTAACAGTAACATACCATAAGCCGAAAAATATCTTCGGAAACAAAAACGGTATTCCAGTGTAAACCGCCAATCGGTTACAACGGTGGGTTCTAACATCCACAGACGAATTTGTCCTCGAATCATATCGAAAATTAGATCACATGTATACTGGCCGAGGATCGACGATGCCATCAGGACTCTAGCGCGTTACACACCGATATTACCGGCCCGATTGATGGTAACTGGTTCCTCGTTAGGAACTTTGGAATTCCTTGACTGAATTTGGACACATTTGAGTTGTAGGATTTCTGTTTGAAATACTAACTTTTCTTTAAGATGAAGTTCTAGAAATTAGCCTTGCTGGATAGACCTTGGTTGTTTCTTTGCTGATTTTGGAGAAAATGGGATTGTTTGATGTGATCGAGATTTATATATTCTGGAAGTGGGACTTGCTGAGTTATGGTATTCTAACAAAAATTAAAAGTTCTGGAAATACCCCATCCTGAGTGAAACCACCATTTCTCTTCCTTCAATCATGTTAATTTTTTTGTTAAAGATAAATTAGGATTCTATCAAGAAGCCGATCGTTCTTAGCCGATTATTGTCAAACATTCTAACATAAATAGTTAATGAACTTCTGAAGTCTGGTCATCCAAAATGAATCTCAGCCATTTGTCACCCTTTATTACCATAAACGCTTTGAACATGAATTTTAAACAAATTTCTACGATGTGTTCTAGCATAAACGCATAGCGTCAGTGATAGTGATAAAATGGGAAACAGGGTTTGTAGAGACTCTATCGAATATTAAAAAAATTAAATGAGCAAAAACCAAAAAACACCCATTTGAGAAGTAAACTAGAATTTACTAAATTAATATTTTTAAAACTTGTTGACTCAACGATATTTTTTACTCAGAAATGTATGTATTTGTATAAAAAAAATTGGTCCAAGACATTTTTGTTCAGTGAACAAGAGCGCTTCTAGATGTTGGAACGAGCACTCATTTTGTTAAAAGAGCACATTTTTTAAATCTTCTCCATTATTTTCCCGTACGTGAAACTAATTTCTTCCTTGGTAATCAGAAAAGCTTCAATTCATCACATTGGGAAAAAGAGTCGAAGGCGTGAACCCAATTTAGAACCTTCCACTTTTATCTCGAAAAAATTTTGGATTCTTGACAAATGTAACAAACTAAATGAAAACTGCTAAATAGGCATACAAAAATAACTAAAGTCCTTCATTGATGTCCGTGATTGCGCAGATGGTGTAATGTGATTTAACATACCGATTTTTTTCTTCGCTGCATCGATTACTAGCTAAAGCATTTCCCAAGAAACCAACAACAAATTTTCGCAGATTACTTCAATAATTTTATAAATTTGTGAATGCTGCAACGCTTCACCGTCTTATCGTACAAACAGAGTTTCATCCCAATCGGTTCATAAATTGATTTGTTTAATTCAAATCTAAATATTTTACAGATGCCATGCCGTATTCTACGAATTCTATTTCATTGCTTATGTGGGAACTATAGATAGAATAAAAAGAATAAAAAGAATAAAAAGAATAACGTAAGAAACGAAGACAAAAAATTATTATTCCAATTTGACATTACGGCCATAGATGACTTGAAATATTAAGTTCATTCATATATTTTTGTAATATATTTCCTACAATTATGAATGAAACTACAATATTTTTGAGTATAAACGTATTTAAAGGGTGTTTTTTTAGGAGGTTTGTTTTTCCGATAGATGTCGTTTTATTTTATGACAGTTGTTTTGACAGCTCAAAGTGGCATTTCTACTCAGTATTGTTTGGCAAATCATTATGAATAGGTTAACTCCAGAACAACGTTTTCAAATCGTGGAAATTTATTTTCAAAATCAGTGTTCAATTAAAAATGTTTATAGAGCACTTCGTGAATTTTATGGTGCACATAATCGTCCGTCAGAGACCACCATAAAGAACGTAATTACCAAATTTCGGTCTACATTCACTCTTTTGGATGCCAAGCCACCGACAAGAATGAGAAGAGTTCGTACAGAAGAAAATATTGCTGTCGTTGAGGCCAGTGTCGAAGAAAACGACAATTTATCGATTCGTCGTCGTGCTCAGCAAATTGGACTTTGTCCATCGACTTTATGGAAAATTTTACGTAAAGATTTGGGTTTGGTGCCATACAAAATTCAATTGGTGCAAGAATTAAAGCCACACGACCATCGTTTGCGCCGTGAATTCAGTGATTGGTCGTTAAATCAATTGAACGAAGATCCATTTTTTTACCGTAAAATTCTCTTCAGTGATGAGGCGCATTTTTGGTTAAATGGATACGTCAACAAACAAAATTGTTGCATTTGGAGCAAAGATAATCCACACGCCGTTCTAGAATTACCAATGCATCCTGATAAATGTACTGTTTGGTGCGGTCTATGGGCTGGTGGGATCATCGGTCCATATTTCTTTAAAAATGAGGAAGGACGACGCGTTACCGTGAATGGAAATCGATACAGAACCATGTTAAATGAGTTTTTGTTGTCAAATCTTGAAGATATGGATATGAATGAAATGTGGTTTCAACAAGATGGTGCCACTTGCCATACAGCACGTGAAACAATCGACTTATTGAAAGAAACTTTCAACGACAACATTATTTCGAGAAATGGTCCGGTGAATTGGCCTCCGCGTTCGTGCGATTTGACGCCACTCGATTACTTTTTGTGGGGATACGTGAAGTCATTGGTTTATGTGGATAAACCTCAATCGATTGACGCTTTGGAAACCAATATTCAACGTGTCATTGCTGACATACGCCCTCAAATGCTTGAAAAAGTGCTGGAAAATTGGACCTCCAGAATGACATTTGTGAAAAATAGTCGTGGTAGCCATATGCCAGAAATTGTGTTTAAATGTTAAATGCCAAAAAATTATCTACCAAATAAAAAAAAATTTTGGTCATTTCATAATTTTATATGTGTTTTATTCAAAAAAAAAATCGGCAACCTCTTAAAAAAACACCCTTTATATCAACAATTATATGTTTTTAAAATTATAAAAATTGTTTATATGCGATTTAAATCACCACAATTCGATAAAGTATTTTTTTAGGTTAGGTTTAGAAAAATACAATTCTACAGTGTATTGCAAATTATTTCTGATATTATATTCATATTAGCATATGTATACATGAATATTTTATAAATAGAAAAGATAAAACACACGAATAATTTAAAATTCCCTTATATAAAAAAGTAAATATGCATATTACATTCGGCGCACTAAAATTTGTTTGGGTTTTGTTGTTGTAGCTATTAAGTTTTTTATTCTTGGACGAAAATTTTCGCTCTGTTATTCTTTTTAAGTGACAGCAAAAATGAAAAAAAATTAAACGCAATTTCTGTTATTCTTTTTATATTTATTATTCTCAGTATAGTCGATTGCATGTAAATCCTCTCTTTCGCTCTCTTACGTTATTCTTTTTATTCTTTTTATTCCATCTATAGTCCAGCCATTAGTTCCGTTCAAATTAACCAATTTCTAGCACCCCATTCAGAACTTATATTGAAAATCCATTTTCATTGTAAAAACTGAGTGTAATCCTAATCGACTAAGAAATCGCTGCTCGCTGCTTAAATGCTACGAGAAGTGCATTAAAAAATTTTGACATTATCAAAGAAGGTTCGCTCCTAGGAAGATTTGGCAGCAGGTTTGGTGGATAATAATTTTCTTAGATCCCTTGGTTTTCTAAAAGATAATAAAACTTAATGGAATGTTTTAAATAGGTTCTCGCCGATTTGAAGTTGGATTTGGGAAGGGCAATTTGATTCATCATGAAGAAGTTTAATCGAAACATTTATTGAGATTTTAATATCGATATTGCTTCCGTGAGTCAAAAATACCAATGGAACTTTGCAACTTTCAGGCTGACCCAGTTGTTGTATCTTATGGAACAACTAAATAGAACTATTCAGGCTGTTGGATGTGGAAAATGTTCGAAATGAGACATTTTGGACTTCAGATAGTCTGTTTGTTGAAAAGAACATATGTTGCATATGTAAGCTGGAGTCAAGTTGTAAACTATTGTTAACTTAATTTTAACGATTAGTAGGAAATTGTTGTCATGAAAAAATGTGGTGTATGAATTGAAGTATTTCTTCATTGAAGTAAACTTCTCGACATTCCCAAACGGCAGGAATTGTGCTGGCATAGCGGCTGAACAATTTGCAAAATTTCATATGCTCCAATCAGCTCGTTAAAAAACCAACCAGGTATCCTGAGTCTAAGTACCCCCTACCCACCAAATACCTAGTCGACTTGCTTTATCAACAAAGATGTGGATGAAGCTTAAAAACTACTTCCATTACTATTCAGAAGAAAATCTTGTCAGGAAACCGACCAAATGACACCGTGGTTAAGGCTTTGAAGTTTGTGTCGGGAGGTACCGGGGTTCGAATCCCGATGCAGGGTGCAAAAGGGCTTTTTATCATCTGATTGCGACCGGTGATGTAAAATAACACAGCTATGACTCCTTGTCGGAGTACAGAACTCATGGGTGGTTCGTAAATCGGACATACAGTCGTGCATCCTCGATTTGATTACTGCTTAAGGTAGGACATGAAAAGCGGACCGAGAAAGAGTTTGGGAGTGCTTCGGCCCCAGCACAGATTGCAAAGATTGAAAACAAACAAAAAAAATATCATGTCAGGAATCGCCAGAAACATAGCAAATTTCACCAATAACCAGGTTCAAACTAGAATAAGACCGAAAGATCCGTTACAGTATGAGAAGTATTCTGAAATCTGCTTCAAAAACCACATTCTTTTGAGCCAAATACTCTTGCAGTATAGGTACAATCATGCCGAAAATGTTTTTCCCTTCCAGGTTCAAAATTCTAAAGAACGAACCTAAGCAAAGCAATTGGACCTGACAACATTAAAGCATTAGTACTGAAGAAGAATGCTATTATTTGCACGCTAGGCCGCTTTTTAAATTATTTCAATTATCAAAGAAGACCGGTGTCTCTTCCAATTTTGAAAGATTTCAACCAGTACCAAAAAGGAGATAAATTAACACTTAAACACTACAGTCCGGTTGTTTGTTATATATTTGGTCGAAAATAGTGGTTCGGATTCGTTAACTTCAATCTTACATGCTATATTAAGGCGCAATCTCTTTCCAATTTTCAAAATGAATTTCGAAACAAACGTTTTCCGGTCGACACATGACCTATATGATGCACTGTTGGGATGAAAAAATTGAAAGATTTAAATATTATAGCGTTGTTTCTTAGGATATATCAAACGGTGTAGCACGACTATCTTATAGGTAAACTTCATTCGAATTGGCATACCTTTCTAATAACCAAGTTATGTATCGAGTCGAAAAACTTAGGCTGCTTTAGATAGATTTTATTTGAGCTCAGGGAGAACATATCTATGCGAATTTGAAAAGGGCAAGATAATGATTGAAGCTCATTAGGCGATACAACTTTTACTTCACAGGTTCCGATGAGGTGTTATAAGGCTAACGATAGGCCTATTATGGAATTTAACGTAGTTGCCTGGGGAGGCAATAGAGTTCTAGGCAACATATTATCTGTGATATAATAATTCGTGCTTCCAACTTTTCGCATCGTCAGCATTTAGTTATCGAAACAATTTAGATCAAGCGAGGTCCATTGTAGTATAATTCAATAAGCGGTCCTGTTACCTGCGTCTCAAATGTATTCCGGTTACTATATTACGTCTTATTAACTCGACAATTTCGATTATTTAGTCTTCCGGAAGTATTATTTTCTATCGATTACCTATATAAAACTGGTTGGTTATAATCGCCATAATTAATTATACTTTTCACACTGGCATATATTACGATATTAGCGGATAACGAAGAACTGTGGTCTCACATTAAAACGTACGTAATTGATTTAAGATGTTATAAATATTGCAAAATGACACAAATTTAAATAGTGATCTATAACTTCTTTATGTTTGAATCTATTGACCTACTTTTGCCTTCGAAAGTCGTGTGGGTGTTGGCCACAACAAACACACTACATCATTCTTTTGAAAAATTTTTATTTTTTCAATTCTTCAGAACACATGGAATTTCTCGATTTTTCATCGTTGATTTGTTTATTTTTTTATGATGACTGTAATGCTCTACCTACATCTAAATAATGTAAACAATATTTCTTATAGGGTTGGTAAATAAAGACTACGCGAAATTTATTTAGGAGTAGTATAAAATGGAGAATCCCTTCCTAGATACGTACGATATAACTTTACTAAGCGATATTTCGATCGATACTAACTAAATGTAAACTAGCACGCTATTTCTCCCTTCTGTAAAATATAAACTTACGATAAACTATTTGAGGGAAAATATAAAAATAGGTCTCATAAATCTTGTTGGAGTTTTTATGTTTAAATTCGGGGAGGTAAGGCCACACAATGCTTATCGCAACACATCAAAGGTAAGCAATTTTAAGATTTTCTTATCGTTAATTTTATTACCATACACTAAATAGTTTTTAAGTTTTTAGTTTGAGGTATTGATTTTGAATTAAAATAGATCAGAATGTGATAATTATTTCTGGCATTACGTAACCAATTTTTATTTTATTTTATAACTCATTTCTGGTGACTTTGATGTATAGAGTTGTTCCACATAAAAAATAATTCGCGTTGGTATGGTTTTTCAATATAATGCGACAACCAAAATAGACGAAACAATTTTGAAAAAATATCGCGGACGGACTTATATTATGGGATGGTGTAATTTAGTTCAGCGACTGTTTACATTAAAGATCATATTGTTAATTTCGGGCGTTTGATACGGATTGGTACTGGATTTTGCAATAACACACCCAGCGTTTTAAGTTTTAATACTAACTTTATTTCCCACTACCTTTAATTGATTCACCATTTATCACTGTTCACTAATTCATTTTTACTCATCGCACTGTTTATTTTTTAATTTGCACTGTTTACTGGTTCAATTACAACTGTCTCTGTTCGAGATTATTCCTTTTATTGCATCTGGCGATTGTATGCGTATTGCAATTGTAAATCATTTACTTGGTAGTTGTATTCGGCAATATTCTAGTCGTCAATTCCCTTTTGATGATGATTAATGCCGTTCTTAGTTCCAGTATTTTCCATTATGACCATCGCCACCACTGGCAGTTGATTTCGTCATTTCCATATTCCTCCTCAACATGGAAAGCCATTCTAAAATCCAATTCTAATCAGTATTGGAGGCACACTTGTCCGACAACATCGATGCGTGTTTAGAATAATCATTGCCTTAATAATATTATTACCTCTCATTAGCTACTCCCACCTTAAATATGTTCTTCGCGAACAAACTCGTCCACTTTCCACATGTGGTATCGTCGTAATCTATCAATGAGGACCACTTTCATCTTAGTTCTGCGCGTTTGATGATTTTATAAGGCCCTTCATAACTTTGTTATAGTTTCTGTTACATCCCTTTTCTTCACTTGGGATTGTATAGTCAAACCAAATCGCCCTCTGCAAATCCCTTGCTATCCGCTATTGGCCATATCTCGTTTTCATTCTATCGCTCTAACCCAAACTTAATATCACATGGCAGGCAGGGCTCTCTACCAAACAACACCATGGCAGGTAAATTTTCTGTCGTATCATGCAATGCACTGCATCGATGTTCTGTGTAGTTCTTGCAGTACTTCGAATCTGCAAATCCAATTGTTCACAAATGTGTCGACTACTGTCCGCAGGTTTCCTGATTCATAATAGGAAAAGCTTTCATCCACTTGCTGAAATAGTCACATTGGAATGTATCGATTACCATCTTTTGTTTCTGGAAATGGGCCGACGATATCGATTGCTATTCGTTCAAACGGCTCTCCAATATTTTATTGTTGCGTGCTCCGTTTCGCCCGAGTTTGCGATCTCTTACTCGTACCACACACTTCACATGGTATGTACCAATCTTTAATGTGCTTGCGGCAATTGACTTTATAATAAAGCCGGTGTCTTGTCTTATCCAAGGTTTTATTGATTATCTAATGTGATCCGGTTCTTCTACCTTGTGTTTCTTGTAGGACTTCTCGTATCCGAATGGACGGTTGCTCAGTTTGCTGTTTATTATTATCTCCGTTGACCGATTCCCAGATGCTTACTAGTATTCCGTCGTCTATTCTTAGCGAGTGCCACTGCGTCAAATAACTTTTAACAGTGGCGCTTTGAGGTGCAATTTCATACCAACGCGTCGTCTACCTTCTACCAACTATTTCCTTACTGGCCCATTTCACACATTAGCCTCTTGGTCTACCGGTGTGAAGTATTTAACATTTATAAAAAGTGTAGCTACACAAATTAACAAATAACAAAAGTGTAGTTACACAATAAGATAAAAAGTGTAGCTATACACACAAAAAATATGGCAGGGTTGAATTTTTATTTTTTCTCATTAAAAACCGATTTTTACAAGAAAATGAAAAACAATTATACAAATAAAACTAAAAATAAGGAACATTTTTATTCATTGAACATTATAGAACTATACACCATTCACGTATATATTTGACGGCCATTTACACGTGATGCTAGAGATATCTACTTAAATGTACATCTTCGATGCGTTAATACAAAATTCTAGAGGTTTCTACGCAAATCTGGTTATACCGGCATTTTGAGGATACTTTTCACAATTTTTAGTGATATGCGGCATATCGATGCGACCCTCGGGGAATTTTATATCGAATTTACATGAAAATAAAATTATGAGAAGTGTATGTACAGCCTTGTGGATGTTTGATGACCATTAACACATAATTCTAGAGATGTCTACGCAAATCTGGTTAAACCGGCATTTTGGGGATACTTTTCACAATTTTTAGTAATATGCGGCATATCGATGCGACCCTTGGGGAATTTTATACCGAATTTACATGAAAATAAAATTATGAGAAGTGTATGTACAGTCTTGTGGATGTTTGATAACCATTAACACATAATTCTAGAGATGTCTACGCAAAACTGGTTATACAGGCATTTTGGGGATACTTTTCACAATTTTTAGTAATATGCGGTATAGCGATGCGACCCTCGGGGAATTTTATATCGAATTTACATGAAAATAAAATTATGAAAAGTGTACGTACAGTCTTGTGGATGTTTGATGACCATTAACACATAATTCTGGAGATGTCTACGCAAATCTGGTTATACAGGCATTTTGGGGATACTTTTCACAATTTTTAGTAATATGCGGAATATCGATGCGACCCTCGGGGAATTTTATATTGATACCGCATATCACTAAAAATTGTCAAAAGTATCCCAAAAATGCCGGTTTAACCAGATTTGCGTAGACATCTCTAGAATTATGTGTTAATGGTCATCAAACATCCACAAGACTGCACGTACACTTTTCATAATTTTATTTTTATGTAAATTCGATATAAAACTCCCCGATATCCCCAAAATGCCGGTATAACCAGATTCATCAGTAGGCCAGAAAAATACGATTGAAACAAAATTGGTATGAACATATTTTTCCCAATTCCGGTGAAGCCGGAATAGTGCTGCAAACGCCTTCATCTCAGATTATACTTCCTGCTCAAGTTTAACTCTCTGCGCTCAAAAATGATTGAATATTTGTTGCGTTATCCAGTTAAGTTTTAAAAGTCAAGACATCCAAAATTAAAAAATAGCAAAAAGGTTTTTTTATGATGCCGCGCATCATATACTAAAACAACAAGAAAACAAAAAATAATGATCGCGCACCAACGTGTTTTGCTTGTCTTATGTTTACGCTATCTTCTTTTATCGGCCAATTTTATGACTACTATTTGAAGTCTAATTAGCCTTCACTCGACAAAGTCGCTATAAATTGTTAATTATTTTTCCGATTTATCGGACTGAACCCTTGTAAGTTACAAAAATCCCGTTTCACATCAGTAGTAGATACATTTATTATACCGCGTTAATTTGGCCGCACTGTTTTTACAACTCATATTCGTCCCTAATAAAGCGCATTAAGAACGTTCTCATTAAGTCTTTTAATTGGAGCAAGCGCAATTATTACCTTAAGAAAATTTAAACCATAACAAAAAAATTTGTATAATTTGTATCTGCCCTCGTGCATTGAATTTCAAAGCGAGATAAGAAAAATATTTGTGTTGACAAATAGCATTACAGCCATTAACCTTGGTACTTTTTCTGAATGTTGAATTACATCTTAAATTTTAAAGTGTATGTACACAACTTAACATCATAGTTGTGACGAAGCACGCTTATCCACAATTAGTTTTTACTATTTATATCGAGGTCATTGACCAAATAATTCCAAAAACTATAAATAAATAAATAAAAATTAAAAATTCCAAGGTATTGCGCTTTTTAGACAATATGACGTAAGCGTCACCCTAAAATTGTTTAACCATGACATAAAAATTTGTATAAATGACTTGTTTCAAATACATATGTATATAGAGCCCCCGAAAGGTTTACATATACACTCACACAAATTTACCCCCAACAAATAAACTATTCTAGGCACTTTAACCATTTCTATTAAACACCGAAGTAAAAATTAGTCATCAAAAAATTATATAGAACATGAATATGAATCTTGAATCCGCTAATAGGACACCTTAGTATGCTAATTTCAGCGAAACCGCTTAAAATAGACATTTACAAAATATGCAATCAAACCAACACGTTTGCATTGTTTATATTGGCCTTATAAGCCTATTGAAAAGGTTCAAGTTTCTGGAAATGCTTGTCCGTTATGAATAAAAAAAACGTATAAATCTATAACTGCTATGTTGAGAAATGATGTAATCGATTTTAAGGTCACGAACAAACATAAATATTACAACATAAATGTGACCAGTTTATTGATTACGAAACGGTACAGATTTACAAAGCATTTAACTGAAACAAATGCAGATTATTTTATCAAATTTGTTAGTACATATATACACACTTGACATTTAGGTACACTTGTCATCTGTGTTTGCAATAAACAAACAAAATATTGTAATACCTGCGGACACAGTTTAATTTGTATTTAGAATTGATTACCACAATAATATTATAAGATATAAAAATTTGTATACATATATACTAGTTATACATATCACCGAATGAGCGTGATTATATCATTTCTAAAAATATGTATAATATAAAATATCCATGGTTTATGATAAATATTTGAGGTGAGGTAAGCATGTAAAATTCGGATGTAATAACGACAAAACTAAAGCATTTACATTCTATGTATAAATTAAAACTTGTTCATAACTAATTAATATTTTATTCACACTTTTGAAACTAAATCCCAGAATATAATTTTAAATGCAACAAGACATCATAAATATGTACGTCATAAATTTCCAGAATAATTTATCGATTAAATGGTTAATTAATTAAAAACTTACCTCTAGCCAAATGTTTTCCACTACTCATAATTAATAATTATGTTTGCTTTCACTTAAATTAAATAAAAATTATTTTTTTTTATTATAAATATTTTTTAACAGAAGAACACTTCCACCGACTCATAAAAGTTACTATAAAATAACCTATTCACTGTTCAACATATGAAACCGATGAACAAGTAGAAAGAATGACAGCATAATAATAATACATAGAACAGCAATGCAAAAATATATAGCATCGACTCAACAAAATGTAATTAGTATGTGTTAAGGTATAAAATAATAATTCAAACAATTTTGAAAACAGTTTATTTTTATTTTATATAGCAACAATTTAAAACGAATTTTTGACAACTTACGAAATCATAATCAATAAGTTATTAAAAGTATAAATTATTAATTGTTATGTCATAAATAATAAAAAAATTAAATATTACTCGTATTGTTATGTTTATTACGCATTTTAATTACTAAGGTTCTCCAAAATACCAACTTATTTCAAACCTATTGATTTATTTGACGCCATCTTGAATAAGTCGATCAAAACGTAATGTAACGAAGGATTTTTCATAATGGAAAAACGTTTTATTCACGGATGAAAGTAAATATAACCTTTTTGGCTCTGATGGAAGTCACCGCTTGGAGAAAACCCAATGAAGATATGAATCCACAGCATTTGCGTCCAACAATTAAACACGGTGGCGGTCATGTAGTGGTTGGGGTGCTTGTTCAGCACCTGAAGTTGATGGTAAACTACACTTTATTGGTGGAAATATGGGAAACATCAATACTTAAAGATTTTAAAAGTAAACTTAAAAGAAAGCGCTGAAAAATTAGGCATTAAAGACTCGTTTCACTTCTATCAAGACCACGATCCGAAACACCCGGCTGGAATTGTAAAAAACATGGCTGCTGTACAATGGTCCAAAAGTGATCAAGACCCCACCACAATAGCCAGATTTGAATATTATTAAAATTTTAAGGCAAAAACTCGAGATTGAAATTCGAAAACATAATATTTCAAATAAAAATGAGTCGGAACGGTATTGTTGGAGGAAAGGGATAAGATTAGCCTTGATTATACCAAAGAAGCTTGTTGAATCAATTACTAATCGCATAAAATTGGTTATTAAACAAAACGGATTTCCAATAAAATACTAAGTTAGTTTTGAAATATTGTTTGTAACACTTTGTAGAAGCTAACCTTCGATGGGCTATTTACATTGCGAGCTCCAATTTGTTCTCATTTGTTGTTATATATTAATACAATTTTTTTATTGTTGAAAAATAATGCAATAAACTCTTAAACATATTTATTTTTGGTTTTAATGCTAATTGATTTCTTAGAAATTTTTTACTAAACAAAATATTTTCAACGGTGGGCCATTTTCACTGTGAGTCACTGTATATACTTTTAAATTATGAAAACAAAAATTACACAAAATAATCATAATAATAATCGTCAAAATAAAAGCGAGGGTAGATTTTCATTTGGCGTCGATCATACATAGAATGCGCGAAAAGTAAAATCGTCAATACCTTCGATTATTTTTTAATTTAGCATCGACCATACATTCGGGCGCTAATAAAATAACTAAAACTGAAACGAATAAATTTGATTCGTTTCACAACCACAGCACTGCTTCAAACATATCCAAAAAAACACAACAAAAAATGTATTGTAACAGTATTGCTAAAAGTAAACATTCAGGAGTTATATTGTGAATTTCTACTTGTGGAATATTTATATATATTGTTTTAAATTATAACCCAGAATTCAAGTATTTCAAGTATTTTAGAATCACGCATTTGAATCAACTTTAGTGATATAAAATAGTTCGAAACACCTGCTTAAGATTACTCATTTGGATTTAGGCCGTCCGATAATGTTTCTAAAGATGATGCTAAATGCCTGGAAAATAGTAAGAACCGTTTTGTAAGTGCGAGTAACTAAGGCACGTTTGACAAATTAATCTTTAAATCTTATGAAACACAACTTTCTAAGCATATTACTTTGGATATAAAAATTTCACTCAAGTTGATCCTAATACCTATAAAATATAGGGTTTTCCAATAGGAATGATATGATTTTTAAGTGACGTTTCGGCCATTTGTAATATGTCATGATCTGTCATTTTTTGTTTCATTGTATTCAGTAATGTTTACAATTTCATCATGGTGAGATATACGCAAGAACAACGTTTCCAAATTATTCAGTTTTATTATCAAAATAATCGTTCTCCAATTGCAACTTTTCGTGCGCTTTTGCCATTTTATAATCGTAATAATCGTCCAAGTGTGAATTGTTGAAAATTTTGAGCGTACATTTTCTTTACATAATGTTGAAGTGCCAATAAGACAAAGATTCGCTCGAAGTAATGCAAATATTGCTGCCGTTCAGGCAAGTGTTGCTGAAGACCGCAACTTGTCGATTCCAAGACGTTCTCAAGAATTGGGACTGTCTCAAACCACAACCTGGCGGATTTTGAGAAAGGATTTGGATTTGCATCCGTATAAAATTGTTCTCACTCAAGAACTGAAGCCATTGGACCACCGTAAACGTCGTGAATTTGCTGATTTTGCCTTGGAACAACTTGAAAACGATAACGATTTTTTTAAGAAAATCATCTTCTCCGATGAGGCTCACTTTCATCTGAGTGGTGCGGTAAATAAACACAACTGTCGATTCTGGTGCGAAGAAACTCCACAAATTATTCGTGAAAAACCATTACATTCACCTAAATTGACAGTTTGGTGGGGTTTTTGGTCTGGTGGAATCATCGGTCCGTATTTTTTTCGAAATGAACCTGATAACACCGTTACTGTCAATGGAGATCGGTATAGATCGATGATAAACAACTTTTTATGGCCGAAATTGGAAGCAATTGATCTTGATAACATTTGGTTCCAACAAGACGAAGCTACGTGCCACACAGCAAGTGCAACAATTTTTTTTAAAGAAATCATATCACTCTTATTGGAAAACACTATACTTAGAAGAAAATACGTGACACTCGTAGAAATTTGACAACAAAAATTCACCTCCATGAAGCTGGGGCAGTTCATCAAGCGAATTTTGTAAAAACAAAAGTTGGCCGAATTGGTCAATTATTTCCAGGAATTAGACAGCAACAGGAAGTTTTGAAAATCGTTTTAAAAAAGGTCAACTAAAGATAATTAATGATGCTGCGAGGGTTTGACATAATGTCATACAGAAGGTTTTCGTTATATGTAGGGATGCGCATGCAACACAAATACGATTTGCGGCTGAATATCAAGCGTTAATTTTCAATTTTTGCCTAGCAATAAATATCGATAATTATAGTAAGTCAATAAGAATAAAAGGTGTGGGCATGCTTAACGAATAATTAGAAACAATTATAATGATGTTGCACGTGCGTATGGTTGTTAAAATGTACCAAAGCTTCAGTTATAAAGTTCACCATGCAGCAAAACACGTTGCTAGCCTATTTAACATATATTTCTAATTATTCGGTGTAGCATTCCCGTTTTAATTTAAATTTTTTAAAGTTCAACTTTAATGTTTGAATAAACCAATGTGCGGAGTTAATTCGGCATTAGATGCGGGTATTTGGTCAGAAACAATTTTCTGATGCGCTTCTAATAAAAAAGGTCTAGCAGCCTCATTAATATTTCAAAAAAACTGGTACACTTGATAATTTGAATCAACCAAACACAAAATTTTTGGAATAATAGCAAGGATGTAGAGCGATTTTTGTTAGAAGTTCATCAGAAGCTGTTCCGGCTAAATTAAATATTTTAATAACTAAGCCTGACCAATTATTCCTTAGACCGTGACCAAATACCACCATCTATTGCCGAACTAACTCTGCATTCTAGTTTATTCAAATACCCAACTTGAACGTTAAAAAACTTGAAGTAAAAGGAGGATGCAACACCGAAATATAGGTTTGCTGGGCTAGCATCATGTGTTGTTACATGGTGAACTCTATAGCAGAAATTGTGTGACATTTTAACAAATATGCACACATGGTTCGTGAAGCATGCCAAACCTTTATTCGTATTAGTTGACTATAATTATCGGTATCTATTGCTAATAAACACTTAAATTTAGTACAATAAATCAAAATAAACGCTGAAGAAAATTTAATTTGTGTTCCATGCACATTTTTAGATGTAACAAAACCCTTCTGTGTGACATTTTATCAAGTCCATATGAATGCAGACCTGAGCACTTATTGGGTTTAGCTAACCAATTATAATTTCTACCTTAATCGATAGCATTCATTCTTTCTTTGATTTTCCTTACTTGGGGTGCTACAATTTCTAGATGACCTTGAATTTTTTTTAAACGAGCTAAAAAACTTCCTGTCGTTGATCAATTACTGAAAATAATTGACCAAATAGTGACCAATTACAACTATTGTTTTTATAAAATTCGCTTGATGAGGTACCAACTTCATGGAGGCGAAAAATTCGCTTGTAAGCTTACTTTGCCAATCTTAAAAAAACTTAAAATTAATTTCATTTTAAATTTATATATTTATCAGGTCATTTTCAGTCAACTTTATGAACATTTAATTTTAAAATGGACTAAAAGGTAATTTTCATCTGACGGGTGAAGTTTACTGTAGATTAACAAGTAGATTTACAATTAGTTTTAACTGTTGTGAACAAACCAATTACATATTTAAAACTGGAGGCGTGAATATCCTGTAGGCGATACCGACTTTCTTTTACAACGAATGTACGTAGATCTCGAATACACGACACTAGATTTATAGAGCGAAAAAATAAATTTACCGGGATTTTGGTAAAACCTGTCTTGTATAATCAAAAATAATTAACCCCGCTTAAATTCCATAAAATCAACAAAGTCCAAATCTTGTTGAAAAGTAAATCTTTAAATTTATTTGAATCATTTAGTGCTTTATTATTTGTTCTGTCCTACGGAAACTGCCACTTCCAGTAATCAGATTTTCATCACATTAAGTATGAAGTTTCATCCCGAGTCAATCGGCCTGAATCGTAGGGATGGCGAATTTTGTCGAAATAAAGATTTTTTTTATCTTAGTTTTGACGAAACGTTGTTAAGAATTAAATTGCGGAAATCAACCTGTTTCCATCGGTATCTGTCAAAGAATGAAACTTTTATTTTGTTTGCTACGCGATAAAAACCTAGAACAAACGGTCCTTACAATATATGGTTTGCTGGGTATAAATTATAAAAGTTGTACGACGATGAGAGTAGCAATTTTATTCGTAAAATGTTAATATAAACAATTAGTCTGTCATTTATGTAAGATATGAACTGAGGTAAGTATGTATCCCAGTTTATAGACGTCTTAGAATTATTATATTTTGTGAGTTCATCGCCGATTTTAATAATGAAATTGTATACAAGATTAGTATGCAGCATAATTTACATTAATTACCTGATTGAAGCGAAACTTAATGTAGTGTTTATTATTGTGGACGATTTAAGGCCTAGTATTCATTCTTTAGGCGACCAAAAAGCTTACACACCCAACTTAGATAAAATAATTGAATCTGGTTCAATCGTTTTTGAAAACGCATTTGCTCAGGTAAATTATTTTCTATTTTACATAAAATTGAATTGTTTACTTACCGAAATCTTAGTTAAATGCCGCTATGAACCATAAAGATAATTTCTAATCTTGTGTCAGGTATACGCGAAAGGTAGTTAAATATCTTCACGCTCAAATCATGATTCAATTCCATAGCCGGTATTTTTTCCTGTGTCTTTTTTCCATCAATAATACAAAATCTGGGACGTTCTCCTAAAGGATACAAATATTATTCTTTGAGAAGCTAACCTTTCTAACACGAACTGAAACACCCTCCAAGTTTAGGCAGTTCAGTTATACAATCGTTATACGTTGTATTCAATAATTTGTAGATCCTATAGTTTAATTGGGCTCCCCTTTGGTGTCAATATCGACCAAAGACAACTTCTTGCAGCTTAAATGTATCCCGAATGTCCTAAATCATATTAAGCTAACGAACGATGAAGTTTTGTAACATTAACAATGGACCACGATTCCTTGTACATCTTCTATTTTCATTTATTTTGTTCGTCAATTATTTTTAAGGTAATTTGAAACTAATAGTTTTTGCTACCGATTTACAATCATCTAGTAATTTACTTCCTCTAAGTGAGAGAATAACGTTTGGAGGGTCCCATTGCAGTCTATGGTGCAGACCTTAGTTTTATTACATTTTTAGTCGATACATATTGGATCTAGTAGATAAAGTGGTTTCTTCCATCGCAGCTGTCCCACTGAGTTTGGGTGATACGGCGTATCTCAGCATTTTGATGTTTGTCAGCATTTGTTTTGATTTGTTGCGAGATTGCTCATTTCTTCACTGTCGAAATCTATCGCTAAGTTTCAATGCATGTTGCAATTTCGCATGTGCATTAGCTACATTACGCACGAAATTTATTATGTAAAGTTAGCAGTTTTCTTTCTTTTTTAGTTTTTCCTTTCTGTATTTAATGTTTAACTCTTCTTTTTTCCTTTTGACATGCTTTTTACGTTTATCGTCTAGAATAACGCCTAGATATTTTGCGGTATTTAAGTGGGGAATTTACTGAGAGTTCTTGTCTACCGGTATCCAGTTGACATTTTTGTTAGTGAAATTTACGTGAATAGAATATTTTTTTCTAATTAGATTAGATTTTTATTCGACATCTATTCGTTCAGGTACTGATAATATTAGTGGCACTTTGCAATTTGCTCGTGGATTCTTCAATGCCGTCAGCGGCTGCTAAAATGGTCGTTTGTCTCATCTGTGGTTGGCAGGTCCGAAGTATAGAGAACAGATAAGTCTCGAAATGCTATATATATTATCGTACTCCTGCCGGTATTTTATTTCAGAATATTTGTCTTCAAATTTAACTCAAAAGTATTGGTTAGCTATGTAAGGTTTTATTATTTTATAAAACTTCTTTGTTAAGTCTCTTTGTAACTTATATTCCAAGGCTTCATTCCTTACTTTGTCAAAGGCTAGTGCTACACTCAAGAAGTAACTTGAATATACTTTCTTATTTTTAAGTACATCTTCAATTATTTTGTAATCCATTATACATGTTCTGTTGTTGAATGGTTGTCTGTGAAACTAAATCGATGTGGAAGAATAAGATTCCTTTCTCTATTATTACTTTGAGTATATTAAACAGTAGTTTTTTGAATATTTTATAAATTGTTGGAAGTAAGGAAATCGGCACTTTTGAACTACTCCACACCACATCTTGTATGTTGTTCGTGAGTTGTTTTAGTTCTTCTTTTATATGTATTGCATTTTTCATTAGTATCTGAAGATTAATATTATCCTCAACTAGTTTCTAGAATTTCTCCCAGGTGGATTATTTTTCTTAACAATCATTGCACTGATTGTCATAACAACCAAAAATGGTTGCTATGATAATCAAATATGTTGGTTGATCTTCAGAAAGAAAATCGCAACTACATGTCGTTCTGCTGCAGTCAGCTAAATCCTTTTTAGAGGTCGATCTTGATACTCAGTAGAAATTTTTTACATTAAAATCACCTCCCAATATGAAACTTGATCCAAGGAATTTAAATAACGTGCAATAGTTTGCCTTAATTAGGTTATATCTTGGAGAGCAATATGTTAACGATATATACTTTATTGCTGTTTATATTTACTTTGACAGTAACTACTTTCATAAAATTCAAAGCTCTTCAGCCATCTCTCTTATTTAGCTAACGGAAAATTAACAGCTTTCGTGCTTCTTAGTATCTTTTGAAGCACTGTATCTTCGTGTCCTTCGAAATAACTGGTTTGGGCATTGCCACTTGCAAGTAAAATTTTGGTTCTCCGGTTTTACTTGCTTGAAGCTTTTTTTGTAGCTCGTTAGCTCTAGAGTTTGCGGCATGTGGCTTCTTGCAATTAATACATTTTATGGCAATGTCTTTACTAACAGAGCTCTCCGGCACATCTAACGCATCTAGTCGCGCTTTGGCAATATTTCTGCATCTGATAGTACTTCGTTACTTCCAACGCAGAACCCACCTCCCGCATCGCAAATAATCTGTAAAGAAAAACGCATACATAGTTGCATTAATTTTACAAAATCTGGTAAACAATGATTAAATTTAACAAAAATTAGATTCTGTTTATCATTGCGTCATCTCTATTGATATTCTATCCTCGGAAAATTAACAAAAGTGTTTTATCATTTTAATTTTCAAGTTTACACAATTCATATCTAATTATTGATTTGAACTGAAATCTGTGTTTTAGACACGAAACTTCCATATGCATTGGATTGTGTCCACCCAACCCAACAGCTTGTTACAGTTTTTGATTTACTTCACCCGACTTCATAAACAGGAATCGTTGGCAACTGTTGTAAACAAATAATAGGGGTTATTATCCATATTACCACAATGCCATACAAACCAATGAGAATGAAACACATTTCAGGAATAGTCCTCAATGAAAACCGGAGAATGGCCCAGCTAACGGGAGAATGAATTTAATAAAGTGATCGATTACTTCCGCAGGATTTCACGCCTTCTTTAATCTTTTCTTTTTTTATGTTTTAATCTGTGCCCCTGAACTGGGGCCGAAGCACTCCCAACTCTTTCGCGGTTCACTTTTCCCGTTCTGCCTTACGCATTGGCATTCTTTAATCTTCTTCCTTCCTTCGAAAACATTATATTTTTCTTTTTTTCTATTCTGCGTTATTTTTAAGCCAACTTGATTTACAATTAGTTTGAAAGCAGTTCTTTTTAAACGACGTTAGAATAGAAGAAACATTAAAGAGTTCTCTTCGCATTTTAATATTACAAATATTTTCTTTATTATATATTTCCAGCAAGCTTTATGCGCCCCTAGTCGAAACTCACTATTAACCGGGCGACGACCAGATTCATTGCGTCTTTATGATTTTTACAGTTATTGGCGGGATTTTTCGGGGAACTATACAACATTGCCTCAATATTTAAAGAACAAAGATTATTATACATTTTCAATTGGGAAAATCTTTCATCCTGGCATATCGTCAAACTACAACGATGATTACCCGTTGAGCTGGAGTAAACCTGCATATCACCCTCCAACGGAGAAATACATGAATTCTCGGGTATGCACAAACGCAGGTAAAGGACGTTTAGCTAAAAATTTACTATGCTCAATTCATGATTTAGATCTTTTGCCGGGAAAAAGTTTGCCAGACATTGAGTCGGCTGCAAAAGCTAAAGAAATTTTGGCAAATACTACACAACCATTTTTTATATCAATAGGTTTACACAAACCACACATTCCGTTCATGATTCCGTCAAAATTTCTTAAGTACCATAAAAATTTAGAAAATTTTAAGAGACCAAATTTCCAAAGTCGGCCAATATTTATACCAAACGTGGCTTGGAACCCTTACAATGACATCAGATCTCGAGATGACGTCAAACAATTAAACGTAGCATTTCCTTTTGGCCCAATGAATTTTAATTTTGGTTTGAACATAAGACAGTATTATTATGCAACTGTAAGTTATATTGACCATATAATAGGCGAAATAGTAAATGCGGCTAATTTGAATAACACTTTGCTAGTTATAACAAGTGATCATGGTTGGTCATTAGGAGAACATTCAGAGTGGGCAAAGTACAGCAATTATGATGTATCGTTAAAAGTACCACTTATATTTAAAATGCCTCATCATACGACTACGAAAAAAATTAAAAAAACAGTCGAACTAATTGATATATTTCCAACAATCGTAGATCTGCTACATCTTCCAAACATAGCGCAATGCTCACATACACAAGACAAAGTTAATTGTATTGAAGGCAAATCATTAGCTCGGTTCATACAATCATCAAGCCCTAAATTGTTGCATAATTCGTTTACAGCATTGAGTCAATATCCGCGCCCCAGCCTTTATCCATCAATAAAACCGAATTCTGATGAACCACGATTACGCCAAATAAAATATATGGGATACTCGATACGTACAATAAAATATCGATATACGTTATGGACTCGTTTTAAGGCAAAAACATTTAAAACAAATTGGACAACAAGCTTTGGTGAAGAATTATTTGATCATTCAATTGATCCTGAAGAAAATATTAATTTATGGAATAAACCAGAACTATTAAAACTTAAATTGCGACTAAAATCAAAATTAATTGCAAAATTTAATTGTTAACCTGGGTAAATAAGTTTGATCTCTTTTGGTAATATTGCACAGGTACGTGTAGCTTGATGTCCTGCTATTCGCAATGCTAACATTAATTTTATGAAGTTATTCAAAAATTTTGTGTCAATCTGCTATGCTGGAGAACGCCCAAATTGCAATGTTAATGAAATTTAAGTATGTAAGTAAGTTAAAATAAAATTCAAGCATTGAAATCTTAAGGTCGCTAATTTTTAATACTAAATAAATATCATAACCGCTATTGTTCAATAAAATATCCTATAGTTACAAATGCGAAAATTCATTTAATAAAAAAAGAAATTTAATATTAACTATTGATTCTTTCCTAAATTAAACAAACACCTAGATACCCTGCCAAGTAGATGTGGGGAAGTATCATTATTCTCAAATGACGTTTATAGAAACATAAAAAATCATTAAAGAGAAGAAACCATGATAAGAACACAAACATCCTGTATGACTTAATATTAACGCGTCCTAGTACAATCAAATACATTAACTCAATTTCAGAACCTCCACTTAAAAACGGCAAAATCGAAACATTACGAACGACACGAGTGGAGAATTTGACACTCTAAATAAGGAAGACAACGAAGAGATGAACTTAACTGTATGAGATGATGCGTCATGAAGTAGAAATTTCCCGAAACCATCAGGCCACAAAAACCCACTAATATAACAATAAAATTAATTTAAAACAAATCCTTTTCAAAGAGAAATAAACCCAATACAGTTAGTATTTCCATCTCCTTTAAGATATCTACAAAGGCAGGTGTGATCTGTATGAAAAATATGAAACGACAGAGGATAGAAATATGGTAATAATGCGAGTAAATAAGAGCAGTGTGTTTTTATTTGAAACAAATTCTTGCTACGTTGCATCTATCGGCTGTTCAGGTAGGTGCAACTTAGTAAAAATTGTAGCAGGTGTTATTTTCAATTGTAAAGCTGCTGGCTGAAAAGCCAACAGGTGTTATTTTCAATTGTAAAAGAAATAACAGTAGATTTTATTTTCATAAAACTGCAGCACTGAGGGCTTAATTTTAAATTGTGATTTTACTACTTTTTACTTTTATTTATCTTACTACTAAGTATTTGTCATTGACGTGAACTCGCCTTACACATAGTTCTCCGTGAAACAGCGCATACTTAAACCTTTCTTCTTTTTCTTCCACGCTGGCACTGCATCCCATAAATGGATTTTGCCGCCATAACAATCTTCCACCAGATAACTCGATCTATTTGAAGGCGACGCCGGGCATGATAACCAAATGTTTGAAGGTCCTATTGGAATAAGGTGCCGTCCGCAGTCCTATCTTCATTTGTATCGAGTTTTTGGATCATATTCTAACTCATCATTTCTAACCGCGAAATTAACACAAATCCGGTACATTTATTTTTCTTTCATAATATCATAGTACTTATTTGCACTCAAAAACGACAAACTTTTGAATGTCCTGTATGTTCGTATCGATATTAAAAGTGACTACTGGTCGTAGCAGCGCTTTATAGATGTTTAATTTTGTATCGCCGATATTGGTAACCTGTTGCGATCCACGATGCTCTTCCCATGTCTACGGTGATTCGAGTTTTGCACATTTATCATCGATTCCATGTATCAAACTCATTCACGTTTACGTATTATTTTTATATCAGTCTATTATAGGCTACTGGGTTTAGTTCCCTGACGTTTTACCAAGCTGTTTCGCTTTGGCTAGCATCGTCCTCTTAAAACCATTGCTGGGCTCCATTCTAACGATCATCTTATTATTTCGATAGGCCCTTTCCTTATTGTATGTCCTGTCCATCTCCATTTTCATTTCTTAATATCACGCTAAATTACGTTGTCTTGTTTGGTTCAGAGCTCTGTCTAATTTTGTTTGGCCAGAAGCATTTTATCAACCGCCCAAAACAATTGTTTACACATACCTGGAGTGCCCTTGTAATCTTTTGCGAGTTTGTGCAGGCAATAAACATTCATAGTTAGTGTCGTCTTGGTAGCCGAGCACGATAATAGCACACTTGTCAAATTTTTCAAACGCTTCCTCTATTTTTTCCCATTTCTGATTGATATTATTGATTTCGTCGTTTGAGAGATTGAATTGGAGTGTTTCGCTGCTGCTTATTCAACCTTGAATGTTGCTATGATTAACTAGTAATCACTGCGTACGTCTGCTCCTCTTCTTGTTCTGGCGTGTTGAAGGTTGGATAGAAATCCCTTGTTAACCAGTATATGATTGATTTAGTTCCTGGCTATTCCATCTGGAGACGTCCAAGTGTATTTGTGTATATTTTTGTTTGGGAACTTACTGCCACCTATGAACTACTGATTTGTGACATAGTTAATTAGTCCACAATTTAGTCATTTGTTAATATTTTTTCTGGGGTACTAGATATTATTGCTTGTAACTGTTCGGGGAATTCATTTTTCGCTGCATCATCTGCTTCTTCCGTACGTGCATAGCACTAACTGATTGTTGTATTTCTTATTTTTCGAGTGAAATCTTGCTGATATTATTTGGTTACTTATATTTGGTTTCCATTGAAGTAGTCCTTGCTTTGCTTTAGCCACCGTTACCATGTTTCGTATGTGTCTGGTATCCAAGAGTACATTAGGTAATTGAACGTGCGTATTGTTAAATCTCCACTATTCTACCATCTGACTACAGAGAAGCCTGTATTTCAATCATGTACGCTTCATTTCTTTCTCAGCTTAAGCTAAACTTAATGTATCCGTTACAGTTCTGATGTTATAATTTAAAATTCGTGTTCGGTTACGACAACTGCACTGAAAGACATGTGTTTGTGTACGGAGAGTGAATGTAATGTGTACTGATTTCTGCTCATTGGTCTTAATTCTCCATTTGGAAAATCAATTTGCTATTTCTTCTAGGTGCAGCAAATTTCTTAACACCGCTTGATGATTATCATGAATAATTAATAATGCTGTATCATCCGCAAATGTTGAAACTGTTACATCATTTGAAGGTCTGCTGTAACATAAAATAAATTAAATTAAAATAAATTAAATAAAATTTAAAACATAATAATGATAACATGATAGATCGTCGGTAGCTCAACATGTTATATGGTACATGACCTCTAAATCCGAACTGATGATAATGTATAATCCTTCGCTCTTGCAATATTGAATTAAATCTTTCAAGGAGCAATTCTTCTGATGGATACATTCTCACATTAGAAGAGCTGCTGAATGTAAAATCCTATGCTGTTTGCTGTAACGTATGTTGTATTGTACTGATTTATCATTTCATATTTTGTTTAAAGCGGGTGTGATCAGATGATAGTTCATAGTGTGTTTGTTGTTGCACAGAAGTCGATTAATTGAAATTTTTTCGTCTATAAGATTTCCAATATGTTGGTCGGCTGTCCAATGCATGACCTAGTTTCCCTTCTCGTATACATTTCTAGAGATGCTTGGCTTTTGATGATATTAATGCCTTTTATAAATCGAGGTCGAGCAACCCCAGTGCTGCCATCTGGTAGCTGACGTCTCTATTGCAAAGTTTAACATTTTAGACGATTAACGTTTTTTATACCACCGCCATTTTTTTTTTGTTAGTGATTTCAAAATTTCATTTCAGTGCAAAAAAGGAACTAAATCGTGAACATTTTCATGCAATTATTTTTTACAACTTCCGACGTGGATTAACTCAACAGTGCTTGAACAAAATTTATTTATTTAAATTGATGAACTTAATTCGATTTTTTGCGACGCAGTACCATCACTGGTCATGTTTACCGATGGTTTACAGAATTCAATCGCGGCCGCAGTTTGCCCAACGACGAATTTCGTGAAGATCATCCAAAATCGGTTGTTGTTTCGCAAACATTGATGCTGTGCATGAATTGATACTACAAGATCGTCAAGTGACTTATCGTGAGATTGAGGCAGCCTTGGGCATTAATGAGAACAACATACATTCAATATTGCATGAATATTTGGCCGACAAAAAGATTTGTTCGCATTGGATCCCACATAATTTGATAAATGCTCAAAAAGGCTTGTGCCAATTGGTCGAAAGAAATTTTAAAAATATGGTCACTATGCTTAAAAACATGACAATAATATCGTGAAAGGTGATGAATCTTGTATCTATGCGTGTAAGCCCGAAACTAAACAGCAGTCGACGGTATGGGTTGTCCAATATAAGCCAAATCTAACAAAAGTAGTAATTTGTGCCAAATCCAACAAAACTTGACATGTCGCAACTGTACTATTGGTGTCACGCAACGCACGGATCATTCTTCACCATAACAATGCGAACTCTCACACATCTGCACAAACAACTGAATATTTGAGTGGTAAAAACATCGAATTAATGGATCATTCGCCGTATAGTCCTAATTTGGCACCCAATAACTTCCTTTTATTCCCGCCAATCCAATTGCGAGGCCAACGTTTATCGCCACCTGAAAAGCGAAGGCGTCTTTCGAAATTGATTAAGTAAAGTGTGATAAATAAAAGTGTATTTACGTTCATGTAGAATATTTTGAAAAGCCATTTTTGATAAATAAATAATTGGGTTTGTTCTATAATCCCGAAATATAAAAGGCAACCCTCGTATGTTTAGAGTTCTCCTTCAAAAAAGAGATAACTCTCAGGATTTTGAAATAATTTGCAAATTGATGCTTTTTAATTGAATGTTTCGATGGACTGCAAATATGAGTCATATTCCTATATATTACTCGTGATTCAACTATTAATAATGGGTGTGGATGTTAAACCCTGGTGTTGATTTTTATTTTTGCATTGGAAACTTCTTGCAAAATTATTGTACTGTTCAGTTACATGCTCATCGCCAAACAAATTATATGCAACATAAACGCGATACATTAAGTTTTTAGCAGATCCTACTTACATTGTTACTCACTCATCACACACACACACATTTTCTTCCGAAAGACCTTCTTAAGACGTTATCTTCAGAACAATAATATGATTACAATAACTTTCCAAGTTGACCATCCAAAAAACCGAGTTGCTTGATCAACTTACGGAGATTTCTAGCTTAAGAAAATTTGGAGAAACCATATGAAATTAATAACAATATAAAATCTTGGATGTGTAGCTAGAGGCTTATAAACCTGACTGGTGGCATTCTTTAAATGTCCCTGTCCTAAATCGCTGATATAAAGAAAATAGAAGAAAATTGGCATCAGTGTATTGAAAATAATCTGTTCATTAGAGTTTTTCTTAGAGGAATCTAATCCCTACTGGAATTCGAAATCCAATATTACCCGATCTAAATGCTACTGGTTTAAATACTGGGTCTGCTTCGTGACAATCCATGTTCCCATTTTTAGTGGGATATTTTCAATGTTGGGTCGGGGAACATATTACGTTAGAAAATAGAGCTCTTGAAGAAATTAGTAAATCAAACGGTGATCAAAGTGATATTGCAAAGCTGTACCTTCGCTGCCATTCGTCTTGATTTCGTCGTTTATGTTTTAACATTTATTAAGTTATTGAAATTATTTGTTGGCTAAGCTAAAACAAATACAAGAAAACCATTAAAAATTAAGAAGAAAGATGAATTAAAGTCTGTGTTTGGTCACTTTTGACAGGTTGAATTATTAGGTTTTACTATAGTTTAAGGCGTTTCTAAATATCGTAGAACAAAACAAATACATTCACGTCGTTCTTAAATCATTTTCACGAATGCCTCAAAAGGAGATGTTACCATCTGATTTAGATGTTAAATGTAAGCATTACGTTGTTCCTAAAGTAGTTTTTGCCCTTATTTTCTTATTAAATTCTTGTTTCTGTATATATTTAGAAGAAAAAATAAGTTTAATAAATTGTTGTTTTAAAATTATGTTGAGCAATTTATTACTTAAACCGGCTTCAAGAATATTAGACATATCATAAATAGAAAGAAACTTTAGCCATTAAATTTTTTTGAATTGGAAAAGGGTATTTCTTGGACATCTATTGCTGAATTCGGCTATTTCGTGAAAAATACCTTAATATCTAACGAAATATAGCGTATGCAATATATTTTTTCGTCAATCGATTAAAAAAAGTTAGAGAGGGTCCACACGAGTACTTAAGATATTCATTCAAGAAGTGTAAGATAAATTTTACTTCAACATGAAGTCACGAACAATATTGTATTCAATTATCCATAATTTTCAGGACTGTTAACCCTTTGTTTGCAGATCCACCTGCATTCAAGCCACATCTTCTGACGTGCTGTAAATAAAAACAAGGCAAAAAAAGATATAAAACCGGGGTGATTTTAGATTAACAAAAAAAATGTATTATCAAAATATTTTAATTTACAAAAAACAATTTACAAAAATAGTATTAATGCTAAAAACGATAATTTTAATCAATTTTTGCAGTGCATAATAATGTGACCATCTAAACTGGCCGACTTGACAAAACCTTGGCCACAAATATAGCACACATATTTTTTTATACCCAAATGAATCCTCTGATGATTATAAAAGTTTGACGACCTTCCAAATTTTTTATTACAAACCTTACATTCAAGCACCTTCCCTGTTTCATGCATTCCCATATGTGACATATACTTAATTTTCTGATTAAATACTTCGTTGCATATTTCGCATTTAAAATTTTTATGAGTTTTTAGATGAGCGGAATAACTCGCAGCCGTATTCATTTTACGATTACAAATTTTACATTCAAACGGCATTTCACCTGAGTGTAGTCTCGAGTGCACTTTTAAATTGTACGACTGGGTAAATCCACGTCCGCAAACTTCACAGCGATACGGTTTCTCACCAGTATGCACTTTGTAGTGTCCTTTAAGGCACGGATAGGCACTAAATTCTTTTCCACAAATATTACATGTTAGATTTACATCACTCGTATGTGATTTTTTATGTACTTTAAAATATTCTGAGCTAATAAATTCCTTGTCGCATTGATCACATTTATATTTAGTCCGTTCCGATTTAGGGATCTTCTCCACTTGAAACGAATCTATGTTGTTTGCTTTTCGTTTATGAATTTTCATGTGTTTAATAAAATTTGGTCGAAATCTTATCACTTTGTCACATAATTTACACTCGAATGGTTTACAATTTGAAACGTGTTTCTCGTAATTTTTCATGTTTTTTAGAACACTCTTGCATATGGCACATGTTAAATTGTTTTGGTGTCCTTCCATATGGATATCATAATTTGTTTTATTCTCAAAATTTATTACACAAATTGAACAATTAAATTGGTTAGGAGGTTGATGAATTAAATTCTCAAATGAGTTCTCATTTTCCTCACTACCAACGTTCAGGTCTTGCAAAATGTTAAATTCGTCATCTTCATTAAATATAAAATTTAACGGTTCGTGTACCTCATTTTTAATGATTACTTTGGCAGGAGATGGTATCTGATAATTACCGGCGTTTGCACTTACTAAAGTTTTGGCTTCCATGATGCTTTAAACAGCATTTCTACCACATAATCAGCTTTATCATTGTGGTTCAGTAAATGTCCACTCTTTTAATTATGATTCATATTCTAAAGTAATTTGCCATTTTGTAAATTGGGTCATATTGTATTTTGTTCTATTGCCTCTAGATTTTATAATCTGAAATAATTGTTTTACTACATTATTTCCAAGTTTATATGTTTAATTATGTTTTTTATATATTTTGCTGTTTATGATTGTCCCTAATTAATGGTTAGCCCAACTAAATGCTTAATGCGTCATGTTAATCTAGTTTTTAACTAATGATAGGAAACGTAAATTGTTCAAATAAGAATTCGTCATCCCAATATGTTTTAATAGATTTAGGTTCAGATTTAATTTAATTTGTATATTATAAAGGTGCTGATCTGCTAATTAGTTCCTTTTTATTTTCATGGTTTTTACATTCACAGAGAACGGTAAAATTTGTCATTATTTTAGATAGTTAAAGTGGAATGGTAATCAGTTTAATTCGCTTCCTCTTAAGTACTTAGGAAAACAGACTTGCTTGTATGTCAGTAAATTGAGGGTCAAACGTACATAAAACACCAAATACACAAATTTTATTTTCAGTAAAGCAATGATTATTTAAATAAAGGAATACAGGGCTACTATACAAACGATTAAAAAATGTATAATATAAATTTGAGTTTTGCTGTGGCTTTATCACTTTTTGTTATACAATTTTTTTTTTATTTTAAAACAAATAATTTAAATAAACATTTATTACTTTTGCTTTTACAAATAAAAAATAAAATCTGCTTATTTAAAACATTATTCCAACTTTCAATTATAAGCGATAATGAAAATTTTTCTTCTTCCTAGAAAACTAGTTTCGCACATTCGTCCTTCTTCAGTCCCTTGATTAACAATTAATGGCCTTGGACTGAAGTATATTACAAGAGAAATAAGCGAGATACGCTCGAGAGATGACAGTAATAGAAACTCTCCGAGAGCAGTCTCAGAATTATTTATTGTACTATCAGATCATTCTCCGCTCTATCTGACAAAAGTTACTCCCTTGAATTCTAATTTCAAATAGACAACCTCCATAAAATGAATTTGGATTAAAATTAAAAAATATTGCGAAACACAAAGAAAATTTTGAACCATCGATCATGATTAAATTGAATTTGTATTAATTATTAAAATCGTACAAGTAGAACGAGAAGATGTAAAACAAAAGGAGAAAGTGAATTTGCATTAGACCGCATTCGAACAATCGAAATTTCAACACAAAATAAAATATGGTTAGAAGATTCGAAACACTTATTATCAATACCAAATTTGATTCAAAAGGCAAACATGTTAAACATCAAACTCGCACTCATATATATGCAGTGGTGTGGAGGCAACACCGAAAGTCTCCGCACCAACCAGATGTAACATCTATCGGTGTGAACCATAACCAACACCAACTCGATGTAATGTGGGGCAACCCCATCGACTAATCCAGCATCGGACAACACCACCACGCAGTTGTCAAAATAAACATTGCGGCGTAAAACCACTCTTCTTACTCTAACATCTAGTCGAGCAACAACACGCTTTGGATAGATCAACATTAAAGTAAAGGGTGTTTTTATAGGTTCACATCTTTAAGTTGGCAACACCGTTTTATTTGTCAACCGATTTGACGGCTGACATTTGCATTGTCATTGTATGGTTTGCAATTTCATAATGAATAAACTCACGCCAGAGCAACGCTTGCAAATTGTTGAAATTTTGTATCAGAATAATGGTTCTGTTCGCCAAACTCATCGTGCATTACGTCCATTTTACGGTCGACATAATCATCCATCAGAGCGGGTAATTCGGTTAACTATGGATCGTTTTCGCACCATATATACTCCAAAAGATAATACGCATCCAGTAAGACGTCAAACAGTGCATACCGAACAATTCGACGTCGTTCTCAGCAACTGGGGAAGTGTCCATCCACTTTATGGAAGATTTTATCTAAGGGTTTTGGTTTACGTGCTTACAAAATTCAACTTCTGCAGGAATTAAAGCCATCCGACCATCGCCCACACCGCCAATTCGGCCAATGGGCTGAAGCACAAATTGATATTGATGTTGATTTTCCAAACAAAATTTTGTTCAGCGATGAAGGTCACTTTTGGTTGAATAAAAATCACTGTTTGGTGCGCTTTATGAGCCAGCGGAATCATTTGTTCATATGTCTTCAAAAACTATGATGGGCGGAATGTTACAGTCAACAGTGAACGGTATAGACATGATTTCTAACTTGTTTGTACTCCAATTGGCTGGCATTAATCTTGCTGATATGTGGTTCCAACAGGACGGTGCCACGTACCACACAGCGCGGAATACAATTATTTTACTCAAAGAAACATTTGATGAAAGACTAATTTCACGTAATGGTTCTGTTAATTGGCCACCGAGATCGTGTGACCAAACTTCATTAGATTATTTTTTTGGGGGGTATGTTAAGTCACTTGTATACGCCAATAAACCAGAGACGATTGAACACTTAGAACACGACATTGGACGAGTTATAAGCGAGAGGTACGGCCGCAATTGCTGCGAAGAATGATCGAAAATTAGACCTCCAGATTACAACATGTGCGCGCCAGCCGCAGTGGCTACAGCCGAAATCATATCCATGCATTAATGGCATAAAATTATTTATCCAATAAAGCTAGTTTCACTGATATTCAAAATATTTTTCTTTGTTCTATTTTAATTTAAAATTGTGAACCTCTAAAAAACACCCTTTATAACTGGACCGATTCTCACGGCATAAAATTCATTTCACGTTATTTTATTCCCCCGCTTCCTATTGGAATTTGTATTGAAAAAACAAAATCGCCCGAACCATTTCTTTAAATTTTTCGCAAATTGTTCCAATAATTTTATAAATTTTTGTAAATAAATATTTTCAAAATAAGTTGTCATCTATTAAATAGTCGACTTCTTTCACACTTTTTCTTAACACTTATTTCAATGTTGAAGATCATTCTTATGATATTTAACACAAAAGGTTCAGGCACACATGAATTAACCATGGAAGTTATTATTATTAAGACTTATTATTTTTTAAAGATATACAATGACAGTGTGCCGTGATAAGATACTGCATAGAATTTTTAAAAACCAAAGCTGAATCTTATGCAAAGTTAGATGATATAATCGAGCGAGCACAAAATGTATTAAACACAAGCGTTAAACTAATAAGGTCAGGCAATAGAGTGAAATTCATAAATTCAAAATAGATACGTACTGGCAGATAAAAGGCATTAATCATGAAAAGTGACGTACTTATTTATCACGCACATATTGGACAAAGCCAGCTGATTGCAGATAACCTATCAATGAATTTATGGGCTGTCTAAAACCCTTAAGTGCGACATTTGCGAACATATGGTTGTTTGACATTCTATAGTTAACAAGCTAAACAGTTCAAAACATCGACCAAGGGCAAAAATGTAAATACATAAAAAGCATTATAAATTTGGTATCTAGTCTTCAATACGCAGACAAGTCGCGTTTATAATAATTATTAATTTATTCGTTTTAGCGAATATATTGTTTTGGTGTAAATTAAATTTGGAGATGAAATTTTGGTAAACGAAGAGAAGCAGATATATTTTCCATGGGATCCGCTCGAAACGCGATATTTCAAAACGCGATATTTTAAAACGCAATATTTTAAAACGTAATATTTTAAAACGCAATATTTTAAAACGCAATATTTTAAAACGAAATATTTTAAAACGAAATATTTTAAAACGTAATATTTTAAAACGCAATATTTTAAAACGCAATATTTTAAAACGCAATATTTTAAAACGCAATATTTTAAAACGCAATATTTTAAAACGCGATATTTAGAAACGCGATATGGTACAAGGGAAAGCGTTCGCTCCCGCGAAACGACGGGAGCGCAACGACCCGCCTGATATAACCCGATCCTATACTCCTTCTCCTATCGATTTTTAAATTCCTATAAGCTGAAATTAAATTTCCCCTTCACCCGCCTGTTATAACCCGATCCGCAACTCCCGCTCCAATCGATTTTTAAATTCCTATAAACTGAAATTAAATTTCCCCTTCACCCGCCTGTTATAACCCGATCCGCAACTCCCTCTCCTATCGATTTTTAAATTCCTATAAACTGAAATTAAATTTTCCATTTTCCAGAATGTACATTGCGAAGCGACGGGAGCACAACGACCCGCCTGATATAACCCGATCCTATACTCCGGCTCCTTTCGATTTTTAAATTCCTATAAACTGAAATTAAATTTCCCCTTTTCCAGAATGTACATTGCGAAGCGACTGGAGCCGACCCTCCTTTTGTACCGTATCGCGTTTTGAAATATCGCGTTTTAAAATATTGCGTTTCAAATAGGACCCATTTTCTATATATAAATGTATGAGTATTTTAGCTATGATTCTTTGAGATCCACGATTAGTTGTATTGCTCACGTCGAAGTGACCTAAAGAACCTGAAGGAAGATATCATTTCTAAGGCTGCTGCTTCACTTGCTAGGCAAAAGGTTGTATTCAGGCAAAACGGCTTTTGGTCCTGGCTGCTGGTTTTGCGATTTTTCGGGAAAGTGATACACAATTCCCAGAAATGCATATAATTTACGAGGGTAGTCTCAAAGTATCCAACCTGAGAAAGATCACACAAAAAATTGTGGAAAAAAATCTTGTATATTCGATACACTTTTCCCATAGATGTTCAATAGCTTCGGTATCCTGTTTATAGTGAGTACCGCGCAGCTCCTCAAAATAACCATCAATTGTAGATTTCATTTTTTCATTGTTGGCAAATCTTTTACCACCAAACCATTTTTTTCAAATTGGGAAAAGAAAATAGTCCGAGGATGCTAAACCCAGCGAATGAGGAAGCAATTCGAACTTTAACTCTTTGATTTTGACCATCGCGATAACGGTTGTGTGAGACGGTGATCTCTTTTGATGAAACAGTATTTTTCTTCTCCAAATCCCCCAGTTTTTTCTTGAGTTCATCACTCAAATACTACAATAAAACTCGCCACTGATTATTTTCCCTTTTTGAAGATAAGCACATCCGAAAGAACTGCCGCCATCCATGACTTTGCCAGAAAATGCCTTAACAATATTTTTCGATATAAGAGCTTAATATCGAAACATTTAGGAAACAATAGAGCGATTTATTGGTTTCTGAATCGTTTTTTAATATTAAAATAATTATTTGCCGAGCTTTGAATGTCAATGCGACATCATTATCAAAGTTAATAGCTAAAGTAATTATTTTAATATTAAAAAACGAGCCAGAAACCAATAAAAACGTTCTATTACTATTATTGGCTCATTAAATATTTTCCAATTTAGAAAACATTATTGGAACGTAATACTTACATTTTCTGTGTTAATTTTTACTTAAAACCCCATCAAGGTATTAATTAGAAATAAGAAATTCTAAACTTTTTAGAATCGAAAAATAAACGAATTAAAACTTTGATAATTTTAATAGTTGATATTGCTGATACCTATATCGGAATGGTTCCAACATGATATATAATTAGTATACACCGGCTGTCTTCCTATTTATTAACGCAAACGATGGCCTCTGAACAAGGAACTACATTTAGTTTCAGGCTAGTTTGCGGTCCTTCGGCGGTGTCACGATGGATTGACCATTTCAAGCGTCAAAATGCAATAAAAGTAGCATTCCGCTAATTGAATTAAACGATGGTCCATAAATTAAAAAAATTCTACCTGTATTTCGTTAATGTGATTGATAATGTAGATATTTGAATGGTGTCATTTGCAATATATCGAACCTTGGTTGGGCTCTTTTTACCAACCCAAAATTGCCCGAGTGAGAAGCATGAGAAAAAGGAACAGCTTATCACTCTTAATACACTTGCCGAATACCACTGCAAGCCCCCTTTTTGGTATTAAAAATGGGAAATTTAATAGAACCCTCACAATGTTGCTACTCGAGCTCTAGTTCGACAGAACTGAGCTTTAATGGACAGCAAATGAAGGTGCTTCCATTAGCATGTATGTTCGCAGAAGCAAAAGTAACTACCGTTTTAATAATAAAAATTTAATTACCAATTCGTTTTAATAATAAAACACAACGATGTTGGCCAGACGAACCGTTGGACACGTACCATTTTTGAAGGGACTTGAGTTAACAAGTAACAAAGATAAAATTTGAAAATATAATTCATACACGATTTAAAATATCTCAAAATATTGGCTAGTGGTTAGGTACATTAAGAACTCTCTGTTAACATTTATTCGTTAATGAATTTAATAAGCAAAACAGCATTAATTTGCACCACTCACCTTGGTTTTATTTTTGATTTCTTGCTATTCAAGGATGTTATAAAATCACTTTGCAAGATTACACTTTGCTCAAGTAGAATTCGGCACAATTTCTTTGGGTATATATTCTTTATTACCTAGTTTTTATAAAATATTTAAATATCCTTCAAAAAGCAACAGGTTGTTATTGTTTACTTGTCGAAAGTAGTTCTTTCTATTTTTAGACATTTCTTGTGGTTTCTAGAAAGAAAATGTGCCCAAGAGGCAAATAATCGTTATTACAAAAAATATTAAAACAATTTTAGTACAGCTATAGAAATTTTTTCTCTTAAATCGTCATTTCGTCGACGTTATTATACCCCAAATACCAGCGACCAACTTTTTGCAAATGAGAGACAAGAAAAGAAATATATTCCAACAAAATTTTGCAGATGATTTTTTGAGCCACTATACCGCCAAAACCACTATAAAAATGAAAATGTTCCCATAAAATATATTCGATCCGAGTATTTTTATGGCAACATTTTGAAAATTAACAAAAAAAATATTTTATATTTATAAATGTTAAGGATTTATTATAAAAACCGACGTCATAGACAAAAATCTAAATTTCGCATTTGAATTAATTAAAACTAAATTAATAATTTTCCTATAAAAAAATTATGGCATTCCTATATTTCTTTCTCGCATATTGAATATTTTTATAAAGCAGATGCTTCGTATTTACCTGCAAAAATTTGCAGAAGAAAACAATTATCTACATGTAAATGCCCCATTATGCACAAACCTTCTGGTTCAACTTTCCGTATTTGGCGACATTCCTTGCGAGGTTTGAATTTTTATATGTGTTTAAAACAGATTTTTTTGTGTATGTAATTTGATTGGATATTATGATCCATTTACATGTAGAAAATTGTTTCGTCTGCAAATTTTTGTAGGTAAATAAGAAGCATCCGCTACATAAAAATATCAATATGCGAGAAAGAAATAAACATATATACATACATTTATAAATATAGTGAAATTTTCATTTTTATAGTGATTTTTGCTCAAAAAGTCTTCTGCATAATTTTGCATGGGAATATTTATGTTCTTGTATCTCACGTGCAAAATCTCAATATTATATCCGTTTCATTTTGCAGAAGCAAAAAAATTTTGGTCGCATGTAAATGGGCAATTAAGCACACACTCTGTGCTCAAGCAAAATGTAAGAAGCACTCAAATTATTTTGATTAATATTGAATGCTTGAAAAAGACGGGTTTTAAAAATATTTGAGGCAAAAGCTGATCAAACATTTCAGAATTACAGAGCATACCACACGACTACCGTAGATGACCTACTATTTGTTTCTTAAATATTCTAAGGTCTTTTGTGTTCCACCACGACTATCCGTTTTAATTTGTCGTAGTTGGAAATATTTTAACTAATCTGTAAAAATATTACTTTGACTGGTCACAGCTATTAATTAACATTTCCAACCCAGTTAGAAATTTGTCAACATGCATGTGAATAATGTTTTTCGAAAAACATACGTTTCTATTTGTTACATTTTTCCTAACTGTGACTGACAAGTCACATTAGTTTCCCAAATGACTCGTCCAATAACTTAGACGACAAGTGTGTGAGACGTCGTACAGCTTTCAGATCATGTAGGCCTCACTAAAAAATAATAGGTCTCATACATACTATGGGCTGGATGCAAAATAACTCAATAAAAAAATGTGAATATTTCAATGTTTTGTGAGGCAACAATTTTCTGTCTACTTTTGAGTAGATATTTTTTGGTTTGAACCTGTACTTTAATTAGCAAATTATTTCGTTCTATTCTCATTTGTTCTTATCTTCAAGGTATGAAGTTTAATAAATTCAGAAATGTAATATGCAATAAATGGGAAAAATTGCATTTAATTTCATATTGACTATTTCTCGCAACGCCATAACAATTATTATTATTGCATGCACTAGTACCATTTTGTTTGTCGAATATATAAGTAAAATTTTTGTAATTGTTCTATTCGGAAAATTTTAACATATCTAAAAATTTTACATTCAACAAAAATGCTAATTTAATACATCAGGAGCACAAGGCATCTGGGATCACAAATACCTTCACATATTCTTTAGAAGAAAATAATTGATTTTTTTTGATTTGTGATCAAATTTCAAAATCCCAAATTTTTGGAGGATTTGTTTTTGAGAAACAATACAACTCAAGTCAATGTCAAAACAAACAAACAAAAGACGCGCCATTTTCATTATCGGCATTATAATTTGGTGTTTATATTTTGACGTGCGTTACTACATGAGATAATAGTGTTTAATTAAATTAAATATTATAAATAATATTAATTTTTGTGGTATTTAAAGTGAATTTGGTGTAATTAAAAGCAAACCTAACCTCCCAACAAACATTTTTTGTTGTTGTTTGTTTTGATTTCCCTTTAAACAAATGTAAACAAACCATTTTTCTTTTCGTGTTCTTTGGACCACAAAATAATTGATCACATTTCATTTCTTCCAAAGAATTTGGCATTATAAAATCCAAATTTTTCCGAAAATTATTTAATAGTACACAAATTCCCTTAGAACTGAAATACATATATTCAAATATAGTTTTCCAAAATTTTATTATTGTTGCGTGTTGTTAATCAAAATTTTATATTTTGATACGAGTCAAGAAGGTATTGATTTGGATGTCGTTCCGTTTGAATCATAAAAGTGGATCCCTAAAAACAGTAATTATGCAATGCATCGGTGACGCAAATGCCAACGGTATCACTATTTGAGCTGTATCCATTCTCCCAAGTAATATTTTCACGACGCTCAAGAAACCAAGGACTGAGCTCCATTTTATTTGTAATGTGTTTATTTGTATTATTGAATCACTATACAGCAGCGTGTACACCCTAAAAACTTCAAAATATTTAACTATTTATAGGTATTGTAAAAATATTCGCGGTTTTCTTAAATTTACAGCTAATCGTATTATTTCTGTATACACCATTCTAATAAGAATTCACATTAAATTCAAAACCCGGTCAATTTCATTGTATTTCTCATAAGGCAAAAGTTAAAAGTTGATAACTTTTTTCATACTAAAACTACCAACCTAACGAACAAAAAAATTTTTTTTACCAAAAGTTTTTTCATACTTTTCTGTAAGGCAAAAGTCATAAGTTTTCTATTGGAGATCATTTCATTATTAATTTTTATTTTTGAATACCATAATTATTAGTTTTTACAGAAATTATTTGAAAAATCTATTTTAGTTTTTTAGGATAGCTTATTGTGAGTAATTAAAAAACAATGGTTAAACTCAATTTGCTTCGATGCACAAGATGTAAAATGCAAAAATGAGAAAAAATTCAATTATTTGCTCGTTACATTTAGACAGTAATTATTTTATGCCGCAACAAAAGAGAATCGGTAATTACCGAGCCAACCAAGTCAAATAGAAGCCAACATACATACATGTTTTAATTTTAACTTCCTAACTTCATTGCATTCGGTCGAAAAAATTCTGAATAGGGCCCTGATGATTTATACGCTTTCTAATTTACCCTCCAGTGTTGTGACGTTTGGCAGTTGCTTATTGCCCAACCAGTCATAAATAAAAACTTAAAAGGAAAAATAAAAATTTTGACGATACGTAATAACAAAATCAATGCAATGATAATTTACAACTTTTATGAATAAAACATGATTAAATTTTTATATATTTTGATTAATTTACTATGACAAACATTTAATAATAGAAAAGCCACGACTAATATTTAATTTTAAGCTTTTTAAGCAACTTGCACAATTCAATGCAAAATTACATTAGGTTAGGTTTCATAAATTCAATAGTTTTATCATATATAAGTGAAAGATGCATATAAAATTATATAAAAATAACATTATATATTAATTTAATAATAAATTATACAATTAAAATAATTCGGTATATTTGTTTTAGTTTTTCTTATTTTTGGGCGCGAAAACGTGCACACTACTTTTTTTTAAGTGACAGCTAAAAATTAACGAAGTTTTGCTGGGTTTCTTAAGTAAAAATTAAGTTTTGCTGGGTAATTACACTCACTGAAAAGCTATTTAGCGCATTCTTATTTTTTTTATTATGGTTTTATTCTTGACTGGTTCCCACTTTACATTCATTCTATCTAATAATATATTTCTATGATTTAAAATGGTAAATTTGCCAACGTTAATTTGTACTAATAACGTTTCCAGGTACTGTGGGCAAAAGCTTCATGTACTAAAATGTTACTGGGTTCCTACCATTAAAGACGTATGTATAATTTTTTTTATATACTTTACAAACATCGCACCGTAAATTCTTTACCGTAGTTATGTCTATAATTTTTAGTTAAGTATATAGTTCATTAAAAGTGGCAAAAATTAATAATATAGAACACATATTATATTGTTTATAAAACATTTTATTAAGTAAATATAAAATCAAAGTTTATTTTTTATTGAAAACTACCAAGTTTGTTATATACATCTTATTATATAGTGATTTAACGGGACTATTTGTGTTGTGTGTACAGTTATAGAAAAAGTTATAATGGTGAAATTATTTAAAAAGAAAATTTTTAAGATAAATAACCATATATAATATACTAGCATAGCTATTTATACATAGAAAAAATATTTATATAAAATTTATATTATTTATATATATCATTGCCTGCATACGTATATATAATAATGTAGTTAGTGTATGTATAACCTATTTTTCTTATAATACAAATTTAATATATATATTGTGAAAAATGCGTTTACAAGAAAACAAATAATAATTATTGATGAATTAAAAAGGAATAAAAAAAGAAACTTCTCAATACAAATAAACATAATCAAAATACATGCATATTTATATATACATGTATATATAAAAATACACATTTATAATTTTTTTTGGTTTTTGACGCCATTTTATAATAATAAAAATGGATTTGTTAAGTTTTACATTTTGTATTAAAATTGTTTCAAAGTTATATTGTGCAAGCAAAATTATTTAATTTATTAAATTCGATTATGTTTATTCTTCAATCGATTACAGAAGTTACTAATCAGAATTCACAATAATATCTAATTATTTTGTTATTTGTGTCAAGTTCAATTTGAACAAATACAATTATAAAAAAATTATTGAATTTTAATTTGCATTTTCTTGGTAAGTAATAAGTTATTTTTCGCTCGATTATGTTTTGGGAAATACAGTTATATGTGTAAACGTTCGAAATAAAAAAAAATCGCAAATTCAAAATACATTCTTTACTACCTTGTAGGTGTTTTTACTTGTGTGAAAAACAACCTGAAACTTAACCTTAATCCAAGTAACCTTATTTTCTTAAACTAAAACATACTTAGGTTTTTGTCGAATTTAATTAGCGATTATTAAATCAAAGCCATTATGCGTATTTTTAATCGCAATACATGTAAAATTATACTTTCTTAGAATTGTTTCGTATTGGACCCCCTTTCTACAACCAAAATACAATCTGACTATGTGTCACATAAAAATTGGATTTTGAAAATGGAATTTTTTTTATAAAACGAGATGCGAATCTGTTTTGCTGCTACAAAATTATGTGTGCAAATTAATGAAGGGTCTGGGTGAATTTTGTAGATATATAGGCGAAATTGGCAACAATTTACAGTTGAAAAGCAAGCTAATACATAAAAAAAAATGTTGAACGTGGTACAATAATTTGACAACTCAATTACATATCGTATATAAATCGCAAAAAAGAAAATTATGTACATAAATGGTGTTGTTTTTTGGTTTACAACACACAAAATCGTTTTTAGTATCATAAGTTTAGCAAGGCAGATAGCTTTGAGCCTTGTTAAAAATACTTGGGGGCTCCAGTTTCGGTTTGCTTACTACTTGTAGTCGATGTGGTCACAACTTTTCATACAGTCTATCCAAACATAAAACCTATTGTTACCACCAAGAAATTCTAGAATCTTATAGAAAAGTTTGAAATCAATTTAATCTGATTGTTGCCACAAAATACCTGTGGAATCGCAGAACTATAAATATTGTAAATTTTCTTTATCTTAAATTCGAAATCTAGCAGAAAAAAATTCCCGAAAGTCCCGAAATATGTATTACAAATTGCGGAATCGCGTTAACGTATTAAAGTGTAAATATCTTATTAAATTTAATTTTAAATTACCTGCTCGCCAAATTTTTTGTTTTGTAACTATTGCCAAAGGCTTTATTCTTGAACCTTTCTCTATACGAAACCAATAAGAAGTGTGAAATTCTTAAAACTATAAATTTTTATCTTAAGCCTTAACCTATGCTAATACTTAATATCAATATGCATTATTATTATTAATTACTTAATTTTAGTGTGTACATCATGCGTGCAATTATATGGTAGATTATATTTCTTAGTTTATTAAATCTAGATTATCTGCTCTGCGAAGCCGTTTGTATTTCGGTTGACTTAGTAGTTCTCTAGCTAATTCGTTAGAGTGTGATTCCAATTTCAGTTGGTAATTTAGACTGCATGATTTTATTGTCGACCAGTACATTTTAGCAAATTTTATTTTTAATTGATTGCGTTTTGTTTCAATGCGCTTTGTCCATGTCAATCTTCTATCGAGATGAAGACCGGGATATTTGACGTTTCTTTGTTGAGGAATTGTGATATTGTTTAATTTTACTGCCGGACATTAAGTTTATTCAGTGTGAATGTTACATGTTTTAATTTACATTCCTCCGCCAAGTTTTTAACCAATCTTTTATTTTGTGCAGATGTTCTTGTAATTCTCCCGATGCTGTTTGAGGATTTTTGTGTGAAAACAATATAGCTGTGTCATCAGCAAAACTTGAAGTGATTATTTTTTTAGTTATTGGTAAGTCAGCTGTGAATAACAAGTATAGCACAGGTCCCAGTATACTACCTTGCGGTACTCCTGCCTTTATCTCGATTAAATCAGTAGACGCCGTACTTTGTTTCACTTGAAACATCCTTTGGGTTAAGTAGTTTTCAAGAATTTTGTAATTTAATCCTTCATGCCATACTTTGCCGAAAGCTTGCATAACATCCAAGAAAAATGCCGAGCAATATTAATTTTCTTCTAAGGCAAGATTAATTTTATTTACAATTCTGTGCATTTGTTCTATTGTGCTTGTGTTCTAGTGTTCTCTAAATCCAAATTGGTGATCTGGTATAATGCGACCTTCTGTTAATATAAGTATTACTTCTTGGAGTAGCATCTTTTCAAAACGCTTTGAAATTAACTTGGGTTTCGTCCTTACCTGGCTTACGAATCATGATAATTTGAGATATTTTCCACTTTTGGGAAAAGTATCCACATCTCATAATCGCGTTAAAAATATATGTTATATATTTTATGTATCTATCTGGTAAATCTTTGATCATTTTTCCAGTTATTAGATCATGGCCTGGCGGTTCTTAGGATTTATACTGTTTTTGATAACCGTTTTGAGGCATTTCCATTTAAGTTTTACTGGATTTGGGAACTGTGGTAGTACGCAGTCATTATTTTGTTCGTTTGAGGTGAACACTTTTTGTAGATGGTTAGAGAAAGCGATAGCCTTTTCTAAGTCACTTCTGGCCCAATGGCCATCTGATTTCCTTATCGGTGGGTTCGATAGCTCTAGCCTTTTTCAATTTCTTGTTGCCTTCCACAGTGAGTATGTATTTTCTGTTGCTGTGAGCTTACTTAGGTAATTCCTATATTTTGTTCTTCCCATTGTTGTTCCCGAGAAGCAATCTCTCAGAGCTTTAATAGCTCTATTTAATTTCCATTTATGCAGGGGAGACTTGAGCATTGGTGCGTATTATTCCTCGTATTACACAGAAATCTATTAAATCAGGAATTTTCTTTCTATCTGTGGGCAATATGTGGGATGTCGAAATGATAAATAATCTAGGTTGTTCTTGCTTGCCCGTGGATGACGTCAACCTCGAACCCCATTGCACATGTTTCGCGTTGTAAATACCCATGCTAGAAATTTGCTTAACAACTGATTAAAGTAATCGATGAATTGCTGTTTTTTAATTGCGTGTTTCGATGGGCAGTAAACAAGCGATATTACAAATTTCCCAGACCATTCTTCCAAACAGATAGTCGTAGCTTGGATGTGATCTTTAGCATTTTTCTGGAGCTCGTAATGCTTTAATCTTCTTTTTATTAAGAATAGTGCTGCCGTGTGCTTTTCCACCCGGATGTTTGGTGTCATAAACGTAATAGTCGGTAATATTAAAAAAAATTTGTTTTGTGAAGTGTGTTTCGGATATTGTATGTTTATATTTTGTTCGATAAGAAAGGTTTGTACCTCAGCTTTATGTTGCGAAAGCCCGTTCGCATTCCAAATAGCTATTTTTAGAACTGTCATATTTGATATTTGACTGTAATTTGCATAAGCGTATTCATATTTTGCGTCGTCATGATCATTTGTCTTTCCACCATCATCATGAAACTTTGGATGGTCTCGATTAATTTATTTACCGTGGTATGAATGTTTAGGCTCTCTACGTTAAAATGAACTTTGGGTTTCGATTTGTTACCTTTTAGGATATTTGCATAAGAAACATCTGGCTGTGCAAAACTGCTAGCGAACGTCATCAAGATATCATTTTGTGTGTTTGCACTCGTTGGTTTGGTGACTTGTATTTTTTTTGGTAACATGGCCCTTTGATTAAATTGCATTTTGAGCATTCGTTGCTCAGCTCTCATTTTAGAGTTTATTTTTCGTTTTAAGTCCAGATACACTTTGCATCTCCTGTAATTTGCAGTACGATTTTCACCGCAGTTACTATAACGTTTCACAGATGGGTCATTGCGAGATTTGTCAGACTGTTTGGAGTCGTGAAGTTCACCACAAATAACACAAACTTCATTTAAGGTGCAGTGCACTTGCCTTCGGACTATGGCCTATACATATTTTGCGAACGCTATGGACACGCTTATGTACTTCCTCATTTTTTATTTTGTGATGTCGTTTATGCTCGTCAAAAAATTCCGGAACTTGAATTATTAATGCATAACGTCAGATCCCACGTTGCAAACTTTGTCAATAATTATTTGGATGAGGTGGGAATTGATCTAATTGGGTCGTTCCAGAAACCTTAGATTATCTATCTTAAATCAGCTCTGTAGGAAGAATGGGAAATGATACCTCAGAGGTACATTGCAAACCTATGCCAATTGCCAACCACAATATGCCAAAAAGAATGCTAGATGTGATCAGAGCTCGTGGTGGAAATATTCGATATTAGAGTACCGACCGCTTGATGATTGATTGTTGATTTTTATGTAAATAAGGATGAATATACCATATATCAATATCCGCTTTTCGGTAATTTTGTTATTTAATTTGTTTTGATCGTGTGGTTACTCTATTAAACAAAACCTTATTCCGTTAGTGGCTTTTAGCGCATATTTTATTATTTCGTACAATCACAACTCGAATAATGCGAATAGTTACCGTAAACATAAGCATTTACTGAAAAAATTTAAAAATTTAGAGTAGAATTTTTCGACGAGCAGTGTAGTTCTAACGGTACGTTCGACTTCTTAATATGCCATTTTTATACAACAGACATCGAAATGTAGACATCGAATTCTTAATATGCCATTTTTATACAAGGAATAGGAAGTAAAATATATTACCATTGCCGGGAGTTTGTTCGTAAACTTTACAATGTTACAATATTGTTAACAATGACAGCTCTAAAGTGTTCTTCAACTATCATTGTAACAACGGCCACGTGCCTTTTGTCGTTCGTAAACTCCATTTAACATTGTTACAAATGTCATTCTCAACCCTACTCGAGATTGCCGTTCTAGCTGGCAAAGTAGTAAATATGCTACAATCACCCGAAAAAAATATTCAAAGACTTCAAAACCTAAACAAAATAATTCTTTTAAAGAACATTTTTATGTGAACAAGTGAGATACAAATAATTTGCGTACAAATGAGAAGTTCTAAATGATAATTATTTAAAACTCAAGATTTTAATACTCCAAGTTTACGGATAGTTTAATAATTATATTCATATTGAAGGGAAAAGAAATTAGTTTCTTGTTTTGTGTATTATGATACCAAATTATTATTTGGTTTCATCCATATGTAAATTCATTCATTGACATTTGTAACGAAATCCGGGGTTCAGTTATGTAATACTGTTCTTAAATTTCAGAATTCTTATAGAATCATTTAGCTTTTGTGTATAGTGTCCTTGAGTCACCTGACATCAATTTACTGTTATGTATTCTGACTATGGTACTTGGTTTGTGTTTTTGGACGGAATTTGGATACTAGTATAGTAAGTAAAATAAACTTCAGTAATTTGTGAATTGTAAAATTAGAATAAGACGCACATGTGAATTAGTTGATCTCCCCATTAGGCGTATTTCCAACGAATTTGAAAGTTCTGGGTCTCCGAAACTTTGGTAGGCTCTAAATGCGTAGAATTATTTTTAAACTGAATTTCCAAATCGCATTTTATGTTTGAAAGGCCGATTTAAAAATAAAAACAATTTAGAGAGGTAAGTATGGCTCTGGAATAACAGTTAAAAGATACATCCAACAATTAAAAGAATCCAGCTACCCTGGGTGGATGTCTCCAACTTAATCCCATACTTGGAGCAACTAAAGTTCACAAACACTCAGTAAGCGCCGAATTACTGACGGCGCTTTTAGGGCACCCAACAGTTGTGAACATGTTGAGTAAAATCGAAACTGGCGACGATTTCGAACTCGGGACTAATCACGATAGGGGACCTGAAAACGGTTATTATGTTTGCCCATCGATTGTCATCTGGCGGTATCGATTCGTCTATTCTGCTTGGAAAGATAAATTTAAATATCAATTCCCATGCACTAAGGGCAGTATCTGCCTGTAGACCAAATTAACCTGTTACTAGAATGCTCCGCGAAACTAATCAAAATGAGTTTTTTTACTTTAATTTTAATAAATTATCTGAAAAGGATTCTTTACACCACTTAAGCGCTGATCTATGTTATCTTTAACCACTTAAAAATTCTGTTTTTTATTGTTTTATTTAAGTTCATCGTTATTCAAATTTTCAATTAATTTTTTAGTTCAGCAGCTCGATGTCCTTGATTTAAACTCTGAAAAATAATAATAGTACAGATGGTGATACTCCGCGTAGAATCAGAGAAGGGTAATTGTTCGTTGGAAATTATTATTATTTATTTAAATCTAAATGATTTATTTGACGAATGGGAAGTTTAAGAATAATTAGTAATATGTCTATAGAGTAAGGTTAGATTCATAATCCTTGTTTTCAAAATGTTTGTTTTGAAAACTCAAGAAATAGGAATACTAAAGAATGCTAAGTGCCAGAGAGAGAGAGAAAAAGACATGATCTGTTGTTAAATAAATAACCCACCTAATTAAATAAACGAATAACTCCGATGGTTAACGAATTATTCGCTAGATTTTCTCATTAAAATGAAATACCGAAAATAGAGATCGTTTATTTTGACGGTTCGACTTTCATTTCACTCGAGTTTTCCAAGAACATTGGCTTATCCATCGATTTTAGAATCTACATTTCAGATTATAGAGAATGTAACATAATATTAAACCAAAAACTATCCAAACTTTGGATGCTGCTTTTGATGCTCAGAATTATTACAATTTTTACTTAGCTCGCTTTCATGTTTGTTTAGCTGTCCGCGATATTTTGCAATCGAATTTTCACCAACTTCTCCTGACTTAAGTGCTCAGTGCTAAAGTGCTCAGACCCACAGAACAGTTTAGTGCTCGATGACAATGCAACATTCAATCATTTATAGCAGGCTATGTATGTAATATCAGGTTCGTCGTTTTTATACTTTATGTGTATTGATATCTTCGTTTTTAATTAATAGTTATATACTCAACATACAGGGGCGGAGTCATGAAAAACGACCGAAAGTTTTTAGTTGATTGAAAAATATTTTCAAACCTTTTGATCAAAATTGTTAAAATTTGTTATAGTGGAAGGGAGCGAAGAGTAAATGTAACTTAGAATTTGTGATAGTCGTGCTTTACTTATTATAAGCTTTTCAAATTTAATTTCTACATGATCTAGTATGTCCATACAAAATTGTTCTATAACAAGCTAAAACGATGATGTAACGCTATGTGGACGGTTGTCAGTCTCTCTTAACCGATCTAAGTAGGGGTATATTCATTTTCATTGTAATTTGCTTTAGAAGTGGCTTTTACTTTTCTCTTATGATTATTCTGATTATTCAGAAAATTCAGTACAGTCGAATATGGCTGAAATCGAGTTTCTGTTGTTGTATTAATTCGAGTTGATAACACAATACTTAACAATAATAAGTCGCCCTTCGATTCCTGGTGGAAACAGAAAATTACGACTGGGCGTTTTTAATGTTTTATATGTTGCATTGTGCATTGTCTTATATATCTCAAGCCATATATTTTAAAACCAATAGTAAAAGAGACATCGTCGACATACGTCATTAGCAAAAAATGAATGTTGTCACTGGCCAGTAGTAAAGGTGGCTTTGATAGAGGTCGGGAAAAATTTTCCCGTGAAATTTTTGTTTATTTGTATTTTCTTTTGAAATATTCAAGCTAACAAATGATTTTTCCGTTCGAATTTCATGATTCTGCCCTAGAGTTTGTAAAACGTGGTGTTTAAAAATCTTTAGTTTTATAATTATTTTTAAATCCAATTTCAAAATCGAATTATAAATTCTGTTTAAAGGTCGTTTTAAAAACCAATACTTTAAAATTACCACGATTATTTTTTTCTGCATAAACTGGAATTTCAAACTCAAAATTTTGAAAATCTGGAATTGTAAACCAGGAATTTGTTAACCAGATTTCGACTTTTATATAAAACTTTGCGTCCCGAAACATTTCAGAAGTAATTAGTTACATTAGTAATTAGAACAGATGGAATGGGATGTAACAAATCCAAATTTACTTAAATTAAATTAGACAATGTCCAATTAGTGCATATAACTTTTTCAGGTTTAAAACGGTTTGATCCGGCACTTAGGCCCAGCTCGTGACTTATTTTGTGGAGACTTACTTATTTGAAAGTTTATAATAAGTCCTCTGTCGAATAGTCTTATTGTAGACTTGCTTGAAATTTTGGAAGGTTCCACCTTCAATATAAAGCCCCCAACGTAAAACTAATCAAACAATATCTACAATAAGCTCGAGAGGATCTCTGATTTTCAAATAAATCAGTATCCACAAAATAAATCACGAAATCTTAATATTTCCCCAGTAGTGGAAAATAACTTTCAGAAGGCATAGAACGAAATTTGGGCGCACTATCGTTATATCATAGGTCTTTCAACGTATTTGTTTATACTAATTAATTATTGCTTGTATAAGGCACATACATGACACACATTGATTGTATTATTGTTCCATTGCAAGTTTTAACCGGCTCAGATTACCGGGAAATGTACGAAGAAGCTTCTTTCATTAAACATTTGTTGCTTTGTTGGCATTGTCGTCTCGTAATCATTAGTTTTAAAACAAAACTTGGGTAGGCCCAAGATTCAACTATGGCAGTGGTTCTCTGTTCATAGGAGAACAGTTTTTTTCGAGGCAGATTTCTTTAATTGTTACTAATGACCTACTAATTTCTATAAATTAACGGGTCATTAGTATCATCAAAACACGACCTAGTTTTATTTTAAGTAGGTTGATTGCCGCTGCTATGACGCATTGTTGGTTATTGTAAATATTTCTAACTTTTACGGTAATTTTGAATTGAACTTGAACTGAACTAAACGTCCAGCTTAAGCAGCCGTTGTTTTGGTATTTTTGAAGTGGCATCGCTCAGTAACAGAGGAATCCTAGGTGTCGGTGATAAGCTTGCATAATCGAACATTTTGTAACATAACCTTCAATTCTGAAGTAATTTATGCCTAGTACTAGTAATGTGATATGTACACTTCTTTAGAGATACAATACCATTTGATTTAAGGGCATTTGTTCTGTATGCCTTCTTACATATATTACACTTGGCAATTGGTTTCCCATCGGCAGGTTTTTTTCAAACTTTAGGAATTAGGATTACAAAATATTTACATGAGTTATTTCACACGTACACTTTTATATTACCATTACTGATAAACTAAGTCATTTATTTAATTTATATATACATATGCTATGCTTGTCTTAACTCACATATTTCAAGGTAGAAATTGATAAAATCACATGAAATTGAAAACTAGATTATTTTTCCATCATTGTAAATTACGAAACAAAACAAAAAATATCGGATTATGAAACCAATATTTTCGATGTTTAGGGATCTATCCCTATCTCTATAGCTCCGTATAAAATCTGTAGATTGAAGTCGTTAATGTACGAATTGCAGGCGGTACTTTATCGTATGCTATTCTAAAAAGTTTGAGTTTTAATCAACAGGAACAGCGTTTAAATTATTTTGTTAAAAGTATTCAATATATCCGACTATTATACTGGAAACTCGTAGCTGTATTTGTCTCTGTTTCACATTTCGTTCTTGGAAAGTTTTGTTATTTTATTCTGGCCAGAGCTACTCATTAAAGGCCCTGCCATTATGTTTGTATTCACCGCATCAGACCAAGCACCTTTGCTCTCCATATCCTGAACTACATTTTCTCTTGCGTATTATCGTTTAGAACTTAGGTCAATGATTTTGTCATACCACGAGTGTTCGCTGACTTTCGGCATGTGTTTGATTTCTTTCAGCACAGACGGGTCCCGCAAATAGTTCCTTAAATTGTCCAATTTGGTGGTTGGAGCTGGGCAAAGACCGTGAATACATGATATGTATAGTTTTGTTATTGCAAGAGAAAAGAAAATATAATTTGCAATTGTTGTCTGCGGAGGAATATGCAATAGGTATCTCCGCAAAGTGTGGATAATCTTCTAAATTTGCATCCGACTCTCATCCGCCAGAAACTATTGTGGATATATACGCTTTAGTCTGTGGATAGCGGATATTACTAGTGGATAGGAGTCTAATACATGCGGTAAAGGGCGATTACGTTCTTTATGCCATAGATTTTGTTTATATAATTCAGTGAAGTAAGTTGTTGGTTATTTCATGATTTGAAAATAGGAACGGATAAAGCATCAGACGAAATTATGTGTTCTCTAATTACTGGAAAATATAAATTAACTTTTCACATTAAATAGGCAATTAAAAATTATTCGCACTTGCCATTTCAATGCCAAATTGCAGTTTGGTACTTTTGTTAAACCAAACATAAACATGCAAGAAAATACAACCGTTTCCGATACCTTAAATACTTCTTCCAACGTGAAAATTATTACACATAATTTTATTTTAAACCCAAATATAGAAAATTGTCCCCATTCAATTCGATTTGGGTCCAAGAATATTCTTATTCACTAGTAATTCATGTTCACGTTCAATGATACCTTCACACGACCTGTGAAATGTGATGAAATATTTTTCACCGTGCGAGCAGGAAATTGAAAAATTGATTTTAAAATCCACATACTTACAAAATGAAACACTTTTTTATAATTTTGGCTTGTATTTTATTATTTAATATCATGTTTTCTAAGAAAATAATTATGTGTTTCAATTAAAAGTGGTTGAGTTGATATTACGAGGAGTGTTCAATAAGTTCGGTAAATCTATATGAAATAACGGTAACAGCATGTCATTACAATTATCGAGAAACACAAAAATATTATTTTGATTATTGAAATTTATAAATTGTATCAAACCGAATTATTTTGAAGTTACAATGCGAAATTTGTAAACCAAGTCTCATGTACCAAAGATAAAGGCCGAAGTAAGTTTCTTCAAATTAGGGCGAGCTATATTCTATTTCGACTTGGCAGTACTTATAGCTTAATTATATCGGTCGCCATAGCAATCGTATACCACTTGCATGTACGGATAAAGCATGTACGGGTTTCTGATTAAATGTGAATATGTTGTTCAGTTAAGAAAGTAGTGGCTCTACTAGGAGATTTGTCTGATTCTGGTATGTTAATTTAGAGACAGTAGGGGAATGTAATATTTTTGACCTAGTTCATGAATATAGTCACAATGATTTGCTACATAAGTTTATTATTTTTTTTAAAATATAAATTGTTTGGGAATCAAGGTTTGCTTAACGGGTTCGACCATTTATAAACATCAGCCTTGATAAATAGCCTTGATAAAGTTGGGTAAGCCCCTAAACAGATTGGTTAAATAAATACAAACCACTTCGTTTGTATTTTTTGTTTTCATTTCTATTTACTTATCTCTGTACGATAGGTTTGCAAAACAGTACTCGCGAAAGATAACGCATTTAAATTGTAATTTCTATCGTTCACTGTATGTGTAATTAGAATATTATTGTTTTATTTATTTTCTACTTTTTTGCAAATCGAGACATTTACCGGAGATAATATTTAAACTTAATAAATACATTTTTTATATCACTTATTTTTTTGCTTCGCAAAAATAAACTTTTGAATATATAAAAAAGTTGTTAAAAGTTAGTTACAAAAAGTTTAAAAAATCAATTGATCGATTTCGGCTCATCAGGAGTCTACTGATGGCCTAACAAGCCGAAATCGATCGCGTGATTTTTTAAACTTTTTGAATTTTTTTTTAAATATTCAAAAATTAATTTTTGCGAAACCAAAAAACAAATTATAAAAAAATGTGTTTAAGTGTCAGTGTGTTTCGCCAAGTGCCTACGGCAAATAATGTTAAAAATATAATATTTAAACTAAAATTAATACAAATTTTAAATTGACATTTTTAGATTATTTTTCAATTATGTAAAGCTAGTCCTTCATAATGTTTAATTTGCGTAGCCTTCGATTTACCACACAATTGAATGTCCTTAGATAAAATTATTATGTTTTAAAAAATGTACCGTTATGAAAATTTAACTATGGATTGTTATAATAATAGCCGGGTTCCATTGGCGGTAGCAGGTACCTGGCGCAGGACAATGGCGCGCAAATTAGTTAGTTAACAGTAAATCATAAGACAACCAAATTTTTGTTTGAGCAGCTGTGAGTAGCTAAAAGTAATGGCGAGTAACTAATACCAGTGGAACCCGAAGTTGTCCCGGCTTTTGGTTACGTAAAGCTATAAATTAATTAACTGTAATTAATAATTTTGCTGTGCACTAGCAGAATAATTTTCTTTTCCAATATCAATTCATTTGCAGTCTCATTACAGAAATAATTTTGACAATATTAAACAACAGAATTGAAGTTTAATTGGACTTAATAAATCACTGTTTGTACTAATTTAACTGAAAAATTAATAATTTATTAAGGCTAGTACGCAGCTGACATGAAATAAAATTTTCGCTGGTCTCCAAATTTCATCAGATAAATTATTCCAGAAAAAATTAGTTTGTCGATTTTCGTAAAATTTTAACGCAGAATAGTTTCACGTTGAATTATTATTTTTTTACAACTTCATAACAAAATATCTTGTATGTGAGTTTGTTTAACAACAACAAAAAATAATAGATGAAATGTCAAAAGTTTAACTTACTTTTATCGTACCTGCAGATTAAAAAGCAGTGAAAAATGAAGTAGCATTAAACAGAGAATTGTGTAGAATTAAACAGAGACATCTATATTCTAATACGAAAAATATCAATTTTACTAGCTAAACTGTGTACCGCAAAATAAAATACAGCGGCGAAATTTTCGTTTTCGCTTGTTTCATTTTTATATGAAAAAATTGCATTTCACTTCGACTGTGTTAAATTGGTTGCATACAGTTCAACGTTAATTTATCATATAAAAATTATTGCGCACAAATATCGGACACGTCCTAACACTTCAAATCTTACGCATATTCAATTGTCCATATATTTATTTAGTATATGAATTTGAAGTTCTTTCATTGTTTGAATACTAATGGGTTGGGGAAAAAGAATACTATTATTTTTTCTTTAGACGGCTTTAGTGACATTTATATCGTGATGTATTTGTCGCAGTAGGCGATACTTATACTCGTTGGAAAATTCTATAGATATTGTTTTGATTGATCGATTCAGTTGTCTTGTGAGTTATTGCGTGACAATGATGGAGATAAACAAAAGAAAATTCGCTATATTTTACAATTTTGCTTCGATAAAGGCAGAACCGGGGTTGAAATTGTAAATGGTGTTACAGCCAATCACGTGCAATTTTGGTTTCGTCGATTCCGTTCCGGTAATTTCGATATCAAAGATGCATCACGCACTGAATCGTCGAAGATGTCGATAAAATTCTGGAAATTATTGGAGTAGACCGGAATGCGAGCTGTCTTAGTATCGGCCAGGAGCTGAAGATCGACCGCAAAATAGTTTTGAACCATTTGTATAAGGCTGACGCAAAAAAACTTGATGGACCGGGTTTCTTGGCCAAACGGAAAGAAATCCAAACGGTGGCCAAACCAGAATAGACGGTTGGGCAGGTTTTGCTGTGTGTTTGGTGGGATTAGGAGAAGGAGAATAAGAGGGACATCGTTTTCCACCAGGACAATGCCACGTCTCAGACGTCTATGATGACCCCCCAGGAGATCCGGGAGCTTGGTTGGGAGGTTATTATGCATCCATCTTATAGTCCGGACTTGCTACCAAGCGATTATCGTCTCTTTTTGTTCATGGCAAACGCTTTTGGTGGTTTAAAAATGGCCTTAAAAGAGGCTTGCGAAAACTGGCTACCTCAGTTTTTTGCTAATAGGGATAAGACGATTTGGAAAAGTGGTATAATGAAATTTAGAATGGCAACGAGTTATGGCAAAAAACGGCGCATATTAGAGCCAAAACGAATGTTTGTAGCCATGTTAAATTAAAGCGTCGAAATAAACGTAAAAATAATGAATTTATTTTTCCCAAACCTTATATTTTGCTGCGCGTATTGTTGTTCCCCTTTTAATAGTACCATGAATTCCATTAATTTATGATAAATTTAAGATATGTATTTGTTTGTATATTCGACTTATTTGGACCGATGGCATTGTACCATCTGTAAAATTGGAAATCTCATATTTCTAGCGTTGTTCCTAAAGTTTCGTAGTCGGTCTAATTTCTACCGTCTAGCTGTATCATTCAAATCACCAATAACCATTCGTACATCACGTTCAGGTAAAGATCCAATCAAATCATCCAAAATGATCAAATTGTGTTATTATCCTAAGGGCTGGCTAATTTCACTTGGTTTATACAAAGTGAAGCTCAGATACTCGTTTATTTACTGGTTTCAAATCCAAGGCCGCCTAATTTAGATCTTCTTCACTCTAAGGCTGTGTAGATGTATCTAACTAATCCTTCGACAAGGATTAGTTAGATACGTTAGGACAATCCTAACGACAAGTTTTGGAAGTGGTGATTTGTTCTAAGTTTATCATTAGAGCTCTAAAAATATTACAATAATTCTAATATTTTCTCTCTGATAGTATAAACTAACATTAATCGTCATATCACTCGATTAAGTTGATTTGACTTTTGGATATTATACCGAAAAAGTAAAATTAAATAAATTAAACTTAAAACATTCTTAGAATAGGAACACCCTTAGGATGATAAATCCTGATAAAATCCATTATGAATGTTGTTTCAAGATAAATATTCAAAATAAAAATGTGTTACGTGTTTAAAATCTTCCAAAGAAAGAGCCCCCGTTACTTAATACAATGGTATTAAAATAAAATTTATAAATATAACATAAATTAAAATTAATAAAATAAAAATAATATTGACAATATGTTGAATAATTAAATAAATAACAAGAAAAACATATATTGTGATAAAAATATAATTAATTAAAATTAATAATTGTTTTCGGCAATTTCTACTTAAAAAATTAGAGATTTAAAAAACAAACGTTTTAAATTTGCAATTAGCGACAATACAAAACAAAAACAAATATAAAAAAAAATATTATATTACGTATAAAAAACTCTTTATCTATTTCATAATCATTAAAAATAAAAGATTTAACAATAAATATCATGAAAACAAAAAATTTGCTAACATATCGCTCCTATTATTAATTTTAAAAATCAATTAAATCAAAAATAAAAAAATATCAATACCTAAAAAACCTTCTTAGAAAAACAAAAACAACACAAACCTTAAAGAGTACATTAAATTCTAATTATATTTTAAACGAATATTTAATTTAGATGTATATATACAAGAAACAAACCTTTAATAATTAGAAAAGTAATGCGAAACTTATAAAGTTGCAAAAAATAAATAGGAATATTTTAAACAAACCAAAAGTCTGTTAATTCTAGCACATTTATTACAAAAAATGAGAAAAAGACGTTATTATTAAATTTTAAAGTAATATTAGAAACTTTTTAATCATCTTAAATTCTTTATTATTATTATTATTCATTATTTAAAATATACAAAAAATCATAAAAAAAACAGAAAACATTATCATTAAAAAGGATTATTTTATAAAAATTAAAATATTTTGTTTCATTAAACGTAAGAGTAATGGATGGAGTACACCCCTCGCAGTTTAAAAATTTCATTCAACAAAATTTTTAATCGATGATGACCCCCATCATCAAATTTAGCTACCAGATCATTGATTGATTCCAACTGCGTGTCGACCATTACATTTTTACATGGAACTACGTGTAATAGCCCGATACAAAAAGCGGTGCCGCGACATAATTTTCTGACCGAATAAACTAGGAATGACACAAAGAAATTTGATAGTTTTTTGCAATTACGATTCTTAAATGAACTTCAGTTTAGGTTTTGGAGTATGGTCAATTTCATAAAATGCTATCGTAGTATCAACCGACCTCTACTTGGCCATCTTATATATTTGAGGAAATCCTACAACTATTGTGATTAACTTCAGTACACAAGAATACAGCACACCCAAGTTTAGGTGTATGTTGCCAAATAATACGTTCCAAAAGCTCGCATGATCGACACAAACTTGGAGGCTGGTAATTTTATTGAATATTACGATATCCAGTATTCCACCAATACTGGTTGATTGGAATTCACAATGACATATCATGTGCAGGCGAATATACTAAAATAACTCAATGAGGCAATTTATGGTAAACAGTGGCGTTAGTCATAAAAAGGAAATCTCGAAGTAACAAAGGAGTTAACCAACTCAATGGGAAGTCGGCTGAATTGATGACTTGGAATGTTCTTCGCGAATACAAGTGATTGCAATTGCACAAGTAAATAAGCGCAGGCCAATTGTTGAGTAGACTCAGTTTAAAATCAACAGTTTGCGGAATGTCATTAATTAAATACAATGATTGAGATCAATTACTGTAATTTAAAGTAAACTAGAATGGTTGGATGGAAGAAGATAAAAAAGATATTAGTAAATAAAGTATGGAACTTTACGCTGAGTGTTTTATTTGGCAAAAATCCATTAGGAATCCCTATCGAGCTTCTTAAATTCAGGGTTGAGGTCGTTTGTCCGCTTTTCAAAATCCCGTAATCAAAATCTCTCTTTTCAATTTTGTTTTTCTAAATCTCGATTTTCAAAATCCCGATTATCTGAATTCCGATTTTTCGGCAGGTTTCAAGGCAGAACGCATAAAATAGTTGATGGACCCGGATCAAGATGAATTGGACTTATAACATGATCGTTAACAAAACCAAATTTGACTATAATTAGTATAGAAATCCTCTAATATCTAATATTAACCAAATTTAACAATAATTGGTTAAGAATTGGCGAAATTCTCTACAGAATGCTTGAATTCCAGAACTGCATACAAAATCCACGTTAAAATCCTAATCAAGTTCTACTTACCAAATTTAACCACAATTTGTTATAAAATGAAGAAATTCAAGTTAGAGCAAAGCCAAATTCCAAAATTCTTGAGATTTATGTTAAATGCAAATCACATCGTATAAATCAAATTTAACCATGATCGGCCAGGAAATGGCCGAGCTCTTAATAAAAACAGATTTATTTTAATAGAAAGCGGGATTTTGATAATTCGGGATTTTGTAATTCGGGCTTTAGTACCGATACCGAAATACATAAAGGTGTCAGAAGTGAGATTTGCAAATAGTGACAAATACTAGCGAAGGTTATCATATCAACAAATCGACATCCCAAGAATTAAGTGATAAGCCGGGCTTTCTTCCGAAGGCAATAAAAATGAGCTCTTATCGAGGCTGCAAAAGCTCTATGGATGAGGTTGGAAGGAGAGAGGATTCAGAATGTAATCATACCAGTACAGCCGCCCCTCCCGAACATTAAAAACCAGTAAGAAAATACAAGAGGTCCAAGTTGTCAATTTGATCAGCAAAGTACCAAAATGAACAAACAAGAAGCCAAATTAAACAAACAAGGCGGTCAGTTTGCCGAGTAGGAGCGGAACTTGACGGTTGAAAATGGTTAAGGAATTTGAGAGGCCAATTGCCTCTCGGCAAGACCCCAATTAAGAATTTTAAAGTTCAGTTCCAATCGGCGTATTTTGGTTCTTCTACGGAAAACCGTAGTTCTCTTGCAAACTGCATTCGCAACGGAAAGTTGTATGGCAGTAAATCATGGATGAGTTGGAACGGAAATATGAAAAATCAAGTGATTGCATCATGGGGAAATCAGCAGAACCTAAAAAAGGAAGTAAAAAATTTGCACTTGAAGCTTACGATAACGCTATCTATTGAGTGGATTAACAGTGGACGATTTCTTTGAGACAATCTTGTTTAGGGATATCTCAGAGTCGTCAGGTTTGCATTACAAAGCAGTATATTTTGAGCTTAAGTAACTGCTTGCTGCATCACAAACAGACACATGTCCGACGTTAAGGTTAGAACTTGCATCTGCGAACTCTCATTCATGAATGCAGATCAACAAACGTTGCAGCTATGCTTGTTACCCTTGAATCGTCGAATTCATGCAAAGCACTGATAATAGCATCAGCGTATCTACCTTATGATTCGGTTTCACTTTCGCCTTCACCTCTGCGGAATTTATTAAACTTGTTCCGAGGATAAAGTCAAGCAAATTAACTTTAATAGTTGACTGCTGATGTTAATGCTCATCACACGCTATGGGGTAGCAGAAGAAGAAAGAATATTAATAATAGGGTTTCTCTCTACCTAACTATCTAAGCACATCTGAGCTTGAAATCCGTAACAAACGCTGTGAGCTAGCTTTTATTAATTCGTTAAGGTGGGCAGTGATGATATTAGTTTGTGCACTATATCGATTATCGATTTGATCTTCAATTGGAAGCGACCAATGATATTCTCACCTCTGACCATAGCTGCATCTCTTTTAGCATAAACCTTAAAAGACCGACTCTTAACCTTACCGTAATAAAAAACTAACGCTGGTTTCATTGGGTAAGATACGTTCGACTGATGACATTGAATTGCTAGCTTCGTCTTTCACGGATTCAATCACATTAGCTTTCGAAAAATCTTGACCTGTTATTACCAAGCAAAAAAACGCAGAACAAGCGTTATAGGTGTTCTGATCTGAGGAAAGCTTCTAGGAGAGTTAGAAACAGAGCTCTCTATCTTTCTCTACCATCACTGAGGCCTACACAAATTTTGGCAAATACCCAGGTTTCGCATTTCCGTGTTCGAGCTGAATTCTCTGTCTGTTTCTGTTGAAGTTACCAAAGGTTGTCCACAGGGAAGGTGTTAAACTGAAACTGTCAGAACTGAGTCCCTGACCTCAGTGTAAGCAACGTGTCTAACAAGAACTAAATAATTGCTCCCCAGTTATCGCACGAATCATGTATGAAGCAGGAAATGGCTGGAATAACGATTTGCAGAAAAATGAGGGGATTCATGAGGCAATTGAGCCAGTAATACGATTGAAGGTAGACGACCGCGTTGTGCGTGACACTCGTTGCGTACAGCTAGTAAAACGGCAACGACAACAAGCATCAAGTGATACTGTTCAGTCAGATACGATAGATTATACAGGAAACACACAATAGAAGATCTGCAGCAATATAAGAGACTGCAGAGGGTGTAAAGAAAGTACTGCAAGTAAAAGACCGCAGGAATCATTGTACTATGTTGGTGTGCTATTTAAGTGCATGGCAATTAATATCGCCGGCAAATTTCCAGAAACACAGGAAACTAATCGATACATTGGGCACCCAACAGTTGGGAACATGTTGAGTAAAATCAAAGCCAACGTTATGAAAATGTTTAGTATTATGAAATTTTGAAATCAAATTGGCGATGATTACGCAAAATAATCTTATAAATTGAACATTATTTTAATAAAAGTACAAAACTTTCAAATGCTCAGATCTTATGATTATTTCTAAATCTTAAAGGTGGCAACTTTTCTATTTTCATACGAGGGAAAATATTTGCGCACTCTTCTTCGTTATAATGTACCGTCTTTATAGGTACCAATTTTTACGCCTGTTTTCGAACACGATTTTGGGAACAAAGAATGTGTTCAATCTATGCCTTGATCATTTTTACGTTCCAATTATATCGACGTTAACTTATCATTTCTGACCTCGAGATTTATACGAATCCGGTACATTTCCTTTTCAACAGGATCTAGCATTATACGTACTAACTTGCACTCAAAACGGAAAGGTTTTAGTTGTCCCGCATTGTTAGGCTCAATAATCACTACCAAAAGTCAAACTGGTCTAATCAGCGCTACTATGCGCTAATGTTAATTTTAGTTTGGAATGCTCGGTAATCGGCTGCGACCCGATATGGTATGTCAACAGAGACTGAGTTTTGCACCATTATCATCGACCCCAAGTATTTAAATTCATTCATTTTCGATTTGTATGTCACTTGATAGGAATTCTCCAAGTGTTTGCCTTCATGTATTTTGTTTTCATTTCGTCGATAGGGATGCGGATTTGTTAGGCTGTTGTTTCTATGATGTTACGATCCAGTATGCATATGTTGGCGGCAGGAGCTATTGTAAGCAGCTGCGATACTTCCTGATGCTATTTCGAAGGGTTCAGATAGTTGACTTTGATTTCACCTTGTTTTTGAGTAATTAATTATTGAAGAAATTCCCAAATGTGACAAAATATTTCATATTGTATTTCCCTGGAACTCTGGATGTCTTCTGAAACTTTATGAATTGAAAATTTAGGGGAATATCCATTTTGGAACATGTTTCTAACATAATTCTCAAAGAATAAGTTTAATCGATTGTTGACTTGCCTGGCGAAAAGCTCATTGGGGCTCTTTGTGGCGCTTGAGCTACGTTTTATAAATCTCAGGATCAACTCCAACTATGCTCAAATTAAGAAGTAATATATAATGATTTTGTCATACCACGAGTGTTCGCTGACTTTCGGCATGTGTTTGATTTCTTTCAGCACAGACGGGTCCCGCAAATAGTTCCGTAAATTTTCGTTTTCGCTTGTTTCATTTTTATATGAAAAAATTGCATTTCACTTCGACTGTGTTAAATTGGTTGCATACAGTTCAACGTTAATTTATCATATAAAAATTATTGCGCACAAATATCGGACACGTCCTAACACTTCAAATCTTACGCATATTCAATTGTCCATATATTTATTTAGTATATGAATTTGGAAAACGCAAAATAATCTTATAAATTGAACATTATTTTAATAAAAGTACAAAACTTTCAAATGCTCAGATCTTATGATTATTTCTAAATCTTAAAGGTGGCAACTTTTCTATTTTCATACGAGGGAAAATATTTGCGCACTCTTCTTCGTTATAATGTACCGTCTTTATAGGTACCAATTTTTACGCCTGTTTTCGAACACGATTTTGGGAACAAAGAATGTGTTCAATCTATGCCTTGATCATTTTTACGTTCCAATTATATCGACGTTAACTTATCATTTCTGACCTCGAGATTTATACGAATCCGGTACATTTCCTTTTCAACAGGATCTAGTATTATACGTACTAACTTGCACTCAAAACGGAAAGGTTTTAGTTGTCCCGCATTGTTAGGCTCAATAATCACTACCAAAAGTCAAACTGGTCTAATCAGCGCTACTATGCGCTAATGTTAATTTTAGTTTGGAATGCTCGGTAATCGGCTGCGACCCGATATGGTATGTCAACAGAGACTGAGTTTTGCACCTTTATCATCGACCCCAAGTATTTAAATTCATTCATTTTCGATTTGTATGTCACTTGATAGGAATTCTCCAAGTGTTTGCCTTCATGTATTTTGTTTTCATTTCGTCGATAGGGATGCGGATTTGTTAGGCTGTTGTTTCTATGATGTTACGATCCAGTATGCATATGTTGGCGGCAGGAGCTATTGTAAGCAGCTGCGATACTTCCTGATGCTATTTCGAAGGGTTCAGATAGTTGACTTTGATTTCACCTTGTTTTTGAGTAATTAATTATTGAAGAAATTCCCAAATGTGACAAAATATTTCATATTGTATTTCCCTGGAACTCTGGATGTCTTCTGAAACTTTATGAATTGAAAATTTAGGGGAATATCCATTTTGGAACATGTTTCTAACATAATTCTCAAAGAATAAGTTTAATCGATTGTTGACTTGCCTGGCGAAAAGCTCATTGGGGCTCTTTGTGGCGCTTGAGCTACGTTTTATAAATCTCAGGATCAACTCCAACTATGCTCAAATTAAGAAGTAATATATAATTAAAAGTTTCATTTTCGCCTTGGAGATAATTAGCTAACATTGCTCAGAAGCATCGATGTTAGCTATTTCTAGCCCACAGGTTTAAATAAATCAGTTATATCAATCAGTGCAAACGGTTACTATAAATTTGATAATTAAAATTTGTTTGTATCTTCATTTTATAGCATTTATAAAATATCTCGAAATGTTCACAGAAAATATTTATTTTAAATTACTGACAGAATACCGAACGGTAATCTGATTCAATGTAAGGCTCCTCGTAACCATTTTTTTTAAATTTTAGTTGTAATTGTTGGTACGGCGGACCTTTAAACAGTTCTAGCTTATATACCCATTGCGTGATTCTCCAAGTAGAGATTCATGATTGCCTTTAAAGTGGTCCTTTTATTTTCTAAATCTCTTTAATAAATTCGCTGTAATCGAAAAACAATTGTATACTATACTTGAAGTTAATAGCGAGTTAGTGGTATCTAATAGCCTGTACAGTAAACCCGATTTTGCAAAACTCGATCAAACACTCTAATAAATAAAATCCAATTTAGGAAATTGATGGTTAGTTCATACCAGTTATTGGTAGATGTCTCTAAGCTTCATAAACTAAAATGTGTGGTATTTAGTTCTAAACTGAAAACAGTTCAGATTTATCATTTCCAGATTAGAAATACTTAAGAGATTGATAAATCTTAATTTATTTAGCAGATTTTAATAAAACATTAGATATGGTTTGTTTAGTGCCATTTGTGAACGACTGGTTTGAACTAACAAACAATTTAGTCCGAAATTTAGACAAACATTCGGTTCAGATACACAATATAAATCTGCTTCCAAATTAGTATTTTTTCATAGGGTACTTGATGGGATTTTTCTAAATCGGATTCGCTAATCCGCAGTCTGTATAGGGTATTAAATTCTTAATGTGAAAAGAGATACTAGAGGCTCACTAAAACGCTAAAAGACGCTCACATTGATACATTATGTTGCAAAATTTGCCAAAATTAAATGATCTCGTTTTAATTGAGATCTAGACACTGCTCTGTTCGGAAATGCTTAATTTCCTTTCTACGACCGGCTTATAACTTTATCACTTTGAAAATTCTATAATATTAGACCAACTACCTCTTATTGCATTTGAATATTTCTTGAAGATATTGCTGTGCCACTTATCAAGAGAAATTATATTATTGTCTACATAACTATATGTAAGAATTATTCAAGGGCCCATTAATTTAGAAATGTATTAAATACCATTAAGTAGACTTAAACTTAGGGAAGTGTTCATTATAATCATGAACAATTTACGTTACGCCAAAACAATTTTTCATAACTGAAATGTTAATAAAATTATGAACTGAAACTATTTGACTTACTGCTTATGCAAGTTATTTGTAAATAATAGTATTAAAACAACAAAATTTACCAAAATATTTTAAAAACCGTTTGTTAATTTCACCATAATTTTGTAGACAACTTAAATGTTTAATGTTTTGTTTGTAACTTTATCTGATCAGCACAAACTTTGAATTACGCAATATTGCAGTAAATTTGTTATCAAACACTAATTATGTTTTATTAATTTTCTCTATCTTGTATATAATTGAATCATCGAAAAGAAAAATTACTATGACTGGTCAAATGACAAACCGCTAAAAAGAAGAATCCGCTCACTACGGCATATTTCAAAACAAGAGGTAATAATACAAGACATGACCAGTACATGGTGCGGGGCTAGGACCGATTAAAACCAGACATCACATAACAGTAAATAGTATACTACAGGATATGGTACGGTATTAGAATATTATCAAGTAGAGATTTACCTTCAATTAAATTAACGCCTCATTTCGCGAAGTTTTCAATTAACGCTCAATTCCTAATCACGTTTTCACGTCTGCATTCTGTCACCCAACAAGTGACAAGAATATTTTTTGTCGAATCTGTCAAAAGTCTATTCTGTTTATATTTCTGAATTAAATCGTGTCTAAATATGATTTTATTTTGAGTTTTTAAGCTACGTAATCCGCATCATTTGAATCGATCTGTGAATCGACTATTGTCACTTCACTTCACACGATTACGAGGATTGTGCTGTAAATTTGGATTAGTTGAATATTTCGTAACCTTAACTAAATGTTCCTCGCTTAATAAACTGAGGACGAAGGTTTCCAAAATGATCTAATGTGCAAAGACAACTTGTGTATTCTTTCATAATACGAAATTACTCATCATCCCCTTCATACCCAGAATGTGATAAATTTGATTATGTTATTCTTATTTGAAGATATGGAAAAAAATGTTTTATGAAAGAACAAAGATCAATAAGTCTTTCTCTAATGCTGTTCGTTTTGGCCCCTGTCCATGATCGACCCATTCTCTAATGAATATCCATATTGCTAGACCTACTTTCGACATTTAAATTATTTTTAATTTTAACACCACACCTATTAACTTCGTTGTAAAAATTTTCAATGTAACAAATTTATTATCAGTAGTTTGATCAGGAGACTATTGCAATAAATTGATCGCGTTTCGTCATCATCATTATTATTATTGTCGAGGTAAAAGAATCGATGCGATTTCTTAAAGTAGCTTCTTCAGAAGACATATTTATTATAAATAAGTACAATAAAATCCTTGTATCGTATTATTTATTTCAAATTAAGTCAGTAGTTGATTATATAAGAAATATGCTTCTTTCCAAGTAGCAGATAAAATCGTCTTAATGTAACTCATAATGAAATCACAGTTTGAAAATTTTCTGTTGTCCTTTTTGAAGCAAGCTTAGAAATAATATTTTCGAAGTCGATACGTTTTGTGACGAGTAGTTGGAAATGAAAAAACGATAATCAGTTAATTCGTGTAGATCACATCATGTAATCGTAAATATTTAACCGAAAAGCCACATCATCGTATAAATAATTAATCAAAACCTATTTAATCGTAGGAACATTTAATCGTAAGAACACTCAATCGAAAGTACAGAGTAAGCCACACCAAGATTTGGACAGGTAATCATTTGCGGAAGAAATTTGGTATGGTGGATGGAAATGTAGTTCAAAAATGCTTTTTGAGAGAAGCTCCGGAAAATTTGGGGCGGAACTTAACCATTTCTTAATCGATCATTCTAAAATTTCGAATGATGAGAGTTCAAAAAATCAAAAAATGGTTTTTGGCGCTTTTGATAAATTATTCATTTCTTATAAAATATATTCTTCTCCTATATCACTGAAAATTGAATTTGAAGAATGTACAAATTTAGGTAAAAGTTAGAGCTCAAAACTATCACTATGGCGCTGGGCGCGGGATACATTTTTTTCATTCCCTTATAATCATGTGGTCTATCCTTTGAAAAGTTTTTGGAAAAGCAACAATTTTTTTCAACACTTAAGTTCAAAAATACGCTGTTTTTGCACTGGTTGCAAATAAATAGTTTTATTTTAGAATACATACATACGTGTGTGTATCGCATATCTTTGAAAAAGTTGTGCAGAATGTCACAAAAACTGAAGAACCTCAGTACTCAAAACTATCGTCTTGGCGCTGGAAATATTTTATTTTATCCCGATATAATTAATCAGGGTTATCCCGATATAATTAATCAGGGGGTCGATTTTGTTCAAAATCCGAGACTTGACTAAAAATAAACAGCAAGTATATGTATAGTAGTGTATAGTAGTGTATGTGTGTTTGTGTTTGTGTTAGTGCGAATGTGCGTCATTTAAATTTTTTGGATATGACATTTCTAGATACATTTCCATTTAAAACTTGTAAATGCAAATTTGCTTTAAATCAAATTCAATTATTTAATTTAGTTTTAAAATATGTAATTGCATTTATTCGACATAGCATTGAAAAAAAATTAAAATCGTAATATGTGAGGATAAACATTTTTTTTCTTAACACATCGACGCACACTCTCTAAATGTGTGTACTGATATTTCGTCGCGGAAAGGAATGTATTGTTGAGAATTGAAAAATATTTCGAGTTATTCCTTAAAAATGAAAGTTGTTGATCCCCAGGTGTCACTTCGCTTGATCTCTTTCGAAAATCCGGCGTTTTGGCGCTGGTAGCAAATTAATAGTTTATTATAGAAAACACATGCCGGAAATAATCAGCATGTTTCTATGTGTAATTTGTCAATTAACATACGACACTCTAGTACAAGACATATAAATAGCGGAAAATTTAAAATTTAACCTCAAATTTCAACATCCTTTGTATGGGGACAACAATTTTATCGGTTTTATTCTATTGTTTCACAAGAATGTACAAATCTGAATTTCTTGATAAGTACATATTCGTGTTTAAATCATAATTTTAAATTTAAAACGGACTGTATCATTTTTCCAAAGTTTAAGAGGAAATGACGACTTTTTTATACGAATTGTTTTTTTACTAAAATCTCATTTCGTTTTTAATATTTTTCTAGAGAAAAACTAAAATATTCTAAGTTACAGCAGTTACTAATTATGTATTTTCTTTTTTTTTCAGATTTCAATGTCTACAAAAAAATCAAAACCCGAATATATCTGTGATAAGAGCTTTTTACTTACTATTTTAACAGTTATTTTTTATAAAAAGGAAAAAAATATAAATTGTAAAGTGTAAAAAAATTAATTAACAGTTTTAGTGAAATTATGTATCGGAAAGCAGATAAGAAACGAATACAAAAAAAACACGATCATGAAAGTGGATTTTTTGAAGATCATGATGATATTCGACGGCATGTGACATCAAACCAAGACAATAAAATTAATAATTGTTCTAATAGTAATAAAAAAAATTTTAAGTATAAAAGTAATTGTGGTACAATAAAAGGCGATAGTAAAATGGATAGTGTAAAATGTACTGCGAAAATGAAAAGGTCAGCTAGATTATCTTCCCGATCTAAGCGTTTAATACCAAACAGAAAATTAAATCTCAAGGAAGAAATTATTCAATTAGAGAAAAACAGAATTTATTCAACGAGAAACAATCGAAATTACAACAATCACGTGGAAGCGAATGATTTTAATAAATGTGTACAAAAATCAAATAGATCTACCGGAATTGGAAAGGGCCGAAACCAGAAAATATTCATCAATGATGATATTAAACTTGATAATGATAATGATGATGAAAATAGTTATGAAAGCAGTCACGACGACGTAGATAGCCGCGAAATGGCCCAATCTAATATTATTGATAGTACACATAACCGCAAAATAAATAAGTTATCAAATTCTACTGGTGATGATTACAATTTACTTGATAAACATCTCAGTAATGATAATGCCTCTAGCCACGGTAATACGGACGAGCGAAATGATAGTTTTGATAATCAGACCGTGGTTAATTTACAAATAAGTTCGAAAAATAGTGATACTCGGGCGGATGCTAATTTATCCCATGATGACGATGTTGACGATGATTGTGATAGCAAACCTGAAACGGATGTTAACTTTGTAGTTGGACGTACTAAAGAAAAATTTCGAATTTACTCAGACGGTGATGCAAAACAAATTGTGGGGAATTCAAATGCAGATCTTAAAAATGTCAGCGATGGAACAAGTGCATATGTGCCAAAAGTAAAATCAGAGAAAAGTGATTCGGTTGTGTATACGGGTAGCTATACACATTATGATTTGGAGATTGAAGAAATTTCGAGGATTCGAACTAATGGTGAGTGGTTTTAATGATTTATTTTATGAATATTTCCTACAATTTAGTCTATACTTTACCGGTTGTTTGAACGATTTTGGTTGGTGTTACAACCATCAAATTTTATAGACTTCGCAAAACTAAACAACTGGCTTTTAACGTTGGTGGTCGTATCGCTCTCCTAAACGGTTCAAACAGAGTAGAACAAGCTTTTTCATATGCACAGCTCAGCCATACCCTCTAATAAGGTAAATCCAACCGACCAAGAATTGATCATTATTCGAAAGATTATTTTCATCGATTAAAACGCGTTCGCTACTGCGAGATCAAGAGCCCTGCACGAGTTTTAAACTGGGATCTGTGACTGTTTGAAACTGGGATCTCATTCCCAAGTGCCATATTCGATCTTATTTTTCTAACCATAGCTTAGGTTAGTGATCAAATATTAAAAAAGTTAAGTGAGACAATTTAATTTTTGGGTAGTCCTGTAATCTAATCTAATTATCAATATTATATGTTTAGTTTTTTTTGTAAATATATTTTCAATCAAAAAAAGCTTTTATCATTTACTGAAGGTTATTCTGATTTGAAAAATCTAGGCCAAAGATTAAGGTCAAACACAATAATTAGTATCAGATGGATTACATAAGCGGAATGTAAAAATGTGTACGGATTACATTAACGGAATGGAAAAATGTGTTAGCCAACAGTTCGATAAATAATTTCACAGAATAACGGAAGATGGAGGATTTTAAATCGTTACTTTAGATTCGTTTCTTTTAATATTCCTAATAAACAATTAGAATATTTTTGTTTGTTTCAATTAATCCAACATTTGAAATTTAGCCTGTTGATCTTTATTTATAACAAATATACGTGTTTGGAAATATAAGGGATTCGATTTAATATTCTGATTGATTTCTTTCAAACGCAAATATTTTCTCGCCATTTATTATGTCAATTGGTCATATTCAGTTGTGCACCAAACCAGGTAATAAAAAAAACTTTAAACCTGGTAATAGTTTCAATATTTGACAGCGAAATTCTTATTTTCAATTACTAAATTGCACATTACCACAGAATTCACAAATATTTAATGTTTCCCTGTGGAATAGTCATCCATACTATCTTGACATTTTTCCATATATCCATTTATGTGTTGGTGTTGGAAGTTAACCCAATTAGTGCTTAGTATCCTCTCATAGGTCTTCATTCGATTTTAAATCAGACGAATGAGCTGTCTTTTGCATAGCATTAATATTGATTCCTTGGAACTAATCTTTTATCACCTTTATCATGTATTTCGGTTCATACCACCGAAAATATTTATCACTGGAAATGAAGTATCTAGCTTAAACGTGAATCGATGGAGTGGTTCTTATTTCCATGGAATGGGCGAATTAATTAGGTTTAGAAGGCGCGAAATGTTGTATAGTTGAAAATTTTACGTTTAATGCACGGTACTCGCTATCCTCTTCGATTCGTGAATTTATGCCTACAGAGATGGAGCGGAAAAAAAGAAAGATACAAGATAAAAGCCCGTTGGGCGGTTGGTTTTAAATCACTGTTGGTTGTTGTTTTGATTGTTATGCCAACAGTCCTGATCCAAAGTATAACTCCTTCGTCTTTATTTATCGACTTCTCCTTTGAACGTATCATTACGATTGTCCTAGTTCACGATTTTATCTACGGTCGCTTTAGTTCTTAGACCCTAGAAACTGAGTAGGTCAGACAGTTCAAATTTGCACAGATCGTGGCTCGCTTGAAACGGCCCATATGTTCAATTGACGCTTTCAATGGTTTTTGTGTGTAGACACAGTATCATGATGCTAAGTCTATCCAGCAACATTTCATGACATAAAACTACTGTTTAGATTGGCGTTATTCAGTTTAGACCAATTCGCTGCTTTGGTCAACGGTTCAAAAGCATTTTGAATTTTTTCTTACAGGGTTAAACAGAAAAGAAGGAACCATAGGTTAGGCTAAGTTATGGTGTCTGTCCTAAAGCACTTACACCCGATTTTATCCGTAAGCAAACCACACAGGTTTTGTTATACTCATTGGAACCATCCAAAACTTTCAAAAAAGCACCTACTAGTCCTTACGTCCATCCTGCAGAGCTCCATTATGATATTTAGAACGAACTCCTGAAATTTCGTTCTGATTGGCGCTAAACGAGCAAATAGACACAGAAAATAGATTGCTGTTCCTTCATCTTCATAGTTGTGACTTCGTGAGGATGCATCAAGTCTGCTCGCGTGTTTTTCAATGAGTGATTGTCCTGTAATAACGTTCACAACCAGTCTTCTGGATCTAGACATATGGTTAGTCTCCTCCTGACACATTAGTACACGTAGCAAGTGGTATTTCAACATTTTCGCCTGCTTGATGAAATGGGTCAGGTTGTTGTGTCTCGATGAACAATAATAATCTAATATTGAAATGCTCTGACATTCGCCTCACGTGGATGTTGAACTGATATATATCATGCTGTACATTCAAGAGAGACAATCCCCAATTTTCACGTAAGAAAAATGGAAAATATGCAAATTTCCTTTTACTTGTGCTACAAAAGTTGGAGATACAGAAAGAGAGGTTTATGGTTAAGTTTTTTCACAGAACACTCCATCCCAACCTTCCATTGAACTTTGAACTATTCGTGATGAAGTTAATATCTTCATTTCGTTCGTTCTCTCTGGAAGAATAATGGCAGCACAACATGTTGGAAGTTTTGGGGATTTCGTGGATATCCAAGGATACGAGATGAAAAGGTATCTCCAGTGCTTGATTGGATGCGCCTCTGAATCCACCACTTATGCACAAGAAACAAATGGCATAATAGTTGAGGTGTACAGCTTCACGATGCGGGACTATATAAACTAACTTTTCCCAAAGGCATTTTAACAAGGATAAGAGCCTTTCTTAGTACATCTAATACGTCAGGGTTTCAGCTTATTTCGCTGTCCAAAATAAGGGTACTTCACTCTCTGTAAAGATACAACTTATAATTTTTGAAGTGGGCAGAATAATCTGAAGAGGCTTATATTTATTTCCTATAAGAGGAGCAACTCAGTCTGTGTGTGAATCAACTCTCAACACAGCTTTTCTTCCGATTAGAAAAAGTGCTGAGCACAAAAGTGCAAGGTCACCACTGACCCAAGGTTCTTAAATTAAGACAATATCAACGGCTCAGAGTGTTTTATTTCTTCGTTTTCCTGGTACCTTTAGCGAAACTTGGTTAATTCATAGCTGAGCACGCTGTTGGTTTTCGCACAGTGCAGCGACAATACCTTTTTGACACGAAGGTAGTTGACCCGTAAGCAGCATTTGTCTCTTCGAGCTTGGAAATCTTTCATTTTGAAATTGGTAGGGCACGATTGCTGATTTGTGGCATTTTCAGTTCTTCTCATCGCTAGGTTCCTCTTGTAACCGGCATCCTGGGTCTGCAGGGAATAAATAGACCTTCTAGCGTTGACCTTCATTTGGGTCTAGGCTTAACCTCACATCATCTTCAGCTTTTTATAAAGGTAGCTTAACCATTGGTCGGCATAGGCTCTAAACCTAACATGATATCGATACCATTTTGTGTTCCGGTAGGACAAAGCAGGTTCAGAATTTGCCGTCGTGATTTTCCTTTCGGTGGTTGCTGAAGCTGAACTCAAATTGTATGCATTATTCTGCCATCCTTGTGAGTCCTATTTCTTGCATCTACTATTGGGGGTTCTTGAGATCTCTGTCTCATCCCTCCATATCCGGTTTAGTTGATCTTCCCTAATATTTTGTTGCTATCTTACCCCTTCCTTCAATGGAGTATAGTGCTCGTAATTTACGACGAATTACGAATGTAATAGAAACTTCCATTCGGTAGTTAGTTAAATATTTTTATTTCATAATTTTTTCTAGGGATCAAGAGTAGCTGCTACGCCGAAAACCATGGTTCTAAAAACGCACGTATATTTGTTCAAAGGATACGGTTCTATTACAAACTGCAATTGAGACAAACATCCAACCCTTTTTAATATTTTGTTTGAGCTTTCGTCGTCTATCCTAGCTAAAAAAAAGGCAAACGGTTTATATTTTTAATTGTATTGTCTTATCTTTTTCAAATGAAAAAACAATTGTTTCATTTCCATTTAAATTTTCGATTCAATTCAATAAGCTGGTTAATATTTAAAAAAATCCATTCCTTTAGCCTTGTTATCAATTGAATGGTAATAAGGTTGTTATGAAAAATCCCAATTGTAATGAAAATATTGTCAAATGGTAATGGCATCCAATTTCACATTAATTATTTTTCAAATTATTAAATTTGATTTTGTGTATTGCAAACACAATCAAGTTTATTAATTTTCTTTCTAGATTTCTACACAGTGTTTTTTACTACGAATGACTTGTGAGACTCTATGAATATAAAACTCAATTAAATCCTTACCGGAGTTTAGAAAGTGAACAAAAGCAAAAGTTTGAGAGCAGGCTTCCCTTTACTTTAATATAATGAAGTTCAAATGCAAAACACAATAGACTTTTCTATAAGTGGGTTTTAGCATAGAGTTCGATCTTAGTCTTCGATAAAAAAAGAAAATCCAACAAAAGATTTCGATTTTTCTATCTTTCTTGAACAAAAGAAACATTTTTTATACACATGTATTCATTTAATTCGCGATTATTATTCCCAGTCAATGTCAAGTTACAAATAATAATCGTAATATCGATAGTGCAGTAAATTTCTGTTTCTTTTGTTTTTGAGTTCTTCTGTATTACTTGTTCGAGGTTATGTCTTAGCAAAGAATAAGTATTGTATAAACATTACATACTCTTTGGCCTTAGTAATAAACCCAACTTAGCCTTTTTGATATCTCAAAATGTATGTTGAATTTGATTCTAAATATCTATTTCTTAAACGTCACTAGTTAGTTCACTCGTTGCCAATTACCTTTGAAATTTTTTCGACTTGCCAAATCCCTAAAGCCAATAGATTTAAGTGTACGCGGCAAGATCTCACCTCTCATTATAACAAATGTCCATATTTTCCCTTACAGAAGCATGAATTCAAGTTTTTTGAGGTAAAACTGAGCGAGCCCGCCCAAAAGTTCTAGGTTCTCTATTAGTTGGTTGTGACCTAAATGCATAAATAAGTCACTAAGGTTAATGTATGGTTTGGGAATATCATTTTTAATACTATAACAAAAGTTCACCACTTTTATCATACAATTTAAAATACCAGCATCCAAACCGTTTTGAAATAACAAAGTTTGGAATTGTTCTCTTCACCTTCTCCTAGCAGCTCCAATAAGGAAACATCGTAATGGTAATTGAACAGCAAGCATTGCATCTCAACATCAAAACTGAGCAAATTGTTAGAGTTCCGATCCTAGGAAATTGTCATGAAACTTAAGAATCCAAAAGTTCTTTAGTTCGTTAGTTACTTTTCTGACAGCACAAAAGGAACGCCTGCCTAATGTTATCACACCAAAGAGGATTGACCAAAGAGGATTGACCAATTTACAACTAGTTTGCATCCCTTCAGACGGAACCTTATATTACTTAATGCGAGCTCTGTTCATTGTGGTCTGATGTGCCTGGTCTTTATTTATTAGGCTACTTTTATATATTAACAAACTGACTTCTCTTTTTGTGTATACATCACCTAAATCTGAGGCGGGGTACTGAAATTCTACGAAACTTTATGAAAAATCATTGTTCCGAAATATTTCGATGAACAAACACAAAAAATTCGAATAAAATGAATCCGATCGAAAGTGATTTCGAAAACCATCTTACATATAAGTCACTGTTCTCAAAATGTAATCTAAATTTATTCACTTCCCATGTACTGATTTGACAAAAATCTGAATGTTAATTTAAAGATTTTAATAGTAAATTTGAAAGGTAATGTTACCTTGAAGGTAAACTGAAAAAGTTAATACCATATAATTGGAAATTCTTAAGGATTATTCCCAAATTTTTCCGAATCAGTATGCTTTGGGGTAAGCCGTTCAATTCTTGCAGATCAATTATTTTGGTTGCCTTAATTCATTCAGTTGGCTAAATCTGCAGATTATGCTTACGGACGTGTACCAAATTTGATGAAATCGCACAATTGTAGGAAACGTCGCTCTGCATTGTGTGATTGATTCCTCTGGCCTGGTATAGCCAAGAATATTTTTTATTGAATTTCCCTTTCTCGCTCTTCTCAAACATGGTCCAAAGGTTGCACGTTGCAAAACTTTGTACATTGCAAAACTCGGCATTCCTCTCTACTGATGCAAATGGTTTGGTAAATTTTAATTTTTTTGAAATAAACTTTCTTTTTCTTATTGCAGTAAACATATCCAGTGAAGATAAAGTTGACATTTCGCATTTTGATTTATTAAAGGTGTTGGGTACCGGAGGTAAGTTTTATTAAAATCTCTTAATATTTTCAATATTATTTTCTAACGGTGCAATCTATATGATTTTACAGCATACGGTAAAGTATTTCTAGTTCGGAAGAAAGGGGGTTCGGATCATGGTCGATTATATGCAATGAAAGTATTGAAAAAAGCAACGATTGTTTTAAAGAAAAAGACGGCAGAGCATACCAGAACTGAGAGACAGGTAAATTAAAAAAATTCTGATTTTATTTGAAATAATTTATAATGATTCGATTTTATTAAAGGTATTAGAAGCCGTGCGACGATGTCCGTTTTTAGTTGGAATGCACTATGCGTTTCAAACTGATTCTAAACTACATTTAATTTTAGGTAATTTGTAATAATTTAATTTAGTTTCAAATTCAAATTGTGATAAATATATTAATTATTTTTTAGATTATGTTAGCGGAGGTGAACTGTTTACACATTTATATCAAAGGGAGCATTTTACAGAAAATGAAGTTAGGATTTATATTGCTGAAGTTGTTTTAGCTTTAGAACAGTTGCATAAGGTAATTTTGCTTATTCAAATTTAACTCTAAATTGTTAAAATTTTGTTGATATTTTACAGTTGGGAATTATTTATCGTGATATAAAGCTAGAAAATATTCTATTAGACGCTGGTGGACATATTGTTCTAACCGATTTTGGTTTGTCCAAAGAATTGTTACCTGGTGTTAATGAACGTGCCTATAGTTTTTGCGGGACGATTGAATATATGGCGCCCGAAGTTGTTAAAGGTGGTACATCTGGCCATGATATCGCAGTGGACTGGTGGTCGGTCGGTGTTTTAACTTATGAACTATTAACTGGTGCCTCACCGTTTACCGTAGAAGGAGAAAGAAATACTCAACAAGATATTTCAAGAAGAATATTAAAAACGCAGCCCCCCATTCCCGAACATTTAGGCAACGAAGTAAAAGATTTTATTTTAAAATTATTAGTTAAGGATCCGAGAAGAAGGCTGGGTGGTGGTAGATCAGATGCTAGTGAAATAAAATCTCATTCTTTTTTCCGTAAAATTGATTGGGAATTATTAGCAAAAAAACAAATAGCGGCCCCTTTTGTACCAAAAATAAAAAATGATTTAGATACAAGTAATTTTAGTGATGAATTTACCAGGCTCCCTGTTGCGGACACACCAGCTGCTGTACCACCTAATCCCGAGCGATTATTTCGTGGTTATTCATATGTCTCACCAAGTATACTGATGTCAAAACATCTAACAACTGATAAAATTTTACTAGGCGATAAGAATTTACAACGGCCCGACCCTTCCAATATTCATCGGTATCGCGTCAAAGGGTCGCAATTTTTTCAAAAATATGATCTAATATCATCCAAACCTATAGGTGATGGATCATTTTCAATTGTAATGCAGTGTCGTCGTCGTTCGACCAAAGAAGTATATGCCGTGAAAATATTAAATGTGTCGCATGATTCCCGTGACGAAATAAAAATTTTGGAAAGCTGCCAAGGCCACCCAAACATCGTAAAACTGATAGAAGTTTTAAAAGACGAAGCGTATACCTATATAGTTACAGAATTATTGGATGGCGGCGAGCTCTTAGGAAGAAGAACAACGCTAGCAAAATTCACGGAAGATAAGGCATATGTATATTTTACGCAAATTGTCAATGCCGTTGCATTTATGCACACGAAAAATATCGCGCATCGTGATTTAAAACCGGAGAATATATTATTCCAAAGTAAATCATCGGATTGTTTGAAGCTTGTTGATTTTGGATTTGCCAAGGTATTAGAACCAAGTATTGGAATGTCAACACCGTGTTTTACATTAGATTATGCTGCGCCAGAAGTTCTATTATGTAAGTTTACTATTGAACTTAAATAACTTAATTGAGTAAATAATTATTTTGTTTCCTATATTTTAGGTTCAAATAAAACCTATACGGAGGCCTGTGATCTGTGGTCATTGGGCGTTATACTATATTCGATGGTATGCGGTCAATCACCTTTTTCACCAAAATACAGTTGTAGTTCAGAGAAGAATATTGAAATAATTGTGGGGCGAATTCGGAGAGGATCGTTTGATACGGAATCGGAGGCCTGGGATAAAGCTAGTAAATCAACTAAGAAATTAGTACGTGGCTTACTCAGCGTTGACATATCAAGTAGAATAACAATGAATCAATTAAAGGAGCATGAATACCTTAAATATTGTCGTGACAATATTTTATCATCTACAATTTATCCTCCAAAAACACTATTAGAACCTCCCAGGCAAATGGCTAGCTTGGAGAATAATGTTCGTAACACGTATAATGCATTTCAACAAGCCCAAAGACAAGGTTTTCGGTTACAAGATGTCAATAATGCTAACTTAGCAAAAAGACGCCGACTAAAAAAATCATCCTCCACGAGTAGTTCTACTGATGACAGAATAAGTGCCTTAAGTCGAAGCAAGAGTAGTAGCGGTATTGCACTTTCCGATCAAAATAATCGATCAATTAGTATTAATTCGGATGTTGAAATTGTTGCTGTCTACAATAATGATAGCGGTGATAAGAGAAAAGATAACATTGCACTGAAAAATAAGATGCAAACAAAGGATAATGATTTAAATGATAAAATTTACATAATATCAGACGATAGTAATGATAACTTGGAAATACTTCAATTACAATCGACATCAAATACAATTCCGTCCAACAACATCCTGAATGCTCAAGTCATAGATTTTAAAGAAATATTATCACAAAGTGATACTAAAAATGTAATGCAAGTTGAATGTTCTACGGGGAATCAGAAAGATGATGAATTTTACGGTTTCGATGATCATGATTTAAAAGAAATTTCAAATTGTTTATTAAGTTTATCCAAATACAATCAAACAAAACAATCCTTATCTAAAAAGGCTGTGCCTCCAATTCGAAAAAAGCGTGGTAGGCCACGAACTATTAAAATTAGCAACGACGAACCAAACGATTTTGTGGGAACAATACAAAAACTTAGAAATTTAATTAATTTTAATACTGCAATAGGGACAATAAATACACCAACTATATTATCAAAAAAACCAATTAAGAAAAATACAAATAATAGTAAGCTAATTGATAGTGACAAAGAGGTAAATAATAATTGTAGTGCTACATATAAAAAATGTCCTGTAAAAATTGGTCCGATAACGCGGGGTCACAAGAGACGGCAAGAATTGGAGGATCGTTTGGATTTATTTATATCCAATTTTAAAAAAAGGGCAAAATGATGAATAGTAAAGTTTAATATAAAAATTTGTATTTATAAATTATTAGTTTTTTAATATGTTTTAAATTATTGTTGTTTTTGAGAGGGATAAAAAATAAAAGAAAAAGTTATAGCAAAATTTCGCACTTGATTTTTCTTTTTATATTATAATGTATATTTTAAAAAAATAGTTTGTTATTTTCATAATACATACATTATTCAAATTTGTTAAAATTAATCTCTTATTTATTTTGTAAGGAGAAAAATTATCATTAAAATATATAATTTACAAATTAATCCATTAGTCTAGAGTATTTTGTTAAACAGGTTTGTTTCTGGGGGGTGTGGGGTCCTAGATTCACACCTCCTCGCGGTGCTTTCTGGGTAACACTACAGGCCTCAATAACCTTAGTCGTATCACTTCCTTCATACGACATGATGATGGATCTTCTTGGTTACTAAATTATAAAATAAAAATTTTGTACAAAACTCAGTGAACGTTTTTTAAATCTTAATTGGCTGTTTTATGCTACATTTTCAAGAATGTTTTCGTCGTTGTTTTCGATTATTCGAAATTTAATATTTTGTTGTTTGATCAAGATAAGTCCAAAACAACGACGAAAACATTTATGTGAATGTAACATCACCGCCCGATTTCATGAACAATGATAAATCACAAAAAAAAGCCGAGTGTAAAGATTAATCTTTAAGGTTGATTTATATTATCCGTTCCGTTCAGTTCCTATACGTATCGTGTCATATCATCAATTTATACTATCCGTTCAGACATTTTCTTCGTATGATTATCGTATATATTCGTATCTGTTGGTTACGTATAGAGTAAAAGATAACTTATGTGGAGTTCTATCGTACCAAAAAGTAAATCAAGTTTTGAGAGGTGCGAAAGAATGTAAACACTTTTTATTTTGTTTTTGTTGTCAGTGTGAGTAAAAGCGCGTAAGTGGGCATTTTTTGTTGTTTGTTTTTTTAGTTGTGTTTTGTTTATAATAGAAATAAATTTATGGGGAATTCTATGGTACAAAAAAGATTTGACCCATATAGATTTGATCTAGATCAAATCTATTGGTGAGTTCCTTGCATTTTTCAAAATAGATCAAGTTTTGACAATTCTCAAACCACGTGAAGAAATATATTTTGTTTTATTGCATTTGTGTTGGTAATTAACAATGTGTTTGTTGAATAAAAATTATGGCATACACAAGTTTATAAATAATACTAAATATGCTTATTAATTTGTTCAATATATTAATTTACACAAATGTGTTTTGTGAACACAGCAAAAAAAATCATAAATAACAAATTATAAAAATTACTTGTCAAAATGTTTGATGATGGTGTAGTGCAGATCAAATCGAAAAAATATCAAAACTTTCAAAAAATATAGATTTGATTTAAATCAAATCTATTTGTCATTTTTGTGTCGCATATAGAACGTAAAAAATTGATTTAGATAAAATATTTTTGTACGAGAGAACTTTTTGTTAGAAAAATCCTAAAATGTACGGAACGGGTAATATAAATCGACCTTTAATCGAGGATTTTAATTTTTACGGATTTCATGAACGAGGATATATGAAAATTTACTCTCGGTTTCATTGCAGTTTTATAGCAGTTTTGTGTTGCTAGTTTATTGTCAAATAAAACAAAATTAGTTTTATTATCAGAAAATTTCGACAAACGATTAAATTTTTTTGAAAATATTTGGAATAAATCAAATTTATTTGTACGCCAGATTAATTTATATATTTTTTTTATTTAAAGTAACTATAAATACATATTCGAATATTGATTGATATAGAACTTACGGTTAGAAACACAAATTATTTATTACGTATCTTACACATTTTAATTTTTATTTATATATTAAATAAATAAATATTATTTCCTATTTTTCCTTTTTGTAATCGAAATGCACAAAACAAATACATCAACAAACAGTTTTATCCTCTTATTTAGACACCAAAAAGAGAAGATAAATGAGAGGAGGATAAATAAAAGCTCTCGGATTTTCTTTTATGTTTATCGCCTTTCAAAAAATGTAAACAGTGGATTAATTCTGGATTAATCGTTTAACTACGTTCATAAAATCAGGGCTAAATTTTATTTTTTGATTATATAAACTGATCATTTTTTTATGTATCGATAAGTTTTCAATTTTATTTTATGAAAACAAGAAGAAACTATTAAATATATATATATAACTATATATATATATATATATATATATATATATATATATATATATATATATATATATATATAAATATATATATAAATATATATATATATATATATATATATATATATATATATATATATATATATATATATATATATAATATGCGACAATGTTTGGAAATAGATTTGGTAATTTTTTGTCAACCATCAAAAAGTTACCATGGACTATTTCCGAAAACGGCTATTAAAACCAATTTAACTTATAAAATAATTGAGTTCGATTCAAAATTGTACCGATAATTTTTTTACGAAAACAACCAAAAATTACTACGGCAGCATATTTTGGTTGTTTTCGGCGTTGTTTTCTGTACACTGTCAATGCACATATAAAATATTTTTACTATGGAGACGATCTTTTGTTGATATGGGACATGCAACAACAACATTTTACAATCTGAAAACAACGACGGAAACATTCATGTAAATGTAACATTAGTGTTTCAAAATATTCTATTTAATCGTTTGAAGTGATGCGACTGCTGCAACATTGCATACAAAAATTGCATGTTTTCGTTTATTCATTCCGTATATTTCAAACGTTCCAAATCTGACATAAGACGTATTTTTATTCATTCTATGTATTCTGTTTTTTTCGTTTTTTCGCTTATTTATTTAGAATTTTCGGAACGCATTCTTTTTATTGCCGTGTTTCTTGACACACATCGAACAAATTTTATATGGAAAACCTGATCCAAATTTTGATTTAGATCACAAATTTTGATTTGCAATCTAGTAAGCGCCTTTGCGTTGTTTCATGAAACAGGAACTGAATCGGATTAGATCAAGCTTCAAAAAACACAGCTTCATCGAAACGTAGACTGAAAAGAATATTCTGTTTTGAAATGTCAAGATGTGATAGTGCGTGTGCAAATAATTTAATCGTTTTCTTTTTTTAATAAAACAACATAATATATATAATATGTTATCTATAGCCCAACAAAATAAAAACAAATCGATACTGTAAAAAAGTATTCTGTTTATTCTATTTATGTTCTTTACTAACATTTCGTTCGGAATGTTCTTAGGTCTCGTGATCAATATTCTATTTCTTATATTCATTCTGAAGAATGAATTAACGAAAATACCCATGCTTTATAAAGCAGCCAATGATATATTTACACATAGATTCGACATCAGTGACAAAAACCAAACAAAACAACAGCAAAAAAACGGTGCACTTTTGTTATAGTCATACCGCCGTTTATATACACCTCTTGCTTTAAAAAAGTATTTCCGAAGGATAGGAGTGTGTTGAGTAAGGATAGATTTAATTTTGAAATTTTCTGAAATTGGTTTTTTATGCTACAATCAATAAACAAATAATAATATTCAAATAATTTAAATTATAAATCACATTTTATTCATTTAATAATTCATGTGGTACCGCTTTCGTATGCAAATTTTTTCTTTCAATTTCTTTTGATTTTTCAAATGCGCACTTGCAAATAATTCAAATAAAAAAAGAGCATGTAAAAACGTCAAAATCTCATTAGAACCAATTTTCTGTTTACATTAATTTGATTTACGAAATTTCGGAACACACGTAGAACTAGTTTTGCTCTACCATATATTTTTTGTCATGTCGTATCCATGTGCAAATAGATCAGTGAAAGCAGCATACTAAGAAAAACAGGCACAACGAGTTTTGTAAGCGCGTGTTTCAACTGGTTTAAATACCGCATAAAAAGTTAAAAAATTAAAAATTTATTCGTGGTAAATATTTTTTAACTTTTTATCTGTTTCAATTGGGTAAAATTTTGACAATAACTATGGTTGCTTGTTTTATGTGTAATTGTGAACGTAAATAGCAAATTTAAATATGAAAATATGTAAAATAAATACTACTTAAATATATATTAGTCAATTATGGTCAGTTTACATCTATATCATTATGATATTTCTCAAAATTTGTACATTGCAAATTTCTGTATACAAACAAATATTTTTGTCTGCCAAATGTTTTCCATATAAAAATTTTATCAGCTCTTGAAGCAGATAAAAAGTTTGACATTTTTATTCACCTCAATTTTTAACTTTTTAACTTTGTATGCGGTATTTAAACCAATTGAAACACACTCTAAATAATTATTTTGTAAATTTCAATTTAATAATCTAGTAACCAAGAAGATGAGTAGAGCATGAAGTGATGCGACTAAGGGGTATTCCCTTCGGTGTAAATGAAGTCAGAGTCATTGACACCGTAAAACTAATACCCAATCACAGCGTCTGTTCTCCAGGTTAGGGGCGGCTGAAGTGTATCAAGCGGCTCGCTATATAGATGGGTTCAAAGTGGGACTGGATGCCTTAAAATTCTTCACCAATACGTAACCCACACACGTAACAAGTGAGTTGAGCGGCAGGCTAACAACCTGTCATAAAAACAACTAAACAGACAACGCTTTAACAATAGGAACATGGAACTTACTCTTAAAACCTGAACATCTCCAACACCTTCAAATCAGACAAAGAATTACGCATTAGACGTACTTGCACTACAAGGGCTTATATGGTCTGGGAAGGGAATCCATGATACCTCCAATGGTTACATTCTTGATTGGTCACTGTTATCAGAATGGAGAAGAATTTGGAGTAGGCTTTCTCATCCATCATCGCGTGCAGCAACATATCATTACTACCACCCTATCAATATGTGGATATGCCCAGTCAAGCTCCGCACTAAGACACTTTTACATCGCGATCCTTAATGTACAAGCAACCACCGAACACAAATCAGATTACGTCACAGATCTACTCTTCGTCGAGTTGGAGGTAGTCGTCAATAGCATACCGCATCACGACGTTAAAATCGTAGTGGATGATTTTAATGCAAAATTCGGCACAAGTGCAGCAAATACATTGCACATCGGTCCTAACAGCTTGTACCTCATTTACAACAACCGCCAACGTGTCAGAAACCTGGAAATAATGTACAATTTAATTGTATATTAAGTAGATGTTTCCCATATAATAGAATCCACAAAGTAACATGGAGCTCGAATAATGGAAGAACGGAAATCTAAATCAATCACGTCATTGTCTCTAAAAGATACTCCCACCAGCATATTCGACGTTAGATCTTATAGAGGTGCAGACGTGGATATCTCGATTTGCTTGTCATATTTAAATATAAGTGCAAACTGGCGTCTACATTCAATAGACAAGTACAAAAGACAGTTCGATGGAATGTCGATGCTTTAAATAGATCAACCATCACTGCATAGTTACCAATCATCTGTCACTGACTATTTAGACCGGAAAAATACTATCGGAAGATCATCGAGATCCCGAAATGATTGATTCGATGATCAGTGCAGCCTGTCGTCGAAAATAAACAAAAGCTTCCCCAAAAAAGTATTGGCTCGCAAGACTAGAAGCACTAGCAGAATATCTCCGTGTTCCTAGCTACGTTTAAATACCTTCTTCAAAAGAAGCGGCAACATATGAGATCTTGCATGGAAAACATCAGCTTTCAAGCGGAACTAGGAAATTCAAGGGACTGTTTTGCTAACTTCAGGAATTTCATTAAAAACTTCAAGAAGTACAGTCATGAAAGACGAGAATATAGAACTGAAAACAAACGTGGCTGATGATATCTCAGTATGGTAAACCTACCTGGTGAAGAGTTTTTTGTTTAATAACCCTCAGTAAAGGAGGAAAGCAATTAGTAGATGGAAAAATGGAAAGGCACCCGGTCTCGACGGAATTCTCGCAGAATTGATTAAGCTCCGAGGTGTTACTCTTGCGTCAAATCTATAAGATCTCATTGTCTACTTGGAACGAAGAAGCACAGCCGGAGTATTGGAACAAAAATATCGTGGTATAGCTCTATTGAACACTGCATACAAATTTGTGGCTAACGTTGTACTTGCCACACTCGTCCGTCTTTCCAAAATCATTGTTGGCGACTAGCAGTGTGGTGTTAGTCCCAACCGATTAAACACTGATCAGTATTTCACCATATGAGGATCCATTTGGAAAAAGGTTGGAGTATAATATAACCATATATCAACTATATATAGACTTCTGGCAGAAATATGACAGTATCAACCGTGAGAAAGCTGCACTTGGGCCTGTGCTGTTCAATGTGGCGCTCGACTACGTGGTAAGGAAAAACAACATTGAAACTTCGCGCTGTTTATTTGATAAATCAGGCTAAATTATTGAATATGCAAATGTGCTTCTCGTCCGAACACCTAGCAATAACAAGGACTCCCAAATCCGAATATCGGATTCGTGTGAACCACGAGATAAAGCAACTTCTCGGAGTCAGCGACATCATAGGATTTATCAAACCTAATCGAGTCAGGTGGCTGGCTTACGTTGCTAGGTCCCCACAACAACGTATGATTAATAAAGTGTTCCAACAACAACCAGGCGTTGCTCGTCGTAGAGGAAGACCCCGATTGTACCTGGCGTGACGGCGTAGAACAAGACATGTGTAATAGGATGTTGAAACTGGCGGGCGAAAGCGATGGATCGATTCAGATGACAAACAACAGAGCAGGCAGCAAAATCCCCTCTTGGGATGTGAAAGCTAGATAGGAAGGTTTGTTTCTTAATTATTAAACTTTAAGTGAAATTGGAAAAATACAGGGACATGAACTGGGTCGAGAAACATTGTCTAAATTTCAATAATGCAGTTTTTCTTTGATAGTGTATTAAAGGTGTTTTGGCGCGAAATTGGTATTGCGATAAGTTAGTGTGTGCCTATAATCGTAACTACAATCAAAGGGAGATATTTTGTATAGACAGAAAATATGAAAAAATTGAATTAAGTAATTAAATATAGTTCACACCTAAAACAAAATATATAATGAATTCAATTATTCGTACATATTTTCTGTTCATAGAAAATATCACTCTTTGTTACAACTAAGAACGTGTAGGAGGTAAGGTCAACCAAGCCACAATAAAATAAGATTTCTAGATGTCAGATAGAATAGCTTTTTCGAGTTATAAAACCGCACTTATTCGTTCCATGATATCGAAGGATGGACAATAAAGTTCGCTGGAATAACGGCAAGCCGTTGAAATGTGGATCAAGGATTTGCAAATGCACACACGTCAAATATATTTTGAAATAAATAAAATAGAGAAAAAGCAGATGAGTCAGAATTAAAAAAGCAGCCATCGGTTCGTTCCATACGTGTCATGATGTGTTGTGCTCAATACACGTATGGAAAGGTAATCCGAATAGGTGAAAATACAGAATCGCAAAACAATTAGAATTAATTTAATTTAACAAAATGACTATTGTTGCTAAGACAATATAATATATATTGTTCTGACAGTTTTTTATAAGTGTTAAACATAAGAAAATGTGTTTTTTGCGAAATAAAAAATTCGAAGTTCCGTATTAAAACATAAATACGATTAAAATATTTCGATCTAAAACACAAATTGATAAAATTCGTAAAATCTCGCAAGAGGTTTATATATACGTGATCGCTGCTCCCCAATTTTTTTTTTGGTCAGATAGATACCATAAAGTACATCCTACCACTCAACGAACGATCGTTTTTTTTCTGTAACTTCGGTTTGTCGTGGCGAATATGGTGCTGTACGTTCATCTTGTACAGCACGGTATTTAAAATTTCTATAATTCTGCCGATACATACTCGTCTTCACTATCAGTGCTTAGTACATTTGTGGCGGCATTCAAACCAATCGCAACAAGGTTAACTCTGCGCATGACGTAAAAATGCGGAACTAACAGTGTGTCATGATTTAACAAAACTCCTGATATACAACTTGCCTGCCTTAAAATATAAAATTATAAAATCAAATAAAAATTGTAACACAAATTAAATATTAAAATTTGTAAACTAAAATACAGCCGAAAATATAATTAGTAAAAATGTTGTTGTAAATATTAAAACGTAAAATAATATTATTGTAAATCCAGTTAAAAATTAAATACTCGCATATTATAAAATAGAATCAAATAAATTGTTAAATTGTGTAAATAGATGTTATGATAAACTATATGTCATGTATAATTTGTTATGAAATTGGAATATGAACTTGAAACCCACAATTGGTGACCCCGAACATTCGAGACCATTAAATAGCCCGAAACCACAAACGGCGTGAGCACATATTAGCCATTAAAGACAGTGATTCATGTGCGTCCACATTCAAAACTTTAACTAATGAAGTGACCGCATCTGCAGGACTTTCAATCCTGTCTACGCCTGTTGATACGAACATCACGGTTAAAGCAACTGCCCCCAGTGCAAACAACAGCAACGTTACTAGTAATAACAAAGGCGAAAACAACATGCTGTACAACAGTTGTCGATTCAGCCGAGAACATAGCCACCATCAGCGGGAAGCGCTCAGCTTGAATTCAACGAAATAAAGACAGCGGCCAGCCATCGCGGCCAGATATGGTCGCCTTATCGTGGCTCTCGATCCTCAAACAATGAAGTACGTATGAGATCAAATTTATCATACTCCACCAGATAACAATAAATAAGAAGCTTTGAAAGCAGTGATTATCGAGATTGTGTGAGTCGACGAAGATCAAACTCGACCAACTGTTATCGGGATTGCAACTGGACGATAAAAAGCCATCACAGCCCTTGAAGGAAGTGCATACATTATCCATTAGTCAAGTAGCTGAACCAGATCTACGAAACGTGGTGGGAACGGCTCCCGACACACGCGCATGTGATATTATCGCACGCAATACTTTATTCAATGGAATTGTTGTTGTAACGCTGTCAAAGAAATACGCATAATTTTATGTTTCTTGATGTTAAATTTTGTTTTTCTATGTATCTGTCAAAAAATTTAAAATTCAAAAATTTTGTTGCAATTTAGAAAGTTAATTTAACAAGGGTTTATGTTACAGTACGTATAAATATGAGGATCGCCATACAAATCGTTATTCAACGACGCAGACGAAATCATCAATAATATTATAACGGGTTTTTCAATTTAAACGGGTCGATGTTGGCAGCCTGTGGCGGCCATGTTGTTTTGTCTGTCTGTATCTGGTGTTTTTTCCAATCACTGATGCCAAATCACCATGACAAGTTACATGATTGAGCAGAACGATCAAAATGAGTATTCATTTGTACAAACGTTACGCCCATTTTACAACAGACGCGATGGTCCTTCAAAGTCGACTTTCCAAAGTTTGGTAGCTACATTCGACACAACCGTGAAAATGTACAGGAGAACTCGGCCATTCAGACTTCAACTTGTTACGGCTATCCAATAAGCAAAGTTGATTTAAATGTTGCTGACCAATTTTAATTGTGACAATATTATTTTCAAGATAATTACGTTTTATGATCTCTTCAAAAATCGGTTTTACGATGTCTTTATATACCCCAGTCAATAAACTTTATATACCTAGTATATAATTATTGCATAGGAAGTATATAAGTATATATAACTATGATACTACTACATTGGTGGTATATAGTCAAGCTGTAAATATTTTTTTTCTCGATCGTACGATTGGCGTTATATACTCTATGTAGATTGCAATTATGTACATTTATGTACTTCTCGTATACATTTCTAGAGATGCTTGGCTTTTGATGATATTAATATGGAGCCCAGCTGGGTAGGAGAGTTGCCTTTTATAAATCGAGGTCGAGCAACCCCAGTGCTGCCATCTGGTAGCTGACGTCTCTATTGCAAAGTTTAACATTTTAGACGATTAACGTTTTTTATACCACCGCCATTTTTTTTTTGTTAGTGATTTCAAAATTTCATTTCAGTGCAAAAAAGGAACTAAATCGTGAACATTTTCGTGCAATTATTTTTTACAACTTCCGACGTGGATTAACTCAACAGTGCTTGAACAAAATTTATTTATTTAAATTGATGAACTTAATTCGATATTTTGCGACGCAGTACCATCACTGGTCGTGTTTACCGATGGTTTACAGAATTCAATCGCGGCCGCAGTTTGCCCAACGACGAATTTCGTGAAGATCATCCAAAATCGGTTGTTGTTTCGCAAACATTGATGCTGTGCATGAATTGATACTACAAGATCGTCAAGTGACTTATCGTGAGATTGAGGCAACCTTGCGGGCATTAATGAGAACAGCATACATTCAATATTGCATGAATATTTGGCCGACAAAAAGATTTGTTCGCATTGGATCCCACATAATTTGATAAATGCTCAAAAAGGCTTGTACCAATTGGTCGAAAGAAATTTTAAAAATATGGTCACTATGCTTAAAAACATGACAATAATATCGTGAAAGGTGACGAATCTTGTATCTATGCATGTAAGCCCGAAACTAAACTGCAGTCGACGGTATGGGTTGTCCAATATAAGCCAAATCTAACAAAAGTAGTAATTTGTGCCAAATCCAACAAAACTTGACATGTCGCAACTGTACTATTGGTGTCACGCAACGCACGGATCATTCTTCACCATAACAATGCGAACTCTCACACATCTGCACAAACAACTGAATATTTGAGTGGTAAAAACATCGAATTAATGGATCATTCGCCGTATAGTCCTAATTTGGCACCCAATAACTTCCTTTTATTCCCGCCAATCCAATTGCGAGGCCAACGTTTATCGCCACCTGAAAAGCGAAGGCGTCTTTCGAAATTGATTAAGTAAAGTGTGATAAATAAAAGTGTATTTACGTGCATGTAGAATATTTTGAAAAGCCATTTTTGATAAATAAATAATTGGGTTTGTTCTATAATCCCGAAATATAAAAGGCAACCCTCGTATGTTTAGAGTTCTCCTTCAAAAAAGAGATAACTCTCAGGATTTTGAAATAATTTGCAAATTGATGCTTTTTAATTGAATGTTTCGATGGACTGCAAATATGAGTCATATTCCTATATATTACTCGTGATTCAACTATATACTTAACAAAAGATTCATCTCGATTTTTGCACAGATACTTTACAAATAATTTCACTTTAATTTGTGAGGCCATCGTGGCAAGTATATAGAGTATAACATACTCCAAGCATAGAACTCATGCTAAAGTGCCTATAGTGATCAAAATAAAAATATTTATTATCAATTAAACTAATAAGAGTTCGTAAAACCGTAAACAGGAAAATTAAAATTTTCGATCATCTCTATACGGGTAAGCTTTGTTTGCTGTTTGTGGGAATTTTTATTAATTTCTAGTTTGTGTTCTAATTTCTATTTGTGATTGCCTAGGCTGTGTAAATTTTAATTACACCCGAAATCGCGGAAAAAAAGGCGCAAGAGTCCTGACCGTGGCCTCATCAAAACGCTCGCATGGATAAATTCAAAAAAACAAATAGCATCAATTATACTCGTATATCCATTCAATCCATCTCATCTTTAACGCAGGATTAAACCAAATTGTTCAGTAACCCGAACGAATCTATACGCCGGGAAAAATTAAATAAAAAAAAAACGTACTCGTATGTGGTTTAGAAAACGGAATTTTTACATTACGGAACTGTAATGCCGAATTCGCGCGTTTAAAAATAAAAAAAAGTTATATAGTTTAATAAGTTTTGTAGTTATGAAAAAAAATATAATTCATATCTAGTTTAATTAGTTAATTTAGAAGTATAAGATCTAGTGATAAAAAAATATATAAAAAAAAATTTTGATATAAAGTGATTTGAAATTAATTATAAGAAAGAAAATTCTGCAATATTTAAGCAGTTAGAACGGTGAATTTTAGAGAAAGTGAATGAAAGTGTGCATCGAATTTTAATATTTTTTTCCACAGGCACCACGGGGTTGACCGAAGAGTACTCTGCGGAAAACTGGGTGAGTGTAATTATAAGCGTTCATTTATATTTTCATCTACTTTCATATTCTATATTATATTCTGTTATATATACATTTTTTTGTTTTGGTCAATCTTCGTATATCAGAGCATATTCTCAATTTTCTTTCAAAGCAATAATTGTTTTCAATAAACTTTAACTATAAATCTTCAACACATTATTTACGATGGTTACCTTAATTTTAATCTTCATTTTCATTTGTTTAATATAAATAAAGTTTGTTTGTCATAATGGAGTAAATTTTGTATTATTGGTCAATGGTGTTGTTGTGAATTGGGAAGGTGGATCGATTTCTCATTTTTTTTTTGGTGTAGTGAATTTTGGAAACAACACAATGGTTTGAACTGCTCCTCATTATTATGTCGGCAATGAACCCCCGATTTCCCACTGACGCAACCCGACTCGAATGTGTTAGCCGGACATAATGGGGCAGGTAACAAACTTGGCGAATTTTGCGTCGGGACTTGGGCTTACACTCGTACAAGATCCAACGGACCCAGGAGCTCAAAGTTAATGACCATAGACAACGTCGTTTGTTTGCTGATTGGGCTTCGACGCGTTTGGAAGAGGACCCCAATTTTGGCCGAAAACCATGTTTAGCGACGAGGCGCATTTTTCGATGAACAGCTATGATAACAAGAAAAATTGCCGTATATGAGACGACGCCAACTCACACGAGGTTCACCAGGTGGCAATTCTTCCACAAAAAGTTACTGTTTGGTGCGGATTTTGGGCCGGCGGTGTCATTGGTCCGTACTTTTTGGAAAATGAGGTTGGTGAGGATATCACCATCAACGGCGAGCACTACAGAACGATGCATCCCGATTTCTTTCGACCCAAATTGAACGATACGGAGGTAGGCGACATGTGTTTCTAGCAGGACGGGACTACGTACCACACAGCAGACGCAACGATGGACATTCTGCATGAACGATTTGAGGGTAGGGTTATCTCTCGCAGAGGTGACGTGAATTGGCCACCAAGATTGTGCGATTTGACCCCGTTAGACCTTTTATTGATTGGTTTACTCAAGTCACAGGTCTTTGCCAATAAGCCGCAATCGACCGATGCCCTTAAAGTCAACATAACCAACATCACTCAAATTCAGCCGGATCTATGCAGCAGAGTCATTGAAAATTGGACCACTCGGATCAGTACCACCATGAGGAGCCGCGGCGGACATTTAACATGTTATATTTCATTAATAATGGCATACATGGGACTTTCGAATAAAAAAAGAATTTCGTTAATAACTCACACACAGCTTGTTTTATTCCATTTCCACATCGACCCGCCCAAATTGGAAAACCCTTAATTAGGTGTTTTCAGAAATCAACTTGTTGATAAAAAATTACCCAATCTATTGCCAAACATGTAGAGTAACTTTAGAGTCATTTAGTTTATTTTGTTTTCGTTTTTTTGTCAATTTCAAAGTTGCTTTATTATTTTATTTTAATAAGTTTAAAAAAATGTTAACAACCCACAACCGATAAACTGTCGCCAATTTTTAGAGGGACCTATAGAATATATGCCATTCCATCTTATTTGATAGTGCTATGTTCCCTTAGATTTTTGTGACCGAAAATTTCCAACTTATATTTTGATAAGTCGCGATATCAATGATGTCACTAACTTCTGTAAAGCACATTATCAATTAAGTGAAGCTCTTAGGGGCACATTTATAGGTTAAATGTCCTAAATGGATCCAAATTGAATGGAATCAAACAAACATTTTTCGAAAAATATAATTTTTCAGGGATGATTGAGTATGTGTATACTTCTGCCTGGAAGGCAATCATGCCTATATGGCGTCGTTCTAATTTTCAACAACATTTGGACTCTAGTTGCAATAACGGTGAAAGGAATGTGTGGATGATGGGGGATTGTGGTTGACCATTACAGCCTTGGTTGATAACCCCAATACTTACAGCAGTTTCGGTGTGAGAAACTCGATACAAAGTGGTTCATAAAAAAGCCTCGGTCCGCGATGAATCGGTATATTAAAAAGCCGATTGGGGTGGTTCTCCAAGAAGAAAGTTTTATACTATTCTCCAGAAAAAACGGGGTAAATTATTAATGCTCTGCAGTTCTGTACAATATTTTAATAAGAGCGCGAGTTCCTTTACCGGCAAATATCGATGAAAGCGAAAAAGCAGATGCGTTGGTTCCGTGGATGGTTGGCGACTCGAATCTATTAAACGAAGCGCGCAGAATTCAGTCAAATAAAGTTACCGAGTATGTTATGTAAAATTTATATTTTTTGAATGAAATAAAATTTAAAATTTATTGTATCTTGTTATTTATTTCATTTAAACCATGGGGGATATTTTTTAAAAATTTTTCTATTTGTTACTTTTTTTAAGTCGTATTTTCGTTTCTCGCAGTCGAATTAATTTATCCATGTTTTCGTGCGTCTAGCTAAAGACCGATTAGCTGGAGCTTGGCTACTACACGGATGTGGAACTGTTGATGGTATCGTGGTGGCTGGTGTAGCAGGTTGATCTTGGGTTGGATCGTTTATGGAAATTTCAGTTGGAATCTCCTCTAACTATTTAACCTCTTCATATTGGTTTTCCACATTGATCTAAAAAGTATATACATGATATCAATACCAATATAATAAAAAGCCACTTCTCTATAAATAAAAATTATATGAGTTAGTGTGGGGAAGTCCAATAAAAATTATGTGCATCAGACAAATTTAAAATTGGGGAAAATGGGATTTTTTTTTTGTTTACAATAAATCTTAACACGTTTCCTGCCATGTGACCCACCGGTGAGTCATGAATTACGTTGTTTATGATGCCGTGTGCACCACCGGTGGGTGGGTCACATGTCTTATATTAAAACACACTGAACATAACTCTGCTGAGTTATCCTCGCTTTGGCCAAAATATGTCAACACCTTCTTAGTTTTTTTAGCTGCTTCATTTCTTCCTTTATGATTATGTTAGTCATAGTTGTAACGTCTTTCGAATTACCAATCCTGTTTTTGCGTAGGATTCCAAGCAAAAAATTTAGCCAAAGACATAGATGTATAAAAATTGTCGGTTGCCAATGTTCTTGCTTTATCCAAATACTTATCAGCCAAATCTAACAACATTTGTGTGCTATGTGGTTAGTGTGAGTTTATCTCTGTGATTTGGTAACTCATTTATTCCAGCATAAACAGAACTGGGGTATGTGTACCGCCTTTACTGTGCGTTTATACTTGCGGAAATTAGTATTACACTAATATGTTGCACTCGCTCCCGCAGGTATATATTCATATCTGCGGAGCGAGTGCGATATATTAGTGCCGCACTAATTTCCGCAAGTATAAACGCACAGTTAGGATCACAGAGCTTACAGTTTTATTTCATATTTGTAAGCTGTTCCTGGATTATATTGCCGAAGTTGAAGTCGTACACGCCATGGAATCTCGTATACTGCCTAAATCTCACCTGGAATTTTGGCATTTACGAATTTTTTTTCCTAAAATATCCGTTTACTTTCCCAAAAAGGTATTTCCTTGAGTAATTTTTATGAGTAATTGTAATCGGTTTCACGACATAACCTCGGGGGAGAAACATATTTAAAAAAAAGTATAGCTACATTACAACGAAATCGTCGGATACTCTATAATTCCTACGTACATGACAAAACCAAGAAACATTTTCATCTCTGTTACATTTGTGTCGTTTGACTGCGGTTCAACTGGGACAGCTCCAAGAAGTTCGTGAAGTCGAAGTCAGTTGGTTGAAAATTAGAAGTCGATTTCGAGAAGGTGATCTAACTACACACAGACCAGCAAAAGGGGTAGAAATTTATCCCAGCCCACCGACGAATCCGCCTTCAACGTTTGGCAAAGAAGAGTTATAACGAATATGGAACCTCAGTTATAACGAATATGGCTTATCAGTATATTGGTATTGAAAATATATTATTATGAAATAAATGATGGGTAATTTCTAATCAGACAATTACTCCCAGTTCGACTACCGTGACGTCCCCGTCAACGGCTCCCGGGGCCATTATTGCTAAAATCCTTTGCCTTTGGAAGTGGTAAATTCCAACTGCGCATGACGTTCTTTTGCGCATAACCCTAAAAAAAATAACAAAAAATTAATCAAAATGTATATAATTTACAGTAAGTGATACTTACATTTGGTCCAACCAAAATTTTCGCCATTTGGTACCATCTTATTGGCGCCATGTGTCTCAGGTTCGAACTCCATCAACTGACGTAAATCTACAATTATCACAATATACAAATTAATTAAACAATTTAGGTATAAAATAAATATTTATATAAATTTAATATCTTACTTATCGTGAGCCAAATCAATATTAGCCTCAAGAAAATCGTCTAAATAAGCTTTCCTTTTCCTTTTATTTGTTCTTCATTTTATTTTTTAAAATTTGAGCCGCAAATATTACAATGCACGTGTGTATAACCAACCATGTCAAAATAATTGATGATAAAGTTCTTTTCCATGAAAAATTTCTTTTTGTATTTTGCAGATCCCAGAGTAGATATGGCATTTTACAAAATACGAAGTTTTACAATTTTTCATTACTTGACCACCCCTGAACCCATAACCTGTTGAAATATTACGTTTATTTATTTGCACATCGTTCAATAATAACACAGATTATTTTCAATTAATGTGAACTTTATTTAGGAACGCACGAAGGTGTACAAAACGAATGTTTTCCTTGATGTTTTTAAATATGTGAAAATATTCTTTTCCACAAATTGCAAGCTATTCACAACTTTACTACCATGAGATTTAACATTTACATATTTACTGTATAATTGTACATTAAATTTCAATCGGTCTCACGATGATTAAACAAGTTTTTATTCGTAAGCCGTTCATCAAATTCAAGTCGCAACTTTGCCAAGTGTAAATCTTTTTCAATTTTAATTTTTTCCAATTCCAATGAGACAGTTTTCAGTTCATATTTTTTTCGTGCACTTTCCATTTGAAAGTCGACTATTTTTTCCTTCAAAGCCATGCGCCGAAAAAATTTTTCCTTTTCAAAATTAAATTTAAGCATTTCCAAATCTGTTTCGGGTGGCTTCATTTCCGGCGTTTCATTAGAACAATGACTTTTGTTTATCTCTGATGTCAGTTGGTGTGAACTTGTTGGTAATAAGTCTACAGGGCTATTCAGCGACGTATTTACAGCACTATCTTCAATGTTGTTTTGTTGGATTGTCGAAACGTCTGTCTCCCATTCTTTTTCATCTTTAATTATGAAGGGGTTGTGACGTAGCAAAATAGTTTCGGAAATCGGAATTGTACGTGGTCCGGTTTTATTATCTGGCAGTTTAGGATGCTGGTCTAGTGATACTTCCTCCATTTTAAACAAATTAGTTGTATTTGAACTATTCATTGACACAGAAACATCTGTTGCCGATTCTATCTCGCCTTTACCGAAGGCGGTTCTCTTACCTTCGAAAAGATGCTCCAATTGATCAAAATACGGGCAAAACTTTTTTAAGGTTATAAAATTTGTGTTCTCTTGATCGCCCAATTTAAATAAATCTCGAAGTGTTACATATTTTGTGTGTAAATTATGAACTTTACATTTGATCAAGTCCCATGGTATATCGACCCCATATTGTCGGATAAAATTTTGATAATAAATACGTTGTGATGGTTTCTGAAATGAGAAAAATATTCACAAGGTCAAAAAATCGGCGAAATCATTATTTTTCTGCAGACTAACCTCAAATTCTCGATTCCTATTTAAATAGTCTATTAGAAGGGTGATTTCTGAGTCTTTCCATTTCGATACGGGTCGCTTTCGCCCACGTTGAGCTGGTGTTGGCTAAAATATATATGATTTATGATGTATATTTAAGTACCTACATGATATACATAGATGCATGTTTTTTAACTCTATATGACAAAAATAATTCAATTATTCCTTTGTGTTTATTTACTGCACACATAAATTATACTCAAATTTCGTATAATATGCATTTTAGCTTTTACCTCCATTTTACATGAATTTTTACCACAGACTGATGTGAATGTCAGATGTGATAAACAAAATAATTATTGTAAAAAAATTATACACGAATATACCCGTTTTCTAGACACGCTCATACTCGTTTGTCATATAATTGTTATGTATGTAACTAACGGGTGATTTTTTAAGAGCTTGAGAACTTTTTTTTAAAAAAAAACGCATAAAATTTGCAAAATCTCATCGGTTCTTTATTTGAAACGTTAGATTGGTCCATGACATTTACTTTTTGAAGATAATTTCATTTAAATGTTGACCGTGGCTGCGTTTTAGGTGGTCCATTCGGAAAGTCCAATTTTGGGCAACTTTTTCGAGCATTTCGGCCGGAATAGCCCGAATTTCTTCGGAAATGTTGTCTTCCAAAACTGGAATAGTTGCTGGCTTATTTCTGTAGACTTTAGACTTGACGTAGCCCCACAAAAAATAGTCTAAAGGCGTCAAATCGCATGATCTTGGTGCCCAACTTACCGGGCCATTTCTTGAGATGAATTGTTCTCCGAAGTTTTCCCTCAAAATGGCCATAGAATCGCGAGCTGTGTGGCATGTAGCGCCATCTTGTTGAAACCACATGTCAACTAAGTTCAGTTCTTCCATTTTTGGCAACAAAAAGTTTGTTAGCATCGAACGATAGCGATCGCCATTCACCGTAACGTTGCGTCCAACAGCATCTTTGAAAAAATACGGTCCAATGATTCCACCAGCGTACAAACCACACCAAACAGTGCATTTTTCGGGATGCATGGGCAGTTCTTGAACGGCTTCTGGTTGCTCTTCACTCCAAATGCGGCAATTTTGCTTATTTACGTAGCCATTCAACCAGAAATGAGCCTCATCGCTGAACAAAATTTGTCGATAAAAAAGCGGATTTTCTGCCAACTTTTCTAGGGCCCATTCACTGAAAATTCGACGTTGTGGCAGATCGTTCGGCTTCAGTTCTTGCAGGAGCTGTATTTTATACGGTTTTACACCAAGATCTTTGCGTAAAATCTTCCATGTCGTCGAATAACACAAACCCAATTGCTGCGAACGGCGACGAATCGACATTTCACGGTCTTCAGCAACACTCTCAGAAACAGACGCAATATTCTCTTCTGTACGCACTGTACGCATTCGTGTGGTTGGTTTAATGTCCAATAAAGTAAACTGAGTGCGAAACTTGGTCACAATCGCATTAATTGTTTGCTCACTTGGTCGATTATGTAGACCATAAATCGGACGTAAATCGCGAAACACTTTTCGAACCGAACACTGATTTTTGTAATATAATTCAATTATTTGCAAGCGTTGCTCGTTAGTAAGTCTATTCATTATGAAATGTCAAAGCATACTGAGCATCTTTCTCTTTGACACCTTGTCTGAAATCCCGCGTGATCTGTCAAATACTAATGCATGAAAATCCTAACCACAAAAAAATCACCCTTTACATACAATACAAGTTTATTTTATACTCAGATATAAATCCATAGTAGTAAAATAAATGAATACGATCATTTGTACGCAGGTCAGTTTTTTATATTTCCGTATAAATATGTATTCGGTATTCTTTTATTTTCTACTAAAAGCAACAGAGATGTTTTTGTTTTATCTGCTGGAGACAAAATATGCTTCCTCTGTGTTATATACAGGGTGTCCGCGAATTACGCCATTTATTTCAAGGGGTGAAAGAGCATTCAAGTCTGAGTCAAAAAGACTACCACTAATATTTTGAATTCGTTACCGGTAATTCGTTGTTAACCGTTAAAGTTAAAGAACCTCGTTTCATTTTTATACCGATAACATAAAAACAGAAAGTGGTATTAATCTGATTTTGATCATATTGAATTAAGGACCTATTGTACTTTTTACAAAATGTTTCGTTTGTGGCCGAAAAACTAATTAGTTTTTGCAGTCAAACATTCATTTATTTTGAAAACGATATCGTTAAGATGATTATTTTTTAACTATAATCGTAGACGGTGGTGTTGGTTATCGAACAGTTGAGATGTTCATGCGTTGTGGTATTTTATATTTGTGGCTTTGGCTTTCCATTGGTGAGGGCTCACACATATATTAAATGGTTTTTGTTTTACAACTGAACTGCTTATTATATTTTCTTTGATATTTGTTTGCTTAAGCATAATTTATAATTATAAATTTATAAATATTTCATAAGTCAATATATGTACGTAATGTACATACAACAATTTTGCTTATAAGTCAGTATGTTACACGTGAGGTGTATAAAGTGCACACACCATATTTGAAGAATAAGCAAAATTATTAAAGCTGTGAAGCTTTAAGTGCTTTCTAACTTATAGGCTTCGTTCGGTGGGGTCTTCTCTTGGTTCGGCATTTGTAGGTAATAAAGGCGATTATGCTAAAGACAATAATTGCATAGAGAGGAGAATAATGATGCTGATACCCTTTTTACAATGTGGCAGTTGAATGGTTGTTGTGATGCCAATAAGTCTAATTCACATATACAGGGTTTTTCAATAAGAGCACTTCAACTTTTTTTTGAATAAAACACAAACTGTTCGACTTTTGAACTAACTTTTTTTTTATTAACGAATTTGAACATATACATTTAAGTATGAAACTCGATTTGTTTTGCATGAAAACCGCGTGCACGTTTTACGAAGTCCAATCTTTGAACCCAATTTTCAACCACTCTTTCGCATAAATCGGCCGAAATTCCAGCAATTTCACGATCTATATTGGCTCTGAGTTCTTGCAATGTCGCCAGCTTATTGGCATAGACCAATGACTTCACATAACCCCAAAGAAAATAATCTAGAGGTGTCAAATCACACGAGCGCGGCGGCCACTGGACGGGCCCATTTCGCGAAATAACACGCTCATCGAACTTAGTCTTCAATAACGCGATTGTATCGTGTGCTGTGTGGCATGTTTCCCCGTCCTGTTGAAACCACATGTCGTCCAAGTCCATTCCAATCAATTGCGGCCAAAAAAAATCGTTTATCATATCGCGGTATCGATTTCGATTAACAGTAACGTGGCGATCGTTATCGTCGATGAAAAAATAAGGCCCAATGACGCCGCCGGCATGTAATCCGCACCAAACAGTGACTTTTTCGGGATGCAACGGTGCCTCATGAATCACGTGTGGGTTACTTCCTGCCCAGTAACGCATATTTTGCTTGTTGACAAATCCATTTAGCCAAAAGTGAGCCTCATCGCTGAAGATGATTTTTCGATGAAAATCTGCATCATTTTCGATTTGCTCTTGAGCCCAATTCACGAATCGGCGTCGCTTCAAATGGTCAAACGGCTTTAGTTGTTGTGTCAGCTTGATCTTATACGGATGTAGGCCAAGATCTTTACGTAAAATTCGCCACAATGATGTCACAGAAAGGCCCAATTGTTGCGAATGTCGTGTGAGCGACACATTCGCGTCTTCTTGAACTGAAGCCCTGGCGGCTGCGATGTTTTCAACACTTCGAGCACTTCTTACTCTCGAGGGCACCAGAACATTATGTAGCGAAAACGTAGACTCAAATTTTGCCACTATACGGTCGATTGTCGAACTGGCTGGCTTGTTAAATGGATCGTAAAATGGCCGTAATGCTCTTAAAGTAGCAGCAACAGAACGATTATTTTGATAAAAATTTGCACGATTTGCAATCGCTGTTCACGTGTGTAGCGTTCCATGATGAAATGTATACTAATGAAGTTTCCAAATGACAAAAGATTAATAAAAAATATGGCGTCGTTCGCCGTCCCTATCGGAAAAAAGTTGAAGCGCACCTGTAGAAACACCCTATAGAATTGTTGTTGTGTGCGTAATGAATGGGATGTAGCAACATACAAATATATTCGTTGTTGCTACGATGTATGGAGGTAACCAAATAGTTCATTGATGCTTGAAAGAAGACGCTTTCGTTTGTAGGAAGAGGTGTAGGTTTAAATATTTGGTATTTCACCGTGTTCATCAATGGAACTTTTAATTCAAAACTCAAATATTGATCACTGAGTTTTCCTCTGCATGACATGATTTGATACCGGCTCAATAATCCATAGTTCTCATTTTGTGAGAGCAGCAGAACGTCCGGAGGCATATGATGTTTTATATCTTGAAGTGCCTTGCTAAGTTGATTTGGTTGTAGGATTGAAGTATTCACTGCTTTGTTGTTTGAATTTAAAAAGACATCAATTAGCTTTTGCTGAGTGTCTTTGAAGTGGGCATCAGAAGAAGTGCATGAAAGCTTAAACATGTCAATATTTGAATGTTGTTGTTGTCACCTAATGCAGTTATTGCGTTTTTGTCCTCTATTTCAGTTAGAATATGCATGAGTTTAGTGTTGATTGCAGAGTATATCTGTATATCTGCAGATTATCTTCAGCTGTTGACATGCAAAGATCGCCAGATTTCTGTATGCCATAAAATCTGAAAAGTATGATGTGAGGTTGAAGTAAATTACTATTTCCCACTGCTAGTTGGTGAATCGGAGATTTTCTAAATTTTCTAGTTACAGTCCAGGTTGATGACTAAGAGTGGTGGTGTTGTACATCAGCTGTTCGGTCGAGGATAATGGACTAGGCATTGCAGTGATCGCCAGTAAACTTAGTAGACGTAATGGTATTAATTATAACTGTGATATTAGTGGCTTTAAGAACTCCTTTGGTGCGGCGACTTTTTGATGTCGAAAGGTAGGACTCTTACTTTGGTAATGGGTCTTTTGAACATGAAACCATTGCCCCCTTTTACTGTAACTACTCTAGTCAAACCATCGCCGCCAGGATGTAGATCGATGATCCTTCCCAAAGGCCAGTTTGTTGGCGGTAAGTTATTGTCTTTTATAAAAACTATGTCTTCTACTTTAACCATTGGTTGTTTGCTGGTACGCTTAGTTATTTGTTGTAGTTCGGTAAGGTAGTCATTTTACCAGCGTTTCCAAAAATCTTGAACCATTTTTTGTAGTAATCTCCACCGATGATTGACAGGAATGTTTTCATTCAGCATGTTCGGTTCTGGAATAGTAATTAGTGAATCACAATGTCAGGTAGATGTGCCTGGGCTCAAACAAAATTGGTTCCATTATCGCTGTAAATCCGTTTGCAAATGCCTCTTCGAGGCATTAAAGGCCGCGATAAAGGCTGCACGGGTCATATCGCTGACAATCTCTATGGCACTGCCTTAGTAGCAAAGCATACAAGTAATGTTATGTATCCTTTATATGCTTTATTCTCACGTCCATTGGAAACGCTTGCGGAGATTGGTTCAGCGTAGTAAACTCCTTTGTTAGTAAATGGACGTGATGGCATGACTCGTTCTTTGGGTAAGCTTGCCATTAGTTGGTGTCTTGTTGAAGCGTTGAACCGAATGCATGTGATGCATTTTGCTATCTCAGACGTATGCTGCTTCTGCCGTTCGTGATTCAATATTTGTTTCTAAGATGTGACAGAGTTAACTGAATCCCCCATGCAATCTTTTTACATGAGCATCTTTGATTAGTTGCTTTGTGAATCTATGTTTTGGAGCCCGTATTTTTGGATGTCGGGTATTAAAGTTCAGGTTACAGTTAGTTATTCTTCCTCATACTCTTAGTATTTTATGTTCATCAATAAATGGATTAAGCGAGAGGATCTTGGTTTTTCTTGATACTAAGCCTTTTTTGTTAATCTGCATGATTTCATTCTGGAATTCCGCATGTTGAATTATTATAATCAGCTCGTTGTAGGATTCATTAAGTTCTTCAGCAGAAAGTAAAGTTGGCGACCCGATACCTCGTTTTTTTAAACATTTATTTATAAACCATCGACAGAGGCCAACAACGCGAATTAGATTGTTCATGTTTGAAAATCGTTTTATAATCTGTACAAACGAATTGACTGTTGTTGTGTAACCAATTGTTTGGTTTCCAAAGTAGTTTCCTCTTGAGCAGTAGTTTGTTGTGGCCAACGTTCGGTTGAATATTGTAGCCAATCTGGACCCGTTCACCATAAATTATTGTTCTTTAGTTCCTTTGGACTGGTACCTCTTGATGCGCAGTCTGCTGGATTGTCGGTTGAACGAACGTGATGGACTTGAGTATGTTTGAATTTTCGATATTCGATTGGACCCGAAAGTTTTACATTTATGAGGACGCCCTCGAATCCAACATAACGTGATCATTGAGTCGTTCCAAATAACGAGATTGTGCGAAGAAACGCTCCACAAAGCTCAAGACGAGGTAGTAAAAGTAAGTTTTTAATAGGAGCAACCTTTATTTTTGATACGAGAAGTCCCACATTAGTAATGCCTTCTGAATTTGTAGATTTGAAGTAGACAACAGCAGCATCGGCCTTTTCTGAGGCGTCGTCGCAGAAACCATGAAGTTCTGTTGTATTGTTCTTCTCAGAATGGATCCAACGTGGAATAAATATGTCTTCCAGAAGAGGCAGAGAATCTGTAAATTCCTGCCATTTTGTTGATAGGTGTGACGGAAGTTCTTCGTTCTAAGATAGGCCTGCCAGTTTCTTATATCATCAGTTTACCTACAACTGTTATTGGTGCCAGCCATCCTAATAGATCAAAAAGTTTTGGACTATCCGAAAGTGGGTTTCGTTTAGTGTACTTGCCAGGCGTGGATTGGGTAACGATGAAACCTAATGTATCTGTTACTGGATTCCAGTGTAGTCCAAGAGTTTCAGTTGTCATCAAATTTGAATTCCAATCTGTTTTGATTCCTTAGGTGTACTGTTATGGATTCCAAGAGAACGGTGTTGTTTGTTGCCCATTTTCTTAAGGTAAATCCACTGCTATTCAGTAAGTCAATGGTTTATTTTTGGCTGAGTAAGGCTTCTTCCAGTGTGTTTCGCCCAGAAATCAGATCCTCCACGTAAAATTACTAAAGTTGAAAATATTTAATTATTTGCGTTGTTGATTATCAACATCAAGAATAACGGACATTCTAGTCCATAAATATTAATTTTAGTTTTTTGATTAATTAAAAAATAAAATATTTTTTATTTAAAATATTGTTTAATTGTCCCAGGTATGTTGACTTGCATCAGATTTTGGGTTAACGAGTTACATGCTTCATATACTTGTAGCTGCCTTTCCTGTTTAGTTGAAACTTTTAAATAGCCCCAAACCGCAAAAGTCTAATGACGCAAAATCTGGTGAACCATATGCCATAAGCAAATGGACATCTCTTCCAATCTATTTATTTGGAAAACAATTATGCAGCCAAGTTTGCACAGGCGTTAATGTGGTGGCGCTCCATCTTGTTGGAACCATAAATCACTTCGAATATTTAAATTAACATCCTGTAATAGATCCGGTAAAACTTAGCGGCTGGTTTCTTCCACTACAAGAAACACCGCACATTTTAATTATTCAATTCAAAATAATGTGCAACGCAAAATCTTTGCAGAATTAAATCACATAAAACGCATCTACACATGCAAATCAACAGGGTTCTGCTATTATGTGCAAGATGGCACATCTGCTACTAAAAGTTCCTTCTTTTTCTTCGATGGCGCTGTATTACATGAAAGGATTAGGCCACCTCAACAATACCTTTCCAGATAACTCGATTGACAACAAGACGGCACCAGACACGATAACCAAGAGTTTGACGGGCCTGTTCTTCATCGTCATGTTTTGTGAAACGATTTTGGGAATGTAGAACGTGTCCGAGCCATTTCAGCCTTAATGATTTAATTTTTCCATTAATATCAGAGTTGTTCAGATTATTTCTGATCTCGAGATTCAGACGAGTCGGGCCTATCACCATACGTACTAATTTACACTAAAAAAACAGCAAGATTTTGGCAGTCCCGTGTTGTTAGTGTCCAAGACTCGCTACCAAAAGCGACTTTTGGTCTTATCAGCGCTTTGTAGAAATTTAATTTTGTTTTGCTCGTAATATTGTGAGACTTGAAAATGTTAATGTTAGGGTAGAATGCTCGGTAACCTGCTGCGATCCGCGATATTGTATCTGCGCGTATAGTTACTTTCAATCTCAGGTATGTAAACTCATTCGCCTTTTCGTATTGTGTATTGGCTATGGTCAAAATTCTCCACGTATGATAGGAGGCCGATTTGTTGGGCTATTATTTCGAACGGGAGCAGAACTTCTTTGAGAGACACGATGTTACTTACGACCCAAGATGCTTATATCGTCCGCCTAAACTAATATTTGGCTTGATTTATAATATACATAGCTGCGCTGTGCTATGATGAGCTGGCGAATAGCATATTCTAACGAGAGGTTGAAAGGATTCTGGCTATTGGGTCCACTCGCCACACTTCAGATATTATTTTAAAAGCCTCCAAGAGTTTGTCTTCGACTATCACCTTGCTTTTAGAGCCATCCATTAATATATTGCATATGGTCATCAATTTTGAAAGAATGCCCAAATGTGGCAAGATACTCCATAATGTGTTCCTCTGGATGCTATCATAATCGCCAAAAATGCGTTCGCTGTAGCCGCGGTGACAAAACCTTGTAGCCGGTGTTGAGCAAAGCTATTCTGCGATAGTTGTTACAGTTCAGCTGGTCTCCCTTTTTATATTTATATAGCGACAAATTAGTGCTCCCATACGTCTGGGATTCTCTCTACGAACCAAATCGTAGAAGAGATAACTGCCGCTGTTCTTGATCATTTCGTTACAGATGCCTTCCTCACCAGGTGCCTTATTATTTTTCATTTTGGATGTAACTCTTCGCACTCCATATTAAGATGGAGCGGATGGAGGTGTCATTTCTGCATTAATATCAGATTGATGCAATAATATTGGGTATTCACTGGAGGATAGCATGTGTCTGTTTGAGAATGGCGAGAAATAATATCACCACACTGTCAGGATGTTTGTGTCCATTTGCAACTCTCCAAATTCGTTCCGAATAGCGCTACTAAGCGACTACGTGGATGGAAGTCGATAGTGATTTTCCATTTTCCATTTTCGTGCGCGATTCTTTTATTGAATTGAAGTTAGAAAATTTTCATCCAGCCACGTGTTTCTAGGTTTTTATGTACTCGTAGTTTTACCTAGTGCCGCCGTGGAAGCAGTTGATATCGCCAATTTGATTATTTCCACTGTTCCATGTGCACATAATGAGTGGTTGGCTGTCCAGGATTTCTGATATGCTAGCTTCGAAGTTGGCCTGGGAGCTTCAAAGTTTAATTCCTCGATATTCCATGGTGGATAGACGAACGGCATATTTCGCAACTACCAGAAAGTAGTCAGAATAGTTGTTTGCGCCACGTTTAGTTTTAATATAATTGTTGCAATGAACACAATGAGTGAGTCATTTAGGAGAAACGGTAGGCGAAAGATTAAAATCGAAAGTGAACAGTGCGAAAAATTATTATTTGTATGTAACTGTTAAGCAAGTATTTGTAAAATTATTCTAAGTGGTGTAAACTACGAGTATTGTTGTAAACCACCGAAATTATAACTGTATTCACATCCAGTGATACGTCCAGGCAAATTAGTAATAATTGGTGACAGCGGTGGGATTGTGAATATTATAAGATGAGTGGTAAGGATTTAACGGTTACGGAGTTAAAAATCCAATTAAAGCAGCGTAATTTACCTACGAGCCGTTATAAAAACGATTCAATATTGCGACAACGACAGGTTATGAAGAAGTAAGGGTTAGACCCGGATAATCAGGAGGTCGAAGAGGTAATAGAGGAAAAACTAGATTACAAAAATAAGAAGGTGGAGACAGTTCTCGGATCATCACAAAATACCGATATTGTGCAAATGTTAGTTTTTATTCAAAGATTGATGTTGGGAATATGATAGGGTTTGGCACAACAAATGGATCTACAATTTGATTAATAAAGTAAAAAGACGCAACAAATAATACAGGATTTGACGCGAGAAATGGAATAGGAAATTAAAGAAATCAAAACAGGTAAAGAAAGATTCGAGAAGAAGCTGGGTCAAATGGTAGACATAATATTTCACAAACGAAATGATAATATAGGTGGTACGAAGCAGAAGGTCGAGCATTCACATAACGGCGAGGAACATATATTGGAAATGGCTGATGGTAATAAGGTGGAACCTATGATGAACGTTTCACCTTATTACCAACAGCCTTATGATGAAGATCATGGAGTGGGTCCCGTTGGTCGGTAGCGAGGAGAAAGCATTTAAGGAGAATGATCTGAGCCAGGTCGAAAATGAAACAGTTGAAGAAAAAAGAAACCAACTACTTGAATTTTTTGATTGTGCAGCAAACTCGATGAAAGTGATGTTGGAGGTGTTTAGGTGACGGAGAAAATCAAAATCAATCAATTTCCATTGGATAAAATATTGAAATATATCTGGATTGCAGATGGTCCACCAATTATGACTGTTAGGGTACACTGCTAGGGTCATCGGAAGTGGCTCATGAGCGGAAGAGGAATTTATGAAGAATTTGGAATTGTTGAAAAGGAATCCTGCACATTCTTCACGAAGGATCAACATTGCTTTTAAATATTTGAGAATACCGCCAGCGGGAAAATATGTGGAACATATATGTCAATGGTCGGCATGAAAGACGGTCTTTGATAGATACGAGTATGCATAAACGGCCAGGAATTTGGAGGAGCGGCGGCGATACTATGTATAACGGGCTGAATCCTATGTTGATAAAATTCAAGAGGGACAGATGAAATAAGCGGAAAAAATCACTTGCTGGTTAAAGAGAGCGTTGGCAATGAGGACGTTGGCTATTTGCAAGGATAACAGTGTGAATGAAGAGATGTGTGAACAGTTGGTGCCGAGTATGGAACACGAGTATGGAGAATTGCTGCAAGGATGAATGGCGTCGAGAGGCAACGACCAATGTGAATTGGTTTGCGTTACTCAATCTAACCTATAGAGGCGGTAGTTTGGATACTGTTCGGGACGAACAGGCATAGGTTGGGAGTAATATTATGAGCTCGCCTGTTGGTTTGATGATCAATTAATTCAGCATGTGCGGGACATTTGTTCGACGGAAATTGTTCAGAAAATTGATGACATATTTTCTGAGATTAGTGACATCTAGGTTTAAGTATCGTGTTAGAGGTAGTTTTATAATAGTTTGGTATAATTTTTTGATCAGCAGGCCTAGCTGATGCGCGTGTTTGTTTTTTGCGACTGCCAGCAAATTAAATTTTTTTTTTCCTTTATATTTTTTTTTTGTATATATATTTTGGGGGTTTTGGGGCCCGACTATAGTTGGAAGAGTTTATGATTAGATAAGTATCGTTCCTCTATTACCGTTTATATTGCTGGTATTATTTGGCTTTATTTGTTTTGTTTCAGATTGATATTTGAAGTCAACCTGGTTTTGAAGGCGAACTTAATTATTCATTTAAAAATTGTTCATGTAAGTATTGTTGTTTAAGTGCGCCACGATTCGCGATGTCCACTGAAAGTATTTCTTTGCCCTCTATTTTACTTAAATCCATGCTTCGGACTAGGTCCAATTTACTTAATGTGGTTAGTTTAAACGTCCAGAGTCTTATTTTAAATATTGACGAACTTCGTCATACTTTTAATGGGGTCCCAATTGATGTCATTTGCTTATCGGAGACATTTCTATCGTCCGATATTCCCGATTCCGCGTTGGCCATTAGTGGTTATAATTTGTTCAGACGTGATAGAGCTAATCCACCAGTTAATTATGGCGGAGTATGCCTATATGTTAACGAGCATATTAAATGTAATGTAGTATCGGTACCCCTCTCAATTTCTCAAAGGCTCGTTTCTGACTTTGAGTTTCTTTTTCTAAATGTCTTCGTCAATAAGCGGAAATTCCTTTTCGGTGTAGTTTATAATCCTCCTAAAACGAACAAGAGGTCGTATGCTCTATTTAAAAAATCGCTTTTAGACATTGAGTGTCTTTTTAGTTATTTTTCCTGTCGGTATGATGAGGTTTTCATTTCGGGTGATTTTAACTTTGATATTTCTCAAGAGACTTTATTTTCTCGTAGCTATTTAAATATCTTAAATAGCATTAATCTTTCAGTTTATAACACTGAAGCGCCCACATACTCTTATGCAACCGCAAGTGGTGGTTCTTATTCTCTCATTGATCATGTTGTCGCTTCTGCTGATAATTCCATCTGTTTTTTCAATCAATTGTCTCTTGGTATTGGTTCTCATCACGATCTCCTTGTTTTTTCTGTTAATTATTACTCTCGTCCTAAACCTAAAAGTTTCAGCTTTAGGGATTTTTCGAAAATTGATGAATCTCACCTTTCATCAATTTGTGGCTCTATTCGTTGGGATGATATTTTTTATCTTAGTACTTCTACCGATCAAATTGACTATTTTAACTCCTCTATTAATTATGTATTTAATAATTGCGTTCCTCTCACTACTGTTTACTTTAGACCTAGATCCCCCCCTTGGATGACGCAAGAGATTTCGAATGCTATTTCTGTTCGTTTTTCCAAATATCGTCTTTGGAAAATGAGCCCTAATTCTATTTCTTATCTAGCTTATAAGCAATCTCGAAATAGAGTGGTAAGTTTAATTCGTATCGCTAAGCAAAATTTTTTCAAGGATAAGCTAGATCCTTCTCTTCCCTCTAAGATATTTTGGCGTAACGTTCGCAATTTGGGCCTTGGTAGTTGCAAAGGGGGTGCTTCGGTAAGTTTCAAAGCTAATGATTTTAACCGTTACCTAAGTAATTCTAGTTCCAACCATGATATTTCCAATATTGATTTATTATCCGTAGATTCCCTAAATTCTTTTTCATTTGCAAATATATCAATTGATGATTTGCATTCTGCAATTTGGGAAGTTAAATCGCAATCCACTGGTCTAGATATGGTTAGTTTAAAATTTGTTAAGCGTATTTTTCCTAATGTATCAAGATACTTGTTACATATTTTTAATTTTATTTTAACGACCTCGTTTTATCCCGCTCAGTGGAAGTTGAGTAAAATTATTCCTGTTCCTAAAATTAGCAATCCTTCTGAGCTTTCCCATTTCCGCCCTATTAGTATTTTAAGTTCTCTGTCCAAGGCGTTTGAATTGGTAGTAAAAAACCAAATTCAATCTCATATTGATAGCTTTAATTTGCTTAGTATTTTTCAATCGGGTTTTAGAAGATTTCACAGTACTACCACTGCTTTACTGAATGTTTGTGATGATATTCGTCGTAGTATGAGTATAAGAGAAATGACTTGCCTTACTTTGTTGGATTTTTCGAAAGCGTTCGATTCAATTAATCACCAAATTTTGTTTAATAAGCTTATTTCGAACTTTAATTTTTCTCTCTCTGCTGCTAAATTAATTTTAGACTATATTTCGGGTCGCTTTCAGGCAGTCTTTTTTGACAATTCGCTTTCTGACTTCTTACCTGTCTCTTCTGGCGTTCCTCAGGGGTCGGTTCTTGGTCCTTTACTATTCTCAATGTACATTAATGACGTTGCATGTTCGATTCGCCATTCATCTTTTCATATTTTTGCTGATGATGTACAAATTTATAGGAGTAGTCGCTTAGATAATGATTCCATTAACTCTAATATTTCTCTTATTAATGAAGATTTGGTAAGAATTTATAATTGGTCACTATCTAACCGGCTCGCTCTTAATGCTAATAAATCTCAGTCTATTATAATTTATAAAAAATCTATAGATACTTCCTCTTTCCCTGGAATTTTTCTCGGTGATTCTTTAATTCCATTCTCTAATACAGTTAGAAATTTAGGGTTAATTTTCAATAAAACTCTAACTTGGGGTGATCATTTGATTAAGGTTAGCAAAACGGTTTTTGGAATGCTTAGTTGTTTGTATAAAGTTGTTGGTTTTTCTGATAGTAATTTTAAAAAGCGTATGTTCCTCTCGCACCTTCTTCCACATTTTCTATTTGGGGATGTTGTTTTGTTTGGTATGCTTCAGGAGAGTATGAATGTTCTCCAAAGATGTTTCAATGCTTGTACTCGTTTCGTTTTTAGTATTAGGAAATATGATCACATTTCGCCCTTTTTGAATTTGATTTTGGGTTGTAATTTAGTTGATTTTTATGAACTTCGCGTTTGTCTTTTTATTTTTAAGCTTCTCAGGACAAAGCAACCTCCCTATTTATTTAATAAGTTATTGTTCAGTAGGTCTTATTCTTCAAATTTACGTTTACTTCCCCCTGTAAACTTGTGTAGGTCTCTTAATACTTCGTTTTCTGTTAGAGGTATTTCTCTTTGGAACTCTATTCCATTAGATATTAAGAAATCGGCGTCGCTTAGATCTTTTAAAACGGGTTATTTAGCGTGGCGCGCTTGAATGACAATACATTTGTATAATAATATTTTTATATTTATTTATATTGTTTTTGTATGTAGTTTGTAAGCATTCACTTCTTGCAGTATCCTCCGTAACAAATGAGCTTGAGCTCAACATGGAGGGTATTAGCATGGAGTGGATTTGTTTTTTGAAAAAATCTGAGGTTTTTATGCCTAATGGAAGTATTTTTTTGTTGATGTTCATTTATTATGCTTCCATATGTGCTTTTCCTCTACTAAAATTGTTATGTCAATCTATTAATAAATAAATAAATAAATAAATAAATATAGCAGATTATAGTATTCTGGAACAGAACTTTTGAGAATATTTGCTTCTGTATAAATCCAGGCGAGTCTTAATGTTCCATCGGTATACAAATACTGGTGCAATGAACACAATCAGTTAGTCATTTGGGAGATTTGGCACGCAATATAAAAAAGTGAAAGTGAGTAGCGAAAAACTACTAAGTGGTGTTAAGTGGAAACAGAGGTGTGATTTAAAAATAATTGTTAATGGTAAACAGCGAAAAAATGAAGTAATTGCGGAAATAATTTGTTGTTGTGATTTAGTGTTTAAAGTTTTGATTTTGCGAAATAAAAAGTGAAACCAAAAAATTATAAGTTTCGTATTTGTTCGAATTACAGGATGCCGCAACAAGGCCATTCTAGTGTGAATGTTATTTCTTTAATTACAGTATATTTCATGGAAATTTGTTTGGGTTAAACGTGAAAAATGATAACGCGCAAGTGACGGACATTTTGTGCTTCACACATTCGTGCTCTTTCTAATACATTCATCATAACGATTCTCAAAATTTCAAGTGTTATGGTTTTAGTTTTGATATGGTCGCTGGTTTATTGACGTACGGTTTTTTTTTCAAATAAGCCCAAATGAAACAGTCGGGAGCGGTTAAATCTGGTGAACTTAGCGGCAAATTCAAATTGCTTTTTTTGGAAATTATTTGCTTGTCAAAGATGTCTCGTAATAGAGCCATCTTGTTGGAACCACAGCTCAAGACGACTTTGACATGATTTTGACTTTCAAAAATTTACCAACATCGTCCGATATTGAGGTACATGGCAACTGTTGCGCCGACATCATTTTCGAAGAAATATCGGCCAAAGATCTTTTCAGACGACACTCCTCACCAAATAGTACTCTTAAGTGAGTGTAATTCTCGCTGTTGATTTGATCGTGGATTTTTTGTTGCTCAAAACCTACAGTTTTGCTTGTTTACAAAGCCATTTAATTGAAAATGGGCTTCATCGCTCATTATTAAATTGTGAATAGAGTCGGAATTTTCTACAACTTCTCGTCGTAATGAAATGGAAAAATCAAGCCGTTTTTGACTATATGTCGGTCTTCTATCAGACTATTCTGCACACTCTCCAGTACACGTTGAATATTATCATCCGTCGTCTGCTGGAACCTGAGAGGTTCCTTACGGTATCTTGTTGCTGGAAATTTGCAATCAGACTGTTTATTGTTGGTCTAGATAGTTCAGATTGCACATTAAAATAATGTTGGTAAGTTCATAATAAAATTTAATTATTTTAATTCGTTGTTCTGTTGTGCATGATTTCTTTATACATTTCCCAAGTCTTCTTTACAAAATTCTGAAAGTAAAAATAAGAAAACACAATTAAAAAAGTTACTAAACATCCACACTAAAACGGTCCTTTTGCACCACCCCTGTGGGGGTGGTCCCTTCTGTACATTTTTGCATTACCGACATACAACTTTATAGAGTTGTAAATTTGTTGTATGTTAAATAGGTTTTCGATTGAAAATAAATCCGATCTAATGTGTTTTATTTCGAAATGAAATAAAATGTATGAATAGCGACAATGTGGGGTTTTTTTGATTTACCTCTAATCCAAATTCTCGCGTACGTTGTGGCTGATGAGAATATTTATCTTTGTCAGGATAACATGACACACATAGCGCGACTTGTGCGGCAGAGAAAAATGAAAGGAATTGGAAAGAAAGGAATTCCAAATCTGGGAGTTTGATTTCAGTTGTGTTGGCGAGCGGTCAGGCGGTCGTGCACCCATAAGCCCGAATATATATATATATATATATATATATATATATATATATATATATATATATATATATATATATATATATATATATATATATATATATATATATATATATATATATATATATATATATATATATGTGTGTGCCTAATGTTTCAGTGGTCCCCAATTTTATTTTAAATAAGCGGTTATCTAGGTTCCTCCTACTCATAGCCCCAAACCCAAAGACCAATTCCTCATCGACTTGAACTGCGGGAATCAAAGCAGCAAGAGGTGACGAAATAGGTAGGGACGACATCTACAACGTTTAGGGTGTGATAGCGAAAGTTACTTACATCCATTGGTTCGTTACATAACGTTCAATAATTACACGGATTATTTTAAATTAATGTGAACTTTATTTAGGAACGCATGAAGGTGTACAAAATGAATGATTTTCATTAGGTCGATTCTGGCTTTCCTATAGGAAAAGGAAATAGGAAAAACATTTACATAGCAGTTTTGTCAAAAATATCATTTTTGACCTACTGAGAAATCATGTTTGATCTAAATTTTTATAATTTAGGAAATATTTTTCCGTATCGAAATTGGATAGGAATAATATTCCCAATTTAATTTTGTTTATGAAAAAATTTACACCAACTGCTTACCATAGTATGCCAGAAAAAAATGTTTTACACCAAAAAAACGACGAAAAATCTTTTAAACAACAAATTGTAATTCACAAGTTTACCACCATGACATTTTAAATTCACTGAAATACAATAATCGTATTAATCAACCAAACATGCATTTCACGAAAATATCTTTAGTCTGTGTTTCAATTGGTTAAAATCCCGCATAAATAATTTATATTATTATTGGTAAAATTTTTAACTTTTTACCTTTATTTTACGTTATTGTCAACGTATATGTAAAACTGATAATATTTCAAATGCACATCTTTCAATTACCATCAACTTTTAACTATTTGATTGCGTTTTTCTGTCAAAACTTGTACATGAAAAATTTCTGTCTACCCACAAATATATTGATTGCCACACGTTTGCCATATAAAAAATGTTATCAGCTCTTGAAGCAGATAAAAACTGACATTTTTATTCACTTCAATGTTTAATTTTTTAATCGGGTTTTACCCAATTTAAACACACTCTTATTTTGATTTGCACATATAATTTCAATCGGTCTCACGATGACTAAACTCCAAGTTTTTATTCGTAAGCCGTTCATCAAATTCAAGCCGCAATTTTGCCAAGTGTAAGTCTTTTTCAATTTTAATTTTTTCCAATTCCAATGAGACAGTTTTCAGTTCATATTTTTTTCGTGCACTTTCAATTTGAAAGTCGACTATTTTTTCTTTCAAAGCCATGCGTCGTAAAAACTTTTCCTTTGCAAAATTAAATTTAAGCATTTCCATCTCGGTTAAGGGTGGTTTAATTTCTGGTGCTTCATTAGACCATTGACTTTTGTTTATTTCTGATGTCAGTTGGTGTGGGCTTGTTGGTAATGAGTATACAGGTTTAGGATCGTGTACCATAGGCGCGTGGAATGTGTTAAATGAATGTGAATCTGTGCTGTTGATCGACGTATTTACAGCACTAGCTTCAATATTGTTTTGTTGAATTTGCGAAACATCTGTCTCCCATTCTATTTCATCCTTAATTATGAAGGGGTTGTGTTTTAACAAAATAGTTTCTGAAGTCGGGATTGTACGTGGTCGGGATATATTATCCGGCAATTTAGGATGCTGGTCTAGTGATACTTCCTCCATTTTAAAAAAATTAGTTATATTTGAACTATCCATTGATATAGAAACATCTGTTGCCGACTCTATCTCGCCTTTGCCGAAGGCCGCTCTCTTACCTTCGAAAAGACCCTCCAATTGATCAAAATACGGGCAAGACTCATTTATATATTTTGTTTTCTCTCGATCGCCCAAATTTAATAAATTTCGAAATTTGATGTATTTTGTGCGTAAATTGCGAACTTTACATTTGATCAAGTCCCATGGTATATCGACCCCATATTGTCGGATAAAATTTTGATAATAAATACGTTGCGATGGTTTCTGAAATGAGAAAAATATTCACAAGGTCACAAAATCGGCGGAATCATTATTTTTCTGCATACTAACCTCAAATTCTCGATTCCTATTTAAATAGTCTATTAGAAGGGTGATTTCTGCATGTTTCCATTTTCTCACGGGTCGCGTTCGCCTACGTTGAGCTGGTCTAGCCTAAAATATATATGATTTTGTATATACGTAGACGTACATATGTTATTTAACTCTAACATCACTAAAAATATTTTATTTATTCCCTTGTGTTTATTTACTGTACACTTAAATTATACTCACATTTCGTATAATACGGATTTTTGGTTTTACCTCCATTTTACATGAATTTTTACCACAGACTGATAAATATTAAATAACGAAAATAATTATTGTAAAACAATTATACACGAATATACAAGTTTTCTATATTTCAACTCCTATGTGTTTGTATACTGCAAATGAAACCATTGTAATTTTTACATATGTATATAAACTTATAAGAATACGCACCACATACTCGTATACCTACTCGACGTATGTCATATAATTGTTATACATATAGTATATGTAACTACATACAATACAAGTTTGTTTTACGCTTAGTATAAATCTATACAAGTAAAATAAACGAATACGATCGTTTGTACGCAGGTCGGTTTTTTATATTTACGTATAAATATGTATTTCGGTATTCTTTTATTTTCTACTAAAAGCAACGAAAAGATGTTTTTGTTTTATTTGCTCGAGAAAGAATACGCTTCGCTGTGAGGTATATACAGGGTGTCCGCGACTGACGGTATTAACACAGAATAACTACAGAAACGACATAACGCTGTTTTTGTATGGAGAAATATCGACTAATATTTTTAACCTTGACTCACTTAAGGTGGGAAAAATTCGTTAGTTTTGAATATTTTTATTTCAAATATGTAAACAATTATGAACTCATAACGATGCTTTGACAATATATCACTGTAATTATAAACACAGGTACCCCTCCTATAACACGGTACTCTAATAGCACGGTTTCGATATAACACGGAACGAAAATTTTGAAGAAATTGGGTTATTCCTCTTATTTATTTAAAGAATACAAACTAATAAAATTCATTCGCTCTCTCTCTCTCTCTCTCTCTCTCTCTCTTTTCTGTTATTAACAGTCGAGTCGTATACATTTTGTTTAGTCAGTTTCAGTTCAGTTAGTTATTTGAAAAAAGGTACGTCGTATTTGAAGAATGTATAAATTTATAAAGTGTATCGTAAATTTAATTGTTGGTCCGTCTGATGAAATTAAGAAAAAACAATTCGAAAGAAAATTTATTTCGCTTGAAGACAAAATCCATATTTTAAACAGAACAAACGTAGGAGAAAGCTCATCATCTATTGGAAAATCATTATACTCGTATTTAGTTGAAGCTACGCTTACAATAAAAAAATTAGAAACAATTTTGCAGAGAGATGTCCGTTAATGGTGAAAATGGAACATGTTCTTATGGTTTGGTTGAAAGATTGCATCGATTAAAAAATTAATTTAAGTGGAGATTCCATTAAACAGAAAGCCCTTAAAATCTACAAACATTTGGAGGATATTGAACCCATTGCTACATCACGAAAAAATCAATCATTTTATGCAAGTAAAGGATGGTTCGAAAAACTCAAAAAACGATTTTCATTGCACAATATTAAACTCCAAGGAGAGCAAGTTTCAGCAGATGAAGAAGTGTTCATAAATTTACCACATGATTGTGTCATATTATATAAAAGGTGAATATACCGCTGACCAAATTTTTAATTATATTGGAAAAAGCTGCCTTCTCGAACATACATTTCAAAAAATGAAAAAATAATATCAGGGTTTAAAGTTTGTAAGGATCGAATCACCCTTCATATGTGTAGCAACCTTTCTGATAATTTAATGGTGAAACCTATGCTCAGAAATCATTCATCAAATCCTCGAGCTATGAAAAATATTGATAAGTCGCAGTTACCTGTGTTCTGGCGAGCAAACAGAAAAGCTTGGATGACCAAAATATTGTTTCAAGACTGGTTTCTTAATTATTTTATCCCAGCCGTAGAAATTTATATGAAGGAGCAAAACCTCAGTTTCAGAGCATTATTGTTGATAGATAATACAACAAGACACAGTATTGAATTGAATCATCCAAACGTGAAAATAGTTTTCCCCGCTAACTGCACTTGGTTAATCCAACCATTGGACCAATAAATAATTTCAACTTTCAAGGCGTACTACATTCGTCAATCATTTCAGTTAATTTTTGCTAGAATTGAAAACGATAAAAATAAAAACTCAAATATGGATTTTTTATATTAGATTGTGTTAAAACTATATCTTCGGCTTGTAAAGAATTAAAACCATCAACATTTAACGCGTGTTGGAGGTCTCTATTACCTCAAATGGTCCATAGAGAAAATTCCGTCACACCTGCAGATATACAGCATAGTCGAATACTGAATGTTGCATCACGATTAGGAGGTGAAGGGTTTGTAGATATAACCGTTCAAGACATACAATAATTATTTCAAGAACAGCATTTAAATGAAGAGGAACTAATAGAAATTATACAAATGTTCACCTTAAATGAGCCCCTCAATGATAATTTCGAAAGCATGCACGAAGAATCGATTCCAAAATTAAGCTTAAGTCATGTGGAACAGGGAATAGAAATGATTAAAGAATTGGAAAATCATTTCATTGAAAACGACGATTCAGTGGTGCGTAGTGGAAAATGTAAACGGGAACTGGAAAACTGCTTAGCTCCTTATTGCGAAATTGTAAAAGAACTACAAAGTAACTCCACTTTGATGTCTACAGCTAGTTCAGTAGGACAATCGAATAATGATGGTGAATCTAGTGAAGAAAATTTTCCACTAATTCAAAAGAAAAAGGTTAGAGCAGCCCGGCTTTTAGACGACAGTGATGATGACCAGTGAAAAGTATTTAAATCCTAAAAAGTCGTTGGTAATGGTTGAATTTGAATTTTTTACTTTAACGTTTATTACTGGAATTTTAAATTTTTATTTACGTAGTTTTCTTATTTTTCTTATACATACATACATAATATTACATACTTGTTATGGATTACTGATGCTACCTAAACTGTAGCTCATAGTATATAAATCTTCATGTACATAAGCATGTAATTACTTCATCCAACTAAAATACTGATTAGGTACAGCATCTTTGTATATGTATTGTACGTACCAAAATCTATAAATTACCAACTTGTCTGATTGCAGGGTGAGATTTTTAGTATTGATTAATGGACACAAAACAAATTATATTAAACATAAATAAAAAAAATAAAAAAACGATGAAAATGTGAATAAAATAAATAGTCTTAAAAGTGCATAGTTTAGTTATTTAAAATCGAAATTGAAATCCTTAAATTTCCACACCGTTCTACAATATACTCCGTAACGTTATGTTTAAATTTATTATTTAAAATGAAATGAATGCGTTTGTATTATCTTACGAAATAATGGTGATCTCATTATAACCTATAACACATTCCGCTGATTTATATTGCTTCAAAGGTAAAAGTATTGTAAGTTTCGTTTAACACGGCCTCCATATAACACGGAACGAATAAATCGTGTTATAGGAGGGTTACCTGTATTCATATTTAAAAGTTATGTTGGCTTTAAAAAATTTACGGCAGGATAAAAATTTGTTGGTCCACGCAATATCTGTTCTGGTTATATTTGTATTCTGTGGTATTATCACAGAATAAAAATAGAAGGAACATTACTCGATTTTTACATAGAAAAATTTCGTCCGCTTTTATTATCCTTGAGTTGCATGGAAATGGGTAGATCATAGTGATGAAAAATATTGTGCGCTAACTTTTTTACATTCAATAAGCGTAGAGTCAAATTTTGTTTTGGTCTACTTAAGCTAATTTAATAGTATAGTACTTTTTTGCTAATAAAGTATAATACCCGGCCAGTTTACATCACAGGTGGGTCACTTGAAGGTCAACTCTGACCTTTTTCAAGGTCACTTGAAAAAAATAATAAAGAAAATTAAAGTATTGTAATATTAAAGTAGAGTTTACATCACGACTATAAAACCAATATTTTTTTGATAGCTATTACACTTTAATAGCAAAATAGTACGTGATAAAGTACTAAAGCATTTTAGTTTGAGTTTACACCAACATAATTTTTTCCTACATACTTTTATTCTACTGGTGTAAACGGGGTATTGGTAGCGTATATATTTATTTACTTTATGGTATTATATTCAAGGGGGTAATAATTTCGGAACAGTAACGCAGAAATAACAGACGAAAAGTCCGATCTATGCGTCCACACGGCATATCATGATGCGGACGCATAGAATAGTATTACGCAAAAAGATAAACGTCGACTTTCTTTGCGCATCACTTCATATGTAGACAGAAAAGCATATATTTGTATGAAGTTTGACAATGGAAATGGGAAATGCGTGAACGATTTTGCGTCACGATTTTATTTCTGTACAAAATTCGAACTAGGCGGGCATCGCACGCAGTATATTGTAATGTTTAAAAACCAATTTCTTTAAATTTGTAAAAATAAAAATATTATAATTGGTGCACGTGGTCCTTTTTATATTCTAGGTTAATTCACTTTATTATAGATAACGGTTTTAAGAGTTTTTTTTTAAATAAAACGTTAGATGCTATAATTTATCCACGTAAAACTAAAGCGCTGCTTATGTTTATAACATGAGGACATGAGGACTCATGATCGCGGAATCAAACTTCGTTTCTTCCCGCTTTACCTCTAAAACCGATTTTTTACCGCGCAAAAAAACTGGTTTTATAGGTAAAGAGGGAAAGAAAGCTTGATCCCGCAACCATGAGTCCTCGTATGGACGCATAATAAGGTATTGAAACATAATGTAAAATTCTTCACATTTGGCCAGGCGTTTATTTTTTCATACTAATCGCGCAAAAACAAAAAAAATACCCAAAATTTTTTGGTTTTTTCGTTTGGATTAGTTAGGATACAACACGAGCCGCACATAAAACTATTGATGCAAACGGGCTGCAAACACCCCAACTTTAAAATTTAGTTTATAGGCGAAGAGATGGAGAGGAAAAAAACACATTTCTTTGGATCTACCCCTTCGCACACGCCGCACTGTGTGAAGCCGGCAGCGGCACATTGAAATATTATACGAGTTTATTTCAGTTCTTTAGCGGTTGTGCCATTGTTCGGAGTTGAAAAGAAGTTTTAACATTTTATTAAATCCAATTCGTATAAAATAATCCTAAAACCGTCTGAAACAATTCAAAACTTATTATACGAAAGTGATGATTCTGACTGAATGAGGAAGATACATTAGAACATTTGAAATATGAAAGTGAAAATTTATGGGAAAGTATAAGTGATAATTCAAGTGATGCAAATAGCGAAGATACTAGTGTAGTTCACAGAATTAGGAAACGTGCAAGACGCCTAAGTAGCTACAATGATGAAGTTGCTAATGATTCTTGCATTTTATCGGACGAATGGATCTGGGAATATAAAAACAGTATTCCTGAAATAACTGAGTTTATAGAAGTTCCTAGTATGAAGTTTTAGTCTAGTTTTAAGTAAACTAAGAAATAAACCTAATGTGTATTAGATGAAATTTTGAAAGATGATTTTTGGGAGTGGTTGTAAAAGGAACTAATTTGTATGCAGAACAAGTCAATAGCGGTGAACATAATAATACATAAATTAATCAAAGAATGGTTTCTTGTAACTTTCGAGAAAAAAAACCTTGGCTGCAATGGAACTGGTCAAAAAGATCTATTATACACACCCCAATATTCCGCACAACAATGCCTTTCAAAAGATTTGGCTAACTCGCATTATTTGCATTTTGGTAATAATAGAGAGGCATATATACGGTGTACGTAATGATACGGTAATGATAGAATAAGGGCAGTACGAGCAATAGTAACTTATTTGAATAATAAATTCCGACATGTTTATACAACAAAATGTGATATAACTATTGATGAATCGCTTATGAATTAAAGGGAGATTGAGATTTATACCGACAATACATCTAAACGAGCTTCCTTAGGCCTTGACTTTTGTGCCAAGCAGCTGTTTCACAATTTCAAATTGTTAATGAAAAATTGTAAAATATATAAAGTTTAGTCACAGAATATATACCGAAACGACAGTTAGAAACCATTTTTTTTGACAATACTCCTAAAATAGTTCCCACGTACGCCAATAGATGGCTCTAAATTTGAAGAAAAAAATTCATATTGTAAACATTAAAAGTTTTTAGAAGTGTAAAAATAAATTCTCTCTCTTCGAATATCTGTCAAATTGTTTGTGCTCTCATTTGTCAAACAATGAGTGATGGAAGTTGAACATTTCTATTATCAAGTAAGTACATCGAAAAACGTAAGTGTAAAGTTTTATTGTTTTTTAATATGATTTTCGGGTTAATGGTACTCGTATCTTAAATTACAGAGCGACGATGTAGAACAAACAAAAGTCTACGCGAAATAGTTCTTTTATTTCAGAATCGGACGTAATACAGCGCCAAGAAGTGAGTTCCGTTCCCGATTGGCCCTATACACCAATTCCATCATCACCGTAACACGTGAAGTCGGAACTACCAAAAACAAAAATTTTATGCACCGGAGAAAATAAATGAATGCTACAGGATGACAGCATTAAGGAGGTTGAGACAGTGGACAAGTACAATTATTTATTTGATTTTATAACTTTTAAAGATTTACCACTTGTCCCAAAAATCGGTCATTGTAGTGCAGTGCTACTCCCCGTAAGCTTAACCTACGAAAACGTATTAAGCGGTTACGGTACGATAACAAAGTTGAGGTGCGAGGTAGCAATAAATGTCGAATATTTCTCCAAGAGTTAAAATGTTTTTGGATGCCCAAACTAGAAAGGGTCAGTTTAACCGTGAATTTAAAAATTATTGTTTATCCATATATTTTTGTGGTCCTAAGACTTATAGAAATTTACGTCTAGATAACGGAAAATTTCAGCATTCCCTCGGTTTTCATGATTTTATTTTTCATGCGTTACAAATTAAAACGGAAAACTTTCCGGATATCGAAAAAGAATGTGTCATCTGCATCGACAAAATGGTTATTAAACCGTTTTTAACTTTTTCCCGCAAGCAGGGTAAAATTATAGGTTTGGTCGATTTTGGTGAGGCTGCATGTAACGGAATACCCGCCACATCATTGCTAGTTGTCATGGTTAGGGGAATGTTATCTAAATGGAAGCAGGCTGTGGCTTATTTTTTTGTAAATAATAGTTGTCCAAATGGAGATTTAGCCTGGATCGTTAATACTTCCTTGGGTAAATTGGATAGCATTGGATTAAGTATCAGAGGTGTTATTACTGATCAGGGTTTGAATTTTCTGATGTTAGCTAGCTATTTAAAGGTAAACCTTGATAGACCATTTTTCATCCGAGAACGTAAAAAATATTATTATATATTCGACGCTCCTCATTTAATAAAGAGTATTCGCAATAATTTAATGATGAATCATTTTCACTGGAAAGATCAGCATGACTATGCCACCTCTTGGAAATACGTCCAGAAATGTTAAAACAGTGATAAAACGAATATTTTGCGACTAATGTCTAGCTTAACAGACTCCCACATTTAGCCCACATTTACTCTACTAATTTTTAAACTCCGTTTATTCCTGCCTTCAATCTTCAATTTCGAATAATAGCTTACCACAGACCGTATATTCTGTGGTTTAGTTCTATAATGAAGCAGCGTGAAATTATTTTGTAAAGTGGGATTCTGGTACTGACATGTGGTGTCAATTAAAGGCAGCTAAAATGAGAACAAAACTGGGGCAAGTTTATGTAACATTCGCACTACTCGAGTTACCAAGCAAATGAAAATAAATAAAAATGAAACAGAAATCGAAGACCAAATTTCGAAGTTGAAACATGAACTGGACACTCCATTATAAATGAGCTGATATGCTTAAAATGGGGTGTGTGGTTTACAAAATTGCAAAGAAAGAAAAATTTAAATAAAATTTAATCTTCAAAATTAATCTTCTTCTTCGATTTGGAATAAATTTTTATAAAATATGCGAATCAGAATCAGGATTCTGAATATGAATTTTAAAGACGCGGATATAACAAGGACGGTAGTGTATAGCATGTATAGCATATAAAACCCGAGTGTGTCATGGAGTATAATAAGGGGATGGGTGGCGTGGATAAACAGGACCGATTGTTAGCATGTTTTCCTATTACTCGAAAGTTCATGAAAGGATACAAAAAATCTTTTTCTATATTGGGTCTGAGGTCAATGAGCAACAAGCATTCTTGATCATTGTGCACTACCAAAAACTATAGTCGGGTTCAAAGTATCTAGCCGGATTCATAAAAATCGAACCGAAACAAAATGTTTACAATAATAATTTTGGCGCTCGCACAGTGGTCACGCAATTGGTGGTGCAATTTCGATGCTAATGCAACATATGAGGTTTCAGCCTGAACTATAAAAACGTGTTATCCATTACAATGCCAAGCCTACCAGAACCAGCAAGGGCAGCCAGAACAATATGATGTCGAACCATATGATTCGGAGCAATGCACAATCAACCACAAGCATGGTTGATATGGTGATTGTGAACTAGCTAACATTTCAACTAGAATTATTTGGACACATTATAATAAAGTATTATTTATTAAAAAGTTTAAACATTAAAAAGTCAAAATATAACCAAAATCGTGTATTTCGCGGAAACAAATTTATTTTCTATGCATTTTTTGATTATATTTTATCGTTTACAGAAATCTTATTTGCAGTTAAATCTTCTTCGTCTGGTTAGGATTCTTCTAAATAGAACAACATGTAGGCATGTATTTTTCGTGAAGTGCTCGTGTGGGTCGCGGCTTTTTGTTAATCGTCGTAAGTTTTCCACATCCCACCGTTTGTAAATGCATGTGCAATGAAATGCTCATTTGGACTGCTGTACTCAATTACACCGCGCAAATTAAACAATTTATTAGCTAAATTCAGCGATTTCGTTATGTCACTTAAAGGAACCTGCAATGTTATTATACTATTTTACACTTTATTTACTTTCATTTACTTTAATATAAGTTGCCACAGCTACAGTAAGATTCCTGAATATTTATGTTCTGTTTCTTGTGCCATAGTGAATTTGGATGTAGAGAGCATGGTTCCCGCTGGCTTTATATAGTTCCGGCTGCTATTTTTGTGGTTATGGCTGACCTGGTTATGGTTCAGGCTGAAAGCTTATATGCTTCACAACCATTTAAGTGCATCGCGCTCATTGTGCAAACTCCTAATGGGACCGGCTGATAAAAATCTGGTTCCGGCTGGCTTAATATTGGTTTCGGTTGATAAATAAGATAGTGCACAATGATGCACAACGCTATTTGTACCATAGTTGGTTTGGTCCCGGCTGATATGGTTCCAACTGGCGTGACTGACACGAATAGGACACACATCAACATATTCACTGTAACAGATTTTTGGAGTATTTTAAATTCTAGATATACAAGGACAAATGACTTTTCACAAACTCGTGTATCAATACTGTTATGGAGTTACAAGCCATCCAAACAGAATCTGCAACGTTGTTTGACGCAATATTAAAATGTCTGACTCGAGATATGTCAAAGCAGCCTGTAGATCCATGAAACTGGAAACAAGCCAAAAAATGTCTACGCATGCTACGTTTCATACTCCTAGCCCGATTGGCATTTTACTAGCTGCAGATTATTTATTATAGGCACATTTGTATTTAGCATTCATTGCAACAACAACTAGCCAACTAAACAAAGCTTGCTTTCGAACCAATAACAATCGTTGCAATGCTAATGAAGCAAGAGCTCTGGGACGAATTTCTTCATTCAGGTTTGGCATTGAAATGGCAAGAATTCAAAGGTTATATATGTTAGAAGAAATAACTATTTTCATAGATAATGAGACGCATCCGAAAGTGATAATCCTGCCGATTATGGTTCGAGAGGGATCGATATCAAAGAACTTAAAACCAACAATTTATTTGCCCAACTGGCTACGGTGTAACCCGTCTTAACACTCGCCATAAACGGCATAGATCTCAAAACGAGACGAATAGTGACATTCACAACAACGACAACGGTAAATCCATTCGTCGATTTAATGAATAGGTTATCAAATATGAACTAAATAATTCCCATCATAAGTATATGCATTTCAGTCGCACTCTCCGCTAACGAACTAGAACGTTCTCATAATGAACTAATTAGAATGATCCAATACGTGAAGTTTCACGATGAATTAACACAAACAAAATTGAGAGATCTATAGTCTCAATGAACTAGCAAATTACTGACTCTCAACCTTTATAAATAAGCACATATTACTGTGGATAGGATGAAGATTCAAGTTTAAGTTATGATGTCCGACTTTGGGAAGCATCAAGCAGCAGTGAAATTTCTAAAATATCACCTAAAACGAGTGATTGAGGCACAACTCTCAAGTATGAAGAATTTTCAATGGTTGCATTCCCACTGGTCGTCGTTGGAGGGTATACTACAAAAGTAATTCATAATTTTTAAAAACGCTGATCAAGGGATTACCTAACTGAACTTCAACAAAGAACTAAGTGGTCATGCAAGAAATTAATGGTAAAACTAGGCGACCTTGATTTATTAAAATACATTTCCATATAAAAACATCACCAGATAACCAATCTTCCAGCGAAATTCAGCAGAATGCCTGCAATCAACACTCAGTACTTGTATATTCTGGTTGAAATCGAGGGCAAACTATACTACATATAAATGAGAACAAGACGTATGATCCTAAATATCGAGGGTAATTTGACAAGTGAACTCTCAACATTGTAAAACGAACTGAGGAAGATAACAGACGTCTATGACAAACTATTACACAACAAATTGGTGCTGCATTATGTGACATCAATAGTCGTGAAAAATACTCGTTTTTAATTTTTCATGTATTTCTTTTAAATACACACAATAAGGCAGTGAACACATCAATCTTACCTCCAAATGAGCTTAACAAGGCGTTACAAGTTATATAACAGTTTATGCCTCCTGAAGTTCTGTAATCACGCAGAGCATGACTAAGTGGCCAATATTTGATCTTTGAATTAAAAGTTCCGTTTAAGAACACGGCGATGTAGCATGTATTCAAACGAATCAATGGATTTTTTTATTATCTCAATCATTACATCGTGATGAGTACTACATGACGACAAGCGACGAGATTGGTCATAGTAAACTGAGCGATAGAAGTGGTAATGATGGTACATTTGCAACAACTCTGCCTCACCCACTCAAATACTCCTACTCAACCATAATGTGCAGAATCCCAGGGCTCACGAGAAGTCCATCCTCATTTATAACTACGAGTGCGTTATGCGAATAAAGAGAAACATGCTCAACAGCTTCTATATACGGTGGAGTGGCCATCTTCAGTCAAGTCTAGTTAAATCAACTTACAAGTGAGGCCATCAACTTCAACAACCACACATACAGTGCATGTCTACACATTTGGTGATATTTGTCTTGCTGAATTTGTTTTGTATTTCCATCTACGTTCATTCCGTGACAAGCATGCAGAACATCCCCGTGTCTATATTAACGATTCATTAACGACAGATTCAACTTAGTCTGCGTCTCCAACTTACATAGTATAGATAGGTTACGGTCCTTAATCATATTCGTGCTATCAGTAACTCCAAATCACTTATTCAGTCATTTCATTACTCACAGAATAATGATATACCATCAGTTGCAAACTCTGGATCTCGCATTTGCCAAGAACATCACCGCTGAGACCCTGCACTCGCCATGCAGTAGTTCTCTATCATTTCTCCACCCAAAATGATCGTTGCCACGTAAATCAATTGTGTATGAGATTTAATTTTTACTGACTTCTCGATATTCATTATGTTTTGCCCTCTGAGTGTTATTTTATGAACTAGCAGTATTTTTACTTGTAATAATCTCAACACTAGTTTTTGATCTCAAAGATTAGAATTTATTTTGAAACAAATCTGCCTCATTCCCGCGCATATGAAAATAGGGTTGTCAGATAAAACTTTTTTAAAATACGTGAATACGGGATGATAATGGCCAGAAATTAACTCTACTAAATTATTGAGGGACAGAGCACTAAATGTGGCTCGAAAGTACTTTCTGCGCGTTTTCCGACTTCACCACTACTTCCAGTAGATAATCAAGCAAATTCAAGGCCAAACCACAATTGAGCCTAATTGGACTTACATCAAGATACTATTTTCAAGGATCTAAGTCGCAATTTTAATCTAGTCTCCATGCTAATTTCTGACCAATATCTTTGGCATATTTTACTTTCTTTATTTTCGATTGGTAGTTCACCTTTGAAATTTCCGTTCATATCATTTCATCACTGTCCGTACACATTAACGTGTGCATTCTGACGCGCACATGTTTATTTACACACATAAGTGTCATACTATTGCAGGATAGTTACTTGATTTTGTCTTTGTTCTGAAACGAAATAGCCCCTAACTTGGTTGAGATCAGCCCGATTTCATAGAATTTTCCAGCTATCCGCCATGCCCCCATGCGGCAATTGCTCCCGAAGCTCAGCCATTAAGAGGAAATGGCGTGGCTGTTGGGGTGCCCAGATAGTGGCCTTCTTAACCGCTATTGAAGTACCGGACTCTTAAGTAGTACTAGCGTCATGCAGATCGATTCAACCGTGGTTGTATATTGCGGGCATTTAAATTTTCATCTTAATTACTCAAAAATATAAAAAAAAGAAGATATTGGCCTCGGGCCCATAGTCGTTGTTAGTAAATTAGGGGGTATTAGGGTAGTTCTGGCAAAAAGGAAAGGAGTTGAACACAACAACTGTTTAGTTGCCGGTTTAGGTTAGTGGGTTATTTTACTCTTTACTTACCACAAACTAAATAAATATATTTTTTTTATAGAATTTTCACTTTTTCTGTTTATATCGCTATAAATAAATGCACCCAACTCTTTTAATGATTTTTTTTTATAACTTAAAACTTTTATTTGACAAGCAATTTTTTTGTATCGATTTTATCTTGTTAACATATGTCAATTAAATCAAAAAAAATTAATAAATTCTACCCAACTTAACGAATTTTATTTTCAATACTTAACTGTCATAATGTCACGACGCACTCCACTCCGCCGAAAAAACTAATAAACACTTTTCCAATTTTCGCGATATTTATACTCATCTTTGCTGTTTATGATTGTAGGAAAGAGAAGAAAAACAGAGATCGAACAACAAGAAAATTCCCACAATCAAATAACGCGTCTATGTTAAATAAGCATAAATATTGATCACATAAAATTAACTTCTACGAATTTACTTAACGATCAACAGAGGAAGTATATTTTTGCAAACATTATGCATTGCCAAATCAAATTTCGTAGAAGAAAATGACGTTACGTTTGTAAACATTATGGTTTGCAGTCATTACAATGTTGCATAGCATACATGAAAAGAGGGATATTTGACCTAAATATGAGTTTCTTGGGTGAAGTTGTTATCTTCAATTTATTAAACATATAAGAAAATCTTATAACACATAATGTTTCTGCTTTATCTGAGCGAATTTCCCATTGAAAGTATCTCATATAGATAAATAAGTTCAATGGCTTTCAGTTGATGAACTGTAAACACAATGTGGGAGAATTGACATGCCGGCCATTTAATTTGGATATATTTGGGAATTTTACGTCCCAATGCATGTTAGGTAAATAAAGAAAATTTGATGTTATGAGTTTGGGGCCGGAATGTGATTTCATTCCGTTACAGTTCTTTTCTACCCAAACTTCTCTAAAGTTGTAACCAAGAGGCGCTTGGGTTGGCGGCTAGTATTTCACACAATACATGCAAAGCTCAGACTTTTGGTTACTTACAGAAAGCGTACCCAAATGAACGAATTGCAGCTATGTTTAATAATCTGTCTACCAAGCTTTCACATCACAAAACAATTTAGCACACGTCCGTCCATTGTTTCATTTTTCAGGAGACCAATAAATGCACATATTCCAGTTCGATTGAGCTAATACTTGCCGTTCTTTGTTTTAGCTCCTCTTTCACTAATACTATGATTATCCACTTAGGATATCCACTCAGTGAAAATTATTTAGCAAAACAGTCTCTCACCACGTGATTATCTAAACCTGCGCCCGGTGACGAACCCTTGTTTAACACATGTCATTTCCAATTAAAACACCATGTCATTTACATTTTAATATTTAATTATTTATTTTAGTTCATAATAATCATAAAAAATTCTAAATTATTAATTATTTTTATTTTTACATAAATATATTATATTTATAAACAAAAATCGCTTAAATTTAAATAATATGTAAATTTCATCATTATCTTCTCACTTAATATTTTGTTTTAATTATTATTATCATAATATAAAATAAATTACAACAACTTAAATTCTAAATTTATTTTTCTGTTGTTTTATTTTTGTTTTAAATTTAATTATTTTATTTTAAATTAAATTCTTATATGTAGGTAATTAAATTTATTTTATTTCATTTTAATTGAGCTATAAATGTTTAAATATACAGCCATAATATTATTTATTATTATTAATAATAATATTTAAATATAAATTTATTTATAAAAATAATATCAATTAATTATTATAAAAACTATAGAAAATATTACACAAAATTAAATTAAATTATAACTTATAAAATACACATTTGACATTTATAAGGTTTTATATATTTTTAGGTTTAGATCTTGGATGAAAATGTGATTTGTTTGCTAGCGTTGCGTTGCGTAGGTACAAAATGCGCGGACACAAAAGAAATACGGTAAAAAAGCGCGATATATATTATAAGTTAAATAAATTTATGTTTTTATGATTTGTTAATATGTAAATATAAATATATTAATTATTAATACTTAAATAAAAAAATATTAAATCAGACTTTTATGGTTTTGTTTATAATTTTTACTCGTTTTGTAGTTTTGAAAAGTGTTTGGTCGTTTCCAATGTCGCGTAAAAATGGCCGATTCATAATATTTGTAGAATTTTTTTTTCAGGCACAAAATAATAAAAAAATCTTCCAAAAGTTATTATTATTATTCATGTAAAAAACTTAATTATTATAAAATTTATATATAATATATAATTTGGTGGTGGCCACGTGAGTTTCACGTTTAATCTAGTCTAGCGAATCGTGGAACAATATCGTGCTTAATCCAGAAATCACAATTTGGATAATTCTCGCGAAGTAGTGCGTCCTGTCCAATTTCTAAGATCCCATGGCGCATTTCGTACTGTTTCATTTCACCGTGCGACACATAATGATAGAATAGTTGTTGCATTGCTGATACGTAGCGACGTTGTTCGGGTGTTTTTGGTTCGTATCGGCCAAATATGGCCGTAACATCTGCGTTAACATCGGCGATATTTAAATGATCGGTCGTCTGCGTAACAATATAGAATGGTGTTGAAGCTTGTAGACGGGCGATTGTTAGTAATGGACAAACTGTTCGAATATCAGACACCATTCGTATTAAACCTTGGTAAGTTTGGGGATAGAGCTTTAATACTTCTTGGGTTAGACCCAAGTTTCCGATTATACTCTCCTCGATATGAGTTTTTATCAACTCTGGTGTCCATTCTTTATGTAATAAATGTAACTTTTCGGAATGGCTTTCGTGCGATGTTGTTCCGATTACCATTTTTATTGGGCCTGCTTCATTATTCCACGAATCAGCTGGATGATTTTGTAGGATTTCACCGTCTAACACTAACCAATTATGTCGAATTGTAGAATTCTCTTCCAGTTTCGGGAGATCTAGTGGCGCTCGTCTCCATGTATCCGGGATGGCATCTAGTAGTGCTTTATTTTCAGCTCGTCGTAGACAATCTGCGTCTGTACATTCAATATTATTAAGATACTCGGCGTTTGCGTTTTCTGACTCGCTTAACGGCCGGCCCGGGAATATTGCACCACCAGAAGAGACCCAAGCTCTTGTATATAAATCTTTAATTTTAGGAGAGCTTACGAGCGCCGTAACTAAAGTAGCACCAGCACGATGTCCGAATAAAGTAACTGATTTTGGGTCTCCACCAAAGTGGACAATGTTTATTTGGATCCATTTTAGTGCCGCGATTATATCCGAAAGGCCGTAATTACCCGAAGTTGGTGGATGTGTTGATTTCGATAGAAGATTTAATGCTAAAAATCCATGTGCCGCTAGTCGGAAGTTTGGCCTAACAAATATCACGTCACGTGCACGCGCGTATCTTGTAGATGGTCTCATTTTTCCTGGACTATCACCAATCATTGACTCGGCTCCAATTAAAACTACAACCGGTAATGGATTATCATACCGAATGTGTGGTGTTACAATATCTAATGTCAAACAATTTTCATCCCCGGAAATCGTTAGGTTAGCATAAATTTGAGGACAGTAAGCCGAAGAATTATGCGCTTTTAATGTCTCATTCCAACAGTAATCAATATCTTGTATTAATTCGGCCGGCTTCCATCGACTTTCATTTACCGGTGGTACTGCATACGGAATTCCTCTAAACGCAAAAGCGCCGTCTTCTAAAATTCCTTCTACTAATCCACATGACGTAATCGCATCAACAAATTTCCCATTACGTAATGCTGGCTCTTTCACACTTGGCGAACCCGAGAATGCCAATAACACTATCACTACGACTAAAAGGAAAAATATAACTATTCCACCGGCGATCGCCCAATCATCAACCGAGCACTGGTAATTTCGTATCCGTTCCCAACATGTTGGTGGTTTTTCTTTTGGTATGTCTGCTTTATCGATGTCCTTTTCTTTATCCTAAAATAGAAAATCGGTGTTAACAAATTGTTTTCATGTTGTTATGTGTAACACTTACATCTCCATTATCTAGCTTAACCGTTTCTAGCCCATCATCATTTTTATTAATGGCATGATCAATTTGATCTGCTTTTTCGTTGTCCTTTTGTGAATCATCCAATGTTTCCATAGAGGCTAAACCGGCTCGTGTATTTGGTCCATTACCCATTTCAATGTCTGAATTTCGTAAACGTTTCGGGATCATATTGGCTAGTGGAAGACGGATTGCATTTAAAAATATTTTTTTCTGTGGTTTATTGGCTGCCGAATCGTTTAATTCATTTTGTTTTTGTTCGCCACCATTATGTTCTTCTGAAATGTAAAATTGACGTTTAAATTAAGTGAACTACCATTTTTATTTTATATTGAATGAATAAATTTCATAATATGATAATCGTATATACGTTTAATGAATTTTTTATTATAATTGTTTTTGTTGGATTACGCAGATCGGAGGCTCTTCAAATCAACTAGGCGGGAACCGATTATCGCATGAAAGCAAACACGAGTAAAATTTATTTCAGAAGACACGAAGGTAAAACTGTTTAAATTACTATATTTAGAATCGAGGTTAACCGAATAAAAATCAATTTTAGGAATACAAAATTGGACCATTAAGCCGACCCTGATAAACAACCACAACGAAAGAATGATCTTAGGGAATAATCCTATATTATGAGTGGCTGACATTGAACGGAAAGGAGGTACAACTATTATACATTTATTCTCAACAGGTTATGAGCAAAGAACAACACTTGGGCATTTGCGATAAAGAACAAAGAAAGTGCACGGTGCATTTGTTGCACCGGGCAATCACTAAAAACATCTCACATGTCACGCGAAAAATATATACCTAATCGGATTCAACTGTAGACAATCATAGAAAGCTGTAATTCACCGTTAAGTATAGTTCATCTCATAGAACTAAAACTAAAAATGATGGACTTAAGCAGAATTAACTTGGTTTATCATTGAGCGTATACGAATTCGTTAAATTTTCTAATCTCTAGCGTTAACCAGTGTATTGAAACATACTGTTACGATTCCGCCTATTTGATTGAACACGAGACTCGAATTATGGCTTTTATGTTCGCCTGCATACCATTTGCGAACGTTATCTCTGGCCCGGCTATCATAATTGTGATAGCGTAGAAAATTTCAATTAGGTACCTCGAGTCAGTAATAATGTCCACAAATGATATGCAGGCGAAAATAAAAAACATAATTCGAGTTATCATGTTCGATCAAATAGATGGAATTGCAACAGTATGTTTCAATACACTGAGTTAATTCATTGCTTGGCATTAGCTAATCTGCCTAGTTTCTATGAAAATGACTTTTTAGAGCGAATTAGCTTTTTCTAGGTAATATTTAAATACAATTTTATTTTCAGCTTCACTCCAAAATATTCAAGACGCCATTTTGATTTTTGATTTTTGATTTTATTTTTGACTGATAGAATCAATCCATTGTTCATTTTCAAGCCACAACTTAGTGCGAAGCAATCGAGCGGTGTGATACTGTCCTAGATATCGTTATACATTGTACTCTCAACATTTTTTCACAATCATTATCAGGATGAAGCGCTCAAGGTCAGTGGTTGATCGATTGTGATGAACACTAGCGAGATGGATGAGTGTGGCAAGTACAAGATTAGTTGTAGTTATTGGCGATGAGACCGTATAGTATATATTGATGCAAGTGTAGTGTCTCCGAACTTAATCACAGGGTGACATTCTTCAATCAAACAATAGCTGTGTCTACTTAGTCTGTTGTGGTATATTCGAGAACGACCTCTTCACCTGACCGACCAATTGCTCTAATAGGAGTATTCTGTTATTCTGATTTGTTTGTTATCAGCTCTCCATTCCCGAATTTGATGGCTGAACTTGAAGTCTAGGGTGCGCTAGGATGTGCTATACACGCATTGCTCATTACTACTCAAACTGCTTTTCATACTGTTCCATTTATATTTGGGTAAGTCTAAGTACTGAGAATATTGCGCTGACTATTGTCTACTGCCTTACCATTATCACAGGTTTTTAGTAATGCGGCAAGGAAATCTGCGTCAATTTTATTGGTAGTTGCAATTCATCTCGTAGGAGGGGCTACATATTTTGCACCACCGCCTATCTAGACAAGAGTTTTTTTTGGATTCCTATAGTGGCTCGTTTCCAGACGGTGTCGTTAGACCGCCCTTTCTTCCCGGATGATGTTGTATTGGTTCAGAAAAGGATACAGCTGTACTGATAGCAGCTTGTTGTTTGTGAGAAAGGTCTTCCTTCTTTCAAGCGCAAAATATCTATTCAAGTGCAGAATTCTAACTTCAATTTCAAAAGCTGCATTGAGAACTCTGACTCACTCGGAATATATTGTACAACGATAGTTTTATTCTTTTTTTCTAGGTCTCGCAAGAAGGAAGTTCCGTTCCTCCAATCTTATCCGTTATCTTCCAATCAAACGTGCTTCCATGATCCAATTCCGGTGTTGTTTTAAATTGTGGCCACTCGATCTACCATAGATGAGTTTCAGATGGTCCCAACAGTGTGATCATACAAGTGTCTATGCTCATTATCTTATTACCAGTTGAACCAACCAGCTTAAATATTATAATGCGCCATACAGTGTTCTATGAGCCCACTATTCACTTTTGTTTTTATGGGCACAACCTTTTATTTTGCAGTTACAAGCTGTACTATAATCATGGAAATTATGTATCGAAAAATATGTAATAGCTGAGTGGCCGTGCTTTCATAATTTCTTATGAAAACTTTCGAACCGAAAATTGCAAATTGAGAGTGATATTGTTAGATGATAGATTCACGTGAAACCAAAACAGTCGCCATATAGTTGGACAATTTAGAATTTTCAACAATTAAAATTGACTATTCTTCCATAAAAGAAGATCCGCTGATACTTCATTTACGTCGAAATTGGTTTTTAAATGAATTTGAATAATTTCAAATGATCTACTGAATCCGCAGTTGTTCAGAAAAATATGATTTTCTAAAAGATCATGATTTTTGTCGCTACAGAATTGCCTGATATGGTTTATAGTCCTCATGCATCTTAATCTGAAGGTACATCTTCTCTATGTTTGCGGAGTAAACCAATCGATCTTTCCTCTATCTTAGTTACCGATAGGAACCGATATAATTAATGCATTTAAGCTCGTTATTTTAAGCTCGTTTCTAATTATTTCCTTTTGAGTAATTCTTACGTGATGTCTTCTGGTGATCCAAAAACTTTACTTTCATGAACTTATTATAATTCCAAGAAGATAATTTCTTCATCCTAATATGCACCTTCATTGAACATATGAATGGGAATGATGAACATAGGTAAGACCCAGGACTAACCGACAGCATGTTTTCAACCGACAGCTTTCGTGTAGTTTTTCGGCATCCTTGTGCACGGATTATTTCAATTAACTCATCTTATCGGTATTTAAAAGTGTAACATGATGAATGAGCTTTGATGAATATTATATCCTCTGTGTAGGCCACTTTCATATTCTCTGTATGGAATGCGTATGGATGTAGTTTAAGTAATGTCTGTGGATGTAATTTAAGTAACCTTCGCATCCCGCTTGATATAAGCACATAATAATCGTCGATGTTGTTAATCACGAGTATAAGGGCGATCTTCCTTGTGAGAAATTCCAATCAATGATGATTGCGTCAAATTTACATGTATTCAATGTAGATACTGTAAAAAGCTATGGCAATATTAAAACCAATTAAAGCACGATTGCCTCATACCTTTTAAACGTTACATTAAAGGTATTTCAGTTTATTTGAACTAAATCTCAATCGAATGTGTTGCCCAGCGAATTAATTGATGCCCTCTATAAAGAAGCTTGTGCCCTTCAGACAAAGTTCTAAATATTCTGGAAAACTTTTTGAATGAGATTGCTGACATTTTATATCCATTAAAGAACTTCATATTTCGGAACTTGATTTGTGTGGAGTGCTCGCGACTTTGAAATATGTCTCTTCTATTTCAAAGTCCCGAGCACCCCACACAAATCAAATTTAACTAAAGCCGGAATTAGAGAATGAATCCTATTGAACCTGCATCGATTACAAAGTGGGAAGACGAATTGTAGGACTCAATAAGAGTTCAGTAAAAAATAAAAGTAACATGGTTACAATGTTACTTTTATTTTTTAAAAATTTTTCTAAATGAACTTGTAAATAGGATTGAAATATCATTTATAGAGTAGGTTTACCTGAAAATTACGAGAGATTTTGATATGTAACACAGTTCGCACAATTTTCAGTGATTGCACCAAATTTAGTATAGACCAAAAAAATTGTAAGGTAGGTAGTTCATTTATAAAATATCGGAGTGACAGCCGAAAGCGGATGTTTCAACATGTTCCCAAAATATCGAGTACAGGATTGTTAATTGTCTTAATAACAAACATTGATTCGGATCGGTTCATTGGCGGTGCATTTGGACGTAGAATGCTCACGCTGTCCAATTTACTCAAATTCATAACTTGAATGCTTTTGTTCTTGGTAAATAATTTATTCTTCGAGCGAAGATTGACTTTTGTAGAATAGTATATATGGAACGGTTAAATGACAGTATCAGAACGAATAAATGTTAGAAACATCAGTTGATGTTTAAACTAGAAATCAATGTCGACTTGAGCTAAAGGAATAGGTAAATCAAAATTTCCCCTTGAGTAGTTCATACCATGTCCACAAAGGTATGATGCCCACTTCGATGATAATTGCGGTAGTATGAAGTCGTATGATTTTATTATTGGGATTGTCGCTTGTATCGAGTATAATTAGGGATTAATAAGAACGGCCAGATGGAACTCAACAACAAAGTTCTAATATAATTGTTGGTTGTGCTTTTAAGATTTGTTGACTCCAATAAATTAGATTTTTATGAACAATCAAAGTCTCTGCGTACGACAGCAACTGCCCCGATCATTAATATAACGCATTTTTCGTTCCAATTTGGGATATTCTTTGGTGAAGGTTTGAAGTAAATCAAATCCGGGATGCCAATAACGCCGTATATAACTCTAAATTTACGAAAAATCAATAAGAGTGTTAGTAAAGTGGCGGCAGAAGAAAGAAAATCCCCATTTGACTTGGGGTTTCAGATCCCCCATCATAGTTAGTAAAATCATTGCCAATTTGTTTTGAAAATTTCCTAGTACTTAAAATTTTCATAGCGGTGGCGGCGATTTTACTCGACATGTTCCCAACTGTCCGAAGCACTAAAAATGCCCAATGAAAACTAATGTTATTTCCAAACTGCAACACGATCTTTGTTTTCCTTATCCAGAATATCGACCCACGCGGCAGGGGGTGAATTTATAATAGTTATTGGCGTTACACATAAACTCCCAAATATATTTAGTGGAGATCTTCCCGACACGAATCTTTCGACCTGTTGCAGTGTTGCATGCAACCTCTGTAAACCATAAACCCAACAAGCTCGTATTCACAAGAGCTGTCTCGAAGTTTTACACTGAACTTCAAAAAAATTTTCTTTGGCCAAAAATCATTCTCCATAAATTCCATTCTTTTTATCAGGCTTTAAGCGTTTTGATGACAACGGTTTAGTTCAAACTTCATTTGCCGAAGGTCGACGTAATAGCACAAGCTTTACTCGTATTTACAACAAAGTGAAATTAAATTTACGAATAATGATGAATTTCTAAAAATATATATGGCAGCCTCTCGACTCTGGATCTCATCAAATCTAAATTTTAACAGAAAATATTGTTACCGGAGATATTCAAGTGTGCAAACTTTCAATAAAATCAGGTTATCATCGAAGGGAGATACACTTGTACCCAAATTCTCACTAAAACTGGTTATTTTGAAAATTTTATACGGCGAGTATCGACCCTTCGATACGTTCAGTTTCAAATTTTAGTACATAAAATGTTAGTACAAAATGTTATCACTGGAGGGAGAAACACTTGTAAATATAATATTAATTGAAAATGTTGTCACCGGAGATACAGGAGTGTGCAAACCTTCAATGAATTCTGTTTATTTTAAAAATTGTATAAGGCAGCCCTCGACCTTGGCGTCTGGTTACTTCCAAATTTTAATAGAAAGTGTTGTTACCGGAGAGAGATACACGTGATGTAAGATTTTAATAAAATTGGGTTATCTTAGGGGTAAGATTGTCACAGGAGATGAAATGTGAGCAAAGTTCCAATAAATTGGGTTTTAGGAAGTGGCTTAATAGTTGATCCTGATTTGATCGCCACAAATAAACACAAGCAATACTCAAATAAAGAATTTAAAACTGTTATGTCAATGAAACCGAAATTACTACCTGTATCAAAATACTAATAACTAAATTAAAATATTTGATCAAACTAAATATTAAAACCTACCATCTTTTGTTAATCCTTTCTCCTCATCCTCATTTTTCGTTTGTTTGCGAAACGGATTTCGTAAACTACTTCGCAATGAGGATATCAATCCAACATTTTGTGTTTTTGTATTTTTTTCATTCTCGGCTGCCTCAACCGCTTTCGCCTCAACACTTTGTGTATTCTCTAGGAGTTCACCACTTTCACCGCCATCTTTGTCGGTTTGCGTGTTTGGCTTATTTTTTGTAAAAAATCCAGGAATTTTAACGCCACCAATTGGAATTTTTTTCGGTTTACATTCACGCTCCTGTGCGCTGACTTTAGACGCATTATCTGGTGCTTGTTTAATAGCTTCTGCGTCTCCATTTAGCGGTATTTTTTCATTATCTTTCTTTTCATCGTCCAATTTAAGTGGGCCACCACCACTCGGATCTTTTAACATTTTGTCTGTTTCCTTAGATTCATCGTCATTGTGTTGTTGGCGTTGCGTTTGAATCTCATCATTACCACCACCACCACCACCACCGCCGCCGTGGCTCTTCTTTATTTCATCATTTGGATCACCCATATTTCGATGCGCCGTGCGTGTTGTATCTTCCTCGTTTATTGAAAGAACAGCTTAAGTGTTGCGTCTTTTGCGTTTATTGTTGATAAACTTTATTCGAAGTAATATAAAACTAAAAATAAAATAATAAAATATAATTAGTTAATTAATTTGAAATATGTAGAAAGACAAAGCGGCGTGATGCCCTCCACTAAAAAATTGAAAGGCATCGTTTTATAAATAAGAACGCAATGTACATACTCGTACAAGAACGTAATTAGACGGAGTGACGACAAAAAGACATAGAAACAAAATAAAACATGAAACCCACACAAGTGTGACAAATTCTGTAGGTGGAACATAATAAGTAAGTGAGAAAGGGGTTCTTTATAAAAATATTCATCTAATTAAGTTTACTTCCTGACACGTAATTTAATAGGGAAGAGTTGTGTATTCTCTATAAGAAGAAAACTGATGAGTAATTTTATGGTAAATTAAAAAATATTCGTTATGCCTCTGTATGGGATTTTCCCGATTGCCGCAGACAAAACGTCTTATAGTTCGATAAAATAATATTGTATTGATTTCCATCGGCGTGACGCAATAACTAAAGACGAAGAAGGACAGTCCAAACCATGGTACTATCTAACATCAATAAACAAAAATCTAAGCTGAAAATAAAATTGCGTGACAGCGAAAACTGGTTTTGGCCCTGCTCCAATATACACATTTTTGTTTTGGACAAAATATATTTTTATGCGATGATAATACATTTGTTGTTATTAACTTAAAGACCGACACGATATTCCTCCACATGGTGACAGTTTTTGTGTTTCTTGTGTTATTTTAATTTTTAATCATGCGCGCGCGTCAATCGTGCGTTTTGATAAATTAAATTGAATGTGTGTAATGTTCGAGTCATAATCAGTGTTATCTGTGAATCGCAAAAACGGCCACACCTGAAAGTTGGTCATACAACTCATAATATTTAACAGGCAATCCTTTTTCTAAATTAACAGAAGCTTTTATGTTGTGACGTGCTTTATAAAATTGATAATTGTTACCCGTACACTGATCAAGACATACAAGAGTGGAACTGAAATTGAAATCGTTCCAAAATGTTATCGACTTCATATCATCATTATGCCAATACGTTGTTAAATAGGACAAGAAGATATATGTATGTAAAAAAAACTTTCTAGAATGATGGATTGTTGCCAAATTTTGTAAAATGTCTTGGAACATTCTTCGTTGCATATTTTGACAAGGACTATCGTTAGTTGAAGGGTGGTTCTTTTTGCGGTAAATGGCTTCGTTTTAATACTCCGACATAACTTAGGTCTCAACCCGATGTCGCTAAGAAATTGGAGATGAGATTCTGTAAAATATTCTCTAAATTGAAATCTGCGTTGCCCGGTGAGGCGCAGGAGAGAATGTGTACCCATATGGGTATAAATATCGGTCAGATGTCAGAGATATTGTCAGGAGCAGAGATGATCGTTTAGGCGTCATCCACTAACTTTTACGTGATCGCGCAGTCGACTCGTCGATAATATCGAAAACACGTCGAATACTCGTAGATAAGATCACGTTATACTACTAGTAACTCATATTACTTGAAAATATATTTCCCTATGTGCTAATATCGTGCCTAATATTTAGATTATATCTTATAAATTGTCAATTATCCACCACCGATAGTAAATACTTGGACCATTGATAAAATTCAAATAAAATTTGCAAATTATAATAAAATTTTAGTGCCTTGTGTTTTACGCCATCTATTAACAGCTGTTACAAACTAAAATTAAGTTAGTTTGGTCAGTATTTTAGTCGAAAAAATTGGTATCAGGCACACAGTATTAAAGATTTTAAAAGTTAATCTTAGACTAATACAAATTTTTTCTACACATGAGGTTACATGTGTAGAACAACTAACACGTAAACTGTGACCCTACTGAAATTGTGACTGAAATGTTAACCAAATCAGTCAGTTAACATTAGGATGGTTGAGTCAGTTGACTGAAATGACGTAAGTGTAATCGTATCTGTGTAGGAATACATTACAAAATAAAATGGCCGATCCTGGATGTTCAAACAATATATTAAATTAATATTTTGTGCTTGATTCATTTTTACTTATAAGCAAAATTTAACTGTGAATTATAGAATGTTGGTTTTATTCTAATTTGAAATACAAAACTTCATTTCGATTGCAATATTAACAACACATGTAACCTCCGACTGAAATTCTCGTTCAGTTACAATTTAAGTTATTTTTCGGTACATGTACTACCCTGAGCAAGTCACATGACATAAAATATTGGGTATACAAATAAGTTTCTACCGTTCGACAAAAGAATTTGCCACCAAAGAAGGTTGGGCATCTATCAACAACAAAACCTTAAAATATTAGCGATTTTGTATCAGCATTGTATATTTTTTTTCTTGTATGTAAAATGTCGGGTTTTGAGCCGAATAAGCGTATTTTGCGGGAACTGTTGATTTACGTCTTTAATTTGAAGAAATCTGCAGCTGCGGCGCATCGATGGCTTGTAGAAGCATATGGTACGGCTGTCTGAAGTGAGAAAAGTTGTCGAGAGTGGTTTCAAAATTTTAAGAACGGTGAATTTGGTCGACGACAAAGAACATAGCGGAAAGCGGAAAGTGTACGAAGTCGAATTGGACGTATTACTTTATGAAGATTCGTGTCAAATGCAAGAAGAACTTGCACTTACATTAGGAGTGACCCAACATGTAATTTCATATCATTTAAAATCATTGGGAATGATTCAAAACCAAGAAAATTGGGTTCCATATGAACTGAAGCCGATGAACTTTGATTTCTTTCATGTGCAATGCTGCTTCCCAGGCATAAGCGAAAAGGTTTTTGCATCGCATAGTCACTGGAAAAATGGAACCACTACGATAACCGAAAAAAGAAGAAATCATGGTTACCACCTGGCCATGCTTCAACTTGGACAAGTGTGTTTGGTGGGATTAGCTTGGTGTCGTGTATTATGAGCTAAATCCGAACGAAACCATTACTGGAGCTCTTTACCGAACACAATTGATAAGATTGATCCGAACACTCAAGGAAAACGCGCCCACTACTACTCCAGACACTACAAAATTATTCTTCTGCATGCTAATGCTCTGAACTTGGAAACACTCATTTGAAAAGTTTTATCCCATCCGCCCTATTGACCAGACACTGTGCCGTCTGATTACCATTTGTTTAGATGACGCATGGCCTGTCTGAGCAGCACATCACATCATATGAAGATACCAAAAATTGTGTTGATTTATGGAAAGCTTCAAAAATAAAGCGTTCTTCCGACGTGGGATTCGTATGCTAACAGTACTTTGAATAAAACATAACCTACCGTTCTTCGTTTGAAAACCATGAACTAATACTAATATCTCTATAAAAATGGCAAACAAAAATCAAATAATATACGAGTATATTTTGCTGGCTTCTACTGACGTTTGATCAAACTAACAAAAATATTCGGTTGAATTGAACTGTAAAGGCCCATTTACATGTAAAAAAGTGTTTCGTCTGCAAATTTTTGTAGGTAAATAAGAAGCATCCTCTATATAAAAATATTCGATATGCGAGAAAGAAATAAACATAATACTGTGGGCATAAAATAGTAAGACTTTGTTCATAATTTTAAAATTCTTTATTTATTTCTCCAAATCTATTTTGTCCCCCTCAAAGTAATCCCCCGGCCTCAATACACTTGTGCCAACGTGTTTTCCAATCCTCGAAACAGTTGTTAAAGTCAATTTCCGGAATAGCCTCCAATGCGCGTAGCGATTCACGTTTAATGTCTTCAATTGACTCAAAACGGTTTCTCCGGAGCAATCGTTTGAGTTTGCTGAACAGCCAGAAGTCACACGGAGCTAAATCGGGCGAATACGGTGGTTGCGGAACGATAAAGGTGGAATTTTTGGCGAGAAAATCACGTAAAACCAATGCAGTATGAGAAGATGCATTATTGTGGTGCAAAAACCAAGAGTTGTTGACCCATAATTCCGGCCTCTTTTTACGAATAGCTTCGCGCAAACGGCGCATAACACTCAAATAGTATTCCTTGTCGACAGTTTGGCCGGTCGGAAGGAATTCGGAGTGCACCACACCTCGATAATCGAAGAAAACTGTCAACATCACCTTTATTTTTGACTTGTTTTGACGTGGTTTTTTCGGCTTCGGCTCACCTTTGGCACGATATTCGGCCGATTGATCGTCTGTTTCCGGGTCGTAAGCATAGATCCAAGACTTATCACCAGTTATAATACGTTTCATGACATCTTGGAAGTCGGAAAGCATTGTTTCACAGACGACAACGCGACGCTGTTTTTCCAAAAAATTGAGTGATTTTGGAACCAATCATGCTTTCACTTTTCTTAGGCCCAAATGATCTTTTAAAATGGTTTTCACTGATCCTTCCGATATTTCAACGATGCCAGTAACGTCTCTGACTGTTAATCGTCGATTCTCGAGCACCAATTCATTAATTTTATTAACGTGTTGATCATCAGTTGATGTTGATGGCCGTCCTAGTCGTGGTTCGTCGTCAACACGTTCTCGACCCTCTTTGAACAATTAGTACCAATCTAAAACACTTCCTCGCGACATACAATTATCACCGAAGGCCTTTTACAACATTCTGAACGTTTCGGCACCACAAAATTGATTCCGCACACAAAATTTAATGAAACTTCTTTGTTGAATAATTTCATTCATTGTAAAAATCGCCGAATGCACGTTTTGTACTTCAAAAAGACAAGTGTATACTAAACACTAATGATTATTTTGATGTGACATTTGGCACAGATGTCACTGACAGTCATGCCAACTTAGAAAAACAATATTTCGACGAATGGTTTTCCGCGCGAAATTTAAATTTAAATTAAAAAGTCTACTTTTTGCCCACAGTAGTATTTTGTTGATGTTCGGCGTGTTCAGTTCAAATGAGGAAGTTTACATCATCATAATTAGTCCACAGACACTATATGTGACCTAAACTCGATACCTACATGATTTAAACGCTAGTTACCCAAATTAGGATGAGTAACTATTTTGTTTGGACCGACCCAACTTAGATCGATGAGAAATGTGATGTAAACGATACTGACCTAAAGGGTTTTTACAGTTATTAATTTAGTCAAATTTACAAAATTACAATGAATGAATTTAATTTCGAAAATGTTAAAGGAATTATTTATGAGAAAAATATAGACTGCAATGAGAACATAATCAATATTTTTAGTATTATTCAATAGATGGTGCTCATAAATCTTTTGTGACCCTAACTTCATTCCGGAAAGATCTATGTCAAATTTGGGTGAATGACCAAATTGAAAAAAAAATTATAAATTAATTTTGTTCTAAAATGTAATATGTACGAATTCCTAAGTGTTTTTCACAGTAGTTTAACACTTCACAACTTTTCTTAGCTACTACAATAAGCCCAAGCAGTACATCGTAATTCACGTTAGTAGAGATTGGTAGATAATTGAACGTCCTAAAAATCATTCACACCTTCACAAGTCGCTTTTAGGTTTAAAGGCAATCAGCAAAAATATGCAAGTACATAGCATAAAATCTAAGGATTGACGTACACCGCCCAATTGGTGAATTCTCGAATAACTATAACCACACAACGTCACCTAATCAATCCTTCAGAGGAAATGAAATGGACATTGAACAAGATCACAAAAAAGAAACTAATAACAAATTAAATGTAATTTTAACCAAGCTACAAATTTGAACTACACAATATGTGAAAGTTTTAATTACATCGTAATATGTATTAATAGTAATTGTATTAGTTTGCTTTCAATTTATTACATAAAATATAACATTAATGTTGAGCAAACTGTCCATGTAAAATCATAAGGCAAACACATTAGATACAAAATTGATTGATTTTGAATGTACGACCAAGTTCTTAGGCTTGAGTTCCCGGATGACGCCGGGTCCACCGTTCACCCTTTTTACACATAACAAAACCGAAGGATTGGATAGGTTAGTTAAGTGGGACAGAATCGGCCCGGTAACAGACACCTAGGTATAGCCGATAGTTAGTAACACAAAGACAACACAATTCTAATCTACTAGATGAAGGATAAAGGCTTAATAGGTTAATGGATAACGATGGTATTGGTCTTCAACAATTGCTTCTTTAAAACGGCAACCTAAGAAAAAATATTATTATTTCACATGCATCTGGAATTTTCCTGAAATTTAATTCTATTAATAATTTTCGGCTTCCTAAAGGCAAACAAAACGAAAACAAAATGTACACAAATTTTGACAGTCAGAAACAAAAATATTCTTGTTTTTTCTGTGAAAAAGGAGTGCGTTTCATGGCAAAAGCTGATTAAAAATATCGTGATATAATAGGTAGGGGAAAAAGTTCGTGGCCTTTTTCCCTCTAGATGGCTTTACATTCATATATCTCAGGAACCATTGATCGTATCGGGCAATTCTTATGTTTGTTTGAAAGGTAACATTTTAACTTGTACTGTGGCATACAAAACATTAAAATCGGTGAAGTGAATAAAAAGTTACAACATTTTAAACATGGAGATAAATAATGAAAAAATTCGATATATTTTACAATTTTATTACGACAAAGGTAAAAACGCGGCTCAGACTTGCGAAAAAATTTGTGCTGTTTATGGAGAAGGTGCTTTATCAAAATCAGCAGCAAAGAAATGGTTCAAACGCTTTCGTTCTAGAAATGTGGATGTCAAACATACACCTCGCTCTGGTCGACCAACCCCTGGAAAAGTCGATGAAATCATGCAGAAAATTGCGGAAGAGCGGCATATAAGCAGCCATGCAATTGGTAAAGAACTAAATATTGATCACAAAATAATTTTAAACCATTTGAAAATGGTTGGATACAAAAAAAAAACTTCAAGTTTACAGTTAAAAATTTAATGGACCGGATTTCTATCTGCAAAACGCAAAAGGCAGGATTGATGCCAAGGAAGGTAATGCTGTGTGTTTGGTGGGATTTTAAAGGAATCGTGCATTATGAGGCGCTGCCACCGGGCCAAATGATTGATTCTAATCTTTAATGTCAGCAACTAACGCGTTTAAGACAAGCAATTCAGTTGAAACGTCAAGAATTGATCAGCAGAAAGGGTGTTGTGTTCCAACATCATTGATGACCCGGCAGAAACTGAGTATGGCTGGGAAATTTTGATGCACCCACCATAGTCTTGACCTTGCACCATCGGAAAAAAGGCAAATGGTCATCGATCAAAATGGCACATATTTGGTTTAATAAAGTTCATTTGAAATAAAAAAAATCTTTGTTTCAATTTTTTAACCCTTTATTTATCAGCTCCGAACTCCCAATCTACCATATGTTTACATTACCAAACCAGAAGTAATGGCGTCAAAGAACATCTAGGTATTTACAAGTGCTTGAAATATGATAATATAAAACAACCATTGTCAATTTTTCATGCATATTGTACATATTTAAAAATGCGTAAAAAGTGAAAAATACTTTTACATTAACCATTCTTCGGAATAATCTGTATTTTATCTTAAATATTTCGATGTAAAATACAAAATTCAATGATAGAATGTTTCAATAAAATTTAAAAATAAAAAACAAGGAAGTAACGACACCTTAGGGAATTATTTTACCAAAAGAGTGCGTGCGTTTGTGCAATAATACTTATTATGTGTCCAACCAATTGAAATACATGTATATGCATATGTACGTTTATAATCCCTGACGTGTACCATTAATAAAATACAATTAAAAAACAATTATCAATAAAAAACACTGTGGATAATTCCCCATTACGACACGATAATATCCCATTCTGAACAAAATGGCTGACTCATTCACAAATGTAATTCCATAGTGCACATATAGGCAATTTGTTCGTTGTTAAATATATTAATGGATGCGGGTCCTCCCTATGTACACACAATGCATAGATATTGTATATTAAATAATCAAATTATTATTAATTATAATTATGTATTTTGATTTTAGTTTAGTGCCATATACACATTAAAAAAAATCTCAGCTCAAGAATTTATCGCTTTTCTGTACAAAATAATGTGGGATAATTCGATCAGAAAAGGTCAATTAAAATTTTATGATACTTTTTTAAAAGGTTTAAATTGTTTTTCTTTTATTATAATACATAACATTATTATTATTATTATATTATGTTACGAAAGATTAGGGTGAGACAGTTTTTGTGTTCATGATTGACGATACGAGTATGTATGGTAATTATTACTCATGCAGACATTTCGATCGATTTGAAAGCACACAAAAAATAGTTTGTTGGTTTCATTTTTAAATTGGAAAGCCATATTCATTTCAAAGGATTCATGCATTTCCAGGTATGTATTTTGTATATATGTATTAGTTTGTAATATACATGAATGCATAATTTTCACGTTCGTATGCAAGTAAATTGCTAAATTTTGCAAATAATCACGTTTTAATCCGTATATAATGGAATACTCAAGAGTCAAGAATACAGGTATGCGATGTTTAACTGGTTTTGAAATTATTTACACATTTACATAACCGAAGTGATATTAAATTTTTAAAAGTTAAAACATAAATTTGAAAAATAGTATGCACGAGTTCTTTCAATTTAGTTTGGTTTCTTCTAAATTCTCTGCGTGCTGAAAACAAAAATTTTAAAACCGAACTGGATTTATTTAAATTGGTCTTGGTTACCTTTTCAACTAACATTGGACGGTATTGAACCACTCGTTATAAAAATTTCTAATGTCTCTGGAAACAAGGAACTTAAATTTTATTTCCTCTTTTTGTGATAGTAAATCATAATAAGATATAGTAACCCATCTACTTTAGTCACTTGGGGGTAAAGTTAATCATTATTGGGTAACAGTTTGTACTATGCTGCTTTCGATTTTTGAATTAACATATTACTGCTTTTTGTTGAAGGAGTAGAAAGATGGATGGACTGTTTAGTTACTATTACGAAGGATGTAAAGTATCGTAATCTTGCGAAATTCGTTGTTTATGATTTTAGTCGTTTTAAGTCCACCTGAATATGTTGGACCCATTTTAGGTAACATGTATGTAACTGTTAAGGTATCACTGTACTAATAATAGGTTGGTAGTTATGTAGGCAGCGCTGTATTTCGTTGCCAATACAAGTGCGTTTTATATTGGGGATTTATTGTGGTACCATTTTGTTTATTTGAGTTGTCAAAATAGAAGGAGCCATGAAATACAGTAGGGGCAACAAGGGCGTATACGACAAAAAAGTAAGTAAAATTGAAACTACGATTTTTGTTTTGTTTATGAAATTATGAAAGTTTATTGTATTTTCTTTGACGCTGGCATCTTTTGTCCATACTATCAGCCAAATTCTCTGCATACTGTGGTGACAAATTTTTAAATATCTTCCGGATGACTCGCGCTCGATAGCTCAAATTTTGTATGTGGGCCATTTTCAGCTTAATCTTCATAAGTGCTCATAAGTTGCGATCGGATTGACATCAGGTGACTGAGACGGCCAATCCAATGTAATTCCTAATCCCATTTATTACATGGTCCGTCGAAACTAAAAACGAACCAGCAACAAAAACAAATTAACTTCATAACCCAACAAAAACCGGCAAATTAACTTCAAAGCCAAATAGAAAGTGCTACACAACAGCCAGCAAAACCGAGTATCATAATTCAACAGTCACGAAACAACCAGCCATAATGGACACCTTACTTGATCAACAAGAAATTAAGAGGAAAAATAGCTCAATTAGAGAGCAATTACAACAAAGATGGGCCATCTCGTAAGAAGAGCGAATATTTAGAAACAAAGATAGAACAAATGAAAACTCTATACACAGAGTTCGTAAAAACGGATGAACATACAACGTTGTTCTACCAATCAATAAAGAACATTCATACTCCAACCAAAGAGCTATAGTGGCGGTAACCTACAAAAAACTTATAGAAGAAATGCGCCAGTGTTACACAATCCAATACCGCTATCGCCAGCTTGCAGCATGGAATTCATACGCTCCGAGACAGACAGACAGATTCTAATAAAAAGCTCGTACAAAAAACCAACACACCGATAGGTCAAAGCAGGAACAGCACGCTCAACCAAATGCTACGAAGACATGATTTTAAAATGAAGGAATTGTACAGAGAAATAGCAAAGCCCAGAAAGGTCTTGGATGACAACAATCATTGCAAACAATCTATGCAATTCGCCGTACAGTACATGCAGCGTGCTATGAATCAAATATTTGATAAGCATAAAGCGCGTTGTGTCGAGGCCTCAAACGATGACCATGAGAGGCTAGGGTACTGCACAAGAGGGAATTATAAGGCATTAAAGAAAAGTTACACAAAGATGACAATCGAAATCACCACTACAATAGAGAAAACGTCAGCTACCAGTGGCACAACATCAGAAACAAAGCTGAAACCGATTGAAATACCCGCACGTTTTATGGAGATTACATGGAATGGAGTAGTTTTTCCGAAATATTCAAAAGTCTGATAGACCAAAATCAAACGCTCTCGGACACGCATAGAATAATCTATCTGAAAAATCTTCTTCGTGGAGCAGCTAAACTAATAAGCCAATTGGAATCAACCGCTGATACCTTACTAAATCAATCATCAGCTGCAATTAAGGATTTGCACGAAACAACTAATGAGTGCATACACGCAATCAAAAGCCCAAGAATAAATGTCGAATCCTGGAATTAATTTCTAATTTTCACATTATCGAAGAAATTGGACAATGAAATACGACGATTATATGAAAGTTCGCTCCAGGACCCAACTGAATTTCAGAAAACCGAAGAATTTCTAAAGTGTTTTGAACAACGCTTCAAGTCCTTGGAAGCATCATATAGCCCAAAAAATCAATCGCAACAACCAAATCCGCAAGTGGTAAGACAAACGTCTGCCACAACAACCTTACTCGAGATTTGCATCTATTCCCAGCTGAACGAAACATTAAACCATTAGTAGATGTCTATCATCAGCACATCAAACGTATCATTGTGGCCGAGAGACAAAATGCTCGATCTGTAATGGGATACATCGTATTATATTGCATACAGCAAAGCCCAAAGTACAAACCACGAGCACGGATGAAGTAAAAAATTTTAAACTAATAACCAGCGTAGATCACGATACATATTGTTAGCAACAGCAATGGTTAAATCCGCTAATAATAATGGAAGCCACGTAACTTTAACGAGTCCTGATTGACTCAGGATCTCAAGCAACATTCATTACCGAAGAAGCAGTTCAAAACTTGAATCTGAAGGGGCAGAAAGTATATATGCCGAAATAGCTGAAGTCGGTGGTCGCAACATTGGGGAGGTAAAGAAAACAGTGAGCCTCAAAATCCAAACTGTCAGTGCATCCGAATTTGAATTATACAAGCATCAAATGCTTTAGTATTTCAAAAATTCACGACACTGCTACCAGAACAACGGATACAAACCGAAGGCTGGGAACATCTAAACAACTTAGAGCACGCAGATCCAAACTATAACCGACCGGGCCCCATAGATATGTTACTTGGAGCAGATTATTATCCAACGATCCTATTGAGTGATATTATAAAAGCAAACCCAGATCAAACAATTGCTCAAAAAACAGAATTAGGATGGATCGCGTTCGGAAAATTCAGTCCAACATCATCACATAAAATCTATGATAACGTATACCGAATTATAAAATCAGCTAACGATATTTTGGGAAACTGAAGAAGTCCACATAGAACGAGAACTTACCAGTGATGAACGGAAATGCAAAGAGCACTTTCAAAAGAACTGTAAAAGATTAGAAAATGATGCATACCAGGTCGCATTACCATTTAAAAGTGACAATTCCATGTTAGGCGAATCAAGGAAAAAGCTACAGCATGCCTTCTTCAAGTAGAAGAAACAACTTAATAAAAATCTACAGATGAAGAATGAATACAGAAGCTTCATTGATGAATACATCAAATTGTTAGCATAGATTAAAGGGAAACCTAATAGATTTAAAACATGCGTTGCAAACAGGATAGTGAAAATCCAACCCGTAGTATCTCCGGTCCCATGGTGCTATATGAAATTCGAAGAAAATCCAGCGGGTTGTGCAACGAGAGGATTGCACCCTACCAGCTTAATAGATTACCCTCTCTGATGGCGAAGCTGGTTGAGAGATTCTTTCGAATATGCTTTACAACCACAAGTTGAAGAAACCACAGAAGAGTCCAGGATCGAAGTATGCACATTCACTACTACAACCAAAGAAGAAAACGTCATACTGGCTTTGATAGAACGATGTTCATCGTTCATAAAAGCAATAAGGAGTATCGCTTTTGTTCTTAGGTTTACAAATAGAACAACTAAATCATCACCAAGGTATCTGACGACCAAAGAACTTCACGACAGTTTGAGGTTAGCCTTAACGATAACACAAGAGTCTTGCTTAGGAATACTTGACAAACACCACAGAAAACATAGCGAATCAAAACTCCGTCCCATTAATCCGGAGGGCAAAGATGGATTGTTGCGAGTAGAGGGAAGGCTGTCTAACGCTAGAGTTAGTTTCGACATTCAATATTCAATAATTATTCCTTATAAGAGTCATTTCCAACGCTGCTGATAGACTACGCATACAAGATGACGTTTCACAGAAGCAAATCTCTCACGCTAGCTTTCATTCGCCAGAAATATTGGATAATAAGGCGCCCACTAGCATTAAAAACTTTCATCAATAAATGTATGTTTTGCTACAAACATCAAGTACGGACTCTGTGGGCCAACTGATGAGAGATCTTCCAGCAGCAAACGTGACTCCAACAAGATCATTCACTCATACAGGAGTGGATTATACTGGACCCTATCAGCTCCGATGCACAGCTGGACGAGGTAACAAAAGCTACAAAGGATATTTAGCGGTCTTCGTCTGTTTTGTAATAAAAGCCGTACACTTAGAAGTAATAAGCAACTTGTCATATGAAGCTTGTCTAGCAGCGTTTAGACGCTTCACAGCATGTCGAGGTAATTGTTCGGACCTCTATAGCGACTGTGGCTCTAACTTTATAGGGGCTTCAAAACTTATGAAGAACGATCTGAGCGCTGCACTGAAACAACTACCAGAAAAGCTTGCAGAACAGCTTGCAAAGGACGGCATCCAATGGCATTATATACCACCAAGAGCGCCGCACATGGATGGACATAATTGGAGAACAACATCTAACATTTGAAGAGATGACAAGAATTGTTTGATAGAGATGACCAGAATTGTTTGTTTCTCCCATTATCATCAGATCCAAATGACTTCACAATTTTAACACCCTCCTTATAGGTGAACCAATGCAAACGATGCCAGAACCAAGTCATTTAAATTACAACATTAGCCATTTAGCACGATGGAGACTTCTGCTAAAAATAACGCAAGAATTCTGGAGGATCTGGTTAACCGAATACAAAACAGAACGAAATATAGCGAAAAGAGAGCTATATTACTCATTAAGGATGATGATCTGCCTCCAGGAAAGTGGCCTCTAGGAAGGATCCATGAGGTAGATAGTGGTAACTGTTACAGTAAAGAACACCAACGGAGGATTATTCAAAAGGCCAATTACAAAGATCAGTCATCTGCTGAGTGAGGACGATGGACAATGCAAGAAGGTACGTTCGTCAGAGGAAACCCAAATAGACGCAGTTGAAGCCAACGATCACTCAAAACAGCATAAACGAGTGACAAGAGCAAGCACCAAGTTCAAGATGATCCCTTCATACTGTCGGATTAATCTGTGAATTAGGACTCGTAGCAGCAGAAACACAATACCATACAAGTGAATTCAATTTTTATCTCTTACTAATCATAATCACCTTTGATCATGTCATGAATCATTTTTAGTATTACAGCGTGTCCCGATAAATCGGTACAAACTAGACAGCTTTTATTTTAAGATTTTTTCGGCTTTTCAGAAATTTTTTTATTTTTAAGGATATTTTACAATGTTTACGACTTGTTTAAGGCAGTGAAACCAAAGAGGCCATTTACTCACAATATATCTACCGCACAACAAGTAGAAGGTCTCATTTATGTAAGGGTTGTGTATCTTTACACAAGTACTCTGGGGTTGAAAATGTGGGGGTGTGAATTTTCCTACTTTTTGTAGTAGATATATTGTGAGTAAATGGCCCCTTTGTTTTCACTGACTTAAAAAAAGTCGTAAATATTGTGAAATGTCATTAAAAATAATATTTTGTCTGAAAAGCCGAAAAAATCTTAAAATAAATTAATTAATACAGACGAATTTATAAACTTCCTAACTAGACAGCGTTTGTTCGAATAGAATGCTCATACAATCAGTACACAACATCTTACGTCATTATAGGAATATTAGTGATCGCCGCAGCCATCATATATGTGAGACACAGAGGAACAACTCAAGTTGCTATACAGCAGATCCACTTCCACATCCGTAGCCAATCCTCCAGGCAGCAACAGCTAGGCCCCGGGAATATGTTACCAATTCAGCTGGTAACAGAAAAGTATAAACATAAAATGCTGAAATATAGCCTTTACTTGCATCAAGTAATTTTACTATACATAAACAGTAAAATTTTGTAAACTAAGAAGTTATAATACCAGTCAAGATATATTGTTTTGATTTAGTGGACTAACTCCGGGCACATTAATCTCATTTCATTACAGTGATGCCCTTTTTGAGTTTAAATTCCGAATAGAGTATGCTACGGTATTTGGTATCGTTATCTTCTTGCAAGATCCAATTAGATTTCCCCGCTCCAAACCATTTACGGACAGATGGTAGCAAACTTCGTCAATAAATATTATTCATGAAAAATGCGTTTAGATTCGATGTGGAGAGGATTAAATTACCAAAACCTTGCTTGGTGAAGCATCCCCATACATGGAGCATGGGCGGGTACTTCACAGTTCAAACAATCTTTTTTTCTTGCTTAGTTGACCAAACACACCTTTCTTTTAGCATTAAAACTCCAAAAGGATGACTCATCGGTAAACACAACATTCGTCCAATCTTTGTTTTTATGTACATTCCCCACTGTAGTCGCTTTTCAACGTGTTTTTGTGTTAGCAGTGGTTTGACCAAAGTATTTCGATATACGTAGCCATGTTCCACTATTCTATCTCGTATGGTTGTTTTTGGTATACTAATATTCTTTCTCACCAGTTTTTCCACAGTTGATGATGACGTCATCCTTCTTTCTTGTGGTGGATCGGATTTTGCTTCTATCTGGCAAGTCGTGAACGCATAATCCTCTTCTGTACAAATGTTATCGGTTTTCATTCATTTTACTGTACTTGAAACCGTCATTTTTGATCCTTTCGGATTTACACTTAAAAACACCGCTTCAAATCGTTTTTTATAAATCGCACTCATTTCTTTCATATATGTTATCCGCTAAACAGTTACACTAATTTTTGTTTTAGACCCGGAGCGTCCAAAAGAAATCAATAGAAATCCGGTTTAAGCCCTGCCCATGTTTGTTCATTTAGTTTTAAGTACAGTTAAGCCGTACGTCTTGTTGCACCTACTTTTTTTTGATATTGTGCTTAGTGTTGGTGCAAAGTGTTTTTAAGCGGGTTAATGTTATAAAAAACCACGCAGTACAGAACGAATGTTGCTGAAGGCGTGATCCAGTATGGGAAAACTTAATGAAAATTTTCATCTGGAGGATGATTTTACACATTCAATAAGCGCATCGAGTTATGGTTCAAAGCAGAAGGTATTACAGAACAAGAAAAAAAGGAATCGCATTTTTTGACGTCCATTAAGGAATTTGTGTTCACCGGTATCTCCGAAGTTCTTGAAATACGAGGACATTGTGACTATGCTAAAAACCAATTTATGGACAAAACCATTCAATTCCATGAAAGCCGAAAATTTTATGTCGTTCAAGAGAGCGGTAAAAAGGTCATTGATTTTTGTAATTAAAGCAATGGCAGTCAGTTGTGAATTTGAATCGGAATTAAATTTTTTGATAGAGCGTTTCATTTGTGGGCTTCTAAATTGGTCTGCTTACAATCGAGTCTGCGGGAAAACCAAGGAACGTCGTGTAATTAGACAAAGCAATCGAACTGGCAATAAGTCGAGAAAGCAGTGAGGAAGCGAAAAGGTTGGAAATTCATCATATTGGAACGAGGACCAATGATTAAAAGAGACCAGCGTATACAGCATGCGGATATAGCAATCACAGTTTTAAGTTTTGCAAGTTTAGAAGCCAGAAGTGCAGCAAGTGCGGCAAGAAGCCATATTTATATATTGCCAAAATACGCCAAACCAATGTAAAGAGCACTAATTTTAAAAGATTTCGACGAAATCATTTTATGGAGATTGCGGATGATTCAGAGCACATGTCAAAGGAACAAGAATGCGGGTAGTTAAATTCTCTGACAATATTCAATAGTGATGAGAAAAACGAAGAGTAACATCGAGTTTGAAATTGATACCGGTTCAGCAATTTCAGCAGTACCATTGCTGTTTTACATATAAGGAGATTTTCTCAAAGTATCATGCTGTATGACTTTATTTTGAAAGTATTATTTTGAGTTTCCTCACACTCGGATTCAAATTTTGCAAAGGGCTTTTATATCAAAATGATCCAAAATGGCGCCTTGTGGTCTAGGTGGTCCCATACAATATTTTTCAAAAAATGTCTGCAATTGAAAATTAAATCGTCTAGCGAACAGAAGAGAATACATTCAACGAATTGCATTATCAATCAATTGAATCGATCCGTCGAAAATAATGTCTTCTTCTTCAGCTGCCGAGACAAGTGAACAGCGTTTGAGACGACATGAAAACGATCGAAGCAGAAGGTCTTTTTCTAGCGCTGGTGAAACAAATGAACAGAGTGAAATACGAATGGAAAACAATTGCTTACGATAGTCGATTAATAGAAAAATTTAGAACTGATTTGAAGTTGGCAGATTTTTAGCTTGATAATTGATTGGTGGTTCGGGGTTCCACACTTGAGCACTACAAATCACGACAACTAAATAGGTACATTTAAACGAGTGTCCGCCATAATTGTATTATTTTTTAAGTTGTTTGTCCTTTGTCATAGCATTGAATAAACTTGCGTCAAGTACACGAAAAAAATGTAACAATTATGAGCATTCGTTTCATTCACCTTTTTTGTTGACCTGACGTGTGCTGCTCAATATTCGTGTGGAAAGGCACATTATGTACATTTTAAGGTGTTGCCGTGCTATTTCGTTGACAACCCTTGGACGAATCGTTCCAACTGTGGCATTATATTCTAGATTTCCCTGGGAACAGGAAACTGAGAAAAATATTTCATAACATTTATGTTTAAATTGTATTTTTCTGGTCAATTAAAGAAGCAGATATTTAATTTGGAATTTAGAATAGATATTTATAAACAAAGTTGATTGGAAAACTTTTCCCAATTAACCTTGTTTCGAAATTTACATCAAACTGATTCCATCTGTAGGTCAGAAAAATATGATTTAGATCAAAATACTATTTGCAAAATTTTCCCAAAAATTGCCTATTGCCATGAAATGCCACTGATGGGTTTTGTTGCGTGTTGTCAAAGTAACCATCCATAAGTTATGAATTATAACCAACAGAACAAGCCAAGTAATTATCGACATCATTTGTGTCGTAATTTTGATTGTCAATTTGAGGCGTGATCTGAAACTGGAGCGCAACCAATTCATATGACTTCGTTTGTGAGGCCTCACTTTTTTGAGACCCTTCATACAGAAAGTGCTACCAAACATTAGTAAAGCATACAGTTTACTGAACTGGTGTAACTTTCGTGTACCACTTGAATAAATACTGGTGTAACGAAAATAAAACCGGGGCACTCATCAAAATAAGAATTGACGAACTCAGCCAACATTTTGATCATCATAATTTTGGTGCTAAGATAAAGATGCAAATAAAATGTGTTACATGGAGTATGATAGTTAGTGCGCATTATGCGCACGACGATAATTAAACAGAAACTTCATTTGATAACGAGCAGCTGATATGAACAATTTGCTGGTTGGTAGAGTCAGTTGTAGCTAAGATTCTCTTTATTTAGAGACGTAATAATGGAAGCTAGTTTCGAAATTTGTTCATCCCTCAGCCTCCAGTATAATATTTGGTTTGAGTGGTGGTCGACTGGAGTTGGTTTTCAGTTCCAAGATGTTTTGATTTAAAGCAATATTTCTGCAAATACTGCTTTCTCGGTGTCGGTCGCATACATTTTTTTTATCACAAACAATGGAGGGTCGCCAATTTTCTGGCAAACATAATCTTTAAAAAATTGACTTAAATTGAAAATTTTCCATTAATATTGATTTCAATGAGATTATTTCCGTAGTCTAAACAGAGACTGTACCTAGTTTACTTACCTTGACCCTACTGCTATACCCAAAGCACCTTCACAGCAATTTTACATCAACCTGGGAAATGAAACCCGAAAACGAACCGCAACCAAACCAAAAATTTGAGCTATTTGATGCAAAGCTTTATGACAACGAGAGATCCATGGATCTACCAACGGAATGAATATGTTAAAGCAGGTAGTAAGCGCAACATACTAATAAAAAGAAAATTAAATACTTCGAGCTCACAGAGTATGGATAGAACCTATTCTGAAAAATCGCAATTTTTTAATATCGGCGGTACAATGCTCCCAAACACAAAATTAAAAAACATTGTTCATGGATTACTTTAACCAACTGGGCCTTGAATATTGCCTATGTGGTTAAAGATTAACATCAGCGAAAGTAACACAACTTAATGAAGTCACAGAAGAACAGTGTTTAAATTATTATCAACTAGGACTAAGGGTTACGAGTACACAACAATATTAAAGCGTCATTTGCACCGTTTCGATGAAACAGGGAATCGTTTAAGCGATTGATAAAACTTATGTACCAGAAGGAATGAATACAGAAGACTAGCTGAAGAGATCTATTATATTAATGTTATTGAACGCCTGAAAATTCTTTTAGAAACTGCAGCAGAAACAGTCATACCTAACTTTGGCAGGAGTGTAAAGGTTAACAAACTATCACATAATATTAAAGGCGAGAAGTGATAGAGAAAAGACTGTGTTCGCTATAAATCTGAAGAAAATATTTTTGCCGCATGAACCAATTAATAACTACGTTATACTTCAGCTGGCGTCAAAAGATTTAAACTTGAAACACCTCAATTAAAGTGGAAAAAAATAAAGCCAGAAAATGCATAAGTGGTATAGTGGATTACTGGTAAGATGATCGGAGTTATCAGACAAATGTAAGAAACTTATCTATATCCGGCTGGATATTTTCCATAATGTAGTGGAAGATTTCCCAAATCATATATATTCATACCTATCCCAGCAAAGATGAAAGACAAATTTCGTGGTATCATCCAATAAGCTTACTTCCCACAATATCAACATGATTTGGAATAAGGTAATAAGGAACGGACATTATAGTATTAATTAAAAGAACGTCATATCATTATTTTTGGTTTCGAAACGAGCATAGTACCATAGAATTGTAAATTCAATCAAAGAAACTTTAAAAAAAATAAACATTGCTCAACTGTCTTTTTAAGTGTCTCTTAAGCCTCTGATAAAGTTGGGCTTAATTGGGTAATACATAAAATGAAAGCACTTTTGCCAAATAAATTCCATGTAGCTCTGGAGAATTACCTAACTAATTGATTATAGCAAATTAAACTAATAATGATGCCATTACAGGGTTATTTGACATTAGCGTGTGTACAAGGCAGTGCTCTGGGACTAGTTGGTGACTCAGCTATTTCGGTATCCACAAAACGCCTCACAAAATCACCTTAATAAAATTGAGGAATGACTAACGATCTGGAGCGGAATGAAAAAAGTTCACATTACATTTACGTCAGACGAAAGAAATTGCCAAATTAACGATATATAAGCACGTATGGATGAATGAAATTCAGATAAGCGGAACCACCAGCGCATCAAATACAGAACAACTACCAAGACCACAAACAAAGATATTCGGAACAACAACATGACCTAAACATGACCTAGGTGTTAAAACATATAAAGAAACCATCATAGAACACAGCCCAATGTATTCTTCCAGGTTGGCGATGAACTTCAACATTTAGGCCAGGATTAAAAACAACTGTATAAACTTTGGAAATTCAAAGCTTAAAGTATCCCAGTTAATTTTGACATACATCGCACTAATAAATATTAACAGTTAACCTACTGTGCGTACGGAAATAAAAAGCACCACACTCGCTCCCACACTCAAAACCAATCAAGTTTCGTGAAATAATTTTAGTTTCGCACTCGAGTAGAAATATTTTTAACTTTGTTATAATTTTAATGCATTCGATACTATGGTATTTTTTCCTAACTAACTCCCGATGTCATGTACGCAGTCTAAGACTTATAAAAATGGAGGCTTCGTCAGCCTGAAATGTTGTGTGCTTATATATAAGCTACTGTGCCCTATCGATGCGAAGATTCTGTGAAGATAACGAAATATACTGTTACGACCTCCCCTATTGGTTTGATATGCAACTACGACATGCGAGTGCAGCCTGGGTCAGTCTAAGCAGTCATTTGGGAGATTCGGTAAGCGCAAGCTTAAAGCTTTAAGGTGCGAAACGGGAAAGTAAAAATTGGTGAAGAGTGAAAATAGTGATTTGTGGAAATAATTTATTGTTTGCAATATTCCAGTAGTGGTGGGTGTTAAATACAAAGGTTATTTACACCGTTTATTATTGTCAAATTCTATAACGATATTCACAAACTATGACACGAACCGGATTTGACAGGGCAAATTCGTAACAATACGTTCCGTAAGTGATTTGGATATGTCTATTGCTTAGATATTCTCTAGTGGCTTTATTGCACAAATTCTAAAATTTGAATAAGTTAATCCGACATTCCACACTTTGATTCTTTCGTCGTGATTCTTTCCTCGTTTCCTTCCCCTTCACCAACAAACTAAAAACAGTTTGTAGGTGAAGGGGAAGGAAACGAGGAAAGAATCACGACGAAAGAAACAAAGTATGGAACGGCGGAATAAAGGACATCACACAACATTTTTGTTAATTCATTTAAATATGGCGACATTTGATATTTTCCCTAACAATTGTTTACGTATGGCGTATGGGTGGTGAATATTTTGTTATTTCGACACACCGATTGAAAATTATCGTTACCTTCTCATCCGCTGATCCGAACAACAAAGAAACTGCCAATTCTGTTTTAAGGTCGGAAGAATAAAATAAAACGAAAGCTAAACATTTTAAATATTGTTCTATCTTCAGTCGGCCTTATGCGCATGAGCAGAACCAATTTTGCATAAATGTGTGAGTAATTTACCCAATAAACCCAGATGTTAAGATGCAATATATTTTTATGGTAACAAAATCAAAAACAACGAAAGACAAATTATTTTGTTTACAAATGTTAAAGAAACAAATTAAGAACAGATGCCATGAACAAAAATGTAAAGGTTGTGATCTAAAATTTTATGATTTGTTATTTTTTTTAATAGAATGAACAATAGGAAGCGTAAGACATTCCAAATCACTTTGCATTATAAAGTAAAATATAAGTTTTTAGATCCGAGGCGGCTAAGATCTCCAATGAGAAAAATATTATTAAACAAATAATATTTGTTGTATATTATTTCCCCTGATGGGGAAAACTAGGTTTGCTTGGATTTGTGGAATTTGAAATATTATTTGTAATATTTATTACATTCTTGCACAGTATCAAACGCGTTTTACTACGCCAAGACAATGGGCGCTTTCAGGGCACTCAACAGTTGGGAACATGTTGAGTAAAATCAAAGCCAACGTTATGAAAATGTTTAGTACTATGAAATTTTCAAATCAAATTGGCGATGATTTCACTAATCATGCTGCCAACAGTTTTCGGTCCTGAATGCGCCCAATGTGTTGAGGTTAAAACGAATTTTGGCAATTGACAACAGGGCGCGTCAGTTTACGCATACTAACAATTCAGGCACAACAATTAAATTAAATCATTTTAGGTAGAATAGAGTAGAGAAAATGTTATAATGTTTGTAACAATTCAGTTGAATTGATTTCACAAGCTGTAGAATTTGGGTTGATCTCCCCGGCATAAAAAAAATTATATTTTTTAATAAGCTAACCGTAATTCATATTTCTTTTACTCGTATAGAATATTTTGGATAGCGGAAAGGTGTTTTTCGCGGGAAACAAGAGCATAAAAATATTTGTTCACATTTTTTTTTTGTAGAAGGTCAGTTTTTTGGTTTTTTGAAAAACCAAGGCATTAAGTGTCGAGAATTGCAATAAAGTGGTTGTGCGCTTTAAATATTGAAATTCAATAAATTATAAATAGAAAAAAAACCAAAATAAGTGAAAAACGGATAATTAAAATAAACATTGCCCAGTTTAGGCAAAATTTAGTTAAAGTTAATATATGGTGTAGTTTTTCGTGAAGTTAATAAGTTAAAAGGTTGACGAAAACATTATATATAAGAACCTATGTGACAAAATACCTTTGCTGTGAATAATCGAACGGGATAACAGATTATGTATCCGCGATTAATATAATAATTAGTCATAAATTGTAGAAGCTACAAACACAAATTGAAAGTGCATCTAAAAATACCGATAAACCTGTGAACTATGTATTTAACCAAACGAATATTTTGTAAATAAATTTATTGGTAACATAAAATCGTTTGTGGTGTTGATTACTTACCAAAACACCCTTGTATTTCCTCGCTTGGTCAAGTGGAACTTTTTAAACGACCCTCGTTTATCCGTCGTTGCTTTACAATTGGGACCAATAAATTTTGTGGTGTAACGAATCTTGGTGTAAAACAAAATCATATTGATAACGTGGAAGCTGTACTGAATCGTGATCTGGTGGATATATTGTTTCGGAAGTACCAGGAGGAGCCGCATTTAACCGCATGGTGTTTTTGGGCGTGGTACCGTACGCTGCTGATGAACATTCAGACAAGAGGTTTCAACAAAAAGAAACGTGGAACATACGGTAACTGATTTTTTTCTGTAATAATTGTTAAACTGATGATTTTGTTTGTGGTTGTTGGACTTATAAGCAAACGTATTCATATAGCAGTCCATTAGTCATTAATTGATATGATAATATTATTTTGTTTATTTCTTTTATTATCATTTTACGATTTATATGCGGTAATATTTTTCGAGATAATTGATTTTGGTAAAGGGGTTTTCAAGCATAGATATTTATATTTTGTTAATTAAATTTTGTATTTAACTCTAACTTGGATTTGCGTTAAACACCATGTACTAATTTTCATATAATTGGGAGTGAAGTTCAGAAGGGTGATGATGACAGGCGCTTCTAAAATTTAATTGCACAGCTAAAGATGTCGTGTAATGTGTCTGAATTGTAAGAATCCCCCCGTTTGTCCTGAGTCAGTAGCCGGAAAAGCTGTGCTCAGACACGTTACTCGATGATTTTGTATTCGATCGATTAGTCGGTCGTTACATGTTATCCCAAGTACTGCAGGCAAAAATCAACTGGGCGATACTGGCGAATCTTTATTAAGTCTAATAAAACTTGGAATTATATCCACTACCGTAAATTTTGACAGATCTGTACTAATGCTGAACAGCTGCACGATTGATTACTTTGAAGTTGGTTCACAATTTTATTGAACAACCAATGATTAGTTTCGACTAATTTCTTTAAATCATAAGAGCCTCAACATTCGTTAAGTAAGCGCCAAAATTAATTTATATATGATTATACATTTAGACAACAAATTAACGGAAGAGTTTGTCGCCTAGCCGTATATTATTGTTGCCCTCAGCGTGTACATATAATATATGTAATTGATCGTAATTTAACAATTTTAATTTGTTCATTTATAACAAAGATCATAAATTATATAACAAAGACGCAAACACTTGACAAAAGATCAAGATCTTAATGCAATGTGTGAGAAAATATAAAACATGCATAATATTTATCATCATTAACAACAACAGTATGATGTTATGTGTATATTATCTAAAATGATCGAGTGTTTGACACCCTTACCAATTTTGTTATTATTACAATGACGTGTGCGTGTTACATGTTATAAATATTTCAACAGATCGACAGGTAAATTTTTAACTCCCTCACTCTACATAATAATTTATTTAGACGGCATATAGTGCACGTTCCCCCTAGTTTATTTATTTTCTAAATTTTTAATTAATTTCTGTTTTGTCTCATAACGATCAAATTCCAAAAAAAACTAATCGTAATAAAAACAACAAACCAACTCCATAAAATTATCAGATAAAATTTATGTTTGGTTTTATGGTTCGATGCATTTTTAAGTACTTTATGTAATATGTGTAGAACTCCGTTAACCACGAAATACGTACATATTTTCCCCATTCCACACCATTTTATACACAGATACACTATGAATATGACAATTAAAGATCGATCATTTAACATCAGCTTGAAACTATATATACGTACTCGTATGTAGAAAAAAAAACGTTTTGACCGGATGATTCCTTCTTTTTACGTTACACTCTGTTCTCATCTTCTTGGTTTTCTTCATTTTTTTTTAAAGAGATCAAGTCCGATATTGATATACAAAAAAAATGGAATAAATAAATTAAAAACTCTTACAATTTAAATATACGGTTAAAAACCTAAGACAAAGAAGTAGAAAATATAGAGTAGAAAATATAAAATGTAATCAAGACAGTAACAACAGGAAGTTCTACATAAAAATGATAAATTAAATCGGTGTATTATTAATTGTTTGCGGTTGCGATGATTTGATCGACGTCGGCCCCATACTGGGCGCCCAAATCGTTAATACACAAAAGATGCGGGAAATCTTCGATAATAATAAATACCCAAAAGGAAATTAAATATTTATAGACAGATAGAGAAATGTCAATGATCTGACCGCAGACGCAACACACAACATATACAAAAAGACACCGTACATAAATATTGATTTTATGTAATATATGTTGCACTTGTACGTTGTTTATATGCAAATATATAGTGTAAGATTTTATAGTGCACATAAATATATCGGAACGGATTTCCGGAAATGGTATGTTTATTCTAAACATATTATAATACCAGATTGCAAGTTCAAAACATTTCGATTCATTCAACACTTTGGTGCCACAAACAAAAATTGTTTACAATCATTTTTTATAGTTTTATATTATTCTGTTTCCATATAGATGGGTGATTTTTTGTAATGTAAACAAACCGTTACATTAAATTACCGATTGACATGAAACACGAAACAAGATAAATAAACATTATAAAATGCGACGTATGTTATTAAAATAAATTATATATAGTGTTATCCTCTTTATTAAGAATAAATATTATTTTTATTTTTCACACCTTTGAGGACACGCTGGATAATACGAAAAATGTTTCTATTTTCAGTATAAACCATTATAAACACCATAAACTGCTAAATCACATCAATAATTATTATTATGAAAGGAGAGTGGGAAAACCCAGGACTATTTTGTAATATAAGCGCTGAGAAAAGTACTAACAATATTCTCACCCTTCAGGCGCGCAGGCAACAAAACATAAAATCGATGAACGAAACACACACTAATGTAGAATACTAGAAAAAGGACTCTTTATTATGTTTTGTATATGATTTTATATAGAGTTCGGCGTCACCCAAACATAAACATATTCTGTACAAACAATTTCACTGTATTAGTATATCCTTTTTTAGTTTTTGGGAAATGTTTTTGCTCTTTGTGAAAAATGGCGCCGAAAATAAATTAAAATAAATCTTTAAAGCCCACGTACCACTTAATATATGTAATGTATTCAGCAATATTAATTATTCCATTCACTAATATATATTTTTACAAAATCACACAACCACTATAGTTGCATTATAATCCTTTTAGCTACTAATATTTTTTTCACACTAATAAATTCACTTAAAAAGTACACTTTGTATATACGATAACGACGGATATAAAAACTCTCTGCACGATTTGAACTGCACGGTATCTGTATTAAAACTAAGCACACGCCACCGGCCGGTGTGTTATTGAATTTTTTTTTCCTCGAGATGAAATTCACATAAAAAGAAAACGTACAAAAAAGAACGAGAACACTGTATATGTGGTATAGAGTAGTTAGTGTTTTCCAACGAGTTTAGTATGTAAGCGGAAAAAATCGAAAAACCAACAAAACGTGATATGTATGTATAAAAGAGGGTTGAGAATCGAAACTACTGTGTATTTTTAACAACCCCAAATTGCAGTTCAGAGAATACATGCAGATAGCATAAATTGCATTATATGTACATATACTATATATATAAAGTATATATTCTGTCTGGGACGTGAAGGGTACATTATGTCACCCAACATGGGGTACTAACGATTTTGATTTTCTCTCAAAGATTAATGATTTCGTTAATCGGTCTTCTTATCACATTTATTCTGTACATACAGATAGGAATCTCAAGTGGGAACTCACAAATTAAACATATTATACTAAAAATTCGAATTCATTTTTATATACTACAGATAGTACGACGATATGTGAAGAAAAGAAACCTATTCTTAATTCTTCTTCAGCATTCGTATGTATAATACGAGTATAAAGCAATTGATTTTGGTGGAATACAAAAAAAACATCTGCTCTGTATTTTGAACCATAAAAAGATTTTTTTTTACTACACATAGCAAACTTCTATATAACAATAACCTTTATAAAATGTACACATTTTTTTTGCATATTAAATAATAATCCCAACAAAATGTAATATACGCAGATCGAAATTCACGCAGTGACGTAACACACACTGATCGTTAATGTAGTAAATTACATATGATTTATGTTAAGCCAGTGATTTTTAAGTGGTGTTACGCGAACCTGAAAGATATAATTGATATTTTAAGCGATTTTAAATATTTGTCACATTTGTATAGAGCTAATGAACGATTCACTTAAAACCGTAGTGATTGAATTATATTTAAATTTAAAAAAATTGAAACCATCAGAAGTTTCAATGCAGAGGGCCTACAGATGATCCGACTTGTCGGTTCGACAGTTAGTTGGACCAAATTCAAAGTTGTGTACACACGAACCTACATAGGATAATAGTAATCCGAATAATCCGACTTAATAATATTTTTTTTATTTTCGTTAGTCTGTCGGCAGCTTCTAAAAGACAAACGTCATAGCAGCTTCAATAACATTTGAAAACAAATCTAGGAAGCTGTAGTCAAAAAAATGGTTGAAAAAAAAGAAAACTGTTTAGCCATATGGCTTTGTTGAAAGAATTAAACTTAGATGACTAACCTTGACGACTGAAATTATCTGCGAATGGACTATGACAGTTTTGTAACACTGTTAAATCTGGTGAGTCCTTTAATTACAAGATAAAATATAGTAATGAGAGAATCTGTAAGTGCTGAAGAGAGGTTGGTGGCCACTTTAAGATACTTGTTGGCAACAGGATTAAGCTGATCTGAAATTTAGCTCTGCTATTTCACCACAGCTATTATCTCAAATAACACCTGAAGCGGGCGAGGCGTTTTTTAAAGTTCTCAAACACTACATTCAGGTAAGAAATGATTTTATTCATTATACTACTTTATTTCAATGTATTTCATTAGAACAATAAACAATAAACATGTAGTGTAATTTATAAATCTTAATTACGAAATATAACATATCATCTTCAATATTGTACTTAGAGTTTGTAGTTATAACCGTCATAATTGACGGTTGTAGAGTGCTGTCTACTTGTTCGACCGTATTTTGGTCAAATCACAAATTTGATAGTTAACAATAAATGATAATTACTTAAAATATTTCTCGCTTGCTGTTGGTCAGGGCTGGACAGAAACAACGTTGACTGTTGTGTAAGAACTAATCTTTATTCTATAATTTATTTGGCTTATATACACAAAAAAATCATTTATAAAACTATTGACTATGCAAAAATAAATGTAAAAGCCCTAGTCAATATATAAACCGATGTATGTACATATTTCATGTCATCAGTATTTAACGGATGTACATACATGTATATGGAAAAATTGATACATTCAATGTCATAATTTTATAGCATAAGTCTTGTTGTTATAACATTCTCCCCGGATAAGATGTGAAGGTTATCATGCTTTATACCAGCGCCTCTAGAAAAGTGACTCCGGCTGGTTTATTTTTGTTTGCGACAATTCTCCTCTTGATTACCACAAAGACTGAGTACGAGCGCAAGGAGCCCATACGTGAGTGCATAGTGGTGCACGTGGTGATGAGAAAAGCTTTCGCCTGTATTCATCGTTTCAGTTTTTATTCTTTGCTGTAGTTCTTCGATTCCTTGTACCTTTGACAAGTCTTGAAAGTGATAGGAGTAACCTTGGTAATATTGAGGAGTATGCTTTGTGATAGTACGATTGCTTAGCTGGTATGCTTATGGCTCTTCCCATCAGTGTACAACCAGAGCCTAAGCTTATTATTCCGATTCTTGATATCTTTGTAGAAAATGGCTCTTGTTGACAAACGATACTTATCGTACGTTCAGCTGGTACTGAATAAAGCCATCTGTAATCTCTTAGTTGGATCCATGTATCGGGCATGTTGTTCCTCTTACTTTCGACCACCTCGCATTTGTTATTCACTCTTTCTTGTCGTAGCAGGAGCAGTTCACATAAAACATCATCTTCTTGATTCTGATGCATAGCCTGAGTTAACTGGCATATGCTAAAGTCGTTGGTGCTGATACAGTTTTGCCATTCAGAAGTTGTCGTTGAAGAATATGTGTGCCGATGCAAATCTGTCACAAGAAGTTCCATTTGTGGCCGTATAAATATAGATTTACTGTTGGGGGTAGACAGCGGTGTGGGCTTATATATTTGGTATATTTCCTTATATAGGGTGTCCCAGAATGAATGGATAAGCCTGAAACACCTTATAGTAGAGCTAATGAGCGCTAAAAGTAAAACACGAAAAAAATATATCCCAAACAGTACCTAAGATATATAATTTTTTTAAAAAAAAAAGTTAATTTTTCACATTACTTTACGTTTCCGATCACCACGGCTACAAATAAATTAAATCCATCGGTTTTTTGGTGTTATAATATTCTTGGACCATACTAATAGATATGCAGTAAATAGTATGAGTAGCTGTTGCACTTTTTAGAAAAAAAAATCTAAACTTCAATTTTCACCATGAAATGTGGTAAATATTTTTTTTATAAATGTTTGCGCGTCTTTGGTAAAAAAAAATGTATGAGAACCTAAGTAGCCAACTATTTTAAAAATATGCGTGTTTAATGCAGATTCTAAAATGGTATAATACATCCATTTATCTAATGTAGATACGAGGTTATTGTTATTAGTATGCAGAAGGAGTAAATTCGATTTAATAACAAAATTTTAAAAATTGGATTATTTTTTGTCTTAAACTGTATCTGATGATAAGGGCTTTATAAACTTGATATTTGCTACCTAAACGTGCTCTGCGCTACTCATCTTTTGTTCATAAAATGTATTAAACGTTAAATAATTAAACATTAACATCATTAAATATTAATTTAATGCGTCACTCGACTTGTTCGACATCGCATGTATTTATTCCGTTTTCCTGGCTTGTCTATGGGCGGATTTTTGTGAGTAATAAGTTAGATTTATTTTTCTAAAAAGTGCAACAGCTACTCATACTATTTACTGCATATCTATTAGTATGGTCCAAGAATATTATAACACCAAAAAACCGATGGGTTTAATTTATTTGTAGCCGTGGCGAGCGGAAACGTAAAGTAATGTGAAAAAAATGAACTTTTTTGAAAAAAATGATATATCTTACTATACTTGGGATATATATTTTTTTGTATTTTATTTTGAGCGCCCATTAGCTCTACTATAAAGTGTTTCAGGCTTATTCATTCATTCTGGGACACCCTGTATACTAATGGCAACTTCACCTCAAGTAACAAATATTTTCCTTGCAGCCTTGTCTTGGCTGTCATGAAGTGGTTACACATGACACCTGGTATGTATTACGTTAAAACGGTTTGCAATAGTTTTATTAATTTGATGTTACTTAGAAACAGTGGGCGAAGTGCAACGGAAATACCTACTTAAATGTATCGAATATTTCAGCAGCAACGAACAACGAATTATTATGTATGTAAATGTATGTAATAAAAGAACCTGAATAAACGATAAATGTCGTTATGAAAAATGCCGTTTTGTACCTATGTCGTTTTGAAATATGCAATATTGAAAAATGCCGTTTTGAAAAATGCAATTTTGTGAAATGCCGTTTTGAAAAATGCCGTTTAGAAAAATGCCGTTTTGTACCTCTGTCGTTTTGTACCTTATGCCGTTTTGAGATATGCTATTTTGAAAAATGCTATTTTGTACCTTATACCGTTTTGTACCTTATGCCGTTTTGATAAATGCAGTTTTGAGAAATGCCGTTTTTTAAAATGCCGTTTTAAAATATGCAATTTCGACCGGGACCCAGTGCCAATATGTCATCAGTGTCATCGATAAGTTCAGGTGGTAGATTTCTCGTCATGAAAGCTATTTCCTTTTTAAGTTGTTGGGTCGACAAAAGCCTCGTGGTAATGACTCTATTGTGCGTAGCCAATACTGTTTCTATCAGTGTATCTTGAATCTCCTTGAATGCAATCATGCGTAACATTGTGTGTATTGATAGAGCTAGAAAGTTGCTTTTTTCATCGTTGCTCTCCCAACCCTCCTGATTCTTGAATACCAGCAAATGGTTGACATCTTTTTGTCTATTTTTGAAGACATTTATAGTCGCGTCTATGATTGACGTTTGATTCTTTAATAACGCCGTGAAATGGTTGTTGTTCATCTTGAATTTTTCTATTTCTTCCTCATAACGCACCGCGGCCCTGTCATCTAGCACCTCAAATAACTCGTTGGCTATATTTCCTCCTAAGTTAAAATGTCCACGTTTGCTTCTTCCAAAACTCACCTTATGGTGGTGAAGCAATTCATACTTGTGCTCCAATTCTTGTAAAGATTGCTCGAACGATGGTTCTATTAGTCCACGTGTATTTTCTCTTGATCTTTTAGCGATACTCGAGTTTGTGAAGTTGTCGTCAGGATATGAACAATATTTAGCTAGTCCCTATGGAGCGCTTTTAGGTAGCCAGTTCTGCATAATAGTTTTTTTTATTTTATTTTTTTTTATTTTTATTTCATTTTTTTTTTTTTTTTTTATTTTTTTTTATTTTTATCCCTGCTATCTGTTCTGGGGCCAAGACTCTCCCAACTCTTCCGCGGTTTGCTTATTTACGTCCTTACTTTTTCGCCAGTGTAGGCCAATTCGAGGACGTACGGATATAGGTCCGATTTTATCACCATCTGCACATTGCATAGCTCCATGTCAGCCTATATACTGGCATGGAAGATGGGTCGGTCCATGAGTTTTGCACTTCGACAGGGGGTCATAGATGTGTTCCATTCCATCACAAATCGTAATTTGTTGATGAAAATTCCCTTTGCATCCTGCCTCTATCGGGATTCGAACCCGGTACCTCCCGATCCAAACGCCAAAGCTTTAACCACTGTGCCATTTGGTCGGTTGCATAATAGTTGGTTAGATTATAATACACTATTATGTTCCAATCGTTGTTTGTAAGTTTGAGCTCTCCAATGGATTCAAAATATATCCCTGGTTGATTTTCGAACGTTGTGATATTGTATGGTAGTGCGCCTGAATTGCAAAAACTGAACGTAATTAGTAATATGAGCAGTGTGCATAGACCTTCTTGATAAGCGTGACAACTCGAGACCTGCCAACCTTGTGTTGTCCTACATTGTTGTCGTCTGTTGTTACATCTTCATCTGATTTTCTTGTTGGATCTTGATTATCCTCAGTTGGAAAGGGATTTAACTTTGTAATCGGACTCTTGAAGATGGTATTTTTTGGACCTTTTATTGATACCACTCTGGTTAGACCATATGACCTTGGATGAGTATCTGTTATCCTTCCATGCCCATTTTGTAGGTGGAAGTTGTTCATTCTTTATTAGAACTAGCTGACCAATCCTGTAGTTTGCTTTTGGTTCTTTCATTTGTATCTTTGTTATAGACTGTTTGAGTAATCCTTAGACCATATTTTCCAAAATCTTTGAGTCATCTTTGAAAGCAGAGTCCACCACTGTTTTGGACTTATGTTGGTTTTATCTGACTTAGGGGGTGAAATCAGTGATCTCCCAATTAAAACCTGTCCAGGTGTCAAAGCATCAAAACCATCTAAGCCGCTTGACAGTGAAAGAATCGGTCTGGAATTTAAACAAGCTTCAATTTGTGATAACACGGTGCTGAACTCCTCGTAGGTTGGTGTTGTTTCACCGACCACTTTCCTTAAGTGGCCTTTCGTTAATTTGATTCCAGGTTCTCAAATGCCTCCGAAGTGGGGACTTCCGAGGCGGGATGAAATGACAGTTTGTTCCATAGTTAGCTGCTTCCTGAGCTGCATTGTTGTTTGCTTGTTGACCTGTAACTCCTTATTTAGCTGGTACCGTTGTCACTGTATATGTTTAAAGGCGTTCCCCTTCTTGAAGTAAATCTTCCAAATGCTGCCAGGAATGCTGCTGTTGTTAGCTCACTCACCAGTTCTAAGTGAATTGCTTTCGTAGAGAAAAAGATGAACAACGCGATATATCCCTTGTAGGACTTGTTTCCTCTTCCTTTGGATACACGGATTGCAAATGAACCTGCGTAATCAATGCCCGTATTGGAGAATGGGGCAGATGGAGTGACTCTAGTTTCCGGTAACATACCCATTAATTGTTCTGATGCTGCTGGTCCTTCCCACCAAAGTTTAAAGTTTCGCAAATGTCGTGCGTTCATTCCACGTGAAGCTAGATCCGCTGGGTTATAATTGGATTTTACATAATGTCATTGACTTGGTTGCATAAGCGACTGAATTTCAACTATTTTGTTACCCACAAAAGTTCTGTATTTACTGGGATCGCCTTTTATCCATCCAAGCGTTATCATCGAATCCATCCACGCATAGGTAATAGCGTGTTCCAATTCCATGGCATCTTGAACTGTTTTCAATAACTTTGCCAATAGTACGGTTTTTTATATGAGCGACTTTGGTTTTTCCTGCTATTAGCTAAACGGCCGGTGAGCCTTGGGAGTTTGTTGTCTTGTAGTATACCACTGCTGCAAATGCCTTCTCTGATGCATCGCTGAATCCATGTAGTTCACTTTCTCCTTGTTGCCTGTGTTCTATCCATCTGCTTATGGCAATATTTTCAATTTAATTCAAACCTTCTTTGAATTGACTCCATTGTTGTTGTAATTCAATAGTTAGAGTTCATCCCATCCGACACCAGCTATCCATAGTTTCTGCATTGGTAATTTTGCTTGGTTGATGATGGGTGCAAACCATCCTAATGGTTCGAATAGTTTGGCTACTTCTGTGAATATGCTCCTTTTTGTTGGTTATTTTATATTTTCGGACAATGAAATCTTAAACCCAAAATTGTCGAAAACTGGGTTCCAGGTTATTCCGAGCATCATTGCCCATTTTCTTAGATTAGAACTTCCTGCCTTTAGCAGTTGTATGAGTTGTGATTGGGCTTCTAATGTATCCGCTCCTGAAAGCAGATCGTCTTCATAGAAATCTTTTAACGTTATTGTTGACGCGATTGGGTAGTTTTTTATTTCATCATGTGCTAATTGACATAAGACTTTAGTTGCAGACGGGGCCACGTCCATATGTTACTGTTTTAAGTTTAAACGTTTTGGTTTCTTCTTTTGGTGATTTTCTCCACAGCAGCCGTTAATAATTTTGATCTTCTTCATTGATTATGATCTGGTGGAACATCTTCTCTATGTCAGCTTTGATAACGAATTTATGCTTTCTCCATCGCATTAGAATTGATATTAGGTCCTGTTGTAACGTTGGACCAATTAGCATTCAATGATGCACCGGATGTTGTTTTTGCCGATCCATCGTACACGACTCTAAGTTTTGTAGTCGTGCTGTCTGATTTCATCACTGCGTGAGTGATGTGGAAGATAATATGCTACAGTTTAGTTTTTCTCATCTTTTAGCATCTCCATTTGACGAAGTTGTTCATATTCTTCTTTCGACTTGAAGGAACCTTGCTATTGCCATGCGTTTAGAATCTCCCAAATGCATAGTCGGATCCTTCTGGAGTGGGATACGTAATTCGTAATGCCCATGTTTCAGTCGCCTGTGCATGTCACGAAAGAATTACTCACACTCCTTCTCTGGCTTTGTAAGAATGCGTGGGGGATGCATTTTTTCTAACTCCCAAAGTTTTTTTAGTTGTTCATCTATCTCAGTCGATGAGACATGTGAGTTGTATTTTACTTCTGTTGTCTCGTTGGGTGTAGATATTCTTCCTAAAATTACCCATTCGAATTCCGGGAGCTGTGCTGCTGGTTCGTTTTTATTTCCTTTGATGCACTGTGGCTTCATGATCTGCTTGTAATAATCTGCACCCAGTAGTATACCAATCGGTGCGGGAATGTTGTAGTTCGGATCGGCCAATAGCAGCTCGTTCAAATGTTTCCAATTTTCAAACATAAACGGGTTTTCTGGCAGATTTTTGCTTATTTTAGTTAGTACTAGAACTTCAATTTCTATTGAAAATGTTGACGGATATCTTGGTTGTAGGTTGATATTTACAATACTATTGACTCTGCCAGCAACTTGTCCGCCTACACCATGGACCTCTGCTATGATTTTACAACCTACTAGATTTAAACGTTGTTTGGCTTCTCTTGTTATGATGATTGGGAGCCGGTGTAGGCCAGCAATCTTAAAAGCTCTTCCCTTCCATCAAACCTTGTAGTTTTAACAAGGGTGGTTGCTAAAAGTGTTGTCTCATGCGTTTTCATCGCACTCTTGGTTGAAATGCTTCTTGAAGTTGTAGTTGTAGGCTGCTTTGTATGAAGTAGAATGTGGTGCTTGCCATTGCATTCTTTACATCTTGATTGACTATAACGTTGTTGAAAATTGTGTCCAGTAGCTAGGCACCTTCCTAAATTATGACTGCATGAACACAAGATACACGATTGATTTTTTACTATTGTTGCACTGAATGCTTGTTGTTTATGGCAAAGGCTATCGTTTGCCGGAGTTAATTTCCATAGTCGTTATGTTTCTAGCAGTTGATATCGCTGTTCCAGAAACTTGGGAAGTCCGTTGGTGGATTGAAGCTCCTTTGGATTTTCTAATGACATCTCATATGATTTGAGAGTTTCGCTGTCTAGTTTTTTCGTTAGAAATGGCACTGACCAACCACCCCAGGTTGTAATGTCGACTCCTAAATTCTTTATTGCATATAGATTTTCCCTGACGGTGTCATCCAATATTCTAATTGCAGATGCTGCTTCTTGTTGAATATTGTGTAGGGCAAAAATAGCGTAATGGTTATTTACTAGCAACCTTTTGTTTTGATATATGTTGCCTAGTATTTCCATCTCGTTTTTATAATTGTCTCCTATTGGCTGCAAATGCTGGATGATTTTGCTTGCTGGTCCCTACAAATGAGTTTTGAGATACATAATTTTGTGTGTATCTGTTAGACTAACGTTTTGATCTACCAATTTTGAGAACAGTTCGTCGAACCCAACCCAGTCTTGATAGTTCCCATTGAACTTTGGTATCTCAATTTCCTTTAACCTGTAATTTTTTGGTTGCTGATTGTTGTTGTTTGTTTCATTTGTTTCAATCGTCTTATGTACCGCCTGTTGTAGCTTAGCAGTACACTCTTCTGCACGGTTGCTAATCTCGAAGTATGTTCTAAGTCTTCTTTAGTTGTTTCTAGCAGTATTTCTTCGTGCAGCTCGTCTATTTTTTCCACCGCCGTATTTAGTTGCTTAATTTTTTGTTTCAGGTATTCAGTTTCTTTGCTTCCGTTTATGAGGGAGTATGCTTGCGTGATGATATTCTCCAAGTGATTTATTTTAATTAACTGCTTTCTGAGCAGCCTTTCCTTGGGATCATCGTTGTTAACTTGAATCGTCGGGATTTTTAACTTGACTACTTCTTTTTGTTGTGTCGTAGTTGTGCTAGCTGTATGAGTTCTTTCGATATCCAAGTTATTCAGTTCTGCTATAGTTTAGTTGTTGTTGCTATCGGCAGTTTTGGAGTTGTTGCGGCAGTTTCCAGCCTATAGTTAATATCAGCTGTTATGCTATCACAAGCACGTTTTATGTGTTCACGTTCTTCTATGTAAGGCAAGTTGTCTATGCCTTCGTAGTTAATAGCCTGTCTTTTTCTTTGTATCTTGTGTAGATATCCGCGACTTCTTCTCTTCTTTTTTCCAGGTGGGCCTTTGTTTTCCGGGCAGCTGGATCCTTTCTTATATTTGCGCTTAGTTTTTGTATCTGTTCGCCCAGATCACTTTGTTCTTTTAGTAATTTCTCCATTATAAATTCTTGTTGTTGTTGTAGTGGATTGTTTCACCTAGCGTGATTCTTTTTCCTCGAAATACCAATGTTCGACCGTATTTTGGTCAAATCACAAATTTGATAGTTGACAATAAATGATAATTACTTGAAATCTTTCTCGCTTGCTGTTGGTCCAGGGTTGGACAGAAACACGTTGACTGTTGTGTAAAAACGCTTTATTGTATAATTTATTTGGTTTATATACAAAAAAAAACATTTATAAAACTATTGACTATGCAAAAATAAATGTAAATACCCTAGTCAATATAAAAACCGATATACATATTCCATGTGATCAGTATTTAACGGATGACATGTATGGAAAAATTGATATATTCAATGTCATAATTTTATAGCATAAGAGTTGTTGTTTTAACACTTCTAAATGTAAGATCATTATCGTTGCTCGTTGGTTCAGTATTTTCGATTAGTTGAAGAATAAGATGCAAGGTTGCTGATGTTTCTCAGTTTCTGAGGAAGTAATAATATTAGGATGATTTTGAACTTTCTTGGGAATAGTAATTGTTTTGGGATTGTGGACATATTTTGCATTATTCCTGGAGATTGTTGTAATGAAATTGTCAGTGAATAAGAATTGTTTGTGTGAGTGGTAGATGTTATTTCTTTTGTGGAATTATTTTTTCGAACAATAATTGGTTTAGTAAGCGTAATTACGTTAGGAGTTGATGAAAACCCTACTGGGCAATGTGTTTCCAGTGGATCAGGAGGGGTTTGGAAACTCTGCAACGAACTCGGGGATGGTGAGGATATATTTATGGATGAATTAGATGATGCATAATATTGGTTCGAGTAAATGGTGGGAGATGTTTGATTATAATTTATTTCTTTTGCATAGTTATTTTTTCGAATAGTAATTGGTTTGGTAAGAGTTTACATTAGGAGTGGATGCAAAGTTGAATGAGAAGTGATTTTCAGGTATAACAGGTGGGTGTCGGATGCTTTACAACGAACTAGGCGGACTCTCAAGTAAACGGTAGGTTTGGAAGGTAGTGTTGTTATTAGTTATTGTTGATTGAATAGCAAGCTGCTCCATTTTCCAAAGAAAAATTATTTTTGAAATCAATTTTTCAGCCATACATCTTTGAATTTCTTTCGTCATTTCTCTAAGTTGAAACCCTACTGATCGTAAATAAACTTCATCGGAATTGTCTTAACTTGCTAATAATTGTTGTGCACTTGATATAAGAAGTTCTTGTTTTTTACTAGCCGGAAAGAATGTGGCAATTCAACAATTGCCTTGGCACCATGGATGGCAAACATATTATAATCAAGAAAACACTAGGGCTGGTTCATTATTTTATAATTATAAGGGTACATTCAGTGTTATATTATTTGCAGTAGTCAATGCTAACCACGAATTTATTTATGCAGGAATAGATGGAAATGTAGATGGGGGGAGGGGGGTTGTCCTAAAACACACAACTTTTTATGAAAAGTTACAGTCAGGGGAACTGAATTTACCTCCTCCCTCTATATTGCCGGACACAAATACACAAATACAGAAGCATCACATGTATTTTTGAGAGATAGCGCGTTTGCAAGAAGAAAGGATTTATTAAAGCCATTTACACAAAAAAAACTTAACATACGAAAATCGAAATGAACGACTGTCGCGAGCAAGACGGGTGGCGGAAAATGTATTCGGTATTTTGTCGTCACGGTTTCGTGTGTTTCAAAAATCAATATTGGTCGATGTCAAAAACATTGATAATACAGTTTTAGCTATAAATTGATGAAATGTTAGTTTTAATTTTGTTTTTTATATTATTTTCCAATTTGTTCAATATTTAAAGAACAACCGAAAACATTTGTCGTGTTTTATGTAATTTCAAATTACAAATTTAGCATTGGAAAACTGATAGTAAACACGTAAAAAATATTTTGTTGCCAGCGACTGAGTGTTGCACTATGCGTAAATATTTATTTTATATTTTCAAACAAATTAAAGACACCGCTTGCTTCATAGAACATGTTATAAAAACATACTTACTTCATTATCATCACTATCGGGGGATATTGTATCGGTTCCACTTCTTGATATACTATCCCTTTCATCCGAAAAGGTTAGAAAATTATAATACCATAATGAAGGTACATAAATATCGCTTGCACCGGACCCAGTTACTTTACTTTCTTGAACCTAAAAATAAACGCAATTTGTAAATAATTCCATATTCTGTAATACATAACCTCGTAAGATGATTTGATTTACCTTTTCACGTTCTCTAAAGGCCGATCGCATATTATCTATTTTTCTTTTCACGTAAGTAATCGTTGCATCTTCCTCAATCTCCTTGATTTTTTATAAAAGAGCATCAAGAGCTTGAGCTCTAGCATCTTTATTGGAATATGCAGCACATGATATATCCCACAAAGAAGGAAATCCCTTATATAGGGTGGGCCAAATATTTTTTTTTTAAATGCAATGAAACAAAAAGTTCTCAATATTTTTTCAAATTTATTTTTTCATTGTAAAGAACAATCCTTCCGATTAATTATGGAATAATATTTCATTCATTTGGCTGCCTCGGCTGGCCTTGACGTACCCCATACGGTCGGTCCAATTTTTAAGCACATTTTCGTTGGTATGCGGCATTATGTCGTCAATGCCAATGCGAACATTGTTCTTGAGAGCGTCAATCGTTGCTGGTTTATCGGCGTAGCACTTGTCTTTGACGGCACCCTAAAGATAATAGTCCAACGGCGTCAAATCACAGCTTCGAGGCGGCCAAATCACATCAGCATTTCGGCTGATAATTCGATCTTCGAAGACAGTGCGCAAAAGATCAATTGAAACGTGTGCTGTGTGACACGGAGCGTCGTCTTGTTGAAACCAAATGTTGCCTATGTCCTTCACTTCAAGTGCCGGGAACAAAAAATCGTTTATCATGGCGCGGTAGCGCTCACCATTGACAGTAACGGCGGCTCCTTGCTCCTTTTCAAAGAAAAATGGCCCAATGATGCCACCGGACCAAAATCCGCACCAAACAGTCACTCGTTGAGGATGCATCGGCTTCTCTACGATCACGCGCGGGTTCTCCGTGCCCCAAATGTGACAATTCTGCTTATTTACATAGCCAAGATGGAAATGCGCCTCATCCGAAAAGATGTTTTTTTTGCCAAAATCAGCATCTTTTTCAAGTCGATCGCAAACCCATTCAGCGAACCGAAAACGCATTGGAATTCCAATTCTTAATTCCCATTTCTTAATTCCTGAACCAATTGAACTTTATACGGTGTCATACCAAGGTCTCTATGCAGAATTCGTCGCAATGTTGTGCGTGAAACGTTCAATTCTTGAGCACGACGACGAGTTGACGTTCCCGGCGACTCACGCACATTCTCGGCTACAGCATCAACATTTTCGGGTGTACGCTTGGTTGACTGCTTGGTTGGTGTTGGTTTATTAATTAGCAAGCCTGTTTCTTTAAGTTTATTCATAAAATAACGCACATATGGAGCTCCCAGCGCTTCGTTTCTTCCGAAAAACGCACGCAATTTTCGCACACATTCTGCAACACTACCATGATTTTCGAAGTAATGTTTCAATATTTCCCAGCGTTGTTCAAGCGAATACACAACCATTTTTGTTCAGCGGAAGGATAAAACTAACTTTCTGTCAAATCAGAAGTCACATAACCTTTACCATACTCAAAATAACCGCTAGTTAAAAAAAAAGTTAGATCGCCCACTTCCCGCTGTATGTTGTTCACTATTCTAAATTAATTAATTTTATTTTTGAATTTATTATTTTAAATATTGTGGTGTAATTATTTAATATAATATTTTTATTACAAAATTAGTGGTACATTTTATTCTCTTTCTTTTACCTATATTACGACTGAGTCTTGTACCCATTTAGTAATTTACATTGCATGATAAAGTATTTGATTAGTCAGCATAATCAAGTGATTATCCCCAGTTACGTGTCACTCCTCCTCAGTTCTTTCGCCTCAGTAAGTCTACTGATCTCCTGGTTACAACAAGTCCAGTGATTTGGTTTTTTGCAGTCTTCTTGTTGGTGTGGTAGTCAGCATACAGCGTATGTCCATATTTTCATGCTGGTGCAGACGTTGTAGGCGTTTTGTTGCATGATGCTTGATTTCATCCGCGACAAGCACGATCTTTAGATCTCGTTGGAGGTTGTCGTTTCGAATGTACCACGGTGCATTAACAATGCATCGCAGGATTTTATTTTGAACGGTTTGTATGATTTTGATATTTGTTTGCACCCCAGAGTTGGCCACCATACGTCCATACAGGTTTCAGGATTTGTTTGTACAACAGCAGTTTGTTATGGATCTGCTAGTTCAGATTGCTAGTCCCTAGGAGCCGTTGCATTTTTCTAAATTTTATGTTTAGTTCTTCTATCTTCTTTTTATGTGTTCCTATTCCATCTAAGTTTAACATCTAAATTCTTGTCGAGATTTTTAGCAGTGTTTGCATGCGGTAGTACTATCGAGTTTATCTTTATTGGTATAGGATTAACTCTTAGATTTGTAAAGTTCACTTGGATTGATTTTGCTTCATTTAATTTAATTCGCCATTTCTTTGTCCAATTACATATCAGGTTAGTAGCCTTCTGTAATTTACAAGTGGAGTCATTGATGTTCTTTACTGTTGCAAGTATCGTCGCCATAGTTGCTTCTGTAATTGGTATATCTCTAGTATATAGGAGATAAAGAATTGGCCCAATAACACTCCCTTGTGGTACTCCTGCTGTTATCCGTTTTAGTTGGGAGTATTCATTCTCATACTTTACTCGGAAGTGCCTCTCTGCTGTGTATGATTTTAGAATTTGAAAAAATTTCTCTGGAAGATCTCGATGAAGTTTGAATTCTAACCCCTGGTGCCACACCTTGTCGAATGCCTGCGCTACATCAAGGAATATTCATAGTTGAGCAAATTTGTTTGCTTTCTAGTTGTTTCTCGATTACGTCAGTAATTTGATGTACTTGTTCTATCGTAGAATGTTTTCCCTAAATCCAAACTGATGTAGGGGGATAAGACTCCTTTCTTCGATAATTGGTTTTAGTATTTTAAGAACATTTTCAAATAGTTTCGATAATGTCGGTAGCAGAGAAATTGGCCTGTATGAAGCTTTATCATTCGGAGGTTTGCTCGGCTTAAGTATCATAATTACTTTCGCAACTTTCCATTGTCTTGGTACATATCTTAGTCGAAATACTGCATTAATTATATGCATTAGTTTCCTCAACGCTTTCTCCGGTAACACTTTTATTATCTGACCCGTTATAAGATCAAATCCTGGAGCCTTATACGGGTTCAGATTATTCTTGATTTCACATTTTAGTTCCTTGAATGTTACAGGTGTAATTTTCATTTCATCCTGTTTATTTATCGGGGTGATATTTTCCTTTTCCGTTTCTTTGGGGTAAGGTTCGAATGTCCCTTCAAGGTGACTTGCAAACAAATCTGCTTTCTGTTTAGCATTTCGAGTTCAATTTTCTTTATTTATAATTGGATGAACCTGAAGTTTGGGTCTTTAAAAATTCTTAGTTGCTTTGCATAATGAATAATCAGTATCTTTTTGCCCAGTTAGTGCTGAGGTATTTATTAACTGACTGATTTTTAATGTATTTTATTAGGTATTTTAATTTGTTGCACAAATGGTAAAATATCCTCTTAAAAGAAGTTGTCTTTTTTCCTCTGGAAGCTAGCATTGCGTTTCATTTCCTTACTATTATTAGGAGTGCTTACCCACGCAGCACGTTAGATATTATGGATTAGCTTATCTAGTTCATCTTATATTTGGGCTGGTCCCTGTATTGGGTTCTGCAGACTAATTATTTCTGTTAAATGTGTTTGGAAGAGATCCCAATTGGTTTTGGAGCTCGTTAATTTCGGGATGCTCTCTTTCATAATCATTGTTTGGCTAAGTATCATAATAAATGGTGAATGATCTGACGATAGATTTTCACTGTTCTCTACATGGATATAATTATCTGAAATTCCTCTTACAATAATGAAGTCTAAAAGATCTGGAGTCTTACTGATATCCGTAGGCCAATAGGTTGGTGTACCGCCTGAGTGAAACTCGCATTTTAGTTGCTTGCCTGCTACGAACAGTTATTTTCCTTTAGCAGTCGTTAACCGTGATCCCAATAGATATTTTTTGCATTATAGTCACCTCCAATTAAGAAGACACTTCCTAGTGTTTTGAGAAGATTAGTATAATTCACTTGTTTGAGATTGTATCTTGGAGGGCAGTATTGCTGAGATACTAAAAGGTTTATTATTGTTTAATTGTATTTTGATTGTTGTGACTTGCATGGAGAGCTTCTCGACTTTAAGTTCTTCGCTATGTTTTATATGATCTTTTATGAGGATAGCTGATCCACCTCTAGCTTTGTTCTCTGGATGTAATGCATGGTAGGAATTATATCCTTTTATTTTACAGAATGAAGTTTTGGTGAAATGGGTTTCTGATATAAGACATATATCTATTTTTTGCATGTTTAAAAATATGTCTAGTTCTTGAATGTGATGCAATAGCCCATTTGCATTCCAGGTTACAATTCGTATTTTTTTATTCATTTTTTTTGTCTATAATTCACTCGATTAAGGTTTTCTTCTACTCTTTTATTGAAACTAGTTTGTGATTTTATTTCTTCTAGTGTGTTCTGCAGACTCATTTCCTGCGAGATAAGTCTTTTGTTAAGGTTCTCTAGATTTCTCAGTATGTCCTGTAAAACGAGATCCACTTTTGACTGTTTCTGCTCTGTTTGCTGAACTATTTGTGCATAAGTAACGTTTTCATTTACTCACCCTCTTTGTATGTTGAGATTAGAAGTTGACGATTTAGGCTCCGTGGTTTTTTTTATAGGTTGTACATGTCTTGATGTATCTAGTTTGCGTGATTTATCTCTCATTTTCTGTAGTTCTACTGCTACTTCACATCCTCTGTAGTTGGCTGGATGCTGGCCTTTACAGTTGATACACTTCGGTGTTGTATTTCGGGGAACTGTGCAGTCGTTTCCAGCGTGTTTTCCTGCACATTTAACACATCTTGCTTCGCGATGGCAGTACTTTTGTGTATGATTATAATCTTGGCAGTTTTTACATTGCGGTATTAGTCGAGCGACCTTTTTCGGTGTTTCTATTTTTACTCTGAGGTTGAAGATAGCCTTAATATTATAAATATTTTCGATTTTTTCTTGATTGTCGAAGGTTAGCATGAAAAGTGGCAGTCCTCTTCTCATGATTTCAACATTTCCTTCCATATTTTCTCGTCTCTCTTTTCTGATGATGTTGACTGCATCGATTATTTTCAGGGCTTTGTTTTGCAGATTCTCAATAATTTCATCTTTTGAACAAGTTGGATGGAGACCTCTTGCCATTACTTTACAGAATTTAATTTGCTAGCTAGAGCTTTATAATCTTCAGGCTCTGTTGTGTTTAATTTCCAAATATTATTACTGAGCGATATTACTTTGTAGTCATTTCGTACTAGTTCTATCATCAGTTTCTGAATACTACCGTGATTTGTTATTCCTAGGATATTGATCGCGGGTGGAACCTGTTTCTTTTTTTCTGACTCATGCAGTTTTGGTGTAGTAATTGCATTGGCAGTTTTAATGTGGGTTTGAATTGGCTCAACTTCTGGTGATGATTCAGCTTTCCTCTTGCTTGGGTTGCTTTCTTTTCTTGGTTTCTTATTTGCTCTCTTGGATTTCTGTAGTATCCAATTGGTTTCCCTTTCAAGCTCATCTTCATCCGTGTAATATTCGTCTAGATCTGTAAGTACTTGAAATTGGCTGTTCAATAATACTGTTTCCTTTAGCATAAGGTTTTCTTTCTTTAGCACAGCAACTTCATTGTTCAGCTGCTCTATTAATTTCTCCATTTTTTCAAATTTATTTATTAACTCCGCGTTGTTTGCCACTGGGCGTGGCTTCAGAAGTTAGCTCGAAATTTTTATGTTTGATCGAAGAGGTATTTTCCTTCTCATTGTTACATTCACACAGTGCGTTGCTCTCTGGCGGTGGAGTTGATGGTGGTGTTCTATGAAGTGCCGTACTTCTACCAAACGGCCATTCATTTATCGCTTGTTCCGTGCTTCCAGTAGTACTAGGAACAGGATCAGCCTGGTTGCTTACCGACGATTTCCTTTGCAATGTCGCGTTGTTCCCTCCAGAATCCGTGGAGCAGCCCGATAAATCGGGGTGGGATTTAGAATCTGAGTTCAGACCCACCTGGAGTATGTTATTGTTTATACCCGACATTTCATTTTTCACGTAGGGATTGGATACCACAAACGTTCGATCTACAGTACATTGCCCAGGATGCGCCACGAGGAGGCTGTCAACTAGCATCCCTTTTATACTCTGATGTTTTATTTATTTACAAAATTAACAACTCAGTCAACAACACTATTCACGGATTTTCCACCATTTCGGATTTTTCATCCGACTCATCCGACGAACATTTAGTCGGATGACGAGCCTACACACCGCCCGATTTTACACTCTATCCGACTAAATTCATCCGACCGACAGGTCAAATCGGTTTGTGGTAAGAAGCAATACTCGTACCTTGTAGCGATTTCCGTTTTTTAAATAAGACGTGATCATTACGTTTAGAGCGAAGCATCACATACAAGAATTTTCTAATAATAGCTGTGTTTCTTGTTGCTTGATCCGATCCGGTTCAGTTCATGTTTTATGAAACAACGCAAAGGCGCTAACTAAATTTCAATTCAAAATTTGTAATCTAAAACAAAATTTGGATCAGGTTTTCCTTATAAAATATGAACTGATCCGGATCAATGGGTGTTAGGAAACACGGCAAATATTACCTTCCAACTAGATTTATGAAATATTTTCTGATAAATACATTTTTATAGACAAGGTGAAATTTAGATTTGTTTCACAATAAAGTAGACGGGGGTGGTCGTCTCGTTGCTGTCAAAAGAGTATTAAATCTTGTAACATTAAAGTAATGTTCAAGGAGGACCAGATAGTTGAATAATACAGTTGTTATCGAATATTAATTTGTTATTGCATTTTGTAAGCTCGTGGTTAAAGATCTGCCCATAACTGATTGTTTGTTGATAACGAATAATTATAATTTATCTTAAAATTTGATAGATGGTGGTGATCATCTAGTTAGGTATTTTTTTTATGTGACTTCTTTTCGTATTACCAACAAAAAAAACTAAGAGGAAAAAACTACACTTGTGCCAACGTTTTTTCCAATCCTCGAAACAGTTGTTAAAGTCAATTTCCGGAATAGCCTCCAATGTGCGTAGCGATTCACGTTTAATGTCTTCAATTGACTCAAAACGGTTTCCCCGGAGCGGTCGTTTGAGTTTGCTGAACAGCCAGAAGTCACACGGAGCTAAATCAGGCGAATACGGTGGTTGCGGAACGATATGGGTGGAATTTTTGGCGAAAAAATCACGTAAAACAAATGCAGTATGAGAAGGTGCATTATCGTGGTACAAAAACCAAGAGTCGACCCATAATTCCGAATAGCCGCTTCTTTTTCCGAATAGCTTCGCGCAAACGACGCATAACACTCAAATAGTATTCCTTGTTGACAGTTTGGTCGGTCGGAAGGAGTTCGGAGTGCACCACACCTCGATAATCGAAGAAAACTGTCAACATCACCTTGATTTTTGGCTTACTTTGACGTGGTTTTTTCGGCTTCGGCTCACCTTTGGCACGATATTCGGCCGATTGATCATCTGTTTCCAGGTCGTAAGCATAGATCCAAGACTCATCGCCAGTTATAATACGTTTCATGACATCCTGGTAGTCGGAAGGCATTGTTTCACCGACATCAACGCGACGCTGTTTTTCCAAAAAATTGAGTGATTTTGGAACCAATCGTTTTCACTGATCCTTCCGATATTTCAACGATGCCAGTAAGGTCTCTGACTGTTAATCGTCGATTCTCGAGCACCAATTTCTTGATTTTATTAACGTGTTGATCATCAGTTGATGTTGATGGCCGTCCTAGTCGTGCAACAATTTGCACCAATCAAAAACACTTGCTCGCGACATACAATTATCACCGAAGGCCTTTTGCAACATTCTAAACGTTTCGGCACCACAAAATTGATTCCGCACACAAAATTTAATGGAACTTCTTTGTTGAATAATTTCACTCATTGTAAAAATCGCCGAATGCACTTTTTGTACTTCAGAAAGACAAGTGTATACTAAACACTAATGATTATTTTGATGTGACATTTGGCACAGATGTCAGTCATACCAACATAGAAAAACAAATATTTCGACGAATGGTTTTCCGCGCGAAATTTAAATTAAAAAGTCTTACTACTTTTTACCCACAGTAGTAAATATTCACCGATCTGTTTTTTTCAACCTTCGGACAAACGCGCCAGTTCTGACCGATGCCGAATAGTAAAAGGAAGTTTAATCACTTCTTTCGACATAAACTTCTAAATATAAACATTTTTAATGCATTACATCAATGTGCAGAGCCCCTATTAACAAAGGTTATAGTTTATTTTCAAAACTACTAACATATTCGAACCACATTTTTGTAGAAAAATCTCCGTCACTGACTATCCGTCAAATTTAAAATACTAAAAATCTGCTAACAAAATAATGAGATGAGACGAATAACAAGCACAGAAAACGATCACATAATTCAATCACTTTGTTCTGTCTTCTTGCGAACGAATTCTGTGAGGCAGCAAAAAACTATTAGGCAATAAATAATAAATATGTCGGCCAAGATCAAAACTTTAATCAGCTCAAAATCATGTTCTATAGAAAAGGTTTATTATTGTATCAAAACAAAACTAAAAAAAATTGTTCAAGAATTCAATGACCCCCTTCGTAGTAAAGCATAACAACCAAACCAATTTATAATCGTAATAAGCGTACACAGTTGGATGTACATAGAAACGCAACTTTGCACGCAGCACAAGAAAGGTATCGCGTATTTGCCTACTCGTACTCGCATATAGAAATAATAATAATTACAATTTTAGAATTTTGTGATTTGAACAATACATAGGCACAACAATGACAAATCTATGTAGAACCAGTAATTTGGGACGGTTTATCTATCTCTATCTAAAATCGCCCCTTTCCTTGTCTCATTTATTATCAAATTTCGGTAATGATTTACATAGAAATTTTATTGTCCTTTCGCTTTCTTGCCCATCACAATGGAGACAAATGTGTTAAAAAATAAAACGGAACCCCTTTTATGCTGTATTTGGTTTTATTGCTCATTTGAATTGATGGGATCGTTTTGAAATATGCTCCGTTATTATGATCTCGTTTTATGCGTATACCAATGTTGTAAAAATCATAAAATTTAATTTCTAGCAACTATGTAACTCTTTATCCTACAATAAATAGGCTACCTCCTTAATAAAATTGTTAGACCATAATTTAACTACGCATGTATATGTAACCCATACTTTGATCGCCCTTTATTTACATACGAGTACATGAACATACAAAGCTGTAATGTTTAATATTTAATTACTTTAAATTATTGTCAGGAATATTTAAAATTATTTAAGGAAATGGTGAAATTGTCTCAAGGGCAGTAATTGGGAATTGTGTTGGTAAGGGTCGATTACGATATCGAAATTAATGCTTTTAGATGTTGCAAGAAGCCAATTAGATGTACAACGAAATTGTATTGATTTTTCGATAATTTTTAAAACCGGTGCGCTTATCGTTTGGAACTCTTGAAAAACTGTTCTTAAAGTAAGTCCCATTTAAATCCATCAACACTATCAAATTTTAGACAGTTCAGAGTGACCCCAATTGGAAATTTGTGAAATTGCGGAGTACTCATTTTAAAATTTGACTCTAAAGTGTCGATCTGCTATGTAGTATTTAAGAATTTGATAAAACTGCTTAGACACTCGATAAAGTTTAAATTTAAGCCGTTGGTGTTAAACTTTGTCGAAAGCTTGAGCTACATCCAAGAAAATACTGGAGCATATCTTCTTATTCTGAAGTGCATGCTCAATGACATCCATTATTCTGTGAACTTGTTCCACTGTAGAGTGATTTGCTCTAAACCCAAATTCTATTATAGGTTTGAGTCTTTCCAGGAACAGTTTTTCAAATATTTTTAATATGACCGTCTATATGATTTTTTATCGTTTCCTGGTTTACCTTGTTTCGGAATCATAATTACTTCAGCCACCTTCCATTGACGTGGAACATATTTAAATCTGAAGATTACTAACTAATTTACGCAAACTTTTCGCAGGAATGGCTTTCACAATTTGCCCAGTAATTAAGTCATGTTCTGGAGCTTTTCTGATAAATAAATAGCAAATAGAGAGACTTTCTGTTTGTCACTTTTAGCCCAGGTTCCGTCATCATTTTTGATAAGTGGCACATGTATTTTGGTGCTTTTCAGCCCCTTCGTTGCTTTCCAAAGCGAGTAATCGTCAACCTTTAGTTCAGAAAGGCCTCGAAGTGACTTATTTATGCTTTCGTTCTTTATTTGCTTTATTAGTTGTTTTAATTTGTTGCACAGAAAATTGAGGATATTTTTGTGTTGCGAAGCACGAGTCTGCTGCCAGAGGATAGTTATGTCTCCTTGTGGTGTTGGTGAGAGAAATCGGTGAACTGTTTCCCAAGCTGCTTGTTGTATATTATTATTAAATACTTCTAGTTCATCTTCCACCTGCACCATCGTTCTAATTTATTCTATGAGATTTCTTCGCTCTTCCACCAAAAATCTCAATTAGTTTTATTGTTTTTTAATTTAGGTGAACTATCTTTTTTATTATCATTGTACTCAGAATCATGATCACAGGTGAGTGGTCAGATGATAATCCTTCACTATTTTCAATACACGTGTAGTACTCTAAAACTCCTTTTGTTACAAAGAAGTCAAGAAGATCTGGTATTTTATGTTTGTCAGCAAGCGAATATGTTGGTTTATCGCCAGAGAGAAATCCACAGTTGTTCTCGCGAGCTGCATTAAATAACTCTTTTCCTTTAGAGGTTGTAAGTCTAGATCCCGAATAGGTATGCTTTGATTAAAATCACCGCCTATGATAAAATTTGGTCCTAGTGATTTATAAAGTCGACTGTAGTCTTATTTTTTTAACTGATGGGCGTGGGGGACAGTAAATAAAGGAGATACTGAGATCCCTATTATTGATTGATTCAACTTTTATGGTTTTAACTTGCATAATTTCTTCTTCAATACCAGGCCTTTATAATGTTTAATATTATGTTTAATAAATACGGTCGACCCACCTCTATAGTGTTTCCTCCTGGATGAATAGCGTGGTAGCATTCATAGTCGCGTATTTTTATAAATGAAGTTTCTGTTAAATGAGTTTAAAGTTCAAGACATATATCATCTTTTTTAAGTTTAGAAAAATTTCTATTCGCGTTCCAAATAACAATTCTAAGTGTTCTATTCATTTGAATAGTACAGCATTGACGTATGCTCATTCGTAGCTTCTTGCCTATCCAGCCGCTTAAATATAGCTTCTAGACCACGTTCTTGGGCGTGCATTTATCCTTTCTATACTTCGGAATATCCTTTCTAAAGGATTTTCTTTAGTAGTATTAGTTAACTGCTGCGTTATCTGCGAGTAGGATCTCCCCTCTGGTTCTATGGGTTCTGGTTGCGCTGGCACTCTAGTTAGAGCTGGAATCCTTTCTCTTATTACGATAGTATTTTGAGTCACTTGGCGAGTCTTATTTCTTAATCTTTGCTACTTCGCATCCTCTGTAGTTGGCTGGGTGGTCTCCTTTACAGTTTATACACCTTGTAGGTTCGGTTCGGGTAACAGAACAGTTGTGTCGGTCGGCACATTTTACCCACCTAACGTCTCGCGCGCAATATCTTTGGGTGTGGTTATAACCCTGGCATTTCTTGCATTGAGGTATTAATCTTGTGTTCTTTTTCAGTGGTTCTATCCCTTCTATTGAGTATTGCTTTGATATTAAATATAGTTTGAATTTTTTCGCTTTTCTTGAAGGTCAGTGTGAATAGCGGCAGCCCCCTTTCAATGATCTTGGTTCCTTGACTATTTTTAAATTTCTCTCATTTAAGGATGTTTACTTCGTCTCCAATTTGCAGTTCTTTCATTTTGAGGTCTTGTATTATATCCTCCTTCTTGCAGGTGTGATGACCTCTGGCCATAACCTTAATTTCTCTGTTATTTTTGTCTTCATAGGTATACCACTCTTTACCTTCTTCAGTGAGCTTTGTAGCTTAAGCTCCGTATGTATCGGGATCTCTTGTGTTTATCTTCCAAACATTATTGTTTAGTGCCATTACTCTATAGACGTTTGTGGACATGGATTTCATTCGATATTCAGTCAGTAATGCTTATCACACTTATCAAACTCAGTCAGTAATGCTTATCACATTAATTGGCGGTGGTGGATTAGTCTTCATTAGGCCACTAAGTACCTAAAACGGCCTCAGCAACCAAGCCCGTCAATTCGTTTTTCTAACGGTGAATGGACTAGAAGTGACGAGGGAAAAGCTAGAGCCTGTTACAGGTGAAATGCTTTAACAACTGCCTGAGTGTACCTTTGGACAACTGGCTCAAATATTCAATTCAATTTACGAATCAGGATATATCCCTGAGCGCTGGATATTATCAACTAGCAAAGCCTCTTCATACAGACCATTAAGTTTACTACCAATCATCTCGAAAAACAATTATCGAAAATATTAAACCGGAACTACGAAATATCATCCTTAATCATCAATTTGGTTTTAGAGCGGAGCACGGAACCATTGAGCAAATGCATCGAGTAGCTACAGAAATAAGGTCAACTTACGAAGAGACAAAATACTGCTCCGCTGTCTTCTTGGATGTTGCCCAAGCATTCGATAAAGTTTGGCACGAGGGTCTGCTTCATAAAATTAATCTTAAATTACCAAGAACTTACCAACTTATGAAGTCGTATTTGCCAAATCGCAGATATTATGTTAAATACAATACCTCTAAATCGGGCGAGAAAAACATTCTGGCTGGAGTACCACAAGGCATTGTGCTTGGCCCACCGTCATATTTAATTGTCCACATAATGCCCAGGCGTCTATTTAAACCGACGGTTAACTTGGCGGAAACATATTGGAATGAAACGAGACCATATCAAATTGAAAGTGGATAAAATACACTGGTTGATGGGAAAATATTCAACCATTGACCTAGAATACAAACTTCTCCTGTATCACACAATGATTAATATATAAGGACCTTAGCATTTTAACTATCAAAGACGAATTACAAAAGATGCGGATGAGTTATTCAAAGAAACATCATCTCATCCGAATTTGATGGCGCGAAATCTAAAAGATATACCTATATGTCTTCACGATTAAAGAAGAAAACGATGGCTGTCCTGTAACAACATAAATTATAAAATTATATAATTTATTTATTGATAAGAAGTAGATTCTGCTGCCGTAGATTTACATAAAGTGATTACGATTTGACAACTTATTATTATTTTCATGTTCAAAGATTCAATAAATAACTAAAATTGTTAAAAAAAAGGAATCGCTTAATAAACTAGAAAACAACCTTTACAAAGCCACCGACCAACTGGCACAGTCGAAGATCGGATTCGAATCCCGATAAGGGCAGAGTGCAAAAGGGTTTTTCGTGATCCCCTGTCGGCGTGCAAAACTTATGGGCCGACCCATCTTCCATGTCAGTATAGGCTGGCATGGATCTATGCAATCTGCAGATGGTGATAAAATCGAATTTATAACCGTATGTTCACGAATTGGCTGACACTGGCGTAAAAGTAAGGACAGAAAAAGCAAACCGCGAAAGAGTTGGGAGAGCCTTGGCCCCACGACAGATTGCAGAGATAATAAAATAAAATAAAAAAAAACCTTTACAAATTATCAGGGCGTTGAGTTTAACACATTCATCTTAGCGATTATATTTTATCTTGGCTTGGTCGAAATTTTTAATGTAAAGCGAAAGCTTGAAAGACCTCACAACATAGGACACTCGATGATAATCAATTGGCTAGAGGGGAATCTGGAGAACTGTAACTGTACCATACTCTCTTCATGCTTCGATAATTTTTTATGTTTAGCAGAGAATCCTTTTAGTAGAAAATCGAAGCTGTGCAATTTTTCACATGTCTAAGCCTCTTCTGTCGTCCTCTGGATGTAATTTCTTCCGTTCGTCCCCCTAATTACTGAGATGTGTATTAGCAAGCAGAAGTGGCAGTGGATTAGGCGGTGTTGACTTGGTTGGGGCAATACGTTGCTGAAATAAGTTTATCTGAAGTTGAGGGTGGCGTTGATCTTAGCGAAATAAGTAAGCATTTCAACATTTTCATTCATAGTCTTAGTCTCTATAGAAACTAAACGCAGAAGCCGGAAACTACAGGACGCTGAACTTGTCAAAAATCAAGCAAAATCAAGTGATTACATATACATACATTACGCCATTTGAACAAGCAAGTTTGAATGCAGGCTAGAAACCAGCAGCTTAATAAACTAGAGACTAACATCCGATAAACACAACTTACAATTATTATTACTATAAATTTGCGACTCTTGCTTACAATTTCTCTAAGGATTTTTTTAGAAGCTTCTGCATCGAAAATATTTAATACTACAATGAATTTGTTTCGTTGTGTGGGATTTCCAGCTTGAAAAAAAAAGGTTTTTGTAGTGCATGAATTGTGGCAGATTTACTTTTGGTCTATTCGTTAAGCCGGTGTTCTTTCACAGATCCCTGACGCAATCAAAGATATTCCCCGTATAACGGCAGTAGGACAGAATTAAACAAATTCTTTACACAAGTGAAAGACACATTAAAAATTCTAAAACCGGCATTTACTGACCCTTCATACCAAATAATTTTCCTTCGTGCAATGAGGAATAAAATCGTAGGCGATACCAACAAGGCCCTAGAAATGTATAATACCACGAATGAGTGGGACAGCTTTAAGGGAAGTCTTATAGCTCACTTTGCCGATAAGAAGGACGAAAACAGTTTGATTCGGGATCTACACGCAATCACACAAAGAAATGATAGCCAGAAAGTATATTTCACCAGAATTCTAGAAATATGCAACACATTGAAAACTTGGGCGTATCTCAATACTCCAGCAGAAGCAGAACAGAAAGCCAAATGGTATGATTCCATTTGCCTTTCCGTGTTCACTGCAAACTTGAGAAACTTACTTGGTGTTATGGTACGAGCAAAGCAGCGATTGGATCTCCCGACGGCTAAACTGTACTGTTTGAAAGAACAGAACATAGTCTATATCAAAAACAAACCACTTCCTCCACCAATACCTCCAAAAATAGTGATGGCCAGAAATCAATATCCCCGATATAACCAATATCCAAATTATAATCAACATCCACAGTATAACCAAACTCCACAATATAAATCTCAAAATCTTAATGGACATCAGTGGTTTAATCATCGTCCCTTCACTCAACAAAATAATCAACAATTTGGAAACCTAGGAGGATTACCAGCCAAACCTATGCAACATAACAAACCTTAGTCCATGAATACCTTATCAAACGCTAGTGGGTAGAAACAACCGCATTATCACAAACCACCATTCGAACGATAATTTAACCAAATGAATCAGCTATATCGCTTCAACAACAATGGCCCACCAAAAGTTCAAACTAGGAAATTATACAACCCTTATAACAATGAAAGCGACAACTACTTCCAAGACGAATACTACTCAAATCAGGAAGAGGATTGACTCCCGATTACGATCGGTGATGTTAATAAACACAACTAAGCCCTCTGTTGGAGTGCAGAATTAAGTGCCGGCCCACCGTCCATGTCAGTGTACAGGTTAACATGGAACTTGCAATGTGCAGGTGGTATACTGTAATAGTGTGAATGAGTAGTGTGTGCGTGACGGAAAGGGGGATATTAATTGACCTTCAAAGGAAATTAAATCCACTGGACAATTAATACTTTCTTTTATAAAAAATAAAAAAAATGAAAAAATCATATCCGATAGGTACCCATTACCCAACATCACGGATATATTAGACAAGTTAGGGAAATACATATACTTTACAACCTTAGATCTTGCATCTGGCTTCCAACAGATAGAAGTAAATCCAAGAGTCATACCCAAAACGGCATTTAGTGTTGAATTCGGGCATTACGAATTTGTTCGTATGTCATTTGAATTGAAAAATGCTCCCAGCATATTTCAACGGGTAATGGACCACGTCTTGGGGGAGCTGCAAGGTATAATACGCTTATATTATATGGATGACGTTATCATCTTCTCTACGTCACTCCAGATCAATTATGGTTATGCATCATATAATTTCGTATATATGTTTAGGATCATTATTTTTGCAGAAAGGACACCTTAATCCTACAGCTGTACATATGAGGTTCTTCGCTTTATCGTACTTAGCACAGACAAAATTAAAATTACGCTCTTCTTCATCAGCCACTGGATCTGAGCTTGTCGTATAACACTGCTGCTCGCGTACCCTAATATAGTGTTTGGAGCATGTTGCTGTGCGACTAACATCACAAACTGCAGTGGTGGTTATACTTGTTTACTAATACAAACACATTTAGTCAACACTATTGCGTTCCGGTAATTCTTCTCTCCTGTCATTATTTTTGGATCAAAATATGGGCGCAGCTTTATTTGATTTTAAGGTTCCAATAATCCATGTTTTTTTGTTTATCATTTGTTCTGCTAGCTGGCAACTTGTAAAAAAGTTATCCATTGTAAAATTTCTACGTTTGATTAGGTACGGCAAGCCAAACGATGCAGCAAGCTAACAGCACAGTTTGAAACTTTCAATTCATTCGGTTGACGTCCAACATATATTTCTCCTTTCGGAGGGTAAGGGTTTTCTGAGTCACACACTCAAATTATTTTTATACCGTATTTCCCATGATTACGGGTATATATTGTCGGAAATTACATCGACCTCGTGTGGCAACTAGCTGCTCGTCAATTGTGAGATTGTTGTCTGATGGCTTATTTGGTTGTCTTAAACCATCTAGAAACATGTTCCAAATATCTCTAAAGGCTACCAATAAGTCTTCTTTCAGCCGGTCTTTTCTGGTGCGATGATTATCAAACGAAGGAACCGTAAAAGTTGTTGCGTTCTCGCCTGAGACATAACTGCTCTATATAAAGTGCGATTATCAGTTAGCCAGAGTTCATCTAATTTTTCGTCCCTGTTTTTACGTAAACGGGCGTACACAAGCACTCCAATCAACGCATATATTTCATAGGAGCCCGTATCGTACCAAATCCGAGGGCGTTTTGCTTCAGCTGTAGATGTAATGTTGTAATAATAATCTTTTCCTTTTCTGTTTGTCTCACATACAATAATATTTACTAATGTTTCTGGAAAAACTCGTTTGAAATACATTAGGGCTGTATTTAGACTTTCGGCCATTGAGGCCGATGATAATGCTCCATTTTCTTTTAAATGTGAAAATTTGAACTTTCGAAAGGACACGTAAAAGATGTGGGGAAAACCATAACACAGTTCAAATACGCAGAACATCTGAATCATCTAAGTACATTTACACAGGATATGTCGGCAATTTAAAAATCCTTCACAGAATGAAAAAATGAATAGAATAGAGGAGGAGTATACAATTTATCAACACAGGAATAACCCACAATTATTGAACGATACACAAACCAGAAAATGTTTTATTGTGTTACTATCCACTAATATTCACTAAAATAATCAACATAATATAAAAATTCGATAGCCGACAATCGGCTTTTATACAGAAATGAATGGGGTAATTTTTCACCCAGTACACAGAAATGCGTTTAGATTGATTCTAACGATAAAAAAAGCAATAAAATCATCGATTATAACTCGTTTTTTTTATCTGGTGTAAATAATTTTTGAATAATCTCAATAATTTTTAGTAATTAGTTTTTAGTTTACATTTGCAGGTCTAGGGTAGTTTTTTACCCCAATGTACAGAGTGAAGGTTAAGTAAGTATAGCTAAAACGTCCGTTTTGTCGCTTCATAGTTTTAAATCAATATTTTTCACTTATATTTATATTTCCACTTGTTGCCAGAGCAACATGTTCAAACAAACATTCGAACTTGACAATATAATACAGATAACATGAAAATTGCCTGCAAAGATATTATGTATGTGTTATGATAAATGGAATTCAATTACTATGTGAGCTTTGAAACACGCAAACCATTTATGAATTAAAAATAGCAACTAAAATTGGAATATTAAAAACATTTACCCTGTATGACGATTAAATAGATTGAATATTGCTCAAAAATTATTTAAAAATGCGCCTAAATCTATATATTTTCAAGAATTTTTCAATATGAAATATACTATACAATGCATCATATACCATTCATAAATATTTACGATTTTCTTTTTTTATTTTGTTTTACTATCAATTATTCAAGGTTTTATTTAATTCCGATAGAAAGTAAAAAATGTAAAGGCGGAAAACTGTCTGATCATTGCCAAGGTCGATATATATTTAAACAGGTATTTTCAATCTTATTACTCATCAAATTTTCCGATTTTGTAATGCGTTCGTGCAGTTTTAATTTACAATTAGCAAATTTTTTTCCGTTGAATTTCGCATAAAATCGTATTAATATTTAGGGCGATTTAAATGCGGTAAATGCTAAAAAGGGTTAATTTGCACCCCTCGATAATGTTTGTTCACTGTGTAATTTTTAAAATTTTGTGCATGAACGTAAAAAATTTGATGTAAAATCACAAAGGCGAAAGCGCATATCGTGGTAATGATCGGAAAAGAGTCGAAAACAACAATCAAGTACATTGCGGGGTACTTTGACGGATAAAGAAAATGGAAATTTATTTACATTTTAATAAAATGTACAATGTTCACACATAAAAGGAATGTATTCGCGTGTAATTATTATTAAATATTTTGCTCAATACTAATTATCGTGGTAATTGGTAAGCAGGTAATTGAAATACTTTTTAAATTATAACAACACTGTGTACAAACACAGGTGTAATTAAACACCATAGAAGCCATAATTTGTATAATTTAGCCACTTAGTTGCCACACGATTGAAATTTGAAGGAAGTGAAATTATTTTTCCGGTTTGTCCCGGTTACTCAAACACTTCAAAGATCTAGGTGATCTATAATGAAGATCGATTAGACGGAAGATATTGTATTTGTTCAACTTGAAATTGTTTTAGCGCAGGAGCACCAATAAGTGTGTGAATATACCTTGTATGTAAAATAAAAATACAACGTCGATTAAAATTTTACTCTCAAAGTAATGTGTAAACTATACGTTTACACATGGCGTGGTGTAAATAAATACCTATATTGGTATAACACTCTAGAATATGAAAAATATTGGCCGTTTCAAGGCTAAAAGTTCGTTTAGTTGGCGGTCTCGAGTAGTCAATACCCTTTGCATTTACTTTATATTTCCATGCCAAGGTTTTCTATGCAACAATGATGTTGTGGTGAATTTTCAAATATTTTATTTCGGTTTGTCACTATCGGTGCGTATCAGAATCGGAACAAGGTCAATTATTGTTTGTTGATTGACTTAATATATTCACGATGTAATTATGATAAGGCTCCGAGGTGGCTCGTATTTCCTCACAAATTGCTTGTTTCTTGGTAATACATGGTATACAGGCACAGTACGGCACAATTTACGATACGATAAGCGTGGCTGTTGTAGTTCTGATCTTTGTTATATGAAACTGTTGTTCCTGATGACTTGATCTGTTGTTCTTCTCGAATGACACATAAAAACCTGCTACATGCATATGCATCGTGATTTGTAAATGGATTACGTATAGAATCGATTGGTATTGAGGGAAAGGTTATTTTTTTTAAATCAAATATTTAATGAAGTTTTCGTAACAGATAAAACCATTGTGACGAAATTAACAAGTCACATTCACCGGAAATAAAAGTTCAAGTCAATGGAAGAAATGACGCGGTGAGGGGAATGAACTAATTATGAAGATGAAGTACACCGAAGTTCAATACACTATAAATAAATAAATTGAATTATTTAATTTCGTGGCGTCTGCGTTATATTCTGGATAATAATTCCGTGATATAAATACAATTAAAATATGTTTCAGGGTTCACGAATGTACCGACTGGGTCCGCCATGACTGTTTTGAAATACCACTGTAAAACGACCGTCGGATAATACCAATGTCAAACAACCATTGAGTGATTCATTGGGTGATGAGTGGTGAGTGGTGTTTGGGATTTTTTTAATTGTGGAAAATAATTCTACTTTATAATAGTTCTGACGGTAGTTTTCCTGTGTTTTCGTAATTGATAAACATCGTCAACTCTTATAAGTTATATTTTAAAATAAAGAGTTTATAATAAAGTTGCCATGAGTGTTTTAGGTTATACAAATCAAGATAAAAAATGTTACCTGAAAAATTATTCCCAGTCCACCAGAATATACGTACATTTGGGAACGGGAAATATATAATTGGGAAATACTGAAATTTGTAATTGTTGTTGAAAGTTGTTGTAATATTTGATGGTGATAGCTGTCTATGGCTGCGTTACTTATTGCTTTGAAATATTAAGAGAGCGTAACGTTTGAAATCGGTCTATAGCGTATAAGGAATCCATTTTCGAAATACTTACGTTCTACATAGATCTCCTGAAAACGTACCAAAATTTATTAACAACCATTGCTAATTTTACAACCATCTGGCTTTAAATTATATATAATGAAGAATTTGTGAATAATAAGTTGATTGTTTAATTTCAGTCTTATTCGGCAAATAAAATATACAGGGTGTCCCTGAATTGAACGATCGAATAAAGCAGGGTAATAGGAGAGCTCATTTCCAACAAAAACAGCCAAGTAAAGACTTTTCGAATTGTGGATGGTGCAAAAGTTATTCCACTTTTAGTGTTTTAAATTAAAAAATTAATTTTAAAAAAAACAAGAGTTCTTTTGTTTAACTTTCTGTTTTAATACGATCTAGAAGAGTGTGCCTTTCCATCATTTTAAATCGTCAAATAAAAACAATGGTTTTGTAGTCTCTTTGTTTATCAAAAAAAAAATTTGTTGATGTTTAAGTGATGCCAGCGGAAAAATAATGTACTACAGAAAGTTGACCCACTATTAGAAAAATGTGGGACACTAATGCAGATTTTAAAATGATATCACACTCCGGGCTAGTCACAACAAAATATTTTTTGCCAATTTTTTTCACAAAGTAAGTCGTGTTTATTAGAAAATGAGCTTAACGCTTCCAGTCTTGATTTAAAACTGGGCCAAATAGATTTTTTTGTCACATGTTTTGGGTTGCTTGAGTACCATTTTAAGTAAAAATAAGAAAAAAATTTAAAAAATAAGTCAGGGTAGGTTTTACCTAATGTACACGCACATATACAAATCGAGCCAAGAGTAACTATTTTTTGTACTAAGGAAAAAGTTTATAAACTTATTATTTCAAATTGAAACCTAAAAATGTATATTTAAAATGCTAAAATAATTAAAAATACATACTCGTAAATTGCTTCTAGCAAAAGTAACTAATACCGACCAAATGGCATAGTGGTTAAAGCTTTGGCGTTTGGATCGGGAGGTACCGGATTCGAATCCCGATAAGGGGCAGAATGCAAAGGGAATTTTCATCATCAAATTACGATTTGTGATGAGAAGGAACACATCTATGACCCCCTGTCGGAGTGCAGAACTCATGGGCCGACCCATCTTCCATGCCAGTATAGGCTGGCATGGAGCTATGCAATGTGCAGATGGTGCTAAAATCGGACTTATAGCCGTACGTCCTCGATTTGGCAGAACTGCGTAAGGTAAGGACGTAGCTTCGGCCCCAGAAAAGATTGCAAAGAATAAAAACAAAAAAAAAAAAAAAAAAGTAACTAATAATATAAAAAATATAACAACATAATATAAATAAAGTAACATGAAATAAATAAAAATTTAAATATTTCAGTCTCACAGTTTTTAAAATCACATTCATTTCTTATGGAATTTTAAAAACAATTCCTTTCTTTTAGTAGAGAAAGATGTATAGAATATTTTCCACAGTAACCGTGCGTGCGAAACGCACAGCTTTCCAACATGCATCTAGTTGCCTCTTTATTTCCACTAAATTAAGGAAACTGACCAATACAATCATACCGAATATCCGAGATTGGATGAATTTCGCTCTCTGTTCTTCTTGAATGATACGGAAAACCGGTATTGGAAATATTCGCTGTAGGACGAGTTTTCGTGAATTGGTGAATGAATTCATCAGAAAGGGTGACACATGTATAGCGTTGGCTGGTATGTTTTGTTCTTGTTTACGTAGATTATACTCAATCCAACTTGCGTTGATCGCAAAATCTAAAGAATGCGTCATTACTCGCAATGACCATTTTTTTGGATCTGATGAACGTTCTATAGTATTGGATTAGTTAATCTAAAAGATCAACCCCTCCCATACCGCCGTTATATAAGTTTACAATTTCCTTTTGTGAAACGTCAACATATCGCTTTAGGGATGCGCTCCATTTTTTATTGTGTTTATATCACCCTTCCCCATAAAATTGGATGCTAAATAAACAGGTTTGTTATCAAGCCACTTGACCACAATAATTTTGTCATCCTTGCTGACACATTGTTCTAAATAACCGCGGGCCGTTTTTTTAAATTGGCGGTCTTCCGAAAAATTTGGCTTGTTAAATCGGTTAATTCCCTCTATTTTTTAATATTTCCAATAAATTGTAAGGCGTAAAAAATTATCGAAATACAGTTTGTGTCCGGCACTTCAATTCTTTAAATTCAAAGGAGGACGATTACTGAACCCAAATTTTTGTTGATTGAAATCAGAAATTTCAGTTCTTGAGCTTTGATAAATAAAAAAAATCAAACGGTTGCCCTGATTTTCCGCATAGAACAAACAATTCCAAGCCCCAATAATGTTCCTTTAAATGGAATCATTTGTTGGTTGATGCAAAGGTTCTCTCCAAGGGAATCTCTAAACACCTTTGTCTAACAGAATCAAGTATGGGATGAACTTTATAAAAAACGTCTTTATTATCTTTTGGAATGTCCAAATTGTTGGTGCCATGAAAATTAGTTCGCAATTGAAAAAGTCGGTCCCTGGTCGTAGTTCGCATGACGTGTTCGATTCCTATAAGATTGCTCCAGTGCATTCTGATTTGGGGAAATTTTGTACATCCGATGAATATATGAACTCCGATAAATCTTTTAATTTCATGTAAATCCGTCAATTTAAAAGTTTAGGCATATTTGTACAGTTTACCATAGTTTCGAATAATTCCGCAGTAAAATATTTCATGAAATACTGACCTGAAGTTTCTTCAACAGGTTCTGTTTCCTCAGGCGTTTGGTATTTGATTTCGGTTTCAAGAAATTCGCTTTTTTCGATTTTATTCGAGTTCGGACAGTTATATTTGTAAAATAATCTGGAACATTTTGCATCTCATCTATAATTTCGAAATCAATATTTTCTAAAACTGTTACAGTTCCTTCGTTTGATACTCCTGCAATAACAGTTGCAGACACAGTTTTCAGATCGGCGTTTATATTTTCGACAATTTCACCAACTGCCTGTTCTTATTGAAACGTCTTTTATTTGTACTTGTATTGATACAAAGTTCCAGAATATTATTGTAATCCCAAAACAGATTGGTTCATCTTGCCCCTCCTCAGCCTCATCAGGATTGCCACTGTCTTCATAGAAAATGGCCAACATTTCGTCATGTGTTACATATTTACGAGCCATCTACGAGTATAACCAAACACAGAGTTTAATAGTGATAACCATTAAATAAAAACAAACGCAATACGAAAAAAATCGTTTCTATACAATGTACATGAGGATGTACATGACCGTTGGTTATATTTGTACATCTACAAGTACATCATATTAAATTGAAAAACATCAATTGTTGACTTAAACAACAATTTGATTTTAGAATATATATTATTGGATATTTAAATGTATAAAAAACATTCTTTAGCTTACCACTACTAAAAGACACATGATTGTACCTTGACGTTTTATTGAATACTGATCTCATTTTTGTAGTTTGATGGGAATTTATTGTAATAGAATGATGAAAAAATGAAACAAATCTGCAATAGAGGAGAAAATATGAATTTCGTGAATACCACGTCTCTTTGAAAAGTTTATACATACTCATGTACAGGTCTGAAAGGGTGAACTTAATTTCGATTTCTAAAATCTATGTTTTGTTAAAAATAAAACAAAATTAGTAAAATACAATTTTTTTTATTAATTTTAAATATTATAATAAGTGTTCGAAGTGTCCACCATTTGCCAAAAAACATAATCGGCATCGCCATATAAAATTTTGGTAAGTCCGTCGAAACGCACGTTCGTTACTTTTAATAATATTCGACGCTTCGATTATTACTGGTCTGGTTTACTCTTTCACAAACCAGCTCTTTATAATAACCACCCAGAAAAAGTATTAAGGATTTAGATCAGGAGACCGCGATGGCCATGCAATGAACCCTCTCCTTCCAATTCAGCGGCTTGGGTTTATCTCACTACTTGTGCAAAGTGAGGGGGAGCTCCAGATACACATTTCCACGTGTTTGTAGAGAAACGTCATCAAGTAATTCATCCAAGTCATTTGTAAAAAACTTAGATATACTTCCCCGTTGATCCGACGTGGGAGTTCAAATGGGCCACCACATGTCCATTTCAAATTGATATTGAAACCGACCACACGGCACTTTTTTGGATTTACGCGGGCCCAATAGTGCAAATTATGAAAATTGAATATCCCCTCCCTTTTGAAACATGTTTCGTCACTAAATAAAATGTTAAAAAACTGCGAATTTTCCTGACTTCGTCGCCTTTCTTGACAAAATTGCACCCTTTTTTCATGGTCAGCAGGTAAAAGGTCTTGTACACGTTGCACATTGTAAGGGTGTAACTGATTTCTTTTTAAAATACGATGCAACATGAACGAATACCTATAGATGGGTCGTCTGTCACCAATCTTCATATCTTTAAATTTTGTTAAGTTTGTTAAGTGCCTCTTTTAATAAACACAACTTACTTTGTGAAAAAATTGATAAAAAACATTATGTTTTGTTGGCCCAGTGTGTGATACCATTTTCTTCTTGGGTGTTGCCCAAGCATTTGATAAAATTTGGTACGAGGGTCTCCTTCATAAAATTAATCTTAAATTGCCTGCCAGATATTTACCTCTAAATCGGGCGAGAAAAACATTCTGGTTGGAGTACCACAAGGCAGTGTGCTTGGCCCAACGTTATATTTAATTTTCACCTCAAATCTACCAACGTCTTCGCAAATTATGATGTTTACTTTCGCAGATGATACAGCAATAGTATGTAGCCTTAAAAATCCACAAACGGCGTCCGAAACATTTCAACAACATATTTATGATGTCCAAATGTCAATGAAGAGAAATCGACCCACGTAACATTCACATTAAATAAGCTAACTTGTTCTGTCACAATGAACGGAATACAAATCCCTCAATCAAATGGAGCAAAATATCTAGGCGTCCATCTAGACCGACGGTTTACTTGGCGAAAACATATTGAAATGAAACGAGACCATATCCAATTAAAAATTGATAAAATGCACTGGTTGGTGGGGAAATATTCAACCATTGACCTAGAATACAAGCTTCTCCTGTATAACACAATAATTAAACCGATTTGGTCGTATGGGTGTCAATTATGGCATTCAACCTCAAATTCGAATATTGACATTGTCCAACGAATACAGTCAAAAGGACCTTAGCATCCTAACTATCAAAGACGAATCACAAAAGATGCGTATCAACTATGCAGGGTAATTATCATCTCATCCGAATTTGCTGGCGCGAAATCTAAAAGATATACCTATGTCTTCACGATTAAAGAAGAAAACGATGACTATCCTGTAACAACATAAATTATAAAATTATAAAGTTTATTTATTGATAAGAAGTAGATTCTGCTCCCGCAGATTTACATAATTAGCTTAGTGATTAAGATTTGTCAACTTAATGTTATTTTCATATTTGAAAGATTCAATAAATAAATAAAATTGTTTAAATAAAAAACTATTTAGCTATTTCAATAGCGCAGTAGCTAGAAGACCGAAAGTTGTGTGCTCTCGATGTGTTACTGCCAAACACTGCCTTTTACACAATTCTGCTTTTGTTGCAAATTCATGGCTCCATTTTGGACTAACATTTTTAAAGTCGGTACAATTAGTGTTTAAAAGATTACCTGTACAATATCTACAGTACTCTTGAATTGTACTGAGGCACAGAATATATACAGAAGCGACATAACTCCATTTTTGTATGAATTTCTTTCGACTCAAATATTTGACCTTCTACATCAAATTAGGAGTAGTAATAATAGTTCAGATAGGTAGCTAATAGATAGCGCTAGTAGTTTTCAAAAATTAAAATCGTTTATAAAATATTCGCAGTGTACAACTAAAATTTCCTCTCAATTGGCTCTCTCAATTTCAAATGTCACTTTGACATGGCTGCATCAACCGTAGTGCTGTTATTGGTAATTAGACATTGCTATAGATTTAAATCTGATGAGACTAAGTGATACGCTATCAATATTTAATAACAATTCAACCCAGGATTCATTAGCATTCAGTGCGGATACTAATTCGCTAAATTTAAACTATATACTGAATGCCTTATATCAAGTGAGGATACATCTCAATAATTTATAATCAACCTGTACGCTTCATTTTTAAATCATTTTTAGAAAAGAAGGTAAAAACAATCGATCGATTAAACCGTAAAATAGATAGTGATATTCAATGTGTTGGTAATTTGTTACCAGAAGATGATCAGGGATATTTCTTATCGTAACGAATGAAGTACGAACGAGTACGTACCGGGACGCCATCCTCAATAATACCGGATTGTTTTAGATATAGGATATGGCACCTCCATTCTGGCGTTGATAATTCTGATATTATTTATCAGTCCATGAATATTATACGACGAAATAAATTAAGAATATTAAATTGGTGAAGGGTCGGATTAAGGATTGTGAACTTCCTATAGATAAAGTTGATATAATTGTGTCGGAGTGGATGGGAACTGTTTACCGTTCGAAGGGATGCTCAACAGCGTAATTTATTCATGAAAACGACATTTAAAAGATAGTGGAATCCTGCTCCTGAATAGATGTAACATTAGTATTGTGGGATACGATGATATAAATCATATTTTTGGGGCTCGACTATAGTTTGAAGAGTTTATAATTAGATAAGTATTGTTCCTCTATTACCGTTTATATTGCTGGTATTATTTTACTTTATTTGTTTTGTTTCAGATTTGATATTTGAAGTTAACCTGGTTTTTGAAGACGAACTTAATTATTTATTTAAAAATTGTTCATGTAAGTATTGTTGTTGAAGTGCGCGACGATTCGCGATGTCCACCGAAAGTATTTCTTTGCCCTCCATTTTACTTAAATCCATGCTTCGGACTAGGTCCAAGGTGACGAACTTCGTCATACTTTTAATGGGGTCCCAATTGATGTCATTTGCTTATCGGAAACATTTCTATCGTCCGATATTCCCGATTCCGCGTTGGCCATTAGTGGTTATAATTTGTTCAGGCGTGATAGAGCTAATCCACCGGTTAATTATGGCGGAGTATGCCTATATGTTAACGAGCATATTAAATGTAATGTTGTATCGGTACCCCTCTCAATTTCTCAAAGGCACGTTTCTGACTTTGAGTTTCTTTTTCTAAATGTCTTCGTCAATAAGCGGAAATTCCTTTTTGGTGTAGTTTATAATCCTCCTAAAACGAACAAGAGGTCGTATGCTCAATTTAAAAAATCGCGTTTAGACATTGAGTGTCTTTTTAGTTATTTTTCCTGTCGGTATGGTGAGGTTTTCATTTCGGGTGATTTCAACTTTGATATTTCTCAAGAGACTTTATTTTCTCGTAGCTATTTAAATATCTTAAATAGCATTAATCTTTCAGTTTATAACACTGAAGCGCCCACATACTCTTATGCAACCGCAAGTGGTGGTTCTTATTCTCTCATTGATCATGTTGTCGCTTCTGCTGATAACTCCATTTGTTTTTTCAATCAATTGTCTCTTGGTATCGGTTCTCATCACGATCTCCTTGTTTTTTCTGTTAATTATTACTCTCGTCCTAAACCTAAAAGTTTCAACTGTAGGGATTTTTCGAAAATTGATGAATCTCACCTTTCATCAATTTGTGGCTCTATTCGTGGGACGATATTTTTTCTCTTAGTAGTTCTACCGATCAAATTGAGTATTTTAATTCCTCTATTAATTATGTATTTAATAATTTCGTTCCTGTCACTACTGTTTATTTTAGACCTAGACCCCCGCCCCCTCTTGGATGACGCAAGAGATTTCGAATGCTATTTCTGTTCGTTTTTCCAAATATCGTCTTTAGAAAATGAGCCCTAGTTCTATTTCTTATCTAGCTTATAAGCAATCTCGAAATAGAGTGGTAAGTTTAATTCGTATCGCTAAGCAAAATGTTTTCAAGGATAAGCTAGATCCTTCTCTTCCCTCTAAGATATTTTGGCGTAACGTTCGCAATTTGGGCCTTGGTAGTTGCAAAGGGGGTGCTTCGGTAAGTTTCAAAGCTAATGATTTTAACCGTTACCTATGTAATTCTAGTTCCACCCATGATATTTCCAATATTGATTTAGTATCCGTAGAATCCCTAAATTCTTTTTCGTTTGCAAATATATCTATTGCCGATTTGCATTCTGTAATTTGGGAAGTTAAATCGCAATCCACTGGTCTAGATATGGTTAGTTTAAAATTTGTTAAGCGTATTTTTCCTAATGTATCAAGATACTTGTTACATATTTTTAATTTTATTTTAACGACCTCGTTTTATCCCGCTCAGTGGAAGTTGAGTAAAATTATTCCTGTTCCTAAAATTAGAAATCCTTCTGAGCTTTCCCATTTCCGACCTATTAGTATTTTAAGTTCTCTGTCCAAGGCGTTTGAATTGGTAGTAAAAAACCAAATTCAATCTCATATTGATAGCTTTAATTTGCTTAGTATTTTTCAATCGGGTTTTAGAAGACTCCACGGTACTACCACTGCTTTACTGAATGTTTGTGATGATATTCGTCGTAGTATGAGTAAAGAGAAATGACTTGCCTTACTTTGTTAGATTTTTCGAAAGCGTTCGATTCAATTAATCACCAAATTTTGTTTAATAAGCTTATTTCGAACTTTAAATTTTCTCTCTCTGCTGCTAAATTAATTTTAGACTATATTTCGGGTCGCTTTCAGGCAGTCTTTTTTGACAATTCGTTTTCTGACTTCTTACCTGTCTCTTCTGGCGTTCCTCAGGGGTTGGTTCTTGGTCCTTTACTATTCTCAATGTACATTAATGACGTTGCATGTTCGATTCGCCATTCTTCTTTTCATATTTTTGCTGATGATGTACAAATTTATAGGAGTAGTCGCTTAGATAATGATTCCATTAACTCTAATATTTCTCTTATTAATGAAGATTTGGTAAGAATTTATAATTGGTCACTATCTAACCGGCTCGCTCTTAATGCTAATAAATCTCAGTCTATTATAATTTATAAAAATCTATAGATACTTCCTCTTTTCCTGGAATTTTTCTCGGTGATTCTTTAATTCCATTCTCTAATACAGTTAGAAATTTAGGGTTAATTTTCAATAAAACTCTAACTTGGGGTGATCATTTGGTTAAGGTTAGCAAAACGGTTTTTGGAATGCTTAGTTGTTTGTATAAAGTTGTTGGGTTTTCTGATAGTAATTTTAAAAAGCGTGTGTTCCTCTCGCACCTTCTTCCGCATTTTCTATTTGGGGATGTTGTTTTGTTTGGTATGCTTCAGGAGAATATGAATGTTCTCCAAAGATGTTTCAATGCTTGTACTCGTTTTGTTTTTAGTATTAGGAAATATGATCACATGTCGCCCTTTTTGAATTTGATTCTGGGTTGTAATTTAGTTGATTTGTATGAAATTCGCGTTTGTCTTTTTATTTGTAAGCTTCTCAGGACTAAGCAGCCTCCGTATTTATTTAATAAGTTATTGTTCAGTAGGTCTTATTCTTCAAATTTACGTTTACTTCCCCCTATAAACTTGTGTAGGGCTCTTAATACTTCGTCTTCTGTTAGAGGTATTTCTCTTTGGAATTCTATTCCATTAGATATTAAGAGATCGGCGTCGTTTAGATCTTTTAAAACGAGTTATTTAGCGTGGCGCGCTTGAATGACAATACATGTTTAGTACTATTTTTATTATAATATTTTTATATTTATTTATATTGTTTTTGTACGTAGTTTGTAAGCATTCACTCCTTGCAGTATCCTCCATAACAAATGAGCTTGAGCTCAACATGGAGGGTATTAGCATGGAATGGATTTGTTTTTTGAAAAAATCTGCGGTTTTTATGCCTAATGGAAGTATTTTTTCGTTGTTGATGTTCATTTATTATGCTTCCATATGTGCTTTTCCTCTACTAAAATTGTTATGTCAATCTATCAATAAATAAATACATAAATAAATAAATAAATTAAATATTTCCACTGGTTACTGGTTATAAATCGAGAAAAAAGAATTTATCGATTATTGGCACAATGTTTACTCCTTTGATATGTCGTGCATGAAAAACGAAGTTCTACTGAAATGTTGAGGCACGGTTTATTAAAATCACCTCTTTATTTTTTATATAAAATAAATAGAAATGTTTACATTTATTTAATAGTCGAATCCAAGATTTGGTAGAATTCGTTATGATGTGGGATGAGGTGGTGGTAGGATAGATGGCGTAGTAGAAGTTATCGAGCTAGGTGAGAGTTAGGATCTTGGTGAATCTATATCATTCATATGATTTACTGGCATTGGTGAGTTCATTTGGTGCGCTGTTGTTGCAGTAAGTTTGGTTAAGTCGACTAGGTATATTGATGGGTGGCGATGGTGCGCTAGACTCAGATAAGTTTTTTATATTTAGTGTGGAACATCTTGATTGGCTTTATAATGGAATTTGTAGTCGATGCCGTCGTAGTATTTACTTAGTGGAATGTGTTCAATGCGATTTACTCGATTCGCGTTTGTTTACCGATTAGGATTATTCACACTGATACTCGTAACTGGCGCTGGTTGCTTTTCTTCATAATGGGGGTGTACTCTGCGATGTGTTTGTAGTGCGGTACCCTGAATAAACCGATCCCAACATATTCCACAAACGTATGATTTTTCTCCACTATAGCGCCGAATGTGAAATGTTAAATCATTTGATTGGGTAAAACCTGTTGGTTTGATCTGGAAAAACCTTTACCACAAATTGTGCATATACAAGGCTTTTCACATTGGGTAAAAGTTGTATCACATACATATTTTATTTGCATAATGCATATTTTTCCGATAAATTATCATTAATGCCATTTTCCCGGCCATCATTAGTACTGATTCGCTCACTGTTTGACAAATGATGACACAAGACACAAACAATTTGACAGATAGTCGAAGAGAGAATTTATTTTTACACTTCTAAAAAATTTACTGTTTACAACTTTTTTTAATTAGAGCCATCTATTGACGTACCTAGGAACTACTTTAGGGATATTGTCAAAAAAACTATGGTTTTTAACTGTCGTTTCCGTATATATTCTGTGACTGAGGTGAGTATATGACTAACTTCTCGGGAAATAAAGATCTAACACAAGTCATGCCTAGATGTCAGTAGTAATAATTTCTAAACGCAACGTTTTTTTATGTCATATTTGACATTTGTGAAGTAGGCAGAAGTACAATTTTAACGATGGATACTTACACGCTAGAAGAACGCATTAAACTTAGTCAAACTTATTATGAAAATCATCGATCTTTAAAAAATACATATCGTAAAATTCGTTATGTTTTGGTGTAAATAATCGTCCAAATGAGTCCGCAATTCAAAGGTTAGTGAAAAAATTTGAAGATAGTGGTTCTGTCGAGGATCGAAAGAGGTCTGGCAGACCAAAAAGTGGACGTTCTAGTGAGCAGATTGCTACTATGGCCGAAAGTGTCGCGGAAGAACCTTCAACATCGATATCACGGCGCTCTCAGGAATTACGATTTTCGTACAGAAGCCTGAAGACGTGCCCGTGGTGGACATCTAAATGACGTCATTTTTCACATATAATTGTTAAAAGCCAGTTTTTTACAAAAAATTAAAACACCAGAAAAAATCTAAGTATTTCCATGTCTTATTTAAAAAAAACATTTAGACGCAACTTTTGAAAGACCCTGTATCTTGCCTAATTTCTCTTGTAGACAGCTCCTCTCTTGAACTTAGCCTCTTTGTACTCAATCATTTCTACTGACTGGAATCGAGTTTCTAGGAATCCAATGAAATCATGAAACGAGCCTTAAGCTGTGCGTACGGAAATCATAGATATTTGAAATTTTCAAACGTCACCACAAAAGCACCACCGCTGCAAAGTTGGGGGTTGAGCCCCTAAATAACAACAATAAAGTATCTTGTTACCGAAACATCTGTTTAAAACAAAAATTGGAATTATTTATTTTCTTAAACATACGTATATATTTATAATCACCTGATTACAAATGTATACAAAATTTAAATATCTAATATTTTCATTGACAGTAATTTATAAAATTAACCTGTTTATCAACATTGTGGTTTTGATGTAAATCTCAATTAACGCATGTATTCCACAATAATGAGATGACTAAAGAGGACTTTTATTTGTAAAACTTCCCCCTATAAAAATTCGCAACTAAGCAAGGTCAACGGTTTAGTAAATCCAATAATGTTAACGGCAGAATACTTTTATTATTTTAACAATGAAAGATCAAGATTTTAAATAAACAAAAACATTTCGATTTAAAATTTTTGATAAATAAATCTTGATCTACAATAATAAGAGTTTTGACCCAAATTTTGAACTTTTCGTTATGCAATCCGGTATTTACTTTAGGCCGGAATTGTAAATGCAATGTAAACGTAATAGAAATAATTTGTCTTCTCATTTCTGTATCGATTACCAATTAACTAGTAACTAGGCATATGAATTATGACTTAATAACATATTCGTATTATGACAAACAGACAGACGCTTACACACGTAAAGCACTTATAATTTATGGCATTCATAAACAAATTTAAACGATTTATGAAGGTGTTGCTTTATGTTGATTTCGACCGTGATCTTGATTTGGGGAATTTTGTGATTTAATCTTACCACAAAAATTCTTTTCATATACGAGTATGTACATTATAGCTGGCCTTCTAAAACTGAACCGGTTTCATTACTTCCTATCCTAGTGGCATACGTTATGCTTATTGAATTTAAATTAAAACACGATAGTGACCGTTTTACACCATAGCATTACACTAACATAATCACTGTTATTATTTATTATTATTAATATTAATAGTAAAAGCACTCAATGTGTTGAAAAGATATCAATAAATCTTTTAATTAAAATTTTTTATGCAATTATCAGATTAAATGTTTGTAATTACGCCATGTATAAAGTCGTATTAAATGTTAATTAATCATGTATTAATCCAGATAGAGTTGTAACAAGTGCCAAGCCTTTAATGAAACAATTTTAACCGCAAATATTATTACATTTCACTTTAAGGTACTTTAATCCTATTTTAAATTATGATGTCGGTTTGGTTTTATAAAATGACGCACATTTTTCCAATTTTTTCTAAATATTTAGAAATGATCTTGGTATCATTGAAAAATGGATGTCGAAAATATAATATTTACTTTTGAACTGGTCCATCTTGAAAAAAGATCAAGGTTTATTGAAATTGAATTAATTTAAACCAAACCAATGCATCTTGTTTGTTGCATCAAGCAACAGAGAGCTAGTAAAAATTAATGATCTTAAAAAACTAAGAAAGGCTGATACTGATGATCCTAACAACTTAGGACAATTTTGATGCAGGCCTGCATGCTTCCTTTTCGATATTCACATTTGGAAGTTACTGCTTTCTGATTTTTCTCCTGGAAGCGACATTATTAATTTTAATTTAGGAACATAACTACAACCCCCTATCGGTTCCCTTCCAAGTTTCAACTAGAAAAAGATTAAGGCCCGTTGCACACTTGAGCTATGTTTTTTGACTGATGTCAGCTGTGTTTTCATTTTACAGCTTCCCGTTTTGGTTTTCAAAGCTCAAATAAGCGAAACATTGTAGATAAATATCAAGATCAACCCAATCTGTAAAGCAATATATTTAGATATTTTATTTTCGACTAGGAGATAAATAATTAGCTCACATCGCTTCCAAAATGAGCTATGTGAGCTATGTTTCTATCCCCTAAGTTTCAATATAGCATTTAAATAAATCAGGACGTACGGGTAGCTTGAGCTGAGCTCCAGGAATTCGGTTTCCCTTATTTCAGCTTTGTAAGGTAACCCGAGAGACTGTGATCTCAAAACGTAGCTCGCTTCGCTAGAATAGCATGGCTCAGGTGTGCAACGGGCCTAAACAGGAAATAGAAAAATAAAATACATAAAACAAAATTTTGAGGTTATAAATATACGACGAAATTGGATAACAACTAACCAAGCATGATCGTGGTTTATTCTATATTATTTGTTTTCTCCTTGACAGATGAATTCATTCATATATATATGTATATATATATATATATATATATGTACACCCATCCTCCGATTTACACGGTAGATTAGTTCCGCAGAAAACCGTGTAAAGCCGAAAATACGATTTTTGTATGAAAACCTGTATAAATCGAAGAAGTACAATAAAATTCTTAAATTATCGTTTGGTTTTTAATAATAATTAGAAATAATAATTAGAAATAAATAAAATCTTAAAAATATAATTTTTTTCTTATGTTTTTTCAACCATTGGTAAAGAAAAATCGTGTAAAAAGTACTGTAAGTACTGTAAGTACTGTAAATCGGGGGGAAGGACGCGTTTGAAGTTAGACCTAACTTAATCCTAACCAACAAAACAAACGAAAATTTGTATGTATTGGTTAAAAGTAAAACAAGAATGTCATTTAGGCGAAATATTGAATTTATGAATTAATTCCAATTGAAATTTATAATAAATAATTAAATTCAACATTTATTAGGATTGAATATAAGAATTCAATATTTTCTTAAGAAATTTAGTATTTGAATATTTCGAAACTTATATGTTTATCAAGAATGTTGTTATGTTTTTCTGATAGCTCTAGGTTAGGACTATCTATATTCGAAGCCATTTGAAAAGCTAATAATTTTTGCGCGATCAAATTAATTTTTAGCTGTGCTTTACTAATCTGAGAAGTTAGGATTTTCTTAAGAAATTGAATATCTCGAGACCTAATATGTTTATCAAGAATGTTGTTATGTTTTTCTGATAGCTCTAGGTTAGGACTATCTATATTCGAAGCCATTTGAAACGCTAATAATTTTTGCGCGATCAAATTAATTTTTAGCTGTGCTTTACTAATCTGAGAAGTTAGGATTTTCTTAAGAAATTGAATATCTCGAGACCTAATATGTTTATCAAGAATGTTGTTATGTTTTTCTGATAGCTCTAGGTTAGGACTATCTATATTCGAAGCCATTTGAAAAGCTAATAATTTTTGCGCGATCAAATTAATTTTTTGTTAGACTTTACTAACCTGAGAAGTTAGGATTTTCTTAAGAAATTGAATATCTCGAGACCTAATATGTTTATCAAGAATGTCGTTTTGTTTTTCTGATAGGTCTAGGTTAGGACTATCTATATTCGAAGCCATTCGAAACGCTAATAATTTTTGAGCGATCAAATTAATTTTTAGCTGTGCTTTACTAATCTGAGAAGTTAGGATTTTCTTAAGAAATTGAATATCTCGAGACCTAATATGTTTATCAAGAATGTTGTTATGTTTTTCTGATAGGTCTAGGTTAGGACTATCTATATTCGAAGCCATTTGAAAAGCTAATAATTTTTGCGCGATCAAATTAATTTTTAGCTGTGCTTTACTAATCTGAGAAGTTAGGATTTTCTTAAGAAATTGAATATCTCGAGACCTAATATGTTTATCAAGAATGTTGTTATGTTTTTCTGATAGCTCTAGGTTAGGACTATCTATATTCGAAGCCATTTGAAAAGCTAATAATTTTTGCGCGATCAAATTAATTTTTTGTTAGACTTTACTAACCTGAGAAGTTAGGATTTTCTTAAGAAATTGAATATCTCGAGACCTAATATGTTTATCAAGAATGTCGTTATGTTTTTCTGATAGGTCTAGGTTAGGACTATCTATATTCGAAGCCATTCGAAACGCTAATAATTTTTGAGCGATCAAATTAATTTTTAGCTGTGCTTTACTAATCTGAGAAGTTAGGATTTTCTTAAGAAATTGAATATCTCGAGACCTAATATGTTTATCAAGAATGTTGTTATGTTTTTCTGATAGGTCTAGGTTAGGACTATCTATATTCGAAGCCATTTGAAAAGCTAATAATTTTTGCGCGATCAAATTAATTTTTTGTTAGACTTTACTAACCTGAGAAGTTAGGATTTTCTTAAGAAATTGAATATCTCGAGACCTAATATGTTTATCAATAATGATAAGAAAATCCTAACTTCTCAGATTAACCTAAACCTATCAGAAAAACAACATATTAGGTCTCGAGATATTCAATTTCTTAAGAAAATCTTAACTTCTCAGGTTAGTAAAGTCAAACAAAAAAATAATTTGATCGCGCAAAAATTATTATAGCTTTTCAAATGGCTTCGAATATAGATAGTCCTAACCTAGACCTATCAGAAAAACATAACAACATTCTTGATAAACATATTAGGTCTCGAGATATTCAATTTCTTAAGAAAATCCTAACTTCTCAGGTTAGTAAAGTCTAACAAAAAATTAATTTGATCGCGCAAAAATTATTAGCTTTTCAAATGGCTTCAAATATAGATAGTCGTAGCTTAGACCTATCAGAAAAACATAACAACATTCTTGATAAACATATTAGGTCTCGAGATATTCAATTTCTTAAGAAAATAATGAATTCTTATATCCCATCCTAATAAATGTTGAACCTAACTATTTATTATAAATTGCAATTGGAATTAGTTCATAAATACAATATTTCGCCTAAATGACATTCTTGTTTTACACTTTAACCAATACATACAAATTTTCGTTTGTTTTTGTTGGTTAGGATTAAATTAGGTCTAACTTCACGCGCGTATACAAGCGTGTGAAATTTGTGCTAAACTAATCCTAAAGTTAGTTCTATACTGGTTAGGTCTAACTTCACATGCATCGGGGAAGGATGTATTTTTAATTTTGGGGATTGAAATCTTATTCTGTGTGAGGTTGGTGTAGTTTTGCAACCAACATTGGGGCTATCAGGTAGCAAGGCGCCAAAATTTGCCATTGTGTATTTTGTTTATATTTTTATATATTTTTACAATATTCTTGCGCGATCGCCTGTATTGAGAGCTGATTAATAGCAAATGGTAATGGCAATGGCAAGGTAGGTGGAGTACGTATCGTGGCCTAGTTGGTTTCTTGATACAGTTGTGATTGTTCACTGTAGTGGATCTCGATTAGTTCAGCGGCGGTCATTGTTGTGGCGGTGGTGTATTCTCATACTTCAAATGAAAATATAGTGTTTCGAGGACTCTGTAGGCATATTTTTGGGTTTGGAGACTGTGAGTTGAGTTCTGTAATTTTTTAGTTTTAGTCCGGTTTAAATCGTGGAGTCGTAACCAGTTTAACATTGTTTGCGCTGACCTTTACTGGATTAGTATTTGTACCGGAAAAGATTGGCACTATGGAATACTAATGATACGGAATGGAATCTCGTTTTGACTAATCCGGAAAGAATTACTTCGGGTTGTAGGAATTTCGTTGTAATGAATTTTTTGGGTTGGTTCTGGGTGATTTTTTCAGGAAACAAACTGTTTGCTTTATTCAGAAGCACCCTTTCTGATCCCAAACTTTTTTAATAAAATTTCGAAATTCCGATTTGATTAACCGATGCTTTCTTGATCGTGTCTTTTGAGGCCGCAAGACGAGGGCATTGTCTACATATTCGAGAATTGTCTCTCCGAATCTATTTTGTCCAAATTTTTATTTTGCTCTAGCGATGGTATTTCTTTATAAGTTGGGAGTTGCTCGTCTGCGGTCGGGACCGGTAGCCAAAGGTGGTTGCTGGACGGAAGCAGTAATCGGTGCTTGTTCTTGTGTCGCATGCGATGTTTCTTCAGCGACATCTTTTATTATAGGCAAGATGTTTTTCTCAAATGATTTATAGTAAATACAATTTTTCTTACATAGAATATATCGACGGGTGGTTTCTCGTTAGATTCGATTTCATAAAGCAATTTTGAATGAAAGCTATTAAATTTTTTTTTTTTAATTGAATGTCTGGTAAGCCATCTACTGTGGTTCCTAGGGAATGGAGTACATCATTGTGGCTTATGTTTAACTGTGGTGCATTGATCCGTTTTGTTTTCGACTTTTGAATGGATGTGATGATGCTTTTGGTTGAAGAAGTGGGGAGAAAAGTGCGTTTTGATTGAGCGGAACTACCTTTCTTTGTTAAAGATGCTCACTACAATGAGGATGAAACGCAAATGCATATGTACTTCCAGCCTTTGTTTTGATCATTTCTGATCATTCTAGATGGTGATTGGAGTGTTGTCAGATCTATAAAGTTTCATCAATATACGGATATTCATGTGAAGGAGTCAGATTATTTAATTATTATCTCATTCATATATATAGATTTTTGTAGAAATATAAATTAATAATTTATTAATTTGAATTTTAGGTTTTTGTGTAAAATTAAAATTCTTAAATTTCTTATTATTCTTGTTTTAAACGTGATAATAATAACTTAACGAATTTTGGAACTCTAATTTAGGACATGTATAGGTTGGCGGGTGAGATCGAATTGGAATTGTTGGTTTAACTTTATAACTTTGCTATTTCAGCGAATATTTGAATTTTAGGAATTACAGATAACTTGGAAGCTACAGAGTAAATTTGAAATGCAGCCAAATTTGCTGTATTTAGATAGTTTTTCGGGATCATGCACTTTTTAATTAAATTATTTTCTAAGTTATTTGGAAGATTGTAAATTGGTAAAGGTTTTGATTAGCTTGTTCCAGGTTGGATAAATAATTATCGATGTATGTCGATTATATGATTTATAATCTATTTAATGCTGATGTAAATAGATATATACAATAGTTAACTATCGTAGATTAATTTTTAATATCTTATTTTAATATTTTGTGATTCATTTATTTTATAATTAAAGCATTGAACAATTAATTGGGTTATTTGATTATCATGGATCCTACAGATGTACTAGCTACTTATTATTAATTCTGTCATCTAACAGATTCCTGATTAATTTAATAGTTTTATTTAATTTTGCTTGAATTTATTTAGGTATTGGGGATTCTAAAGCTGTGAAAAACAATATTAATACATTACCTTACAGATTCCAGATTAGCTGTTTTTGGAACCAGTTTTCGATTGGTCATTTTTTATTTTTATAAATAAACTTATTTGTATTAGATTAGGGGTGGCAAGGGCAAGTGACTTTCATAAATATTTTTTTATAAATAAATCCATCAAATCAACAGACTTAGAAGTTAGGAAGGCCATGCGTGCCTTTCCTGCTTTGATACTACAATATTTGGATTCGATTTATTTAATTTTAATTTTATTTGTTTTAAGAGAACCAAATTAATTTAGTTAATACTAATCTTTACTTTACATTTATTTTATTCAAGTATAATTTTATTAAATCGTATATTGTCCTAAATAATCAATTAACTATATGGTTTCAGGAAATTCTATTGTAAGTTGTGGAGTTGCAGGAGGAGACAATTAAATTAATAAATTTTTATATGGTTTAGGTAGCAGGAAGATATTAATTTAGTATTAGATTTCAGGAAACCTGCAGATACTTAAATCAAATAATATTTCTTTGTATTTTTAAAATAATTGCTGATAGTGTAGATTAGGTGTATGTAACCGGGCCGATTCAATCAATCAATTTTGTTTAGGAACCCGGAAACTATTAATGCAGAATTAAACTTCAGAAAATTTCCAGATGTACGTGAAATAATAATATTATGTTCTCAGGTTGCTGATTTAGAGAAGCAATTATTGAAGACCAATACCATCATTATCCATTAGACCTATTAAGCCTTTATCCTTCCTCTAATAGATTAGAAGTAGATTAGAATTGTGTTGTGCCGTACGATCGCTAGGTATCTGAAACCGGGTCGTTCTGTCCCAAAAAAACAACCTTTCCTATCCTTCCTATTGTTATGTGTAAACAGGCTGTAGGAATAGGCCTGGCGTTATCCGGGACACTTGTCCAGTACTTGGTCCTACAGTCCAATCAATCAATAACTACGACCCCCTATCGGCGTGCAAAACTCATGGGCCGACGCATCCTCCATGTCCAGTACTATAGACTGGCATGGAGCAATGCAATGTGCAGATGGTAACTTAAATCGGTCCTTTATAGCCGTACTCTTCGATTTGGCATTAATTACGTAAAGTAAAACGGGAAAATGAACCGCAAAAGAGCAGGGAGTGCTTTGCCCCCAGGAAAAATGGCATGGTTTAAAACAAAACAAAACTCTAATTTGAGTGCTTCCAAGCAACAAATGATGCTCTAGCAAATAAGTTGACACTCCTTTCTACTTTATAATGAAATATCTTACTGCTTTTGGGGCAATCTTGGAAAAGAAGTACAATTGTTTTAATTCCTAAAACTGATAAGTCTGATTAGCTCGCGAGGAGTATGATATTTGTCTCTATAGCTTAGAGTATTTGTGAAAACTGACGAGCTTGCCAGTTCCACCACCATAGAGATGCGCTCCTTAGTGGTTCCACATTTAATCGAGAGAGAGATACTTACTGATGTTCTAATATATACAAAACCTTTAAGAAATTTGCGCACGTGCTTATAATTCTTTTTTATCAGTTGTTTGTGGTTGTGAGACCGCTTATTCAGTTCAACTGACCATAACTGTATCAGTATAAACGAGTATACTGCTAATACTAATTGTAAATAAATGTGTGAGATTCACCTACAAATACAGTGTTGCATTTGCAACTGATACTGATAGATACTGAAAACGTTTATGACAGGAGCATGCATTTCGAGCTTAATCAATGTTATTTTCCTTAAATGGGGTGCTAAAATCTATAGATGACTTTAAACATTTTTGAACAATTCTAAATAATTCCCGGTCACTGACCATTTATTGAAGGTGTCAGCTTCAAGGAGGTGATACAAACCAGTCTTGGCTCGACTGGTCGCTAGTGTGAACCGTGTTTAAAACTGTACCACTTATGTCTTTGCCGAATTTTAATATTCAATTTATTTTGAAAATATAAACAATATTAAGAATTTTTAATTAAAATTTCGACCCTAGACACAGAAACTCTATTTGATAACTTAACATTGGTTTCAAAAGTTTGGAATCAAAATATAATTCATCGCACATAAATTAATAAGTACGTTAATTTAATCAGTAGTTTTATGTACACTTCAGCTTTCACACAGTTTAGCAGTCTAATTAAGACGACATGCGCCGAAAAGGGTTAACATAATATTCATTTAAAAATCTAATCTAGCTTAACATACTTAAATATTTACCATAAAAATAGTTTTTGGGCGATTGACACGTTTTCTAGTTAGTTACGGTGACCTCAGTATACTTCACTCACACACCTATATAAACAATAAAATCGCACATAAAATTGGTACTTCATATACCACTTTGTAATTTCATTGAGAAAGTGTTAAAAAACGAAAACGCCAAACACAATATTTTTATCTATTCGAACTTCAAGGTTTTAACCAATTTTTTTTGTATACAAGTTCGTGCTTTTAATTTAACTGACATTTTTTAAAAATATAATTTAAGCGATAGTGATTACAAAACGTGAGTTTAATTGCGTTCAAAATTGAGATAAAAATTGTGTATAATGATAATGTAGTGGAACGTCGATCTCTATTTCATACTTGTCGATTATTGTTTATTGTTTTTAGAATTGAAATTAGAGAGTGGGGGGTCCCGCGCTTCCCGGTTAATGCGCAAACGCAATCAGTGGTTCCACACAAGGCTTCTTTGAAGCACTGCTTCTTGGTTCAAAATGGTCATCGATAAATGTCTAGTTAGGTTAGGTTAGGTTAGGTTAGAGTGGCTGCTATTGTACACTTAGGCCAATAGTCGTGGCCTATTGTGATACCACAGGATCCTATATCTCCTTTACTCCCGCCGAAACCATCCAGAGCTACTTATGTAGCGTAAAATAACTCGCACTCCACAGTCCGCGAGTTCCAAAAGGCTGTCCATACCGTACACACCTAAGTATTTATGCCTTCTGTCTTATAGTACCGAACACGAGCATAGAAAGTGATCTAAGCCTCTACTTCCTCTTCGTCCATACAACTGCGTCCATACAAAAGTCATTCGTCTGTAGACCCAGCCTTCTCGCATGTTCCCCAAAAAGGCGGTGTCCTGTCAGTATTCCTACGACCAATCCTACCTCTCGTTTTCTTATGGATACAAATTCCTTCGAGCGCCGCAAGTCCAGTTGTTGCCAAACCTGTTTTGCTACCCTGCACGTGAGAGTGTTGGTCCACCAATTTGTCGAGGCGATTGCCTTTTCACTGAGTGCCAATTTGAGCGCTGCTATAGGCTCCCCAGACTTGCCCGTTCCTGCTGCATCTGAAGAGTTCAACCGTACTTAGCTAGTTCGTCGGCCCTGCAGTTTCCCGTGATGTCCGAGTGTCTAGGGACCCAGCATATCTGTTCATTTTCCAGTATTGATCCGTTCCTCCAAGATTGCCTCGAAGGACAAATGGTCCGGAAATCTTTATCGAAGCACAACGTTGGTTTAGTATAATATATATAGATTCGCCAGTTCTTCCCTTAGCGATCTAACTATCGTCGGGTGCCCCACCTGAAGACACTTCTACTGAGAGACAGCCGAGAGTCTCGTAGCCACATTGGCTACCATCTGCTTACCATAAAATTCGATTGGAATAAGGTGGAACATAACGTCTAAAGCGCGTGTAGGTGTTGTCATAAGCGCCCCGCTTATAAGCAAGCAGGCCGTTCTTTGCACCTTCTTCATCATCCCAATATATGTTACCTTAGCTAGAGCTGGCTATCACACGCCCATCCCGTACATCAGCACAGGTCTTACCACTGCGATATAGAGCCATTGTACCAGCTGCATACGCTGCCACCCCTCTCCCCTCTATCTCCAGTTCCAACAGCAATCCATTAATCACTACACTCCAAAAAAAGGAGGATATTACACCTCCCTGCAGTGTTCCTCTAACCACCCGTCTTCTAATGGTGGACTCCCCCAGTTCCAAGGTAATAATCCAGCATCTGGTTTATCAATCTACTTATAGGATAAACCACTTTCAAAAATGACAATCCCTCCATGATCTCCTCCGTTTTTACATTATTAAAGGTACGCTCAATGTCCAGAAATGCTACCAAACAAAACTCTTGTGAGTAAATTGACTTCTCAATCGTGTTTACTAGATCGTGCAAAGTTGTGTCCACCGACTTTCCCTTACAGTACGCATGCTGCGACATTGCCCAATTTCTTGGCTCAATTTTTGTTCCAATAACTACATCTACCAGCCTTTTCCAAGGTTTTCAACAGAAAGGATGATAGATTTAAAGGCCTCAGGTCCTTTGGACAAGCATGTGAGCTCTTTCCCGATTTCGGAATAAAGACTACTCTGACTTCCTTCCATTTCTTAGGCATATAGACCAGTTTCAGACATCCCCCAAAGATAACCTCCAGCCAGAGGAGGAAGTCTGCCGAGTTCCTTTGGAAACCTGCTGGTATAATCCGATCTGGGCCCGCCGATTTTTTCTTAACACCGTTCAGCACCCACAGGATTCGTTCCCTATCCACGATGCCCTCGATATCTTTTGAAGGTGTTCCTCGAAGAGCTCCAGGCTCCTCCGTGTCATCAAAGCTTTCCGATAAATGTGTCTCCATGAGAAGCTCTAATGATTCCGCACTTGAAGCGTCCATGACCTGTCCGGTCTAATTATAAATAACTAGGACTGACTGGGTTACTAGATAAAATTTTCCTAAGGCGCGAATTCTCAGATACCTCCTCCACTCTACAAAAGAAGAGTCTCCAAGACCTCCTTTGTGCCCTTTCTCAACTCTTTTTTGTACTTTCTTAGGACCTCGTTATAGGAGTCCCAATCCCGAACTTCCCTTGCGTTCTTAGCTTTATTGAAGGCTGTCCTACACGTCCTTCGATAGGTTGACAACTCCGTGGTCCACCATGTCGGTTTCTGCCTGCCCTTAGGCTTTATCAGGCAAGATTGCATGCCTTTGTGACAATATGAACCATGCAATCTAAGTCAACTACTGTCGCCGGAAGTCCAGGGACCTCCAGCGGCAATAATTCCTCCAACACCTCCCGATATTTGTTCCAGTTTGTTCTTCTGGGATTCCTGAAGGCTTTCCGGATAACAGGTATAACGTGGAGGTTATATGTTACGTATCGGTGATCAGAGAACGAGTGCTTCTTCGCCACTCTCCACACCTTGGCCATATGAAAAATTATTTCTGACGTAAAGATCACATCTAAAACCTCCTGTCGATTTTTAAAAACAAATGATGGTTCTCGCCCAATATTGCAAACTAAAAGGTTAGTCTTTAATAAGTAATCAAGAAATAACTCACCCCTCTCGTTAATGTCTGTGCTTCCCCAAATTGTGTGATGCGCGTTTGCATCACATCCAAGTATAACACTTACCCTTTCTGACCTGCCTCACGGATCAATTCCTTTAGGTTACCCGGTGGTACCTCCTTCTCGGGATTCATATAGGCTAAGGGTAGCCATAATTTTTCACAGCCAACCTCAAAGCTCACCGCTGTAACATCCCCGCATATTGAGGAAGAAGAAAAATATTCAAATTACTTTTCACTAAAATACACGATCTGATCTTCTTAAAGTTACTTGAGTATAATAATTTATACCCCTTCATCTGTGGCCGCAGATCCTGGTATTGTTAATCCAAGGTTCTTGGATTAACACCAAGCCCTCATCTGACTTAGTCAGTCTGAGAACGAGAGCTGCCGAGGCAGCTTTCGTGTGATGCAGGTTTATTTGTACAATATTAATAATTGAGATCTGCCTTACTCACCTCTTCTTGCACTCCTTGCATTGGGATAGTGCCATCTGGCTCGTTGCTTCGGACGCCATCCGCCTCTCGTCGAGAGTTCGACAGGATGTCCCCATCAGACTCAAGAGAGAGGAGGCTACCTCTCCTCACCAAACTCTCCGCATCTGAAACATCGCTCCCCCGGTTGTACCCCGCCCGCTTGACCGTCTCCCGCTGGGTCCGTTCGCCGTCGCCTCCAGGTTGGTCTTCCGCGCCCGTATCGATCTCATCTTTCTTACATACTTTAAGAGTGATCGACCCGAACCCGAGTTGATCATTCACTCCCTTTGATTTTGCAAGGAAAGCCCGGGATTTATTTTTATTATTATTAATTATTTATTTCTCTTCTTTTCTTGAATACATTACACATAAATTATGACATATAAAGATTTTATTAGAAACATAAAAGAGCCAATTATAAATATTTAAGATTTAACTGTAACATAAATATTCAATTAAGTAATAAAAATTAAAAATTTGTGATATTCCAGATATAAAAGCACGACTCAAATTGAAATTACCACTGACAAGCTCGATGTGCCAAGTGATCTCTGAACATGGTAAGTTTAAAGCCTACCTACAAATATATAAAATAATAAACCAATGTCAATGTTTATGCGGATCGGGAGTAGAAAACGTTAAACACCTACTTTTCGAATGTAACGAGGTGACGTGTCGTGTCACTAAAGCATAAGTGGCTGGGTAATACAAACATACACGAATTACCACTGCCAGCATTACTAGGCGACGAAGTTCTTTCCAAATTCCGGCCGTATTGTGCTGAACTGATCAAAGTCTTAAAAGAACAGAATATATAGTTATAGTAGACCAGGATCCCCCAATTATAACGGCTAAATGTACTAGCACTGATATCGGTTTACAATGCTTATTAATATAACAATACACAATTGGCTATGTAAGCTGATATTAATTTAAAAAATTATTCTTAGTTTAAGGTTAAACCTAGGTATAAGAATTAATGTTAAATTTTCCTGGAATATTGACTATGGTTAATAACTAAGAGCTATGGCCAAACGCTCAATTCGGACATCTTAGCCAATAGGAGAGGCGTCGTGTTCCACCAGGACAACTCCAGGCCTCACACGTCCATGATGACCCGCCTGAAGTCCCAAGAGAGTGGTTGGTAGGTTCGTATGCGTCCACCTTATAGTCCGGACTTGGCACCAAGCGTTATCAACTCTTTTTGTCCATGGCAAACGCTCTTAGTGGTGTAAAAATGGCCCTAAGAGAGGCTTATGAAAACTGGCTATCTCAGTTTTATGCTAATAGGGACGAAGTGTTAAGCAGTAAAGCGGCATAATGAAATTGCCTTCTATAAATGGCAACCAGTTATCGAAAAAATGGCGCATATTTGAGCCAAAACGACAAATAATGGATTTCTTTTTCCCCAACCTTATATAAATTGTAAATAAATGTGTGAGATTCACCTAGAAATACATATTTGTGTTGCACTCGCAGCTCTTTAATTAAAACCTTCAGTGTGACATTTTATTAATCCCGCACATGCGAATCATTTTAAATTCAACTTTTATAACAGCTTAGCTTTTTTATATTTGCAGGCATTAGCTATTATTGGATTTAACTGACCAATTGGGCGCCATGTTGAGCTTAATCAATGGCATTCATTCTTATTTTTGTTTTCCTTATATGGGGTGCTAAAATCTATAAATGACCTTAAACATTTTTGCACAATTCTAAAAAATTCCGGTCACTGACTGAATTACTTCGCTGATAGAAGATATCAGTATATATCTTTCTATCAGCATATCTTCAAGGAGGAGATTGGTTGATACAAACCAGTGTTGTGGGTCTAAGCTCGTAATATAAACCTAATATTGATTAGTGAGAACACAAATTTAAATAAAATTTCAAACCTTGACACAAACATTTATTTGATAACTTAACATTGCTTTTTAAACGTCATTCAACCGCACATAAAGTTTCCCACCGGCGTCATGACTCCGTTACAATGTAAATTGGTTAATTTTATCAGTCATTTTAGTTTAGCCAGTCTAATTAAGACGACATACGCCGAAAAGGGTTAGCATAATGTACATTTAAAAATTTAATCTAGCTTAACATCTTTAGAATAGTAAATACTCAAATATTTACCATAAAAATAGTTTATGGACGATCGACACGTTTTCTAGTTAGTTAGGGTGACCTCAGCCCACGTCACTCACACACCTAGATAAACAATAAAATCGCACATAAAATTGGTACTTCACATATCACATTGAAATTTCACTGAGAAAGTGTTAATAAGCGTAAACGCCAAATTTAATATTTTTATCTATTCGACCTTCAAGGTTAATTTTTTTTATTTTCAAGTTCACGTTTTTAATTTTTAACTGACACTTTTTTTAAATATAATTTAATCGATAGTGATTACAAAACGTGAGTTTAATTGCGCTCAAAATTGAGATAAACATTGTGCACAATGATAATGTAATTGAATTACGAGTACGTTACAGCAGAATTATAAGATCAGGTAGATAAGATCTATATTTAGGTTAATTGTATTATTATTTCTCCATTTTATCTTAAATTGCATATAATTAAGATTTTATTGTGTTTGAGTTTGGCTGTCATTTATTTACAATACTGCCAGTGCATTGCATTTTTACAATAAACAAAACCAAATTATTCAGCCGAGACTCAATTTTAGGATGGACGAAGGTGTAATGCTTAGTGTATTAAACTTGAATTACAATAATCTTGGGGAAATGCGATTAAACTTTTATTGTTATTACTATTATTATTATTATTATTGCTATCATTTTGTTGTTGTTGCTTTCCGTTTATTATTATTGTCATTTTTGTTTTTGGTGGGAATAACTATAAAAGCGACGGTTTAATAAAAAATTCGTTTGTTTAGTTTTTTATTTGCAGGCACGAGTTTAACACAAAAAGAAGCTTAACGTAAAAAAAATAAAAAATGAAGTTTATTTTCTTATTAATTATCGTGGTGATTAATCTAATGTAAGTCGATCGAAACAATACAGTAATAAACAATGTCAGTAACAATATTAAAAAAGCAGTGTTTTGTAAACCGAGATAAAATCATAAAAATGTATTTTGATTGAAGGTTGTCAATTTCAAAATTAAGAAAAGTGTGTGGTCTTTGTTGTGTAGTGTATGCGATGGTTACGTTTAAGCCGGTTTATAATGATATGTACACATATACTCGTACCTTATATATTCCAAGTGGATTGAGTAACTTGTGCGTGTTGACATATTTTTCGAAAAATTTGTGTGTGCATTTTAGGCTAAATAGTTTATGAGAAAAATGAGAGCCACATCTTATTGCAAAATTATGCAAAAAAAATTGTTATGCAGAGAAATTGAAAGTGTGTTAAAATATCTTTTTGTGATGAAAATAAATTAATCGATTATTTATAATGATAGTAATACTTTATGCATACACAAATTGGTGTCATGACATACGAAACTATATAAGTACCATATCGTAATCGTGTATAGTAATCGAGACGATAACATATTATCGATTAACGCTACAATAAAATAATTGGGGTCTATCACTCTATAGATTATGCCATCTCGTGTTGTTTTAAACTAGGTATTACATACCTTGACTCTTTTTCAATATTATGTGTTCGAGTCTAAACTAGATACCGATTATTATATAATATGATTAATAACCTGTCACCTGTCCAAAAGGGTCGACATTGAAAAAATTATTGTAGTCGAATTATCTAATTGATCTAAAAATTTCATGACTTAATACGATTAATTATATACATAATTTATATTGGATTTTAATTAGTTGCGTTTAAATCGTGATCTCCGGGTGTTTTGTCATTTAAATTTATATTGAACGAATAATGAACGTACTTGATGTGGAAAGAAGATTATTAAAAGGCTTTTAGTCTGAAGTTCAATGTATAAAATAACGTTGTAATAATCTTAAACTAGTTAATTGTGATTGAACTTGACCAAAAATATTTGGCTTTTTTTTTTGGATGATATACAACCTTTTATAAAGAAATATACATATGGAATTTAAAGGTGATATAACTTTACAAGTATACTAAACATACATAGAAAGTCTCAAAAAGTATTGTGTAAGAGAAAAAGCTTTAATTTACTACATATACGAGTATGTAAAATGATTGCGTATAGGAAACACATTATTTTTGTCATTTTTATTGCGACTGGAATTGCTTAAGAATTTTGTTTGTTATTTGATTTAAATAATTTGATCATTCCGAAATGTAAAACTGAAATTATGTATAATTACTATTCAGTCTAATTTCGTTTACCTGGCTACCGATAGACTAGTGGGCACTGCGCTTACAATTACGAAAGAAATCATATAACAACTCGGTCTTAGTGGTGAAACTATAGTGCATATACATAATCATAGTATAAAGAGTCATACTAGTAGTACAATGGTGGTTTCCTAAATCAAATTTCAGATGACACTACGAGTATTCATTTGAAATTATATCATCGAAAATCTATTTAAAATCACCCGAAAGTTGATTATTATTCATGTGGCGAGGCGATCATAAATATATAACCCCCATAAATTAGAATGAGCTAGCTAAACATAGATTTCCATTGTCTTATTTTATATTATTTTGTTTTCGTATAAAATAATATTGATCTTTTTCTCGTGAATGAAAAAACAAAAGCTAAAAAATAAAATGCGTGTAAAATATATCCTAAAACAAAAAAAAATATAAAATTAGGATTAACCTAGGAGAAACTTATCACGCCTATATACAATGGTGGGAATCTTGTACGAATTAATTCTTAAAAAACAAAACAAACAACAATTGCCGCCATTTAAGTGTTTTCGTTTGCAACCTACGAAAAACCATTTAAAATTAAATTAAGCCAACATAGGTAAATCCGCAAGTTCTGTTTCTCTTAGAGGATATATTGACAAAGTGGATCCATTTTAATTGCAACGGATACCTGTATAATAAAATCAGATTTAGGCCGGCTCTATCTACGCAGCAAGTTTCATAATATTCTGAAAAAGTTATATACAATGTCATATGTAATAATGTGTGCGGCAAAATGCGTGAAACATGTATCGGATGATTAAAAGCGAGAAATGATAAAATAAAACGATTTGCACAAAATAATGTTAAGCCAAAATTTGGGCGAAACTTCAACTGACCGCACACGCCATTGTAAATGAGGTGAAATCCTTAGAGTGGGATGTGCGGCTCATAAAATTGTAAAGTAGGTGGAAAAAAATAAATAAATAAATCGGAGTGTACTATCCCACAATCCTTTAACCCATACTGTTTTCGCAAATAATACTATATGGTATGCATAATCTATCTAAAGAATTGTACCTACCCTAACGATGCCTGTATCATAAACATACTAAAATTCTTTATGCTGTTCGGTTAGCACGTAATAATAAATGAGATTGCAAGTAGGTAGCAAGTTTGATAAAGTTCTAATGAATTCTACCTACCCTAATTGTGCCTGGAGTGTATGATATCCTATAATTCTAAAAGCCGTTCGGTTAGCACCTAATACCAAATGATGTTGTAGGATTTTGGTATCGATTTCCTTAATAATAGAGTCAGATGTAGATATGAAATAAAGTTCTAATGCATTCTACCTACCTTAGTGATGTTTGGCCCATACCGTAATACCAAACGGGGTTTCAAGACATTTGCATTTGTTTCCTATGCCTAATCTATCTATTCAGCAAATTTCATATGGCGCCCATAATTCTGTACGCCGCTCGGTTAGCACGTAGTACTAAATGGAGTTGAATGATTTTATCATCGGTTTGGTGATACTGAAATCGTATATATATCTAATCAGCCAGTTTTATAAAGTTCTAATGAACTATAGTTCGGTTAGCACGTAACATTAAACAGTTTTGGAGGATTTTGTCATCGGTTTCCTTGATATTGGAATCGTATGTAGGTCTAATCTATCTACTCAGCCAGTTTCATAAAGTTCCTATGAACTATAAGTGTGCTAATGGTTCCTGGAGTGTATGATACTCCATAATTCTAAAATCGGCTTAGCACGTAATACTAAACAATTTTAGAGGACATTGGCATCCTTTTCCTTGGTATTTAAGTCAGATATGTAGGTCTATTCTATCGAAGTTCATGAACATGCAGATGAGATCATGCTTCGTGACTGAAGACCTAGTGCTATCAAATACAGTTTCATACTCGCTCGAGAAAAAGCAACTTCTCGGAAGCAGTGATATTATCAGATTCATCAAACCCGAGCGAATTAGATGGCTGGGCACATTGCAAGATAACCACACCAACGAATAGGGTTTTCCAGTAAGAGTGATATGATTCATTTAAAAAAACACATTAATTGTTAAGGAAATTGAAATGTTTTTTATTTAATGTGAAGTACAATCAGAGTGAGATACAATTAAGTTCTGAATAAAACGTCATTAAAATGGCCTCCACGACTTCTTCTGCAGGAACCTATTCGATGAACCCAATTTTCGAGCACTTTTTCCACTAAATCAAGTCGTATGTCATGAATAGCACGTTCAATATTGACTTGTAAAGCTTGAAGAGAGTTTGGTTTATTGCTAAAGACCAATGACTTCAAATAACCCCACAAGAAATAGTCTAATGGTGTTAAATCACAACTTCTTGGAGGCCATTCAATATCACAATTTCTTGAAATAATCGAATCTCCAAACTTTACTCGCAACAATTCAATTGTTGCACTTGCTGTGTAGCACGTAGCCTCGTTTTGTAGGAACCAAATGTTGTAAAGATCAAGTTCTTCCAATTTCGGCCATAAAAAGTTGGTTATCATCGATCTATACCGATCTCCATTGACGGTAACGGTGTTACCAGCTTCATTTCGAAAAAAAATACGGACCGATGATTCCACCAGACCAAAAACCACACCAAACTGTCAATTTAGGTGAATGTAATGGTTTTTCATGAATAATTTGTGGTTTTTCTTCGCACCAGAATCCACAGTTTTGTTTATTTACCGCACCACTCAGATGAAAGTGAGCCTCATCGGAGAAGATGATTTTCTTCAAAAAATCGTTATTGTTTCAAGTTGTTCCAAGGCAAAGTCAGCAAATTCACGACGTTTACGGTGGTCCAATGGCTTCAGTTCTTGAGTGAGAACAATTTTATACGGATGCAAACCCAAATAATTTCTCAAAATCCGCCAGGTTGTGGTTTGAGACAGTCCCAATTCTTGAGAACGTCTTGGAATCGACAAATTTCGGTCTTCAGCAACACTTGCCTGAATGGCAGCAATATTTGCATTACTTCGAGCGAATCTTTGTCTTATTGGCACTTCAGCATTATGTAAAGCAAATGTACGCTCAAATTTTTCAACAATTCGACGAATAGCGACACTTGGACGATTATTACGACTACAAAATGGCAAAAGCGCACGAAAAGTTGCAATTGGAGAACGATTATTTTGATAATAAATCTGAATAATTTGTAAACGTTGTTTTTGCGTATATCTCACCATGATGAAATTGTAAACATTACTGAATACAATGAAACAAAAAATGACAGATCATGACATATTACAAATGGCCGAAACGTCACTTAAAAATCATATCATTCCTATTGGAAAACCCTATATATGATTAATAAAGTTTTCCAACAACAACCAGCCGGTGTACGTCGTAGAGGAAAACCTTTACTACGCTCTCGTGACGACGTCGAACAAAACCTACTTATAATAGGATGTGCAGGCAGCAAAGTCTCGTCGTGGGATGTGGAGGCTAGAGAGAGAAAGAAAGACCTATCCTATCTACTCAGCAAGTTTAACAAAGTTCTAATGAATTTTAAATACCCTAATGGTGCCAGGAGTTTTATGCCATCCCATAATTGTAACAGTCGTTGGGTTAGCACATAATACTGATCTGGGTTGCAGTATTTTGTCATCGGTTTCCATGATAACAGAATCAGATGTAGGTCTAATCTACCTACTCTATCTAAGTACTAAAGAGTTCTACCTACCCTGATGATGCTTGACGAGGCACTTTCCTTGATAGCGGAATAACTTGCCCCTGCAGTTACCTTCTTGTTTAACGAAAGCCTTCGTCGTGGTATTTTTCCAGATCCCTGGAAAATATCAATCGTTCATCCAATTTTCAAGGCGGGCAATAGAAGTGAGGTAAGTAATTATCGTGGGATCACCATTCTCTCTGTCTTACCCAAACTGTTTGAGTCCATGGTTCACAGAGTATTGCACTTCCATACCAAGAGACTTATTTCTCCTTTTCAGCATGGATTTTATCCCGGTAGGTCTATACCATGTCTAACTTGTCCTCTTTTTGTGATCATCTATTTGACAGCCTAAACACCAAGCATCAGCTTGACGTTGTCTACACAGACTTCGCAAAGGTTCTCGATGTGATTGACCACTCCATTCTTATTAGCAAGTTGAAGAGTCTCGACTGTGATTTCATTCCAATCGACTGGTTGCGTTCTTACCTCTCATATCGTTGGCAATCTGTTAGGATTCTGGATTCTTTCTCCCTATTATTTTGGGCGCCATTCGGCGTGCCTCAAGGTAGCCATATCGGCCCACTGTTATTTTCATTATTTATTAACGACGTTGTAAAATGTTTTAAGTTTGCCAATTGCCTTCTCTTCGCAGATGTCATAAAGATTTCCGCCAGGGTCTCTAGCGTGTTAGACTAAGAAATGTTACAAGACGACTTAAAACGCTTTTGCATCTGGTCAATTAACTTACTTACTGGCTTTAAACATGAGTAAACGCAAAACTATTTCTTTCTTCCGTATCCGCTCGCCAGTTTTTTATCAATATCAACTGTACAACGAAACCATTGATCGGGTTTAGTTCACTTCGGATCTTGGTGTTATCTTTGAATCTGAAGCTACCTTTACCAGACATGTTAATGCCATTATTGCAAAGTCGTACATTATGCTTGGCTTCATTAAACGAAACTGCAAGGACTTTCGTGACCCGTTAACTTTGACATCATTATACGTATGCTTTTTTCGGTTAATTTTGGAGTATGTATCCCTTGTTTGGTCTCCCTCCTACCACTGTCATTCTGAGAGGATTGAGAGTATCCAGAAACAGTTTATTTTGTTCGCGCTACGACGTTTACCATCCAGTTGTGCCGTGAACTACGTTCTTCCGCCTTATCAGAATCGATGCAATTTATTGAAACTGCAACGTCTAGACAATCGTCGAGACGTAGCTTCCGCGCTGTTTGTGCGTGATATCATCAATTGCCGTGTCGATTGTATCGAGTTAGTAGCACATATCAACTTGTACGCTCCCGAACGTCAAATGCGTCAACGCGAACGCGATGGAGCTTTATTCATCGACCGAGCGGTAACGAACTACGATCTTTCTGATCCAATTTCGAGGGCATCGCGGGTATTCAACAAGGTCTACAGAGCTTTCGATTATCACTTGTCGAGAAATTCATTTAAGAAAGCTTTATATAATCTTTTGTAGTCGAGCAAATGCGCCGTAATTTTTTTTGTTTGTCCATTGTTTTGTTGTGCCGACTGTAGTCACTGTAGGCACCATTTATAAATACATAAATAAATAATATGTAGGCCTAATCTATTTACTTGGCAAGTTTCCTAACGTAATGAACCATAGCTAGCCTATTGGTGCCTGGAGTATATGATGCCCTATAATTCATTAAGCCATTCAATTAGCAACATTAGGTTATTATTAAGGAAACCAATGTCAATATTCTGTAACCTCGTTTAGTATTACGGGTTAACCGCAAGGCATAAAGAATTATCGGGTGGTGTACACTCCAGGCACCATTATAGTAGGTAGAACGCATTAGAACATTATGAACTTTGTTCAGCAGATAGATCACGCCTACATCTGTTTCTATTTCGGTCAGTATTACGTGCTATTCGAATAGCTTTGGAAATTATGGGTTGGCTTACACTGCACGCATCATTGCTGTAGGTAGAATTTATTAGAGCTTTATAAAACTTGCTGAATAGATAGATTAGGCCTACATCTGGTTTCGTTATTAAAGAAACCGATGCCAAAGTCTACAACCTCGAACGGCTTAAAGAATTATGGTGAAGTAAACATTCTAGACACCATTAGGTTAGGTAGAATTCATTACAACTTTATGAAACTTGAAAACAATTAAATAGAGTTTAATTTTTTTTAAGCAAAGTAAATATACTCTATACAATATTGTCTTGAGATTTATATTCAATTTCTAAAATTTAATTAATTTAACTTAAGAAACAACAATAACAATAAGTTTAAAGCTTAACGAAATGCAAACGTAGCTCAGATGAAGACATTTATATATGAAACTCTTCGCTAGTGTAAGACTTAGGTGAAGCAAAGACGTAGCGTTTTTGTTTCAGGTGGCATATGAAAATGAAGGCGTAATAATTTAAATGTCTTTATGTATAGGTGGTTTGTGACGAAATGAAATCGAACACTTGGCAGTGTTTTTGTTTCGTATTAGCTCGTTTAATCATTAATCTAAATCCCTTATTAGGATGCCAGAAAAATAAATAACAAAATATACAATTCTGATGATTGTTATATATTATCCGAAATAGTCCAAACAGCGTACAACTTAGGCTCTTACTTGTTCGGTGTTTGAGCATTAATTAAACAATTTGTTTTAGAAAGTAAAACCTCAATCACGTTTATCCTTTTTCATCACCAGCCATTTTTATTTCAATTTAATAAAAAAAGCAATTGGTTTATCCGCAACCGTGCGGATAATCTGCATAGTGCGGATGAAATTTCTAAATCCGCATCAGCCAGAAATTAATGCGGATACATCCGCTTTAATCCGCGGATAGCGGATAATTGCGGATACCTGCGGATATTACTATCCGATGCAGGGCTCTTTTCTAAACTACTACTATTCAATGTTTGGTAAATTTTCATTCCTAAAGTCAAATTTAGTAAAAGATTCGTTAATTGTTTCTATTTCTAATAATTGGACGAGAAAGTGATCCGAATATCACTTGTAAGATACTAAAAGATCTAGTGTAGATAGATGCTTTTAGAATGATGAGTGAATTCGAGTGGAACAAAAATTTCGAAATCCTTTATTAACGACATTTTATGTAAAAATTTTCCAGCACGATTTACTCTGATGTAGGTTTCAGTGGTTGCTTACTGCACACTTAGGCCAATTTTTAGGCCCATTGTGATACCACTCATTCACTCCACATCATTAACCCACCTACTTCACCTACTCACACAACTACAGTATACCACCTGCACATTGCAAGTTCCATGTCAACCTGTACACTGACATGGAAGGTGGGTCGGCGCGTGACACGGAATTCTGCACTCCATCAGAGGGTCTTAGTTGTATTTATTAGCATCACCGATAATAATCGATGATGAAAATTCGATTTGCATCTAGCCTCTGATGGGGTTCGAGAACCCAGCACCCCCCGGTCCAAGTGCCGAAGCTTTAACCACTGCACCACTCGCCCGCTCCCCTAACCTACCCAAACCTACTCTGATGTAGTTCCATATTTGATTTTGGCATTAAAGTCACGTCCGATGAAATAATGATCGGATATACATATAATCCGCTATACAAGAAAACTGTTATGAACCACCTTTGATGCCACTACTCAACCCCAGAAGTCAACAATCTCACAAAAAATGTTAGTAACGCTCTGAACCTTAAATGAGCAATTTTTGTTGAACAAATGTATCGCCAATGCCGAATTAATTGTCCATCAACTACTATTTTAAATCTAAGTTGCAATCAAATTTATTAGAGGTTCACTATCATATGTCGAAATATCAGAAGACATTGACGATTTAGGATTCCACACAATAAAATTACGTTAATATTTATTAACGTAAAGTCTAAAATTTTAATTTAGATTCCAAATTTACTTATCACATATGAATACCATAAGATGTTGAGGATCTATAGTTCTCCTGCCCAATAAATTTATAAAAAATATTATTTTAAATTTAGATTTTAATTAAATTATGGTGTAGAAAAGTATTATATGACTGATTTAATATTTTTGTTTAAAACTATAATTTTAAATTAGGATTCAATAAAATTTTGAATAAATTTTAATAATGGTTCACCACCACACATTAAAAAAAATCGGAATTCGACCTCACTTTTGTAAGGCATCGTTAATAGTTTTACATAAATAAAAGTTTCAAATAAAAGTTTTTATCTGAAATTATTTTTTAAAAGCCATTAGTTTAAACAAATATGTGTTATAAAATAACTTGTGATCTTACCAAGGCCTTCTCGTAATCTTCATTAGTTCTGTTTTATGTGCTGAATATGGCTATTCAAGTATTTAACTTCTTTCTATTAAAAATTTAAGAAATGCAGTATTTGCTAGAATAAACTTCTCGTTGGTGTCACATTTCGTGCATGCTGCGTTGGATGTGGGCGCAGCTGGCCTGTGTACTAATCGATTGCTATTTACCTTACAACTAATGGCACCACAGTTTCCATCTAACTTCTGATTGTGAATCCTTCAGGTTAACATTATAGTTGGGTATTTGCATGGAGGAATAAATATATGTATAAGAGGAATCATGTAGTGCAAATTTTATAAGCCAATTTCTCTTCCGAGGTTAATCTTATTTTATAGTTTTGATATAATATCTTATAAACGTATACGTATACGAGTATACGTACGAGTATCTTATAAACATATCGGCATAGTTATTTTATAGTTCGTTGTTCTTATTAGGTATATACAGATTGCCAATAGTAAAGTAGATTAACCTCGGAACAGAAAAAAAATTACACTACATGAGACCTCTTATGTATATTTTGCTCTATGGTATTTGATGATCGGCAATTGTATGTATTGCTTCTGTCGTTTTTGATGAACACTCATAATTAAATTGGTTTGTGACTCACCTATTTGATACAGTGGTGATGATATATATACGGTTTTTATGTGACGGCTTCTGTGTGCTGGTATTTGGCTGATCATTGATTTTTTAAAATTTAAACCACAAAAATCTCGGAAGATACACATTTTTTGAATTCACTCAATATCTAAATTAAGAGAAATTTTTATTAATATTTTATTTTATTTATTTAAAGTATAAGAAGCTTCACGTGTTAATTTGTGGTGACGTTTCCTTGTGTTGTTGTTTTCAAATTGCTTCTTACAGTTTTGTCATGAGTAACTTTGTGCTAGAGAATTGATTCAGATTGAACAAAATGTACTTGCGTGTTTGAGCAAGTTTTGATTAAATTTTGGTTAAAATGAAGAAATTGTTTTTCCTTCATTTTTTTCAATTTTCCTATTCAATATTTCCTAATTTGTACAATTCTTAATATATTATATGTAATAAAATTAAATTAATTGCTTTAAATCTGTTTGCTTAAATAAATATACGTAAGGAGAAATAAATTTTGTAATTTGATTTGAAATTTTTGGAAACATTTTTAGATAAGCAAAAACAAGAATTCATGTTTGTTTAAAGAAGGATTAAGTTATTAATCTCAAATCTGCCGTGATATTTTGCATGGATGGATCAAGAGGCCATAGGGCTTCCGTTTAAACTGTGAATAATTGAATGAAATTACCACACTCGACTCGATGAAAGTGGTAACCCCGACCCCCCTGACTAAAACAATCGTTATTAGAGCAAAATTGTTTGGTTCAAAATTCTTGATAATCATTCATCATAACACCGTCGCGGACATAATCACGCGAGTGAAACTTGAAAAGCGTTATACTGAATCTGAAGAGAAAGTTGTCAAAGTGCTTGGTGGTTCTGAGTGGTCAAGAATAAATCAAGTTTTAAACGACTTAACCTTAGAGGATTATAAGCCATCTCAATTAATGATCGAGTTTCGATTTAATGCCGGAACTGCATTCAGTGCAAAATCATTGAAATAATTCTGGATGTCTAGACTTCCTTCTCAGATTCAATTGATATACTTGCTCCTTTTGAAAATGACCGTAATTTATCGACATTAACTGAGAGTGTAGACGTATCAAGGCAGGCAGGTCGTCGATCGTATAATAGATTGAGTTCGCATAGACGCATCAACCCCAAACACGAATTTTGTTTTAATCCGTTTAAGTTTGGTGTAAACGCGCGTAAAGGTTTATACGATTATCAATATTTTTACGATTTCAGTATCAAGGATCATTCAATTAAATAAACAATCATCATATTGTGGCGCATCTGAATTCAAGACATCAATTCCAAATTCAAGTTTCTTATTGACACTGGAGCAGCGATTTCGATTATTCAGCGTGACTCGAACAGTTTCAGAACTTGGCGGTGTACACCTTAACCACTCCACCACCAAGTGTTATATCTCTCTGCAGAGTAGAACTCATAACAATATTGTAGAAAAAATGTCTGATTGGAAATCTTGGCATAATTAGATGCATCGAATATCCAGAAACACTTAGAAGATGCTATGTGTATAAAAAAAATATTTTTGAAAATCCTCAAAGCAAAAGTAGGCCAAGTTTTCAGATCCAAAATGGTTATATGTGTATCGAGAGCACAAATGAGTATTTTATTGCTCAATCGAAGTGTTTGAGCCGCACCAGAGTTCTTTATGATTTAATGAACTGTAAATTAAAAGGTGAGCTTTATTTAGAGGGAAACTTTTACTAAGTCCCATAAAAACAATCTAAAACAACGACTTAGAAAGAATTTAAATTGTTTTATTGAGCTTTAGATTAAGTAAATAGATAATGGTTTTGTAGCTCTTAAAGTAATTTTTATTATTATTACTTTAGCTTTCGCAACCTTTTCGGAACCATTATCAAAAGTATAATAAATAATAAACTAATTTTTTTACAAAAAAATATTTTCTATAAAAATAACAACGAAATCAAGGCTATTTCAAATTTAGCTATTTTCCGTAGATATCGCTAGCTAATCGAAAAATCATATTTTAGCCAGGAACAAAACTTAAAATCGTATCTACGGAAAAAACACTACTACATAAAAGCTGACCTGACAAATGTAAATTAAAAATAAATATTTTCATCTCTAACCAATGTAAATGTGTAAAAGCAAAAAATCAAATTATAAAAATAGATCGTATGAATTGCCAATATAAGCATAATCATTAATTTTGTTTATTGAATTCGCACTGGATTTAACCTTAATGCGGGTGACGAGGTACCCGGATACCTATTGCACTTTTAAATGTCGAAGAGCTTCATGAATTTGAAGAACTTATCTATGCAAGTGTTGAATTTTTCATTTTTCTTGTCGATTATGCCTATGTGGATAATCTCCGATGGATAGGTTGGTATCGGTGTTTGTTGAAGTTTATCCTTTTTGGGATGGAGGTCGTATTTATTTGTATTGATTTCACAGTTTTGTGTGTACTTCTTTATCAGGTTTACCATTCGTGAAAAGTAGTACTTTTCCAGAGTTTGTTCTTTATTCTCTTTCCAATTTCGGTGTCCCTTTTATGTTCTTCCTGAATAATCTTGAATTTATTCTCTTCATTATTGATGTGCTCAGTCTTGGTGTTCTGTGAATATCTCCTGTAAAATTTGAATGTGTATCTCCGGTATTTTCACCTCTTTAATTGTTGTAGGGTTGAGACTTTCTTTGAGGATCCACGTCAGAATTTCCTTGGTTATTTCCCGTATGCTGATAAAATGCCTGTGGTAATTTGGGTCAGGTTCTTCATAGACATAAACGTATCTATTTTCCATAAAAATAAGTTGATTCCTGAACACGTTTATCGGTGCATCACAGCATGGGATTAAATCCGAACTGGTCTGCTCTATGAATTGTACAATCTGTTTGTAGTATGTCGTAGTATGTATTCCAATCTGGATAATAGCCGTCCACAACTTTGTTGGTACAACTGGGTTTGTAGACTAATTCGTAGTTATACTCTTCAAGTCTTGCTTTTCACCTTTTTAATTTCGCGTTATGATTTTTGTTGCTTAATGAGAATGTCAATTGGTGATGATCTGTGACAACTGTAACTTTTTTTGCGCCATATAAGTAATTCCGTAAGCTGTCCAAAGCCCAGATGATGGCCAGCATCTCCTTCTCATTAACAACATAACTTTCCTCCGTTTTGTTTAATGACCTGGATATGAAGGTTATTCTTTTATCTCTATCAAGTTCGCCCTGTGACAGTACTGCACCAATTGTAGTGTCCAAAGCATCCGTTATTAGTATATGAACGCCTACTCGAAGTTAGGAAAAATCAGTGTTTCCGTAGATGACAATAGATGTTCCATTTGCTGAAATGCGCGAACTTCCTTCTCGGTCAGAGTGAGTTTAACATTTCTTCATTCTTCTACTAGTCCTTGATAAAACGCCTGTAGTAAGAGGTAAGTCCGAGAAATGATTTCAAATCCTTTAGGTTTCCTGGGCTCTTTATTTTCCGAATAACTTGAAGATTGACTCAGATTTGAACTCTTTTCAATTTCGAAAATATTTTGCCGATATTAGACAGATGTTCTTCCTCGGTACTTCGTTCGAATAAGATTATATCGTCTGTGTAGACGTGGCAAATTTTTCCGATAAACTCTTGCAGCTCGTTATTTTCCGTTCATTGTTGAAAATGATTTTTAGGTATGCCCACTTCTTTCGAAGGGAATTTTGAATTCCCCTGATTTGGAACAGTGTTTGATCTATCAGAAATCGGATACGCATCTGATGTTGTTACGGCATTCAGTTTTTTATAATCGATGGCCATCCCGTACTTCTTAATGCCTGAAGCGTCCAATTTTTGTCCACTACCCAAATTGGGAGGAGTTGTATGGACTTTTGGAGGTCCTTATAAATCCATCTTTTAATAGCTGAGCTATTTGTTTTTCTACTTCGCTCCTCATGCTAACTGGGTAAAAATACGATTTGGTATAAATAGGTTCTTCCGTATAGTTGTCTTAATTTCAGCTCTTACAACGGTGTCGATTGTTTCAAGATTATTAACATGTCCAAACATGTTGAATTTTGACAGCCATTTGAAGATTTCGTTTCGATTCATGAAAACGATTATCTCGAATTTCTAGGTTACTTACTTGCGACAACTGTTTCTACTTTAGTGGTATTTTTATGTTTGGTGTTAAGAATAAAACGTTATTTAGCCATCGATGATGGCTCTAGCCTAGTTCCATTAATGTGTCGCCCAAAATTTTTTCGTCAAATGATTTAAGTCCTGATAGTACGAAAAATTTCATCATTTTGTTGATTCCAATGCTTCTAAAAAATGGCCCCACAATCTTTTATTTTATTAAAGCGTTTCCACTGGCGGATCTAATTTAGGAAATGTAGTAATAATTGGGTTCACGGCTAAGTCTGGTTTTATCAAATTTTTATTTGCCCCTATATCAATGAGAAACTTGAGCGTGTTGTTGTCTCTCCTTTTATACAGTAGGTATGGTACGCTTGAGATCATAAAATATAATTCGGAGTTTTCCTCTTCCTGTTAATAATTGGACGCGTTGATGTCTGAATCTCATTGATTACTTGGTTGTAAAATTCTTCTTCTTCTTTAAGCCTTCGAGATGATAAATTCTCTGACTTTTTCGTTATCGAGCGATTTATGTAGTTGGCTTGTTTCGTCTGGATAGATGGATCAACTTCCATTGGTGTTGCTGATTTTCGCTCGACTGGTCGAAGAGGTGGCATTCTGTTATTTTGGTGTTAAATGAGACAATATTTCGTTGTGGTGCTGTGGATTACCATATTTCTAATGTTTAGGTTTTGAAATTCTAGGCAAGAAGTGTATAATACCTCTGGTAGTGTTTGTGAATGAACACATCTAATGCTCGGTTTCTGTAGATTTGGATAAGAACTTTGATCTTATAACCAGAGTAGTCTTCAGTTTGTATGTTCTTAACGATTAGTGAAAATTGCTGAGGAATTTCCGCTGAGTTGACGTTCCAAGGTTCTAAGGTCGCTGTTGTCTGCGTAATGGAAGGACACGTATATTTTTATTGAAATCCAATCGTCACTGAATTTGTTATAAGATATGAGAGCGGCGTCGGCATTGCCTCTAATCTTCTGCCTGATGCTTTGTAACATAGCTCTGAAGATTGGTTTAGTACACATAATCTCGTAATCTTTTAGAATGTTATCCACTCTATGTATTTATGAGATATATTGAGTAGGGTTACACCATCGAATGTTTGTAACTCCTGTTGCAATTGCAGTTGGAAATTATATAGACAATGCACTAACAATTTTTTTTATTATCATAAGCTTGAAATTATTTCTCGCTAGATGACAGGCAAACAATAACACATACAGAATCGATATTAATCGATTATTTTCGATGATAATAGATAGTTGCAAAAGAGAAAGAAAATTAGGGAAAAAATGTGCGATGGTGGGTGAAGCGATGATGATTAATTTTTTTTGGTGTTTTCGGCGGTGGAGAGTTTTGAGTTAGTAAACGATTGGTTGATGAAGTGATCGGTCAAGTTGGACCAATAAAAAAATTAAAAAAAAAAATATTAGAGTTTATCGGAACTTAATATTTTTTTTTATAAAACAAAAATTAAAAAAAAAAAAACAAGAAAATACGCATCATTAAGTGGACAGTTATTCTTCGTTTTTTATTATATAATAGTAGAATAAAATTATATGAGTAAAATTGATAATAAAATTTTCTGATTACCTGTAAAAAAAAAAAAAATCAATTTAAATATTCAGAAAAATAAAAATTGTATAAATAAAAGTAAACTTAAAAAGTCAATAAAAAAAAAAAATAAAAATATTACGAATGTATTTCAAAGATAAAATGGTGGACAAAAATCCTAAGTCATAAAGGTGCACATATACAAAAGAAAAACCTAAACCCAAATTGTGTAAATTAATAAAAAAAAAAACATTCATTAATAATAAAACATAAAAATTCAGTTCCTGAAATCATAATACTGTATAATTAATATATAACAAAATAACTGGATTGTTCTGGTGAATGCCGTCAATGTATACAAATACTCATATGGGATCAATACCGCAACCATCGGAATATTCTTTTCGTAAGCGCTTACAAAATTTTTTTTTTTTTTAATAATTTTTAAGATTATAAATTATATTTCTTTTTATAGTTTGTAATTATTATTATTTCTTCTGCTGCTTATAGTAATTATTATATTAGTGTTAAGGATAGGGTGTAGTTTAATTAATATGTAATTAGTTTATATTTTTGTTTACACATATAATTAAAACAAAACAAAATTAGTATATATATATAAATAACAAAATAATAACTTCAATAAACATTTCGGTTCAAGGCCATCTTTGGCCAGATATGAATTTAATCATGTGGAATTTACTTGTTTTAGATATCAAAAATTAATTAAATGAGATAAACGAAATATCCTGATGTGAAGGTGAGGTTGAGTGGTGTTCACTTAAAAAAAATAATAATAATAATTAATGGGATGTTTAGTGTTTGTTAAGCATACAGTGTCTTTAGTATCCAATAATTTTACCTGGTCTCATACAGATTCACACACACCCTTAACAAATCCACTCCCACGCTCCTGAGTTTAAGCTACAGCATCAGACCAGGTCAAGGGTTACTGTGTGGATAAACAAATTTTCTGATAACGTGGGTCCAAGGTTGTCATGGTAAACGTTAGATTGGTTTTCTTTAACCAGATAGCCTTTGGCTTCCGTTACACTCCTTTACACAATTTGATAGTCTACTGATGTCTGCAGCTTTCCTGGTGACTGGGTTTTCGAGTTTTAATGCCCGAATTTCATGGAAAAGTCAGTTCCGCTAATTGTTAACTACGAGTATATAAGCGTACTTAATTCACTTTCTTCAGTTCCGTTTCGTTCTAATGACTTCGTTACTCTACCTTTACTATGATCTCGTATTGATTACGTTACCGTGGCTATAATCGAAACCCACACTTAATTCACTTACTTTTCACTACTTGCACTAATTATTTTATTAATTTAATAAGACTGGTGCCTGTTTTGGCGCCAGTTATGAATTTTAATTTGATGAATTTAAAAAATTAAATTTATTTTACTCTTTATTAAAGTTATAACCATTAGAATAAAATTTAGTGTCCGCACTTTTATAATTATGTCGGATACCCGTGTAATTGTAGCATGTTGTTATGCCGGACGCACGCACTTCACGCATTTGTGCGTGTTATGAGATGCCGCTTGCAACTAAGAAATCATTAAATGCCGCATCACATACCGCATGATTAAAACACCGTTGAATAGTTTGGAATTTAAAACTTTCTTAATTTACTCGTAGCTGTAACGTTAAATTTGAAGGTGTTATTAAATTATTTATCTAGTTACAATTGTATAGTATAAATATATCTAAACATAAAATGCTGCTAAAAATATTTACATAAAATAATGCCAACCGCATATGTTAATTTGGCGCTAAACAAACGTCTAGTGTCGAATTAACATTACCTCAAATAGTTATAAACTTAAAGTTGTTTAAATTAAAATACCAAAAAATTTTACATTTTCATTTGTATATTTAGGCTGGCGTTAGGTCAAAATAAAAATCGCACGTTTCCTCAAGGTTTTAAATGGGGCGTTGGCACATCATCCTACCAAATTGAGGGTGGTTGGGACGCGGATGGAAAAGGTGAATCCATATGGGATTATTTAACACACACGTATCCCGAAAAAATGCCCGATCGGAGTAATGGAGACATAGCTTGTGATAGTTACCATAAAGTAAGTCAATCAAATATAAAGTAACATGGTCAACGGAATGAGAGCGTAACGCGATTGTATACCAAATCAATTAGTCAAGGAAATTTATAATTTTTATTAATTATTAATTATTATTTTCGCTTTATTAGTATACATATTTTATTTGTTCCTGTCATTTTATTTAATACTTCAATAAAAATATGCAAATAAACACAAATTTAACGGAAAGTCAATATCAAGTAATTAACACCTATGGTAGATAAAGAATCATGTAGTTAATAATTTTTTAATACATTTTTCTGTTGACTAGTTCGATCGCCTATACATTATTTGATTCTGTTTATGTTTTTTTTTTATATATAAATTTCAGTGGGAGCGTGATGTTGAAATGGTCAAAGAATTGGGCGTGAGCTACTATCGGTTTTCTATTTCATGGACACGTATATTGCCCGATGGGTATGCAGCTCACGTGAATAAACATGCAGTTCGATACTACAGTTTATTGATCGAAGAATTATTAAAAAATAATATAACGCCAATAGTAACGGTGTACCATTGGGAATTACCTCATAAATTACAATTATTAGGGGGATTTACAAATCCAGAAATTATACCACTTTATATCGACTATTCCCGATTGTTGTTCGAACTATTTGGAAGTCGGGTCAAATATTGGGTAACCTTTAATGAACCATGGCACATATGTGAGCAATCGTATGGTCAAGATTATATGGCACCCGCCATGGATTATCCCGGAATTCCATCTTATTTATGTGGACACAATTTACTTAAGGCACATGCAGAAGTCGTACACATGTATCGCAATGAATTTCAACCTAGACAGAAAGGTGTAATTGGAATTATACTGGATATTTCGTGGCCTGAACCAAAAACTGCACGAGCTGAAGATTTTGCCGCATCTGATCGCAGTTTACAATTTTACGCAAGTTTCGAATCATAATATAAATTCTAAAAGTAAAATAAAAATCAATTAATTTAAATGATATTGTAGATTGGTTGGTTTGCACATCCGATATTTTCGAAAACGGGGGATTATCCAAAAATTATGATCGACCGGATCGATCAATTGAGCGCGAAACAAGGATTCAAAACATCACGATTACCAAAGTTTACCAACGAAGAAATCGTTCGAATTCGAGGTACATCTGACTTTTTCGGCATTAACAGTTACACAACATTTTTAACCACCAGTCTTGATCGAAATAATTCAGTTGGACATCCAGAACCGGGTTTCTTACATGATGCAGGACTTATCGAAACTACGGATCCATCGTGGCCGAAGTCAGCATCAGAATGGTTACATGTAAGTTTGATAAGTATAATGTTATCTCAATTGTTTATTAATAAGTATTTATTTAATTTCCATAGGCTGTTCCCTACGGGATGTATAAGCTACTAAAATGGATAGCAAAGGAATATGATAATCCGTCCGTCTTTGTAACTGAGAATGGAGTAAGTGATAAAGGCGGTACTAATGATGTTACTAGAATAGAATACTTTAATTCATATTTGGATGTAATTCTTGACGCAATCGAAGAAGGTTGCAATGTACAAGGCTATATTGCTTGGAGTTTAATGGATAGTTTTGAATGGCGTGCCGGATACACAGAAAAATTTGGATTATACCATGTTGATTTTACGTCACCAAATCGAACGCGAACACCAAAAGCATCGGCCAAAGTATATGCTAATATTGTGAAAACAAATGCAATCGACTGGACATATCGTCCTTTACCGGACAAAATGATACAAGCACCACAGCCGCAAGCACAGACAAATCCAAATGCTGCAACTCTGCCCAGAATTTCAATACTATGCATCCTTGTCGTGACACTGGTGATAAATTATTGATCACTTGTTATAAATATGAATGTGATAATTCGATAAGATCGTTTGTATATAGTTTTAAATATAAATATTATTGTGTATTTTTAAATAACTTGATGACTTTTATTCGCAATTATCTACCGGTTTCAATGTCAAGTTTAACTATATCTAAAATAACATCTGAATTCCCAAGATTAAGATCATGACATGATGGCTTATAATTGCTCTAGCTTTTAAACGACCATTTGGCGTTTATCTATGAGGCGGATATTTTGGTAAACGTCGCGATATTTTTGTCTGCAGATGTTGCAACTTAACACAGTTGAACAACACATTTCTCGAAAAAAACGTTGCATTGTTCTGAAATTAAACAGGAGTTACAAATTTTATTCATTTTATTTCAGGAGGAGCAATTTTTATAATTTTAAAAACATCTTTGTTGATATACTACTGTGGGTAAAAAGTAGTAAGACATTTTAATTTAAATTTCGCGCGGAAAACCTTTCGTCGAAATTTTTTTTCTATGTTGGTATGACTGTCAGTGACATCTATGCCAAATGTCACATCAAATTAATCATGTTTAGTATACGCTTGTCTTTCTGAAGTACAAAAAGTGCATTCGGCGATTTTTACAATAAGTGAAATTATTCAACAAAGAAGTTCCATTAAATTTTGTGTGCGGAATCAATTTTGTGGTGCCGAAACGTTCAGAATGTTGCAAAAGGCCTTCGGTGATAATTGTATGTCGCGAGCAAGTGTTTTTGATTGGTACAAATTGTTCAAAGAGGGTCCAGAACGTGTTGACGACGAACCACGTCTAGGACGGCCATCAACATCAACTGATGATCAACACGTTAATAAAATCAAGAAATTGGTCCTCGAGAATCGATGATTAACAGTCAGAGACCTTACTGACATCGTTGAAATATCGGAAGGATCAGTGAAAACCATTTTGAAAGATCATTTGGGCCTAAGAAAAGTGAAAGTACGATTGGTTCCAGATTTTTTCGCCAAAAATTCCACCCATATCGTTCCGCAACCACCGTATTCGCCTGATTTAGCTCCGTGTGACTTCTGGCTGTTCAACAAACTCAAACGACCGCTCCGGGGAAACCGTTTTGAGTCAATTGAAGACATTAAACGTGAATCGCTACGCGCATTGGAGGCTATTCCGGAAATTGACTTTAACAACTGTTTCGAGGATTGGAAAAAACGTTGGCACAAGTGTATTGAGGCCGGGGGGGATTACTTTGAGGGGGACGAAATAGATTTGGAGAAATAAATAAAGAATTTTAAAATTATGAAGCAAGTCTTACTATTTTTTGCACACAGTAGTATAATACGTTTGTACACAAAACTACTGCAATTTCATTCAAGATTTTAGGAAATACATACATATAGGGTGGGGCAAATAATTTTTTTTTTTAAATGCATAAAACAAAAAGTTCTCAATATTTTTTCAAATTTATTTTTTCATTGTAAAGAACAATCCTTCTGATTAATTATGGAATACTATTTCATTCATATGACTGCATCGGCTGACCTTGACGTACCCCATACGGTCGGTCCAACTTTTCAGCACATCATTTTCGATGGTATGCGGCATTATGTCTTCAATGGCAATCCGAATAATGTTCTTGATAGCGTCAATCGTTGCTGGTTTATCGGCGTGACACTTATCTTTGACGGCACTCCAAAGTTAATAGTCCAACGGCGTCAAATCACGGCTCCGAGGTGGCCAAATCACATCAGCATTTCGGTTGATAATTCGATCTCCGAAGACAATGCGCGAAAGATCAATTGAAACGTGTGCTGTGTGGCACGGAACGCCGTCTTGTTGAAACCAAATGTTGCCTATGTCCTTCACTTCAAGTGCCGGGAACAAAAAATCGTTTATCATGGAGCGGTAGCGCTCACCATTGCAGTAACGGCGGCCCCTTGCTCCTTTTCAAAGAAAAAAGGCCTAATGATGCCACCGGATCAAAATCCGCACCAAACAATCACTCGTTGAGGATGCATCGGCTTCTCTACGATCACGTGCGGGTTCTCCGTGCCTCAAATGCGACAATTCTGCTTGTTTACATAGCCGCCAAGATGGAAATGCGCCTGATCCGAAATGATGATTTTTTTGCCAAAATCAGCATCTTCTTCAAGTCGATCGCAAACCCACTCAGCGAACCGAAAACGCAATGGGTGGTCTCTTTGCTTCAATTCCTGAGCCAATTGAACTTTATACGGTGTCATACCAAGGTCTTTATGCAGAATTCGTCGCAATGTTGTGCGTGAAATGTTCAATTCTTGAGCACGATGACGAGTTGACGTTCCCGGCAACTCACTCACATTCTCGGCTACAGCATCAACATTTTCGGGTGTACGCTTGGTTGGCTGCTTGGTTGGTGTTGGTTCATTAATTAGCAAGCCTGTTTCTTTAACTTTATTCACAAAATAACGCACATATGAAGCTTCCGGCGCTTCGTTTCTTCCGAAAACCGCGAATGATTTTCGAAGTAATGTTTTAATATTTCCTAGCGTTGTTCAAGCGAATACACAACCATTTTCGTTCACTAGAAGGATAAAACTAACTTTCTGTCAAATCAAAAGTGAGATAACCCTTACCATACTCAAAATAACCGCTAGTTCAAAAAAAAAGTTAGATGACCCACCCTGTATATGAAAAAAATATTACATAAAATATTTGAATGAGCTAATATTTTAAGTTATCTATGGTCAAAACGTCAAAAAGGAATAAAGAAATTTAATTTTCGTTCAATTTGATAAATTTATTATTCTTTTGTTATTCCAAGTATGGTTCAGGGTTTGGTTTTCATTCAGAATTTTACCATTTTCCGCTATAATGTCTTTAATTTGATAATCGTCGTATAAAATATATAGAGCATGGTTTGTGTGTATGCATAAAGAGTAATTTTTTTCGTTTTTATTCTCTATGTCATCAGGGCACCTAGAATACTACAGGCCACACTGCTTGCTATGTCATCAAATTTACGCCTACAGTTTATTCTTTGAACTGTAGACGACAGTCATGTTCATAAAAAGAATAAACGAAAATAAGCAGAAAAAAAATATGTATACGAGTGCTAAAAGTAAGGTTATGTCTTCCAGTAAATTATACAAAATGTGTACACATTTTATACGTGTTTACATGTTCGACACAATTTAGAATGCATAATTTTATAATAATATTATGAATTAATACTTACCAATAGCTTTTTATTAAACTATAAAATATATATTTTAAAAAATAAATCTTAAAAATGAAAAACCATTTATCAAAATTAAAGATAAATAAACATAGTTTACGCTCAGAAGAATGAAAATTTACTTTTCTGACACATTTACGAGATATAAATAAATAAAGTCAAAAAACTGTAAACAAAAAATAATTTACATACTTTGTATGTATTTTTTTATTTGTACGTTCTTAAAATCTACTTAAATATAAGTCCATACATACAAAGTCCATATATTGTGATATGACCGCATAGTTATAGGCACTTATCTTATCTATCAATCATCCAATCCACACTAGGACTTTTGAGTCCGGTGTCATTCTTGGTTTTTTCCTCTTTATTTATTACCTATTTCGAAAAGGGGAACAAAACGACAATGAGACCGGACGCAAAAGTCCTAGTGGGGCTTTGGTAAGTTACATGGCGATACCAAGTTATAGGTAATTAGGATTACCAGTTAAATAAGCAAGTTTGTACATTCACGTCAAATATTTTGGAAGGTCTGAAGGAACAAAATGTTTTTAACTCTCTAAGATCTTCTTAGAGAGAAGATAAACCAATTAAAACGTATCCCATAACTGATTTTATACTAAACCGGGGCATTCTGTATATTGTAAATTGAAATTAATAAATAATAATAAAATAAAAACACACAAAAATATTATTCAACGTATTTTGTTGAAAAATAATTTAAATATTTTTTTTGCTTTAGTTTGTTTCAAGAAAATAACCAATGATATAATATTTTATTTATCTGTTGGTACTCGATGTAGTTTTATAAAATTATATTTATGTATTCATATTATACAACAATTGTATTGTATATTGTAAAAATAATTATGTTAAGCATTTTATAATTATATAAATTTATATACTATTCATATATACAAAAACAAAGAAATTCAGAATTCCAATTCAGAATGAAGAAAATATATTACGACATCTAGTGGAGATAGCCAAAACGAAAAGAATAATAAGTTTATATAAAACAAATTTATTTATATTTAGAAGGCTTTGCTTTATCCAGTGCACCTAGAATACTAAAGGCCACACTGCTTTCTATGTCATCAAATTTACATATGTCTACAGTGTATTCTTTGAACTGTAGACGGCTGTCATGTTCATAAAAATAATAAACGAAAATAAACAGGAAAAAAATATTTATACGAGTGCTAAAAGTAAGGTTATGTCTTCCTTCAAATTACAAGAAATGTGTACACATGTTGTACGTATTTACATAGTTAACACAATTTAAAATGCATAATTTTATAATAATATTATGAACTAATACTTACCAATAGCTTTTTATTAAATTTTAAAATATATTATTAAAGTATTTTTCTTGTTGTTTGTTTACATTTTTTTATCAATATGACAGCTGAAACACAAAAAATCAATACAATCTTTATGATTTTAGTGCTGCCTACAATAGTCAAAGAAGGAACTATGACGGCATAAATTGACGTCATATAGCAAAATTGTTAAAGCAGTGTGGCTTGTAGTATTCTAGGTGCACTGGTGTGTGTGTGTGTGTGTGTATTTCGCAATATGCGGGATTTGTATGATTGCTGGCCCAAAAACCATAACCACGATAAAAAAAAACGTTCATAGAAATGCTATGAATTTTTTTTTAATGGTTAATTTATTAATTTACATCTTAAGCATTAAGGTAGAAAATTAATTTTGATTCTCCTGAGCATGAGCTTTGTTTATTTATCGTTAATTTTGGTAAATTGTTTTTATTTTTTAAGGTACTTTTCATTTAGAATTACCATTTTCCGCTACGATCTCTTTAATTTAATGATCGTCATATAAAATATGTGGAGCATAGTTAGTGTGTATGCATGAAGAGTAGTAATTTCGTTCGTTTTTCTTCTCTATCTTATCCACTCTACGGGCATAAACACAATACATATTATTATTGCTCTATTATACCGCGATCATCAAATTAATAACATCATTGCGGAAAACGGTTAATTCTAAACGAAAACTACCATAAAAATTAAAAACAATTTCCCAAAATTAATGATAAATAACAAAGCTCATGCTCAGGAGAATGAACATTTATTTTTCTGCGTTATATACGAGATATAAATAAATAAAGTCAAGAAAAACTTTTCACAAAAAAATTTCCATAGTATTTTTATTAAAGTGTTTTGTCGTGTTTACGTTAAATGGGCCTGCATGCATACAAACCGTATTTTTTATATTTGCCTGCAACTTGGCCGTATACATATACGTAGTGCTTTTTTTATCCAATGGAATTGTAGTTGTGATTGTGTCAATAAATAAGCCAATTATACTAGAAAAAGCCTTAATATAATACTTATTTGAAGTACTAGGTGGCACTTTTAAATTTGACCAATAAAATTTGACATTTAATTCCAGACATCAAAACAAAAACAACACCACGTGAAAAAATGGATTTGTTTTTTGTAAATCGGTAAAATACAATTTTAAATTATAATTGAACTATTAATTATACTTATTTGAATAAAATTTTAGTTATGATAACTCAATTAACAATAAACAATCTCAAAATGAACAACAAATCTTGGAAAAGCTGCAAAAAAATATCGAGGAAAAACGCGAGAAGAAAAAGAAAATTTCTAAACAGACCGAGCAAGATGAGGTTGTAGAGGAATCAAATATTCAACCCACTAGTGACGGAGTAGTCCAAACGCAGGTTGTTTCAGTAGATACTAATAAAGATGAGATGAAAACGGATTTGCAGCCGTCCGGTTACACGGTTTTAGGTATTGATGCATTTGAAAGTAGAAAAAAGGTTAGCATGGTGCTACCACCGTGGCTCGCCAATCCTACTTTACTTTCTAGTGATTTATCAGACGTAAAAGAAGTAAAAGACCTAGCATATTTAAACAAAGCGATGAAGGGTAATTTAAAACACATGAAAGTTGAGTCCCTGTTTCCCGTGCAACATCAAGTGGTGCCATTTATATTGCAGGCACATTCAAGACCACCACCGTTTCATCCTCGTGATATTTGCGTCTCAGCCCCAACTGGCAGCGGTAAAACGCTAGCATTTGCTATTCCCATTGTACAGTTACTCCTAAATCGAGTGGAGCAAAAATTCCGTGCGCTCATTATTTTGCCAGTACAAGAATTAGCTGCTCAAGTTGCAAAAGTGTTCAGAGAACTGTGCCATCATACAAAGCTATCGTGTGCCTTGTTATCAACCACTACCAAGCTACCAGTTGAACAAAAACAACTTATCGAAGAGATAGATGGTAAATATTATTCAAAGTTCGATATTATTGTAACAACAGCCGGTCGCCTTGTGGAGCATATACACGCAACCAAAGGATTTTCGTTGAAAGATTTACGATTTTTGGTTATCGATGAAGCGGATCGAGTTATGCAAGAAATACAAAATGATTGGTTGTACCATATCAATAAACACGTACAGGATGAATCTGCGATTATAATGGGCCGAACAATTCCATTGAACTTACATGAAATTTGGAGTGAAACATCAAAACATCCACACAAATTATTATTCTCAGCTACACTGACTCCTGATCCCGAAATATTGAATACACTAAATTTATTTCAGCCAAAGTTGTTCACTGCATCAATGGATTTCCAACTGAAATCGAAAAACAAAAAGCCGCAAGAAGATCTGTTGAACACAATCGATAACGATGATGACTTTATCGGAAATTATGTAATTCCAAATGAGTTGACTCAAAAGTATTGTTTCACGGATGTGAAATATAAACCGTTGGTGCTCTATACAATTATCAAAGAGAATAATTGGAAGAAATTTTTGTGTTTCACTAATAACAAGCAAGCGGCTCATCGTTTATCATTCTTATTGCAGAGTTTATTGGGTGATGATATGCTAATTGAAGAACTTTCTTCAGAATTATCAGCTAAACAACGCCGATTGGTTCTCGATAAATTTATATCTGGGAAAGTTCATGGCATTATTTGTACGGATGCTTTAGCACGTGGTATCGATATTCCAAATGTAGAAGTTGTTATATCGTATGATTCCGCCTTTAAACTTCCAACGTACATTCATCGTATTGGTAGAACGGCTCGTGCCGGAAAATCCGGTTTAGCCGTAACAATTTTGTCATCAAATGAATCGGATAACTTTATCAAGATGGTTAATTCAATTAAACGATCAAAAATCGATGAATTGGCTTACTCACACGATTTCAACGAAGATCAAAAGCAAGAATATATGACAGCTACACAGGATCTAAAGAATGCGCTTTTACAGGAAAAGCAACTTAATTATATTAAGAATTCAAGTAGAAAAACCAAATTAAAGAAACAGGTAGATGCAGAGGAACCAAATAATCTGTTCGCAAAACTACAATCGAATCTTCCGCAAACCGATGAAATAATTGTTAAGAATGATATGATACGTGCTAAACTTAAACGAAAAATAAACATTCCAGCGGCATGGAATCACGAGGCGGATGATGAAGCTGTACCAAAAGCCAAGAAACAGAGACAAGTAAAGAATAAAAACTTTATCGAAAAAATTATTAATTCAATTTAAATAAAAAAAATTCTAAGATTCACACATTTTTATTTCATACACAAGTAATTTCAATAAGTGTTGGTTTTAGTACCGCTAGGAACTCAACATCACCCGTTTTGTGAGCTTTAGCCACATCAATTTTTCCTAAATTAACAATTTTTCCGTCGCCGTGCTTTTCATATACCGAAAAGTCAAATGATTTTTCCGCGTCTTCGATATTTTGATTGAATTTAAATGTTGTGTAAGTTTGTGATCCGCGTGGAAATGCCAAAACTGCCTCTTCCTCGCTCGACTTTTGAATATAAATATCGTGTGGCAGCAATTGAATATCCGTGTGATATCCTTCAACGTCGGCGAGTAATTCACCTGGATTTAAAGATGCTTGACGAGCGCACCCGATCGCAATAACCTCGTCCGGTGCGATCGATGATAACATCTCACTTTCGGGAAACATTTCCGCTATGGTCATTTGCAATTTTGGGATCTTCATTGAGCCACCACAAAGTATAACGCGGTCAATTTTTTTCGATTTATCTTTTCGTGAATCTAATAAAGCTTCAACAGGTTCACGGAATTTCGATAAATGTGGTGCTATTAAACTTTCGAATCGAGCCCGTGACATATTACTGTTTACATCAATTCCATCAACTAACGACTCTATAAATATTTGGGTTGATGGTAATGAGGACAATACATGCTTGCTTTCCTCGACGTGGTATAACAGCTTAGCCATGCTTCGCTTACTTTCACTAGGATTCAACTTGTATTTGTTATAGAATTCTTCACTAATGAACTTAGCGATCGCCTTAGTGAATATATTTCCACCCAAATGATTTCGATAAATTGAATTTTCAATTTCATATAGGCCATTCTCAACGTTCACTATGGAACATTCGACTGTATGCCCCCCAATACGATAAACAAGAACCGTTTCCGATTTGCTTGGATCATCTTGGCCAATATTGTAACCCAGTACAGCCGCAGCTGAATTTTTAATAATTTGTTCCACTTTAAATCCAGCCGATTTCGCCGCTTTTCTTATATTCTTACCACTCTCGAGATTAAAATAATCAGGAATTGATATAACGACGGGATATTCTGCATTCTGATCGTCTCCATGACAAATTTGGTGTGCGGACGACAACACGTTGCGAAATATTTCAACATTAGCCCGATACGGTGTAATTTGTTTTGTAATCTCATTAATCTCTAGTATATACTTAAATTCTGGAGCTGTTTCAACTTTACACACACAAGACTTAGCCGCTTCGTTCAAATCTTCCTCGCTTAGTGCGGCATTACAAAATTGTAAATTATATAGTACCGTTGCACCAGGAGTTCGTCCTAAGCGTTGTTTGGCAGTCTCACCGACCACATATTCATCTTCATCGAGCACCGCCAATATTGTGGGGGTAACACGATCACCAGCCTTGTTCGAGACAACATCGATATTGGAATCCTAACCTCAAAATAAATGTTTGATGTTTTAACGATAATTCTTCACACGGTCGTTTATGGTATTTACTTACGCGACTTACTGCTAAGCAAACGTTATTATTTCCTAAATGTATTCCAAATTGGCAATTCATTTTATATTTATTTTAAATTAGATTTTACTTAATTTTCTGACAGCACGTTGCGCTTTTGTTTTGGAAAAATAATGTCACTTGTATCAAAATCAAATGAAGTTGGCCGCGAATTATATAATCTGCATAGTCGGCAATTTAATTGAAAACTATATTCATGTTGAATAAACTTTGTCGTGTTGAAAGCTTACACGAACATGATTTATGTCCATAAATTTTTAGGCTTGTTTTGACCTAAATTGTCATTCAATTGACAGTTTCATTGTTATACTTGAATCAGGCAAAATTTTATATATTTATCTTTACTTCGGGACAAACAATTATTATTATGTGTCAAAATGTGCGCAAACTTTTATATCGACTAGTTTGAATATTTCAACACGTGCGCAGTCACGTTTTCTAAACCCACGTTGTGAACATGGCCAAACACTTGTTGATGTTTGCCAAATATTTCATCAAATATACATCATTTATTATATTTTTCATCCTGACCAATTACATAAATATCGTGATATGGAGCCAACAATTGATTTCCAGTAAAATTGAAACTGTCAATTATGAATACATAATTGTCGGATCGGGTACAGCAGGTTCATCCATAATGGCCGGGATAAACAGCTCCAGTGTGCTGTTAATTGAAGCTGGAGTCTACCATCCTGCGCTACCATTCGATATTCCAATATTAACACCGAGCCTACATTATTCCGGATTCAGCTGGAAATATTATACGACGCCTCAGAAATCCGCTTGTTTTGGTTTACATCAAAATCGTAGTTTTTGGCCTCGCGGTAAAGTATTCGGAGGATCACATGTACTTAATAATATGATATATTATCGTGGAGAGCCGGACGATTTCCGTAGCTGGTTTGATGAGCCCAAAAATTATGATTACGACAAGGATATATTACCGTATTTCCTTCAGTCGGAGAAATACATGAAAATTAACAAGTTACACCGTTCCACGAAATTAGGGAAGTATTTAATGCAAGCAGGAAATGAATTATTTAAGGATGGATGGTTTAGCAAACCCAATTTGACCCAGAACAACGGAAGGCGATGGACTTTTGGTCATTATATCTATGAACATTTGAAACCAGGTCAAGTCATTTTAACTAATAGTCTAGTTACAAGAATATTATTTAACGAAAATAAGGCAACCGGTGTAGAGTACTTTTCGAATGGGAAATATTTTAACGTGTTTGCTGAGAAAGGTGTTATATTATCGGCAGGAACTATCGAGACACCCAAATTATTAATGTTATCCGGTATTGGTCCAAAAGACGAATTAGAAAGGTTCCACATCAAAATGAAAATGGATCTTCCGGTTGGTTTAAACCTGCAGGATCATGTCACCGCAGGTCTAGATATTTTACTGCTTGATTCTTTTCTGGAAACTTCATTACCTAAATTAATTTCGGTATCGGCACTTTATGAATATTTTATGCATGGAAGAGGCATTCTCACACATAGCGGATGTGATGCGCTTGGTATACTACCTAATATTACGTATCTAGTACTTTCGGCCGGAATTTCTTCTGACGGTGGAACTCATTTACGAAAGATTATCAACATCGATGATTATTTGTGGGACAACTATTTCGAAACATTTGCTGGTCATTCCGTTGCGTCTGTCCTGCCGATTTTGAACCATCCGAAGAGTCGCGGTTGGGTTAAATTAAAATCAAGGTCTCCTTTTGACTCACCCATTATTAATCCAAATTACTTATCGCATCCAAATGATATTGAAATGTTGGCAAAAGCTCTGCAAGCAATAAATCACCTTTTAAATGTTGACTCAATAAAATCCATGATTGATTTAAGGATCGAGCTAAATCCTAAACCAATTCCTCAGTGTAAGAAGTTTCTGTTTAATTCGGTTAAATATTGGGAATGCTATGTCCGACACTTAACGATGACCATGTTTCATCCGGTAGGCACATGCAGGCTTGGAAATAATCCTAACAACTCCGTGATTAGCAGCCAAAATTTCCAGGTGCATGGGATTACAAATTTATACATCGTAGACGGATCAATTTTACCGAATTTACCGACCGGCTTTCCAAATGCAGCTATTGCCATGCTGGCTCAAAGATTTTTAAAAACTTTAAAATGAAACCAAAGATTTTGATAAAAACACTTTCCATTTGTTATTTCTTTTTTATATTTACAATGTTATTGTGCTTTCACAAACCAAATAAATTAAAAACTAAAATTAAATAAAATTAATTTTTCACATGATGTTCCCCAGGAACCCTTCCCTGTGCTATGATCGATAATATGGTGGAAGGCAAAAATTAAACAACAAAATCTAAATTTAATAATGGAATGAATAATCTCCAATCGTCACACATTTGTCATTAATTGCTATCTGTGCTTTTTGTGTACCACGTGCCATACTCTGTGCCGCAACCTTTGGAGATAGTGTACTTTAGATTTGCCCCAGTGATACCATAACAGACCATAGATAAGACATATGATACATTCTAGGTAGTATCCGTCGACGTTAATTCTGCATTCACCACCTGATGCTTTGCATGCCTCTTGCTCGTGGTGGTTTAAGCATACGTTGGTGGAATTCAACTCTGGACCTGGATTAATACACTCACGAACGGTTAATACGTCGACCAACCAAAGAACAACGGTATTCGGCCAATTACCTCCGAGATTTGCTACTGTATTCAAAAGTGTCATGTACGTGCCACCAACTACAGGATCGCTGATGCGAGCAAAGAATGCCATTACAGCGACAAACATGCAGTACAGAGTGACTTGGTATAATGCGTAGTCTATAAGTAGTATGCCATAGTAATAGTAAGGAATCCCATCTGCGATTATAGACGGAGTGAAGTAAACTATGATAGGGGCAAACATTGAAAATAGAAGACGATATGGAATTGCGTTTACATAAACGTTCATAGGCCGAGGTCCTGTTGTATGTTTGCTAATGACTAGAGGCAATAAAATCTGAAGAGGTACAAGCGGTACAACCAGCATTGCCAATTTATCTTTTGGCACTCCCATTTCGACTAGTTTTAATGAAGTCACAGCATCACAAGCGGCAAATGCTACTTTTACCGTTAACAAGACAGCACCTAAAATTTGTATTGGTTTCATTCGAATGATGTCCCACAACAGAGAATATGTTTCTTGAATTCCCAGCTCTGGATGATCTTGATTGTTGCTGTGCTCAGTGTCCGGATTTTCACGTTTAAATATTGCTACCAGCGTTGTTGTTACTAAAAATACGATACCCCAAAACCACAAAAATCCCGGTAGTGTAACAAGACCTTCATCTGCCGGGATTTTTCGCAAGTACGAATTACAAAAGTCTTTACTCTCCAGTGCCATAAATGCAACATAGCCGAGGAAATAACCAGCCGTTTGTCCAACACTATTACATGTAGATGCATGACCAACATTTCTCCGTTTCAACATAGTAAGTGCCCAACCATCGACAGCAATATCCTGAGTGGCTGCAAAAAAATTTAGACAGAAAAAGATTCCCGTCAATATTTGTACATCGGGGTATTCGCCATCACCAATCAGCCACTTGTTCACTTGACTCGATAGTGCCAACATAAATAATCCAATTAGATATTGGGTTGGAATCAGCCATGATTTCCGCTTCCCGATTTTACTCCAGTACAGCGAGTCTACGATAGGCGCCCACAGTAATTTTATACTGAATGGCCAATGTGCAAAACTGAATTCTGCCTAATCGAAAAAAAATAAACGAAAAAGTACTAACATTATTATCTAGTTACTGGAATTATTTAACATATCTGTTTGTTAAACATTATATATTTATAATTTCCGCATTTTATACGAGATACTGACTTGCTGTTTATAACTAGCGCCACGATTTTGTAATAGCATAGGTATTGCCGCCGTCAATCCCAAAGGAATTCCTTGAAGCAAATATAAAAAAAACAGAATCGCAATATTCATGCGATCGCCACGCAAATCACTCGCCTCATGTTTCGAACTATCATCTTCGCTGTGATGGTGCTCTAATAGATGGGTCGAGCTATCGTTCGTTATATTTCCTGCGCGCTTTCTTGGAGTCATTTTTAATCCAAATTTTCAAGATTTTTCTTTTTATAATGCCGATATTACCACAACAAAAGACACGTCATATGTCAAATTCTTTTTAATATTAAAACTATATTTTTTCTATTTTAACGATTAATATAATACTAACTCATCACCAAACTTATACACATCGATTATAAATTACATTTTCATTTAATATTTGACTTATTTTTACTTTAAAATATATTTTTGTTATTATTATTTCACAGATTCTTTGAGACACGTCGTGTTTTCAATATTATTTTCTGTGATTTTTTGACATACCAAACTATTTTTAGTTTTATTGTATTGGTAGAATCGTATTTTATACACACTGCGCATTCTAGTACATCAGGGGTTACTATTCCTCATCTTTTATACAGTTCTCTACCAATTCTTTTAAATTTGGATTTTCCATTGCGGCCGCAATACGTTCTTTGTCGTTTATTTGCTTGTTTACTGAAATAAAATAGAAAAATATATTATAAATCGCGATGCTAGATGCAAATAAATGAATTCACAAACTTTCATCCTCTGTTGTGTGAGCCCCTTTCTTTATATAAATATCCAATTTTAATTTATGCGAAATATTCCGTTCGATTTTTATTCGAATACAAAGTCCAATTAGGGTGGCTAGTGAACAGTGTGGCACTGTTGGATTAAATTCCACTCGCACCACATGAACCCCATTATTAGTTGGATTTTGTATAAAAATTCCATTCTCATAAACTACATTTAAATCTTCCAGTGTATTTGGCTTTTCCGGATCTTTTATGGTTCTTAGAATATCTGAACAATAATAAACAGAAAATGTAAATAAAGAAAAATACAAACCCATTTTTCTTCTCAAACCGTAAATCGTTTCTTTCATTTCTGTTGTATCGGAATATCCTAAATTCGTTAAAAGCGCATCTGTTCCCATAACCACTTCATTTTTTAACGTTTCTGACTTATTTACTACGGATCCATTTGCCTCAGACTCCGAATTATTTCGTTTACGAAAAAATGATAGCATAATGTAGAGAAAATACGTAAATATTTTACTTTTTATGGCGTGTTTATATTTTAAATGTCATCGAAGTAAATGTCACAGAATTTATTCGAAATGGAAAAATGGCCGAAAAACATTTAGCAGTTTAAAGGTGAGCGGACACTATACAAAAAGTAGAACAGTTTTAATTCTGTAACGTTGCTAATATGTAATTGTTTCCGTAGTAACAATTTTAAATACGCTTTATTACGCCAAACTAAAGTAGATGTCATTAGCGCTTTAAATGTGTATAGACGCTGTTGAAAAAATTAAAATCATATGAACAAAACAAAGTGACTTAAATTTAATTTATTTAATTATATAATAATTTATTTATTGATTTTAAAAATCACCGACTGCAAACTGCAATCGACAAAGAAATACAAGGGTAAGAAATGATTCTTAGATAAAAAGGTATTATATCAAATAAACTTAATTGTGATTAGCTTAGCATTTGTTGCGAATCCCACCAAATCTTCGGAGGGTAGATGCCTGAGAGTAAATAAAAATAACTGCTTCAGTACTGATTCGATTCTGTTAGAAGCCATTAATTGGAGACCAAACTTGGGAGGCATATTCAAGCACAAACGAACGAAGGCAACATATACTGATTTCAAAGTAAGGGGGTCACAAAAATCCTTACAGTTGGATTTAATGAACCCCAACATAACACACGCCTTTAACGTAATGTGATCAATGTGTCTTATAAATGAGAGGTTGGAAGAAAAAATAACCCGAAGGTTTATGATAAATACGACCCTTTCAATGGCGCCGTGACGGGAAGAACACTGATGCACAACGACGAGATTTACACTTGCAACTTGTTGCTAGTCGACTACTCACAAAACGGGTCCAAATCCGTTGGAATCTAACACAGTCAGATAATTTAAGTTTAAAGAATTTTTTCGACCAATCATATTGTTCCAAAATGACGAATTTTTCTTAATTTTTTCATACAACACAAAAATATGGCGTTTACTAAGGTTAACACGTTGAGTGTCAAGGAGCGCAATCGCGCTACTTAATATGGGAATCAAAAATCTCATAAAGGGTTAATAGAATAAACAAAAAACAATGAAACGTGGTTTGCATGTGTATAGTAAAGCAAACCAATTATACGGGCGTCACTAACTAACATAAACATAAATACTACTACTATATCTTTCCGGTTACACTCATTTCGTTTCACACATTTGGGACAAAATCGATACCCAGGTTTGAATAATTTTTATTTTACATTTATTTCCAAAGTGTCATATATATGCTGAAATTGTTTTGAATGGTTTTTTAAAAGGCTCTTAAAATAATTCTAAGAATGCAATCGATTGGTCTATGATGAAAGACCTGGAAAATCTATGGTGAGAGAACTGGAAGCTCAAACTTTATCATATAACAGTTCTGACTCAGTTCCAATTGCAACCGCCCAATGTGGATGATTGCAACAGTGCAATCGGAGCAGTGGTGCAGCAATTGGTAGAAATATTTACCAGCTTTTCTCTATGGGGGGATAACATCATAAAGAGAAGGACGTAACCAAGTTCATCACCACTTCAGGTAACCATTCCTAGGATTAATACAAATTGTGATGGCCATGTGGAGACATAAAGAACCATGCGCAAAATGGATTCACCATGATAATATGCCGTATAAAGCAAAAACTGAAACCTTATGGGATGAACTGCCATTGAAAAATATTAACAGATTCCTATAGTTTTTAATTCTCTCGAAACTATTCATTATGATACACTGTTAAAAAAATTTAGGCCGTTATTCCAAAAATTTCCGACAAATTTTCCTTACTACTTCAATTCGGCGAACAACTTTCAACAGTAACACCATCAGAGAAGTTCTCTTAAGCTACCGAATGCTTCTTCGAAGTCCACCTGAATATCATAAAACCTCTGCCATTTTCAAATATATGGTTGTGATTATTGTGCTATATCTCTATAATTATTATGTTATTATAGCTAGGCATTACAGATATATCGGCTGCTACAATGCTAAATTTACTCGTTTTGGAATTTCAGCATCCAAAGGGTTCTGAGCATAAACGAATGTGTTACTTATAACGTGAGGTGACTGTTTTATAGGGCAATGGCACAGAAGTCTTAAAGCCATAATAATAAAGTATTAATAATAACAGTAGTTGTCGTCAGGAATTTATTTCGGTTAACCAGAGTTTAACCCAGAATCTAGAGAAGTAAAAAAAATAAAGATTCAAACTCACAGCTTTATTTACGAATTAAAAAAGAATTCCACAGTCGACAGAATCGTAACTAAATAACCTCTCCATCAATCACTCCTATGACGAGTGTGAAGTGACAAATTTAAGTTTATCAAATAGGTGAACTGCTCGATTTTGAATAGCAAAAAATCGGTTCTTGAAGTAGAATAAGTGCCAATCTTCTTACCAAAAACGCTAGGTGAAGTAAGTAACGTGAAACACGCACTCAAATTAACATAAACCTTTACGCATTGTAAGTTATCTAAACTAGAAACCGAATACATCCAAACTAGTGCTCGAATACTTCGCAATGCTGTAATTCTGTATCGGCAAGACTAGAGACCGCACCAAAATAGATATGAAAATATATTTATGTGAAAGAGGTGTAAGTAGAATCAAGCCCAGTCTCACAACTTTACTGGAAAAACAAATCCCTTACTCGCCACTTAAAATCGTGTCGAGTATGTCGGCGATTGAATGTTTCTCTTCTTAGTTGTTGAGTGAGATTGTTCAACTTAGTTTTATCATGATTGGCTCTAATTTGCTGCCATATACTTTTCGCTCTTCTTTTTTCGCCTAAAAATTCCCCAATTTTCTATTTAGGACAATTGTTCCCGTTAGTTTTCTTTTTCAATTCTACTGTATTTTCTCAAGCTGATTGTTGTATGTCGCTTATAAATTTCTGAAGTTCCCTTTTTATTTATTGCTCATCATTTGGCAACGACACTAATGAGGTATAAGTTTAACCTTCTACTCCTTCTACTTCTACTTCTCAACATCTACTAATGGTATGGAAGCTCGTTAAAGTGATTATAATACTCAAGCCAAGAAAACCACCAAAATAACGTCTCGTAGGCCAATATCACTACTACCTATTATGAATAAAATATTTGAAAAACTCCTATGAAAAAGAATGAAACCGCTAATTGAAATTAAAGAACTTAACCCTATAACCAATATGGATTTGGAGATGGACTATAATAAGCATTTTGCTGTAGTTTCTTGCATCTTCCAGCTTTAACTTCATTTAATATTATTGCGGGAGCGGTGTGGGATAGTTATATCAAAGAATTTCTAATAATAAGAAGTGAATACAAGTACCAAAAAGTTGAGACACCTACTTTTTGGTTATAACTCCACGATTTTCCGAAAACCACATGCCGGACGATTTTATAATCAAAACTACTCCGAGAAACGAACCAATCATGATTTTTATGATATAATAAATACGCTATCTAGTTTAAATATAGAAACTATTTTTGTTCGAGATCACGTGATCTTGATTTTTTTTGGTTAATTTGTTTCGGTATACATATACGAGAAATATATGTAAAACGGAAACTGTGGTACACCAAAAAGTAAAAGCAACAACAACAAATAATGAAATTGGTTCTTGTGTACCAATGTAAAAATTACACAATTAAGATTTTTTCATTTTTTCGAAAATTTTGTTTTGTTTTTGCTCGTATATAAATTTATATAAAACAAAAACATATATGTACATATAACGTTTTTTGGTTTACTACATGTGCATTTCGGAATATGTATTGTAAGTTGGAACTATTAAATATATAAAATGCGGTGGAGTAAGGGAAAGTAAAGGAATATTTTAATTTTTTAGTTTTTAGTTATCAAATGGTATGGTGAATGATCCGTTAGGATAGCAAATTATTATTATCATATATGGAGAACAACGAGAATAAAAAGACGATGAGAAACGAGTTTTGCCGTTGTCGTCGAATGGTTTTTAAATTTTAAATGGACAACTATGTATATAGATGTAATAAAAATATGGAAACAATTTATATTGTTATTAATTGAATTTTGTTATGAATTTCTGTATATATATATATATTTATATATATATATATATATATATATATATATATATATATATATATATATATATATATATATATATATATATATATATATATATATATATGTATATATATATATATATATATATATATATATATATATATATATATATATATATATATATATATTTATATATATATATATATATATATATATATATATATATATATATATATATATATATATATATATATATAAATATATAAATATATATATTTATATATATATTTATATTTATATATTATATTTATATATTATATATATATATATATATATATATATATATATATATATATATATATATATATATATATATATATATATATATATATATATATATATATATATATATATATATATATATATATAATACTATAAAATATGTATTCATATATGAACACCTTAGTTGCGCACTTACACATTGAATTAGAAATTTAACACAATTTTGAAATTTTTCCTCATTTCAAATGTTAGTGCTATAAGAGATATAAGCAACATTAAAATGATGTCGCAAAATTTAATTTTTGGTGGAAAGTGCATTATTTGCAGTCGGAGTAAGCGAACTGACAAAAACTGCAAGCTATTTGCTTTTCCTGCAAAAAATACACCATACTTGATGCGGTGGATTCAGCAATGCAATTTGAACGATATGGATGTTGATGGAAATAAAAAGAAATTTATTTGTGAGATACATTTCGAGAAAAATTTGTTAACTAATAAGAATTTGAAAAAAGGTGCATTCCCCACCTTACTGTTAAATAATCGTGTTACACAAAAAAGTACAGTTCATAAAGTGTATGTTAATAAAAACAAGAAACCAGTGGTTGAAACCAGTTACGGAGCAGATAATTCAGGTAAGAATCTATATAATAAAATAAGTGATCTGGACAAAAATACATTTTTAAAAACGTATCTTCCCGCTCCCGGGAAAAGAAAACTTCAACAAATTAAAATAAACAGTACTCCAATTTCTACTGCAATGACAATTGATTGTGACAATTGTATTAGAAATGAAAAAAACATTATATATTATAGAAGGCAAAACACTGACTTACGGAAAAAATACAAATTATTGGAAATTAATAATAAAAAATTGAAAACTAAGACTAGAAATTTTAATTTAAAAAACCAATTACGAATTCAAATTAAAAAGAAATATAAAAACTTAAAGCGTAAATCGATTACCGAACAGATTGACGAGCTCGTACATGTTAATAACCATACGAAGGAATTTTGCAAAATGTTGTTAGAAAAACGGTACAAAAATTCAAAATATACAACCTATCAAAGACGATTAGCTCAAAGTATAGAATTTCGATCACATGCTACATATCAATACTTGAGAGAGACATTACATTTTCAATTACCCACTGTACGGTCAATTAGCAATTGGAATATTTTAAGCCAATTGCAACCAGGCTTCAACGATACCTTATTAAAGCAAATCGGGATAAAAGTTCAGGATATGACTACTAGAGAAAAGCAGCATATACTTTTATTCGACGAAATTAAAATTCGAACTGATCTAAAATACAACCGGGTTATAGATGAAATTATCGGGCTAGTTGACTATGGGAATGGAGAAAAAGAACCAACCATTGCCAAGTATATTTGTTTGTTTATGTCGAGAGGTCTATTTAGTACAGATAAATTTGTGGTAAGTTATGTAGCAACAGAAGGGCCAGTATGTGGAACAAAATTAAAAGAGCTAATATTAAAAAATATAAAAGTTGTCAGTAAACTAGGCATTAATATTAGAGGTATGGCATGTGACCAAGGCACCAACAACAGAAATGCATACAAATTACTTGGAGTAACAAAATCTGATCCATATTTTACTGTTAAGGATCAAAAAATATTTGCCATGTATGACGTACCACATTTATTTAAATCGATACGGAATACTATATTAACATATGATGTAATTACACCGGAAGGTTTGGTCACATGGAACGTAATAAAGGAATTATATCAAATAGACAGCCAATCAGTGACAAGAGTGTGCCCCAAATTAACATCCAGACATATATATCCAAACACATTCGAAAAAATGCGAGTCAAATTAGCAACTCAAATTCTAAGCCGTAGCTGCGCAAATGGAATAAAGACAATCGCACATTTAAAAATATTTAAAACCGAAAGTGCTATAAAACATGCTACCGCTTCAGCCGTTTTTCTAGAAAAATTCGATAAACTATTTGATGCTTTAAATAGTAAAAGCCAATATTGCGCGAACAAAGCAAAATCGGGATTGTCTTTAGTGCGTGATAACCAACCATATATCATTTTAAAAGAAATGCTCACGTATTTAGAAAATTTAAAGATACAAAGTAAGAACAAAATTTTCTGCGTAGCTGGTCTTTCTCAAACTATTACGGCTATTTTACAACTGGTCAAAGCAGTGTGTGAAGATGACCCTGCTTTAACATACATACTAACATCCAAGCTACAAACTGATGCAGTAGAAAATTTATTTTCACAAATTCGATCGAAAGGTGGTAATAATGTTAATCCGTCAGTTTACGATTTTAATTTTATTGTTGCCAAAATTATTTCCAGTAAGCTAATTTTTAATGCCACAACGTTGAACTATGAGCCAGATAATTGTTCTTTTATTTTAGAACCAGATACGATTGATAACTCAAGCCGGAACCTGAGAGAAATTGACATTTATAGAAACGAAACTGAATCCATTCATGAAAATACGATACCGGATACTGACTTAGACGAATTTGGAGATACTGATTTTAATGAAATAGCATTCGTTGGATCATTTATCAGTAATTCGTTTGAAATAGATTTGCCATCTTTGCGATATTTTTTGGGCTATATAGTTTTTAAAATAACAAAACGGACTAATTGCGAAAATTGTTTAGAATACATGGTCAAGCAAGATGAAAGTTTGTGTTTACCATCAGAATATCTCATAAAATGCAGAAATTATTTCAATTCTTTGGGAGAGGTATATTTAAAAAATCCGACTGATTTTTTTCTAGATATTACCAAAATTCACGTTGCAATTTTTGCAAAATATTTTACTACTAATATCCATAGTAAATTTATTTTACAAAGTATATTTAATAAATGCATAGATGCAACCAACGCAGATCCAAAATATGTGTCTTGGTACACAGGAGTATGTAACGAGCATAGACAAAGTGCACTTAAATTTTTAATTTTAGTGTTACTAAGAAAAAATTGTGTCTGGCAATTAGAAAAATTTAAAAATGCAAAAAAAACCGAGAATGAAAAAAACGGCGGTCGAATTCAAATCAAAGAAACCGAATTCACCAACAAAACCGAAGACTGAGGATTTTAAAAGAATAATATGTTTTAGAAGATTGAATTATTCTATAAAATGATGTACTAATGAAAAAATTTTTTTGTATTCTATTTCATGTACACATTGCCATCTTTATCACGAAAACTGCGTTCTTGGACTGCTGTGATATATGTCTTGTGATAAGCAACTAATGTTCCTGAGATGAATTTACTTTTTACTTATTATTTATTTATTGTTATATATTGAATTTTAATATTATTATTTTTTGTTTTTTATTTATTATAAATGAAATATTTTTGTAAATACTTACATAACTTTTTTTAAAGAGGTTTTTATGCCTTATGGAAGTATAAAATTCGAAATTTTACTGAAATATATTTCCATTTGGCTTTTCCTCTTGAGAGTAAACTTAAAAAAATATTTACTCTTATAATAAAAAATTAAAAATATAATTTTACATTTTTCTTTCACCGAATCGTGCTACGACCCATTATCATTGCTCTCTCCATGTAATTGGATGGCAGATTTAAATTTGTTGTGTACTAGTCACTTGATCTTTGATTCTACCAGATGTAATAATTTATTACACCAGGCGGTCACCAATATTTGATCGGATAAAATTGTATAAGCCATTTTAACTTCTGCGAAATTGTACGAACGAGATTGTAATATAAATACCAATTTTCCACATGTAACAGCTTATGACGTCGGACTGCCATCATAGATTTTATCAATTGGGTCGAATGATGCTTCGCGATGTACGTACGTAAAAGAAAGTCAGATAGGCCAAAACAAATTTACCTTGAAAATTTTAAAAATCTCTTGATAAAGCCTCACTCCTGCTCAACGAAAACTTCATACAGCATGGCCGCTGAATAACAAAATTTTCCAAAATTTCCATTGACAAGATACCATTGATTAAACCGTCAGATAAATTTTAAAGAATTACTGAGAAATTTGTTTACTCAATCCGAGCGAGTAGAATTACCCGAGTATTGGACATCAAGCGAGAGTTGTGCAGTATCAAATGATTCGGGATGTAGAAAGTCTCCTTCGACCGAACCTGAAATCCTTAACCATTTCAAACAAACAAAGAACGTTCGTCAATTCTCTTTGTCGCGAGGTTATAAGGACTGTTCACACTTTTTAGCCTTATTATCCCCACTTTCTTTGGTAACATAAGCTTCATAAAGCTACTGCTATTCATTGACAATAACTTTCAATGAAAATAAAAATGACAAAAAGTTATGAAGTTTATGAAACCCTACCCTATCTCCTGTACCCATCGTCAGCTGTCATAATATTTAGTAACACTTCGATTAATCTTTTCCAACCCTAACTGCGATACGAAATTTATAGACGATCCCAAAGATAAAAATGATACGCGAAATATAAAATAAAATTTTATGTCATCGTCAGAAGGCTCTTTTTTTATTTATCAGCAGCATGCTCATGATGTGTTGTAATTAATATTTTATGTTGTTCTTAAACATTACAACATTTTCTACCTAAATAGACAAAACATCATAATTATATCAAATTAATATATATATATATATATACAGAAATTCATAACAAAATTCAATTAATAACAATATAAATTGTTTCCATATTTTTATTACATCTATATACATAGTTGTCCATTTAAAATTTAAAAACCATTCGACGACAACGGCAAAACTCGTTTCTCATCGTCTTTTTATTCTCGTTGTTCTCCATATATGATAATAATAATTTGCTATCCTAACGGATCATTCACCATACCATTTGATAACTAAAAACTAAAAAATTAAAATATTCCTTTACTTTCCCTTACTCCACCGCATTTTATATATTTAATAGTTCCAACTTACAATACATATTCCGAAATGCACATGTAGTAAACCAAAAAACGTTATATGTACATATATGTTTTTGTTTTATATAAATTTATATACGAGCAAAAACAAAACAAAATTTTCGAAAAAATGAAAAAATCTTAATTGTGTAATTTTTACATTGGTACACAAGAACCAATTTCATTATTTGTTGTTGTTGCTTTTACTTTTTGGTGTACCACAGTTTCCGTTTTACATATATTTCTCGTATATGTATACCGAAACAAATTAACCAAAAAAAATCAAGATCACGTGATCTCGAACAAAAATAGTTTCTATATTTAAACTAGATAGCGTATTTATTATATCATAAAAATCATGATTGGTTCGTTTCTCGGAGTAGTTTTGATTATAAAATCGTCCGGCATGTGGTTTTCGGAAAATCGTGGAGTTATAACCAAAAAGTAGGTGTCTCAACTTTTTGGTACTTGTATTCACTTCTTATTATTAGAAATTCTTTGGTTATATCTTGTTTAGGAAGATTTTATAAAGACGACGTTGAATTTCATTCCCTTTTCTTCTTTGGATTTCTCCAAGGCCAGGGGCGGTATGGTATCCCATCACAATTTTCGTCTAAGAAAAATCGAAGAAGTCGTCTCCCTAAATCGAACGTGTATGTTAATTTTCTAAAGCAAAATGATGTGCGCTTCCACCCAAACTAGTACACAAAATGTATCGTGATGTCAACTTTTCAGTATAAATATGTTCTCTGTTATTTTCCACACTTCGACAAACGTATCATCAACAAAAATTTCAAGTGATGTATAAGTAAACAAATCGAGTTACCAAAGGCATCGTAAACTATAATTAGAATGATGTTTTATTCGGGCTTGCTGAAACCACAATAGAAATATAAGAACTGAAAAGATGAAACAGAATATCATTTAACTCTAAAAATGTGAGATATAAAATAAGTCGCAAGTCGAAAATTGTGATGGTATAAAACATCCCGTTCTAATTTTCGAATAAGCCGTGTTCTAATTTATCATAATAAAAGAAAAATTTTCATCATAGTTGCTTCTTTATCAGTAGTAGTTATGATTCAAATTCGATTTATATAAACATTTGATTTACTGATCAAAACGGCACAATGGTTAAATCTTTCGCGTTTTGATCGGGAGGTACCGGGTTCGAATCCCAGGATGCAAAAGGGAATTTTCATCATCAGAATACGTTCTGTGATGATAAGAAACACAACTATCACCCTTGTCGGAGTGCAGAACTCATGAGCTTACCCATATTCCAGCACTATAATAAGCATGGAGCTATGAAATGTGCAGATGACTCTACAAAAATCGAACATTTAGCCGTACGTCCTTGAATTGGTTAAAGCGTAAAAGAAAGGACGGAAAAAGCGAACCGCGAAAGAATTGGGAGAGCCTCGACCCCCAGAACAGATTGCAAAAATAATAAAAGAAAATTAAAAAACAGAAACACCAGTTTTTTTGATTTATGTAAAGAAAATTCGAATTTTATTACTACTGATAAATATGCCAACTATGATGAACAATTTTCTTTTACTATGATAAATTAGAATACAAACACTGCTTATTCGAAAACTGGCCTCTAATATTTTAATTCTCAACACACACGGCTAATTTCAAATTCAAATGAACCGCATACAGATAAACTGTTATACAAATATTCGGCCGGTTAAATGCGCGCTACTCTGAACGCAGTCCCACCACATTTTTTTTTATTTTTTCAGTTTTGCAAAATTTTAACGTCATCAAGACAAAACTTTTATTTCATTTAGTTGTAATTCTTTGTCGTTAGATGTCGGTTGCTAGAATTATTTAAAATATTAGTGATAATTTTTGTTTTGCTTTGTATTTTATTTATTTATTTACATAAGTTACAAAATATAAATGTAAAAATACTGATAAAAATGTAAAACTATTTTTTATTGTTGTTGTGGTTGTGACAATTTTTTGACGTTTCGTTTCATTCCGTTTTTGTGTTATAGTTTTGCTATCAAAACAAAAAATTATTCGCGTTTCTTTTACATGTTATTATTCCCATGCACACGTCGAATTAATTTTGTTAAATTAATAATTAAAGGGAAATATGTACTACGAGTATGTTATGTAGTAATTAACTAAATAATTAATAAAAAAATAAAATAAAACTGAAGTACATTTATTGTGTGTACGTTAGTAAATTGTCTACGTATTTTTATTGTTGTGCAGAAAACTAGAAAATTGTATATCAAAAATATTAAAATTTGTGATAATTGTTATAACCTCGATAAGTGTTTTGTGAATATAAATTTTTTTGTGAATTTTAGTGTTTTTAATTCTAGTGTGGAAAATATTGTTAATAAAAAATTAAAGCAAATTAAAAATAAGTTTGGTGATATGATTAAAAAAATTAAGGAAATCCCTACATGAGATTAGTGAGCATGAAATGCTGGAAGTTTATCGAGCTAAAAGGTAATGAATGAAAAATTCCTGGATGTGTTTCTTAGAAACGGCCCAGACGTTTATGTAATTTTGCGCTCAATATTTTGCGGTTGTAGTAGTGTAAATTATTAGATAACAAATATAATTATTTCATATTACCTACTTGCTTAAGTATTTCTTATATCTGTTTTTGTTAAGGGTGTATTTCTATTCGAAATTTTGCTTAGTCTATAAAAATGTAATAACCTCACTCAATAAAATATTAACCCCCAGTCAGAAATATGTTGCGTTTAAATATGTGAGAGTAATAGTTTAGGGTGCACGTGACAATTCCCGATATTAAAGGATATTCACCTTTTGTGTTATGAGGTTTCGTAGTAAAAATTAGCTTTACGGCTCTCAACTAGTTGTAGATTTTAAAAAGATTATAGTTCTCAACATCACCAGAATATGTATCTATGAGATTAGTTTTAAGATAATTTGAGGAGAGAATTGGGAAAACATGGTAACCAAAGTTTATGTTTTACATTTGTTAAATAACCTTTTTCTTGTAATCCATAAATGCTGATTTATATCCATAAATCGAACAAATTTGCCAACATTTTATCTTTGTCATAATGTTACGATTGTTTATTCATTCTAATCGTGAAATTTTGAAGATAAAATTTATTGCCGGTGTGATGATGACAATTTGACAATTAAACACTAAAATTTACTTTAATATGATTTAATACTTTTCTATTAACGGCATTTGTATTTTGCAACTTGGACTCCTTTGCCTCCGATCTGACGGTTGGATGTTGGAGATTCTAAACCGTAGCGTAACTGGCTCGTTTCAGTCAATATTGGAAACACATAAGTAAATATTTAACGATTTTTCAGAAGTTTAAGTGTCTTATAGTATCCACGTGTAAATTACCTTTAGTGAACCAATCACCAAAAATTCGACAACATTGAAATTTTTCATTTCTATTTTTGAAAGTTGTTTGTGTTATATGATATCGGGTTCGGACGCAGTAAGCATGGTTTGTTGAAATAGCTCTCCATGTCCATCTATCGAAATCTATCTCTTTTTGGAATTCTTCAATAGTACTACTAATTACAGTTTACAATTCCTAAAACCCTGGATTCCGAGTTAGAAGATTTTAAAAGTTTACAAAAATATGTAAATTTTTTTTATATTATTTGTTTAATTTTATTAAAATTATAATTAACCTTTCAAAATCCTTTTCTTATGCAGCATCGATTTTATCCCATACATAATATTATACAACATAAAATTAATTTATTTTTACCTCATTGACCTATAACATTTAATTTATTAATGTCTCCTATCGCATACGGATCATACTTCTTTTTTACCTTAATTGGATGCATTCCGAGCTATGTTTATGTAAACTGAAGTATCCCGCACTTGCTGCTTTCGAGTTTCAAAATTGCAGGTGTTTTGAATTAACCCAAATATTTGCAACTCTTGGGAGATAATGCTTGATAGGAGCAGATGCCAAGAGCAACGCTTCATCCTCGTCGTCAATGAAGTTTCTACAAACTTGTTTAGATTTTGGACCCAGCCTACTCGCATGTTCCCCAAAAAGGTAATGTGCTATTAAAATTTCTACGACCGATATTAGCTAAAAGCAAAATTAACATTTTTATGCGACCGATGTCATCATATAAGTCTCACTATACTAAGTGTGAAGCAGTTCATTTTTCTTTCATTTGAGCCAAGGCTGCCGCCTCTTTCCAAACTTCTACTTAGCTTAACCGTCAAGAGAGGTCTTGCACCTTTGCCCAATCCAGACGCAGTCCAGTTGTTTCCAGTGCCTAGCGAGTTCATTGTTTACTATATTTGTAAATAAATATTCCTTATATTTTGATACAATAAAATATTTTTGGAATATCCCGAAATTTCAATTATTATTACTACCAATACTATGCGTCTGTAGTTTGTTGGCCGACAGTTGAACGGAAATGCACAATATGGCAATTACAACACTATTGTATTCGGCAGCACTGATTGCTTTCATGTTCAATATTTTTCCACCTCAGCTGAAATAATTAATTTATTTAAGTTCAGATGGTTCTGCTGCTTATAGATTAAAATGCTGTGAAGCTTGCAATGTACGTGGCGCACCGTAAATTTTTCTACTTTTTGTGATAGATATATTGTGAGTAAATGGCATTTTTGTTTTTCTATGACTAGAAAAGTCGTAAACATTGTATGCATGCCATTACAAATAATATTTTGTCCGAAAAGCCGAAAAAATCTTAAATAAATTAACCGGCAATTTTGTTACATTTACTAAGAAAATTGAGTAGAATTAACAAATCATTAAAATAATTTTTCCCTTGGTTGATTTTACAAATAACCATATGTTTTTGGCCATATTAACTAAGTTAAAAGTTAAATAACCACGTTTTGGTTATTTAAAATTAAAATTTTATTCAACCAAGATCTTGTTTGTTTTTTTAATTAAGAGATTTGGTTAACATCAAGATTTTGGCAAAATAGACTTAGATTTTTGTTTCTTTTGACCCAACTTTTTCTGTGAGTGTAGGATTTGCCCAGGCAGATTACTTAAATTGTGTACCAACCTGGTTACAGTCCACAGTAAACTTCTAGCTTTGACGTATAAAATGGTACGGAAACAACCACAGATAATTTTTTTATACCATATTTCGCTGGCTTACTAGGTACTAATTGCATAAATGAGTATCTTCCACGAAATCTTTTCAGTTTCTCCTCCACTGTAACATAACAACCGATGTTGTAATTTTGCTGGAAATATTTCGCGAATTGGCGCGAGTTTATCGGCCAAAAGGCGTGCCTCGCGAGTTTGGAAATTAGATAAAGCAAACCAAATAAGGCATTCACATCGGTGGTTGAGGCATGTTTTATATCCCTGTATTTGGATTGTTATTTTGTTATACATATGTTTATATATTCTAAAGGGTGTTTTTTAGAGGTTGACATTTTTAAGTTGGCAACACTGTTTTGTTTGACAACCGATTTGACAGCTGACATTTGCTTTGTCATTAGTTTGATTTACCATTTCATAATGAATAGACTCACGCTAGAGCAACGCTTGCAAATTGTTGAATTTTTTTTATCAAAATAATGGTTCTGTTCGCCAAACTCATCGTGCATTAAGTCCATTTTACGGTCATTATAATCGTCCATCAGAGCGAGTAATCCGGTTAACTATGGACCGTTTTCGCACCACGTATACTCTAAATGATAATACGCATCCAGTAAGACGTCAAATACTGCGTACCGAACAAGCGATAGACGCTGTACAGCGTAGCATTGAGGAAGACCCAAATCAATCAATCCGATGTCGTTCTCAGCAACTGGGGATGTGTCCATTGACTTTATGGAAGATTTTATCTAAGGGTCTTGGTTTACGTGCTTACAAAATTCAACTTGTGCAGGAATTAAAGCCATCCGAATGGATGTGGAGTAGGGTTCTTGACCATCTTCGCTATCACTACAATTTGGTGAATAAATTAAGTTATACACGCTTGCTTTTTTTGTGAAGAGATTTCTGAGTAAGAACTCAACAGATATCTTTTTTGTATTTTATTTTTGTTTTGAGTCACAGTTTCTCATTTTCCATTTAAAGCTCGACTAACGTCGTCTCTAATGACAAATGTATGCACGCCTTCTCATAATTTAATAAATATTGCGTTCTGTTAACGAGGTTATTGTGCCATGCGAAGTGATCTTTTAAGACCTAATCATGTATTAAATGGTGAGCGCTACCGCGCCATGATAAACAATTTTTTGTTCCCGGCACTTGACGAGGAGGACATAGGCAACATTTGGTTTCAACAAGACGGCGCTCCGTGCCACACAGCACACGTTTCAATTGATCTTTTGCGCACTGTCTTCAAAGGTCGAATTATCAGCCGAAACGCTGATGTGATGCCGTCAGAGATAAGTGTTACGCCGATAAACCAGCAACGATTGACGCTCTCAAGAACAATATTTGCAGACATTGAAGATATTGAAGGCATAATGCCGCATACCATCGAAAATGTGCTCAAAAATTGGACCGATCGTATGGGGTACGTCAAGGCCAGCCGATGCAGCCACATGAATGAAATAGTATTCCATAATTAATCGGGAGGATTGTTCTTTACAATGAAAAAATAAATTTGACAAAATATTGAGAACTTTTTGTTTTATTGCATTTAAAAAAAAAAAAATTATTTAGGCCACCCTATATATCATAAAAATATTGAAATTTATTGATTGATTGGACTGTAGGCCCAAGTACTGAATGGTTTTTTTAAAGGATGGAACGACCCGGCTGCACACACCTAGTGACCGTACGGCACAATACAACATGAAGCAAGGATAAGGAAGGTTTAATAGGTTTAATGGTTAACAATGGTATTGGTCTTCAACAATTGCTTCTTTAAACTAACACCTAAATTTAATTCTAAATTAATAATTTCGCTTCGTAAACATTATTAATTTAATCGTTCCCGAGCTACTGAAATTAAAGCAAATTAAATAAATGCTTATGGTACTGGAAGTTGTAAAAATTTACTCGTCCGTGAGCTTGTAAAATGAATGAATAACAAATGAATAAAATGGATGAATGAAATTAAGATATATGACGTAGATGAATAGTAAATAATAATAATAATAATTTAATGGCGAGCTTATTGTTAACGCACCTGCAACTCAAAAATTCATAATGTACATATTTACTTAAATAACATTCCCAACCAACATCAAGTGAGTTTCCCGAACCCATGAATTTTTCAAATGAAATTAATTTATACCCCTCCCCATACTCATCGTCACTCACGAAAATCATATTTCCACTTCATTTTCGTTAAACTATTCTTAACTTATACGTATCGGACAATTGGACAATTTTTTTTGAAAGCGAATCTCAATAAATAGTAAGCTTTCCTTTCATCGCTCCCCTCTCAATAAATCTCTAATTTTTATCATTTTTGTTCACCGAACTTAAAAAATTTACAACCAAAATTAAAAAGTAATCGTAAAAACGTACGTGTACGTGCGGAAACAAACTTCCAAAAATCTGTTTGAATTTGAACACTGGATACCTTTCCACAACAAAAACACGCGCCAAACGACAAACTAAAAAAATAATTAATTGCATATGACATAGCCACACATGTTATAGGCATGTATTAAATTTGTATATCTGTATACTTATAACCAAAATCTTCCAAAATTAATGAATGTATCAGATACCCACATACAATTACATTAAACTTACAGATGTTATGCCATTGAGCCAACTCGAAGGCATATTAAAAAAATAATGCTGAATGCATGCCTAAAAAACGCAAACACGAAAAAAACCTCACAAATGCTATGGAAATTCTTTTTTGTAAAATGTGGCCGAAAAATAAACCTTCATTCTCCTGGGCATGAACTCTCTTTATCTATCCTTAACTTTGACAAATTGTTTTTAATTTTTAAGGCAGTTTTCATTCACAATTTTCAACTTTAATTGGCGATCGGCATACAATCTATAGAGCAAAATTTTTGTGTATGTGCTATGATTAATGTCCGAAATTAGTAAATGTCCGAAATTTTATTCGTTTACATGATTAAAACCCGATTGGACTGAGGTCCGATGTTAACGAAGTTGCAAGCCCATGAGAGTTAGGAAAGCCGTTAGCCCTTACTATTTCAAAAACGTGGCATGAAGGATGAATCATTTCGGTAATACAGAACTCCAGTTTCATAGATTTCGGAGCAAAAGAATAGTTTTTCAAATTTTTATTCGGAGATTTAACGATTTCGAACCTCCACCGCAACACATGCATGAGAAGTAGACGAGTTTGAGAAGGTAACACGAAAACAATAACTACTCTTCCTGAATACACACAAACCCTGCCACATACCACACGACCCGACCGTCATCACATTAAAGACATCATAGCGGAAAATTGTAAAATTATGAATGAAAACCGCCCTAAAATGAGAAATAATTTACCAAAATACAAGTTAAATAACAAAGTTCACGCACAGGAGCATGCAAATTTATTCCCCTGCCACATCCACGAGACATGAATAAATTAAGTAAATAAAACCCCCACAAAATAGAATTTCTGTAGGATTCGTACCAGAGTCCCTCTTCGTTACGTTTTTTAGGCCTGCATGCATACAAAGTCAATATATTCTGATATGGGTGTATATATCCACTGGATATGCAAATAGGACAAAACACTATCAAAACAAATAAGAACCTCTCTCTGTTTTACAATACAATTAATATTTGTCAAACTTTTGTTTTTAATTGCTAGCAAGTGTCAGTCCATTCCGAGTTTTATGTAAATTAATTAAGAAGTAAATAAAAACAGGAATGATTGTACAGTTGTCAAACAACATATTACATTGTACGGTTATACATTCCATTATCAACATTTAGGCGCTATAAGAAAAGCAAAAATTTTAAATAATTTTTATCAAAAATCAATTGGCATTAGCTTCAACTTATGTTGGTAGAAAGATGCTCAGATGTTTCAGCAAATAATAATTTTTGCGAGTTATTCGCTCTCGAAATCTTGATGTGTAACTTTACTTTTACTTATCATTAAATTTGGTGCTGTGAAGTTGTAGCACAAAACTTACTTTTATAGAATCCATAAATTTGTGATTGATAACTCTCTTGTGAGTTGAATTGAATATAAATGCTCAAGTCTCGCATTGTTGACCTTAAATTGGCTAGTTTCTCTGCCTCTGTGAAAGTGGTCAAGGGCTATACTCCCCCCATTGGTTATTACCGAAATTCTGATTAAGTGTAGTTATCCGGGTTTATCGCTTAGGGTTAGTTTTCTTGTTCTTACTATTTCAGATAATCACCTAACCGTTGCAACTGAGCATGTCCACATTGTAGAGGATTTAAACGTAGTTGGCTATATTATTCTCGCCAAACTGTTGGCATCATGATTAGTGAAATTATCGCCGATTTGATTTGAAATTTTCATATAGCTCAAAGTTTTCTTAACGTTAGCCGTGATTTTACTCAACATGTTGTCAACTGTTGGGGGACCTGAAAGCGCCTATTGTCACAATGTCACCGAGCTTTTGAAAAATCGTAAGCTTTCGCCAAAAATTATAAATTGTTTATACAAAAAGCTTATTCTGCCGTTGCTAACTTATGCGTCTGTCGTCTGGTGGGTGGCGGATATTCATAAAGATACAGGGCGGTTGTAAGGCGATCATTGATGGTTTTCCTCGATTCCAATTATTCCGGTAGAGGTCATACTTTACTTTCCTCAGCTGCGGTCCTTTATTTTAAGCTCGGTGTATTTTCCGCTTATCGTTTAAATAGTAGTGAAGCTTGGAATAATCGTGGTACATTTGTGGGCATCGGTAAAATCTAAACAATTGTAATTCATTATTGCCCGAAGTTATGATTAACGATTGGCTTATTTCTGAATTGACCTGTTCTAATTCATTTTCGGTGGTCTGTTCATCTAAAGATTTTTTGATGCCCCAGGACTTCATGAATGACCTTACAAATCGCTAATTGTATATTCTGATGACTCGCAGTTAGATCTTAGGTAGGGTTTGGGTTTGTCCAACGCGGTGTTCAAGCTGAGATTACGGCGTTGGCTCTGGACACTGGAGGATTTGAAACTTGACGTCTTAGACATTACTACAGTGGGTTTCAGCTTACTAATTAAATAAAAAATACTGCTCAAAATATTAACAGATGATTAGTGTCCAACCAACATGGTACGAAATAAATCGATTTACGCCAAAACCATTAGTGATCAATCTAAATTTAATTTGCTACAGTTTTACAATGCGCAAAGAACATGCAACACTACGAATCTAGATTAGTAGTCCTAAAAATTTAAATTTTGTAATAATTCGCGTTAATCACCGCTGCTTTATTTGTTTAACATATAACTGAGTACTTACTGAGCTGGAACCCGATCATAATTTAGTTTAAATACCACTGACAAATGGATTCAAAGAATAAATTCAAATTCGATATCAACCTTTAATCCTAGAAGAATCGTTACACCGATACATATCTCATGGAATCTTGAAGCTTTTTCATTCATACATCACCACTTCCACTACTCATAAAATTACAGTACATCATTTACACGTTTCAAGCTCCATGTCAGCCTGTACATTTACATCTAAGATGATTCGGTACTGGAATCTGTACACCACCAGAGGTGCTTAATTGTGTTTATTAACATCATCGATCGTAATTAGATGAAAAAGTTGGTTAAACTGTGATAGATATTCGTTTAAGCGCACTATGCACTGTTTTTTTCAATATACGCATATCTAGAAGCAGATTACTTTGATCATTTTCAGATAATTTAAATTGTGCATATAATCTTAAATCTGTTGTAAGTCCGCATTAGTGAACATAGTTTTACTTAAATCATCTTGAACATTTGAAAATTTAGATAGGCCTACGTATAAACGCACTTGTGATAATACAAAAATAATAAGCAAAATTAAGAAAAAAATCGTTTATGAATTGGTTTAATATTTGGTGAGACCGTTTTGAAAACTTGGGAAATTCGATTAGACGTTGATTTCGCCAAGTTTTTAAGAGTTTCCGGATCAATTTTGGCTCAACATTCACGTATGACACTTTTTAATTCAATTACTGAATCATATTGTCATTCATTTACATACAGTTTTCCTGCTAGGACCTCCCCCCTCTCCCCAAAGGTTTTCGGGGGATTGCAACCGGAACTACAAGCTCGCCATTCAACAAGACAAATGTTTTTCTCGAGAAACCACTGTTTGGTCTTCTTCGAAATATGAATCGACATTGTCTTGTTTAAAAATATAATTTTCGTCTGCATGATTATCCAGATAATTTAGTAAAGCGTCGTCCAAGAGTTCAATATACATTCTAGAGCTTATTCGAATTGTAATAAAGTAGATGGGAAGATTCTATTGATAAGAAAATGCTTCCCACACCACAACACTTCCGCCAATAACATTTCACTTCGACCTAACCACGTCTTGTTCCTTTGAACACGCCAGTACCAACTATACTCATTGAGACCATCTAGATTCAATTTTTTTTTCGCCAGAGGAAATAACTCTTACCCAATCTGTTGTCCACGACATGTAATTACATTAGACATTGTTTGCTTTGTAGTTTGGACCATTTAATATTTGCTGCGAGCGATTTGTCGAGTCGTTAGTCATGATAGTCGATTTCAGCTTCTTGACGGATTTGGCCTTTCTGGCGAGCTGATATTTTGCTTCAGCCTTTTGTTGGGGCGTTTATGCCATTTTTTACCCTTTTTAATAAAATTACGAACAACGCTTTCAGAACGCCTAATTTTCATTGTGATTTCTCTAATGGAATATTACCCTCATTCATTTTTATAGACAGCTGTTCCTCCATGTTATAAAATATTATTTACGAGTAATCAATCATTCAATTATGTCAAACTTCACTGCTAAAAATGAATACCTCAATTAAAAATGGCAATTTCAATGATTTTTGAACTAGTTTAGTTGTATTAATATTTTGATTTTAACGCAATTATGTGTTCAACATTATGTGTGCAAGTTGGTTTATGAAAAGTAGTTGATAAATAAACAGTTTTAAATTGAAAAAAGGCTGCGCTTATACGAATGTCGACCACTGTACATCCTGCTTCTGGTGGGATTCGATCCCCATGCATCCAGGTCCAAGTGCAGAAGCTATCACTACATTGCGTCACTTGCTCGATGCAGACGGGCAACTTCTTCTTTAATTTTAAAAGTGTCTACTAAAATTAAATTAAAATTGTATAATAACCAATATTGCTTTGTAACCATCTATTCGACAATCGTTTCATTTTCTTTGCTAAGTGTTTAGAATTAAGAATATTTAAAATTATTTTACGGAAGTGTACGTGCAGCATAATCTACATAAATTGCTGGTTAACAAAATTCTCTAATCTTTAGACTGATTTCCTATTTGTTGATCGAGCGTCTTCTCATGCGTCTATAGTGCGGTTCTATATTTCGACATAATAATGTTTATTTTGCCTTCGAACATAGTTGTTCGAATATCATTGAATAAAATTTGATATTTTGGTAACTGATCTGTTACTTAATTGACAAAACCTAGTTTAAACTGTTACAAAAATTACTTAGGTGCAAACAGTTATCTGTTTTATAGTGTTCACTTGGTGATTCTCCAGTTGTGGAACCAAATTAATATCCAGAATATACGACTCAACTAAACCAAACTATAATCAAATAAAATAAAGTAAAACTTCTCTCTTTGAAAAGCGGAAAGCACTCACAATAAATTCAATGTTTTCATTATCATTGAGTTAAATAACTGGCAATAATGATGGAAATTATATATATTGTACGGCATTATAAATTTATAAATTTAACAGTGGCTGGCTTTTGGGTGGAAGCCAAAAATATTTACGACAAGAATTTCAACATGAATTAAAACCATAAAATATCCTGTTTACATATATTTAGTTTAATTTAAAATTTCTTCAGGGATTCATCAATAACTTTTAACTCCTCCAATCGAACGATTTGCTTTTTCAATGCAGTTTATTTTAAACTACGAATTGCTTGTTCCCATGCGGTCACCTAAATTTATACTACCCGAAGCAATCGTTGTTTGACATTGGTGTTGCATTATAAGCTCTCTTCCACACGCCCTCAATAGATTGCTTGTTAGTTAATTTTCTGCAGGAAAGTAGAAAGCTTGAAAGCTTATAAAATGCGAACATCGATTTTGAATAAAAATATCTTGTCAAATTGTAAACACACACATCAAATATATGATATATTTAAATCAAAACTTAAGTATTTAAGTAAATATTTTGTTTGTCATATCGTCAGATCACATAAATCTTTCCTTATATACAAAAATAATTATTCTGGTACGGTCTTCACCAAATTGTATTAATTGATTTTGGCTTAGGTCCAACAAATTTTTTATAAACAACACTTTGTATGTGCGCAATTCAATTCCATGATATTAAATATATTAAATATAATTTTCCTAGGTATTGATTTCACCAAAATTAGTTTAAATTGAATTAGAATTACAATCAAACAAAATTAGAGAGTTTCTTGTATACGAGACGGGTTTTAACTTATCGAGACGATGTAGGTACAATCTACATTTTGCGGGCCCATTTAAATAATTTTGAAAAGCAAAAAACGTGTTCATATGTTACCCGTACGTCTGGCATCAACTAGTGAATCTTAAATGGCTTGGATAGTTGTATGCGGTGCGGTTCCAATTCGAATTTAAGTACAATTTTAATTCATGCAATACAATTATGCTGAGCTGAAAATCGAATTTAACGTAACTTCATTTGTACTAATACATTTTTAGTACAATTATTTTCTCATTTTATTTTTAAATTTTGTATTCACGGTCGCGTTCTTTTTCACATAGTGAATAAGTTTATTTGTTGTCCAATTACTCAAATAATTTTAGTATTCGACTGTTTGAAACATATTGGATTGGCACTGGAGGCTTTTGATACATTACAAATTATATGGCAACACTGATATTAAATGTCAAAATGTTAACGATCATAAAATTTCTTTGATATACTTATTCAGTCTTCAGTATTTTCTTTTCTTTTACGTAGTAAAATAAAGTATAGTAATCATGAACACTTTCGACCTCGGGATTTTTACAGATTTACCTTTCGCTATATCGCCGTTGTTAAATAAAGTAGTTTTACAAATAATTTCTGTGTTTGTGTGTGCAGACTAAATGTTTGCATCCCCTCTACAACCCAGATGGCTTGTCTGATCGTGGTGAAACTTCATACTTAAGTTTTTTTCATTAATTGTGAGATCCCAGTGATTTTTGACTGAAATCGGTCCATCAGAAGTGGCCGCTACCGCTTTTTCGTTCTTTGCAAATATTTTGAGAAGTCATCATTTGTTAGAAAAACGATTACAACAAAAAGATTTTAAATTAAATTTCAAACAAAATAGGTTCAGATTATTTTTTAAATTTTACCGGAAATGATGAGTTTTTATAAAAAAAACTTTATTTTATCAAAATTCGGCAACTGTACAGTCCAGATTGACTATTCGTAATAAAACTTTCATAATTGAATTTTTTAATTAATTGGAAGATTCTTGCGAAGTTTGGTTGACATTTGTATACCGGAAATGGCAGCTTTTTTAATTTTTGCAATGATGTTGAAAAGTTTCGCCTTTACAAAAAATGCAAAGAATTAAAAAATTAGCGATATTAACATGGCTAAGAGTTAGTTAAGGAAAATTTCGCTGGAACAACTATATTCCTTCTTGTGTAAAATATGCAACACCTGAATTTATTACCTGTATAGTTTATGTGTGGTAATTTGCATATTGATAATACTATTGTTTTAAACAAATAACAGATTTAATTTTTTTAAGGAAATTTAAAAAAAAATTTAATAAAATCGATTTAAACGTAAAATGCATGTACAGGCTTTTTATGTTCCAGCTCGGTTTTTTGTAATAACTTTTAACCAAAATACAATTTCATAATTTATATTTTATTGATTGATTATACGATGTTTAACATTATGTGTGGAATATAATGTCGATCAAGAGGCCGCCTCAGGCCGAGGCTCAATTGCCAATTCTTTTAAGCACATTTTTCATAACATTTTTGCAGACTAATTCTGTTATTTCTGCAATTTCGTTTGCAATTTCTTTTCTAATGTTGTCCTTGAGCATCGAGGTTGTGGTTGGTTTATTAGTGTACACCTTTCTCTGCAAGTGATCCATAGAAAGAAATCGGGAGGGATGAAATGAAGGGATCGTGGGGCTTCTTCAGTTGATATCACCATTTTTGACATTATCCCAACATGTCCCGATAGCGGTCACTAGTATAACTGTTGCTACAGCATTGCTTCTGGTATCATCAAAGAAATGGCACCTCAAAGAATAGCTCAAATGGCGCACCATAGTTATTCTACTCTAATTGAGGGTTTTCCGTGCCCAATAGTAGCTATTCTGTTTATTAACAAAGCCAGCCAAGTCGAAATGTGTTTCGTCACTCATAATGATTTTATGCCAAAAGTGGTGGTCGCCTATATCGAGCTGTAAAACTCGAGCACTTCAATCTCGCCGCCATTCATGGTCATTTACCTGCAGCTCTTGTGATGGTTATCGACCATTCTCTACGACTGTCAAATGCGAAATGACAAATGTTAACCAAAACAAAATGGTGGCCAAACCAAATCGACCTGAAACATAAAAAGCATCTTGTATAGCCTACTCTACTTACGACAGTATGACAGAATAAGCATTTTCATTCTTTCCACACTTTGATTCTTTCGTCGTGATACTTTCCTTGTTTCCTTCCTTTTAACCTACAAACTAATTTTGCGGCGGTGAAATTTGTAATTCTTTTTTCGACAAAATTTTGTTTAGATTCTAGTAATTAACGAACTACTATAAACATAAAATATTTCAAGTTCATTTCAGTAGTGAAAAAAATATATGAAGTCAAAATATTTTAGAACTAAATATTTTACACATACATAAACAAAGAAACGCACAAAGAAATCAAATATGGGCGTCGATTGATTTTTTTAAAATCATAGAATTATGATTCATAGAAATTGGTCCCGACGACATATCAACCAGCGGAAATTTTCCGACAGAAATTTAGATATTACGATATTCGCCACAAGTGGCAGCACTATTACAAAAGAAGATCCATCATAGGAGTATTGGATGTGAGTTTTGAAGAAAAATCTAGGATCTATTCATACTGGACTAAATTTCGAATTCATAAATCATTATGAAATTGGTTTTTAGGATTGGTCTTGGATCGAAAGATACATTTTAGATGAAGTTCTGATATTCTAATTATTAACTCTGCTAAATATTTATCAATAATTATAAAATTTGCATCGTAGTTCTATATTGTAATTCTATTATGTATTTTGAATAGTGTTGTGAAATGAGTCGATGATGGGCACTTCTCGTCCACTTCTTTCCAAGTAAATATAAAAATAGTTGTGAGGGAAACTGGCGAATCTAAATAGAAAATGACGGGAGAATATCGTTTAGCATTCGCTAAGTGAGATTATGATTTTTTGTAACATAATTAAGTTTCAGATAATGGCGTATAATTCAAAAACTCTCTCAGTTATCTGTTGGATTTTCTGTAATATTTGCCATTATCTAATCCCCTTATTTTTCTAATAGCAAACATCAACCTCAGTCTACATGGGAAATGTAAGGAAGATTTATCGGTTAGAATTCGCTCGAGTTTCTACGGCCATATGAGTTCTTTTCAGTTGCTGGCCAATATCTCAAGTATTCCCATAGGTAACCAATAAGTACGGTTGTTTTTCTAATAGCTAAGGTCATACTGAGACTACATGAGGAATTTGACGAATCTATCGTTTAAAATTTTCACTATAAATTTCGGATTTTTGTGATATAGGCCATATAAGTTTCTGACATTTTAGTTTCTGGCTAATACCTCAAAAATCCACACAGGTTACCAACATGTATTACTGTTTTTCTAATAGTTAAGGTCATAAGAGAAGATTTTGAGGACAATTTATTGTTTAGAATTTTCACTATTAATTTTTGAGTTTTTGGATTATTGGTCGGCAGTGAAAAGAAATTATACGGCCGCAAAAACTCAAGAAATTATAGAAAATTCTGAACGATACATTTTCTCAAATTCCCATGCAGTCTCATAAGTCGTATAAGTACTTTTCGGTTTCTGGCCAATATCTTAAAAGCTCCCACAGCTAACAAATATGTACAATTGTTTTTCTAATAGTTAAGGTCTAACTATTAGAAAAGCAACGGTATATTATGGTTACCTATGAGATTTTTGGTGATATTGCCCAGATACTGCAAAGAATTTATAAGGCCGCAAAAACTTAAAAAAATATAGAGCGAATTGTAAACAATAAATCTACTTTACATTTCCCATGTAGACTGAGTATGTGGTTCGCTATTAGAAAACTAAGAAGATTATATTGGTTACCTGTATGGGAGTTTTCGAAATATTATCCATAATCTGAAACTTAATTATTTGGAAAAATCAAAACCTCGCTTAGCGAATTCTAAACGATAATCTTCCTTCAATTTATATTTAGATTCGCAAGTTTCCTGTAAAAAATTAAAATGAAACATCTTCACAACTATTGGGGGTACAAATAAGTTTTGAGTTTTTTTTTTATAACTTCGAAGCTTTAATCAGAGAAATTTGTTCAATGTATTTTATTCATAGTATTGTCCATCGTTAGCTACGGATCTTTCCGGCAGCATACGGAATCTGCGTCGAAAAAATTGCTCGTGTTTTGAGGCGACCCAAGAATCGACCGAATTTATGACTTCTTCGTAAGCAGTGAAGTGCTGCTCGACCAGGCCATGAGTCATCGAACAAATGGTCACCGGAAGAAGCAATATCTGGTGAACACGGCGCGTGGTGTAGGACATCCCATTATAGCACCTCCAAATTTGCCTTGAAGACTCTTGCAACCTATGGCCAAGCTGTTGGCATATTGTGGGCGTTTGAGCTTCAATGTTCGGTTTAATTGCATCAATTGTTGTTGATAACGTTCTTCAGTGATGGTTTCGTTAGGCTGGAGTAGCTCATAGTAGATCACTCCCAACTGATCCCACCAGATGCACGGCATTAGCATCTTGCCATGAATATTCGGTTTGGCCGAATTGGGTCGGTTGGATCCTTTGGGTTGTCGTAGTGGATTCACTTTTCGTTCCCCGTCACGATTCGATGCATAAAACCCTTCCGATTTTGTCTTTGGAGCAGTTGTTCACAAGTGAAAAAGCGGCATTCCACGTTTCTTCCCTTGGGTTTATACGGTACCCAATTTGCACCATGCCCATGGTTTTGGTGAAATAACACCTCCAACTCAACGTCTTCAAACTTTACTGGTTTTCCTTCACGTTCTGGTGTCAAAATCGCCAATTTTAAACCGCCTGAACCAGTTTAAACCGCATGTCCCCCATATACTTCACACAGCATTCGATGTCCACCAGCTGCAATTTTCTTCAAATTAAAACTAAAAAGCAGCGCTTCCCGCAAATTGTGTTTTGTTGGAAATAAGGTTGACATGGTTAGAGCACAAACAAATATGTTGTTTACATTTCAGGGAAAAACACATACTGATTTTAGAGGGAAATGATGACGCTTTAACATGAATATGGTTACAAGATCTCTCGATGCGATTTAATATTGGTTACGCCATCTTTTGTAAATCCCTCAAAACTTATTTGTACCCCCAATATTTTTATATTTACTTATAAAGAAGTGGACGAGAAGCGTCCATCTTTGATTCATTTCAGAACATTGTTCAAAATACATACTTAATAGAATTACAATCTTGAACTACGATGCAAATTTTATAATTATTGGTTAATAATTAGCCGTGTTTTCCCCAGCACAGTCAAATATAGAAGCTTCCTTCAAAATACATTTTAGAATCCATTTTGATCGTGTAGAATGCACCAAAATTTTTGTTTCGATCCATAATCAATCCTAGAAACTAATTTCATAATGATTTATGAATTCAAAGTTTAGTTCAGTATGAAAACTCGTATTAGAACCCCTACCAATACTACTAACGAAATTTCATCATAATTCGTTAACGAATCGCGGAGATAAATGAAATATTCTCTTTTGTAACAGCCGTGCCACTTGTGACGAGTATCGTAAGATCTATTTTTCTGTTGGCACATTTCCGCTCAGATTAACCACAAAAATTGAGTTGAAATAAATTAAAAATAGTATTGGTCCAACAACTGTTCGTTGAGGAAGTCCGAAATGCAGATGAACGATATTACTAGTTGACTCCCCAATTTTAACTACTTGGCGATGTCTAAGGTAAGATGAATCAATCTAAAATCTCGTTCAAAAAGTTTAATAGAGCTTCCTCTGTGAATATGCTAGTTCTATAACTCAACATACCGTGTTTGATAAGTTTCTCAAAAAGTTTGAAAACACATTAAAAATAGTAATAAGTTTTTTAAATATCTGGAAACACACCATTCTCTAAACTTAAATTAGATAAATAGTTCAGTTTATCGACTAAGAGCCTAGAACGGTTCTTAACAACTTTATTTTGTACATCAACAAGCTGTTTTGAGTGTTTTTATTGTAATTTTGTAATCTCAGACAGAATTTCAAAAAGTTAATACTGATGAAAAACATGAATTTGTATGGTTCTTCGGAGCCCAAAGACAAATTCATTTTTGTTCTTCCCAATTGATGAAAGAACCGGTGCAAAATCTTCATGATGCATGCTCATGCCATTATTGTTCATCCGCCACTTTTTAACTGACTCTCTTCATTGTTGTTTTAACGGATGAAAGGGTAGAAGATATATATTTAAAAAAAATATTACCCTCTCATCCAACTCAAATCCCTTCGTCCTATTTCTCAACTGGCTGGCATGCTTCTAGCTCCGCTAAAAGGTATTTTTTATAAGATAAAACCACCATTGGAAGACCAAATTTTCCTAACGCACTACTCATGACAAGAGTTATAGTTTTCTTTTGGGCACAAAAAAAAATTCGTGGTTTCTTTACAATTTAATAAAAGCGTAAGCATTTGACGGTTACGGAGATAAAACTTCAAATTAAATCAGCGTAATTTATCAAGGGGTGGTTGCAAAAATGAATTAATATTGCGGCTACGTGATTCTATGAAGAAGCCAGGATTAGCCAGCCGTATAATTATGAGTTCGAAGAGGTAATAGAGGCGAAACGCGATACGGTGGAGGCAGTTCTCGGGCCATCTCAAACTGTGATATTGGATTGTTACTACTATGGTGCAATCGTTTCGCTTTGTGGTGGCGAGAAGACTGCAGATAAGGAGAACCAGCTGGGTTCGAAAATCATGAACAATTCAACCGGGCAATATCCCGCAGTTCAAGAAAAGGAAATCAAACTGCTCAGAATTTTGGATGCTGAACCGTATGATGGAAGTAATAGTCTATGTTTAAAATAAGTCTATATTTGGAGGGAATAGAGAGACATAACTTGCACAAATGCTGGCTAGATCTATATGAGATTATTGAAGCGGTCATCTTACTATCTGATGAAGTTTCGTTGGATAAAACATTCAAATGCTTCTGGAGGAGGAGCCGATCAAGACGAGTGAGAATTGCAAATTGGCCACCAGTTTTGGCTAGGGCGGCAGGAGTAATCGGAAGCGGTGTTTGGCGATTATCAATTCACAGGGAGATTATTTACCCCAGGGCAAAGGCAATGTAGGCATTGCAACGACCCGTGGACGAAAGCGAGATTTGGGTAGAAATTGCAAACATCGGAAAGGAATTTTGCACAATCATCACGAGGGATCAACATTGCTTTTAAATATAGAATACTACCGGTACGAAAATATGTACTGGAACTGTTGGAGGAACTGGCAAGGAGCAGTGACGAGCAAAAGCCGTGTGGGAGACGATCGGCATGAAAGGTAGCTTTTGGAACGGATGCACAAACGGCCAGAAACCTAGAGGAGGAGCGACAGCGATACTAACTAGAACTTATGAAATGTTGGTCAAAGAGGGCGTTGACAATGTGGTGTTGGTGTTTTTATGGATTACAACATGGATGAATAGACGTGCGAGCAAGTAGTGCCGAGTATAGATGAGGATGCTTGGCGCAGCTGAGTTGCGAGCAATGATGAATTGAATTGTCATTGAGGATGAAGCAGAAATGGAATGGGCCATAGAGGATAACTGTGAGATTGAAGGTTACGATCTCGCCTGTTGGTTTGATAGGCAATTAATTCAGCGTGAATGAGACATTTATTCAGAGAAAATTGCTCATTTGAGGTTTAGAAAACTAAATACATTTTTGTGAAATTAGTGTCATTCGACCAGTTGTGGTTTAAGTAGTAGCAATAAAAGTAGTTTTATAACTGTTTTAGTTGTGATTACAGCAGTTTAAACCTGGAACATAACCGAAAATTCGCGAAAGATCTCGAATATTCAGCGCAAATATGGGTGCAATAAACACAATGAGTGGGTCTTAAGTTAGTATTTGGTGAGTCTTGAATAAAACACGGTAAGCGATAGTGTAAAAGCGAAAGTGAGTAGTGGGAAAAAGATAAATTGTATCAACGGAAAATTAGCGATATTCCGGTAGTGGTAAGTATTCAGTGAATAATAGGAAATTATTCAGAGATCATTTCCGATATCTTCAGAAGAGAATTTGCGAGAATTGGTATTGTAACCGTCAAATTCTACAGCGGAATCATAAAATTTATTAACACGATCCCATTTATATACAAAAGAATTTCCTACTGTCACTTAATTCGGATCGCTTGACCCTCATTAGGGTCCAACAAGATTTTGGAAAAGTTTTGTTCTTATTTGAAATAGTTAATCCAAATATTGGATTAAACAAGTTGATCTAAATTGAATCTGCCATTTTTGTTTGATGTAATACACATTTTTCCACAATTAACTTTCCTTTCCTGTTTTCCAAAAAACAAAAAAATAGTTTACTGAAATATAGGCTAAATTAAACCACTAAAAAGCTTACTTAATTTATACTTGAAATAAACATTTGGTACTTTAATTAAAATTATTGGTATAATTAATTCGTATTTAAAATTTAGGTTATGTACATAAAGTGGATCACGCGATTCGCAATCAGGCTGCCAAATAAAACTACTACTAACAACATAACATAAGAATGTATATTGTAATTGATTTGATACATAGGTACACTAAAATGTTTCTTATTTTACTGTCGCACGATTAGCAATTCGCACAACGATTCACATTATGACGTTTATTCGTCTTCCAAATTGGTTTTTGCTATTGAAATAGAATTGTTCGACGGTATCGACCGGAAAATTATTTTGTTTGACAGTAATTAAATTATTAGTTTAATCCTAAGCCTTACAGACATTACAGCTGATAGAATAAACTATATTTTTAGATTAGAACGAGTTTTGGGCCTGTTTTTACTTGACTACACTCATTGTCTTCGTTCACGGTTCACAATTATAATAATTTTTAACAAACCCACTTCCCGAAAATGCTGGAAAACCAACACGCTTTATAAACAAATTTTACAAAATCAAAGCCACAAACCAACATGATAGTATAAAATATATCACATAAAGAACAAACAAATTAAATCCAGCTTGTGAGCTTTTGATACCATCCTATAGCCAAAAAATCATTAGTACAATAACAATATGTATATTATTTAAAGGGTGACAACCACAATGTATCACACAAAACACAGAACGAGGGAGCTACTTATACCATTGAATTAAATGCTTGTAGTTATAAATAATTATATCAAATTGCTTTATTTTTAATATTAGAACGACATATTCAAATATTTTCAATTAGTAAGTGATAAGCATATATGTACAGTATTTTGTATTTAGTGTGTGGGTGTGTAGGTTTTCTAAATAAAATTTAACAAACTATTATGTATCATCATCGTCATCCAGTAAGAACATGCTAACCAATAAGCAATTAACAGGCCTTAATAATATTGCACAAAGCCAAATCACACAAAATAAAATTATAATCCATTGTTGCTGTTTCCAACTAATTTTAAACACATAATAATTATAAATTCAACAAAAAATGTGTAATACATACAACTTATTTATTAAGTGGGAGAGTGAAAAAAGCGCGAGTCTACCACCATTATTAGAAAAAGGAAAGCACGTGATCATAAAATATTCATTAAACATAAATAATAAATACTGTAATGCAAATATGTATGAAAAAAGCTACTAGTAGCTATATGTAAGTTGTATTTGTAATGTACGTTTGTTGTAATTTAGACGCTTTTTATGGTCGATTTATCACGAATAAAAGTACAAAGTGGAAATACGCGAGAAAATTTTATTATTTTTGTAGTATTTTTTGCATACCCGATGAATAGTGCGCTGCTTTGCGAACAGATATAGCATATAAGCGTGTTTGAAATATTATACGTTTATTAATAAATTTGTATGTATATAAAACGAAATATGGTAAGCTTTTCAAATTCATAATTAGCAACTACTTCATCTAAGTATACGTATAGTCAATTTCAGTTGTGCGGTGGCATCAACCGGCAAGGTTGTTAACCGATCACACGCCACTAAACAAATTAAATTTTGGTATGTTCCTATTTTGTATATTCAGCACACATGAATCATACTCGTATATAAATTTGAGATCACGAATTCGTATTTTTTTTTATTTCCAGTTCTGAAATGTTAAATTGTATTTTATTAAGTATTTAGAAAAGCTTAAGAGTCAATAAAATGATAAAATTAGTATTTTCTTAGAGGTTTTCACGTATATATATATATCAATATTTTATATATAGCTACTAATCTTATCATAAAATCGGTCAAATGAACAAAATAAATAAAACGTGGTTACACCGCTAGAAGAATACCAATTATGATATAAATTTATATAAAAGTATATAATGATTTATATCATTAGTGCGTAAGGATTGTTTCCAGGTCATTAAGTACAATAAACATTCAACACCATAAATAATAAAGGTCAGAATATTACATTAAATCGTGGCTCAATTGTAAGGAATGAATTTGCTATTTTTAGATTTGTGTTCAGGTTCCTGCACAATAATATTATTTTCTATACGTATATAGATTATTCATAGTTTTTGTTAATCTGCAGAGGTAACGGGCCTCACACGAGACAAGATATTTTACATATTTTAATTCGTTTGTTTGTTGTATAGGGTTTTCCAATAAGAGTGATATGATCCAAACTTTTCTCGCAAAAATTAAATTGTTGCACTTGCTGTGTGACACGTAGCCCCGTCTTGTTGGAACCAAATGTTGTCAAGATCAACTTCTTCCATTTTCGGCCATAAAAAGTTGGTTATCATCGATCTATACCGATCTCCATTGACAGTAACGGTGTTTCCAGCTTCATTTCGAAAAAAATACGGACCGATGATTCCACCAGACCAAAAACCACACCAAACTGTCAATTTAGGTGAATGTAATGGTTTTTCATGAATAATTTGTGGATTTTCTTCGTACCAGAATCGACAGTTTTGTTTTTTTACCGCACCACTCAGATGAAAGTGAGCCTCATCGGAGAAGATGATTTTCTTAAAAAAAATCGTTATCGTTTGTAATTGCAATTTGTAAACGTTGTTCTTGCGTATATCTCACCATGATGAAATTAAACATTACTGAATACAATGAAACAAAAAATGACAGATCATGACATATTACAAATGGCCGAAACGTCACTTAAAAATCATACCATTCCTATTGGAAAACCCTATATTACAAAAAATATCAATATATATATATGGGTCATTCCATTATATTTCACGATCGGTTCAGTTTTCATCTCACCGATTTCAATTTTTTTGCTTTTATCGTGTTGCTTGAACAAAAAAAAACTGACATGTATTTTTTTGTTAAGTTTCGTGACCTTTAGTTGCCCCGTTATACTAGGTTAGGAAATTGGCCAGTTTTTCCTACTTTTAATAAATTTTTGTTTGGAGGTTACATTAAACGGGTATATTTCCGGTTCAACTAAAGGTATCGTTAATAGTGGTATCATTTTCGAAAGACCTTAGATAGTGTTAAATTATTCACTAAATAAATTCATGAAAGTACCGTTATTTTAAGAGTTTTAGTGAAATGAATATAGCAAAATGTTTTGGCCTGTAGAGGGCGCAGCTACCAATCCATAACAAAGTTTCACCTACCATTCAAAAGGTGAAGGTTCCACCTTTCTGCTATATATACATATATGATATATATTTTGTAGATGTACAAGACCTAGTTTAGCCAATACAACGTTTTAAAATGAAAATTTAGTAGTTTTTCTTTGATTTTATTATGAAACTCTTGTAATAAGAGAAAAAAAATTTTAAATTTGGGCCTATTGGTAGCATAACGAATTGATTCACACAAATTAGTCGATATTAAAAAACAAAAAATATTTGAAGTTGATGTACCAGTAGATAAACAATGGCATAAAAAATGTATTCCAAATATTATCCAGTGTTATTTTGACAACGAATTCAAACTATTTGAGTTTCCCAAATGTTGCAAAAGTCAGTCAGTATGATTGGTTTAATAATAAATTACAACAAATGTTTATAAGCAATACTTTTTTTATTTTCGAATGAAACTTAACTCATATTACTACAATTTGAGATTTTTTTAGTTTGAATATAATTTTTGTTGATATGTGGTATTGCCTGATGTATTTGACGAGTATTCTTAACTGCACAAATGGTAGAAAATCTTTTGTTTGATTTTCTTTTAATGCTGGCATACTCCGTTTTGGTTACGTACTCGAAATGGATCGATTTTATATTACTTTTATCTTTACACCATTCGCAAAAGCCCTTTGGCTTGCGTCAATACTTCCTAAAGAAGCTACTCTAGCTGCCCTCTTAATCGTACCTCCAATAGCATCTGATGATCCCTGACTTGTTGCAAAGAAATTCCATTCGCAGTCAATAACAAAATCTTCTTTAAGGTAGTTGATACTCGTATTTGCTAGATTTTTCTTATTTTTAAACTGCGAAACAGCTCCATCCGTAAAGTAATATATTTTTTGTGGAACCGGATATTTAAGTTCTGATTGGCCTTCTTGCATTGGGGTTTTCTTTAGAAATTTAATAAATTTCGTTTCAAAACAATAAATTGCTGCTGCGTCGTGGGTTCCTTCGCATCTGATATGACTGCATAAGATAATATACTTATTTCATCTTCTGAGGACGTAAAGTACGCAACGATTGGAAATAGTGTTGCTTGATGAGTGTAATAATGGGCTGCTTGTATCTCGTTTTGTGTTAAAAATTTATAGTTTTTCGAGAAACCATAATAATAACAGCATATTCTCCAATTTGAAGATTATGTTTTACTAATTGTAAATATTGTGACTGCTGCCGGGCTATGAAATCGTGTTTTCGTAGCTAAATTTTGGCGAATTGGATAATGTTTCAGGAAACTCCTCGATGGGAGACGTAACCTTCTCTACTGTATATGTTATCCTTAAAAATCCAATTGCTGTAAGTTAATTCGTCAACATCTGTAGTTTCTATTTCAGATTTTAATGTGTGAAGAAAAGTCTTCTCAAGCTTGTTGCATTCTTTACAATTTCCTGTAATAAAATGTAATTTTAGTTATATTTCGAAATAAAAACCTACAAAAAACAAATTGTGAAGGTATCACAGCAGTCCCAAGTTAAATTTTAACAACAAACTGTCTTTAGCAACTCAGTTTCATTTTTCATAATAGCATCACCAGGCAAGAAATCCGATATAGCTGGACATAACAAATTAATATTTTGATGAATTACACATACGCATACATTATGTGTTCCGGCTCTCCCAGCTAAAATGCACTCCTTTGGTCGCAGTTTCGTAAATTGCGAAAATCCGATTTTATCGAATGGGTATTCCTCCTAAATTTTTGATAGGCTTCAGATAAATTACTCAAAACGAGCAATATTTGTTGTTTAATGCGTTCAGCTTTGGAATTACGAACACTAACGTAGTATTTTATTCTAGCAAGCTGCCGACTAATATCCATACTTTTACAGAAACTTTCTACCAACGTTGTTGTTTTAAAAGAGATTACTGTTCTTTTTTTCCTTCCGTCCGGAAAGCTACCATGCCCCTTATCCGTTGCTATTTTCTTTGATTTTCAACCATCTATTGTGTTGCCACGAACTCGCTCATAATTCTTACTGATGCCCAATGCTCCGGTACAAGCGATAGAAGATACATTTTATTTGAATAGCTTTCCTCTCGACGAAATGCTTCTTTAATGTTTTTCAGAAGATTTTCTTTTGAACATTCGGAACATTTGGAACTGGAACTGGAACTTGTAGAACATTTTTGCAAGTTAACTCTACTATTTTATTAAGATGCTGTTGCTTATAACTAGTTTCTGCGAGTTTGGATATCCGGGAAGGTGAACCGCCAAGCCTTAAACACGCTTCAGAAAAAAACTTTTGATACAGTTCTTTACCGGCTTCGATAAGTGGCGATTTTCTTTCCCTCTTCCAGTTCAGTGGGAAAGAGAATCGCCAAGATGAGACAACTTCACTTTCATTAATCTGTTTAATTTAATGTTGCATTTCGCACAAATTCGTTTGTTTCTTATATCACGGCCTAAATTGTTTTTAACATTTTCCGCAATATTAGCACTAATATGTCTCGTTTGTATAGTTTCACATTACAATGATTAACTATCTCAAAAGGATTGCACCATTTTATCAGAATGTTACGGTAAATTCAAAATCAGTTAGACTATAGTGGTCTATAGAGACACTTTGAAGCACAAATTTCAAAAATCACTAAGGTATTTACAAATTTGTAGGACTATTTATATGAAAAACTAAATTTAAAAATAACAATATCTTATTATGACTCATTGAAACACCCTCAAAATATTTAGAGGTATGTACTACAACAAAATACAAAAATTTATGTGCCAAAACATCCTTAAATGACAAATGATTTTTGAGTAGGTACAACTGTATTCAAATGTAATTCGTTGTTTTCGCATATATCGTATGTTACAGATAATATTTTAAAAAAATTGTGTTCATTTTAAGGTGTAGTCATTTGTGGACACACTACTACTATTCTATAAAATATAATGTTTTTAAAAATCGACTAATTTTACTTGCCGTATGTAATGTTAAAATCGATAAAAATTAGTTTATTTCGAGTTTGATGCTGTGTATCACTAGAAATAAATATTGCACATTTAAAAAATTATACCCATTTTAAACACGTGTTCGTTATCTATTAAAACACTACAAACGGACAAAATGTTCATGTAAAATAGTGTATACACTGCCTTTTGATATCTTCACTTTACGGTCTTCCAAAACGATTTTGTGCACTTTTTTTTATCTTTTCTAGAATAACTGCCGAATTTGGGCGACCAGAGCGTTCATCATCATCGATGTTTGTGCGTACACGTTTAAACTCAGCAAACCGACGATGAAAGATTGCTTTCAAAGGAGCAGGGTCCCTATAACACTTATTAAGCCACTGCTTTGCTTGAACGGTATTTTTTTCATCAAAAACAGTGTTTAATGTGTTGATTAAATTAATTTTTTTCCATTGTTTACGTTTGGTACTTTCTTAAAATCATACGAATTTTTTATCAGATGCGCCATCTATCTGCCAAACTCGGTACTTATTGTAATCGGTACATATTTTTAGGTTTACTCTCTTTGATTTGAATACGGTTGTAACCAGTGGCCTTGTTTTGGCAATTTCCTGGGAATAGGGAATTGGGGAAGGAGTTTACTTTGCTTTCATCTATCAATCAGTTTTTTCGGGCCTGCTGTGAAAAAAGTTTGATGTAAATATTAGTAAATCGGGAATAATTTTAACGTATCGAGATTGGCAGGGCAAATTATTCCCAAACTAATTCTGCTTTCAAAATTACCACTAGCTCTTTACCTTAGTATGCTAGAAAAAAATAATTTAAACAGAAATTATATGTAAATTATTTCCCCCGTTCCCTATTCCCAAGAAATAACCAGAATAGTTCCATACAAGTTTTAAACACGAGAATCGGGTCCATTATCTGTTGATATACATTTTCCCATTAGAAAAATTAAATAGGATTTCAATTCATTATACAATTTTTTCGTGTCCGTCAGGCCAGCCGGAATCATACCAGCCGGAACTAAACCAACTACGGCTCAAGTAACACGATTCATTGTGGTGCATCTTTGTGCACTATATGATTTTAACTTTATAAATCCAGCCGGATCCATACCCTCTTCAGTTAAACTAACTTTGTCACTAGAAACACGATGGGCTGTACATAATTGTACACTATATGATTTTTCAGTCGGGACCTTATAATTCCAGCAAGAAGCACAGTGTATTGTGCATTATTGTGTACTATACGATTTTTCGATCGGAACCTTTTAATTCCAGTCTGAACCTTATAAATCCAGCCAGAACCGTAACCTCTACGGCCAAACTATCTATGGCACAAGAAGCACAATGGATTGTGCATCATTGTGCTCTATATGATTTTTCGGCCGGAGCCTTATAATTCCAGCCAAAACCTAATAAAGCTGGCAGTAACCATACTGCAGCATAACCAACTATCGCACAAGAAACATAATGTATTGTGCATCATTGTGCACTATATGATTTTTCGACCGGAACCTTATAATTCCAACCGAAACCTTATAATTCCAACCGACACCTAATAAAGCCAGCCAGAACCATACCCTCCACAGCCAAACCAACTATGGCACAAGAAGCACAATATATTATAAGGCCGTATCTGATTCGATTAGCGACACCTCTGGATAATTGATATCCTTACCGACAAGATGATTTATTTGCATTATTTTTTTTTTTTTTTTTGGGAAGCAAGAGCCATTTTATAAATTCCGTTCAAAGCCTTCACATGGCTTTTTACAATTACATCGACGCTTATGTTTTTGTCCAACTCTAAACAAAAAATAATTAATTAAGTATATTATTAAACCCATTTTAATAAATATACAACTCTTTCAGAGGTATAATCAGGAAAGGATTCAGAATATGTTGGTGGCGGAGAAAAATTAATTTAAATTGATAGATTTCAATAAAATATTTATGTAGAATAGCGTTTAATCACAATTTTGAAGAATGCTTACGTAATAAATAATTTAAAATTTTAAAGGTGCTCCCAACTCCGCTTGATGTTGGGGCATTATTGGTTGATCCCGGCTGGAATTATAAGATTCCGGTTGAAAAATCATATAGTGCACAATGGTACACAGTAGATTGTGCTTCTTGTGCTATAGTCTTTTGGCTGTAGTACGGTTCCGGCTGGCTTTATTAGATTTCGGCTGGAATTATAAGGTTCTGGCCGAAAAATCATATTCACAATCCATTGTGCTTCTTGTGCCATAGTTAGTTTGGCTGTAGAGGGTGGCTGTTCCCCCTGGAATTAAAAGGTTCTGGTCGAAAAATTATATAGTGCACAATGGTGCACAGTGCATTGTGGTTCTTGTGCCATAATTGGTTTGGATGTAGTATGGTTCCGGCTGGCTTCTGGATGTAGTATGGTTCTAGCTGGAATTATAAAGTTCCGGCTGAAAAATCATAGTGCACAATGATGCACAATCCATTGTGCTTCTTGTGCCATAGCCATTTTGGCTGCAGAGGGTACGGTTCCGGCTGGCTTCAAAGGGTTCCGGCTGGAATTATAAGGCTCCGACAGATAAACCATATTGTACATAATGATGCACAATAATACATTGTGCTTCTTTTGCTTATGTGAAACATCATATAATGCTCAAAGATGCACAATGCATCTTGCTACTTGTGTCATAGTTGGTTTCGTTCCTGATATGGTTCCGGTTGGCGTGACCGACACATTTTTTCACCTAAATCGGTCCACCGAAAGTGACAGCTTACATTAGGACCTTTTCCGTTTTTGTAAAAATTTTGAAAAATATATCATTTACGAGATAAACGACTGTGTAGATCAGTATCAGTAATGTATACATATGTCTCGAATCCACCACACTTGATTTCTAAAACGAAAAATTAAACTTACCGGATTCTAATCTCTAAATTTATTTAATCCTTTTAATTCTTTGTCGTTTTTTGTAAATGCTAAAATTTTTAACATTGTTGCAATTTAGCTTTGATTGAAGCTCCCGCTTCTGGTAAACAGATCTCCCAATTAATGGAAAATGTTTAAGTATGAAGTTTTATTTCGAATAGTCAATCCTCATTGACTTTTCAAAACTCGTCATTTTCTTTAAAAAATGATCTGAATTAATTTTGTTTGAAATTTAATTTAGAATCTGTTTGTTTTAATCGTTTTCGTAAATGCTATATACTTTTCAAAATATTTGCCAAAAACGAGAAATCTCCTATGAAAACTGCTACTTTCAGTGGCATCGGCCAAAAATCACTGAGATCTCCAAATTTATGAAAAAGCTTGAGTATGAAGTTTCATCCCGATCAAATAATCCGTACAGGGACCAAATTTTTGCTGAAAAACAGTCTTCTCCAAATCTACCATATATTAAATAGTTAGGTTAGGTTCTTTTTACTTTATTTTGCGATTAAAAAAAGTTCTTAGATCACAAAATTTTCCTGCACACGAGTGCGTGAAAATGCCATAATTTATTTCAATTTCTCTGGCAGATAAATTGTCGCGAAAACGTTTGGAGTCTTTATATGTTGAGCTGCGTACTGCATCAACAAAGTCTTCAGTTAAATTTTTTTCTTAATTTCGTTAGCTGTAGGGCAAATGTATGTATATACGGGAACTTTATCTATTCCGTGCTCGATAACAACCTCGATTTTCGATATGTGGAAATCGCATTAAAATTTAGTTTAGCTCGAGCTGATATCTATAGCTATAGTGTCGAAATGAATGCGAAATTAATGAATAATTTTAGTTGAAATTGATATTGAAACGCGCAAAACTAAATTGATTTGGTTGCAACAAGATTTCCAAAAATTTCAATGAAAACTTAATTTTTTAGAAATGAATTTTTGTTTTTATATTTTGTTTTTTTTATAAACAAGGTATGATAATATCAGGCTATTTACTTTTATTTCCTCACTTGTTCTACAATATACTAATCTATGATTATTTTTAGGCTAAAGTCTTTGCATAAATATAGTTTATTTACGATTATATCATAGATAAAATAGCGTATATTTGTTGTGTGAAGCTAGTAATTGTAATTGGCGCGACCGCAGGTTTTAGCGACACGTATTCTCCATCTCGGTTTTCAATGTATTATTATTGCTTTTTACGTCACTGGATGCGAAATCAATCAACTAATATTTAATGTTTACAAGATTGGAGATCTGATAATTATTTGATATAATATGTAATGTTCTGGAACTGAACTAATGCAAATTAATAAATTAATTTGGCTCATACTAACAATTTGAGTAAAGCATGAAGTGTGTCGGACAAATTTATTTCTTAACTCGTTAAATAATGAAATTTTATTAGAAGTGGCACGAGTTGGTTATAAAAATTCCGACTAAATTTACTTAAAACATGATAAATTTCTAATATAATTTATTTACTGACATGATTCAGTGGATCAAAACAAAATTTTGACAAAACAATTAAATTGATAATACTTATGTCGTTTTAAAGTCGTTAAATCTTGAATACTACCAAAGATAGGTTGATAAATTTAGATTTTTTATTGTGTCACTTATCTTCCACATTCGAATAACATGATACTTAAATAGAGTCCTTTTTTAGTCCTTATACTAAATTTTAACTTTGTTTTGGTTACGTAATCTTTATCGATACTTATGTTATACTAACACGTAATTCATTAAGTAAATATAAGATTTCGTATAAGTACCTGTGTGTAAATAAGCAAAAATGTAAAATGAAAAATTCTGACTTTATCAATTTATTATGGTGGAAAAACATATGAGCAATATTTACTATGCGAACTGGCTGAGTATGTAAAATCCCAGTTGCATAAACTCTTATGTTACTCTTTAATTGAATTAAAAGGAAACAAGCAGAAAAATTCCCAGTAATTAATAAGTTTAATTGAATTGCTTTATTTACGAAATTCGTTCTACCTTAATGGTATTAAGTCAAATTAGGTTTTATGTAATTGAAAAATGTTTTCGTCGAACTATGAAAAATAAATTAAATTAATTATTAAGTAGCGTGAATAACTTTTAGGATCCTTGTTGAGAAACCGTAAGATTATCTAACAAAAAATTAGGAGTATATATTTCAAAAATAATAATAAATTTATGTATCGCGGCCTAGTGCAGAATTTTAAATAATGAAATCGTTTATGAGGTATAAAATTTAATTACTATTTTATACTTCCGGTATATAGAAAATTAATTACGTTAAGATCACAAAATTAATTTTTTCAACAATTGAAACTGATTTTACCTAAATTACTTCCAAGACGATAATTCTGGTTTATAAAACGTATCATTTTGGGCTAAGATGAATAAATATTATCTCTGCTGACAGGAAAAGTTTTCTTGGACGTGGTGGTTGTTAATAATCGATGACCTAAAAAGTTTCCACCATTCTCACTATAGAAAAAGTTGTATATTTTGTTTACAGATATAAGTCTTACATGTTAGTTTTGAAATGTTATTTAATAAGTGTTATTGAGATCATTATAAGAAAAATTGATGTTTTTGAAAAGTTATTCCATGTCAAAAATAAGTGAAATTAAGAAGAATTTAGATAAATTTTAAATGGTACCTTCGCACGCTGCAAACAAGTTAGGCAGTGTATAGTGTGGTAATAGGAATAATAGTCTGTGACCTCACTCGATTTGGTTCGAGATATTTTAATTTATGCCCCTATCATGGTTCTCACATTTGAGCCACCCGGCGACTCTGCTCACTTTTTTATTTTGTTGTATCATTGTTCTCCCAGTGAGTGAGTCTGAAGTTAAAAATGCTCGCCGAAAATTTTTGGGTGAGTTCATAGACATTTCTCTGTCATCAACAAACCAAGATGGATGGCAAAAACACACTGTACGTATTTATTTTAAATTTTATTATTATTTTATGCTACTTATCTTTAGGCAAAAAATTAAAATTACCAATTTCAACCAATTTTCAAAATCCCGGATATAGCGAGAGGTTTTCCAAACGTAGGTAAAATCAAATCGTCAGTTAACGATTTTTGTGAAGAGCTAGCCGTAATTTTAAATTGCCTAGGCCATCATATAAAAGAACCCACAGAATGGAGAAAGAGAAGTTGTTATAAAAGTAATGTGATATTATTGGTATTAATTCAATATTTATTTACAGGATTGGAATGATTACAAAAGAAATATTAAATACAAAATTGCAAAAGACAAAGAGGAAATTCATGCAACTGGAGGTGGGACAAATTCCCTTAATTCGTTAACACCGAATGGGTATAGGTTCCCCAAGAGTAAATGTTGAAGTGACGCTTGAAACTAATATCGCTTCATCATCTGCTTCGGTACCAGTGTTACGGTCTATTGAAAATATTTTATATGAAAATTATAATGTTGGAGAACTCAGCAATGAAGTCGATTCAAATTCCGTTCACAATAGTGTTACCAGATCTAAGCCAAAATCAGCTACCATTGATGCAAAGAAACAGCGATTGCAACTGCTAGAGAAACAAACTGACCACCAAACAGAAATACTTACAATTTAAAAAAAATACATAGAATTTACAATATTATTCAAAAAAAGATTATGAACTAAAAGAAAAAATCTTTTCCAATATTTTGTTGATAACTCCCGGTTGAAAAAATCTAAGAGCAGCACAAAGTTTGAGGATAGGTGGTATAGATGATGTGCGAACAGGTTCAAATTTGTTACTAAGGTCGTCGAGTAAATGTTGGAATGCATATTTGTTTAACCGGACATTTTTGATAAATCTAAAATGTTAACAAATTCATATATTATTTAATACAATATAATGTAAATCATTCTTAGTCACAATTACTTGTCTTCTGGTAGCGCAAACGGATTGGAATTATCTCTCAAACAGCTTCTAATATGAGCAACATTAACGTTTTCCTCTTCAATGTCATCGGAGAAAAATAAATATATGCTGCTTAACATGATTAGCAATCGCGATATGCTAACTTTTGTATTTTAAACTAATAAATATATTTTTAAATCACAATAATATATCACCACATAAAATCAAAAATCAATCTGATAATTGTCAAAATAATTTGGGTTAACAGTGCTGCCAACTTAACAACTAATGGAAACTGTCATAATACACAAAACAACGCACAACACCTGCGCCAAAATATAGGCGAGAACTATAATACCAAAATACTAGACACACGACTCAAAACGTCGAGATGTGGGAGAGGTGAGAACCATGATAGGGGTATTAATAGAAAAGTTGATTATAAAGTGACTTCTTCTAATATACGATATTGTCACATCAAATTTCAATTCTTATGAAATGACATTATTGGTATATTGCTGTTTGTAGTCGTTGCTAATTGTGCGATTTTTAAAATATTTTTTAATTTAATAAGCTTTTTCGTAAGGTATTACATATTTCAATTTACTAAGCTTTACTCCTAAACACCGTTTTATTATAATTTTATTAATACAGGGTCTTTCAAAAGTCGCGCCTAGATGTTTTTTTAAAATAAAACATGGAAGTACTTAGATTTTTTTCTGGTGTTTTCTATTTTTTGTAAAAATGGCTTTTAACAATTATATTTGAAAAATGACACCATTTAAATGTGCACCGCGGGCACGTCTAGAGGCTTCTATATAAAAATCAAAATTTTTAAGAACTCGCTCACACATTACCGCATTAAGTTCATCAATTTCGGTCCGAATGTTGTTTTTCAGCTGTGCAATTGTTGGTGGTTTATTCACGTACACTTTACTTTTCAAGAAACCCCAAAGAATGTATTCTAATGGCGTTAAATCGCATGATCTAGGTGGCAAGTTTATGTCTGTTTGTTTTAATTTTTGTGTTAATTGAATTTCGTAAGGATGCAAATGCAAATCCTTACGTAAGCAGTCGATGTATGAATGCCTAATTTGTCAAACCTTAACTAACTTTTGAATTGTTGAAGTATTTGGACGATTATTTACACCAAAAAATCACGAATTTTACGATACGTATTTTTTAAAGATCGATAATTTTCATAATAAGTTTGAATAATTTTAATGCGTTCTTCTAGCGTGTAAGTATCCATCGTTAAAATTGTACATCTGTCTACTTCAAAAATGTTAAAGATGGCATAAAAAAGGTTGCGTTTAGAAATTATTTACTACTGACCTCTAGGCGTGACTTTTGAAAGACCCTTTACATTTCGACGGTATATTCCGTCATTCTCAAGGGATACAATAATTAATGAAAATTTCACAAACGAAACGAAAATTTAAAAGTCACTTGATTCAAAAATCGAAAAACATAAACATAGTTCAAATTATACAAAATAATACCGAGGAGACCTCATATAATTTTAGAATTTTAACTAAAACAACAATTTTGTATTTACAAAATAATGTTATCGTAGTAATTCAATAAAATATTTGAGACTTCTTGGACGTTTAATAAATTTCGAGGTGAGTTCTGAATTTTCTTTATATAAATACTTTCCAAAATTTGCCGTTTAGTAAAATTTTGGTCCTTATCCAGTATTATAGCGTCATATATAAACATTGAGTGACCACTTCCTCGAAAATGATAAACGATAAGCCGCATGATTATATCAGAAAGTCAAAAAATGAATCTATCATTAGCGCCACAACGGTAGTTGTACTATTCTTCAAAACTTTTTCAATGATATATGCAACATGACGCCAAATTGGTGGACGTTGTGTCATATGATTATATGGAAATGAAAAAATCACAACTGCTTCCAGTACAACAAAGGCTGTTTTGAGTATTATAATGTACCTGCTAAATTTGTGACATTTTTCAAGACTTTGTCAATGATTTACGCTTAAATATTCTTTAACAAAGAAATAATAGACCAGCTTCGGAACGATTGATTTGTAGGCCTTACAAACGATATGTCACATGATTTTATTGAAGTGAGCAAAATATAACTGCGTTCAGTGCTACATACGTAGTTTTGAGAACTAAGGTGCTTTTGTTGATAAATTTGAAGAATACGTTTATAATTGTCTAATAATGAATAATTTGCTAGCAATGCCAATACGGTGGATCTGTGAACTAAAGTGCTGTTAGTAAAATGTTTGCTTGCAATGATATGCCACATGATTATATGAGAATGAGAACAATTGTAACTGCTTCTAGCACCATAACGGTAGTTTTGAGTACTACGGCGCTTCAGTTAAATTTACGGATTCTTCGAAACCTTTCCAACGATAAACGAACTCTACTAACAAACGAATAATTTCCTACAGCGCCAAAATTTATGAGCTAAAGTTACACTGTGAACATTGATGTATGATCCATTACCTTTCGGGCGATATACGAGACGAATACTTGGGAGTAATATAAAGCAATATCGTAGAATTGGGTAATTTGTTTGAGTTATTTCCTATGACAGGTACCCGACCTCCTTCAGGCACTGGTCCCAAAAGCTTTTCAATTCCCCGATTAAAAAATAGAAGAAGAATGTTAAACAAAATTCAAATCTCACGAGCTATTCTTGAAATGTCAGTGGTACATGTACATATATCCAGTCGGGCGGACAATTTTTTTATATCGGGGAGCTTCAAAACGTGGAGAAAAATGGTTTTGAACAAAGATCATATTTTATCATTTTCATCAGGATTTCCCTAACTGGGGTTTGCTGACCGAAATAAAATAATTTTTTCATCAAAACAATGCCCACTAAAGTTTCTTGGTGATGATAAATTTGAGAGATTTAGATACAAAATAATTGCAGTATCCACCCCATTTATCGGATTTGGCGTCCTTCCGACAGGCACCTGTTCCCAAATCCTAAAATTTGTTTGTGGACTTCCCGGAAAGTCATTATATCGACAGGATTTTGAAATTTCAATATCCCTTCTACATCGACTGATCTCGTTATGATCACCAGTAAAGAAATTATTGAGTAATTATTAGAGTAATCTGTTAATCGGCCAAAATTTGTAATTATGTGTTACAATGAGAAGTCAAACGTTATTAAAGTGACCTCTGGCGTTTCTTAAAGATCACACGATCGGGGCGGTAGAATTTTATAGTTTTTCTTCGTGAATAATTTAATTATATTTAGTATTTAATTGTATTTGTTAATTTTTCGTAATAACGGGTGATTTTTTAAGAGCTTGAGAACTTTTTTTTAAAAAAAAACGCATAAAATTTGCAAAATCTCATCGGTTCTTTATTTGAAACGTTAGATTGGTCCATGACATTTACTTTTTGAAGATAATTTCATTTAAATGTTGACCGCGGCTGCGTCTTAGGTGGTCTATTCGGAAAGTCCAATTTTGGGCAACTTTTTCGAGCATTTCGGCCGGAATAGCCCGAATTTCTTCGGAAATGTTGTCTTCCAAAACTGGAATAGTTGCTGGCTTATTTCTGTAGACTTTAGACTTGACGTAGCCCCACAAAAAATAGTCTAAAGGCGTCAAATCGCATGATCTTGGTGCCCAACTTACCGGGCCATTTCTTGAGATGAATTGTTCTCCGAAGTTTTCCCTCAAAATGGCCATAGAATCGCGAGCTGTGTGGCATGTAGCGCCATCTTGTTGAAACCACATGTCAACTAAGTTCAGTTCTTCCATTTTTGGCAACAAAAAGTTTGTTAGCATTGAACGATAGCGATCGCCATTCACCGTAACGTTGCGTCCAACAGCATCTTTGAAAAAATACGGTCCAATGATTCCACCAGCGTACAAACCACACCAAACAGTGCATTTTTCGGGATGCATGGGCAGTTCTTGAACGGCTTCTGGTTGCTCTTCACTCCAAATGCGGCAATTTTGCTTATTTACGTAGCCATTCAACCAGAAATGAGCCTCATCGCTGAACAAAATTTGTCGATAAAAAAGCGGATTTTCTGCCAACTTTTCTAGGGCCCATTCACTGAAAATTCGACGTTGTGGCAGATCGTTCGGCTTCAGTTCTTGCAGGAGCTGTATTTTATACGGTTTTACACCAAGATCTTTGCGTAAAATCTTCCATGTCGTCGAATAACACAAACCCAATTGCTGCGAACGGCGACGAATCGACATTTCACGGTCTTCAGCAACACTCTCAGAAACAGACGCAATATTCTCTTCTGTACGCACTGTACGCATTCGTGTGGTTGGTTTAATGTCCAATAAAGTAAACTGAGTGCGAAACTTGGTCACAATCGCATTAATTGTTTGCTCACTTGGTCGATTATGTAGACCATAAATCGGACGTAAATCGCGAAACACTTTTCGAACCGAACACTGATTTTTGTAATATAATTCAATTATTTGCAAGCGTTGCTCGTTAGTAAGTCTATTCATTATGAAATGTCAAAGCATACTGAGCATCTTTCTCTTTGACACCTTGTCTGAAATCCCGCGTGATCTGTCAAATACTAATGCATGAAAATCCTAACCACAAAAAAATCACCCTTTATAAGAATTGTTATTTTAATTTATGTACTACGTCCATAAAAAAATGTTCGTACAACCCTCGCACTAATCTAGAAGCTTAACTAATCTCTAGTCCGCGCGATGAATTTACTGATCTAGATCATAATCCGTAGTCCGCGCACGGTATAACGATCAACAAGTTATACTTTGCTATTCACATAAACAAATTGAAAGCATTTAAACTTCTTTTTAATAAAGAAATATATTTTTGGTTTCTGTGTGACAACTAACCGGGGCTTTTTTAAAATTTAAACGTATTTGAAATCACAGAACAAAAGGAAATTTACCATAAGAGCTCGTTGTTCTTAGGTTGTGAACAACTTGAATTCAAATAAGATAAACGGCTATAATACTGAAATAGGCGGCGACATATATCGTGGATTTGCTCGATTTCAAGAATATTACTCAGAATACTTTTGTATTCTTACTTGTAAGACTTGTATCTTACTTTTGTGCTATTTCTTAGTATTTTACCTTAAATTTGACAATTACAGTTTTGATCTCCTTTTCTCCATAGTAGATTGTGATTCTCATTTTGTTCAGCATTTCGGCAAAATTCGGCATTTTAGGAATACAACTTCATACTAATGGTTTCCCATAAATCGGGAGATCCGTGCGAAATTTGGTGGAGATCTGTGTGCCAGAAGTGGCAGCTTCCATAGGAGATTTTTAAATTTTTGCAATTAATATTAAATTTTCAACAATGGTTGACTTTTTTGATTTTCTGGTTCAAAAACCCAGTAGGCTCAATTTTTTGATTTAGAAATAAAGTATGGTGAATTTGACAGCTATATACATTTCTTGTAAAAAATGAATGTCGGGAGTTATGGCCACAAAATATTCATCTCTCCATTTTTTTTTACAAAAATTCGATCTCTTTACAGCCCAGATGGATTAATGGATCGCGATAAAACTTTATTAAGCTTTTACCTTAATAAAGTTTTATTCGGAGGTCCTAGTGATGTTTGGCTGAAATCGGTCCACCAGAAGTGACAGCTTCCATAGGAGCTTTTTATTTTTTTGTAAATGCAGGCGATTGTAAATTAATTTTTTAACAATAACCGGCCAAGATCAATCTTCCAAAACTTAAACAGAAATGACGTTTTTTGATCGAATCCCAGGAATTTTTGGCCGACATTGGTTTACTGAAAGTGGCAGCTTTCATAGGAAGTTTCTCGTTTTTGCAAATAATTTGAAAACTTCAGATAATTTTTAATAATTTTACCGGGAGTTTTGATAAAAAAACGTTATTGTACCAAAATTCTGTATCTCTAAAGTCCAGGCGGATTTACTATTCAGAAAACTTCATACTTAACCTTTTTCCATTAATTGAGAGACCCTTGCGAAATTTGGTGGAAACCTGTCTACCAGAAGTGGCAGCTTATGATATGATGTTGAAACTTTAGCATTTGCAAAAAACGACAAAGAATTAGAAGAATAGAATTAAAGATTAAATTTTCAGCAAGCGTTGACCTTGTTGGTTTTCTGAAATTTAAGGAGGAATAATGATTTTTGATTAATTACAAGACAGTTTTACCGAAAGTTCGGTAAGTGAAAATTTTCGCTTTTGAAAGCAAGCCAAACATATTAATTTTTTTTCAAGTCTGACGACTTACTAAATCGATAAGAGCTGAAAATTTCAATTTTGTTATTATTATTCGTGTTCAAAACCATTTTTATGCTAATTTTTGCCTTATGGTGGCATAAATTAAATAAAATTTGTGATATAAAATTATATACATTTTCGAAAATTTCTTAGAAAAGTGCTCTTCATATCTATGTTATCATATAAGCAATTATATATAGTTCGAGAGGAACGTGGGGAACTAAACAAATTGAATGGGCCTTTCAATGTTTGAACAGTAGATTGCTAGTCAATCGATTTTTGAAACAGCGCACGCTTGCAAATTATCACATATCCAGATCCAATATAAACCTGTCCCAGAACAGCTATAAAATATACAATTCTTTTATTAGTTCCTGTGGTTGATTGATAAATATACTATTGCACCTATATACGTTACATGTTCAGACGTACAAACTTTGGCGGTGTGCCAAAAAAACTTACTATTTATTTAGGTATATATACGAGAATACAATTTGTATATAAATTAGTTTGCCAAAACAATGAGAAATACATAAAATCAAGGTTGCATACTTGAACTTTGTTGATTGCTTAATTAGGTTATTTAAATATATAGAGCTTTGTATTTATTTGACCTACTTTGATCGTTATCTTCCAAAATAAGCTTATAAAATTTTAATAAATTTCAGCCTCCAAATATTAGATTTTATTATAAACAATATTCTCAGCGGTAAAGTGCCGAAGAATAAATGGCATTGAAAGAAATTTCATGTACGTATACGATAATGGTAATCTGCGTAATGGTGTACGCTCAGGTTTTTCTTTGTAGCAATTTTGTGAAGAAAATGTATAGTTATTTAGAATGCTATCGTAGATGAGATAAATAAATTCAAATTAGCTTTACTCGTATGTTTAGGAAATTATCTCGGAAAAATTATTTCTTTCACATATTTCACTTAATTTTCTTGGAAATGGAGCACGGAAATGCTAGTTTTGATATAGTTTAAATTGCTTAGAATCAATATCTATTTATAATCTTTAAAACTACTTATTTTATATTTTACTTGCATAAAGATATTTAACTTTATTTTCCTTGAAAGCATCACTTTTCCTTTAGTCGTATATCTAAAATATTTCAAAACTCCCAAAACTTACTAAAAATTAATTAAAACAACCGCACGACAAAATACCAAAAATCTTACGTAAGTGTTATAGGAAATGAAAATTGAAATTGATTTTATTGCGGGCTTTTTGGTACGTTTGATTTGTAGACCAATTTGTTTTCTCCTCGAAATTGTTAATTAACCATGTTCAGCTTAGTCAGATAGTCCTCAGTTTATTTATTTTCTTTATATTTACATGATGTACGTCGTATAGTATGACCAATATATACAGGGGCTCAATATAATACAAACAAGCGGCCCGTAACAACGCTCCCTTATGCTTTCTGAATTCAAAAACGGAGACATTTTAAAAATTTCCCGGTTAGTTTTTCCCCCAAAACCATAAACATATTTATAATTCTGGCAACATTGTAATGGTTTATATGTATTGGTAAGGTTCAGGCGATATCCTAATTGACGTCATCCTACTGTAAGAATATTTAGGTGGGTGCACTACTTCGGGAGCTAAAGTTGATCTACATATAAAGGATGTCAACAAATGTGGAAGATAATATTTTTTTAACGGAAAACTTATATTTTCGTTTTGTTATTCACTTATCTTCGCTTACATTTATAAGATTTTTACCGTTCGCTGTATCGCCGATGTAAAACGAATAGTTCTTAAAAATCTCTGTGTGTGCGTGTGTATGTGGTGTCGTGTCGCATAAATGTCTGATGTATTCACTTATCGAAATTGGGAGATGCCAATGATTTTTGGCTGAAATCGGTTCACCGGAAGTGAAGGAGCCTTTTCATTTTTTGTAAATATTTTGAAAAATATATCATTTACGAGAAAAACGATTATGAACTAAAAGATTCTGAATTAAATTTCAATAATATCGGTCAATTTTCGAAATATTAAGCGGAAATTACGATTTTTGACTAAAAACGGGGTTTCTACAAAAATCCAGCCCCTGTACAGCCCAGATAGACTAATTGATCGGGATGAAATTTCATACTTAGGCTTTTCCATAAATTAGGAGATCCCAGTGTTTTTTGGACGAAATCGATCCACCGGAAGTGGCAGCTTCCATAGGAGTTTTTTCGTTTGTTGCAAAGATGTGAAAAGTGCATTTGCAAAAAACAACAAACCAAGAAGGTTTGACCTTATTGGTTTTCTGAAATGTAAGCAAGAATGTTTTTTTAATTATATGAGGCAAATTTATCAAAAATCCGATAAGCTAAATTTTTCGCTTTAGAAATCAACATCTAAGTATACATTTGTGGTAAAGAAAGACAAGAGTTGGTCACAACATATTCACCCCTCCATTTTTAAGCAGAAATAATGAGTTTTTCGTACAATTTTAGTTAACACAATTTTTTTTATTATGAATAAAAATTAAAAGTAATTAAAATCCTTATCACAGTTAGTTGATTAATTACATAAACTGTTACATACTTGCAAGTACTAAACTGGAGCGGTATATTTTTAAAATTTCATAATTCCTTCATAATTTTAGTGGGCGATTGATCTTACTATTTTGTGGAAGAAAATTTTATCTGTGCTTCTATATTTCAAGCACAGGAAAAATACAACAGCTTACAAAATGTTGTTGTTGTTCTCTTTTTAAAATAATTCTAGTGAAAAATCTGAAGATTATGCACGTATCGAGAGATAGCAGCACTAATGAATGTGGCTTTTTTAATAAGTTTTTGTATTGATAGATACTAGACTACATTTACTTAAGCAATATACTTGTATACTCGTACATTCAAGAGAATGAAAGCACGAGTCAGTAATAATAAACACGTACGGCCAAATACAAATAACAAATGGTTGAAACGTGAATCATTGTTGAGTACTTAAATGCAAAAGTGTCGCATTAAAATGAAGTTGATTATAACCATTTATTGTCGACGAGACTTACAATTACCACTCATAAATGTACTCATGAATTGTTCGAAGCATTTTAGAAACGCTGATTAGGTACGGAGTCTATTTGTGGTTATTTTTATTCAACTTTACTGTTACTGTACAGTTATCAAGTTTTTCGAAAAATAACATGATCTATAGTGCAGCACTCTTAAGATTTGGTACATGTTGGTGCGATTTTTGAATAGCATTTTGTATCAAATTGCTTAATTTATATACTTAGTTCTCGTTTTTTAATTTTTTGTAATGTCGACATGTTATTTTCCGTGTCAGCTAATTTGATTTTAAGATACGGTAAACAACGTACTTTTTGAACAATTGTGGCACGTTTAATATAAATTTGGCTTATTTTTTCACTCAAACCAAATTAATAACATGAATTTTTAGGAGTAACGAAGTCGATTTTGCTCGGTAACAATACGAATAAAATGGAATTAGTTGCGTCAATTTGAAGAAATTTAGTTTTTCTTGATTATGCGTAGATTGAACACTACATTGTACAACTGAGCAGTGAAGTGGTTTTTTCAGGCCAACCTCGCTTTCTTTTATGTGTTTCAAAAAAAAAATATGTTTACATGTATAGGGTTTTCCAATAGGAATGATATGATTTTTAAGTGACGTTTCGGGCATTTGTAATATGTCATGATCTGTCATTTTTTGTTTCATTGTATTCAGTAATGTTTACAATTTCATCATGGTGAGATATACGCAAGAACAACGTTTACAAATTATTCAGTTTTATTATCAAAATAATCGTTCTATAATTGCAACTTTTCGTGCGCTTTTACCATTTTATAGTCGTAATAATCGTCCAAGTGTGCTCGCTATTCGTCGAATTGTTGAAAATTTAATAGTGGAAAAAGTGCTCGAAAATTGGGTTCATCGAATTCGTTCCTATGCAGAAGAAGTCGTGGAGGCTAATTGAATGACGTTTTATTCAGAACTTAATTGTATCGATTGTATTTCACATTAAATAAAAAACATTTCAATTTCCTGAATAATTAGTGTGTTTTTTTTAAAGAAATCATATCACTCTTATTGGAAAACCCTATACTTAATGCCAATTTATAGAAAACCAATTTTTAGGGGTTATTCTTTTTTACGTGTGTATTTTCCCGAATTTAGACGGGAGCTAAATATAATAATAATATTTCTGACTTTTTCCTATCACGTGGCAAGAGATAGAGTAGCTAAAGTTTTGGCACTTGGATCGTAAGGTGTTCGAAGCCCACAAGAAGCAGGATGCAAAAGCGAATTTATTCTTCGATTACGATAGCAAACATAAATATGATCCTCTTTTGGAGTATAGAATTCACCGCCGACCCATGTTTTATTTCAGTGAACAGGTTGGCATGGAGCTTGAACGTGCAGATGGTAAACTGTAAATTTGTGTGAGTAGCTGAAAGGGTGGTGCAGGAGTAAGTGGAAAACGAATTTTAAAGGGACTATTAAATACTTTCTGTAAATGAAATTACATATAGTTTACGTATAGAAATTACATATAGTAAGAAATTGTTGTGTATTGTTGTACAATTTTTTGTAATATTTTCATAATGCTCGATGTGCTGGATTTAAAAGTTTAGTATTTTTTACGCATCCACATATCTTACTACAAGCTTTCTATAGGTAATTAATTTACTCACAAACCGTGACAATCATATTTGGTCGGTGCTCCAGGAATTTTTGTTTATTCTGCAATTATTAGTTGCATACATTTGATGTATTTGATGAATATTGTAGCACCAGCTGGAAATTGCTGACGTCAACAAAAAAATAATAATTAACTGGAGACGAGTGTGACACCAGTGTAAGCCTTTGTCTCTGCCGCTAGCTCGGTGGTGGATGTATATTTTGCATGGATGTGTACACCGGCATGATTCTGGTTACATAATGCAATAAATTACAGATAAATAGGGATAAAATGGCCTTATTTATAATTGTTCTACCTCAACTTACCTCACATTCCATCACTCTAGCTTGTCGGTACAAGTTGAAGTTAAAAACAATTAATTATTTAGTATTTTATTAAAGTTTATGAGCAAAAATCAAAAACGAACTCTTTACCTAAGTATTACTTAATAGGAGTATATCCGAAGCAAGAGTTTGTAATGCAAATAAACCCTCCAAAATAATATGTCTATATAAATTTTACCTGGAGCATTCACAGCCGCAAAAAGCGCTTCCTACGTACTGCAAGCCTTAAAAAAAATTGATTCACTTAAAGAATAAAGACAAATCTTCATATTAATTAATTTGTAGATAATTAAAAATAAATCAGATACAAAATTTGCCATATATTTAGAATTTTAAACAAAATTAATTTTATTAAAAAAAGTTACGAAAAACGATTATACCCAAACAATTCCTTTGTTTGGGTATAATCGTTATCCAAGTGATCACTCGTTACCCCCGTCCTTGAAAAATTGTGTTACGAATGATGTTAGATAGAACTCGTTAAAGCCAAAGAAATTTTTTTTGATACGACGGCGCTCGGAAAAAGGCTGAATGACTAATTCATTTGTATGTTTTTGGATATAATCCATCGATGAAACACTAATCACAAATCCGCACATACACCGCACTATCTGAAGACACACTCTTGTCGTATAGAAAGTTTTAACTTAAGTCAATTTCATGTCTGCACAATTCGAGGTTTTAATTATTTAATTATCACTCGTACGATCAAAATTCTTCCCCAAATATTCTATGGAAATTTTATATTTTGAAATAAAATTAATTACAGGCTAACACCAACTTGGTTACAATTAAATGCTACCTCAACTAAATACCAAAAATTATCTTCCTTGATACACAAAAAATGAGTTTTGCTTTAAGCTGCTAATAAAATTGCACACGCTTCCTGGCGAAATGATACTGCAGAGAGGCAATGATGTAGTTTAATATCGTGTAGTTTAATATTCGTCTGAACACGAACACAATAATCGAATACAGTTTAGCATGAAGATTCATACGACAGAAACACAGAGAAAATGATTTCAATATTTTAAAATTTGTTAGTAATTAACTTTTTTACTCCTGCGATTTTTAGGATTTTATTTGTTTAATAATTGGGAGTAAAATTCATCATTACATCATAAATAAATAATGATGTATTTTACTCCCTAGGGGCTAAAGTAGATGGGTTACTAGATATCTAATTATAAAAATCTAATAATTTTCATACAATTTTTTTTAAACTAGTTTCCAACGAAAACTCGACTGCAATATAAAAAGTTTTCGGCGGTATATTTTATGTAAGAAAATGTATTTAATACATACTTCTTGATAAAAACATAATACTTTTACTCAAAATGAAGTAGAAAAAATACATAATATATGTAATAGCTCGGGAGTAGACGTTGATTATACTATTCTTAATGATTTAATATAGAATGGATCCCATTTCATTTAGAGAGTCTTGCTTATCTAACCTTTGCCTAAAGTTTCAAGGCGTTTCTCTTGTTTGGCTATAGCCGAATATTAAAAGCCTCCATTTTTCTTAGTATCTTTGAACCATTGTTGGATCTTCGGCAATACCCTTCGAAAGAACTGGTTTTGACATTGCCACTTGCGAGTATAGTTTCGGTTCTCCCGTTTTACTTGCATGAGATTTGGTTCCTCTTTGGTGAAAGTTTGGTTAACTTTTTCCGGTATTCCTGGATTTTATGTTCGCGTTTTATTTCCTAATCTTTGTAGCTCCTTAGCTATTTCACATCCCATGTAGTTTACGAAATGGGGCTTTTTTGCAAGTTAACACATTTTCGGGTGTACTGCTTTCCGACTTAATTGTTGTGAAAGATGCCTCAAAGAGATGCTTGGCTCTTTTCATGAACATTTTCACTTACAGCTGTTACTGGTTCACCAGTACGAACTGGAAGATGGTATTTATATGCTCTACAACCTGCAACTGATCTAGTTTCTTCAAAACTTTCAACAAATTTGCGAAATCCAGGCTCTGTAGGACGTTCATGTTGGCCAAAAAGAAAGAGAGGAGAAGTGAAAAGTAATTTTAATTACCGAAATTAAAAATTTTACATTAATAATTTCTTAAAAATATCGATATCGGTGATCCAAATACTATCAACCATTATCAGTTAGATACTTCTTCGTTCATAATAATAATAATTGTTTTATTGTTTGTTATTGAACAAGAAAGTTTTGGATAATAAAGTGAAAATTAGTACACAACAAAAAAAAAGAAATGTCTAACAAATATGTAAGTGATTGAAACCTTGATATTTTTGCACTGCTGTTTTTTAAGGGCTGTATTTTAACTCTCTTGATAAGTATTGCCTTGATATAATAGACAACTTCCACTTTTTGTTTTGTTTTAAAAGTGAGCATTTATAGTGGAAACCGTCTTTTGTTAATTTGAACTCCTTGTTTAGTTTCAATTTTTCTTTCTTAATGATGTTTGCAGCATTTTCTATTTGACGAGCCTTTTGCTTGAGATTCTCTATAATTTCCTTATTGCGTTGGTTGAATTAAGACCTCTAGTCAAAACTTTAATTGAACGATCGTTCTTATCCTCGTCACTCATTAATGCTGCTCGAAATTAAGCTTTGTCCTTAAGCGTCTATAGGTTTCAGAGCCTGCAACATTTATTTTCTAGCCGCCTTTGATAAGTGATTCGAGTTTATACTCGGCTACCGTAACCGATTTCATCATCATTGTATAGTGGAATAAATTGATATTCCAACGACGTTAATTAGTGGCGGTGATTTCTCTTTTGATTTAGCTGGTTTTTGTTCTAGAGCTAGTTGTTTCGTGATGATTAACGGGCTTTTAGAAATCTCTTTTGAAATTGAAGGTAAAGTTTCTGCCATTTCTGGTGAGAGTTGAACTTTCCTTTTCTTGCATGGTCTTTCATTCCAGTTTAAGGCCCAATTTGTTTCTCTTTTATTTTTATTCATCCGTATAGAATGGATTAACGCCATCATCAATTGTAGGTTTAGGTGTCGTCCAAAGTGCTGCAAGTGTTTGAACTATTTTTGCGTTCTTCATTGCCTGCTTCTGCTTTTTTTTGCTTTAACATTGTAAATTCTTCTTTCAACTTGTCATTCTACTTGTCATTCCTCTTGTAAATTACTTTATTTCCCTTAATCGTTCACGGAATTCAGCGTATTCCTTATCGTTCTAAAAGATATTTTCAGTTGAAATTTTTGGTGATCCTGATAATTTAGAGCTTAGTTTAAATGGGTTAAGCAATGATTGGCCTACCCCAGAATCTTTTGGGTCAGCGTCCGAAACGTGTAAATTTGGCAGCATGTCTGCTGCTGTACCACCTGGAGTATTACATTCCGTATTTGTTGTATACTCATTGCTTGTTTTTGCCAATTGCCAAGAGGCATACCAAGGACCAATTCATGGCAGTACTTTGCTATTGTCGAAGCAGGACCCGTTCCCGTGACGTGGGAGAGGCTACCTAGGTACTAACTAGGAAATCAGAGACAGCCGAAGCCTTCTGGGTGCCCTAGGCTATGTGACAATTATACATAATTTTTACGAAACAAGAAATGGCCAATACTGTGGGCAACGTTTCATTTACACTTTCTGCAAACTACATTTATTTTTGGTCTTTTTTGTCATTTTCAGGGCGAATCGACATATAAGGTGTGCAAGTAGATACTGGATTTTTTTTTTGGTTCAACTCGACTATTGAAAATATAATTAAAAGATTAATTATCGAAATATTCGCCATTACTATGGTGTTTTGCAATGTATCAGGTAGATGATGAATGCCTTCGTGATCGAAACTAGGTGGTTTCGAAACAAAATATTCATCGAACCATTTTTGGCATCTTCAACTTTCGTGAACCGCTGGTCTTTCAAATATGATGACATCGATCTGAATAAGTGATAATCAGAGAGAGTCAAGTCTGGGGAATACGCTGTATGCCGTAAAATTTCTCAGCCTAAGTAGAAGATGAGTTCTTGGGTTGATTTTGCTGTATGTGGACGGCCCGGAAATGGTTTATTTTCCACCAGAGCATCACTTAATTTGATCAATTGGGCCTGGTAACGTTCAGCTGTAACAGTTTGACCAGGTCCAGAACCTCGTAGTAAATGACTCCTTTCCAATCCCTCCAGACACACAGTAATACTTTCTTGGCATGAATATTCATTTTTGCAACTGATGTTGATGGCCGGCCTGGATCAACCCATGGTTTTCTGCGTTTAGCATTATCGTACAAACTCCACTTTTCATTACTCGTAATGATTTTGTACAAAAAATTGTTTCTTTTGTACCGAGAATGCAAATTCATGCGCACATGCCATCTCTTCGGTTTTTGTTTTCTTCGGTCAGTTTATGAGGAACCCATTTTCCTTCCTTCTGTTCTTTTCCCATTGCATGCAATCGAAGTGATATTGTTTGGTGATTAACTCCTAACTGTTGAAAATGAAATTTTAAGTTCTTCGTCTTCAAATTGTTTTACTGCACCTGGACGTGGATCGTTCTCAAGACCAAAAATTGCCATCACGACATTTTGCAAACCACTTTTTTACTTTTTTCCTATTGTAATGGATTTATTGAGATTGTTTCGTACATTGGTCTATTTTCAGTACTCTCGAATTAAATACACAATCGTAGGAATTTCCTCCATTTAGCGTCACAATCTGAGTGACAACAACTATGATAATCGACACCTACTTATACACAATCAACTTCCCAATCACCCCCATACTTTTTCGTCCCTTTTCGCTGGACCGCGGATAAATTTGAATTTTTGACTCATACACTGAGAGAAATTATTGCCCACAGAGATATATTTTCATAGATTTTTATATATAAAATATATCTCGTTTCGGGACAACAATATTTTTTATCTGTAAAAACGAAAAATATATCTAATTTTTTTAAAACGTTGAGAGACATAAACATATCTCTCTTAGCTCGGTATATAATCCTCAAAGTTAAAACCAAATACTAAATTTGCAATAAAATATATCAATAGCAAATATATGAATTTCCCCAATTTTACATAGTTATAACTGGACACAAGATATTTTACTTGTTAAACAAAGTTTTATATTCATCTTAAATTCAATATTTAATTTAACCATTTAAGATGTCCTTACACATTCAGGTTGGATGTTTTTATAACTCAACTGAATTCACATTTATAATTTTTTATTTTTTTATTGATTAATTTTAATATTTAAGACATTAATTCATTGGTTCAATCCAAACCAATACAAAAATTTATTGTCTCAGATCGATAAGTCATATCTCAATCTGATCCATCAGAACTCTGGTTAGAGTTCGACTTAAAAATAAATTCGCGATATATGTTTCTCATGTGCATATTGAGCTAGTGAATTTGATATTGATGACTAAAATTAAAAAATAATATGTAACTTTTACAAATAGAAATTATTTCCCACATCACAATAAATATGCTTTACTGCGATATATTTTATTTGGACTTGGTTCAAATATTTACCGCTGTTACACGTAAACTGCAGAGCTGAAATAGCTAAATATGCACTTATAAAACAGATAAAAATATTGCTAATGTAAGAATTTGAATATCTCATTGTAATAAAATTCACGAGATATGCATTTTGAAGCGATTAAGGCTGTTTGAAATATATTTTTTTATCGAACTTGGTTAATTTTAATGCACATGCTTCTATATTTATTTCCAAATCAGTCAAATGTTGCAGATAAATCAATATATCTATATCGAAAATAATTTTTTTTTCAGTGTAGATAGAAAATTTGAAAATGTGCTTCGTCGCTAAAGATTATTTTTCTGAATTTTTTCGGATTTTCCAAAATTGAGGTCCTCTTCCAAACGCTTCGAAGCCCAGTCAGCGAACAAACGGGGCGTATGGCAAGGAATTGACTGCCTCGCGTTCTCCCGTACACTTTCACGGCCCGCGGCAATGTTCTCGGCCGTTCTGGCGTTCCTTTGACGTACGAGTGTTGGCTGATTGTTTACCGAACCGGTTGTCTCGAATTTGGCCACCAAACGTTGAAGAGTCGATTTTGAAGGACCGCCGCGTCTGTCGTAAAATGGGCGCAACGTTTGTACTAATATGAACACTCAGTTTGATAATAAAATTTTATTATTTGCACGTGCTGCTCATCGTGTAACTTGTCATCAACACTGTAAAAAACACCAGATTAGACAGACACCACCAAAAAACACGGCCGCCGGAGGCCGTCAACATCGACCCACTCAAATGAAAAACCCTTTATTTAGAAATTTCTTTCACAACTTTGTTGTTCTATTTAAATATCTGCCAAAGGAAAATGTGTCCAATTAATTTATTTCACCTATATGATGATTGAACTCTGGAAACGTAGAAACCGATAATTTTTTTATTGGAAAACTACAATTATTTTTAACCTGATATAAATTGATCAGTTTAAAGCTATAAAAAGCTTTTAATAATACGTATGTACGTGTAGCCTCCGCCATCGAACTAGATAATGGAAATGTTGTGTCATTTTATATTTTTTTATAGGGTTTTATAACCACATAGAACACAATGATGATATCGATCACTTTCATATTTTAGTTGTACTTACATTTTATGTTTTGTGTTCTAAATAATCAAGATTACATTCAATATATACGAGTGTACATATCATATTTAATATCGAGCGGTATATAATTTTATATACTCGTATCTACTTTCCCGAATAGCGAATACACATACATTCTACTTACAAAATTCAAACACATGTTAAATGCTGTAAATTGCTCTCCAATGCCATATATAATTATCTTATTTTTTTTTCTATCTCTCTTTTCAGATCAGCATAATATTCAACATAATCAAAATGGAATAAAATTTGCATCAAGAAAATTATATAGCAATAAATAAGACAAAAAAAAACACAAATACAAATAAAGGAAAACAAAAACGTAGGAACATTTTCTTTGCGAAAGCTTTTCCACTCAGGCGTGCGGATTTTGGATTTACATCACATCGTCGTCGTTATCAAATCAGCAGCACATAAACAAAAAACAAGAAAACGCAATCCGCAAAAAACGCGCGATTAAATAATAATGCTTAAGCAAAAACGTAATTCCAAACCGGTAAGCCATTAACAATATTCTTATATGTATATTTTGTTATTGTTTTAAATAATTTATAAAATAATAATAGTTAATACGCGATTATGTAAAATTGTTAAAAATATCAAATTTAAGGAGCCGAACCAAAACATACAAATTTTTGTAAGAATTATGTAGCTGGTATTTTTATTTTAGAGGAAAACACTTGTCACGCAGCCGGTGGTAGAATTTAGTTAGAATGAATAAAAATGTGCGCCCGCCCAAATAAATTGTAGCACATAAGTTTCAGCCTATTTACGTGAACAATACAAAATGAATTGTTTGTTTTCGCCTTTTACATTTCGTGTTTTGCGCGCGCTTTAGTGATTAATGTAGGAATATATTCAACTGAACATTAAAGTTTTTCTTTATTTAGAAAGTATACAAAGATGAAAAGTGTTTTTCTTTAAAATATTTACCGAAAAAAAAGTTAAGCGTTTTTAATTTTATTGAATTTTTTTTGTTGGTTATACATATAAGAAAATGATTATCAATTTCCGCGCCTACCTACTTATTAGGCTTGAGATAATCATGAATCTGAAAATAAAGAATAAAGTAGTCTAAAGTTGTATTAGAATTTTTTTTTGGCTACATAAATATTATATCTAAAATATTCATCCCCGTTATACATTTTAGAAAGAAACCTAAGTAGCTATTAAAATGTAAAGTTTTGTTGCTTTTTGTCTTTTTGAAATTTTATTATATTTGGGCAGGTGGTTTGAATGCTATTTATATATAAAGTTTAAAGTATTATATTTAGGTACAAAAATGAAAAAAGTTCAAATGGATGTGATGATAAAATTATGTAATTCTTATCAATTTAATTTAATTTCTTGATATTTTTCATAACGAAACATGAAATAATTTTTGTTGTTCCCTAGTTGGTGATAAGCTTTACACAACAATAATCTTGTTAAACCATAGCTGGCATAAATTAATTATTATTATTAGGAAAACTTAACACCCTCGAATTTTCTATAATATTCATTTTGAGAGATGATTTTCAATAACAAAAGCAGAAAAATATTTGGTTAGGTTCGAATCTATATCTCATTAGGCTGTGACGGGTGATAACATTTTTTTGATATGAGACTTATTAAGGTTATTTGGCTGTTTTTCTATAAAGTTTTCTAATTTGATGTTATGATTGAAAAAAAATATATGACTGATTAGAGTTATAAATGAAATGAACTTGGTGATTAGTTGGTATTCGATTTTATTTAGGCACGTTAAAGTTGGTTGAGTTGAAAATGTTTTATGTCATTATGTACATATAAATCTTTTGCATGCTTTCCTTTTAATTGGAAACAAGACTATTATACATTACATAGTTGGTTTTTGTTAGCAAAATATTTTATTTCTGAACGCACAACAAATAAATAAAAAGTTGTATATTTCTTTTATTTTGACGAACCTTCGTTTCAAAACCGTCGAGATTGAAGCATCTCTGGAATCGTCGCTCCTTTTTGAAAATGGTAGTTTACCAGTTTTATTTGTCGTACTGACAGTCAATAAATTAATCCGAACTTGGTAAGACAATCGCTTAGTTCTGTTTAAAATGACCATTTTATAGAGCTACTTCACCGCCTTTTCACAATAATAATTGAATATTTGCATAGATCCAAAAGAGTTCTATCCAAGTCGTTTGAGAAATGTCTTAGTTCCATTCAAATTACTAATTTTCCGCAGCTCATATTAGAATGAGAACTGCAACATACAATCTCAAATAGAAATGTAACTTGATCATACGACCGGAGAAGAGAGCCGTTGAGAAACGGCTTAGTATTTTTTTAATTGATCATTTTTTAAAAACACATTTGGAACAAGCATTGGAATTCCATTTACAACATAAGAGCCGAATCTATGCTGAGAAGTGGCTTTGTTTAGTTAAAAATGGCTATTTTCCATTATTACAACCGAGTTTTATCCCGATCTGTTAAATTGCTGAGTTTTAGGCAAATTTTTCATTTTGCATAAAGCAATAATTTCAAGTTTAATGTTGAATGGATTAGCTTCATTCAAATTGACCGATTTCCAGCTTCCAATTTCTGAAACCCTACCAAAATCATAAAATCTAGAAAAAGATAGAAAATAACTAAATACCTCGCAACAACATCAAAAATTGGACTAACGAAATTAGAAGTCCATTTCCAGCTCTGGTTCATTATGATCGATTACTAAGTGGCCCACTTAGTACCATAGTATTTGGTCATATTCTACAAATTTCTCCAAAAATGTTTTCCATCCACCACACCCAATATCATCTTTACCGTTTATTCGTTTAACAGAAAATTGAAAGTTGAAAATTTTCAGAACATGTTAGGATTTAAATTTTATTATTATCTCTTAAAATAAGATTGAACTACTCTAGTTAGCCATTAGAAAACATCCTCCAAATCAGGTTCTATACACCATAACCAATTTGGAATAGTACATGATGCAATTTAAAATCAGATATCTTATTATCGCAAAACAAATGAGTTCTGTGTAACACCATCGTGCAATATTATGCAAGATAATGGCATCACTGCATGACATGATGCAGCATCCCGCATCAAGGTGCAACATTTAGCAACAAAACGGTTCCGTCGATGGACTCCTAAACAAACTTTTCAGAAATCAGAACTCCTTGCAATTGGTTCCTGAACTCGAACCCCTCACCATTTTCTTTCAAAATAGTTCCAGCCGAACAAAAGTTTATGAAAGAACCAACAAGCTACACTGAGGGACTCCGTAAACAAATCTGTAATCAGAACTCATTGCAAACACATCCTGCCACTCACCTCGCCAATTTTTATTAAAAATTTGCAAGCAGGACAAATTAAAAAAGGAACTTGGGCCCCTCCGGGCAACCCCTAAACAAATCTTCTCGAAATTCGAACGTATTGCAAGAATTCCTGATACTATAGACCCATCACTATTTTTGTTAAATAGATTGAGCAGTTTTTTTAAAAGAGGCCTGGGTTCCATTGCAGGATCCCTAAACGAATTTTCTTTAAATTAAGACTAATCACAACCGATTTCTAGCATCAGAAACCCTGCACCCACCATTTTTTACTTTCGTACAAATAGGATTTAAAAAGTACTGACCCAGGATCTACCGTATTTTTAACTCACTACTTATCGCAGTTTCAGCAATTTTCATCAACGTCGTGCCAGCTGCGATAAAAAAAAATTAAAAACGGCACCTCTATGGCCCCATCGGAAGACTCCCTAAACGACTTTTCTCGAAATCAAGACTAATCGCTGTCGATTCTTGGTAGTCCAAACTCTCTCCTTTCAGCAATCACCATCAAAGTTGTTTCAGCTGAGCAAAAAATTAAAAAAAAAAACACGGGCCCCAACAGAGGGCCCATCCCATAAACGACTTTCGGAATCTGGTCCCATCCAATCGACCCTTGAAACTCAAACCTCCTTTCAATAATTTTCATTAAACCCGTTTGAGCCGAGAAAAAATTATAAAGAGGAACCTGGGCGACTTCCCAAAACAAATTTTCCCGAAATCGGCACCCATCGTAATCAATCCCTGCGGTACTCTAAAACTCTTTCAGAAATTTTCATCCAACTCGTTTGAGCTAAGAAAAACACATTATAAAAAGGATTCCCTGACCTCGCTGAGAGGTTCCTGAAATCCTGATTTTTCCTGAAATCAGCACTCATTCCAATCGATTTTTGATAATCGAAAACTCATTCTGTTTAGCAGCTGAAATTCAATCCTATTGTTAGCTCGCCTCTGTTTGGTTGTCTAAGGTCGGTCGTTGAATGATCGCTTAATAATTAGGAGATTCTGGTAGATACTCGTCCAAATGTTGAAGGTGATTTTGATGGCATTTCGATATCTATCATTGATGCCTATAAAAGTTTCGGCATTGATCAAGTCATCTTTGCATAGGTAGGTTCCAATCTCATGTTTCGCATTTTTAACGCCGAGTCTTTCAGTCTCTGTTAAAATTTCGAAAGGATGCTCCCACGGATTGTTTGTCAACTCTCTTCTGGATCTTGATAATTATTAAATTATTTGTGAAACTACAACGATCTGGCTTGACTGTTAAAAGCTTCGCTGACGTTCGTTCGGCTTCTTTACTGGAAGAAAAAACATTGATGAACTTGTTTGTGTATAAAACTTTTCAATGTATAAGAGCATTTGAGAATTATTAGGGGTTGTGTTGCAAAATACTAATGTTTATTTCTAAATCGTTGGTTTTTTCTCTGCTATCTTGCGAATCCCTATCTTCGGCGAACGACATTTAACACGACATCTATAGGATATGAGATGGGCTACTACCGAAGCTATGACCTCGACTCTAGTCTTTGCATTATATCCCTTTTGTTTTTGTTCCCATTACTCTTGTCCTTGATTCTGGGAACGGATTGTCTGAGTCGTTTTTTCTCTGTCAAATCTGCAGTCCCTTACTACATTATGAAGGTTATTTTTTTAGAGGTTCACATCTTCAAGTTGGCAACACTGTTTTGCTTGACAGCCTATATGACTGCTGACATTTGCTTTGTCATTAGTTTGATTTGGCATTTCTTAATGAATAAACTCACACCAGCGCAACGCTTGCAAATTGTTGAAATTTTATATGAAAATAAAGGTTCTGTTCGCCAAACTCATCGTGCATTACGTCCATTTTACGGTCGTCATAATTGTCCATCAGAGCGAGTGCTTACAAAATTCAACTTGTGCAGGAATTAAAGCCATCCGACCACCGCACACGCCACCATTTCGGCCAATGGGCTGAAGCACAAATTGATATTGATGTTGATTTTCTAAACAAAATTTTGTTCAGCGATGGAGCTCACTTTTGGTTGAATGGGTACGTTAATAAACATAGTTGTCGGATTTGGAGTGAAGATAACACACGAGCCTTTGCCGAAACACCATTACATCCTGACAAAATCACTGTTTGGTGCACTTTATGGGTCGACGAAATCATTGGTCCATATATCTTCAAAAATGATGATGGGCGGAATGTTTCAGACAACGGTGAACGCTGTAGAGACATGATTTCTCTTTTTTGTATCCCAATTGGCTGGCATAAATCTTGCTGATATGTCGTTCCAACAGGACGGTGTTACATGCCACAAAGTGCGGGATACAATTAATTTACCCAAAGAAACATTTGATGAAAGACTAATTTCACGTAATAGCCCTGTTAATTAGCCACCGAGATCGTGTGATCTAACACCATTAGATTATTTTCTTTGGGAATATATTAAGTCACTTGTATACGCCGATAATCCAGGGACGATTGAACACTTGGAGCACAATATTCGGCGAGTTATTAGTGAGATACCACCGCAAAGTTATCGTAAATTGGACCTCTAGATTACGCCTTGTACGCGCCAGCCCCGGCGACCACATGGCCGAAATCATATTCAAGCATTTAATGGCATAAGTTATCTATTCAATAACGTTTCACTGCTATTCAAAATGTTTTTCTTTGTTCAATTTTAATTTAAAATTGTGAACCTGTAAAAACACCCTTTATTAGCCATCTCCGTTTCAACAATAGAGTGAAGGTCTTGTGATAGCGATAGTGATAATGGGCTAAATATGACATCTGTTTCATTAGTTAAAGAGGGTTCGCGGATTTCATCGGGCCGGAATCTGCAGCTCCTTTAAGCTTTTTTAATTGAGGATGACGTATAATATCAAGCTAAGTGCAAATAGCTTACTCCTCTACCTGCCGAAAACCTAAATATTTTATTTGTGAATCTTGTGTGAAGCTTGCTTCTAATTGAAGAATGCTTTTGTGAAGCTTAACTATATATATCTCATCTCTTATTCACTTTGTCTGCAGTTGTCCAACATTCAAGGTCGCCAGGTTCAGGCGAGATCATGGGATGATTAATTTGAATTTGTTTTCTGCCATCTCTAGTTGCTTTGTGTATGTCCTGTTGAGAAAATAATATTCTCGAGATGGCTAAATTAAACACCAGCCGTTCTAAGGCTGTTAATAATACTGATTCGAAGCAAACTGTTTGAACCGATAAATGTAGCCATCATCAGTCTAATTTAACGTAAAAATTACCTTTGAGGTGTTATTTGTAGCATCTTCTAGTACAACGTACGAATATTATTAAGTTTATCTGAATTGTTTTCGAAATTCGTAAGTGGATGATGTACGAGAAAGCAGACCCCAAATTTTCTTTCGTTCTTATGATCACTATATGGAGAGTGGTGGTATTGTACCACAACGACAAGGTTATAATAGATTTAGAAGTTTTTTGAAGTCAAACCTCACCTGTGACTCAACCTCTGGGCTCCTGTAGCATATTGCACCGCATTTATTCCGGAATGAAATACTTTCATATTACTTTCGTAGTTCCCAGTCTGGTAAAATTATATAAGCGGCAAAAACCTAATCGACTCTTGCAATGTTTTGTATATTTAAAAAGATTTGACCGCCCAATATTAGGTTACAGTACAAAATCTTTCATTTTTCTATGTCGGATTAATAATCCTAGCCAGTTCCCAGGTCTGCTTCTATTGTTCCCATTCGGCTACCCAATTTTGTAACTAGTACAAGCAATTAAGTCCACGCATACTAACGTTTGTAGAAATGTGTCGAATAACAACTATCTTTACTCAAATAGCAAAACGTGCAGCTCAATTGGTATTCGTTTGTATGTATCCGATACCTGTTTAATTAGGTTTGTCTTGAGCAAGGATATCTATGATTTCGTTAAGATCCAGAAATGATTATGTGGTAAGTTCTTCGTCAGACACATCAGAAATATTTTTCAGCAAAAGTCAATAATCGAGATATTTTCCGTAATCTAACTGTTATATTATCAACCTGTAGTAACAAACAACCGAACCAACAAATTATATAAATTACTTAAAAGGAATTTATTGCCATAATTCCAACTACTGTATAAAGGACTAACTTCGGGTGACCGCGGGCACAGCATAAACAATTGGAAAATGGGGGAAACAAGATCATGAAAAATTTTGGTTGTTATGATCATGACGTGGTTAATACTTTCGTTATTACAGTTTATGGCCGAGCGTAATGCACTCTGTTTAAAAACGCACTCTGAAAAAACTAGAAAACTTGAACGAAGTTTATTATTCGAAAAAAATTAAGGTCAAAATAATTGATGGCTAAACGCCACCATTTTGAACGCTTCTAAAACTACGAACCCAATGTGAGCAGTTTTTGTGATTTGGTTTTAGAGAAGAAAATTATTATTTTTGGGAGGTTTGAATATTCTGAGATACATTTTTTGGGTTCCTAAAATCTTGAGTTCTTCGCACAGGGGCTAGTAAATACGATCCATATTTGAGCAATATTACGACTTTATAGGAGATAGATAATTTACTTTTGAATTAATTTGATTAATTAAATAGTTCGTTTCACCTGCTGTACGATGTTCAGAATTAAAGGACTCGTTGCGCATAGTGCATATTTGGTCTAATGCTCAAAAAGTTCTACATGATCAATATAATCGACTATTTCTTTCATTTATGAAATACGAATTCTAAGATGCGGTTTTAGTGCGAGATTTTAGATTTGAAAAGAGTGATTCGTTTCTTGGTGAGTTCTAGAATATCACGAATATTGGGTAACGGGTTCGATAAAAATCGGGTTGAGTGGTGAAATTATTATTACAGGTTTTAAATGTAAAAAATGGCGAATGTAACCCATACTGAATAGAGCCCGTCCATTATTTTATTAAAATTATTTTGAATATAATTTTATAGAATGAAAATTAAGTCAAGATAATGGACATAAAATAAAATAGAATTTGGTAACAAAGCTTAATAGGGTTATTCGACTAATTGTATTTGGAGGTAGTTTTCAATCTATCCAGATACGTAGCTGAATTAATTAAAAAAGTTTACCTTTTTGATTTTTCACTTTACATCGGAATTTCGACACAGAATTCAAGAATTCGACCCATTTAATTACGAATTGAGGGCAATATCTAGAATGGTAAATTAGTTAGAACAATATTGTATAGTTAAACTAACTTCGACAAAGATTTAAACCAAAAACCAAAATGAATTCTGATTTGTACGTGCCTGAATAAAAAAAATACTTCTAGTTTTAAAATAACATTCAACCACAGAATTTAACTATAATAAATTAGATGTGTGAAATTTGGTATAAATTTGAAATTATTTGTGTGTATTTATTTTTATTTTGATTGTGCTTCAGTGATAAATTGGTATATGTTTGTGTATAGCCTGGGTAGGATGCGAAAACAATTTGTTCTCATTTACAAGTTAATACGTGCCTAAACAAAATTTATTGTTTCTTTTTAAATTTTGCTTGAAATTTTTATAAATGGTGCGAACAAACGAAACATTTTGCTTTTACCGTAATCTTAAGTTTCATTTTAATGATATTATCACCCGCATTTCACAGTTTTCCCATTTTTCATAAATAAATATTAATATGGTTGCTTAAAATTTACAAATTGTTACAAACATTTTACAAAAATAGTTTCATTCGATTCCGTTTTAGATTTGATTTTTACCCCCAAATAATGGAACTTTTTTACACAGCCAAATCGTTTTTCCAAAATTTTCATAAAATCGTAAGTAATATTTAAAAATATGTATGTATTGTCCTAGACTGCTTCCGTTTATTAGATACATAGCTGATTTTGATGCTGTTCATAGGGTTAGATAAAAGTCTTTGTTTTTATAAAAACACTATATAGAATGAACAGTTACCACGTGCCTTCCTCAGCTAGTGTCTCTTGTATTTTATTATTACGAGTATTGTTGAAATCTTCTTAGCATAAACAAGCATTTTTTGTTCTTTCTGTGTAACTCAAAATAAAAAGTGTTTTAAGAATTAAAATTAAATCACGTATAAGAAATAAAATACACGAAAATATATTTTGTTTTATATTATTAATACAAATTTTTTAAATTTATTTATCATTAAAAATAAAAACAAATGTTGGGAAAGTTTTTTTTTACTGAGTTTAACTCTCTCAGGACTACGCTGTGTTCAAACGTTTTTCTTTCAGGGTATGCATGTGGGTAAAAATGTGAAATTTTTTTTTGATTTTGGCGTAACATCTAAGATGGATCGTTATTATTTGTACTAATTTGTGGACACGACGATGCCCGACAGGAAAATTGGTATACGTTAATTAGATAATTGGTTGTTTTTCAAATTATCACTATCACCAAATTTAATTAAATTTTATTTTATAAATTCAAATTATTCTTCTCGCTAATTTTGAGATTTTACAGGATGACTCGGGTGAATTATCATTATTATGTAAGCAAATTATTAGGACAATGAGTATAATTTTTTGTGCTATTAGATTTATTAATGTAACCCCTCGGGAAATTAGCTATCGATTTTACAAAAGGATGAAAAATATCATAATTTAATGTGAATATGGTGCTGACTTAGGTTTCTGAGCACTCACTTTTTCAATATTATATCATCGTTTTGACAGCTTTTACTTGATGCAGCTGGCTGATCCGTTGATACATAATTTTTATTGACAACAATGACAATAACATTCAAACTCAAACCACGTCTTTTTATTCTTCGGGGTTCATCTGGTGTTTTGAACAGTTTATCACTGTCTTGGTATACTGATACATGCGCACACTCTGTATTTTGAGAAATAAAATTTAGAAGAACATTTCGAAAACTGATTATTCTATTTATCTTGCGTCTTTTTTGCCTGGTTAATCTCTCTACATTAACTTTATTGATCAAATGCAATCCGATATCTTTAAGAATTCCAAGCGACTCAGTCTTCGAATGAAGCTTCATTACCAACATATTTGGAATTTTTTCAGTCAAACCACTTCTAGCCTGCTACAGAGCCTGACGTGGATTCCTTCAAGTACAAGAGCAATTGTACACAGACATCTTTTGTACCCATTAATACAAACTATGAGTCTGTATGTCCAAACTATGAGTCTGGGCTGGTCCAGGCGATCTTTTCGCTATCATTTTAAGAAAATGTATTAGCTTTTTAGTCCATCCACTCACCATTTGTTAACAAAACTCTCGTTCTGTTGGGGGATTTTTCCAAAATTGCGAAAATCTGTTTTATTATTCCCATTCATAAAAGCATTAGCGTTATTTTTGCTTTGTAAACCACTTTTCTCTACTTGTAAAAATTTCGATAGAGTATCTAATGCAAAATAATATTGTCTAAACTAAACGCGCTTGGTTTCCCAACCTGTTTTCTGCTGTGGTTGGAATATTATATAGTGTATGGACTTTAGCCTAGAATTGTGGGAACATTATGGTAACATAATAAAGAGCAATACATCTCGTCTTTATCAAGTACTGGGCCGAAGAATTTTCTAATCTTTATGTTACAAAACCTTTCTATAATTCTGTTGTTAGACCAATATTTTAATATTCCAACCAAGGTGGTACCCGTGCCGACAGGTTCTTATAAAAATACACTCATATATATACTGAAGCAGTACAACGTTGGTTCTCAGTGTCAGGTTGATAGTCTGAACTGAACACTGGAAGTGATATGGCATCTAATACTGCTATAAAAAATTTCAAATTGTCTCGGAAATTTATCAACATCACTTTATTTGAATACGTTAAATTCCATCTTACGTACGATCTGTACCTTTATTTTGATGTTCGTGTCATGGACCGAAGTATTGTAGCAATGAGCCTAAACAAGAATGATGCGTAAAGAAAACGCTAACATATATTTTTTATTATAATCCTTTCCTCGCCTTATTTGCAGTACAAACCATTTTTCCGATCCACCGCTCTTAAAAATAGTCCTATCGTGAGAGAAAACTTGAAATGCCAAAATTTTTCAAGCTCTATAATTTATGTGTTACCCCTTACTAGACATTTCATAACCTCTGGACTTTGTAATGGTTAATTTTATTTATCGTTATAATATCGTTATAATGGTTAATATTATTTATTTATTTATTTAAATTTTATTTATTTAAATATGTTGTCTATGTTTGTTATTTTTGGGTGTTACAATCAAACAGATCTGAGTTTAAAGTTTTGGAGTATTACATATAGTATCGTAAGCAGCTATATATTATCCATTTTTTAAGGTTCTCCAGATTTGGACCTAATAATAATTATTTTAGATATCCCTACCGAAAAAACTGTAGACGATTTAAATCCGGAGATCTTGCAGGCCATTCTCAGTTTGATTTTTGAACACCTCGATCTATCCTTCGATCGACAAACATTATGTTCAAAAACTCGTAAGCTATTGTGCTAAAGTGAGCTAGAACGTCATCACGCGTGAACCATTTTCTATTTCTGATCAAAACTGGTGCATTATCGAGCAAGATAGGTAGAACATCTTCAAAGAAACTATATGATGCACTATCAAGTCTCGCAGAAAGAAACACAGGACCAAAAAATTAAAAATTATCTTTGAATCCATTGACAAAAATTTAAACGTTTCAAGAAACCACTTGGTAATGGAGCCTGTACACGAATATGATAGAAATGCAAATATAACATTAAGTTTCAATAATTTTATACGTGAAATGTAAAAAACGTGAAAAACTTAATTGTTGAAAATAAACTAATTCACAATTTAACAACAACTCGGTATCGCAGTGTTTAATTATTTTTAATAATGTTCAATTACACAAATTCTGAAATGGCAGATATGCATTTTGTTTAAGGCCTTACTGATGGAAATATTGTGCAAGAAAAACACATTTATAGCGAGACGTACCCCAATCGCCGGGTCCCCAATATTCTGACCTTTATGAGACTAGAACGCTTGCACTGGGGGGAGCTGTTCTCAATAAAATAGCAGAACAACCCAAGACGAACACAATAAAAATAGCTCGTGAACTTAACCCCAATAAAGGGGTTAAAATAATTGTAGAATCATATTACATTTCAACATTCCCAACGTCACATTCGAGTACTTTAACTTAGGGTTTAACGTTTTTAATTAGAGCAGTTTTTTTAGAAGTTATCCTTCAAACAATGCATAATGCCAAAATTTATTTTAAAAGTACCTACTTATTGTGTGATTTTATTTGATGATCGTTAAGTTCTAATTTTGAAACAACAATGTTGAGATAAATACAGATAGCTTGCAGGTGACTATTGTAACACTAACCGATTAGTTGACTATACCCAAAATCTCGGAAGTGGTATTGCTATTCCCTAAAAGGAAATCCCGAAAAATACTGAAAATATGGCAGTCAGCTATTTTCAACCGCCGCATTTTAGGTGGTTTGCTTTAGTCCTGATTCCTCCTCGGATTTATCTTAAAAGAGAGAACCTTTGCTTCTCTCCGATTAGACATTTTAGAGGAGCACCTTGAAGTTACACTCTATAGGTTTCAAGCACATTGTGCAGCATTTATATCGAATTGATAAGCACAGCATTTTATGATTTTCCATATTATTTTTCAAACCGCATACATGTTATCAAGACAATTTACTTTGACATTCAATAGAACTATTCTATTAAACTTCGAGCAAACTTTTTCAGCTATACTTGTCTTCGAATTTACCTATATGAACCTAAAACCTAATCAGCGTTCGTCTTAACCACAAAAGCAATATGCATTCAGAAAAGCGGCGTTAACCTCATTATATTAAGAACAATTTGACTTCAGTCATATTTAAAATAATATTCTAAATCAGCGTTTGGATTCCAAATTTCAAAATTAATTAAAATCATATTTAAATGATTTGTTCCATCTTTTGGGTTTTTATTAAGCTCAAAAAGTATTTATGCACGGTGGCAACCCCAAAATTTTTTGAAAATTGAAAAAACTGCTAGTTTTAGTCATGTGTTCGTTTACATCACAACAACGCGTTTTGGTTACCCAAACTTATTACGAAAATGGTCGTTCTGTAAGAAAAACATTTCATAAATTATATGATGATTTTGGTCAACATGGACGACCAAAGAGCTTGGAATTCGCAAAAAAAATCTTCAACGTTTTGAAGAAACTAGATCAGTTGCAAGTCGTAGAACATATGAACACCATCGTTCACCACTCGACTTACTGGCAACCAAGTTGGACGATTGCATAGTTTCAAGAAATTGATGTCAATTGGCCACCAAGATCATGCGATTTGGCACCGTTAAATTATTTTCTTTGTTTTTTTTTGAAAAGTAAAGTGTATAGCAATGATCCACAAACAATTCAAGATCTTAAGAACAGCTTTCGGGCTGCAATTGAGGCCATTGAACTGCTTTTATTGGAAAAAGTCATTACAATAAAAAGTTTTGAATTTCCAACATACATTAAGTGTTTTTTTAAGATAATAATAAACTAGCAGATGGAACATCTGTTATTATGTTACAAAAGCACAAATTAGTACAAATTTTTCGATCAGTGGGGTGGACTTTGGTTGTAATATAAAAATAATAATAATTTTACATAATATCAATAATACTAATTACTAAACTAAATATATTAATCAACCAATTATAATTATTTAATTTTATATATAAAAACAACTTAAAGTTACGATGGGGCCTAAAAAAAATCTGTTGGGGACTTATCCATATAACCGTACCAAGGGTAAGATAAAAACATATCTAGTATTAATTTGTTTATTTGCTTACGTATTACTTTCGTTTACTTTAACTTCACTAACTATTTTTCTGTTAATTTTGTTACTTATGTTTTCTTAATTGTAAACCGCTCTTAAGATTGATTTTGGTTTTGTTTTACTTCTTTATTCTAATTTTACTTGTTGATGTGCTTTTTTCAATACTAAAAATTAAATTATATACTTGAGTTGTTGATATGGTACGCAGTTAATAAAAACTAATTATAAAATATTAATAAAATCATGTAAAATAATATATGCACTTAGAATTTAATTAATTAATTATATTTAAATTTAAATGATTCATTAATAATTTTGCACTTAGAACGAGTAAATATTTATTATATAAATATGTATATCTAGATACACAGCGAGTATGTAAATTATATTATTGATCAACTGATACGGTAACGTTGATATAAATGCTTACATATGAACTAATTCTTTACATATGTAATTTTATTTCATTAAATACAAGATACAAATTGATAAAAATACGAGGGGAAGCAGATAATTTATTTTAGGCCATATATTCAAAATTCAATTAAGTAACAATAAAACAAATATTATACCTATAATACACAGATAGATTAGTTAACTCAAAATACTCGTATATAAATGCCAATATATTCTCGTAATCAATTAATATTGGAATACAGTTTAACATCGACTACGTGTTAACATAATATACCATTTAAAAATTTCTCAATGGGGACTGTGAACATAAAACGCAGTAACGAGCTGAATCTGGTATATTAATTCCATTAGAGTTAGCTTATAACACGAGGCGATACGTGCAATTTTGGATTAATAATTGACCGAAGAATGAGATGAAACTAAAATTTACCGATTTACTTAGGTGGAACGAATATGAAATTCATCATATGGCAGTAGAATACTCTGTACGAAATAAAAAAAAGACAATAAATTTTTAACATTTCCTTTAACAAAAATTAGTTGAATTCGCTAAAGTTAGTCCAGAATTTCCCCCAGAAAAATAAAAAAATATCATCGGGTAACACAAAAACTGCAATGGAAAATAATATTCTCGGAAATAACTGAAAATTTTCTACTTAACATAACAGCGACTGGATGTGTCACAAATGCCAAAAGAATTTCTGTTTTAGAACGGTTGATTTTAGTCAATGCATTATCGATTTTCTAAAATAACGAAGAGCTATTCGTCGTTCTCTAAAATCATGCTCAATAAAAGGCCATTGACGGAATGTATTATATGCGAGACTGGGTCGTATTAATGAGCTCTAGTTTTGTAAGTGAGTCAAATAGAATCGGCTTAGTCTGTCCAGATATATCGGAGATAAGTAACGAAATGTATTATATTCAAAACAAGGTTGCATTAAATTGCTCTAGCTTTAATTTCAAACCGTTTTGCGTATTGTGAACACAGATAACTATGACGGTTTGGGTCGATTCTATAATAACCAAAGGGGTTCGGTCGGGTATGTCTTGCTGCATAGGAAACCAGTAATGAAGTGAATTTTGTTCGACACGGGCTCATACTGATTAGCTCCGGTTTTAATTTCAAACCGATTGGCATGTTGTGAACAGAGCTATGATGGGTTGGGTTAGTGTATGTGGTATTAAATTTCTATAATATCCAATGGGATTCGGTCTGATTTGTCTTGGTGTATGAGAGGCCTGTAACGGAATGTATTCTATACGACACGTGGTCGTATTTACTAGCTCTAGTTAAAATGTTATTCCGATTTGCATGTTGTGGACAGAGTTTATGGATTCGGTCTGGTATGTCTTATTGTACCTTACTGACCCAAATAATCATATCTCGATTCACAACATGCAAAACCCTGTTTGAAAGTAAAACTAGATCTGGTACATGTGACTCATTTCTAATCGAACACATTTCGTTACGGCCACCGGTACACCAAGACATTCTAAGGCGAATCCCTATCAATATTATGGAACCTTGATCCCATACTATCCCAAACCATCATAGCTCTGTTCACCACATGCAAATCGCTTTGAAATTAAAACTTGCTAGCTCAAGACCACGCGTCGGATAGAATACATTCCATTACTGGCCTCTGATACACCAAGACATACCAGGCCGAATCCCTTTGGATATTACAGAAACTTGATACCACACTAACCCAACCCAGCATGGCTCGGTTCACAACATGCAAATCGGTTTAAAATTAAAACTTGAGCTAGCCAATACGACCCCGTATCAAATAGAATTTTTTCGATTACTGGCCGCCGGTAAACCAATTCATGCCAGGCCGAATCAATCACCCAAATTATCATAGCTCTGTCCACACCATGCAAATCAGTTTGAAAATAAAATGTATATGAGCGTATGTCGAATAAAATACACCATGTCACTGGTCACCGATGCAGAAACACATACCAGGCCAAACCTCTTTGGATATTATAGAAAATCTATACCACACGGACCCAAACCGTCATAGTTCTATTCACAACATGCAAATCGGTTTGAAATTAAAACTAGAGCAATTTAGTGTAACTTTTGAATATAATACATTTCGTTACTAGCCTCCGATATATCTGGATAGACTAGGCCGGTTCTTTTTGATTCTTTTACAACACTAGAGCTTATCAATCCGACCCAGTGTCGCATATAATATATTCCGTCAACAATGACCTTTTATTGAGCATGTTTCCAGAGCACGAAAAATTGCTTCTTGGTTATTTTAGAAATTTTTTAGTTTTTTCCGAGAATCAACGAGCTGACCCATTATTCAATCAATTGAGCTTTTTTAATTTAAGCTTTTATCATTTTTACATAAATTTTAATTTTCATCTTAATATTTTAATATTTAAATTTGAATTCAATTTCTTGGCTAGAATAAAATTTCGAGATTGAACGAAATTACTATATTTAATTCTGTGCTGGAATATCATTGCAGTTTTTGTGTTACCCAATAATATTTCTTTATTTTTCTGAGGTGATATTCTGGGCTAACTTCACAAGTATCTGGAACAATGAGCGTCGCTCAGCAAAAGCTTGTTAAATGGGAAGTTATTTTAAGCATAAACATTTCAAAATGTTTACACTAATTTTAAATTGTAATAATTTAGATATTATATTAGGCGTATGAATGACTTAATTTTTACAGAATTTTCAGCAAATTTATTTTATATTAAAAAATAGACAACAACGAATTTAATCTTGGAAATATTGTCCATCGTTTTTTATGACGTTAAATCTTCTCTCAGGTAACATACGAATGCCGTCGCGAAAAAAACTTGCAGGCTTCGACGCGTTAAAGTCATCAACGAATTTACGCACATCGTCCAGTGGTTTGAAGTGTTTATCCACTAACGCGTGCTGCATTAACCGGAACAAATAGTAGTCGGATGGGGCCAAGTCTGGTGAATATGCGGGAAAACTTCCCATCCCAAGTTCAAAAGGGTCTTCTGAGTCACGCGAGCAACGCGAGGTCGAGCGTTGTCATACAGCAGTATGACTTACCTGCTTCCTTGTCCAGTAAATGGCCTTTCCTGATCAAGTTTCTCGCTCAGTTTGGTCAATTGTTGGCTGTAGCTTTCTGCAGTCACCGTCTGACAAGTTATGAGGAGTTCGTAATAAAGTACACCCTTCATGTCCCACCAGATACACAAGCAATTTTCTTTAAGTGGATGTTCTGTTTCGGCGTCGATGTACTGGGAAGCCCGGGATCTATCCACGATTTTTTATAAAACGCTTTTTTGGGATTCTCGTAAAAAATATTATTTTCACCAACCGTCTCAATTTTCCACAATAAGTCCTTTTTATTGTCGGGCAAGCAGTGAAAGACACGTGTTCATAAGTTGACCTAGCTTCTGTTCGGCTAACACATGTGAGACCCACTTCCAAGTTTTTGAATTTTTCTCATTTGGTGCAAACGATTGGAAATAGCTGTTTGGGTGACTATTAGCGAGCTGCAAGCTCTTGTTGCGTTAACAATATTAACACGTTTAATACAACTGACAACAGCACATGCAGTGCCGAATGTGCTGTTTATCAGTTGCCATCGTAAACTTTGCTATTCGGAAATAAGGACGGCACAATTCATTATAAATGAGCTTTCGTGCTCAAAATAAGTTGTGTTGTCCTCAAAATTCTTGTAAACTAAAATAAATAAATAAAAATAAAATGTAACTCACGTAGACTTGTCGTTCGGTGTTATGAAATATTTCTAATTTAAGTATAATTTTAAGCTCAAAGAAAAAATCTGTAAAAATTAAGTCATACACGTCATATATTATACAAAATGGAAACAAATATCAATTGCTTCTTTAATTCTGAATACAAGACAATTATGGTAAATTTGCATATCGCCAAACAATTAAGCACATTCCTTTTATTATCATAGAACATGTTTTTTAATACTTCAATCTTGTGAATCGTAAGTGTATTGTTAAATAAGTTTTATCAGCAGTTAATAAAATAATTACTCTTCATTTGGTTAAGCAGCGGCTTAGTTTTATGCAATTTTAAGAACCTGCGGTTTTGTTTGAATAAAATTGTATATTTTCATAGTACCAACCGAGTTCCATACTATTCGTTTGAGAAACGTCTTCGTTTCATCACATTTACTCATTTTCCAAAGTCACATCCGGAAATCATTTTGGAATCCTACGTTTAACATACAAACAGAATTTTATCCCAATTGGTTACGAAATTGGTTAGCCTCATTTAAATTGACTATTATTTCAGGGGCATTTCCAAAAATTATACTAGATTCTCATTTTCGTCATGTAACCTGAGTTGTATCCTCTTTGATTGAGGAATCTCTTATTGCTATTGTGGAACAAGACGCAATATGACGGCTAAATCGAGAGACCTTATCAACGAATTTTCGTGTCCGTCACGCCATCAAACCATATCAACTGGAACCAAAAAATGGCACATGTAGCACGATGCATTGGGCATCATTGTGCACTATGTGAACCTATTCGGGTATGGGTGCACTAACCGTTTTTCAGCCAGAACCTTATAATTCTAGGCAGAGCCTTATAAAGCCAGCCGGAACCATATTATAGCCAAATCAACTATGACACAAAAAGCACATTATTTTGGGCATCATGATTTGTCAGCCGAAACCTTACAATTACAGCCGAAACCTTATAAGGCCAGCCGGAACCACACTATAACCAAACCAACTATGGTACAAGAGGCACAGTGTGTCGTGCATCATTGTGCACTTTATGATATTTCAGCCGAAACCTTATAGTTCCAGCGGAAACCTTATACAGCCAGCCAGAATAATAAGGCTGAAATCTTATATGTTTCACAACCATTTAAGTGCATCGTGCTGGTTTTGTAAACTTTTGATAGTTCCAGCTGACTTACTATTGGTTCCGGCTGCAAAAACAAAAAGTGTACAATAATACGCAATGCATTGTTCTACTTGTTCCGGCTGGCATGGTTCCGGCTGAATTTATAAAGTTCTAAATGGAATTATATAGTACACAATGATGCACAATACATTGTGCTTCTTGCGTCATAGTCGGTTGGACTAAAGAAGGTATGGTTCCGGCTGGTTTATAAGGTTCCGACTGAAAAATCATCTAGTGCACAAAGATGCACAATCTTGCTACTTATGCCATTGTTGGTGTGTTTCCGACTGGAGTGACGGACGTCAATTTTCTCGTAATACGGTCTATCCAAAATTCATTGATGGTACTTGAAAAACTATTTTCAGCAATGTCCATCAAAATTCTTTAAACCGAGCAAAATTTAAAACGAGAACCCGGACCCTGCCGGAAAACCCCTTAACGAATTTTCCCGAAATCGGGATAAAAATTCATTGATCTTCTATTTCTTCTTAGTTTATATATTTATCGGTGTGGATATTGGTTTGCCTCATCGTTCAACATCGGCCAACTCCTTACCTACATATGTCGGCGTGATTGTATGTTAGCAGGCATATGTCATCTGCGTTATTCAGATCATTGGGATTCTGCGTTAATTCCCATTGGATGCCGTTGAGGGACGCTCTAACTAGTTTTCTTATTACACTGTTTAATACTAATAGGAACATAAGCGGAGAGAGCACGCATCCTTGTCTTACTCATTATACTTGACCCACTTTTGCGCATGTCACAAAAACCTTCGACATTTCTATACGTAATTTAAAAAAGAAGTTAAAAACGGTGTTAGACTTGCTGAACACTTTATTTTTATTTTCTTATTTATCTGTCTTTTATACTAGCCCCTATGTGTAGAAAATTTTGGGCTTCGAAGATTTTTGTGCCTTTCCGAAATATCTAAAACTCTTTTTATGGTAATGACATGAACGAATTCGTATAGACCTACATAAGCAAAACTAAGATAGTAAGTTTGAATAAGTTCCGAACTTGTCGGAGATGCTCAGTCCTTTCTATTTTAACAGGTCGTGCTAGGTAGGCTTTAGGTAGGCTTAGTTCTCCTCTTTTCTTATGTGCCAGCGTCTACGTGTAGAAACTCTGAGATTTTCGTGAATTTGGAAAATATCTAATAAGCCAACTGTTTGTGAGTTTATTAATATTTTGTACCTGACGCCGATATTTTTATCTGAATTTCTGACTAACTAAATTGATGTTAGTTCATAAAAGTTATTGATTGACGTCTCTAAAGTTCATAAACCAAAATGTGCCTAATATTTAGTTCTGAACTAGTTCAGATGTCTCAGTTGCAGATTAGAAATGGATAAATCTTAGTTTATTTAGAAAATTTTAATTAAATATCACTTGGTATGGTTAGTGTCATCTGTGAACTACCGAGGCGCCGAATTGAGGCAAAAAATCTGTGTCAGATACACAGTATTATACTTTCTAATTGTACCAGAAGAGCCCAACACCTTCTAATGGTAATGATACGCATCAATTCAGATATGCCAATATCTCCTCCTTCTATACTAGTGTCGATATATAAAAACCTCTGAAGTTTTGGCTGCCATAAGCAAAAGTGTGTCAAATTTTTTCATACAATTTTTTTGAAGAAATTGCATCCAATCGTCTTGGATTTGGCTTTTGCAACCAACTTTACTTTAATTCAGGACTTTTTGTTTTTTTGTTATAACTTAAATTTCAACTTAAACTAAAACCCAAAAATTTACAAAATACAATTCTTTGTCAATTTGTGAAACTACACTTCTTCAGTTTTAACAAAAATTTCACAACGGTTACAATAATGGAGCAAGGAGCAGCGAGAAGTAGCTTTCGGAAACAAGATGCTTCGAATACAATATGTACACCTTGCACTTTGCAATTGAAAACAATTGAAATTGATTGTTGATTATACAGAGTGGCTGAGACCAAGTGTTACCAAATGAAAACGCTGTAATTTTTTAATTTTGATTATTTTTTATTGAAATTTCGTGGAATATGTTGAAAACATATTACATTTTATGAAAAACATGTTACTGCTCAATATGACCTCCTTTGGCTCTGATTATTTGATTCAGTCTTCCATAGAAAGCATTGCATGCTGACCGAACGTGAGCTTGCGGAATTTTATTCCATTCTCGAACAAGAGCTGACTTCAATGCATCAACACTTTCGTATTTTTTAGTGGACACCTTACTCTCCAAAATGGACCATATGGAGAAATCCATGGGATTCAAGTCTGGTGAATATGGTGGCCATTCTTTCGACGAAAGCAGCCGCGGAACGCAATTTTGTAAAAATTGCTGTGTCGCTCGCGCTTTGTGTGACGGTGCCGAGTCCTGTTGGAATATCCAACGGTTCGTACCAAAGTGTTTACGTGCCCAAGGTAGCAAAGCATCGTTTAGGATCTTTTGGCGGTACACCTCTTGGTTTACCTTGACTCCATGTTCGATGAAAACCAGAGGAGTGCGTCCATCTGCAGTCACTGCAGCCCAAACCATAACATAAGCTGGTGATTGCTTGCGCATGGCAACTCTTGTGTCCAAATTATCGTTGGACTTGTGCTCTAACCTAACACGATCATTTTGTTTATTCACATACTGTTGAATGTTGAAAATTTTCTCATCAGAAAAGACAATTTTTGGAATCTCATCACGTTCGGCCAAGGCCTTCAATGCTCGTTTTCTTTCAAGCCTAACTTTTTTTGTGCCTCCGTAAGATCTTGAACTTTTTGTATCTTGTAGGGCTTCAAGTGTAGTTCATTTTTCAATATGGTTTGAATGCTGTATCGTGAAACATGTAGACGTGCGGCTAATTGATTGGCATTTTGACGAGGATTTCGTTGGATTCGTTTCTTCTCATATCGTATCATTTCTTTTGATGTTGCTGTCTTTTTAGGACCGCCTCTGTTGCGTTTAGCGATGCTACCAGTTTCGTTGTATCAAGTTATGGTTCTGAATAAAATTCACATTCAAATGCTGGAGCTGACGAACTATTGCTGTTTGTGAATTTCCACCCAAATACAGTCCAATTACACTATTACGTTTGAATTCCATTACGATTTTTTTATGAAGATATTAATTTAGAACAATTATTTGTTGACCACATGTAAACAACTAACCAAACTTCAATCTGTCAAAAAATTGACGCGCGAAAATGACAACTACACAAATGACAGCAGAGTGAAGTCAGTAACATTTGGTCTCAGCCACCTTGTATACAGTATTTCTTGATTCGAAATTTGAATACAAATATGGTTGGTTTTTAAGTATCGCATCTGTTCGTATAGTGGACCGGAGTCCATCGATTCTAGATAAGTTATATGAGTGCCACGTAATCTCAGTCCAGAAACTGAAGATCAATGTCGCTTCGCATATACAATTTTTTTAAATACAATCGTCATTGTAGGTCGTCATTCAGCATACAAAATGTGAGAGGTTCAAATATAATTATGTGGCACAGTTCCTCACTATCGATTTTGTACGGCTTGTCGCCACTCAAAAATTACGAAATTTCTTCTTCTAAGAAATATTACGTTTATTTTTCGCCTCTAATTTGTTTGGCCCATGTGTTTTCCAAAATTTATAAAATTTTCAGTATTCTAAGATTCCACCAAAATTGACACTTTTCAGTATCTTAAAATAATGATCGATGTTACACTGTAGTTTATACTTATTCATTTATTTATTTTGATTTTTTCAAATTTGTTTAAATTAAAATCAATTAACTAAATTTATTATTTTGTAGAATGAAAAATGATTTAAAAATAATATTTATTTTCTGATCTTCGTGGCCTGATGTAAACTTATTTGAAATGCGGTTCAAATGTAGTTAAAAATGCGAATATTTCTTTAAAGCGTTTAAACAATAGTACATTGTGTCATTAGGATTAAAAGTGATACTTTGTTTGACGAGCAATTATATTTGCATGCGAGGCGAGCAAAGCAAAGATTACGAGTCAAACAAAGTCACCTTTAATCCGAATAACACATACTAGTTTTTCTTCAACGAAGAAAAGCTCATTGTAAACTAATTTATACGAGTAAGTACAAATTATGTAATTAAAACTTCAACATTGAAACTAATTTTGTTGAAATATTTTGTGAAACTAAGATCATGACTTTTGTTTGGTTTGACTATTGTACGCAACAAACTGCAAAGCTATAATTACAATATTTTCTTTCTTGCGAACAAAATGTTTGAATCAAAAGATTTATCAAATTTACCACCGGATGTGGTTCAAACAGCAAAAGAAATTGTGTTAAACCTATTGCCATCAAAATCACGTAAGATTCACTATAATATTTTTCTCCTAGTATTATAAGTACCTACTTTTACACCAATGATTAAAAGCAACACACACATTTTTTAAAATCGTTAGGAAAAGGCCAACTTTGGCCAACCTAAAAGCAGTATTAAAACAAGAGGCTTTTAAGACGTTGGGAGAAAAACAATATATTGTAGTACACATTCAATTATTTTTCTAATAAAGATATTGATATACGGAGGCCAGTACCTACCATGTACATACTATATTTTAAAGAGCGTGTGTGACGAACTACGAATATGCCTTTAAAAAATTCATATCGCACAGTGTTAATTTGACCCACTTTTTCCCTTGTGGACGGCTATAAAAAAGTTCTAATAAAAAATATTTTTATTAATATCAAAACAATCTGCTTGTTAACCGCATCGTATGGCTTAGTTAGATAGCCCTCGTTACCAGCGTTATTTGTTATTATTGTACATACATTTTTTATTTTCATGTTATACATATAATTTTGCCATTTCAACCTTTCCATCCATTAACCTTCAAAAATTATTCATAAATCAGATTTTCCGTGTATAGAGCTATACGTACAAATAATAATTTGACATTTTCAAGAAAAAATTTTCGCTTTTCTTTTGTTCTATATGACGGGAACAATAAATTTATATATCATGTGAGGTAACCATTAAAAAGTTGAAAGTTGAAATGTTCAATTTAAAGCAAGTTACATTGATTCATCACAATTATGCAAACCGATAAAAATAATTTTAAACCACTTGTTCAAATTTTAAAATATTCAGATATAAGTATAAAATATAACAATATGTATATTAGCTTAACCAACCCATAAAGGGCCGAGCTCAGGGTTAATAGCATTTTTTACATGGTCGCATGTCGATCGATATTTTACAACAACAAAATCATTATCATTATTGAAATCTATATTTTATTTTTTATTTTTTTATTTATTCAATATTACAACTCAAATTAGTTTCTCAAATTAGTTTCTCGAATTAAGATGAATAACCTATTGGCTACTCATTTTACCATAATTTCTTATTCTATTTAAAACTACTCAGCTCCAGCGGTGTCTGCCTTTGGAGCCTCCTCGCTCCATTGGTGGTGTCCAAAATACGAAGGATATCTACATTTTCATGTCTAGATATCATGTCTAGATTTCATGTTCGGTGACGTATTCCATCTTTAAGTCCCTTTGAAGGTTATAGTTCCTAATGTAACACAACCCCAAAGTTGGAAACCATAGGTCCATACTGGTTTTACCATTTGCCTGTATAGAAGTAATTTGTTGTGTATTGAGAGCTCAGAATTTTTACCTATGAGCCATGGTATATTTTACTATATTTGATGTTTTTTCTTCTTGATGTGTTCTTTCCATCTTAGCTTAGCATCGAGAGTCATGTCAAAGTATTTAGCTGTATTTGCATATGGAATTTGGTTTGAGTTGAGAACCACGAGAATACAGTGTATATTTTGGTTTGTAAAGTTGATGTACACTGATTTGGCTTCATTTAATAAGGTGCGCCATTCTTTATTCCAGTTTACCACAATGTTAAATGCATTTTGAAATTAGCTTGTTGCTTCCGAAATATCTTTTCCAACTGCTATGATAGCTGTATCGTCTATCGCAAATATTGCTACTGTATAGTACCTCGAATATTTGTTAAGTCTCTCTTATAAAGAATAAACAAAATAGGCCCAACTACGCTACCTCGTGGTATACCTGCTGATATTCGTTTTAGTTCGAAGTACTCATTTCCAAATGTAACTATAGAATTTAAGAATTTGATAAAATTGCTTAGGCAGGTCCTGATGCAGTTTAAATTCAAGCCCTTCTTGGTATGCCAAACTTTATCGAGGCTTGAGCGACATCTAAGAAAATACTGGAGCATATCTTTTTCTTCTCAAGGGCATCCTCTATGACATCCGTTATTCTGTAAACTTGTACAACTGTAGAGTGGTTTTCCCTAAGCCCAAATTGGTTTGGTGGATTTAAACATCTCTCTTGTATAATAGGTTTGAGTATATTCAGCAACGGGTTTTCAAATATTTTTGATATGACCGGAAGTAGTGATATCGGTTTATATGATTTTTTATCGTTTACTGGTTTACCTGGTTTAGGTATCATAATTACTTTAGCCATACGTTCCATTGACATGGAACATATTTCAATCGGAAGGCTGCATTAATTATTTGAACTAATTTACGCAAACCTTTCTCGGGAATGGCTTTCATAATTTGCACAGTAATTAAGTCATAACCTGGATATTTTTGTTATAATTGTTATAATTATCTTGGTAAACAAAATTATCTTGGCCGTAAACAAAGAAAATGATCTTAACATAAGATAATTATAACAATAATAATTGTTATAATTATCTTATGTTAAGATCATTTTCTTTGTTTACGGCCGTTGTATTTTCATTTGTCTCGGCAACCGTTGAAAAGTCTCTTCTACATAAGCAGCAAATAGAGAGTCTCTGTGTTGCTCATTTTTAGCCCAGGTTCCGTCATCATTTTTGATAGATACTCGCGAGCTGCATTAAATAACTCCTTTCCTTTAGAGGCTATGAGGTATTTTTTGCATTAAAATCGCCGCCTATGATAAAATTTGGTCCTAGTGATTTAAAAAGTCGACTGTAGTCTTCTTTTTTATTTGATGGCGTGGGGGACGAAGAGAGATACTGAGATCCCTATTATTGATTGATTCATCATTTCTGATTTTAACTTTCATAATAAAGGGTTATCCAATTCGAGGTTGATAAAGTAGAAATCTGTATACCGACATCTGTCAAAGATAAACGTCAAGTACGCTGTCATTTATTTAGTTGACATTCTGCCATTTAAGAATATGGAGCATTTAACAATCGACCAACGTGTTAAAATTGGGTGTTGGAAAAACAGGCCGTCGATGCTGATTTTTCGAACAAAATTTTCTTCAGTGATGAAGCTCATTTTTCGCTTGGTGGATACGTTGATCCTGTGATTTAACGCCTTTGGATTTCTTTTTGTGGGGCTACGCGAAAGATCGTGTTTACGCAAACAATCCTCAAACTCTTGACGAATTGAAAACTAATATTCGTAAGGTAATGGCCGAGATACCGCCCGAAATGTGCCGAAAAGTCATTGAAAATTACCGCAAAAGAATCAAGGCCTGTAAGAAGTCCCGTGGAGGACATTTGAATGATATCTTGTTTAACTAAAAATGGCAAGGATCAATCTGTAGCTCTGGAACATACTGGGTTAATCCATTCGCATTCCAAATAGCAATTCTAAGTTTACTATTCATTTGATTAATACAGCATTGATATAAGCTCATTCGTATCTTCTTGTCTATCCAGCCGCTTATATACAGCTTCTAGAACACGTTCTTGTTTGGCTAGGCGAGCATTTATCGTTTCTATACTTCGGAATATCCTTTCCAGTGGATTTTCTTTAGTAGTATTCTCCTGCGTTATCTGCGAGTAGGATCTGCTCTCTGGTCCTATGGGCTCCTATGAGCGTGTCTTATTTCTTAATTTTTGCAGTTGTACCACTACTACACATCCTCTATAGTTAGCTGGGTGTTGTCCTTTACAGTTTATACACCTTGCAGGTTCGGCTCGGCTAACAGAACTGTCTCGCGTTGTGACTGCCGGCACATTTTACGCACCTAACGCCTCGCCCGCAATATCTTTGGATGTGGTTATAATAACTTTAATATAGTCTTAGTTGCATATCCGTTATTCGTTGCTATTTGTACAATTATATTAAGCTCAAAGTCATAATTTGAATTTGTCAAAGGTAAATTTATTAGTCTTATCTATCAGTGAGTGGAAAGCTGACATTTTAATATTATGGGGATAGTTTGAAGAACTAGGGATAATAGCGTCTGTATACGTGGGTTTCCGATAAATTTTGAATTCTAAAGTAGAATTAATCCTGGTTATTGTTATATTTAGAAAATTAATATATTTATTTTCTTCCCTTTCCAACGTAAAATCAATGGTGGGATATTTAGAATTTAACCAAGTAAGGAATGAGTCTAACAGTCTATCAGTTCCATGCCTATGGAAGCAACGTTTGTCATCAACATATCTATACCAAAAGATTATATGACGAAAATAAGGATTTTTGTTTGATAAAATCATTTGTTCGAAGAAATTCATGAACATTTCAGCTAACAAAGGTGACAGAGGGGAGCCCATGGGTAGACCATCAGGGAATTTGAAATATGTATTATCAAAACAGAAATAGTTTTGTTTAATACAAGTCTCAAACAACAACTTCCCTATCCCTATCCCTATCTAAGTAATTACAAACTATTTGGAATAAAGTTTTAATTGTAGTAGAAGTTAGAAGACTGGCAACGTCAAACAAAACTAGTTTAGAATGTAATGGAATGTCGACGTCTGGAATTTTGATAATCAATTTTACCGAGTTCTTAGCCGAGTAGAATTGGCTGCATGTGCCGTATTTGGTTTGGTTTCGGCTGGCATGGTTCCAGCTGGTATGGTTTCAGCTGAGAATTCATATAGTTCACAATGAAGCACAATGCTTCTTGTTACTTGTACCATAGTTGGTTTGGTTCCGGTTCATATGGTTGCAGCTGAAATGACGGACTCGATCAATCTGTATTTTAATTTCAAAGAAAAACTTTCTTTCTTAAATCTACACAAAATACTTCCATTGTACGTACACACACATATTAGTAAATCGTATCATGTGTATGATTACGGTATAAAAGGATATTATACAAAAATTGAATATGGGATGAAAGGAAAATTGTGTTTAGAAAAAAAGAATATTAATTTATAAGTAATTGACTCAACAGATAACCGTTTACTATTTTGTATTTTTCATAAATGAAAATCAATTAATTACACTTTGATTATGTTTCATGTTTATTTATATTTTTATTTACAATACAACAGTAATGTTGGATTTTCCTTTATATGTGATGTTGAAATATAAATCTCGTCATACGATATATACGACGAGCATGTAATAAAATCGTATATAAATAAAAATCCGTATTCGCTGATTTGTTATACATACGGGTAGTATTGCAGTATATACATGTATGACGTTCGTAATATAAATACAAATAGCATAATAAGATGAAATCATAATAATTATTATGTTACATACATGAATAGCAAGAATTTTTATAATATTATTTTCCTATTACTATCTCACGGCAATAAATAATGATGCTGAATTGTAGATTATTCTCGTGTTGATTGTATTAACACAACTGCCATAAAGGTGCCATACATAAAAAATATGCAATGAATGATAATTAAACACAGCCTCTTCCTTTGAGAAGTGAACTTTGTGCGCATTACTAAAAGCCCGATACTGTACACCGTTAAATTACATGACTAATATAGTTTTAAAAGCTTTTAATGTACGTACTTGCAAAGCTTTTCTCGTCGCGTAATTGATAATGAAATCCCGCAGAGTAGAAACGCAGTTAAATAAGTTGAAACAAATCACATAAAATCGTAACTAAATTCAATTGTGTAGAAATAGAATAGATATAAGGAGGAAAATAAAAGAAAACGTTCGATCAAACTTTTTCGATTTCGTAATTGGGTTTGCTACGAAAAAGTTTATATCTATTGTATTTAATGCGAAAGTTACAAATTTTTCTTATAGATCTATACTATAACGAGTATATGTATACTGCTTTATGTGTATATAAGAATGTTTATATGGATTAAAATTGATAATTTGATGATATTCTTTTTATGTTCTTATATGTGCGTGTGGTATAAAAGCTCAACAGAGAATTTGGAAATTGTTTTGTATTTTTATCGCCATCATTGCTAGGTCGACCTTCATGGCAGTCTTTAAATTTTTGGGGTAATGCCAAATCCAAATCCGATTCCATGTTTGGGGATTTTGTGGATTATAGTTAGAACATCTGGCCTTAGTATTTATATTATGAAGCCGCTTATAAGAATCAATTTTATGCTTAAATGCTAAACTAAATTTAAGAAAAGAGATTTTAGCATTTTATCTTTCATTCTTGTACTTTATACACTGGAATTTAGCGTTAAAACTCGGATGGGTAAAATCGATGAATTTAAAAAAAGCGAAAAATAGCATATTTGTTATTTAATTTTTTAAATTATCGTTCCTTAGTTAAATTATATTTAATGATATATTCAATAAATTTCAATGATAATAATTTTCTGTTACGCAGTAGTTTAACAAATTATCATGCAGCATAACTTGTTTATTGTAATTTATGCTAAGATCTAATATTTATTTTCTTATTTAGCGTTAGCCATCGCTAAACCCCGATTTAGAAGTCTTATTACTTAATTAAATTAACAAATTTTGTTTTCTAATATTAATTAGTATGCACAAAATTAAATTTTGAAAATAGTGATTAGAAGCCAATGCCATTAAAAATTCTCTGCTTATCAGGCATTCTGCCCCTATTTTTATTTTATTCGTTGCGGATTTCGTTGAAATTTGATCTTATCAAAAATTGTCCAGGTTTATGCTTTGCTTCTTTTGTAGTTTGTACTCATTTCAATTGAATTTGTCTTATGGTGAGAAAAACGAAATCCAAACATGTTTAACTCCATTCTTAGAGATTGCCACGTATTCGTAATTTAATAACGGCGTGTTTTTAGTGAGAAAGTTCTGAAGTTATTTACTAAAGCTTTTTAAATTGGATGTTTTAGACAATATTTTAAATCTTTCATCGACGATCCAAGAGCTTTTAATGAACCCACCAATAAAGCTGGACAATTTAGCCAAAATCCTGTCTTTATTGCTTACGGGATCTAGATCGGCAAAACAATTTCTATCATTATAGCGAAATGGGACCTCATATTATGAATTTGACTGTGGGTCCAAAAATTCAGACATTGTTAACTATTTTAATTTGTTGTCCTTTGGAAAGTACTATCTAGCTGAAACCTTACGAGGAATCAGAAATTTGAACTGAAAATTGGCGACCGGAAAAATCACGAGTAATTTGGAAATATTGCGAAATATGCGAAAGAAAGTTGCAAAGCGACGCAGGCAAATATGCTGGCCATCTTTGATTTTGTGAAAATTTGTTATTTTGTAATAATTTTGTTTTTCGTCATTCGAGTTTTAACCTTTTTTCAATGATAAACAATGGGGCGGAAATTTAAAACTGCTCTGATATGCTTGAGATTTCATAGGAAATATATGCATGTACAAAACTAAAAAGTTTACTATCATTATAATTACCTTTCCACTAACCCGGAAAATTCACAAAAAATCGGGAAAATCGAATAAATGGAGGAGTGAATGTGTTGTGACCAACACCCGAGTTTTTTTATCATGAATGTATCGGGTTTTCGCGAACGCTTTATAAATTATGCCTTTTAATACTATTTAAACGTTTTTCATGATCTGTCAACGTCAAATTCTCACTCAAGGTTAACATTTTTATCATGGTGAAGTTAACGAACGAGCATCGTTTGGAAATTATTACTGCCGCATTTCTGAGTCAGTGGTCGCAACTTTCAGAGCGCTTACTCCAATTTTCGGTCGTAATAATCGTCCCACCAGCCAGGCTGTGCGTGGTATGATTAATAAATTCGGATCAAACTATTCACTATTGGATGTTCCTGTGCAAGTGAGATAACGCACCGGTCGAAGTACCGAAAATATTTTCTTACTCCACGTACGCCAATTCGCTCGTGCTAAGTGAGAACCAGTCAAAAATTAAAACTTAACTAAATAAAAATGTAAGAATACGATAAACGACATTTCAGTGTTATTATCGATTGAAACTTATTTCCTTATGAAATTTAACGAATCTTCGTTAAATTTTTGCTGCCACTTAAAAGATCGAAATTTTTCACCCAAAAATAAGAATTTTAAAAATTGTACCTAAAATCAGATTTTTATTAATAAAAATGTCACTAAATTAATATTTTAGTGACATTTTTATTACAAGTTATTTGAATAATTTTATAAGCATTTTTCACTTATACATATATGATAAAATTACTGAATTTATGAAAAATAACCTAAAAACTAAATTGAATTGTGCACGGTGTAATATCACACTGACCTTGTTATTACTTAAGAATTATAGGTTATGCATAACTGGAATGTCAAAAAAAGGAAGACAATTAGTATCGTCAAAATTCGTATTTTTTCTTTTAAGTTTTTACTTTTGACTGGTTGGCCCTTTATTCTTTTTAAGTGACAGCAGAATTGGACGAATATTGAACGAATTATTTGTTATTCTTGTTATTTTATTATTCTGAGTATGGTCGAATACATTCAAATTCTATATTTTGCTCGCTTGCGTTATTGTTGTATCTCTTATTCTTTTTCTTTCAAGTATGGTTGCCACTTTATCCTTGACGAGATGGGTTTAATAATACTAGGTGCGCAAATAAATTCCCGGATTTTTTTTGGAAATAAATAGAAAATTTCAATATAAAAAATGGTTTTTCAAAGTACATATTGTCCTTCGCTATATACACATTTTTGTTATCTCTCTGGCAATACATGAATACTACGACGATAAAACGACGCAATTTTGCACTTCTTCGAAACTGGCCATGTGTAGCCCTGCCACGTCATGCGGCATCGACCGACGCAAGTTATAATCCGAGGAGGCAGGTCTGGCGAATAATGCGAGTGCGGTAGCAGATCCCATCTCAGCGTTTTAATGGTTTAATGGTGTCCTGGACGATGGGAGTGCGATGGCATAGAGCGTTGTCGTGCTGTAATATCACTCGTTCGTGTCTCGCGTCCCTTCCTGGCCGTTTTTCGAGCAATGAATGCCAGATGAAAGCTACGACTTTTTGCGTTTGAGATTCTTAAAAATGTCCACTTCTCATTTCCCGTAACAATTCGATGCATTTCCCATAGCATGTAAACGTTTAATAATACCTTGGCGTTGATCTTGAGTTTGCGTATCATCTTCATCCAATAATACTTGCAGCTCGGTGTCTTAAAATATTTTTGGTCTTCCGGAGCGTTTCTTGTCCTCAATGTCGAAATCGCCTGAAGCGTTTAAACCATTCTTCACAGGTAGTTTTCGATGGTGCATGTTCGCCGTAGGTCTTTTCAAGCAAATGACGTGCTTCATCTGCGTTTCCTTTTCAAGTTGAAACAGAAAAGCAAAGCTTTCCGCAAATACGGTTTGTTTGGGTTAAAACTCAATATTTTCGTTCTTAAAAAAAATATTTTTGCATATGTGCTAATATTACAACTGGTTTTCGTTAATAACCTCCACGCTATGAATAAAACACAACTTCTGGCATAAATGACAACTAGTTATGTCGCTAGCACCATCTATGCGTGAAACCCAGAAATTTAGTTGTGCACGTGGTAACAAAACCAGATACAAGTTGCTCTCGTTTTGCGTGATTCCATTTGGACCAAACATTCTGAAATGTGCTGTTCGAGATGGCATAAAACCGTAAATTAAACTTTACCAGAAAAAGAAATTTTAATTGATTATTTTCAAATAAATAATTTTACTTTAGTGTTCCAGTTTATTTAAAACTTTTGAATAATCCATTTTATAATTTTCACGAATTAATTTTTTATTTTGGTCGCTTAATTGTAAAACCTGCCACCGGCGCAAAGCGAGGGATAAAGTGTAAATATCTTAACATTATTATGCTGCTGCCTACGTGTATACATATGTCATATGCAAAAATTGAGAGTTGTATGAGGCCATTATATAGCTTTGGTGTGTGCAAAGAAAAATCACAATTAAAAAATCGTGCGCGCATCAACGTGTTTCTACTGTAAAATGGTTTATGCAATCACGTAATCCACACTGGGTATGATTAATCCGATATCATTCTTCATCCCCCCCCCCCTATAAAACCGAACACAAACCAAAATGAAATAAACAAATTCTCAAGGACATTTACCCTTATTTTGTTTTTTGTTAGCATAAAAACAACTGAGACTGTAGGTGGACGACGCCTGGTATTTTGATATCTGAAACCGGGTCTCATAAGAAACCCAGTGTGGATTATGTAACGAGGTACAAAGACAGACTTCAGTGACCATGAACTATGTGCATTAATATGTCTTCCTTTCCGCTAGTTCGTCAGAGAGGTAAATTAGTGGTCGTGTATAGCTTTAGATGTTCATGGTTTGCACTGTTTGCTTGATGAGCAGGTTGGCTGCGAGCCTGACACTACTGATCCCGTCCATAGTCCGGCGAAAACAAATTTTAGTACATGCTTGTCACTTTCACAAAACCGAATGATAAGCAATAATTTAAGTTAATTATGTGAATAACCATTAATTTATTTATCGATTTAAGAAACAACATATTATGGAAATGTACAAAATAAAATAAGTTGATGAATTTAATTGTGTATCGTTAGTGATTATTTATAATTCATTTAAATTTTTAATGTACGTGTGAATCTATAGATAATATTTATACGTACAAATTATAACCTGAGCATATTATATTTTCTTTATTCGCACATGCAATTTATCTTAAAGTACGCGTATTATTTAATTAATAAATTAACTATGTAAAAAATAAATTAACTATTTTGATAAAAATATGTACGGGAAATTAATAATAATTATAGAATGTATGATAAGCAAGTAATGAAAAATAATTTCAATTAATAGTTTAAAAATTATATTTGGTTTACTTTACGATTTTTATGCGATGATCCGACGTAATCCGAATATTCCATAATATGAAGTATGCAGGGTGCTTGATACTTTATATTTGCGTAGAATATGTATATTTACGTTCAGTAGTGGAGATACTTCAAATTGTATTTGTGGCGGTAAATATTATTTCAGTTATATTATGTTTTTGAATTAATTTTCTAAGGGAAAGTTTTATTATTTATAATTTCATATTTAATATCAGTAGTATGATGACATAGGTAAACTCACTGTTTTGATTTTATTTTAACTTGAATACACGGTATAAGCACCCCTTGTTATCCACTATAGTGAAGTTTCCCACAAACTAAAAATGACAAAAAACTTTACAACAGCCCAAAAGCTGTAAATCTACACTTAATAAACAAGTGTATGCCAAGTGCCTACGGCAAATAGTGTAAAAAGGGTAAATCTACACGTTCAAAAAAACTTGATTTGCAAAACGAAATAAATTGGTAAAAAACTAAGTTCACAATGACAAGCTAATTTAGCAATACCAATAAATTTATTATGTTTTTTAGAAGACTACATATTTATGCGGTGGGACAGTTATAGATTTTTTAATTTTAAAATTTTGCTAGAGTATAAAGTGTAGTGGCGGTTCGGTGTCTACGCTTAACGGTGGTCAATGACAAGGCATTGTGAAAATGTCTACGCCTAGCCGTATATACAATCATATTATATTGACCATTCTTAATGTTTTCTAGAAGCTAACATATTTATGCGGTAAAGCAGTCATAGATTTTTTTAATTTTATTATTTCGCTAGCAAATTGGAATCTATTAATCCACGCGATTGAACTGAACTGTATACCAAATCTTACTAAATATTGTTTTTCAAATTGCTATTGATTTGCATATATTCAGGGGCTAATATTTTAATTCTTTTAAAATATCAAATATATTTTAAATTATTTTGTAATATTGATTTCCAAATGTAATAAATAGTTATTTAATTATTTTAAAGGATTTAATTCAAATTATTTAAATTAATTATTCAAATTTAATTAGAATTAAGAATTATTTAAATTCATTTATTTAATAACAAATCTAGTTGTGTTAAAAGAACTGACAATTCCGCAAAATTACCATCGGTCCCACACTATTTTTATGTTAGCAAATTCGTAAAACTGTAAATGCAAAAAGTATTCAATACAATTCCTTGGTGTTTACGTTTACTAGCCCTACCGCCTAAATAACTGAAAATAGCGAATATTTGTCTAGTTACTATCAGAGCAGACTCACCTAATACAACCTTGGTAAGGAATTTTATCCGAAATAGCTCCCAGCATATCAAACAATACCTACAGTGCAATCCTTTCATCACAAATAGCTATTTACTTAGTTTGCAGGCTTAACTGGAAGAGGAGTTCTGATTGTGCATATGGGTCTTGACAGTTCAGCTTCTATTTCCAACACCGATAACATTATGCTGCCTTGGCGAGAACTAACACTTAATAAGAGAAATATTTTTATTCTCTGGCCCTACATTCGCCCCACTAGTCTAATTGGCACCTATCAGCTTATAATGGGGTCTGTTGAGTTATTTGTGTTTAACATTATGGATTGAATGACCTTTTTGTCGTATAGAAGATGACCATTTTGGCGTTGGCGATTTGAATTTGCCTTATCTTACGTGGTCGCGTTCCTATTAATCCTTACTACACATGATTTGTGTAGGTCACATTTAATCAGGATATTTATGCATACATTTATGCATCAGGATATTGACGCGTGGAGCGACAAATTTTTTGGCAGAGTGAGGAGGTTATTTAGAAGCTTTCATTCCATAGAACTGATGTACTAAGTATGACGGTAACTGAGATATGAAATTTTTAAGTTTTTTCTAAATTATCCAAAATCTCGCCTTTAAGTGGTCATAACTTTTTTGTTTGTATTCGTAATGCCTTTGAAATAACTTTTATTGTAAATGAAATGACTTTTATTGTATTCTGCAATGTGATTTTATTCGAAATAAACCATTATTTAATACAATTGGTTTAAGAAAAATGAATTATGGGCTTGCAAATCCAAAAAAAATGTATAAAAGTATGAAAAATGTCACCTTCTAAATTCATTTTAAAAAAAACTAATTGTTATTTTGAAATTAGCTTTGTTTTAAAAATCCTCTAGTTTTTGCCTTTCCAATCGTATACTACATTTCAAAATATTTTACTTTAAAAACATACATGTGACCCACCGGTGGGTCACACGCATATAATTGAAACACTCTAAACATAGTGCTGGATTACCCTCGCATTGGTCTCATTATTGCTTTATTTAGGAGAAACAATTACATTTAACCGTTATTTATTGAGCCGCATTTTTCTAATAAATTTTTTCCTATGGTGGCAGTAAACGTGTTAGGAGAATGGCGTCAGAGCCAGTATCATCAACGAACATGATGGTAAAATAAACAATGTAAAATAATATTTCAAATTGACTAAAATATTGAAAACTGATACGATTTTTGAATTTTGTTTTAATACTGAATATAAATTAAAATAGATCCAACTAGCCAGTAGATTCGAGATTTTGAGAACAATAAAAGGAACTCGAGATTTTCACGCAGGTTATTAACCTTCAAGAGAAGGCTACTTAAAATGAATTTTTTTTCAAATAGTGAAGATTATGTAACATGTAAATTTTTACTGTGTGAATATCTTCAAATTTGTTTCTTTTTTGTGATAAATTATTTTGCTATTAATATTTTTTGTTTTAAATTTAATTTTTAATCTCAAAAACGAGAGGACCTGTCGTTCCTTAACAGATTTTGTAAGAAAACAAAATTATTCGTACCTATCTTTTTGGAATGTCAAAAACAATTAAGTGACGAAAACTATAAAACAATTAAAAGTTTTTCATTCAAAATTGACATACATTTACAAAAAATTAACAAAAATAGAAAAAAATACAGAATTTCAAAACGGGTCATAAACGTATTTTGCAATAAAACAAAAATTTTGCTACTCTAATTTTTTAGTATGTTCAATAGAATTAAATAAGAAACAATTTAAAAAAATTAAACGTTCATCGAGAAAATTTTAAAATAACATTTTGGCGGCCATTTTGAAAACGAGAAGATGAAACATGGTATCACTTTCATAATTTTTTATAATTTTTATTCATTTAGCTTTAAAATGAGCTCTGTTTTATAATTATCGGATACTTATTTTTCTTTTATAGCCATAATCATGTTCATTATTTTTCTCAAAATTTGACACCCTGTATCTTTGGCAACAACAAAAAAATCATGTTCTATAAAAAAATTGTTTATTCAAGACTACACATTCAAAACATAAAAATCATAAAATTAAAACATGAGTTCCAAAAATTTTTAATTTGACGTAGTTTTCTTGTGAAACTATTTTGAAATCTTATTAGTTAGGTTAGGTTCAGAATTAGTTGGAAAATGTACATGGTTTGTGTGTCAGATTATATCAGATGCGTCCTGACTACACTCGTGGGCACAATTAACACATATTTTTTGTTTTGTAATAATAAAAAAATCCCGCTGGACAATTTTAATACTACTAGTGTCAAATGATAGCATATTTATAATTTTATCAGAAACCAGTGAGGTTGCATGTTGTTTGAAATTCAATGCAACGATCGGTTTTTGTACCATTGCATATCAATTATTTGTAAATGTAGTACCACTAGTTCTGGTAAATGTGTTCTCTTCTTGTAAATATGGCATCCTTTCATGAGCTGGAGGCGGTTAAAATCGTCACATTGTATTAGGAAGATTTAACTCAAGTACAAATCGCACGAAAATTAGTAATGAACCAGTTTTCGGTTTCACGAATACTTAAGCGATATTGAGAAACCGGATAATATAAAAGATAGCCCGGACAATGACGTAAAAGGTGCACAACCGAGCATGACGACCGATTTTTAAAAACTAATTCGAAGAAGTAAACTTAGGTTATGACAGTTTTGTGTTAATGCGTGATATCGCTCCAGTCCACGCAGCTTCAACGGTACATCAATATCTCCAAAATATCGGCATTCGTGCACTTAAGTGGCCACCAATGAGTCCGATCGAACATGTATGGGACATTCTAAAACGCCGTATTAGAGCTAGAAATCCCGCACTAGATTCGATTGCAGAGCTGAGTGTTGCAGCGCAAAAAGAGTGGAATCTTATTTCGCAAGAAATGATACAAATCATTCTACTTAGTATGCCCAGGAGGATGGATGCTGTAATAAGGGAACGGGGAGGAGGAGGGGGAATACTAATTCCTAAATTAATCAAATTAAATTGTAATAAACCTCATTCTATAAAACGCTTTTGAAAATTAAAAAAATGTTGTTCGACCCATTTTAACATTTTGCAATGAAAATAGCGGCTAGAACTTCATAACGCCACAATTGTGCCTCTTTTCAGAAAAATAAAAATTTGGGATCATTTGATAATAGTTTCACTGAAATCGACCAGCGGGATTTTTTTTATTACAAAACAAAAATATGGTTTAATTTTGTCCACGAGTGTATTTTGATACAAAATTTAGTTGAAAAAAAGAAAATGTACCAACTCAATTATTCGGAAAATAATTGATACTACAATCATCGACACATTCACTATATTAATACGGGACACTCATAAATTGGCCGCATATACTGGCATTGACGAAATCAATAATAACTAAGCGACGTCTACTGAAATCGATTTCTCGATTTTTCTCGTTCGTCTCGAAAACAAACTAAAAAAAATAGTCTGTCTCTCTTACGATCTGGCATTTTGGACGGTAAACAATACGCGCGCGTTTAAAAAATCGTTCTTTCAATTCGGATTAAATTAACAGTGGGGTAAATATATACAGGGTGGCTGAGACCAAATGTTACTGAATTCACTCTGCTGTCATTTGTGTAGTTGTAATTTTCGCGCGTCAATTTTTTGACAGATTGAAGTTTGGTTAGTTGTTTACATGTGGTCAACAAATAATTGTTCTAAATTAATATCTTCATAAAAAAATCGTAATGGAATTCAAACGTAATAGTGTAATTGCACTGTATTTGGGTGGAAATTCACAAACAGCAATAGTTCGTCAGCTCCAGCATTTGAATTTGAATAAAATGTTTATGTATCGAACCATAACTCGATACAACGAAACTGGTAGCATCGCTAAACGCAACAGAGGCGGTCCTAAAAAGACAGCAACATTAAAAGAAATGATACGAAATGTGAAGAAACGAATCCAACGAAATCCTCGTCAAAGTGCCAATCAATTAGCCGCACGTCTACATGTTTCACGATACAGCATTCAAACCATATTGAAAAATGAACTACACTTGAAGCCCTACAAGATACAAAAAGTTCAAGATCTTACGGAGGCACAAAAAAAAGTTAGGCTTGAAAGAACACGAGCATTGAAGGCCTTGGCCAAACGTGATGAGATTCCAAAAATTGTCTTTTCTGATGAGAAAATTTTCACCATTCAACAGTATGTGAATAAACAAAATGATCGTGTTTGGTTAGAGCACAAGTCCAACGATAATTTAGACACAAGAGTTGCCATGCGCAAGCAATCACCAGCTTATGTTATGGTTTGGACTGCAGTGACTGCAGATGGACGCACTCCTCTGGTTTTCATCGAACATGGAGTCAAGGTAAACCAAGAGGTGTACCGCCAAAAGATCCTAAACGATGCTTTGCTGCCTTGGGCACGTAAACACTTTGGTACGAACCGGAGTCTGGACATTCCAACAGAACTCGGCATCGTCACACAAAGCTCGAGCGACAAAGCAATTTTTACAAAATTGCGTTCCGCGGCTGATTTCGTCGAAATAATGGCCACCATATTCACCAGACTTGAATCCCATGGATTTCTCCATATGGTCCATTTTGGAGAGTAAGGATTCCAATAAAAAATACGAAAGTGTTGATGCATTGAAGTCAGCTCTTGTTCGAGAATGAAATAAAATTCCGTAAGCTCACGTTCGGTCAGCATGCAATGCTTTCTATGGAAGACTGAATCAAATAATCAGAGCCAAAGGAGGTCATATCGAGCAGTAACATGTTTTTCATAAAATGTAATATGTTTTCAACATATTCCACGAAATTTCAATAAAAAATAATCAAAATTAAAAAAATTACAGCGTTTTCATTTGGTCTCAGCCACCCTGTATATATATATATATATATATATATATATATATATATATATATATATATATATATATATATATATATATATATATATATATATATATATATATATATATATATATATATATGATGAAAAATTCCTGAAATCACAAATTCACTCTATGGAGCCATAAGTCATGTTTTAATTTTGATTTTTATGTTTTGAATATGTAGCCTTGATTAAAACAAACATTTTGAGACACTTAATTTTTTTTGGTTCTTGTTGTTGTTAAAGATACAGGGTGTCAAAATTTGAGAAAAATGATAATCATGGTATTGTATTTATCGCAATAAAAAGCAAAATAATTGTCCGATAATTATGATTTTGGGCTCATGTTAAAGGTAAGTTAATAAGGATTTCTAAAAAAATAGTATATTGTTTAAATCCTTCGTCTCTAAATTTCCCGCCAAAATGTTCTTTTTAAATTTTCTCAAAAACCTATTTTTTTTTTTTTTTTTTCTAGAATTCGATAATTAATATTTTACAACATATCAAAAAACTAGAATACCGTTATTTTTTGTTTTCTTGCAAAAATCGTTTTAGTAAAAGAAGTATTTCATTTTTATATGGAAAGCTATATAGATATTTCTCAGTGTTTTGAAATTGTTTACAAAAGTGGTAATTCACTTAATTTGTGTGTTTTGTATTTTATTTATTGTACAATTTTGCGTCATATTTAAGTATGAGTCACAGAATTATGTGGTGCCACCCCCTGGTTTATATCGTTTGGTTAGTCGTAGTACCATAAATTCCTTTTATTTTTTTGGGTTATTTTATAAAAGGCTAAATAAAATGTTGTAGTTTTGTTTCAAAGTATAAAGCCCCCTTTTTTTATTGAGGGTGGATTATTTTTACTTGACGCAGGCGTACCTGTTAAACGATGAGTAATTCTTTTGAAAACAAAAAAAGAACATTGTTGATATAAATAGGAGTAAAAATTAAAATTTTTGATTAGTTGACATTGTGAATTGTAGACAACATTTTAAATAAGGAGTAAGATTTTTTAAAATTTGAAAAAGTAACAGTGTGTTAAACTGAGTGTAAGTTTAAGTGGATAAATAAGTACTAGTGCGCTAAATTTGATAATGGATAAATTTCGAAAGCGTTGTAAACCATATCACGATTCAAAGTGTTCGAGTAAACTAAAACGAGTTACGGATTATGTTAAGCAATTTATGCCACAATCAGTTGAGAATCAAGATAATTTGTATCTCTGTTCAACGTGCTATATAAATATTACCTGCAAACGACGAAAAACAGAATCACAGTTGTCACCAGTTGCGGGACCATCAACAACATCACCTCTAACACCGCAAATAGCCGATAACGATAATAGCAGTGATAGTGAAGAGTGTTATTTATAAAATGTGTCCGTTTTGGAAAAAATGAATGAAGTGTTACCCTTTCTTGGAAAGTCTCCTATATATCCGAGTACGTTAGAAGCCAGGCCAAAACATCAGCAGCAAAAATTAATAGATTTAGCTTCAATAACACCATCAACATCTTTGGTTCCGGGAATCGTGCCGCTTTCGAATCAGTCAACCGAAGATCAAAGGAAGGTTGCACTATATCTTGAATTGATTGGTGATCTAAAAGCTAAATTCGAAGAACTGGAGAAAACCAGTGATAAGATTCAGCTACTTACTATATTGCCAAAATCATTAATCATTCAAGAAATCCAGAATGAGTTCAAGGCAACGCAACATATGGTGCGAACCGCTAAAGATCTACGAGACAAGAATGGTCCACTAAGTCGTCCAGCAGCTAAAGTAGGAAAGCGAATAAGTGATGAGCTGAAGCAAGCAGTATTATCTTATTATACTGATGATGATGTTAGTCGGATAATGCCAGGCAAAAACGATTGTTTAACAGTCGATAAGGTTAAAGTTCAAAAGCGGCTAATGATGTGTACATTGAAAGAGTGCTACGAAGGATATAAGACGATGTATCAGGATGACGAATCAAAAAAAATTGGTTTTTCTAAATTTTCACTACTTCGTCCAAAATACTGTGTACATCCAGGTAGTAGTGGAACGCACACAGTCTGCGTGTGTACCATACATCAAAATGTAAAATTAATTATTTATTGCATCAAAATGGAAACTATTACCAACGGAAAGATAGCGCACTACCGGGATTGTATTTCAAATATTTTATGTGACCAACATGTTACCTTCTACAATGCGAAAGCTGCCCAGGACTGGGTAACTTTAAAGAATATTTGAAAAATGCATTTCGGGAACATGGCTGCGAGGATGCTGAGTTAAAATTTAGTCAGTGGGTTTCTACCGATAGTTGCAATCTGGAGACCTTTTCTCAACCGTTGGATGAATTTCTGGATTATTTCATGAATAAGCTGAAGAATCTGTCACCTCATTGCTTCATTTCACTTCAGCAGTCCAACTTCTTAAAAAATAAAAAATTGTCGCTGAAGTCTACGGAGGTGATAGTTTTATGTGATTTTGCAGAAAATTATGCATTTATAATGCAAAATGCCGCACAAGGATTTCATTGGAATAATAAGCAAGCGACTATTCATCCATTTGTAATTTCCCAAAATTTGGATGGCAAATTACTTCACCACACCTTCATTATAATATCGGATTTTCTTCACCACGATACTGTAGCGGTTCACTTATTCATTGAAAAATTGATGCAGTTCTTGAAAACTAAAATATCCAGTTTATCTAAAATTTATTATATTACCGATGGGGCAGTCACGCATTATAAAAATAAGAAAAATTTTAAGAACATCTTAAACTCAAAGAGGATTTTGGAGTTAATTGTGAATGGCATTTCCATGCAACAGCTCATGGAGAAGGTCCATGTGATGGAGTGGGAGGTACCATCAAAAGAATGGCATCCAGAGCTAGTCTCACAATGGAATACAGCAGTACAATAACCAATGCAGATGAATTATTTAAATGGGCTAAAACGTTGAAGACAGATATCAATTTTGAATTTTGTTCAGACGCAGAACATAAATCCAAGCAAATCAAACTTGTAACTAGGTTTGAAAATTTAAAAACAGTAAAAGGAACTCACGGTTTCCATGCAGTTATTCCAACAGAGGATGGCTATTTGAAATGTAAAAAATATTCTAATTCTGACGATTATGTTAAATTTAAATTGTAATTTGAATAAGATTTAATGTTAAACAATAACATAAAATTATCAAAAGAATTTGGGTTTGAAATTTTAAATATATGTAATTAAATTTGAATAATAAATATTAACACTAGATTTACCACACCAGTCAAAATGACTGGTTTTAAAATTTATATTTTCAATTAACTACTTCACCTTATTTTTTTTACTACTTATTATGTTCAATTAACTAATAAATATAGTTATAATTAATATAATATATTACAAGTAACTTAATTGAAGTAATTTATCATTTTTTTAAAATACATTAAGACCGGAAACCCCACTAACCATTTTTTCTAAAACCAGTCATTTTGACTGGTGTCGGTAGAAATAGGTATGGTCGAATTGTCGGTATATCTAGTGTTAATAATTTAACTGAACTATCCTTTTTGTAACAATTTCAAAACACTGCGAAATATCCACTGAAATACAGTTTTTCCATATAAAAATGAAATGCTTCTCTTACTAAAACGATTTTTGCAAGAAAACAAAAAATAACGGTATTCTAGTTTTTTGATATGTTGTAAAATATTAATTATCGAATTCTAGAAAAAAAAAAAAAAAAAATAGGTTTTTGAGAAAATTTAAAAAGAACATTTTGGCGGGAAATTTAGAGAAGAAGGATTTAAACAATATAATATTTTTATATTTTTTTAGAAATCCTTATTAACTTACATTTAACATGAGCCCAAAATCATAATTATCGGACAATTATTTTTATTTTTATTGACATATAAACAACATCATGATTATCGTTTTTCTCAAAATTTGACACCCTGTATCTTTAACAACAACAACAACAAAAAATATTAAAGTATTTCAAATTTTTTTTTTTCAATCAAGGCTACACATTCAAAACATAAAAATCATAAAATTAAAACATGACTTACAAAAATTTGTGATTTCAGGAATTTTTCATCATATATATATATATATATATATATATATAAAATAGTAAGACTTTGTTCATAATTTTAAAATTCTTTAATTATTTCTCCAAATCTATTTCGTCTCCCTCAAAGTAATCCCCCCCGGCCTCAATACACTTGTGCCAACGTTTTTTCCAATCCTCGAAACAGTTGTTAAAGTCATTTCCGGAATAGCCTCCAATGCGCGTAGCGATTCGCGTTTAATGTCTTCAATTGACTCAAAACGGTTTCCCCGGAGTGGTCGTTTGAGTTTGCTGAACAGCCAGAAGTCACACGGTGCTAAGTCAGGCGAATACGGTGGTTGCGGAACGATATGGGTAGAATTTTTGACGAAAAAATCAGGTAAAACCAATGCAGTATGAGAAGGTGCATTATCGTGGTGTAAAAACCAAGAGTTGTCGACCCATAATTTCGGCCTCAGACTTCAGTTTTTTCCAAAAAATTGAGTGATTTTGGTCCAAATGATCTTTCAAAATGGTTTTAACTGATCCTTCCGATATTTCAACGATGCCAGTAAGGTTTGTGACTGTTAATCGTCGATTCTCGAGCACCAATTCATTGATTTTATTAATGTGTTGATCATCAGTTGATGTTGATGGCTGTCCTAGACGTGGTTGGTCATCAACACGTTCTCGACCCTCTTTGATCAATTTGTACCAATCAAAAACACTTGCTCGCGACACACAATTATCACCGAAGGCCTTTTGCAACATTCTGAACGTTTCGGCACCACAAAATTGATTCCGCACACAAAATTTAATGGAACTTCTTTGTTTAATAATTTCACTCATTGTAGAAATCGCCGAATGCACTTTTTGTACTTCAGAAAGACAAGCGTATACTAAACACTAATGATTATTTTGATGTGACATTTGGCACAGATGTCACTGACAGTCATACCAACATAGAAAAAAAATATTTCGACGAATGGTTTTCCGCGCGTAATTTAAATTAAAAAGTCTTACTACTTTTTGCCCACAGATGATAAAATCCCTTTAGCATCCTCCCATATATTTAATTAATTAATTGTTTTTTATAATTGCAGAAAAATATTGTATCTTATAAATTTTAATAAAAAAATAATAAGGGGCCTAAGTCTTTGTAAGACGATGTGGTGTTAATTTATACAACTTTCACTTTTAGTTTTTAGTTTTACTTTTAGTAATTAAAAGTAAAAGTTGTATTAATTAACACTAGATCGTCTTACAAAGGCTTATGCCCCTTATTATTTTTGCTTTAAAATTTTTTACTTACAATTTTAACTAAAGTTATAAGATACAATATTTTTCTGCCATTATAAAAAACAATTAATTAATTAAATATATTGGAGGGTTCTAAAGGGTTTTTTATCATCTGTGACACAACTAAGACCCCCTGTCGGAGTGCAGAACTAAAGCGCCGACCCACCTTTCATGTCAGTAATATAGGGGGACATTGAGTTAGTTAGTTTAATGTGTGCAATACTTAAGATTTCAATTAATGGTCCTCTGAAACCTTAAGTGTCGTAATAGATCTCGTTTGATATCGATAAGAAATGTATAACAATACAGATTTTTACTTTATGCTTAGCCATCCAAACCTGATCAATCATAAGTTCAGACTGGCGCAATATGAAATATTGATTTGAATTAATGTTTCCCAGGAACCTCGACTATCGTGACATATTTTTGGTAGTGAGCATTATGTCATTTTGGAGTGAGATTAAATCGGTCAAGCCACTCCTAGTTCCTGGTAACCATTAATTTAAATCATTAACTCCTACATAAACTGATAAGAAGTATAGAGCATGTATAACATGATTTCAGTCATGCAATTCCTATGATAGTTTATCGAATACGGTGGTAATAAACCGAAGGTGACAAATTCATTAAAATTTTTGATAACCATTCCAACCAACCATTTTTGATAACCATTCCAAACTCATATTTTAATTCTATTTTCATTTCATTATACAAAGAAATTCGATTTCATCCCAATCAGTAACGTAATTCAATTAAGTTATTTTCCAGAAATCATGGGAGTCTATTTCCGTCTTACAAACTTGGTATTTCCATTCCAAACAAAAATGACTAAAACTGGGTATTTCCTGAATCACTACTGGATCTTGGGACAATCTTCAACATTTTTTCATTCGAACAAGAACCAGAAAAACTATAACATATCGATCGGTTTGAAATTTTTGAATCATCCTATTCTACATGTTAGGACTGAGGTAAATAAAGGGTGCAAAGAAAGCAATCACATAAATTAAAATAACAAAATTTATTGATCCAACAGACAGAACACTTACAAAAGCGTCACACTAAAAACTGTATAACATTTTACGTTTAAGTTAGCTACTTCAATATTTTCTATCTGCCACCACATATACATTCGAACATATATTTTCATTTTCTCAATATTTTATAAAGACTAAAGAAAAATCCATAAAATTGGAAGTAGAAAAACTTTTAATACATTTTGTTATTTTTGTTTAGTTAACTACTTCAAGTAATATTCTCTTGTTTAATGGATCATTAATATTTCAATTGAAATGTTCATGCTTTAGCTGAAATAACAGATGCGTCTAAATGCATTTGATTATGATTTGAAATTTAAAACATAAAAAATCTTTAATGCTTTAGATTAAAATAAACGATCCAAAGACAAATTGAAAGGTAGACGACTTCAAAAATAAATTGATATTTACACACAATTTGCTGCACAGCAGTTTATATTTACCTCTGCGAAGGAAAAGTTTCTTATAGTTTTTGGGAATTTTTCCATAAATCTCTATCTACGTCAGAGAAGCTAAACCTAACTATATATAATTGTGCTGATTATTAAGATGGTGCTTCATATTAAGATAACATTTTTTTTTATAAACGTATTTATCTCTTAAAGATTAGTAGAGGTACGTACTACACGTACATATAAAGGAAATAAAGTGATACTGAACCAAGAAGAGTATAATCTTATAATTTTTTATCAATAATATAAATCACATTGTTTTAAGATAAAAACAACAAAATATAATACACATTTACGAGTACTTATAGAATAAGTAGATGATAAAACCAGATAAAAATCAAGTATAAGAGTCTACGCTCGATAGTAGTAAAAATAGCTCAAGTATTTAGTAGATTTTCATTAGTGCTTAACGATAGTGGAAATCTAATAACCCTCCCGATTATATAAAATAGTATTACATAGTAGTTGAGTAGTGTGGTGTTTTATTGTTCTAAGTGATTATTATTTTTCGTACTAAATATTTTCCCCGCAGTAGTGGAAATATTATATTGGGGGAAACTTAATTAAATTTAATCTCAATCAAAATAAAAACGCGAAAATTAGCGTTAATGTTTCAATATACGCTGGATTTTCTTCTGTTTAAGGTGGGTGGTTTCTTGTGGTTGTGGCTGTTACACATTTATCATAATGTTTTCTTGCTTATAATACAAGTTTTATAATTTCGCGATTTAATATTAAATCTTTTATATTTTTATCTCTATATTTTGTGCGAACTACATTCAGTCTAAGTAAACTACATAAAAAAAACGCTTTTCTCGTCATCCTAAAGCAAATAAAATTTATTTTACCGCGAAATAAAAATAAATGTACTTTAAACCATACCACCCACCCAGGTGACTATGGTCACCATACCGCATTTTTTTTTCAGTTAATTATTTTTTTATTATAATAAATTGTAAATAATTTAAATTTATGTATTTTTAATTTTAAAACAATGCGCGGTCTATATGTGTTAGGCGGCGCGGCGCGGCGGTGCGAGGCTAATTCTTTAATACATAAATGGATTTTTTGTTTGCAGACTCAGTATTTTTTTTTGTTGTTGCTTATAAATTTAAATACTTATGGGGAAAATGAAAAATAATAAAATTAGTAAATTTAATTCCATCAAAAGAAGATTTTCGAATTTGTTTGAATTAAATATTAACAATTTATTAAACGAGGTAAGGTTTTGATATATTAACGCTTAACAATATATAATTCAGTACAAAATAAAAGTTTTTGCGCCAGAGTGGTTAAACACGTCATGATTTTTATAATTATTGTTTTATTTTTGTTTCTATATGTACACGTACCTACATATTTTAGTACTTCAACAAATAATTATTTATTTATTTGCAAAGTGTTCAACTTTTGAAAAGTGATGAATTTTTAATGAAAAAAAATACTATTAGCGTTTTCAAGTGAAAACTTTAGAAATCATAAAACACGAAACCGCCACATGCATCAATTACTTTTGGTTATTCCTATATCTCAAATACTTCATGTCGCTTTGCAGAGAAGGTTGAACAAGTCAAAACGTTTTCTATGAAACAAAACTACCAAACTAACAAATGTCTGATGAATGGCACAAAAATTTCAATACAAACTATACGAACAATTTAAGTTGCCCGATAAATTGATTCGGTTAATTGGCATTTCAATTGAAATAACAAATCTGACAAAACAATTATTTCACCCAATACTAACATAAAATTGAATAACAATAATTCAACTACAAATAAATATATTATCAAACCAATAAATAATTGTAGTTTTACATTTGGTAATAAAGCGATAAACTGTGCATCGCTCGTGTTGCTGATTGTATCGCTTAATAATTTTATGAATTCAAAATTATTGTAAATTAGTTATGAATTATTTCTATGTGTGTCCAATAAACAGGCTAAACTGAGAAAATTAAGAATGTCTAACAATTTTACACTTTATTGCAAAGTTTTACGTATATGACCAACTTGAGCATTCTGATAAATTTTATTCTTTATTAGATAACAAAGGAGATTCGACAGGCGCCCACCGTGACTCACTGCGTGGAGTTGATTGATTGATTGATTTTGAATGTACGACCAAGTTCTTAGGCTTGAGTTCCCGGATGACGCCGGGTCCACCGTACACCCTTTTTTACACATAACAAAACCGAAGGATTGGATAGGTTAGTTAAGTGGGACAGAATCGGCCCGGTTACAGACACCTAGGTATAGCCGATAGTTAGTAACACAAAGACAACACAATTCTAATCTACTAGATGAAGGATAAAGGCTTAATAGGTTAATGGATAACGATGGTATTGGTCTTCAACAATTGCTTCTTTAAAACGGCAACCTAAGAAAAAATATTATTATTTCACATGCATCTGGAATTTTCCTGAAATTTAATTCTATTAATACTTTTCGGCTTCCTAATCAAAATTGGTTGACTCGACCCGTTACAGACACCTATGTAAAGTCGTTAGTAATAAAATGACAACACAATTCTAAACTACACAATCAGCAATTACAATGAAGCATTAATTCACAAGCATCTGTAAATTTCCTGAAATTTAATTCTAAATTCATATTTTCCGGCTTCCTAAATAATTGAAACATTTATTAATTTAATCATTCTGCAACTCCGCAACTTACAGTAGAATTTCCTGAAACCAAAGTTATTTGAACTATATTCAAAATAACTCTAAAATTCATTAGTATATTTAGGACAATATATATACAATACAATAAAATTATACTTGAATAAAATAAATGTAAAGTAACGATTAGTATTAACTAAATTAATTTGGTTCTCATAAAACAAATAAAATAAATCGAATCCAGGAAAGGCACGCACGGCCTTCCTAACTTCTAAGTCTGTTGATTTGATGGATTTATTTATAAAAAAATATTTATGAAAGTCACTTGTCCTTGTCATCCCTAATCTAATACAAATATGTTTATTTATAAAAATAGAAAATGACCAAACGAAAACTGGTTCCAAAAACAGCTAATCTGGAATCTGTAAGGTAATGTATTAATAATGAATGTTTTTCACAGCTTTAGAATCCCCAATACCTAAACAAATTCAACCAAAATTAAATAAAACTAATTAAGTAATCAGGAATCTGTAAGATAACAGAATTAATAATAAGTAGCTAGCACATCTGTAGGATCCATGATAATCAAATAACCCAATTATATGGTTCAATGCTTTAATTATAAAATATAAGTCAAAAATTCAAAAAAATAAATAAATCAGAAAATATTAAAATAACATATTAAAAATTAATCTACGATAGAACTATTGTATATATATAGATACATAAACACACACATATACATATATATATATATATACACATACATACATACATATATATATATATATATATATATATATATATATACATACATATATACACATATACATACATACATACACATATACATACACACACACATACACACACACATATACATACACACATACATATATATATCTACAACAGCATTACGAGCATTATCGACATACGTCGATAATTATTTGTCCAATCTAGAACAAGTTAACCAAAACCTTTACCAATTTACAGTCTTCCAAATAATCTAGAAAAAAATTTAATTAAAAAGTGCATGATCCCGAAAAACTATCTACATATAGCAAATTTGACTGCATTTCAAATGTACTCCGTAGCTTCCATGTAATTCCAAATATTCAAATATTCGCAGAAATAGCAAAGTTATAAAGTTAAGCCAACAATTCCAATTCGATCACAGCCGCCTACCTCTACATGTCCTAAACTAGAGTTCCAAAATTCGTTAAATTATTATTTTCACGTTCAAAACAAGAATAATAAGAAATTTAAGAAATTTAATTTAATTTTACACTAAAACCTAAAATTCAAATAAATAAATTATTAATTTATACTTCTACAAATATCTGTATATATGAATGCGATAATACGTTTTCCGCGGAACCAATCTACCGTGTAAATCGGAGGATGGGTGTATATGAATGAATGAATTCATCTGTCAAGGAGAAAACGAAAAGTACAGAATAACCACGATCATGCTTGTTTAGTTTCTATCCAATTTCGTCATATATTTATCCCCTCAAAATTTTGTTTTATGTATTTTATTTGTCTATTTCCTGTTTATTCTTTTTTAGTTGAAACTTGGAAGGGATAAGTTATAAAACACTAAGCATGATCATAATAATCTATTCTCAGTTCTCACTCACGCAACAAGCGCAAAAACAAAAAATAGAAATGTATGTATATATTTAATATACTAAACCAAAACATATAAATGAAATGGTATTTCATTTTACGCTCCTCTCTTAACACGTTTACGCAAATAGAAACAGTTAAATACATATTTTATATAATTAAAATTTATTTCGAAAAAATATGAATTAAAATAATGAAAAACACTTATCTTAGGCATCCATTGGAATCAAAAAAGTCATACATATTGAAGATTTACATACACTGCGTACGTTGCGTTCAAGCAACGGTATCAAAATATGTACATATAAACGAAAATTGTTATGTACATATTCTATACCATCACAAGCGCACCATACACAGATTAAAATAAATATACAATACGTACAACTATTCACTTCACTTATTAAATTCACGCAAATTATTATTGAAATTATTATTTATTAAAATTATCAACTATATCAATATTATACTTTTTATTAGTTAATTAAAATACATTTAAAATAAATTATTTATTTATTTAAAGGAGAGACAAAAACACGTCCTTCCTCTACGACGATCAATCGCCGACCCCGTGACTCACTGCGTGGAGTTAATATTAAATTCGATCAGAACCCAATAAACCCAGCCTTACCTGGACCTACAAACGGTCCCAATAAATATTTCCATTTCGCGGAATGCTGAATATTGTTGTATATCCAATTGCGAAAGTTTTACAAATTTATCGATATAATTTTTGAATTTGTAATATTGTTGTGCGAATTGTATGTCGATGATTTCTTTGTATAATATTTCTAGTAATTTTATAAAAGTCGAGCGGAGCTAAAATCTGAGTTCAGGTTATTCTCCAGGGACTTGATTTTATACATAAGGCGAATGTCTCTGTTTATATTGTTACGAATTGGCCCTGTCAAACCCGGTTCGTATCACTGGATTATGAATATCGCTAAGAATTTTACAATTTGCAACGCCAGTTTTCACAATTTACACTACTTCTGGAATATTCCCCAAAATACCAGATAAATTCCCATAATAATTTTCTCACTATTATCCACCTAACACTAAAACACAGCAACAAATAATTTCCACAATTATTTAACAATTCACTTTACACTATTTACAATTATTTTTAATCACACCACTAATTTCACTTTAAACATCACTAATATTTTATCGCACTCTTCACTTTCGCTTTTAAACTATGGCCATCACATCTTAATTTTTTAACACGAACATTCCGTGCTGTTCCAGACATAATCTGCTTTAAAACTAAACTTTTAGAAAATTTGTTCTAATGATTATATATAGATGTCACTAAATTCTAACCCTTGATTCACCAATACACAATTGGTGTTCACAGAGCCCACCAAACCAATTTTTCGTCATTCTCTCGAAGTTATTATTTTGATTGCGATCTGCGAAAGTTAGAAATAATTTGTGCATTAATTCGTTTATTCAATTTGACCAAATACACAAGCTGACAAATGACTCAGCTAATTATACGTTGCAAGTTTATCGTACCAAAAACAATTATTTATAAATTACGAGTAAATATAATAAATGTATCCATAGAAAAACGTAAACATACTCGTTTCTCTTGATTAGTATTGCCGCTATATAGGTATATCGAGTCATATATCTTTGCAGAGATGCTATAAAATATATTTTCGGCCGGATACAGCCGCAACCAAAGACACTATTTACATTATAATTATTTTGGCTGCAAAGTTTTAGCTAACTTTAACAATATCTGCAGTCCTCCACCAAAACAATAACAATAAAATTTCAAATTAAATGGCAATCTACATAATGGCTCTAACCTCCACTTTTGATTGGTTATGATCAAATTCTTGATCAAAATTGAAACGTGATAAAACCGAATGTGTCCAAATTTGGTTAGGGATTGGGATTCTAACAGGAATGGACGATGTGTCGGAATTTGGCCATGCTGCTTAAAGTTCGGTCATTTTTAGCCGATTTTGGTCGAGGTCAATCGCTTCCTCATCCCTTTAAAGAATTCTTACATAATTTTGTACAATTCTAGAATTTAATTCTATTTTTATCATGAAATTGGGAGCTAAGATGCCTTAAGGTGCTATAAAGTACTAGAAAATTGCATTTAATACTGATTATAATAATTTTTCAAATCCAAAATTCCAATTCCGTTTTAAAACCCTTAACCCTTAAAATCTCAAAATAATATAATCTATCACAATAAAAACCCAAATTTAAAAATCCCACAAACTTAATTCCCAAATTTCAAATCCTGCTTTTTGAATAATTTAGCCATTCAAATCATGTTTTAAAAATTATACTTCGCCTTGTGTTTTTTTATCTCAAAATTGAATTTTAAATTAAAAGATTTTTGAGGATTTTGTGGTGGATATAGGAAGTTTTCCCGTCCCACCAGGGAGGCAGAGGCAGGATGCAAAAACAAATTTTCATCATCGGTTATGGTCGATGATGTTAATAAAACACAACTATGACCCTCTATTGCAGTGCAGAATTAAGCGCCATGGCAGTTTACAGGCTGACATGGAGCTGGTAACGTGTGAGTAGGTGAATTGACCTTAAAAGGACATTAAATCTGCCGAGAAGCGACAAGTAAAATAATCGTCTCTAAAAAGAAAGGAGCTTCGAATAAAACTGTTAAACTAGTTTCCTTAGGAAAAAACATTACTTCTACATGTGAGCAGATGCCACAAAGTTGGTAACATGTTAATTAATTAATTCATCTAAACACCCAAATAGATATTATAGCGAATTCAGGCTTCTTATATGGCGCCACAAGTCTGCTAAGCTGCGGGCATTACTTCTAACCCGTTCTCACTATAAGTTTTTATATCTCCTTAATGATGAGTAGACCTTGTCCTTGTTGACCTGTTTTGTTCGGAGAGATATGTATATCGACGCGTGGGTGGGTGTTTATGAATCTCGCCATGTAATTGTTTATATACAGGGTGACTCTTAAGTAAGTACAACATATTCGGGAGGTGTTGGAGGACACATATGAACAAAAAATTATATGATAACTTATTCTATTGTATACGAGTAATTAGCCACTTTGAATTTCACTCATAATTTAAAATTATTATGCACAAATTTCTCAAATAAATGTTTTCTTATCTCAAATTAGTTAATTTATCAAACTCAGAGCCAGTAATAAGGTAAATTGATACTTTGACTTTTGAATTGACTTCACACTACTTCACACTAAAAATTTTGAATTTTTTCAATATTTAATCTTTTTTTGTATATTTTCAAAATATTTGGAGCATTTAGTATAACTTTGAGGTCGCACTGATCAGATACATATTTTCTGAGCAAATATTATTATTGTTACCCGAATTTATTGTACTTATTAAAAGTCACCCTGTATAAAAGCCTTATTCAGAGCTATATGCAATTACAATCTAGTCTTAAGATTAATAAACCATTCGTAACGTAGATACCTCCTTTTTGGTGGACTGTTGTTAACAGAACTACTGGGTTAGAGGTTCCAATTCGGCTGTATTAAGCCAGCTAATACTCAGGGATGGCGTGAGGTTTCTTGAAATGTATCCCAGTCGTGAAAGACCGGTAATTCGATGAAAGAAACATAATTAATGGAAGCACAATATTTTCATCTTACCTTGAAACCATCCAAACATGAGCTGCTTACCCTCATCCTTCGTACGATTTGCACTATTCCATTTTCATACCTGAAAATAAAGAAAATACAACACAAATAAAATTCAATAAACTTTATAGAAAAAAATCGTTAATCTTTATTTTTCGAAGTTATCAAACAAATATTTTTTAACCGATTAAAGCTAAACTACGTGAAATTCTGAAGTGAGATGTTTCATGTTTATCGGAATCTAACGGAAAGACTTGTATTGTTTCCTCTATTCGTCTTTTAAGTACCGCCAGGAGCGCTACAAATACTGTGAACCAATGCAGTCAAAATTTATATCTGTGGTGCCCTTATCATATACAAAATAAAGAATTTAATTTTGGTATGGTGGCACTACAAATAGTTAAGGATTATTAACGTAGAAGTTCATTTTATTATTTTTGTTCAACCATTTTACTATTTTTAGAGCACGTCAGATTTAGTTGAGAATTCGAGAGAATAAATGCGTAAAATTCGATCATGGCACAGTAATTAATTCGTATATAATTAATAATTTATTAAATATATGTTAGCAAAGGCTAAATATCTAACTGATATCGCCTACTAAAATGATTATTTTTATATGAAGTTAACACCTTTAGTTTAGTCTAAACAAATTCACCAAGTGTCATTTATACACACTTCTCGTTAAAAAATTTTGGATACTGCATTTTTGCAGTAAATATTTGTGTTTATGGTAACTATTCGCATTATTTGCACCAAAATGCACTACCGTTATAAGTTTTTGTTTAAGAAAAGTAACCACAGGATCAAAACAAATTAAATAACAAAATTACCGAAAAGCGGGTATTGATATATCTTCACATTTATTTAAATAAAAATCAAGAATCAATCTAAGCGGTCTATACTCTAATGTAGAGTATTTCCTCCACGAGCTCTAGCATCACATCTAGCATTCTTATGCTTAGCATATTGTGCACCAGGTTTGCAATGTACTCCTGAGGTACCATTTCCCATCGTTCCTGCCGAGCTGATAGAAGATGATCTGAAGAACGATTTCCCTTTGCCTTAAACGACGCTCTAATATATCTCACACGTCCTCAGTAGCATTAAGGTGAGGGCTGCTAGCGGGCTAAATAGTTCGATCAATTCCGTGGAGTCTGGCATTGTCATGCATTAATAATTCAAGAGTCCGGGATTTTTTGACGAGCAGTGCACTTTGCATTGAAAAGGAAATAATTATTTTTAGATTCATTTTATGTTCTAAGGAACGTTGCAATTGAACTTTTTTATTAAAAGTGGCAATATTTGATGCATTTCATGACATTAATTAAGCCTTTCCACACACTGTGTTTTGAAACAAAACTAAAACAGCATCTGCCTTTCCACGCAAAGCTCAAGTGCGGCACGTGTCTATGTATGTGTAAAATTATTTTCATTTTGTATTGGATCAAAATTTACTTAAATATAAGTCCTGCGCAAACTCTCATTGACAAAATTTAAAGTTATAAAAACCTACCAAAGAGTGTGTTGGTTTCATTAACAATGCAACATAAATTTGAATTTTTATTTTTTTAATGTTTCTGTGGGGTATTAGCAGGTATTATTATATTTAAGTAGATTTTGATGCTTGAGCGAAACGGATTGAAAAATATTGATTTTCGTACTAATCGTGTAACAATAAAAAAAAAATCTGACCGTAAAATGTTTTTTTTATTCGTTTGTGTTAGTGGGTATACAACACGAGCCGCACATAAAATTATTGCTGCAAACGCGCTGCAAAACCCCCACTTTAAAATTTTGTTTATAGTAGAAGAGGTAAGAGACGGAAAAACGGCTATTATAGCTTTCTCGGGGAGTGAGAAATTGAGAAAGTTAATTTCACAGTATTCGAATTGATGCAATTATTTTCGAAGCAAGTTAAATAGGGAATTGTTTTAAGGTCAAAAGTTTCCCAATTAACTTTATTTCGAAATTATGTACACTGCACTGATATCATTCCAGACCAGTAAAATGTGATTGAGTCAAATATTCAATTCATTCAATATTTTTGGGAGTAACAGCATGTAACAGTACCCCTCTATCTATTCTACTAACGAGGGTGGCATAAAATAAACAAAGTTGTAAAAAACCCCAGATAAAATTACTTACATATTGCTGTTGTGTGCCAAAGTACCCGATATGAACTGTAGCTGAACAAAATCTAATTGATTTCTAAATAACCAATATGTATAAAATAATCCCAAAGGTCGAACCGTACGTACATAATGTGTATTGTATTCCACATAATTTTTTTTATTTTTAAATTGAGCTCCTTTTTTATCGATTAATTAAATTACAAAAATTGAACGGAATGGAACCACATCATAAAAATAATATGCGGTTTATTGAAACATAAAAATTAGGGGCCACTTTCCCATCATCTCCACATCCGTTCATCGTTAAATACTACAACTATACATTTTTTTTTAAGTAATATGTATTTTAGGGTCTTTTTGTGCTCAACCATTGTTAAACAAAAGTCACAAGTTGAAACTTCATTATGTCAATATATTAGGTGTGTCAGTAGAAACTCGGCTCTGAACTTGGTTACATTAAAATATACTTGAACGCATCCAAATCGCCCGCCATTTTGGATATATGTAGCTTAGTCATTGCTATTTTTATGACATAAGTTTCAGTCATTTACAAGCTGTCGTTCCGTGTGCATCTATTTTAAGAAAAAAAATTGTTTCTAACGAAAAATAATGCTGCGCAAGCTATGGAATTTATTAATTCAGTAAAACAGTAAAAAATGGTTTGTAAGATTTCCTGATGGAAATAGATAGTCTTGCGGACGATCCACATCCAGGTGCAGTAAAACAATTTGAAGGCGAAGAACTTAAAGTTTTACTGGATGAAAATCCGTGTCAAAATCAAAAAGAGCTTACAGTACAGTTAGGAGTTACTCACCAAGCAATATCACTTCGATTGCATGCTATGGGAAAAATACAGAAGGAAGGAAGGAAAATGGGTTCTCCATAAACCGACCCAAGAAAACGAAAACCAAAAAGTTGACATCTGCATGAATTTGCTTTCTCGGTAAAAAAGTAACAACTTTTTTCCGAAAATCATTACGAGTGATGAAAAGTGGATTATTTATGATAATCCTAAACGCAGCAACCCATGGGGTGATCTGGGCCAGCGATCAACATCAGTTGCAAAAATGAATATTCATGCCAAGAAAGTGTTACTGTGGGTCTGGTGGGATTGGACAGGAATCATTTACAATGTTACAGCTGAACGTTACCAGGCTCAGTTGATTAAATTTAGTGTCGCTCTGAAAGAGTAACGACCACACGAGCCAACGAAGGCGGAAGGCGATACGCTCGTCCACATTCAGCAAAATCAACCCAAGAACTCATCTTCTTAGGCTGGGAAGTTTTACAGCATGTGGCTTATTCTCCAGACTTGGCTCCCTCATGAAAGTTGAAGATGTGCAAAAATGGTTCGATGACTATTTTGCTTCGAAACCACCAAGTTTCTATCTCAAAGGCATTCATCTACGAGTATCATCATAAAAAAGCAGAGTTTCTACTTGCGCACCTAATATATTAAAGCAGACTCTTCTTACAGATTTTGAGTGTTAAGCCCAATTATTTTTAAACGTTTTGGTTGTTTCTTTATAAAATTAAGGTTTGAAATTAATTTTTTGTTTGATTAACAAAATAATGCCTGCGCCTAACACCTAATATTGTTTGTAGTAAATACTCGTAATAAAACAAAATTTGTTAACAATGAGAATGTAAATTTTAAATTAATTGCACAAACTTGTAACCAATTATATGCGTTTTTAATATTTTTTATTTTTTCTTCATTTATGACAGCACTCAGCTAGAAGTTGGATTGAAGCTAATTTTCAAAAACGGGAATGTATTAAATTTATTAGGAATCTAAAGGACGACGACAAGTAAGTAATTTTTTTTTTACTATATGGATATTAAATTTGATGAAGTTGTGAATTTTATATTATGTTTTCATTATTATTACAAATGTGGGAATTCTTTTGTCCCATAAAAGCAAAACTAATCTAGGTGGAATCATAACCGTATCCATTAATTATAAAAAATGCTCGTCCAGTAAAATAAATTAAAAATTTGCTATAAACTAAATTATCCTGCTCGGTTTCTATGTTTCATATAAAACTCTATAGTTTTGTGGATTTAATATGCAAATGAAACATGAACAACATCGCCACCATAAATATGTCGAAAGGGTAGGGAAACATTTTATTTGTTTGCCCAAATATAGAGCCGGAAGGAAATTAACATAATAAACCATGTATTTTTTTTGCTAGTGAACTTCTCCGAAAGGTATAATATTTATTGAAATCCTTTGAAATATTTATGATGTGTGACCTTTTGCGTGCACCGGAATAATCGGTAGCAATTTATTTAGAGTAAATAGCTAATTGGATAGAAAATACATACATAATGTATAATTTGATGTGAGCGTGGATATGGATTGTAGAAAAGGAATAATTTTTGTTTTTATTTTATAAATAATATAATAATTACGGCTGTGAAATGTCTTCTGCAAAATGTTAACAAAAAAAAATAAAACCTTTTTAGATTAAATATTTAGATATGTTCTGGCTATGTTATCCATTGTCAAAAATCTATATTAACTGTCGTTTGTGTCACTTTACTACAACACCAAGCAAGAAAACCAAATTAAATAGTTTTTTTTTCATTACGATTTTATTTTATTCATGTTTTATCTTCTTAGCACTCTAATATGAAATCTTTTGTTTCCTTTTCTCTAGCATTTATTGCTTTTCGAAATCGTCTTATTCTTGATTCTTTGGAAATGAATCCACTTAAAAATATCTGGTGATAGAGTAACGACGTTAGGAGGATCCTTCTTAGATAATTGAAGATCAAAATAATTTATAACCATTGTATTACATTCAATAATAATACAAGTTCAAAGTGCTCTCGTAAGATTGAATTGTTCTTTTTTTTATTATTTTAAGATTATGGAATTATTACATAAAGGATTTTTTATGTGCAACTTTAAATATTCATTGTACAATCTTTAATTAATTAATAAGCTTTTCCTTTGTTTATAAAGAACTCAGTCGGTGTTTAAAATGAATGAGATGGATGTTAGATTGTTTTTTAATGGATTGCCGAGTATATGGAACTATACATTAACATCAAAATCGCGACAATAGTAGTAAGAATTATATCAATACAATCTAAACCGGGTTCTCGAGACATACGAGTACATTTCTTGAATCTGTTACATTTATGTCTGTCTTTAATATTCAAATTGAAATCGCCACATAGAATTATGGTTACAGTGTCGTATAGGCGTTCCTGGCCAATTGCGAAAATTTGTTTAAAGCTTTCGTGTATAATGAGTTTATTTAAGCTGAAACTTTCAAATATATCGGAAAACAAGCACACTTCAAAAAAATATCTGTAATTAAAATGTAATCCTTCCATGGGGAAACACGTCCCTTCTCCTCCTGCTAGTTGTTGGATGGGGTTTGTTTGAAATCTAACTAGGAACCTCTATTTGTATCCCACATTCTGGCGTATGTAGGATTGGTAAATTTTATATTGATTGTATGTAAATGCTAGAAATTTGTCTTCAAAATAGTTTATTCATATAAACATTTAGCAATTTTCGGATAACTAAGAAATTGTTACTCCTAGAAATGTAAATAGCTGATGAATAAACCAATTTTAGCTTAACCAACCAGAACAACGTGGACGTAGTAGTTGCCTGTTCCTTTTGGGGTGTTAAAAAACTAAAGCGGGTCCACTCACACCTCATGTATTAGGGTTCTTGATTTACATGGATCCCCTCGCCTCATCATCTTTCATTTTAAGAAAATGCTCAAAATGATAGCCTTCAACTTCAATGTACTTATTAAAACAGAACAGAATACACTTGAAAACGTCACTAATTCCCAATTCCCTATTCCTGGGGAAAACCAGACTAGGCCTCAGTAATGCATTTTGGGTCGATTAACCGTTTCGTGGTTGGTAAAAGAAGGCTCGTCGGAGAACAATACGTAATGAGAAAAATGTATTTTGACGTCACCACTGACAAAGAGTTACCCGATTTTGAAAATCAATGCCAGTAAGATGTTGATGTAAAGACACAAGATATTAAGACGTTTAAAAATTTTCAAAACTTTGGTCTGGTACCGGTCTGGCTATCTCGAGTACTATTATGAGGATTGTGAGCCGCTGCCGCCAATACAGCAATTTCATTATTTTCTCCAGTGACTGTTGCTCGACGCGTCCTTTTTACGGTTGAACAGTTCAATCGGTAGTAAATTGTTTGACAGTACGAAGAATGAGGCCAAATTTTGTCTGGAAAACTCTTCTTTTGTACAGTTAAATACTCCATTTTGAATTAGTATAAACAGTCCAACGGAAACAGGTCTTTTTGCTTTCGAAATACACTTTACAATTATTTCTTTCTTTTGTGTTTTTGAAATTAGTATAAATTAATAAATATTCAATAATATCAATATTCAATAGTAGTTTCTTGCCAAGTCATTTTTGAGCAATTTAAAATTTGATAAATATAATTTGTGTTAGGACTAATTTTGATTATTTACAATAAAACCGTGATATTGAATATTGCAAACCTTATGCAGAATCGTTTGCTTAGGTTCTGAGGAGGAGAAATCAAAAATAATTGAATTTCATCGTTTACAGTGCCATCTAATAAATCGAAAAACAGTTTCAAACAAATCCTACGTACTGTAGAATCTGTAATAAAACTAGTGGTTCCTCGGTAAGATTTCAATGTTGCCGCCCCACCTACAAGGAGGAGGGGAGGGAATCGTCATTGATCGCCACACCAACGGCTTTTACCACAATTTTTTGTATGGTCTGATGGGCATTGCTTTATATTTTAGCATCGATATTCGGGCCGTCTCTGAATTCCAACCATCTGTACGGTATTTCTACGAGTGATTAAAAAGTTCTTTGCTTGAGTCTACCTGAAGTACAAGGTTGTGGTTCTTGTTGTTGGTAATTCACAGCTTTAAATGTAGCAGAACTATTAGCATTCTACTCGTAATGTTGTATTCTTCGCCGACTTCTTGCGGCTGAAAACCACTGAGGCTCAACAATGTTGTTATTAAACCTTTCAACATCTCCATTTTTATGAAATAATCTAACAATTAATCAATCAATTTTCTTTAACTATATAAATTAATGCTAAGTGGTTATAAACATATCGCTGTTGCCTATTTTCATTAAAATGCAAGAAAATTGAAACTGCCGCATAATCCGAGATAGAGGGTAATAGCTTATAAAGATTGTCAAAGCACAGGAAACTCTATGGAAATTACCGCAAATGCTCATAAATAGTTGTCATTTCATGTCATTTTGTTAGTTAAACGTTTGCCATTTATCGCTATGGAGTCGCATTCGATTGAAGATCGTGTTAAACTTATTCAAGAACACTACAAAAATGGTGAAAAATAAAAAACAAGTTTCGCGCAATTCGTGAATATTTTAGCAGCCAAAAACTGTTCGCATACCAGATAATTGTGCTGTTGTGAGGCAAAACGTGAGAGATAATCCGAAACAACACGCGTCGATCACTTAAATTGGGCATTTCTAGTGAGAATATCGACAATGGCCTGCAAGATCATGCGATTTAACGCCACTAGATTACTTTTTATGGGGATTTTTGAAAAGCAAAGTGTACGTTGATAGTCCAGCCACCATCCAAGACCTAAAAAACAACATTATTGCCGAGATAAATGCCAGAGAATCCTTCCTATTGGAAAATGACATCAGAAATTTTGACCATAGACGTCTGTAAATCCAGCCGCGGTGAACATTTGAGTGATATCATTTTTCATACATAAATGGTATCGATAAACCTTCAAAATAAAGTATCCAACTTGATTCAAAAATAAATATTTGTAGTTTTAGTTTGCGTTTATTTTACTGCGTCTCATTTAGATAACCCTATATACAGGCTTAACGCTAATCGGTGGTAATTGACGGAAGTCACGGAAAAAATTCTCGACCAAAATCTATAAATCGTTGTCGAGATTTAATGTAATACCTCTGAGACGTTCGAACGTTGTCACCTTGTCGACAATAACCACGAGGACATATTATGAAAAGAAAACTGTTTAATTGTGTTTGTTTTAAACAACAATCCACCTTGGCGTCGGATGGTAGAAATTCGAAGGGCCCAATGAAGAGTAATTCCGGCGATAGTTACAACGGCTTTACCGGTAAAGCATTTACAACATACGCGTTCGTTATGTTGTGTGCTTGGCAGAATCGATTGTGTTTCCATTACTAATTTTAGCGGAAATGTTTTACCGCATCCGAAGGACCCTATTAAAAATGTTCGAATTGGCCCAGCTCGATGATGCGAAATCTTCTGTATAATTTACAGAAGAAAAGGTAGTTGTTCCCGATTTGTGAGACGCTTACTCGCACAGTAATCCGTGGAAGATAACTCAGCAGTCTGAAGCGCCTATCCTATTAGGCATAGACATCTCTTAAATCAGCGCTGGAAAATTCTAAAGTTCCAAAAATTCGTAATAATTCTTAATACGTAAGTGGTAGAATGATTTAATAAATTATTTCTATCATCAATCCCCATCTTTTCGTATTGAGATCCCCTTCATATTGTATTGCCTAAAACCGCTACCCATTTGGTGAAGACGTCTCTGAGATCGGTGCTGAAAAATTCTAAAAGTGGCAGAATGATGCAACAAATTATTTCTACCAATAATGTCGGTTATATCGCATTGAGAGCAAGCTGTCTAATTTCCACGTGTTTTAGGAGCCTGAAACCGCTACTCATGTGGCGTAGGCAAAAATGGAAAATACCAAAATTATACAGAAATTGTCGTAATTCATAAAACGTAAGTGGTAGATTGATTCTATAAATTATTTTTACTAGAAATCCCTTTCATATCGATTGAGGAGCCTTAAACCACTACCCATTTGGTGTTGATATCTCTGAGATGGGCGCTGAAAAGTCCCAAAATTACAGAAATTCGTTATAATTCATAACACGCAAGTGGTAGAATGGTTCAATAAAATATTTCTACCAGTAATCCTCGCCATACTTCATTGAGGTTTTGCTATCTAATTTCCTAGTGATTCAGAAGTTTTAAACCTCTATCTATTGGGCGTAGACTTCGAATTTTTGTTAAATTTGCAAGTGGTAGAATAATAAATTATTCATTCTACCAACAATATTCGTGATATTCAATTTGTAGTTGGATGGTTATTTGTCCGAACTCATTAAATAGTGCATTAAGCCATGAAACATTTTACGTAGGCATTTATAAGATCGGCACAAGAAATTTTTAAAATGTCTGTTAGATTCGTTATACCAATGTGACGTGACTATGAATTTTCTTGGTTACTAGATTATAAAATCAAAATTTACTAAATAACTTTGTACAAGGCTCGCAGTGTATATTTTTTAAATCTTGGTTGGCTGCCTAGTAGCCAAAAAGTTGATTAGTCACATCGCATGAAGTGTAGCGACTAAGGGAATAGGAGTGAAAATTCTGTCTTGTAAAGAAGATTTTATCTTTAAATATAATGTGCTTTAATTATTTGTTGTAATTTCTTTCGAAGAATTTTTTTAGCGAAGACACTAAATACAAAAGGCTTTTTGGGCTGAAAGATTTCTGGCTACGTTGTCATACATTTACACCTTCTCTTTCCTATTTTTTTTTTATATTTTTTTTATATTTATATACAAAATTTTATATTTCACTCGAGTCGTTTTGCGGTAATTTTCCCGTGATTTTTCCGGGCTGCAAATTTTCAGACCAAAGTTCTGATTACCTCGTGAAGTTACAGCCCCTAGGACTTTTATTATGAATTTTGATAAAGTCTCTAAGCTTGGTATTTAAGAAAAATCGGTCATAAACAAAAATTGGGCAAACGCATGTAATAGCGCGATTATTTAATATTACTCGTACAAGCAAAACAACTTATTTTTATTAAATAAAATTTAAATATAAATTTTAGATTATTCATATCTCGCCTACATCACCGCACAATTTATGGGATTGAAACCAATTCAAACATAACTTATATTTTATATTTTCATTTAAATCAGTCAATTTATTAATTGACAAAATTGTACTTAACATTTTTATTTATTTAATTGCTACGATAATGCGAAGTTAAAAATTCTAATCTCATGAATTATTAATTTTGCTAAATAAATAAGAAGAAAATTTGACTTTATAATTAAATGTAAAGAAATATATATAAATATGTATTAATATTAGAAAATGGAAAAATATTCCAAGCTTTTATTGACGAGATCGTAGATGGGAAAAGAAAATGGAAAAATTCCAATATTTTATTATTAAAAAATAAAATAAAAGTTTTATTATTAAATTTGATTCTAAAATGAAATTATTGTGCAACCAATCTTTTATGGTAGGATCATAATAGAGTATCAACAAAATCTTATTATAGTTCATATGATGTATAAAATATTTCATTCAGTCAAATTATGTTATCAGGCTCATACCATAATAATTTGTAACGAGGAAAATCTTCAATAAAAAGAAAATTATCAAATAAATTTTCTTCCACTACAAATAACAGCAGAAGAAGCAGCGGCAGCAGAAAAGGGATTTGTTTTAATATTTACAATACACTTGAAATGGGTTTTCAATTGGAAATTATTATCATTTTGTTGTTTTGATTTATTTTTTATTGTCGTCGCATAATGTGTATATTATTATTATATTATGATATATTTTTGATACAGTAATATAAATAAATATTATAAGAGTTTGTCATAATCAAAATCTTGAAGAAATTTACATAACACTATGAGGGTTGTCGAAAATATGATGGTTGCGTGATTGAATACGCAAGTAAATTATATGTAAAACACAACGATCAAATTTCGATACTTCGTGCCTCAAAATAATTTGTATGAAATTCGTTTGGTTCGATGAATCGATAATTTATTATTAAAAACATATATAGATACGCTATACATAGTCAAAGTGTAGGGTGATGCAGAAACACAATCAATATAGTATTATATATATACATAATCTATCTCATGAATTATAAAGGAACATTTTTTCCAAGCAACTTAAATAAAAGCACAGTTGAACTTGTTTATTAAAGTGGAATATTACATGTTTAATTTTGAAAATATAATTTTCAAACCTGAAAACTCTCATATGTGTCTGCATTCTCTATAACAAACATCTTTTATTCAACAACGTGAATGACATGTTAATCGTGCTTTTCTAATACATCTCGACAGGAATATAAAATAAAGCATATCATCTTGATATGCCCTTAACTTTTGCAGTTAAATTCCAATTAATTCAGAAAAATATGGTTTTCTTTGTTATGTTTTATGTTTTATCTCAAATTAGTCAAGAAACATAAATTGATATTGATATTGCTTTATCTTCCACTTTTTATAACAGTGACACTTTAGAGCTGTTACAGCTCAGTCCATAGAGTATGCAGCATAAAAGTTAAACTACGATTTTGGTTGGAAAAAAAATTATAAAGATTTGAACGATACCAGTATTTATTCAAAATGCGAGAATTATTGATAATCATTGAGCCAGACGCAGTGGCTACCAAAGGCAAATAAAGAATAACAGATTGTGGAATATATGATTAATAAAATAGTCTAAGAAGACTACAAGCGCCGCTATTACTAAATTGATAACAACAAAAATAATATTTCGAAATTTATGATTTCAGATATTATTTTTGGATACACAAAATAACTAAGAAAAGAACTCCCATTTACTCTTACTTGTTACTGGCTTAAGTGGGAGATTAGTTTTTACAAGAAAATTGTGCACTGCCCAAAGCCTAATCTAATCAGAATTTACCGAATTTATAGAACAATTTTGTATATTCAAGAATATAGTAAATATGGGTAGAATGAATTTCGCGAATATTGTTTCTAGTGATAATACACGCAAAAAAGTATAAATGTCATAAATACTGGGTTTTCTTTGATTCAAACCTGTCCTACAGCGTTAGGTAATTCCTCTATTCTCCGTTGTAACAATATATTGACTTTTTGATCTGCTTCCGCTCATTCCGGCCGCTTAGTCATCCTGATTTAGCACGACCAAATTGCATGAACTACTGCCGCACTCACTTTAATCGTCCGACCTGGCTCCCTGCGAATATTTTCTGTTCCCCAACAGGTTATCGCCGAGACAGAAGCTTATTTTGAAGAGTTTGAAAAATCGTATTTTTTGGAGGGGTTAATGAAATGGTAGAAACCTTGGAAAAAGTGTATCGGCCTAAAAGGATATTACGTTGAAAAATAAAAATTTAAAAACTTGCGTGTTCATTACTCGGGCACTTACTGATCGACCATCGTACAATAAAAATTTATTTTTCTATTTTATTTTTATTCATTATTTTATTTTTATTTTCAACAACCATTGGAACAAATACTCGTAGGTAGATAGACGAGATTACGTGGCTGAGTCTAAACTAAGATAAAATATTTAAATTCTATTTAAAAAATTAAAACAATTTAATTTACAATTAAAGTTAATAAAATAACTGCACAAAATAATTATAAATACATATTCTTAACTTACTAGACATAGATACCGGGTGCCCCATTAGGGCGTGTAGCTGGACCAATTTCTTGAAACATAGTCTACTATGCATATACCCGGAAATAAACCATTACCCACTTAAATTGCGTTTGAAATTTTTTACCAGGCAGATTACCTTGAATCATGTAAATGCTAATAATTTTTCTAACTAAGATAACTCAATTGTATTTCTATAATTTTAAAGGTGTTTTCCATAAACAAAAAATTGGTGGAATTCAAAAAATTGTGTGCAAAATTAAAGAAAATCATTTAATTCATTTTTTCTCAAAAAAAATCACGCATAGTTTTTGAGATATTAGCAATTCAATAGGTTCACAATTTTAAATTAAAATAGAACAAAGAAAAACATTTTGAATATCAGTGAATTAGCTTTATTTGATAGATGTCATTAATGCTTGACTATGATTTCGGCCATGTGATCGCCGCGGCTGGCGCGTACATGGCGTAATCTGGAGGTCCTATTTTCGAGCACTCTTCGCCGCAATTGCGGCCGTATCTAATAACTCACCGAAAGTTGCATTCCAAGTATCCAATCGTCTCTGGTTTATCGGCGTAGACAAGTGACTTAACATATCCCCAAAGAAAATAATCTAATGGAGTTAGATCACACGATCTCGGTGGCCAATTAACAGGACAATTGCGTGAAATTATTCTTTCATCAAATGTTTCTTTAAGTAAATTAATTGTATCCCACGCTGTGCGGCATGTGCCCCCGTCCTGTTGGAACCACATATCAGCAAGATTTATGCCAGCCAATTGGGGTACAAAAAAGTTTGAAATTATGTATCTGTACCGTTCGCCGTTGACTGTAACATTCCGCCCATCAGCGTTTTTGAAGACATATGGACCAATGATTCCGCCGGCTCATAAAGCGCATTAAACAGTGATTTTGTAATGGTGTTTCCGCAAAAGCTTGTGGATTATCTTTACCCCAAATCCGACAATTCTGTTTATTAACGTACCCATTCAACCAAAAGTGAGCTTCTTTGCTGAACAAAATTTTATGAAGAAAATCAACATCAATATCAATTTGTGCTTCAGCCCATTGGCCGAATTGGCGGCGTGTGTGGTGGTCGGGTGGCTTTAATTCCTGCCCAAGTTGGATTTTGTAAGCACGTAAGCCAAGACCCTTAGATAAAATCTTCCATAAAGTGGATGGACATATCTCCAGTTGCTGAGAACGACATCGAATTGATTGATTTGGGTCTTCCTCAATGATACGCTGTACAGCGTCTATCGCTTATTCGGAATGCTCTGTTTGAGGTCTTACTGGATGCGTATTATCACTTAGAGCAGACGTAGTGCGAGAACGATCGATAGTTACCCGAATTACCCGCTTTGATGGACGATTATGACGACCGTAAAATGGTAATAATGCACGGTGAGTTTGGCGACCACAACCATTATTTTGATAAAAGAAATTCAATAATTGCAGGCGTTGCTCTGGCGTGAGTTTATTCATTATGAAATGGCAAATCAAATTAATGACAAAACAAATCTCAGCTGTCAAATCGGTTGTCAAACAAAACAGTGTTGCCAATTTAAAGATGTGAACCTATAACACCCTTTACTTGTTGAAAAAAATTATAATACGAATTTTACCAGTACACCTAGAACTGAATGAAGCCTGTATCACTGCTTTAAAAATGTTGCTATATGACGTCATTTTGTGTGTGGACGGTTCCTATCTTTGATTATAGGCAGCAATTAAATAAAAAAATGTTTTGATATATTTTTTTTTTATTTAACGTGTCACATTATAAAAAAATTGTAAAAAAACATATAAAATGCTATTGGTAAGTGTTAATTGATAATATTCAATGAAAATTTGTCGCACTCGCTCCCACACTTAAAACCAATCAAATTCCGTAAAATGCTTTATGCCCCGCCTACTAGTTCCACACTCGAGTTGAAATATTTTTAACTTTGTTGTTTTAATAAATTCTGTGCGATAGTGCAGAATTTGTGTCGCGCTCGCTTCCGCAAGTATGTACGCGTGAATACGACATACAATAATATTATGGATTAACACTTACGAGTACCAATAGCTTTTTATTAAATTTTGTTTGTTTACTATTATTTTTATTAATATGACAGCATAAACACAGAAACAAATCAAAACAATCTTTGATTTAATTTTAGTGCTGCCTATAGTCAAAAATTGGAACCGTCGACATAAAATAACGTCATATAGTAAAATGTTTAATTAAAATTAAAAAAAATAAAAATTAAATAAAAGTGGTATAAATTATTTCAAAAAATATATAATGTAAATAAAAAAAAACTTTTAATGTATATATTACGCATACATGTACATAAACAGAACTTCGAAACATTAAAATGACATATACTTCGTGTAGAAATATTAGGTGTGCAAGTAGAAACTGATTTTTTGGTCAAATTCAACTTTCTGTGGTATTTTGCCATTTATCAGGTAGATGATGAATACCTTTGCGATAGGATTTCGTGGTTTCGAAGCAAAATAGTTATCGAGCCATTTCTGTACATCTTCAACATTCGTGAACCGCTGGTAACGACATCGATCTGAATAAGTGGTAATCAAAGGGAGCCAAGTCTGGAGAATAAGCCGCACGCTGTAAAACTTCCCAGCTTAAGAAGATGAGTTTCTGAGCTGATTCCTTGGTCCGTAAATGGTTTTGTTTCTTCCAGAATTTGATCAATTGGACCTGGTAGCGTTAAGCTGTGACAGTTTGACCAAGTTCCAGAAGTTAGTAGGCATAAATATTCATATTTGCAACTGATGTTGATTGTTAGCCTGGATCAACCCATGGTTTTCTGCGTTTAAGATTATCGTATAAAATCGTACCCGTAATGATTTTGTACAAAAAATTCTTTCTTTTGTACCGAGAAAGCAAATTAATGCATATGTCAACTCTTCGATTTTTGTTTTCTTCGGTCAGTTTATGAGGAACCCATTTTCCTTCCTTTTGTATTTTTCCCATTGCACGCAATCGAAGTGGTATTGCTTGGTGAGTAGCACGTAACTGTTCTGCAAGCCTCTTTTGAGTTTGACACGGATTTTCATCCAATAAAATTTTAAGTTCTTCATCTTCAAATTATTTTACTGCACCTGAACGTGGATCGTCCTCAAGACTAAAATTGCCATCACGAAATCTTGCAAATCACTTTTTTACTGTTGAATTACTCATAGAATGTTCACTCAAGCATTTGAGCAGCATTTTTTTCATTTGAAAACAGAATAAAATGCCATGACGTAAATGTTGCTTATCAACTTCCATCTCTTAAAATTTATGCACACGATTTCAACTCGGTTGTATGTACATGTATATAAACACATTTCATCCACTAGACACTTCACATTTTTTTATTTTATCACTGCACTCTGTTAATTTACACCATTTATAATCAAAAAAAAACTTAAAACTACACAAATTTCACTTGAGATATTAATTCAGATATTTAATTAATTACACAAAAGGTAATACATTCTGTCAAAAAAGTAACGGGGATTGGTCAATAAAACATAAAATATTTATTATTCATTCAAATTTATTGTATCGCCTTCAAAGTAGCCCCCATCCGAAATAATACACTTATGCCAACGAATAATCCAATCATCAAAACATTTATCAAACGCATTTTCCGGAACCGATTTCAGTTCTCAACCCGAATTCTCTTTTATGTCTTCTATCGGCTAAAAACGGGTGCCTCGAAGTGGTATTTTGAGTTTTGGATAGACAAAAAAGTCAGCTGGAGCCATATCAGGTGAATACTGTGGTTGTTCTATGATATTTGTGGAGTTTTTGGCTACAAATTCAATGATAGACTTGTGAGATGTTGCGTTGTCGTGGTGCAAAATCCGTGTAGTTTTCTTTCCTCAAACCTGTTCTTTTTCGACGAATTTGTTCTCTAACGCCGCTTAACGCCCAGATATTCTTGTTTTACCGTCTGACCTTCTGGCAAGCATTCCGAGTGCACACAGCTTTGTTAAATATTTTTATTCATTATAAAAATCGCAAAACACACTTGAGATAAACTAACCAAATACAGCACGGCAAACAAAATAAGTGACAGATCGCGCTCCAACTTCACGTCAATATTGTTGACAGTTGTGCCAACTTAGCGACAAAAAAATGTTCCCTTAAAATCCCTTTAAAAACGCGAGATGACATTTATTTAGATAACATAATATAGCTAATACGGCAAAAGGTTAGCTTTTCTGAAAGCTAAGAGTCTTGAAACAAAAAAATTTCTTAAAACAAATAGAACTCTAAAAGTTTTGTTTAAATTTGAAATAATTTTTAACTAAATAGTCATAATTATTATTTCTTATTTAAAAGATAATGTTATCAGCTTTTTAATGAAATTAGTACTTAAAAATAAAAATGGTTATTTCTCAAGATATTGACGTTTCTTTAATACAAGATGCTGCGTTGGAAGGCACACCTTTAGACGTCTGTAACTTTATAGGGGGGGCTTTAACGTGCGAAGTAATAGAAGTAACCTCATCTTCGTAACCCAACCTTCGTTTTGATCAAGGAATCCAACGGTACCATTCGTGTCAGCCACACAAGCTTAAATGATCAATAGAGCTCAAAAAATTAAACTACACGACACGTCTGTCTCCAACGAGAGGAAGCACCGCGAGACTCCGATCTAAGATTATAATCTGCATGAGTAACAAAATTATTCCCATTTTTAACATGAAATATTTTAGAACCTTGAAAATGTATATGCTTAGATTTCGAAATAATGGCGACTATGGCGAAAATGGTGGTTTGAAGCACATAATTCTGATTAACTGTTTTTGCTGCACTTACGAGTATTTAGGATTAATATATAATTACACGCAGTACCCCAACATGATAAACCATATTGAAAAATTGAACCTGCTAATGCAAAGCATACCATTCTAAGTAAATATCGCGGTAAATGTGAGACCAACAATAGTCTAGACTTCAACCCTTGTCTGTTCGTGCCAATTTAAATCTCGATCTATTAGAATACCTAGGTATCGAAATTCATCAACTGTCAAAGGGCGCTGTATGTTACTGTTTCTACTACACTCAAACGTTTTATGACTTAAATAGATATGTAAACGAAAAACCATCAGCAAATGCAGTTAGAGACGCACGAAATTGTTGTCGAAAGATTCCGTTTACATATACTAAAATTATTAAAGGCCCTAAAACAGAACCCTGTGGCACTCCCACTTTAATCGTTAACTCAATACTTAATTAATGATTTACTCTTACAAATTGCATTCGCCAATTCAGTACGAGTACAACTAACCACCGGTTGTATTTATTTATTTGCATATACGAAATTTTGAAGAACTTGGCATCCCATTTTGAGCGTACGAGCTCATTTATAATAAAGTGTGCAGTTCAAATGAGTTCTAAAGTTATTGAGATCAGCAGTTATAAAAACAACATGAGCGCCGAATACAGCTACAATGCCCGCCAGTCCAGATAACTATCGTGTCCCAGTCCCATGCCACACAAACACAAAAGCACCTGGACCATTCACAGCATATGATCGAAATAAATCACTGTGGCCAATCCCCATCACTGTCTGTCACAAGTCCTGTGTCCACAACAAATTCCTAAAACAGTTTCAACAACCAAGTGTTCCAACAGTTAAAATTAAATGTTATAAAAATAAAATAAAAATTGTACCTCTGAATCCACAACAATATAGCATTGTTAAAAGCGTACTACTTTGAACTCTGTCAAATGCCTTAGTTAAATCTAATAGAGTTGATACGTTGAACCCTTTATCAATATGTTCAGTTACTTGTTCTAGGAAGGACACAATAGCTTGTTCAGTATTTTTATTTTTTCTGAAACCGTATTGATCGGGAGAGAGAAGAAGGGAACAACCCTACTTATTTTCGAGAACACAGAAAGTAGTGAAATTGGTTGATAGTTCTTCAGACTTGTTTTATCATTATTTTTAAAGATGGCACCAACTGAGACTCATTTTACAGATATAAGAAAAATCCCAGTTACTAAGATTAAATTAAAAATAAAAGTAAAGTAAGTAGTAAAAATAAAACATCAACTAAAACCCAGCATCACATTTTCGATACTTTATGGAACGTTATGTCTCCTTTTCCTAAACTGAAATTGGTGACTGTTTCGTTTATGAATTATTTCTGTATCGATTGCTATCGCAAACGATTAGAACAAATATGAGCACCTTTCTCTCTAATTTCGTTCAAGCATCGAAAACAAATTATTTGATGATAGAAATGGAGTAGAAATATCACAATTTTTAAACCTAGCAGGCTGGAATATGTTATAAAAATTGAAACAGTGTCCCATTTTATTCTAGAGAAGCGAGACACAAGCTTCAATAAATTATCGAAAATGTGATGTTATAACATGTCACCCCAGTATACAAATTTTGTTCGAAAACCGCGACTTGAGAGTTGGGAATATTTCTGTTTTTTATCAGCACACTAGGTGTAAATATAAAATTTAATTATTATTCACATGAATCAGCAATAATATTAATTTTGGGCGGGTTAATGAAACAGCAACGAAACCCCCAACTCTCAAGTCTCAGTTTTCGAACAAAATCTGTACTCAGGGGTGAGCAGTGATCAAATATGACCGGAATATTTAAACGGATTCAAAATTATTTTCAAACATACTCGATGGTTTTATTGAAACTTGACATAGTGGAATATGGGCTATTCAGGTTCTATCGGTAGAACATTTCCGTTTAAAACTGCTCGATAAAGAAATATAGTTGCCGACCATTTTTCGATTTTTTTGTGTTTGTTCATTGACATATTTTGGAACAATTGTTTTTACCGGTCGGATTTCATGATGTCGCCACAGGACAATTTTTTGAACAACATTATTGGAAATACCATCCAAACCAGGAGTTGAATTACTTTTTATCGAAAGAATGGTAAATACAGTTCTCTAGATAAAATAAAAAACGCATATGCATAAATTGCTAATATTGACAGATTAGTCGATTTTTATGAACTCCACCCATGAGAAAAGTAGTAGCACTTACATCACCAACACTCAGAACCAGAATAGTCACACTGCGTCAAGCTATATTGATTAAACTTAATTGAAGTGCATTTTTTAACATAACCTTTAAAGATTTTAATAAAATTTTAGGCTAATGGACTGATCACTCAATAACCCAAAGGAAAAATTGAATTGATTGAATGAGGTTGCCAAAACCCTTTAATGGGTAACACCAGTAGATAAAAAGGAAACTGGTTGAATTATTACTGTTTTAATGAACAATGTGATCAAAAAACGGCGTAATTTTGATGATTCAAGATCAAAATAATTACATTAAAAAATTTTATGTTTTTAAAATAATGTATTGCAATAAAATCTCTTTCAAATCTAAGGTAAGACAACTAAAATCTACGAACAAGATTTTCAATTTTGCTACTTTTTCTGGTATTATTTCATAAAGGAGATGCTTTAAAAGAATGATGCTATATTCTTTTAAAGCATCTATTTTAAATTTGTTGGTTACTTTATTCGTTTTCTTACACGCCGTTATAAATTAACACTCTCCCTGGTCCTACATTTATTTCTCTTATTATCTTGTAATTCCTACGCCCTTCTGAGTAAATCAAATTCGATACATTGTGAATTTTACTTTTGAAAATCGGATTATGAGAAATGGACTAAGTATACTTTCATTATACAAAGAATGAATAATGCATTTGAATTTTATTAGTGTTTAATAGATTATTATATTTTCTTGCACGTACATATATTAAAATTTTGGAAGGTTTCGGTATGACTTTCCAATTATAAAGCAGATTTATTTTAATTTTCATTTCTTGGGGTTCGGAGCCATAAAATAATAATTTGTTTTTGTAAGAAAAAATGTATTTACAGGATTCTACAAAAGTACTTCGAACCAATCTAAAATTAAAAATATTTTTACTGGCCATCTTTTATATTGGCGTACCAAATACCAAACTGGCCATCTTTTATATTGGCGTACCAAATACCAAAAAATATTTAGTGAAACGTTTTTACACCGGTAATTATAACCGATGTAGAAGATCTCTCGAGGAAAATAAGCAAAAAAGGGAGGATCAGAAACTTTAAAATGATCGTTCAATGAAATTTTGCAGAAACCATTAAATTGTATTAATATTTAATTTTCATATTTGATGTGAATCCGAAAATTGTTTAATCAAGTATTAATTTGCTATAATACTGGTATATACAAGTGTAATATACATTGTATGTTTATAACAGAAAAGCAAAATTTAATCAAATCACAAAAGTAATCTATCAATTTTATTAATTTTTTACTCAAACCATCAAATTTTAACTGCATAACTTACCACCACAAGTTTGTTGCTTTATAGACAAATTGATGAGATTGAATAAAGTTTTATTTATTTCTTTAGTTTAGTTTTTTTCCCTAGTTTAATATATAATTAGCAATTTTAATTTATGTACGAGTTGAGCTGAACCAAAATGTTTTATATGTTCGAAAGAACTCGCACCCAGTTAGCTAATCTAAAAATTAATGATTATTCATCATGATGTTTGCTTTTAAAGATTTATTTACCAAAACGCAGACAATCAAAACAATGTTGCGGTTAAATAAAAACGTGATAACACAAAAACTTCATCCCATAAAGTGTTGCGGTGCCAATAAAAATTTGATTGCAAAAACTATAAATCAATATTCTCATAAAAAGTAGTTTAATCCTACCACTTATTGCTAGATTTATCCTATACGACTATATAAAAATTCGTACGTATAAAAATAGGAATTATGATGGTTAGATATCTTTCAAACTATCAGTTACAATGGCACACACGCACAGCTACGACGAAATCGCACCAACGCCCACTGTAACCTATCGAAAAGAAAGGAAAGAAAACCTTTCAATTTATTTTTTACGATTATTTCATTCTACTCCTTTCTTCTTATATATACATGTCATTAATACTATAAAAAATATTTATTTTTAGATAAGGAATTTATACGGTGGAAAACAATTAGGTAAAAATATTCTATTTTTATTGAATTTTCATGAAAATTTATCAATCATAGCCATCCAACACGTAATTTACCTTAGTATAAATATAGTTGGAGTTATTCTATAGGGCGAAATCTAAAATGCGTTGACTTTATCAAAGTAATTATTTTCAGAAGTTTTAAGAAATTTTGTGGTGATTATATAATGGTGTGGTCTGTACATGAGACATTTGTACATTCGTCCTCATGAATTGTGTTCATTCTTCATTAATTAGGTTACGTGGGTCGAGCAGCGCCAGACTGGCGTGATTTCAACTGAAAAATTAAATGCAACAAGTCTCGTAGAAACTTTAACGATTTCCTTTAATTTTTTTTATATAATTCTTGATATGAAATTCCGTTACTGGAAGTTTGTACGATGTCATTGCTGTAAATTAAGAAAAACGTAGACGACAACGATGATCAAAGTGACACACAACGGTATTAATCTGAAGCGAACTTGAAGAAAATTTAACTAGAACGACCCGAATTTTGCTGCTTAAGAATCATAAAAGAATCATATAACTGACGCAAACGAACCTTTATATTCGACATTTACTCTATCAAATATCGTGGAAATCTTTATAGGCACAATATTATATTCTCCAAATTTTTCAATAAATAGGCAAAACTGCGTTTTAGTTAGATCATTAGTCCACTGGACGGTTTTGAGCAATCCACACTGAAAACACTGGAAAGAACAGCATACATATTAAGAAATACTTAATCTGTAAGACTGTCCGACAGATTGTACAATTATCGACAAAAGAGAAAACAATGTATCTTTCCACTCACAACTATTAATACCAAAATATATGTGAAATAATTGTATGCTCTCTGATTTTTTTAATTGAGAGTAAAATACAATTGTTACTCATTTTATCACAGTGTCATGACAAAAACATCAGCAATTTTAATAAATTTTGTCAAGGTGTAATGCGAATGATCATCGGTGTACGTTCGCCACTTCAGAGCCCAGAACCTTCCGGTCCATGTGATATAGCTTTAACCACTGCAACCGGTAAACGATAGTGTTATATTTTAACTTACATTTAAAATTGGTCCCAAAATACAGTTTATTAAATTACATTGAAATGAATTTAAAATTGCCAGCAGCGTCATCAATATTGTCCAGTCCAAAACTACTCCAAAAGAAGATAAGCTCAACGTAATGTGACCATAAAATTTATGTACGGCACACATACATGCCCCCTTTTTAAAGAGGTTTTTCTTTGTAAAGCCTGTACCTATATTCTAAAATGTATCTAATATCTAATTTCTTCTAATTGTTCGATTTTTTCTGTATGTGTCTTTGGATTCTAACCTCTCATCCCAAAAGTTAAAACTAATCGTTTAATTAAAAATTTGCAGATCATGTATAGACACAAGGAAATATGTAGTTGCCTAGAACTATACGGTTTTCATACAAATGCTATGGACATTATTTTTTGTTAAGATTTTTTTTGTCTTTAATTATTTATATCTCGGACATCTGGCGGCAAAATAAATTTTCAGTCACCTGAGCAAAAACTTTATTTATTTACTTTTAATTTTGTTAAATTGTTTTTCATTTTCATTAACATGACCATTCATTTTCATGGACATTATGAAGTCGTTACGAAGGCAGTTTGATAAGTCAGTGACTTTTTGAATTTCCCGCACAGCAACATTGAATGCAACACTGCCTCCGTCAACTGCCATCTATTAATAGAGTACTATCAAATTTTGAGCAAGCTACGTCATTTAGTTTATGTTTAACAGCCATTGAAAGTTGACAACCTTGAGCGAAAATGGAAAAAGTGAATTTCGTGTGCTGATTAAGCATTATTTTTTGCGTAAAAAAACCATCACCGAAACCAAGGAAAGGCTTGATGAATACTATGACTCTGCACCATCATTTTCAATGATAAAAAAGTGGTTTACTGAGTTCCGTTGTGGTTGTACCAGCACAAGTGACGCCGAATGTTCAGATTGCCCAAAAGAGATTGGCACGCCAGAAATAGTAGATAAACACCATGGAATGATATTAGACGATCGGATAATGAAGTGCGTGAGGTTGCTGAGGTTGTAGGCATCTCAACTGAGCGGAAACATCATATTTTACATGAATATTTGGACATGAAAAAGCTATCCGTGTGTTGGTTGCTGCGATTACTCATACTCGACCAAAAGCTCAATCGTCTAACTACTTCAAAGGAGTGTTTGGCGATATTAAGCCACAATCCGAACGAATTTTTGCGCCGTTTCGTAACCGTGAACGAAACCGCAACACACCAGAGACCAAAGAACAATCAAGTCATTGAGTTTTTCCGGGTGAACGTGCACCAAAGAAGGCCAAGGTGGGTCTGTTGACCAACACGGTCATGGCGACAGTTTTTTGGGGATGCACGCGGTGCCATTCACATCGATTACCTTGATTCCATATTGATTTGAAAGAAAAACAACCTCATTTAGCGCAGAAAAAATGCTGTTCCATCATGACAATGCATGGGTGCACACGTGTGTAGTTACCATTGCAAAAATCCATAAATTGGGCTGCTAACCCATCCAGCATATTCTGCAGATTTAGCCCCCTGTGACTATTTCCTGTTTCTAAACCCGGTGACTACACACGTGTGCATCCGTGCATTGTATTTTGCAAGACAATGCATGGGTGCACACGAGTGTAGTCACCATGGCAAAAATCCATAAATTTTGCTACGAACTGCGACCCCATTCAGCATATTCTCCAGATTTAGCGCTCTGCTAGCCATCTCCTGTTTCCAAACCTGAAGAAATGGCTGGGCGGTAAGAGATTTAGGTTTAACGAAGAGGTCATCACTGAAGCAAACGCCTATTTTGAGGGCCTTGAGAAAACCTATCTTTTAGAAGGAATACAAAAATTGGAAAACGCTGGACTAAATGTATCAAGCTTAAAGAAGACTATGTCGAGAAATACAACGCTTTTTTTGCCGAAAAAAATATGTTTTATTCAGAAAGTCACTGACTTATCAAACTGGCCTCGTAATTTGATGATCACCGTATTTGCAAAATTTGTGTGTATACACGTAGAGTGGATGACACCAGTGTACCTAGAATACTACAGGCCACACTGCTTTAAAAAATTTGCTATATGACGTCATTCTATGTCGTCGGTTTCTTCTTTGACTATTGTAAGCAGCACTAAAATTAAAAAGATTGTCTTGATTTTTTTTGTGTTTAAGTTGTCGTTAAGTTGTCGTTTGTGTTTTATCAATATAAAAAAATTGTAAGAAACCAGCAAGAATAAAATATTTTAAAATTTAATAAAAAGCTATTGGTAAGTATTAATTGTGATAAATATGTAAACACGTAAAAAATGTGTACACATTTCGTGCAATTTACAGGAAGACATAACCTTACTTTTAGCACTCATATAAATATTTTTTCTGGTATTTTCGTTTATGCTTTTTATGAACATGACGACCGTCTACAGTTTAAGTTTATTCTGTAGACATAAATTTGATGACATAGCAAGATATGTGTGGCCTGTAGTATTCTAGGTGCACTAATGACATAGACAAGAAAAACGAACGAAAAGCTTCATGCAAACACACTAACTATGCTCTACATATTTTATATGACGATCATCGAATTAAAGACATCATAGTGGAAAATGTTAAATTTCTAAGTGAAAACTACCTTAAAAATAAATAAAAATTTACCAAAATTAAAGATAAATAAGCAAAGTTCATGTTCAGGAGAATTAAAATTCATATTTCTGTCGCATTTACAGCATACATACAAAGTCCATGTATTGCGAGATGGCCGAATACACATACATAAGCACTGATATTTGAGCTTAAATATCATTGTTTAGTTGATTATATTTATATAGATGGCATTAGTGTTTGTATAATTGATTTAATTGATCACCACTAGAAAGATAAAGCGGAGTGGATTAATAAATAAAGATGTCGATATACGAGGGATTTGCTCATGGTGCAAGTTTATTGAGTTTTCAATTGTACGAAAAATCTTGAAATGCCTAACGAACGATACGGCTTCATCAGAAGTGAGATAGTAAATAAAAAATATTGAGCGTGTTAGTTAATAAAATACAGTGGTTTTAATCAACTTATTAATAAAATAATATAAAAATGACTAAATGAATGAGCGAATAATCACAGATAAACTCAAGAGAAGGAATTGTCTACCGTTTGGAAAAAACCCTTATGGAACGACTATTGCTGTCATCAGCACCTTGTGATGATGTTATCATTGTTCAGAATGAAAAAGTAATAGTGAAACTAAAAAAACTCGATAACCAATTCTATAATCAGAATTTTGGTGGAATTAGCTCAAATTTAAAAATTTATTGACCTTTGAGGCATGAAAATCGTGAAAACAGATGCGATGAAACACCGGATGAGGCACGCAGTTTAAATTATGAGTGGGACAGTTTAGCACGAGAACGTGATTAGTTTGTATTGAACGTGAGAAACAAACTGATTGTTATCGACTTGTATTGGCAACTTGAGATGTAATTGAAGTACTTCCGTACATATAAGATATATGTATAAATTGATGAAAGGTTTTGTTTACGATCGCTGCGAAATTATTTAATTTAGCAAAATTGTGGTTTATGTCAGTTCAAGACGATTGTACTAATTTTGAAATATTTATAGTTGAATTTATGAAGAATTTTAAATCAGCAATTCGTGAAGTTGAAATACATGAACAATTGCGAAATTTATTTTTGCGTCTAAATGATCAACCGCTACTGGAGTACTATTGTGAAATAAAACACTACAATACATTATTTTAGCAATCATTGAGTTCAACCGACACGTTTTGAATTTGAGAATCGACAAACGGCTCAAAATCAACACAAAAATTTAGCCAACGAACATGTTAAAGCGACATCGCATCATGAATAAAACGGACACGACTATATGATACTATACACTGTTTTAATTGTGGTGATGAGAACGAAGAGAAAGATGCAGCGATTGCCAACGGTGCATCCAAAAGCATATCCTATCAAAAAACTGTTTTATCGATCAAAATACTGTTAAAATTATTCAAATTGCCGAATTACCGACCAAACGGCACATAATGATTAAAGCTTTGGCGTTTGGATCGAGAGATATCTGGTTCGAATTCCGATAGGTCTTGCAAAAGGAATTGTTCATCTTCTGATTATGATCGGTGATGGAAATGAACACAAATATGACACCCTATCGGAGTGCAGAACTCATAGGCCGACCATGTCAGTAGTATAGGCTGGCCTCTTCCAGAGATTGGAGATGGTTCTACGTAAATCGGACCTATAGCCGTACGTCCTCGTTTTGGCAGGTAGGTCGTGAACAGCGAACCACGAAAGAGTTGAGAGTACTTCCGGCCCATAACAGATTCCAAAGATTAAATCATAAAAAAATAAACGAATTCAAAATGGATGTAATCATTAAATTTTCAAATTGTATAACTAGTGAAGTGAAAGTGACACAAACGGTCCCGTAAATATAGTTACGAGGGCTGCCGTAAAAGTTTTTAGATAAAGTAGTAAAAAATTAAAATTTTTTATCAAAAATTGCTTTATTGCTTTTCAAAATATTCGCCTTTAGGATCTATACACTTTTGCATACGCTCAAACCATTTATCGAAACACTTTTGCCAGTTCGAAGACGATAGCTCCAAAACATGGTTTTTGAATGCTTCAATCGCTTCTTCAGGCGATAAAAATTGTTGTCCACGCACCTTATCTTTGATAGTTGGGAACAGGAAAAAGTCATTGGGTGCCAAGTCGAAGCTGTAAGGCGGATGATCCATCAATTCGATCGTTTGAGTGCTCAAATACTCGCTTGTTTGATGTGATGTGAATGAGCTCGCATTATCGTGATGCAAAATGATTCGACGTTTTGTGTTGTTTTCTCTCAATTTGTTGAAACAAACAAAGGGGCAAACAAATGGTCGTATACCAAGCTGAATGGATTGTCTTTTGATGTTCAAGAGCCACAGTAGCCATATGACCGGTTTTCGTGAAGAAACACGCTACCATTTGCTTCCCAACGCTCTGAGCTCACAACTTTTGTTTTATTTTTATATCTATGACTCGTCACTTGTCACGATCTTGTACACGTTTTTGGAAGTACCTCCAACGAATTTTTCAAGCATTTGGCGGCATCAATCGACACGAACCTTTTTTTGTGCGTCTGTCAACAAATGTGAAATCCAACGTGCACATAGCTTTCGTACATTTAAATGTTCATGTAAGATCGTATGTACACTGGTGTTACTAATGTCTAGGCATGCCTCAATTTCACGATAAGTGACATGACGATCCTCTTCAATCAGTTTTCTCACAGCATCGATGTTTTCTGACACAACAGCTGTTTTTGGACGACCTTCAAGAGGCTCGTCTTTGATTGAACGTCGTTCGCGTTTAAATTCATTGTACCAATTATAAACACTAGTCAAGGATAGTGCTACGTCGCGAAAAGTCGAATGAAGAGATTCGAAACATAGTTGTTGAGTTAGCCCCTTTCGAAAATCGTAAAAAATCATCACACGAAAATGTTCACGCGATAAATCCATTCTTTCACTGAATTCAATTTTTCAAGTAAATAAAAAACAATGTTGCGATGCAAACTGACAGATGACTTCTGAGAAACATAACCTCCAAAAATGTTACACTTTTTGACTGACATAGAGCATCGAATAATTTGTATCCGAAAACACTAGCATTACCATTTTCTAAAAACTTTTACGGCAGCCTATGTAAAAATCAAATGGTTCCTGAAAGTATTCAATTGAAAAACGATGATGGGATAACGTATACTGGCGTCAACAAAACAAAAGATACGTTCCCGAATTGCATTGTTTTAAAGGAATAATTAGTTTCTTAATCAGGAGGCGTTTTTGTTCAAGATTATTCCATTTTAGCTAAACTGTTGTGTGGCTTATTAAAGATACGAGTAGATGTTATTTTTGCAAATAAATAAGAATGGACTTGACTCTTTGCAGTCAGTAAAAATGAAATTGACATCTTCGCCTACTTTGTCTTTATACAATCCTAGCGTGTATACTAAGCTTTACACTGATATAGTCAAAGAAGATTTGGCGCGATATTATTACACCGCAGACGGTTGGCCATTTTTGTGGTAAAATATCTTTCGGCTATAAAATTGTTTTTCGGCTGACTTATCTGGAAACTTTCGGCTAACTATCATAGGTAGTTTATATATTTTAGGCTTTTTGAATATTTTTTGTTTTTTTCATAACACATGTTTTAATATTTCTTGGGCTTGATTAATGTCAATGTATGTATATAAATTTAATAAAATTCTGGGCTGAGGCGAAAATGTATGGAGAAGTATTCAAACCTACAACGTTTAATTATTGTAAAACACGAGATTGTTTGGACCACTAAACTTAAAACCAATTTGTGTGTAAATGATATTGTTCTTATACATTATTTTGAAATTATTATTTGTACGCAGGATTGTCCGTTTGTAATTGATTATATTGTGCGATATTTCTTGTAATTGAAAAAACAAGCCGCTAGAACATATATGATTGAATTTTTCATTGACGGGTATATTCTTCGTTTTCCACTTCCAGTTGTGTGTATTGGAGGTTATAATTATAATTCGAATGATTCCATGATAAGGTACAGATATGAGTTTATTGTTTTAAATTTTAAATTAAAAAAAACACTATCTCTATAGATAATGGTTTGTCTGGAGACGGCAACTCAGTGTTTCTACCCAAAAAACAAAATGACGTACATTTTCACATATAGACAACCTTTTCTGAAAAATAAAGGGTTAGGAAAAAGTTCGTGGCCTTTTTTGGGTGACAATGAAATAAAGAATTTTCTTATTTCAAATGAATTTTATTAAACCAAATATGTGCCATTTTGATCGATGACCTTTTGCCATTTTTCTGTTAGTGCCATGATCCCATTACTGTCGAACTTCTGTAGTTTAGAGGCAAAAAATCGAGACAACTCATGTTCGCAGAACTCACCATCGCAAGATGGTTCTGCATGGACCGGAACAGATGGTAGTTCCGATGGTGCAAGGTCAGGCCTATATGGTGGGTGCATAAAAACTTCCCAGCCAAGCTCTCTCAGTTTCTGCCGGGTTATCAATGATGTGTGTGGTCTAGCATTATCATGATGGAACCCAACGCCCTTTCTACCATACACAAGAAATTATTTACTTAGTCCGCCGGTAAGGGGTTGGAGTACACAACAAACTTTCGTCGCTGCAAATCCCAATGATGATAAGAGACAACTATAATAATGATAAGAGCCGTGCAGGCCAACCATAATGGCGATCCTGATATTCCTGGAGTAAGCGTAGTCTAATATCAAAAGCTATGTGAAAAACGAATCGTACTCCAGAATTATACGAGCTAGGGCCCTGTCGGCAACATTAAAGTTAATATATGGAAAGGATTAGTTAATCAGAGAAACGACTAGAGCGCCACGCACTAAAGTTGTTATCTAGCTACTTTGTTAATAAATTATATATACGATTGTTAATTATTTACACGTACACACTTTTCTGTAGATAGGATTTGTTAACTTATTAATCTGTGTTAGTTGTGACTAGATATATAGGGTATCTATCGTTTTCAGTCGTAAACGGCTTGGAATAATTAATCCATTATATCCAGGGGTCACCTCAACATACGCTATATAAAGCTTTTGCACTACACCCAACCTTACGCCTTCGAGGTAATCCGAGAGGTATATGTTCGTAAAGGTTCGACAGCATGTTCATACATATCATGATCTAACAGTTCTTAGTCGATCTTTAATTATTAAATTTAAATTCAGTCATTACCAATCATTAAAAACACTCGAGTGTAGAATACAACAGTCATATCAGCTAAATAACAGAAATAAATACACTTGAATCCAATTAGAAAGAACATCGAACCCAACATACTTTTGCAAAAGGCCTTTACAAGTTTATTTAATTGAAACAATGCGATTTGCATATAAAGAGACCGTTTGGTCAAAGAGGTTGTAGTTACAATCTTCCCTTGAACTCTCGTGAGTTTATAAAATAATAACTATATAATAAATATATAAATTAAATTAAATTTCAAACGCCTTTTATATTTATTTAAAGCGCTACGCAGTTTACTTTAAATATTTTCAAGGTACCCCGGCTTATATTGAAGAAAAGTTCGCCATCCCTGTTTCCACGGTTTAACTACCTGGTTCATCACCGTTGTCAAGAAAATTACAAAAAATCGAATACACATCAAAAAGAATGTGCAACCAAAAAATGCAAGTACAACTGCTCTCATTCTAAAATAAATGAAACAGGCTCATTTATTATAACTGTTGCCTCCTTCCTTGCAGATAAAATAGCAACACAATTTCGTCCTTGTTTATGTAAATCTGCATTTTTTGAGCGATATTTTTATTCCGCTAGATACTGAGTAAAATCTTAGGTTATGTTTTAATACTAGTATCACTGAAAAGCCATCTGGCGGGAAAAATCACAACATGATCTATTTTCTGTTTTTTCCTGTTTTTAAATTAAGATATCGAATTAATTAATTCATTAATTTTTTTGTGCGAAATGACATCTACGAGGGCGAAGTGAGAAGTCTGGTACAAATGAAACAAGGAATAATATTTTCGTCCAAAAAAAAATTATTTTTCAAGTAGTCACCTTTTAGCTCAATACACTTAGTCCAACGTTTTTCCAATTTTTCCATCCCTTCCGAACAAAACGATGTCTCCAACCCTTCAAAATAGGCGTTTGTTGCATCGATGATCTCCTCATTAGAGTCGAATCTCTTTCCGCCGAGCCATTTCTTCAAGTTCGGAAACAGGAAATAGTCGCAAGGAGCTAAGTCTGCAGAATATGGTGGATGTGGAAGCAATTCGAAGCGTAATTCATGGATTTTGGCCATCGCAACTACACACGTGTGCAGTCTTGATGGAAGAGAACTTTTTGCTTTGCCAAATGCGTTCGTTTTTCTTTCAAAACATCATTAAAACGATCAAATGAGTTGCAGTAATATTCGCCGTTGACTTCTCCCCTTTTGAAGGTAATCGATATGGATTATGCCGCGTGCATCCCAAAAAACTGTGGCCATGACCTAGTTGGCCGATAAAATCGCAAAAACTCCTTTTTATTTCGGTTGAACACCGCCAAACCTGCCTCTGAAGTTGTTACACGTGAGCGTTTTTGGTCGGTTGTAAGCAAACGCGGCACCCAACGCGCGGATAGCTTTCATATTCAAATGTTCGTGTAATAACTATATTGCGCACACGTTCATCAGATATGCCTACTATCTCGCGCACTTTCTCTCTGCGGTCTTGCAATACCGTGTTATGGATTTTGTCAACCATTTTTGGTGTGGTGACATCATTTAGACGTCCTGAACGTTCGGCATCAGTTGTGCTTGTACGACCACAACGAAAATCGGTAAACCACTTGTTAATCATTTTATCGATGGTGAAGAGGCCCCATAATATTTATCAAGCTTTGTTTTGGTTTGCGTAATGGTTTTTCCACGCAATAAATAATGTTTAATTAACACACGAAATTCACTTTTTTCCATGTTTGCAAAAAAACAATGGGTTGTCTGTTTTCAATGACTGTCAAAACTGAACTAAATGACAGATCTGTCTGAAAATGTTAATTTGGTCTAGGGACAGATGGTATTGGTTGCGCCCTCTGTTGCAATTTTACCAGGCTTCTCACTACGCCCTCGTATCAACAAAAACAAATACTTCTATTTTGTAGAATTCTAAATAAAACAAATTGTTGTTAGGACACGCTGGAGCAGAGCCTCAATATTAGAAACTATGTTCATTATATTGAAACACCTAACATGTGATGATCTGGAAAGAAAATATACGTGACCAAAACAGATTTTAATTAAATTGTATTGGCAATGTCATCAATATTGAAAAATTCGAAATTATCAAGAGGGCATTTTTTATATCAACATATATATGATATACTCTAACAAGCATATTCATATGTACACGATTGAGTACTATGACGTACAAAATCTGATTACATCAGGAAGTGATAAAATTGAAAAGTGTAAATCAGCATTTACAATGAAATCAACTACATGTATAAAATTTAATCACATACGAGAGTATACAATATTTTCTTTTATTCTTGAATTGTACACAACAAACATTAGTAATTTTCCCTCTCATATTACTTAGTGATAGATACACAAAATGAATCTGGTTATTGAATCTTGATGATTTGTCTAAAAAACAATATCTGTTTGTTGTACGAGTACGTTTACGAAGAGATAAAATGTTTTAGATAATTTTAAGAAAACATCAATATTTTTATATAGCCAATACCAAGCATATGAATCTTCCGAAAAAGGAAAGATGCTTTTGCTGATGAAATCAAAATGATAATTGAATACTACGAGTATAATACATATATTTCATCTATATATTGGGGTTCTAATATTTATCTAATCTGTATGTTACCAAAATAATTCAGATTCTTATTTTTATCGATGTGGTACTTGGATTTGCAAATTCGTCAAATAGGAAAATAGTGTTTATTATTCTGCAAAATCGAAACATCAAAGCTATACGATTACAAGATTATCAAAAACTAAAAGACCAAACAGAATGATTATTATGAAGGAAGTAATTCGTGAATGTCATTTGCTTTAATTTATTGGATCATGGGAAATGCTTTACAGTCGCAAACAATAAAAATTTGAATGGCTTGTGGGTTGTGGGTTGATTACGAACCCGATGAATTTCCTTTATGTGTTACAAAAAAAATCAAGTGTTTCAGAAGATCGGCTAGGAGCAGCAGGTTTTTATTCACTTTCAAAGGTCGCTGTCATTGGACAAAATGACGACACTCTTAGGTAACTTGTATGTCCCTCTTTACAGGATGCATATTATCAATTTTTCAAATGGAAGAAGGTAACCTGGCAAACGCTAAAAAAATTTAAAACTGTTGTGCCTGCTGGACAAGTATTTTAATTGTTGAGAACGTTTGGGGGAATCGAGCCGAGCAAATAGTTGGTCGTCGAAAAAAAATCCCCCTTTTCTTAATGTACGTTGGTAAAACAGGTCTCCGTAATTATTGTACAATCGCCTGAAAGATACTAGCTTTAAGAATTTCACATAATTCCTCCCCACATCTTATCAAATTTAAATTTGGATTTACTGGCATATAAGCAATCGACACTTAGTTCCCCTTCGTATCACGCAACGCTTTATTTTCTTTAGGTTTGTTGAGTTTTGCCATATGAAAGCTATCTCATGGAAAATTTCCAGCAGAAAAATATGTTTTTGCTATTTACCGCTAGAGCCACCGTTATCACAAAAGATACATTTTTCTGCAGATATTTTTAGAAACCAGCACAAAATTTATAAAATTTTTAAGCAAATGTATAATTGTCAGAAAAAAGTTTTATAAAACGTCAAAGGATTTATGAAACAAAATGTTAAACAAATGTTAAAAATGTTAATTTTTCTGTTAAAACGATTTGCGATATATAAGGACTCTCAAAATTATTAATTGATTGGAAGTGTTCCGGATAACCCCAGGCCTATTCCTTCAGCCATTTTTACATATAACAATAGGAAAGGATGCGAAAGGTGTTTTATTAGGATAGAATGACTCGATTCAGACACCTAGCGATCGTACGGCAAAAGACAACACTGTAAAAACGATACGGCTTGGTGTTTAAGGAATACTAAGTGTAATTTCTTTTGTTAATTGTTTTTTTATATTCGGAACCTATCTAGAAAAAAAAAAATTATTTTTACGTATGTATGTGGAGATTTCTTGAAATTGAATGCTAACTTAATAGTTTTCGGCTTGACACTGAAACTTAAACTACTTCATTTGAATATCTACCTAAATCATAAACAAATATTAATTTATATTCTCCCGAAACTTAAAATTAAATTAATTTAAAGAAATGTCATGGGTGCTCGAGATGCATCTCTTGCATGTGTCTCTTGCACTCCTAAATGCGAGTCATTACATTTCAATTTATCTTTCTAACTCTGATCAATTGTTTTGAATTTTCGATATTTATCGATAATCGAAAAATATCGAAATTCAAGAATGTAAAGGATATTTTTTCACAATTTTAAATTAAAATGGAACAAAGATAAATATTTAGAATATCAGTGAAACTAGCTTGAATATGTCCAATTTTCGATCACTCTTCGCAGCAATTTAGCAATTTCGGCCGTATCTCGCTAATAACTCGCAGAATGTTATGTTATGTGTAGACAAGTGACTTATCATAACCCCAAGGGAAATAATCTAATGGAGTTAGATCATACGATCTCGGTGGCCAATTAACAGGACCATTACGTGAAATTAGTCTTTCGTCAAATGTTTCTTTGAGTAAACTAATTGTACCCTGCGCTGTGTGGCATATGACACCGTTCTGTTGGAACCAAATATCAGCAACGTACCACCGTTGACTGTAACATTCCGCCCATGATAGTTTTTGAAGACATAAGGCCCAATGATTCCGTCGGCCCATAAAGCGCATCAAACAGTGATTTTCTATGGATTTAATGGTGTTTCGGCAAAAACTTATGGTTTATCTTCACTCCAAATCCGACAATTATGTTTATTAAAGTACCCATTCAACCAAAATTGAGCTTCATTGCTGAACAAAATTTTGTTTGGAAAATCAACATCAATATCAATTTGTGCTTCAACCTATCGCCGAATTGATGGCGTGTGTGATGGTCGGATGGCTTTAATTCCTACACAAGTTGAATTTTGTAGGCATGTCAACCAAGAACCTTAGATAAAATCTTCCATAAAGTGGATGGACACATCTCCAGTTGCTAAGCACGACATCGAATTGATTGATTTTGGTTTTCCTCAATGCTACGCTGTACAGCGTCTATCGCTTGTTCGATACGCACTGTTTGACGTCTTACTGGATGCGTATTATCATTTGGAGTATACGTAGTGCGAAAACGATCCATAGTTAACAGAATTGCCCGCTCTGATGGTCGATTGTGACCGTAAAATTGACGTAATGCACGATGGTTTTGGCGAACAGAACCATTAATTTTATAAAAAATGTCAGCAATTTGCAGGCGTTGCTCTGGCGTGAGTCTATTCATTACGATATTAGTAAACCAAACTAATGACAAAGCAAATGTCAGCTCTGTCAAAAACGGCCTTTAGATAAGGATTGTGTTGTCTTGTGCAGTGTTACCTAAGGGGCATTATAGTGCTTTACAAACACTTTCGAACAAAGCAAGTACTGAAAGAAAAATATTTAAGACACTTCTTAATACTCGTACTAATACCTAAAATAAATTATAAATTGTTTTATTCCGTAAAGGAACGGTTTAACTACGATGAGCCCCGAGCTGAATATCTTTCAATCGTGTATTATACTATTTCGAACTTATCTACACTACCGGTACACAACAGGGATGATATTGTCAATACTTTGGCTGTATGAAAACTACTTCGATACTTTCAAGCGATTTTGGTACTTTTAAGAAAATTCAGGAAATATCAATCGTAATTCGATTATGAAGCAAATTTTGTAGAATAAAAGAATAACAATAATGCAATCCATTGGGTTTCATAAAAAAATCAGAGGTGTTCAACAGCTTTAATTCAAAGTCTACGATATTTAATCCGTTTTCTGATTAATGCTGCTAACGAAGCTTAATATTTTGAGCCAAGTGTAAGATTTTGTAAAGGCTCCATGCTGCGAAATGCAACTCATTCTTGTGGAACTCTATGATGTAACACAGCAATAGCCTTTTATTGGTTTAAATTAAAAGCCTAAAATCCAGATAATAAATTTAAAATTTAAATTTATTAATTCTCGGCAAATTTGCTTCTCGAGTAGTTAGAAATTAATTAATAAATACTTGTAATGCTTATTCAGGTTGCGTCAAAAGTAATTATATGATTTGTTTGTTGAATTAATATTGAATGGAATGAAAAGATTTATTATTAGTTTATGTTATTCTATTTGTTTACATTATGCATGAAAAACAACATCATTTAAATGAGAACCGATTTCTCGAATAAAAAATCTGTCCTTTTTATGACATTTTCTATAACTGTGTATGAATTTATTCATAAATGTTTTCCTTTAGTTGCTGCAAGGTTTGAGGCTTATTCACATACACTTTATGTTTCTCCCTTCAAGAAAAAGTCAGCGGCAGTCAAATCAGGCGATCTTTGTGGCCGGCCATCTCAAATCGCCGTTTTTGGAAATTATCTGATGTGGAAATTGCGGAAATAAAATTTTTTGTAGCATTGCCCTGTATTGTTCTCCATTTATTGTTAAGCTTGCACCTCGATCATTTTCGAAAAAATGGGCCGTAAATCTTTTCAGCGGCAATTCCATGCCAAACAGTAATACGAATTGGGTGTAATGGTCTTTGATGAAAATTTTCTGATCCTAAAAATCTGCAATTTTATTTGTTTACGAAACCGCTCAAGTTGACATGCGCTTTGTCGGTTTTCATTAAATTTGCAAAAAATTTATCACATTAGCAAGCCGAGGTCCCCAGGATTTAATTATTGGAATAGCTGGGTTTTGTATGGGAAGATCTGCAAATGTCGTTTCAAAATCTGCCGAAGGGTGTGGTTAGTAAGCTGCAACTGTCCAGATGGTCTTTTCGTTGATGTCTCCGGGTTTTCTGCGACGCTTTGACTGACAATATCAATATTTTCGGCCTTTCGACCGAGTTGAAGATCCTTGAAGGAGATTCAACAGCCCCAAATTCAGAAAATTTATCTACCACCGATCGAATGGTTGAACCCGTTAGAACAGCACCTGTATGCACGTTGAGTATTAATTATTGAAAAATTATTTTCAAGGAATAGAACAGCAATCTTAGTTCTCTGCCCAATTTTGTAGCGTTCCATTTTTTTTATACTCTCCAGTTTTATCTGTGAAATAGAAGGGAAGTTTAATATTTTTACATCATATAGTTACTTTTACGGCACCCTGTATAAAACCACGTTAGTGGTAAAGAAGGGTATAATTAAAGAAATTCTTAAGTGGTTCCGGTTAGCTTAATCCCATTTTGATAAAAGGTTGGATGGCACTTGTCAAAATAGTACAATAAAATGCCTATATAAAAATGAAATGTTTCACTTTGGAAATAGGGCAGCATGTATAGTAAATACAATGTATGGTAAATAGAAAATGGCGAAAATTCTCAATATTTACCATCCGTATCGAAGAGATATTTATATTCAAATTTTGGTCTTTTGATTTGGACGAGAATCCCTGTAGCTTGGTCTGAACAATCACTAAATTTAATAATTTTCCATTAAAATTATTGCAGTCGGTACACGGAAGCTTGCATTCTTAAAGATCTGTTTTAGCAAAACTTTATGTTTAAGCGGTAAATTATAGTGGCTCCTAGCACAAAATATACAGAAAACGCAGCTAATATATGATGGCAGTGGCAGGTGAAGATCAGGAAACCGAAAAGTGCAGTTTAATTTTCTTTAAACTTTTTCAAAAATACTATCAGGGGCACTCAACAAATAAAATCCCACTGATTGCGAAACACAAAATGGTCGATCGTTAATTTGCTACTTCTAAAAAGACGTTGGTTATGCAGAAGTTACTTTCACATAAACCCGTATAATCTAAATTACCCAAAATTACGATAGATTTGCAAGAAATATTTGGTATGAGTATGGTAGAGATTAATAGTTTTGATTTAACTTGCAATTGCCTAGTCTCTGTTGTGCAAGAATGCAATAATTAAAATTGCGACTTGGCTCCTGCAAAATGCTACTTTAATGTGAGTCACATCAGAGTTAATTCAATTTACCTTGAAATTTGTTTGTAAAATTGGTGAAATATTGGTGTTTTCAGCAGTACTCTGGATTCAGTACTCTGTTCCTCGTAAATTCAGTACTTTTAATTTCTTTCCAATATCATCCCTGGCACACAATCATTGTTTACCTAATTAATGCTAATGCTGCTACTTAATCCTAGATGTCACCAATCTTGCAAAAAGTTAATTATTTTCTAAACCTTAAATGAGTAATTTTCATTGAATAAATATAGCCCATGATTAATTGCCCATCAAACCGATAGCCTAGATTGTAACACTATGTATACAAAAGACATGAAGAAAAGGCTGGCACTAACACAAAATCGACACGTAGACACAAAATCGAAAATTGTATCACAGAACTTCCAAAATTCAGTTCAAACGACTTGCGTAACCCCCACAAAACAAAAAGTATACAGTCCTTGTTTCAATTTCCAGAGGTGTAGTAATTTGTGGGTTTGTTTGCAATAATGATTAAGGTATTTTATTAAATTTACTCAACAGTTTCTGATGCATCGCCCCCGTGTTCCTGTCTTTTACTTTCGCGGATGTGATTGAATTGTTCTAATTAAATTCTACGAAAATTTTAATAAATCTGTTGGGTTTCATCCAATACAGCAATCATTTAAAAATTACAAAATAACTTTATTGATTTTAAAAAATAGTTTTATTGACTACCAATTCATTACGTGTCAATCAATCAGATCAATATACTAATAATCTGCGAGTTTGTTTTCTATTATTTTTCGGAAAATTATATCTTATTTACTCAGTATTACGTATTTATTTTATTTTATTATTGCCAATAATTAGAAATAATAGCGAACAGCAAAATAAAATTTTATGATTGATGCAAAAGAAATGAAATCAAATTAATGAATTTTCCCTACCCGTCATCTTCTCCGAAAATCGACAAACGAAATTCATTTTTAATAAGCCGCCTATACCTAGGGAACATTAATATATTACATATTTGAATGGGAAAAATTCACAAAGCGATTCAAGTAATTCGATGATAGATGATTTTTAAATTGTATATGAAAAGAATATTATTGATCAAAATGTACACAATTTAAAATTTGTAACATTTATAAGACTGGGAATACCAGGTAAAAAAGCATTCAAATCAAAACACGAAAGGACTTCACGTGATATAATTGTTTTGCACAATTTGTTTGATTAAAACTATTTTTTAAAAGGGAAATCCAGTCAATTTTTGGGCCGGCTGGCAAACGGCCGACACAGGAAAATGCCGAGAACAACTAAACGTCGATAAATAAAAAGATTGATAAAGGCATAAGTCGCAAAACTGAGTTCCTGTGGTCCTAGTGATTTGCCAATATGAAATCAAGAATAAAGAATATAACAGTCAAATGTTTATGTTGTTTTATTTCCTTTTTTTGTATTGCGGTATAAAATTATTGCCGTTTGCGATTTTTCGTCGAACGTGTTTTCCAACTAGTTTTCCTGAAGTAGTTTTACTTAATTCCTTTCCAAATTTTGATAAAAAATGTGATTTTTAATTTGTTTTCCATTAGTTGTGTTCGTAATGAATACTGAAAGTGAACATATTTTTCACTAGCGAGGCTTCGGACTATCATCCGAGCGTACAATATTTGATTGCGATACGCCTGAGAACGCCAGCACGGCTCGTTTCAGAGTCCGGTAAAATCGAGAAAAATTGATAGAGAAGATAATGTAGGAGCTCGAGATAAGCGAGTTCTGCATTCGTCAAACCGTTAAGAGGAACGTTAGATTTCACAGTTACAAACTTGGCTGTTGCCATTTTCTCAGTGACACGATAAAGGTGAAACGGTTCGATAAATTTCGTTGAATGATTCGACTGGTAGCTAGTAAAAGGTATCTTCACCGACGACAGGTTAGAAGACACTGCACCAACAATAATTGTCATTCATAAGCACTTTCCAGTTCCCGTAATGGTCTGGGCTAGTATATGAGCCACCGAAAAACGCTCTTAGTTTTCTTCGAAAAGAACGTCAGGACAAACGTCGCTTACGATCAGAAGTGTATTCTTTGGGACGTAGTGTAACCGTAGTGCCGATTTGTTCTCGCTTCAGCAAGACAGGATTTCGCGCATTCCGCCCAAACCACCAAAGCCGAGTATGAAGAGTGGCTTTCTGTGGTTTGAAGCAAAGTGTTTGGACGTCAACCTAAGCAGAATATCTCAGAAAAGCTCTACAACTAGTAAATTCGGTGGAAGGGTCATTAGGGGCAATATTACATCCAAAGAGTGCACCACCATCAACGTCAATTTTCTAAGGCGTAAATGTATTGAGACCGCTTGAACTAATTTAGAACATTTGTTGTGGTTTTTATTAATCACTTAATTTTTATTGTTTTAATAAAATTTTTCGATCGTTTGATGTTAATCTCACAATAAATTGTATATTGTGTAAGTAAACATTCTTGTAAAAGATTTACATTCTTGAAAACTTTTTTTGTGGAATTTTAAAAGTTTTATGTGCGTTGGTCATTGTTTAATTATTACTCGAAAGTGAAGTATATGCAAAAAGGTGGACGAACTCTATAGCTTAGAGGCTCACAACAAATTTTGCACGGAGTACCAACATTTCTAATTACAGTACTGCCGATATGTATAACATTATGACATGGTCGTAAGGCGAACAAGGACAAGAGGCCGACATGGTAAAAGAGCGACATGGACAAAAGACCGACGAGAACAAAAGGCCGACTAGCTCAATCCGAGGAAATCTCCATAAATTGCCTCAATTGTTTTTAAGTGATCCTCACGATAAGGAATCTTGGCTGGCATACTCGAGCCTTTCCTCAATCTAATGCGAAGTAATTTACCTTAATAATATGAGAATCGTAATTTTTTCTGTTGGTGGTATTATTGATATGCTCTCGATAAAGTTCATTTTAATATTAAAGGTTATTCCCAAAATACGAATCGAAGTGTAAAAACAAACTCAAGCTTATAATATCGAGAATAATTCGCGCGTTTACAGATACGGGAGTGCTTTCGATGAAAATATTTAAACATTTAACACAAAAGTTGTCAGTTCTTATTTAAATATATTTTTGATAGTCGAGATTCAATCATAAATTCGACGAAAAAATCGTTGTTTTGTTTTTGGAAAATGTTTTTTATTTTGTTCGATAATTTTTTTTTTCGACACCAATGATAAGTCGATAATTTCCTGTCGATGTTTTAGCAAATCGTTATTTAATCCAGACCCTACGTCGAAGTTGTTTGAAAGACTAAAGAACAAGTGTCACTTAAATAGCGGTATTTAGCCGGTGTTGCAATTTTTTCTTTGCTGTCTCTTTGTGGCGGCCTTTTGTCCTTGGTGGCCTTTCATTCGTATCGGCCTTTTGTTTGTATTGGTCTTCCATCTATATTATTTGTAATTTGTATCGCCTTTTTATTTGTAATTTGTATCGCTCTATTGTGTAATGGCCTTTTGTTTATCGTTCCAAATTTTGGGTTGAGAGACTATTATACATCTCGAAAATAAATATTCGGAGCAGAAAATCTGAATTCGAACATTATTCGCACTTGGAGCTTTCTGTTGGGAAACTCAATAGATTACTTCATGAACTAGTCCAGACCTGGTCGACCATTGGGTCGATTCTTGGATCGCCTCAAAACACGAGGAATTTTTTCGACGCGGAATCCACATGATGCCTGAAAGAATAAAATACATTGTACCAAGCTCTCTGAGAAAAAGTTTAAAACTTAATTGTACCCCAAATACTATATGAACATTCATATAATTTAACTCAAATGTTGAAGTTGAAATTTTTATATTCCGCGCGTAGTTTTCTGTAGAAAACCCTGATTGTTGATTCAAAGTCATCAACATGCAGTTAATTCTTATATGTAGTTATTTAAATTAATAATTAACAGTGCTTTACAAACAATCATCCAATTTTAAGTGAATATTTAAATTTTTCTGTTTTTGGCCAAAATTAATTATTTGGTGAGCAATGACCAACAACACTTGAACTAAATCAGAACTTATTCACTGTCTTCTTCAAATTAATAATTAGTAGTGTTTTAAAAAACTACTAGTGGGCAAAATTCATTCACATATGGGCAATTCATAACACATAACTAATTTATTTAAATTGTTCACCCCTAAATCGTTTTATGTATAGGTAATAATTGGCTTAATGTGAACAAATTAATGGTAAAACACACTTTTCTAAATTCGCTCTTTGGACTGCTTGCTCAAATTTCAATCATATTTAGTGAGTTTGGGCGATGAGCAACATTGTTTAATGGGTTGTAGGAAGTGGGTAAACCTATGACACGACTCACTTCTTTAAAATCGCGTTTGGAGAATGCTAACTTCACACATCAGAATATGATCTACGGAAATAGGCGAAAATAGCCCAATGTGTTTTGGCCAGGTACCTCATCCAACAGAGTTGAATAACATGCTGAGGACCAGTTTTGTTATTAAGCGATCGAACAAATTGTGCAAGGATTTTTCGGCAAGTTCGCGCGTCTTACAAAATGTTCTTGAATGGACCTTATTGTTGAAGTTTAAGGCCAGTGTACGATGTGAATTTCCGGAAACCATATTTTTCATGGATGATACCATCAGGTCCTGCCGATTTAAAATACTTAAACCTCTGTATTAATCAAACGATTTTCCACCTGTTTTTCGTGTGGCTTTACGAGGCCCGGGACTCTAGTGCCCCTTGGGGGTCAAAATCAGTTTTCATTAGCTGATCCAAAAGTTCTTCTTCAGGTTCAAAGTCGTTCAATATAACCCGGAATGGTCAAGATAAGACAAGTCTGATGCTTTATGTAGCCTAGATTTCTCTGAAGAGTACTGTATTTTTATACAGGACCCTGTCTGCATAGGCTCTAATACTTCTTAGTTCGTATTTGTATGTCCTGAGGACGTCCCTATAGGAGTTCCAATCTTCAGCAGCTTTTGTTTTCACGACGACCATTTTACGGTTGTGTTGGAGTTCTTTCAACCACCAAGGAAGTCGAGGGTTACTCAAAGGTCTACTAAGGAGACACTCATCTACAATAGCTTTATTAAATGCATCAGCCGGGTTGACCATTAGGTCATCAAACTCCTGCAAAAATTTAGGAGGTTTTGTAACAACGCGAACCAACTTACGATGAATTCCTTAGAGCAATCCTGAAGTTATTCCAGTCGATCTTTGTCCTGTCGCTAAAAATACATGTATTGATATGCTTTGTATCCACTTCGTAATGGAATTAGCAATAATCAGGAAAAAATTAGCATTGGAAACCATCCAGTTCTTCATATAGATCTTTATAAAATCAGAGGCAACTTTAATATCCATTATGTTTGTACTAAGGGTAAAATGAAGAAGTAACTTCATTCACAGAACTCATTCCCATTCTTACTTCCCCAAATTCATTTATGTCAATTAGGGCTCCGCTTTTTATAATTCGAGATGCTAATGCCTCCGAGTTATCACGTTTGTCAATTTTGTACACCTTCAGATTGACTGTATTGAATCCATTGCTAATCACGACATTAGATTTCTCCGGACCAGGCATAATTTTGTTTAGCATAATAGCGGCTTTCATGTTGTTAGTTTTTGGCTCTTCCGAATTGACGATTTTTCAGTTGGAATGCCTGAATGATCTTCTGTGTCATTTCCAGTATCTCCCTTGGATCGCCAGTTTACTCTAAGATCCAAGCTGGTATCCTGGGTCGGCAATAGTATTCTTCTTACCGACATCTTTCGTACTGGTTCCAGGTCAACGGTCACCTAGACTCTTGTAGCCTTCTTGTCGAGAGACAGCGACCCGTTCAACTTTACTTTGTTTCGATACCATTTTGTACTTCGGCAAGATGAAGCCCATTCAGACTTCTCGCTCATTATTTTCAGGCTGGTGGTGTCTAGAATTTTTTCCATCTTACCCCAGTTTACGTTCGCCTATACTATGTGCTCCTTGAGCCCCTCGTTGAAGGACTTAATGACAGTTACCTGCAACCTGGTTTTTTTCGCAGACGGTACTCTTTGATTCATCTTGAGATCTCTAACTCTCGGACAGAGAGCTACCAGACGAACCTCCCTGCACAAATTCTATAATATTTTTGGCCACATTCGAGCATTTTATTTTACTTAGTTGTTTTTTTCGCCATCTAAATCTTGTTTGATTTTGTTACATCTCTTCAGGCTCTTCTCCTCCTTTGGTAGTTGGGTGCATGAGGACCAGCTTTAATTTTTCTATTGTCCAGAGTTGTTTTTGAGGAACCATCATTGCTCCTGCTTGTGTTTCGGTTTTTCTTCGCGCCTTGGAGACCGTACTCAAAGTTCAAAGTTCCCTCAGCAGTAGTTTCCGGATTTGTTAGAGAGTCAGACTCTACTTTTTTATTTATTCTGTTTGGGTCCATCTTATGTCCCATGAGTAGTGCGATGCCCATCTGTACAGAGATTCGCGATATGCTAGTTGATCCGGATAAGCTGAGTTAATCCGGAAGTCACCAGTGTGTTGTAATTTATAATAGACTGCAGCTAATCCTAATCCGGAGGTATGAATTTCAGATTTCGCTCGCCAACAACCGCGCTATATTGATAGAGATTAATAACAGAAAACAACTCTTAACTTGTCCGACATACTCACAATTTTATTTGGAGTCGCCTCGAAGATAAACGTTCTCCCTAACAAATTTTGTATTTTTTTTTATTTTTGTTTTGTTTTATTTAGAAAAGCCTACAATTTTGACCTGAGAACATACAACATTTACAGTGAAAATATATATATTTTGTTTTTAAATTAAGTGTTAACCAGAATTTTTTTGTGTTTATTTACTTGATTGAAGAAACACAGAAGTTCTTAAAGTTTTGCTCGGTGCTTTTATTCCATTAAACTCAAGTAAGGTTGACGAATCGATTTCATACAGTAAGATGTTTCCAATAAACGAACACTTTAAAAGCTTCTTTCTATTCTCCACGGTTGTCAGATTGTTGTTTCTACATCCAGTCATGGCGGTAGTTCATGCAGGTTAACGGGTTATGGTAATCTTTGTTGTATTTCCAGTAATCCTTTTAAGATAAGTAATGTGCAAACTTATTTTTGATACTCTCTATGTAACGAATATGTTTATTGTAAAAAGCCACCAGATATTAACAGCATACTCAACTTGGGATCTGACGTAGGCAAAGTACAATATCTTCAAGATCCTCAGTCCGCCGTTTAAAAAAGCTAAACATCTAGTTAGCTCTTGATATGCACTGCTCGATGTGATTAAAGCTCGTATTTTCAACGAAAGTAACTCCTAGGTCTTTAAATTCATTTACTCTTTGTAGAGTGGTATCATTTATAGTATATGGTACTGTTGGTCACTAGGTTGTCAACATGTTTTTAAAGATTTTAAGATCATCTGTGAGCATAAGGACCTTTGAATAATGAATTACTGCAGTGATTGCATTAATGAAAATGATGAAGATCCAATGGACAATATGCAAGCCTTGAAGCACGCTGAAGGTGGCTGAGATTAATTCAGACCTTTTGTTCCCCATTTCAATGTATCGAAAATACCGCTCTCAGGTGTCTTCTAAGGTTTTATAATGACTGATGGAGTAAAAGGTCTTAGCAAAGTTATTGCATACCACATCAATCTGCTTGTGACTTGCTTTTTCTTTTATCGTGCTGGTGGTGAGTTTTGTAAGGTTGGTTGCAATTGATTATTTTGGCATACAACCATGTTTACTTAGTGATATGTATCGTGGCACTACGGTCCTGAATGAATTGCGTATTACTAGCTCAAATAACTTCGGAATTGATGAAATTTACGTTACCTATATAACATGAAACGTCATTCCGTGTTCCAGTTTTGAATATTGGTGTTATTACTCTTGTTATTTTCCACTACTGAAGAAAAATGCCTTGTTTCATTGATTTATTGAAAAGAAGGCATCTACTACAATTACCAAATTTTTGAAGTCTTAATAATAAGGTCAGTATTCCATCCGGGGTGCTATCACTGGGTTTTATGTTTTAGCCATGTCTTCTTCTAGCTTATACATTGATTGAAAAATCGGGCGAACATGTTTGATATAACTTGTGGACCACAAGATTTTTGCCCTTCAGATGTCATATGTTCCGAGTAACTGTTAGTCTCACACTTTGAAAGTAAGTCCAAAAGTATTTTGGATTATTCCTTATTTTTTCTTGAAGACAAGAGATATAACTTTTAGTAGATTTCGTATTGTTGGTTGCATGTTGTGAATTTAGGTTTACTAGCCTCGGAGTAACCTTTAAGTTTCTTTTTGTAAGTCTCGTCTTTTTATTTTTCAGATTTACAGGGCGGCTGAGACCAAGTGTAACCAAATCAAAACGCTGTAATTTTTTTAATTTTGATTATTTTTTATTGAAATTTCGTGGAATATGTTGAAAACATGTTACTGCTCGATATGACCTCCTTTGGCTCTGATTATTTGATTCAGTCTTCCATAAAAAGCATTGCTGCATGCTGACCGAACGTGAGCTTACGGAATTTTATTCCATTCTCGAACAAGAGCTGACTTCAATGCATCAACACTTTCGTATTTTTTAGTGGACACCTTACTCTCCAAAATGGACCATATGGAGAAATCCATGGGATTCAAGTCTGGTGAATATGGTGGCCATTCTTTCGACTAAATCAGCCGCGGAACGCAATTTTGTAAAAATTGTTGTGTCGCTCGAGCTTTGTGTGACGGTGCCGAGTCCTGTTGGAATATCCAACGGTTCGTACCAAAGTGTTTACGTGCCCAAGATAGCAAAGCATCGCTTAGGATCTTTTGGCGGTACACCTCTTGGTTTACCTTGACTCCATGTTCGGTGAAAACCAGAGGAGTGCGTCCATCTGCAGTCACTGCAGTCCAAACCATAACATAAGCTGGTGATTGCTTGCGCATGGCAACTCTTGTGTCCAAATTATCGTTGGACTTGTGCTCTAACCAAACACGATCATTTTGTTTATTCACATACTGTTGAATGGTGAAAATTTTCTCATCAGAAAAGACAATTTTTGGAATCTTATCACGTTCGGCCAAGGCCTTCAATGCTCGTGTTCTTTCAAGCCTAACTTTTTTTTGTGCCTCCGTAAGATTTTGAACTTTTTGTATCTTGTAGGGCTTCAAGTGTAGTTCATTTTTCAATATGGTTTGAATGCTGTATCGTGAAACATGTAGACGTGCGGCTAATTGATTGGCACTTTGACGAGGATTTCGTTGGATTCGTTTCTTCACATTTCGTATCATTTCTTTTGATGTTGCTGTCTTTTTAGGACCGCCTCTGTTGCGTTTAGCGATGCTACCAGTTTCGTTGTATCGAGTTATGGTTCGATACACAAACATTTTATTCACATTCAAAGGCTGGAGCTGACGAACTATTGCTGTTTGTGAATTTCCACCCAAACAGTGCAATTACACTATTACGTTTGAATTCCATTACGATTTTTTTATGAAGATATTAATTTAGATCAATTATTTGTTGACCACATGTAAACAACTAACCAAACTTCAATCTGTCAAAAAATTGACGCGCGAAAATGACAACTACACAAATGACAGCAGAGTGAACTCAGTAACATTTGGCCTCAGCCACCCTGTATTAGTTTACCATCGTACCATGGAGGATAACGGTTAAGTTTAGTTACAGTGGTGAGGACACATAAATCTATTCCGTTACAAAGCAGTGTGTGGAATTTGTCTCAATTTACATCAATGTTGTTATTAATTAATTCGTCGCCCCAGTTGATGCTTTTCTTGGACTTTAGTTCAGGTGGCTTTTCTTACTGGTCTCGCTCTTCAAAACTATTTCGATAACTTTGTGGTTAATATCATTATTATCGACGAGTGATGATAATGACTCGTATTATATACGAGTATTACACAAATCTGGTAAATTAGTAGGTCTAAAATTCTGTTACGACAGGACATCATAGGTCCAAATAATTTATAACAAATTAAAATCTCCCGTTATTTGTGTTGGATGGATTGGCTTTGTTGTTTATTTATACGATGATCGCATAGCTCGCGGTATAAGATGTTAATATCTCCTCGCGAGGTGACTTATTGGAATAAGTCGCTGTTCACAAATAAGTCGGCGTTTGGAAAACAGCCTATAGATACAAAAATTGCTATTTACAAAAAACAAAAAAATATCGAAGTAACATTTCGATTCCTATTCTACGAACAGTAGGAGTTTGTTCATGAACTTGATTTTATAACAAATTCCATACAACGTACGATCACAACGAATATAATTGCAAAATTAATGATAATGAAATAAACAAATAACGTTTGTAACAATAAGGCAATATTTTGGCTTATGCCAATTGGATTGAAATTTTATTAACAACATAAAGTCGTGGCGTTATTACACTGGTATAGGTTTATGAACGCTTTGGAACTGTCATTGTTAATAATATTGTTACATCTAGTTTATTAGCACACTCCAGAATTCATAACCTTGTTGTTATTAGCCATACGCAGTGAAGCATTGATAATTACTAAATATGGTGTTTTGGCTTGGTACGGTTACAACAACAATCCCATTGGATAAAGCAAAGCTTGGTAAAAATAAATCAAAAACAATCTTACTTTAGAGTATCATAAAGCAGATTTTTCGTTATCGTATTCTCCGCTAGATGTCAAAATATATTTTCTTCATCCCGAATTGGAATTCCGAATTTCTTTCTTTTTGTATAATATGTTTAATATAATTATTTTTACAATATACAATATAATTGTTATATAATAAAGGGTTATCCAATTCGAGGTTGATAAAGTAGAAATCTGTATACCGACATCTGTCAAAGATAAACGTCAAGTACGCTGTCATTTATTTAGTTGACATTCTGCCATTTAAGAATATGGAGCATTTAACATACGCAAATTGGGTGTTGGAAAAACAGGCCGTCGATGCTGATTTTTCGAACAAAATTTTCTTCAGTGATGAAGCTCATTTTTCGCTTGGTGGATACGTTAATAAGCAAAACTGTAGAATTTGGGGCTCAGAAAATCCACAATTGATTGTAGAGAAGCCATTACACCCGGAAAAAGTCACTGTTTGGTGCGCATTGTGGTCTGGTGGTGTGATTGGGCCGTATTTTTTTGAGAACAACCATGGACGAACCGTTACCGTCAATTCTGAGCGCTATGGCCGCATGTTAACCGATTATTTTTTTACGAAAATCGAAGATTATGATCTTGACGATATGTGGTTCCAGCAGGATGGAGCAACCAGTCACGTAACACGAGCAAATCGAGATCTTTTGCAAGAGAAATTTCCTGGACGTTTGATTTCGCGATTGGCTGATGTCAATTGGCCTCCAAGATCCTGTGATTTAACGCCTTTGGATTTCTTTTTGTGGGGCTACGCGAAAGATCGTGTTTACGCAAACAATCCTCAAACTCTTGACGAATTGAAAACTAATATTCGTAAGGTAATGGCCGAGATACCGCCCGAAATGTGCCGAAAAGTCATTGAAAATTACCACAAAAGAATCAAGGCCTGTAAGAAGTCCCGTGGAGGACATTTGAATGATATCTACTATATGATATAACCCTTTATGAATACACAAATATAATTTTATAAAATTATTCAAGAGAATTTTAAAAGATTTTTGCAGCTCTAAATTTATCCACGGAGTACCAACATATCAAAAAAACATTAAACCATTGATTATTTTCTTGAAAAAAATATAAAGCAAAGCTTGCCAATAATTGTATCCAGCTTTTCCAAAGCATGTGGCTTGATACCAGAGCGAGCATGAGAAAATATAATAACAAACCTGTAAGTATAGGGTTGTCCAATGGATGTGCGGGAAAATAAACGTAAACTAAAACTACAAATATTTATTTTTGAATCAAGTTGGTACTTTTATTTTCAAAGTTTATCGTTGCCATTTATGTTTAAAAAACGACATCACTCAAATGTTCACCACGGTTCGATTTACAGACGTCGATACGATTGTCAACATTTGTGAGAAAATTTTCCCATAGGGACTTTTCTATGGCATTTAACTCGGCAATAATGTTGTTTGTTAGGTCTTGGATGGTGACTGGACTATCATCGTACACTTTGCTTTTCAAAAATCCCCATAAAAAGTAAACTAATGGCGTTAAATCGCATGATCTTGCAGGCCAATTCACATTTCCGTGACGTGAAATAACGCGATTTTCGAAGAACCTTTGCATTTCGTCGATATTTTCACGAGTAATATGGCAAGTGGCATGTAAATTCAAGTCCTTGTGCGTAATTCGCAACAAACTGATCTTCAAATGCCCAAATCAAGTGATCGACTCGTTGTTGATTGTTTCGGATTATCTCTCACACTTTGCCTCACAACACCGATATTATCTGGTGTGAGAACAGTTTTTGGACTGTCAGGCTTTGGGGCATCCACCACAGAAGCCGTTCGAATTTACGCACCAAACGACCGATGGTTGTTTCATTTGGGAAGTTTTGACGACCAAAATATTGTGTATTTTATTTTTCCACAATTTTTGTAGTGCTCTTGAAAAACTTTAACACGGTCTTCAATCGAATACGATGCCATAGTCCGCGTCTTAGCAAATAAAATTCAAAGATTACATCCCATTTAGTGTATAATAACTGGGTTCGGACGTAATGTTGTTACGATTAATTGCTTAATGATTATTGCTAAATTTTTTAAATCGTGGAACTAGGTGCCTATATACCAAATTTATTTAGAAATGTCAACAGGAAGTAACCTTCCTGTAAGAACTGTGGTTTGACTGTAATTACGGAACTTTAGAAATATGTTTACATTTCCCTTTCTCTATAAATATTTTCCTTTTACTTTTTCATATCTTTAATTAATATTACTATTTTTCCTAAATGGGAAAATATGTTTTGGTCTCTGAGTGAACACACAAGCAAACAAAATAATAATGTGAAATTTTTACTTAATATATTTTAAAGGGTATCTCGTCAAAATCTTTAAGAAGAAAGAATGATAAGAACAATTCCTAGCATACCTCAAGAAAATAATAATTTTTTTGAAAGATAATAATAATTTATGAGTGATTAAGAAATCCCCAAAACCCTATTATATCCTATCCAATTTTCTTTTGACCTTTTACTAAAAATGTTTGTGATTTTTGAACTATAAATAACTGATTTTTCAATTTTCATGTCTACGTATACTCGTAATTATTATAGGTAGGGATACTTACTCAAACACACATACAAAATGTTCGTTGGATTTCAGTCCTTTTGACTAAACGAAAGACCAACGAAAAAATGGAAATAAATCGAATTATTCATTCCGGGTCATTTGTTAGTGTTTTTTTTTTGGTAAATTGGCTATCGAGCGCACACAAAAAAGGTATAAAGCAACATTTTTAAGTAAATACAGTGGAATTTTCATATACTCGTATACCTTAAATACACATGTGTGTAGATAAACAGCTGTAAAAAATAAACGTTTTACGCTGCGATCCCACTTTTTTGGAAACCTTTCATCAACATTGAATATTTATGGAGAAAATATATAACACAAAATTCATTGATAATGGGGTGGAATCAAATAAAAACAATCCTAATGTTTTACAGTAGATTGATTAGTGTTTTGCGTCGGTGGTATCCTCGTGTATTAGTGGTTGGTTTTTTAATTTTGACTTTCCTTTTAGATTTTCTTTTATGTGTTATATAAACGAAAAATAATAATATAAAAATGATTTTTTTCACTCGTACAAATTTGCTCGGCATTAAAATGACTGACAATCTAGGATTACTGAGTTGAGTATAAATTAAAGCAATTTTCAAATAAAATATTAGGTGTAATATAGACTCAATTGATTGAACTGATGAGGTTTTTCTAAATATAGCTGAATTTTATGAATGAATAGATCTTGGGAATTAAAATTTCATATGGAATATGATAAAAGACGATAAGAGGATTTTTATTTGATTTCGTGAGAACACCAATAAGTTTTATCTGCGTGTAATTAAAGTGTTGCGAAGCACATATTATGACGATTTTATGTTCAGCCCTTATAAAATATTAATGAGGATGTCTCGTTAAGTAGGTATCCTTGATAAGATTGTTCACTTACATAAAAGGTGTAGCAGATGTATCGTAAACATACCACACGGTTACCCCTTTGCATGTACTACATGGGCATTCAATATATTCGTAGAATCGTTACGGTAAACTTGAATTTAAACAGATCATTCAGGTAATGCATACAGATTTGTTTCTAATTCAGGAAGCTTATCTTAGTAATGGTGCTGTTTCTAGATTAGATTTAATCGGTGGTCGAGTCTTTTACAAGGGTTTCAGTGCGAAGGTGCACGCTTGTAATATTTCCTATGGTATAAAAGCAAATCTCATTTGGTATCAGTTATTTACCTTATAACGCTGGGTTTTTTGTTTTAATTTTCATTTTGCCAGCTAAAACGACTTCAAAGAATACTGAAGGGATGTTTTCGAGTACCAGGAATCGAGTGCGATGGGTCGGGACAAATTGTTTAATCTTTGATTGGGTCTCTGTTCATTTTTAATTTTTTTTTAACAGTTAAAATGATTTTAATGAAAATGCTTTCGAGTACCCGAGAATCGATTTTGATGCAATTTGATTTCAGAAAAATTGGTTCAGGGCGTCCAAACGACTCTGATAAACATTCCTGACAGGCCCCGATTTTTAATTTATTTATGGGGTTCCCTGGTGGAGGCTGGGGTCCCTGGACGAGTAGGATGTGTTTTAGCACCATGTTTTGTAATGTTGCTACCTGTTGCACCATTTTGAGGTATGTTTCACCAGCATATCGCGTCACGTTGCATGATTTACCGTGTGAAGTTTTAATAATTTATAAAAAGTGTAGCTATACAAATAAACAATTATCACAATTGTATTTACAAAATTTTAATCAAAAGTGTAGTTATACCATACACAGAAGAAAATGTAAAAAAGTTGAATTTTAATTTATTTAATTGAAAAATAATTTTTATACGTAGCTTAAATTTAAAAATCTTAATGAGTAAAAATACTCGGAATTTTTAGTAAAGGAAATAAAATATATTTTTAAATAATGTGAAGTTAAATTGTATCTCTGTGCGATTGAACGTTTTTATATTAGACCGCTGTTGTTAATAGGTAGATGAATATTGTAATTTATGGATGCCTTCGGATTGTGTGTAATCTCTTATGTATTATTTTGATAATATTCAAACAACCCCTACACTTTCGTGTCAAATATCGCAAGTAGAGCGGTTTTTTAAAATTGGTGAAAAATTCCCCAAGGGTTGCGTAAAAATAAAACAATAATGTGTTTATTGGTTCGCCTATAATCTAAACTATCATAATATTATTTAATTGTTTTGTATTCAGAATTAAAGAAGCAAACTGATATTTGTTTCGACTGTGCGTAATATAGTCTCGTCTCGATTTTTATTCCGTATTATAATTTAAAATTAACGTACCAATTAAAACAATGTTTATACTTAATGGCACAAAAACTTCCAATTCAATCAACTTTAGCCCAACACTAAAACAAAAAGGTCTACAATCCGCTCATAGGATTTTTGTTATAAAATTACTAGTAGCCACTAGCTTTAATAGTTCTCTTGCGAAAAATTATTTCTGCAGACTTCATGCTTTGCGAATCCCAGGTGGCATGTAGATTCCCCCTAATAGCAAAAGTTACTGAGTTACTGTTTTCAGTTTAATTTTCCTGTTACTATATCACTAACTCTGATTTTATAGTTTTCCTCTCATTCGTGATTTTCTCAAAAAACTTGATAGAATTGGTGATGAATTAGAGATCGCCAAAGAAAGTATAATGTTTTGTGAAACTGCATGAAATTTTGGTTGAACAATATTTTAATAACAGAGTTTTTCGTGGATATTTTTCTGAATTTTGCAGACGCTGTTGACACCAGTTTGTTTTCTACCATTATTGAGGCCGGCACAAATTTATTTATGATCAAACCACAACTGCTTGCATTATGTCCATGCTTATTGCTCAAGATTCAAATTGTTGAGGCCGATCTGGATAGCTTTTCAATCTCCGCTAGAGTTCGCAAAATGATGATTTTTAAAGACTCACCTTGCATAAAGACATTATTTAAAAATGATGTCCTTATGCAAGATGCGTCCACGTAGAATGACAAAATTGTGAAGAAGCAACAGTATATGAGGAGTTTTAAAACCCCTATTTAAAACAGAAAATTTATATTTTTTTGTTTTTTTATTTATTCAGAAGTATAAAAATAAAAATAAAGTTAAACTTAATTAAAAGTGGTTAAAAGCATCAAGGAAAGTTGTACCCAAGCGAGTACAATGGTAAAAAAAAATATTAATTTGTGGAATGAACTTTTTTGAAACATTCTTTATTATTTGGTGAAATTCCCTACTTATTCGTGGTTTATCGATCCGCCTTTGGAAATGGGTTCCAACCGTAATAACAATACTGGACAGAACTGATAGTTTTGAATTCTTTTGAGAGTATAGTTCTTCAAATAATGTCTAGCTACAGCTCGTTGAAACGAAAGCAGATCTAAGATAGAATTTGTGGTTTTTGGTTTGCCTCATCACACATTTGTATCGATTTTCAGCCTGGTAGCCGATTATTTCAATTCCATACTTTTGTTTATCTCTTCAGCCAAACAGTTGAAGAGATGCTGCTTAACTTTAAATTTTTTCATTGGTCCAACTAAATCGCTGTACTCTGCATATTTCTCGAGCAAAAAGTTGGTTTGATTTCAGACCACTTAAAAACAATTTGGTTTACAGTAATAACCTGATTTTGTTCCTTCGGTGATTATGCATAAGATAGATACACTTGATGTAGCATTTTCTTTTATGCTACTTTCCACACTGGGAACACTCGATACAATGTCCTCCAATTTAGTACCAGTTGTTGATGGCATTGAAATAGAAGGGGCAATATGATACGTTTGGGTTTCTGTGTTTGTTTCACTTTCGTATAAGTTTAATTATATTTTATATGACAGCTCTTGAACAAGTATATGGCCTATTATTGGAGGACGTATATGTTAATATACGTCCTTCAATAACAGGCCATATACTTGTTCAAGAGCTGTCATATAAAATATAATTTTATTGGTTACAATTTATGACACAAAATTTATAATACAAACTTTTAATATTTTCAAGCAATGTTAATTCGTTATTCATCGGAACATTGCCCAATTCAATGAAAAAAATTGAAAGAATCGATTTCGTAGGCTAAGTAGTAATTCGCTAGTACTACAAATACATGATATTGTCCTATATATATAGACAATATTCCAATGTAAGCAATACAACATCAGTGATCGCGACCTGATGAGAAGACTGATTTTTACAAAACAATAATCTCATCCATTCGAAACTGATTGTTGGGATTCGTACAAATTCGTCCATCTATGAGTCAAAAATTCATATTTATCCGCGGTCCAGCGGTAAAGGACGAAAAAGTATGGGGTGCTTGGGAAGTTGATTGTGTATAAGTATAGGTGTCGATTATCATAGTTGTTGTCACTCAGATTTGACGCTAAATGGATGAATTTCCTATGATTGGGTATTTAATTCGAGAGCACTGACGATAGACCAATGTCCGGAACAATCACAACAATAAAAACCATTACAATAGAAAAACAAAAGTAAAAAAAACACAATCTTTTGGATCAAGAATAATCTTATCGCTCTACTAAAACAACGACAATAACAAAAACTAAGGATGCTTTAACAATGTCATCGATCAAAACAGCATAGGATTCTTACAATGTTTTTACAAATCTTACAATCTTTTTATTAGATATCGGGGGCGAGCTAGTGTGGGCGCTAAAATGGAAATTATCTATCCGAAACTCCGCTACTACCCGTAAATGAAAAAAAACTTTTATCGGCCTGAAATATACCAATTGGCATTTATTTTGGCATGACGTTATAAACAAGAATTCCTCTTGCTGCGTTTTCAATTTTTATTAAAAGATTAAGTTTGTTATGGTTTAAGGGTTGTACAAAACAAAAAGCAAAATATTTTTAGATCGAATTTTAACTGAAAAGTTGAATGAAAAATATTAATTTGGAGTTAAATTAATTAATTATATGCAAAAATACCACGCTTAATATAAGTGTTGACATATGGGATTACGGCAACTAATGACAATTTTTAAGGAAGATATGGGTGCTGAATATGAAGTAAAACTACCAATGAAACTTTTAGAAAGTGATAAAATAGGATCTGCGTTAAAATAGAAAATCTTTATCTTGCTACCAGTGAAAGGTGTAATCATCTACTGCAGGAGGAACTCTCAAAAGATCGACTTGCCTTTAAAATTGTCATATCGTCTGTCAACTCGCCCATAATTTCTCTCTATTGTGGATATCGTTTGCAACACATCGATTGCTTTTCACTGATGTGAAGTTTATTTTAACAAGAAACCTTAGAAAATCTCACAAAAGTGTAAAGGTGCAAAACAATTAAGAAATTTGTATGTTAAAGAGGAATGAGTATTTATCATTTTTCAATGACAGAAAATGTGGAGCTACCATTATTTTCTAGATATTAATGATTTTTGATAACATTTTTTAAACCATGTTTTAAAAATAAAAGAAAAATTATTTTGTAATTTTTAAAAAATAATGTTAAGTAAACATAGGCGTTTGAAGAAGAACGATTAGAAGGCTTAATTATTTCGCAAATGTTAACTACCCCAACGCAGCAATATTGATGCCAAGCGTTGACCAATAAATAATATACAAATGTAGAGATCAAGGTGCTAAATTTTTGGGATAAAGCTACCCTTAGTTTTTGGTATTTCTTGGAACACAATGACAGACCAATAATTTGGAATCACCTATATTCGTCGGGTTGCTCTTAGATGTTAGTTTATCCGAAACAGTCAGGCGATAAGTGCACAAAATAATTGCTTACTAATAATTTTGAAGCTATCTGTATGATGGCCTGTTATTGGCCATCACAAAACTATATTTTATTTTACTTTATAGAATGGATTAGGAAACACCGAAACACAATGTTAGATGGGAAACCGAAATTGTATTTTATCTAACCAATCAGATACTAAGTAGTATTGTGTACTTACTATGACGTATATCCAAAATTTTGGAGCCATCTGCGTTTAGAATATTTTAGATATTGAAACCAGGTTTTTCGACCTGTGTGTGGTTTAATCCGAACAGTTAGATTATGAGTAGGCAATATAATAATTAACTGATTGAAACTCTCACAGCTGTGCTTCTAATTATGATTCAAGAGATTTTTTATTCACGACGATCGTACTTAATTGATAAGCCCAACTATTGTATGGCCGCCGGAAGCTTTTCAACGTTTTCAAATGAAACATCGCCTTCAAATGTTGGACGTGTTAAATTTTTTTTGTTTTCAACTTTATACCCTCTGAGTTTTTTAATTTGAAGCAATCAAATAGTTTATTGGTGTGCAGTTTGATGTAGTGGCATGCATCACAATTCGTCAACTAAAACTTTTCAATTGTTAGTTTTCGAGGCTAAAAATAAAAAATTCTGAAATAAAAATTTCAGAATCCTTCAGAACGAGTATTTGCTATACTTCCAATCTTCCTTTTTTTGTACAATTTGATAGGTCCGCTTTTCGTACTTTTGTTGTATTTTTAAAAATAATCTCCAGGAAGTATTACTCGGTTCAAATATTTCAAGAAATGGTCTAAATATCAAATATAAAAGGTTTAAATGCATTCCGAGTACCACTGTAATAAAATATTGCATAGTTCATACAAATTTTGCAGAGATAACTGTGATCGGTTTATTTTTGAATGCATTAAACTGAATATACCAGTAGGTTATGGCGCTTACGCACATCTTGGGACCACTATGCCAAAATCCGTGGCTGGCCTTCTTCATTACTTTTTTTTTATTAAACTTAAGGTTTTTACCTTTTACATTTACATACATTTAGCCTAGATAAATTTCACTTATAGCATAATCTTAGGCAATATTTCAGTATGGCTGTTTGATAATCAATTTGTCAAAAATGATGTGTACTAGAAATCAGACCACAAAAAGTTACCAATTGACCTAATTCTTTCTTAATGATGAAGTTGAATGCACAATTGAGGTATTAATACATGTTTATCCAAATAAAATGTTTAGTTTGTCTATGGTTAGAGTTCAAAATGATCGTTTTTCAGAAACGTAAAATTTTCTTTTCTTATATTTTTGCTCCAAACCACGAGACATTTTATTTATAAAATTTCGATTCTGATCGATTGAAAAACAATTCAACAATTATAATAATTTAATTAGAATATTTGTTATTATCTCTCTATGGCAAATTAATAAATAATGAAGTGTCGATTAACGACACGTCGAAATTAGTGGTTTTTAACTTATTATAACGTGCAATGTTTAGAGGTAATCTAATAAAAATTAAGTTAATAGGTAAACAAATTAAATGAATTGAAAGAAATTTTAGTATTCAAATTTATAATATATACACACCAGTTTGTACAGATAGTTTAAGCATTTAAATATTGTTTTCTGAGTATAATACAAGCTTAACTAAAATAATTAGAAAGATTTTAAAAATTGGCATTTGCTGGATTATTTGGTTAAGCCATTCAAAATTTTTCAGACTCAATTGATCTCTTTCGTCTCTCTTTCGGCTTCCTTCTTTCTCCTTTTTAATAAAAAATGTTGTCTTTTTCATTCATCCACATACCATCCACGTACGTACCAAACATTACAGTCATCTGCATATTTCAAGCTTCATATCAACCTACCCTATATCGTGGGAGCTGAGTATACGTTGAGATGATATAACCACCTAATGGGACTCAGTAATTCTTGCTTTACATTTATGTACTATAGTTAAATTAAGAACTGAATCACTGTTTTGAGGACACCTATGTTTTTTAAGTAGTAACCGAACTTGAAAATGGTAGCCATTTGTTGCTTTAAATTTTATTTTATATACATGTTAAAACCAGCGATAGATTTTTACACTGTTAATTTACGTTCTGTTTTCTGTTAAAAATATTCGTAAGTTCTCAGTTTTATTTGTGACAGTTACCTATGATAGTAATACAACTGAAGTGGTGTTTTAGCAATAATACTCTCACAACGGCTAATTCTTTCTCTTAAATTTCGATTTGTAAACTACAAATTACGGTTAATGAACATACATTTCCAAAAATCCAGTTTAAAAAATGGCTGCACGCTGCTAGATTTCAAATTGTATGTTGTGTTCAATTTATTTATGTATTGGGTCTCCATTGGGTCACCAAACTGTAATTTATAAAAATTGTATTAGTAGGAACTTTCGACACAGTTCGCTTCTTAGACACTTCGCTTTCTAAAACCATTTTTATTATAATTATGCATTATTTTATTAATTTAATGTAACATTGTATACAATCTCAATCACTTGTCAAAACATAATTGTCAAATTGTCATTTTGAAATTATCGTTCAGTGATTAATGCTATATTAATTAGTATTTACCAATGTAATTTTTATTCTATATACTTTGTAGTTAATTTACATTCTACCCGATTTATAGTAATTTGCCAATTTTCCTTAATTCTGTCTTACCTGATCATAACCACAAAATGTTCAATAAGACAACTCCAATAATTTTCTCATTTCCTTTTTTTGTAACAAAACAATTAATGTAATTAACATTGTTTTCAATTAGTCACAATTGATACTTAAAAGTGAAAATATCAACCAAATAAATTGTATTTTAAGAACCATCTAATATGTTTCAATTAAAGTTCATCCATTCGCGGGTTAAGATGTAACCACGTTATAAAATCATTCCAACTTGGGACCAAAGTGCAGGCTTTGAACTGTACTCCGCCATATATCTAATGGCTATACCCCGACACATATCGTGGAGGGATTTATGGTTTTTAGTGTTTTACATTCCTTTACTTGCATGCATTTAGAGCAAACTAGTTGAATTGTTTACACGCAATCCAGTTCCAAACAGCCTATTTGTCTTAAAACCAAGTAATACATATAATATAATTAAGTAGCAGTTAATAATGCCAATTCAATTAAAACAACTTACATTATTTTTTACTTAACACAATTACATTGCTAATTACACAAACACCAGAAAATATTTTTGGCTGACCATTTTATCCTCAGTTTACTTACGTAATTAACTTAATTTGTTGAGTATTAACTGTTATTATTCAATTAGATATAATCGCCGTGCTACCTAATATATTTTCTTAACGATATAAAAGAAAGAACACGTTAATACTGATTTATGTATTAAAGTTTTTCAATAAAATGTATTTACTGTTTAGCTAATAATCAAAATTGTTACTCGACAAAAAAAAATTTTCACTTGATACACAAGAGTGTAAGTAAACATCGCTTCGACTGGAAAAATTACATTTTTCTAAAAAGTTTATGACTAATTTACCTTGCCTTCCCTGCATCACACTCATACCATTCGCGTGTTTGAAAATTTCCATTAAATCTTACACATACATAATTTTTATTTTTAATTGCACGCAATCACTTTTCATGAAAATTAGATGAAAAAACGGTTTATTTTGTGTAGTCGTGTATAGTTAAAAAAACAGAAAATTTAAATTAACAAAAATTAAACGTACACATGACTCTCCAATTATGTGTACTCTTGCGTTGAATCTTATTTTGAGAACAAATATGATACTTTCCTACTCTGGAATTATAAAACGGTAAAGGAAATAATTATTTTTCTTGTGTTTATATTTCCAAACAGTAAACAATTCAATAAGGAACAGAATATAAATTTTCTACAAGCAATTTTTAAGTGCTGGAAGCGCAAAATTAAATGTTAATTCCAACATATTTTCAATTAATTACTTTACAATTCTCCGGTAACAATTTATTTTATTTTCCTTACAGATGTTGCTGTGGCCAATCCCGGTTAACGCATCCCGTTGTACCCGGTATACCAATTGGATTACCAGGCGATATATGGAATCCAAATCAATATACCCGAACACATCCTACCGATGCATATGGTACAATAGAATTTCAAGGTGGTCCCCATCCCACCAAAGCCCAATATGTACGTTTATCATTTGATACGAGGCCTGATCTATTAGTGCAGTTATTTACAAGGGAATGGAATCTAGAATTACCAAAGCTGTTGATAACGGTTCAGGGTGGTAAGGCAAATTTTGAACTTCAACCGAAATTAAAGAAAGTGAGTAATTAATAATAAAAAAAATGCGAAGGCACGCTAAATCATGGAATTATATTTTTCTATTCATAGGAAATACGAAAAGGGTTATTAAAGGCGGCTAAAACAACGGGGGCTTGGATATTCACGGGTGGTACGAATACCGGTGTAACAAAACAAGTAGGTGACGCCTTACTTTTAGAGGGCCAGCAACGAACGGGCCGAGTAGTTAGCATTGGTATAGCACCATGGGGTATTGTCGAACGTAACCATGAACTGCTGGGACATAATCGTGACGTACCGTGTCACAGTATCAGTTCGCCCCGCTCCAAATTAGCTGTCTTAAATAATCGCCATGCTTATTTTTTATTAGTCGATAACGGAACACAAGGTAAATATGGTGCTGAAATTATATTACGGCGAAAATTGGAGAAATACATATCAACCTTAAAATTGCATCCATGTAAGCAAATTGACTCAATATTCGCATAGTAAATATATTTGAAATACAAATTTTCCATTTTTGTCAGTTACACATTCAAGTACACCGGTTGTGTGTCTTGTTATAGAAGGTGGTACAAATACGATAAGAGCTGTATTAGAATACGTGACCGATGTACCTCCTGTGCCGGTTGTTGTGTGTGATGGATCTGGACGAGCTGCTGACCTACTCGCGTTCGTGCATAAGTACGTAAAATACAGTTAAAAATCGAATTTAGTAAACTAAAATAAATATATAATTCAAGGTATGCTGCCGAAGGCGATGAACAAACAGTTCTTGAATCGATGCGTGATTATCTGCTAAATACTATACAAAAGACTTTCGATGTTGGTGTCGATCAAGCCGAATGTCTCTATAATGAGTTACTACTGTGTACGAAAAATAAAAATTTAATAACCGTATTTCGTATACAGGAGAAACCGGAAGGTGAGGCTCAAGAATTGGATCAAACTATACTCACGGCTCTATTTAAATCACAGCATCTAAGTCCGCCCGAACAATTAAGTTTAGCTTTAACATGGAATCGTGTCGATATTGCAAAATCAGAAATATTTGTATATGGCCAAGAGTGGCCACATGGTGCTTTAGACGAAGCAATGATGCAGGCCTTAGAACACGATCGTATTGACTTCGTTAAACTGCTGCTCGAGAATGGTGTTTCGATGAAGAAATTTTTAACGATTCCACGACTAGAAGAGCTTTATAATACAAAACATGGTCCAGCGAATACATTGGGCTATATTTTGCGTGATGTTCGACCGCACATTCCAAAAGGTTATATTTATACGCTTCATGATATTGGATTAGTTATAAATAAATTAATGGGTGGTGCCTATAGGTAAATAATATATTTGAGTATATAGTGTATTTGAGTGAAATTTTGTGCCAAAAATAACAAAATCTTTATTACGTCATAAAAGTAATTGAAATTTGAAAGATACACTCAAAATATAAGTGAGCATTGCAATATTTTCCAATTTCTACTGTGAAAAATACAATAATTTTTCAATAACACTAAGTTTACAAAAATATTGTTAATTTGGCAAACAATTTTATAATTATTTTGAGCTTAACCAAGGCTACTCCGGATTACAATATCTGTTATTTAGCTCTTATGATCGTCGAAGTGATTTTGAATTAATTAATTAACATTATGTTCTTACTAACCCACTAAATAGGAAATATCTGATAAGTTTGTATTCGAGAGTGTAACATAAATTTGTTTAGATTTTGAAATTTTACAACTTTACTTTTTCGGATCGTTTCTAGGAAAAACAAAAATCATTTAACAAACTATCAAGTTTTGAAACGGTAGCAAACGCGACGAAATTTGTGCTAATCAAAGAAATACAATTTTTAATAAATTTTTTTTCTACAAGATACGAGTACTATAGTGAATATGAAATACATCTACCGTTCAATAAAATTTGTGTTGAACAACAAATTAATGAATGAATTTTTGGTAAAGTGTTTGAGAAACCATTGAATTTGGCACTTGTAATTACATATTTTCTATCAGGATTGTTCATTGCCATTCCTGAAACATAGTGGCCGAATTTGTGCTAAACCAGAATTTGCTCAATTCCTTTGCACAACTGAGACGGTTGGATGAACGAATTTTTGACATAGTGTTCTAGAAACCAACGAACTAACACTTGAGATTTCGTGTATTGGCCCAATTCCATTAAATAACAAAGACGGTTGAATGAACGAATTTCTGTCTTAAAGTGTTCAAGAAACCAATGACATTTGGCATTTCTTACAACCTATTATTAAGAGATATGTTCGTTATCATACGGAAAAGATAGTAACCATTATTGTGCTAATCTAAAATTGATCAAAGTAGGTAATCAGAAGTACAAAGTTCATTCGTTTCTAAAATACCTTAAATTAGAAATTCGTTCATTTATATCTTACTATCTTTAATGTTCAATAGACTGAGCCAATTCTGGAGTAGCACAAATTGAGCCACTATATTTTCCAGGTGGCAAAGAACATACAGTAATGATGTTAGAACGATGTTAGAACTATGTTATCGGAAGTGACAAGTTTGTTTCTAGACCACTTTGTGTCAACAATTCGTTCTATTCGACTATCTTTTTTATTCTATTCTTCTTGACCAATTCTGGATTAGCACAAATTCAGCCGCTGTGTTTTTGGATGGCAACGAAAATGTCTGATAGAAATATTTAATTAGAAGTGCTCAGTTCGTTGGTTTCTAGAAAACATTTACGTTAGAAATTCGTTAATTCAACAGCCTTTGTTGTTCAATGGAATTGGACAAATATTGGATTAGCACAAATTCAGCGATAAGATTATGTTGTCAGAAGTGGTGCTATGTTCGTTGGTTCGTTTTGTCTAAAATGCATTCATTGTACTAGCTTTGTTGTTCAAATGAAAATTGTGTAACTTTGTTTCGTAAATATTTATACCAAACTAATTTCACCCAGAAAAGTACAATTTGGGCAAAAATGCTATAAAAATATTTTTCCCAATTCCCTATTTCCATGGAAAGCGAGAATAGGGCCACATGAAACGGACACTTGGACTAGCACTGATTTTTTCATGTGATCCCTACTTAGCACAAATTGGACTTTAGCTGTATGTAAAGTTCATTTTGAAATTTGAAAATTGCAGTACTCAATTGCAGTACACTCCAATTGAGTAAATACTCAAGTACTTTTGTACGTCATTGTTTTTTTTGTTATTTTTGCATAAATTTTACTCCGATAAATAATTGTTATTATATGATTTGGTCGTAATTATTCCGTTTACCAATTTGCAGATCGTATTATACTCGGCGAAAATTTCGTCCAATTTATGCCAAAGTAATGAATAGCTACGTAAATACACATCGTAAATCGTCCACATTTCAACGTCAGCCAGGCGCTAACTCAATGAGTTTAGTAACTGGTTTACTACCGTTCACAACAGAGATGGCACTTTTTGAGTTCCCTTTTAACGAACTTCTAATTTGGGCTGTGCTAACCAAACGTCAACAAATGGCCTTACTTATGTGGACCCATGGCGAAGAATCTTTAGCAAAATCTTTGGTTGCCTGTAAATTATATAAAGCAATGGCACACGAGGCAGCAGAAGATGATTTAGATACGGAAATCTATGACGAATTACGAAATTATGCTAAAGAATTTGAAAGTCGCGGTCTTAAACTATTAGATTTTTGTTATCGACAGGATGCCGAACGAACTCAACGCTTATTAACATGTGAATTAAATTCGTGGTCTAGTCAAAGTTGTTTAAGCCTTGCGGTAGCAGCAAACCATAGGGCACTATTAGCACATCCTTGTAGTCAAGTTATATTAGCTGATTTGTGGATGGGCGGTTTACGCACCCGAAAAAATACCAATTTAAAAGTGATTCTGGGATTACTGTTTCCGCCGTTGATTAATAAGCTAGATTTTAAGTCAAAAGAAGAATTACAGCAAATGCCTCAAACCGAAGAAGAATATTTAGAAAATCAAAATTTGGACTATGAGGATCAAGATAAGTTGCATCCGGACGCGGAGGTAAGTTTAGCAAGTAGTTTTGGTGTAAAATATATAATATATATTAAATTTTTTTAAAACAACAACAATAATAAGTGAAAAATTATATAGCAAACAAAAAACCTATAATATACAGGCCATAACAATCTTTTTCTAGAATCCACCGAAAAGGCGACTATCCGTTTCATTAAAATACAAGATTGGGAATCAATCTTGTTCTCAGGTAGATTCCAATAACAAACTTATGTAAATTACGTTTGTACCTTTTATATTTTTTTATATTTTTTTAAATCACACTTTTGAATGTCTATCTGTATCTCCTTCGTTTTATCTATAAAAAAAAGTGAAAAGAGTACCGAAGTCTTTTTGGGGCATGTATAAATTGTTGTGCCTTTCTTCGAGAATATAATTTTAAACAAAAGATCGCTGAAGGGTTATTTCAAAATTTGTATAATGAAATAATCTTTCGGGAACACGTTTATTATACCGTACTTTATTTTTGTGTGTCTTACATATATACATTACTTTCAACTGCCACCGTAACTAATCCCTCTATGTATCCTATACATTCTACATATATTTTTTATTCGTATGATCTATGTTTTTAAAAGGAGATTTATTCTTTTTTTGTTTCTGATACATATAATATTCACATTGAAATAAAGAAAAATTATTGTTTTGTTCAGTATATAGCACCGTATTATTACATATTCGCTATTATAACAAAAACAAAATAATTATACATATTATGTACTCAGTATAGTAATATGTGGTATATATCGGAAATCTTGTTAAAAATTTTATAATACATATGCTTGTTGTTGTTTTGATTGTGTAATTCTAAATGTGTAGAAGTTTGATTGTTTCGACTGCTGACAGACTAATTCTTAAAGTTTTTAATTTTAATTGCGATGACAAAGTAAATAAAAATATATTAACACATTGTTTCTAATTTGTGTGATAAAAGTTTCATAAATATACATAATTGAACTAAAAATTAGTCAACTAAATCTAATTATTCTTGACGTAGTTTTATGACCTATGCGTATGTCTGCCGCCTTTGGCTTCTTACTTATTTATTTTTTCTGAATTTTAATTGGAATCACGAAAAAGGTAACTGGACAGAGGCTATCGATCCTTCCCAACATCAATTAAAGACATATTACGAAAATATCGCTGACTTTTTTGTACATAGACCTCAAAAGGATTTTACCACGGGAAAATTGGAGAATGTCTTAAATTTTTCGCACGATATTTTAAATCTGTGGTTTTTTAAAATCCTCAACATGTTGATATTTCAACAACAGGTGAAAATTAATGAGGAATACTTTGACTCAACTTGAAAAATATGAATAATTTTTTGTTTAAAATGGAACTTGCTTATTATATAGTTATATCTCTGTCGCAAATCTTAAAAGGATTGCTTGAAGCATCTCAAAGAAAAATGAATTACATTTTAGATGCAATAAAATTTCATTTAATTGAAACATCATAGAATTTTCATTATGTAACCCTTTTAATGTAGGATTTTATAATTCAACAAAATTATGTTTATCAAATTGTTGCCGTGAAACAGCACTTTAAGTAAAATGTGTTCTATTAAAAGCGATTTAAAAATTTTGAAAACTTAATGCAATGCATCTAAAAGGTAACTCTTTGAACTATTCAAGTAACCTGGAAAAGTATCACACAAACAAATTTTTTATATACCAAGAGAAAAATTGATTTTATTTATTTTTATTTGACGTTACAACGAAATAGTGCTAGAACTTAGAAAAAATTGATTTGCTGTAATGTAGATTAATTTTTACTCGATATCTCTGAAACCATACACTACGAGAAATTTTGTATGATTAAAAAGTATTTATGTATTTAATCGTAATTGCTTAATCAGAAGGTGCACTCAAAAGTATCGGTTATACAATAATTTAAAAAATAACTATCTTTCGCAATATTTTCCGTGAGTTTCAAGGTCATTCAATATCACCACTAACCGCCCCTCTCGGCACTGAACAATTTTCTTTATTAATTATTTTCTACAATATTGCACCGTTTCCGGAATAGAAATTTGGCATTTATAAAAAAACATCCTGTATTATCTAACTTAAATATGCTCGATCGACGGAGAATATCCCACTGGTTTCCCCTGTTACAAATATTTCTTTATTCTAATTTGTACAGCGCAGCTTGGAGGATGGATGTCTAATGGTTGATATAATTACTGAAATAAATCTTATTTCCCGACTTGCTGATCATAGATACTCTGTGCTTACGAAGTCATCCATCTCCTTGATTTATTCTTGCTCAATATTCTTGATACCTTTGTGAATTTAGCCCAGATTATCAAACCAGGAAAATTTTGAAAAAAAGGATCATCAACACTAAAATTAGGTTTAGTGTATTTAAAAAAAATATTGTAATTAAGATTAAAAAAATCAAATGTATATGGTGAAAAATACGCCAAACCACAAATTTAATTATGTTTTGAATTTTTATTTTTTTTATTTTTGTTTTGATTATAAAAAAAACTTTTTAATCTTGATTTTTCTGTTGTTGTTGATGGTGGTGTTGTTAAAGACACAGGGTGCCAAGGTTGAGAAAAATGAAGAACTTCATGTTATCTATATATTATTATGAAACCGATTATTATAAAACAAGGTTTGTTTTAAAGAGAAATGAATAGGGATTATAAAACATATAAAAGTTGTGCCATGTTTCATCTCTTCCTTTTCAAAGTGGCCGGCAAAATGTTATTTTGAATTTTCTTGATGAAATTCCATTTTTTTTAATTTCTAATTTAATTTTACTACATACTAAAAAATTAGAGTAGTAAAATTTTTTGTCTTCGTGCAAAATACGTTTAAGAATGACGATTTATTTGTTTTGAAATTCTTTCATCCGTGTGATCAATTTTTGGGTCCCTTCCAAAAACTCGATTTTATTGAAACTGCACACATGTGTGTCGGATCGAGAACTGCCGTACAATTTTTTTCAAATCAATTTTTCCTTAAATCACTTCAATATCGTTTTATTTTTATATTTTAGCATATTGCATTTTCACCTTGTAAGACATAAAGGCTACATATAGAGAATTTACATCGAAATTTTTAATTTTTATGGAAGTGTTTATTTGTATCAATTGTGAATTCGTAAATTTATTTCAATTTTGAATTAACAACTTTAAATTTTTTATAATTTTCACTACTTAATTAACTTTTGTTTGACTTACAAAGTTAGGTACGAATAATTTTGTTTTCTCGCTGTTCTGCTACGACAAGTCTACTCGGTTTTGTGATTCATAATTAAATTTAAAACAAAAAATATTGATAGTAAACAAAATGTATTAGAAAATAAAGAAGGAAGGCTCATTGAACCGTTCTTATTAATATGTTTAGCTGTTTGTAGCAATATATTGCGTTGTGTTGAATTCTTCCTTGATTTGTTTTATAGCAAGTGATTTCAGCAGTTTTACTTTCACTCCTACTGGAGATATCGTTATTCACACCTCTCTTTCAACTTCCCAACATTTAGAAGCCACCAAATAATATCAACTTGTACAAATCGATGAATTTTCATTTGCTTCAGTCGAATGCAGAAAATTTTTTTAATATAATCAGAAATATTCTTTAAATGTTTTGAATATTTCGACCCAGGAAACGGCTTACAACACTTTTTGAATCAACCATTATTACACTTTTAACACAAATTGAAATATTTTTGGTGTTATTTAAATTAGGCGAATGCTTCACATAGAACTTTACAAGTTATAACCTAACTGAAATATTAATTTGAACCCTTATTTATACTAAAAAAATTAATAAACGCCACTGGTTATGTTTTATGTTGTTTTACGGCCTACTCCTACTTTTAGAGAATCTTACAAAACAAATTCTTTCAAAAATAATACTAAATTTTTAAAAAGGTTTTCCAAAAAGTTATGTTCAGATACTACAGATAATAGTGTTAAACCTAGCAAAATAAGTTACTCATAATAAAATTTTATATTTATTTTACTACCTACTTGCTTTAGGGCTCATTCATAAACGACGTCACGTTTCTGTGGGGCGGAAAAGTATCGACTGTCGTGACGCCATGTGACGAAGGGGTAGGAAAGTTTCATGTAAATTGAAAGCACTATTTAAATTTGATTTTATATTTAAAAAATGGATAGATTGTCACACTTAAACGTATTTTCCAAGTAAATAAAAACTTTTCTACTCTAATTGTTTAGTATGTCCAATAGAATTTAATGAGGTAAAATTTAAAAAACCAAATTGGGCGAATTCGGGAAAATAAAATATCATTTCGGTGGTCACTTTATACGGGAAAGATGATGATTGTACCACTTTTATATTTTTTTTATAATCTAGCCATTCAAAACACAAACAAATTTAAACACGACTTCTGGTCCCATATATCAAATTTGTCATTTGACGTATTTTTCACTATAAATAAACCAAATTCATAATAACGAGTTTTTTTTAATATAGAGTTATATTGCCTAGTAATGATACGTATTCGAGCAATTAATGTATATTCCAATTTTGACATAATAATTTAAAAAACTGCGTAATATGAATGTAAAATTTCCGATTTCCATATTAATCGAATGAATTACTCCTGGTGTTATTCTCTTATTCGCCGAGGCCGAATATGAATTGTATGCCAGTCGATTAAGGATACAACTTGTGAGCTACGATATAATGGCTTAAGTGAGTTGCATTGCCAGGACAAATACATTTCCAAAGAAAACTAAAAATTTTACTTTCCCAAATTGCAAATCTTATTCATATTTGTATATCTGCTGCCTAACATAACCACATGTCGTATGCCACATAGGCCATATTAGACCTCGGCCAATTGTAGCGTCGTTAACAGCGAACATACATTACATTTTCCTTAAGCTCGCCACTGTTCCATTTGTTTCCTAGTTTCAGTTGCACCGCTAGTAGTTGCACCGCTAGTAACCTTTAAACCTAGAATTTTGTAATTTTATTTTCAGCTAGTGTAAAATCGAATAATTTTTTTCGTCTTCTGTAAAATTAAACTGAAAACGTAGATACACAATATTGCATCGTTAACAACAATAGACGGTTCTGGATAAATCTTTTCGATTCTAATGAAGATTCCAAATAGAACATTCTTTACATTTTATTTCTATGTGTCTTTTTGTTCAATGTTTTATATCAAAATTTGAATATGTACTCAAGTATTTTTTAGAATTTTAACATTTGACTAATTGAACAACTTAATAAAATTTTATATAATCTGTTACCGAAGAAGTAAAATTTTTACATCCATTAAATTTGTTTTTTTTTTAATAAAATTCTGGACTCGAATGCCTTTGTAATTTAAATAATTAATAATTTAATCATTTTTTATTTGTCTGGGCTAACTTCACTTACATATAACTGATATATAATATCATTGTTATTCACCTTTTCTGAGTTCTTCTTTAACGATGCACCAACAACAAATTTTTCGAAACCTCTATCTGGAAATAAAATGGGTCATGTAAGAAAATCTTTTGATAACTACTCAATTTTTGAATAAAACTTTAATTAACCGTTAAACACCATCCTTAGATCTGCTAGAAATTTCCTAGTTCAGTTAAAGTACGTGTTAACTTATACTCGTAATACGAATTCTACCCATTGCCTGTGTTGTTTGATGAGTGTATTTTGCCACACAATTTGTTCTTTATTACATAAAGAAATTGAATTATTTTAATTCATCTGGATCTTATTAAGCCTCTTAATGATAAAAATTAGTGGTTGTTCCAGAACGAGTGGAGCCCAAAATTTTTTAATGTGATACTTAATCAGGCCATGATGGGAGCCCTTAATTATTCGTATGTTAATAGATCTTCTTTTGCATTTTAAAGGGCATTTCTGACCCGTTTCGAGATCTGCTAGTTTGAAAGGAAAAAGCCCAATGATTTATCATAATCGAAGTTTTGATTTTATTTAATTGGCCTTCGGTTCAGTTGGAATGGATGCAACCCAAAATGCTTTAGCCGAGCATTTAATTATCCTATAATTCTTGATAGTATCTTGTAATGTTCTACTAGTCTTAGTGGCACAATGTAATACTCTCACGGTGAGAACCATAATATCGAAATACGATGTGAATAGGTTCAAATCACTGCGTGACTCAAATGTGAAAACATAATAGAATCATTAGTTTAGGCAAACTGTAAGTAAACAATAGCCGTCGAATTTCATAGTAAAGCCTCTCATTCTTTAAATCAAGCGGTATTTAATGTTTAAACAAAATTTAAGCCGTTAAATTATGTTAATAAGGATAATTTGAGATTAACTGTTATTCTTGAAACATAATTATCATTTTACTAAATTCTTGAACGGTCATTTTCAAGACTTTTTTTCTGGCCCTTCATCCCGTGGAAGAGTTTGATCGTCTCACTGGAGTTTTTATAATTATATAATTTTTAGGTTAATGAATTTCATTGAAACCTAGGCACTAGGTTCCAAAGCTGCATGGTATGCAGACATGCCAGAGGTCACGATCAGCATATATGATAGGTACGCTGAAACTGCTTTCTTTTATTATCAACTATATTTCTGTAAGCTTCTACGCAACTACATGTTTGGATTTTCTAGGCCGTTAGATATGGTTTCAATTAATCCCTTCGCGGTTCTTCGATCCCATCCATAATAGTAGAACTTTTAAAGACTATGTGTGAACATATGTTTAAGAATAAATTAGTCTTAAGATCATCAGATCGGGAACATTAATTTATATTTAAAATAAATCAAAACTCTCGACTAAGAATAAATAATCAGCTGTAAACAATCAAGATTCTACATTGCACAATAAAATTAATTATTTTAAATATTTATATAATATTATTGTTTTTTATTGTTATTATTATTTATATTTTTCAAAATTGATGTTACTTTTACTTATTTGTAAATATTTATATATTATATTTTAATAATCGTCTACATAAGTATGTAGTGTTTTTGTGTTGCTATCTAAAATTTGTATAATAATTAATAATAAACAAACTAAAAATAATAATAATATTTAAAAATAATAATAAAATAATAAAGAAGACATGTGTTTAATGGAAAATTAATTAAAAATGCAAATTCTAATAAGCTTGTTTGTGTTGTTTGTTATTCTAGGCTCTTTTATCTGATACATATTCAATGAGAGACACCAAAGTGCAAGAAAACGGAAAAGTATGTCGTCTTCAAATTTCTAAGAAAAACACAAAAAACTCATAAAACATATCGAATAAAGTACAGTTTCTTCACCCAAAAAACATTTTAGAATTTTTTTTTCTTTGAAAGAATCTAATTTTCCACACAATAAGACAATTTTAGTTTTTCTATTCATATAAATTAATTTTATTTTTTGTTTGTTACGATAAAATGGTCGAAGTAAAAATGTCGGAAAAATTTGTCTAGAAACTATCGACGATGTGTATTATACATCTTTCACATAGAAAACTATAAAAAATGGTAGGAGGTACTGGATTTTAGGAAAAATATGATTTTCTTGTTATTGTATTACTTTTAAATGAGATTTCAGATAAGTATAATGATGAATCTCAAAATTTTTACAATTTATATGTGTATATTAAAGGAACGTTATTATATAACAACAAGATTAACTTATATGAAACGTCAATTAACGGAAAAATGTAACCTGAGTCGTTTTATCAAAAGCAGCACATTGCTCTACTATTCCCTAAAGAGATCTTAAAACATGGTAAAAACTATTTCTGTTATAAATGTTGAAAGAAGGCAAAATTACAAACAAAAATCGCAAATATATTGCTCTAATTGCATCATTCAGTTTTTATTTTGTTTGTATTTCATAAAAACATATGAGCTTAATATATTTACAAATAAATTATGTAATTACAATTTTTTTTTATATAAAGCCCCTTGTCAATTTAAATATTTAGGGCAAATCTAATTAATGCCATTGGTCGTATATGCATGTTAAATAGCTTTGCCTTTCCTTCCACTTTTAAACCTTGGAAAAAGAATGAATTCTAACACGTTAAGATAATTTACAGTAAACAACAAAACAATTCTTACCAGTACTTTAAAAATGTGTCAGATTAATCGTCGCGTCTTGAAATTTCTACCTTATTTGGAGGCTGAAACCAACAGAATATCCTTTTCTTAAGTTCTATAAGGCGAAGTGAATCGACACAGTTCAGTGGTTTTTGTGATCGATTTAATCGGCGTTTCACTCACCAATGAGCTTTGTCTTATTTCGTTTTTGTACTTACATAAAAATATCGTTTTATTCTAAGGCAATAATTGTGGTATCTCCTAACAGTTAGAAAATATTTTAAACGAACCACAAATAGATCAATTTTTTCCTTACAGCTTCAGCAACTACATTGGCACGTATATTAGTCTGGTTTCTTATTTAATTTCGTTTAAAAATATGTTGTACAACAAAGCAGTACACAATTGAAGAACATAAATACATAACACAATAATAATGCCCAGTCATAGGTGTTTTAGTTAAACGAAAACCGAAACTGACACCACCCAATGACAGAGCAAGCATTTTTTAACAATAATCCCTCCTCCATCTGTATTATTTTTTTTTTTTTTTGAGTATAATTCATGTGAACTCCTCCACACCTGACTAGCATAATCGAGCAGGAGTTGAACGAATGTTGAATAAAGAGCCTTTGTAGCATAAAGATCTGCGAATTCTTTCGACCAACGCTTGATGAAACCGAGTGCAGAGTTTGCTTGGTGGATAATACGATCGGAGTGTGTCTGAAATTCAATTCGCTGTGACAAATGACACCCAAATCTTGAACAGAACTGGCTCTGGTTTGGACATTGTTGTTAATATAATAGTCCCGAGAAATGTAATGTGCACGTTTTCGAGAGTAGATAATTGTTTGGCATTTGTCCACATTCAACTCAAGGTTGTTTTTGCACACCATGTGGCGAATTTTTTGAGCTTGGATTGTAATAGGTTCTTGCCGGTGGTGTTTGAAATCCGTTTCTAAATTTTCTTGTCGTCGATGTATATTTCTTTAATTTGCTAACGAGAGCGACAGTATAAGCATTTATTTCACTAAATCTAATAGATGGACTACTAAATTCGAAGTGCGGGTATTGATAGTTACAAGTATAAAAATCACAGAAATTGACTAACTGAAAAATTGAGTTAAAAGTTCTTAAAGCTACGAGTAGTCTATATTTTTATTTTTTAATGGAACCATTTGAACCCCACAATCACTTCTTAGTAATCAATGCTATTAGAGATTATCGGAATTGTTTTTATATTTTGTTCCCTGATAAGAAAACCGGAAACGTTATATATTCCAAATAAATTTAAAACATTTATATCATTGTTAAATTAATTCATAAACTATTAAACTATTAATTCATGTATTGGCAGCATAAGTTTATGGAAACGTTACTTGACAAATTAAATTTGCTCTAATTAGGTAAAAATAGGTTAGGTTAGAGTGAACACAATCAGGTCCATAGCCGATCCACAAGATTTTCTTTCCTCACCTACTCATCAAACTATCTTGAGCTTTCAACGAAGCGTAAGATAACGTTGGCGTCCATTTTACAGAGGCCCGTCAAGTCATTTAGAACCGGAGCACCTTACGGGAGCTGGTGCAAAGTAAATGGAGAACAGTTTCTTCCTCCTGTTCATCTTCGCAACTACGACAGTAATCATGTGGGGAGACTCCCAGTCTGCTGGCATTCGTACCTATGAGATAGTGTCCCGTAATAGCACCCAAGACCATACTGACATGTCGCCGCTGCAGCGATACTAGTTGTCTGGATCTTGAGAGGTCTAGTTTTGACCAAATCTGCCTAGTTATTACGCTACTATTGGATCATCTGCCGTTCATTGTTCCTCTAGCTTCCACTTGAAGAAGTAACTTGCACGTAGCGAGCGGTATATTCACATCCGCCCTGCTTGGTGAAATGAGATAGGTTGTGCTTTGTCGGACGAGTTTATCCCCCTTTTCATTCTCCTTAATGTTGAAATGCCCAGGCACCCACCTCAGGTGGGTGTTAAACTGATCTGTCATCTTGTTAAGATAAGAGAGACAATTCCGCAATATTTTCGACGTAAGGAAATATGATTTGACCATCTTAATTGAAGCCTGACTGTCCGTAAAAATACGAATATTTCTTGCACATATTACCTTATACCTCATCACCGAATTCGCTTATCGCGATTAGTTCAGCTTGTAAACCGCAGCAGAGTCCGAGGAACGAAAAGAGAGGTTTACATTCAATTTTTCATACTCAACCTTCCCACCATCTTCGAACCATCAGTGCAGAAATTAACACTTTCAGTATTGAGAAATGCTGTTGTTAACCAATGCTCTCTGGTGGGAATATCAATCCTAAACCTCCGCTCAAACGATGGTGATGGGATGGTATATAGTCGGTAGTATTTGGGATGGTCCTCTTTCTTTGAATAGATGAGTGTCTTGTATTGTTACAGTTCCCAATGGAGATGGAGTTGAGCCTTATAGCTAAGGTCGTAGCCATTAGTTTACCTAGCGTAGGATATGGGGGTGTGATTTGAAAAATAATCACCAGTGCTTGAGTTGATGGGCTCCTAAGAGCCCCACTAATACATAAGGAACTGTTCATTGTATTTTTACCAAGGATTTTAGGTTGGTCAGAATATTTAAAGCAGGCCACCAAACATACACCGTATAATAAAATGGAGCTAATAGTAGGAATATAGAGCCAACGTGTAATGTGAGGCTCCAAAAACAATCTTTTTCCAATGGCATATTTACAGGAGTAAAGCGTTTTAGCTTTCCTTGCACTTTCTAATATGTTAGGTTTCCAGCTTAGTTCCAACCTGTCCAGAATGAGACCAAGATACTTCACTTTATCAGTGAAGATCAATCCAATACCATTTAAGCTAGGGGTCGGTCTGAGGAAGTTTATATTTTCTGGAGAAAATAACTCCAGTTTTTTGTGGATTCACGTTCAAACCGCAACTGTTAACCCAATTGGAGAGAATGCCAAACGCACCTTGCATACGTTCTCTTAAGATACAAGGATATTTACCGTAGACACCAATCTCAACATCATCCGCATAAGCAACCATCTTAAAGTCGCATCCTTCCAGGTTTAATAACAGGTCACTTATGACCAAGATCCAAAGAAGAGGGGTTAATACCTCATTTTGCGGTATCCCTATACTCGCAAATCTGGTATTGGGGGACATACATAAGGTGGTCGTCATGACCCTTCTTTTAAGCTTTAGATCTACCCAACCCCTGAGTGACTCGTCTATGCACAGAGATGAGTAAGCCTGCGTGATTGCATCTGGTCTGACGTCGGTAAAGGCCCCATGGTGTATTCCTTTCGTTCGAGGGATTTCTCGATAGGAGCAATAAGGAAGTGTACAGCAGTTTCTATAGATTTTTCCTTGCTATATACGTGTTCGGATTTCGTTAGCCTAGTTGGCTCAATCGAATTCCTAATGTGGGCTAAACTTATAGGTCTAAGGTCTTTCAGACTGCAATGATAGCTTTTCCCCGTGCTAGATATAAATATTACATTTACTTCAGTTCATTTACTAGAAATGTGTCAGAGTTCAATGCTGCCCTTGAAGATGGCTTTCATGCTGAGTAAGGTTAAATCAGTCATTTGTTGGACATCCACCGGTATAATGCCAACGGGTTCTGCCGACTTATAAGGCTTAAAGCTATTTATAGCCCACAGGAGCGTTCTCCTGCTTATAACCTGGCTTATAATGCCAACGACTCTGTTGTCCCCAGGCCTTTGTGGCACAGATTCAGAGCTACTTAGAAAGTGAGTTTCCAGTAGTAGCTACAAATATTCTAACTACTTACGGTCCAAGAACCATTTGGTCGTTGGTGAAAACTCGAAGTGGTGGGACTTATTGTGCGTTTATACTTGCGGAAGCGATTAAGGAAAAAATTCTGCACAATCGTACTTAATGTATTAAAACAACAACAAAGTTAAAAATATTTCAACTCGAGTGTGGAACTAGTAGGCGGGGCATAATTCATTTCACAAAATTTGATTGGTTTAGAGTACTGAAACGGGTGCGTCAATTTTTATTTCTACAAGTATGTACGCAGCCTTAAAGAAAATACTTTACTCAGTCTAGATGACTCAGAGAACTCCTGTATTTTACTACAGTACAGCCTCCAGGCATTTGTTTTAGCATTTCGTAATTTGTATCTGTATGTTTTGAGAACTTCTTTGTAGAAGTTCCAGTCCTTAGGATCTTTAGTTTTCTTGGCTCTTCTAAAGAACCTCCACCACGATGGTCGACGTTTACCTATAGATCCTCCTAGTAGGACACGCTCCTAATATAAAGGCGTCAGATAGGTTTTCCACTGGAACATCAAGCTCTTGTGTTGAATCAGGGAGGGTTGAACTTAGAATACTTACTTAGAATAAGTTTTTTGATGGGTTTAGTCTCCAATTCAAATTGGAGATAACAATCATCAGAAAAGGAATGATCTGAGTAAAGTGTAATGTCTAGTACTTCTTGTCTATTTCTAGTAAATAGAAATAAATTTTGAGTGTGACTGCACTGAAACCTTAACTAATTAAATCGTAAGTACTCGCCAGTGCAGCCAGAGACTCTCTATTTAATATGATAATAGCTGATCTATAATCAGGCTTTGATTCTCCCAACTTGACCACTCTCCAGTCGGCGGTCAGCAGTTCAGGATGGCTAATTTGTAGCATTTTCAGAATTTCTTTGGAGTCGCTGGGTTCCTATAGGGTCCAAGCTCTCCCTCTAGGTGTGCAGTGTATATCTTCTTTAGCGAGTACTTCTAGTCTAGCACCAGGCTATACTTCACCTAGGCTCTCTACAGCCTTTTTGTGCATGGTCAATGACCGTTGCCGGCACAAGATGTCAACTTGACACGATTACAGTTTTGCTCTTCGTCCAGGCAAGCCGGAGAGGGTCCAGGTTTTCTTAAGCGGCAGCTAAGGCCTTTTCCATCTTTCTCAAATTTGACGTTATATTATATTCGTTTTAATGTTTTACACAATATAGAACAAAACAATGTATGAAATTAAATGAAATATTAAACAAGAAATACCAATTTTAAAATAACGAAAATAAACACCACCGAACTGATCGGTCGCTCGAAACTTTCATCGTACTAGTTAAGCATGTAATATTGCAATAAAATAGTGTTGTTTTAATCGTTATAGGTTAAATGGTTTAGTAGTTTTAACTACCAATGTTATATTGCATAATTAATTTAGAAAATAAATGATATGCTTTTCAAAATATTTGCAAAATATTCGTTTTTCCAGTATTGTTTACTGAACAATTTTTCATCGTGGAGGCGCATAATCCCAACTTAATTTAAATTTAGACACGATCATAAACATGAATTGTCTAGTCAATGTACTAACTGACTTGACCAAATACTTTTACACTACACGATACATGTCAAACGATACATGTCAAATTTACATGACAATGCTGTCATTATTTATTGAGCTGCGGTTGTTTTAGTGAAGCTACTTTTTATATTTTCGAAACGATGTCAAAAATGGCTCGTGTATTAATAAACCATTGTTCTTTGATGGGATAATGTCGACTCTGTACTAGGGAAATCAATCATTTAAGCCTATAGTATTATGAATTTAAACGTGGTTGTGCGAATACAAGTGATGTTGAATGCTTTGGACATCCAAGGGCATCCACTCCAAAAACCATCAAAGAAATTCTCAAAATTGTTTTCAATGATCGTAAAGTTGCAGGAGATAGCTGACATCATAATTCCTACCACATGTTGGTCATATTTTACATGAACAGTTGGGTATGATGAAGGTTAGTTCGAAATGCGTGGCTATTAAAACAACAATGTGGGCAACGATTGCAAAATTGCCAGAGTTGAAATTCTTAGTATTCCCAGAGGTTTCTTAGAATGTCTCGAAAATTCTTTGAATGATTTTTGGAATTGAAAAGGCCTATTCATTGGGCTGTCTCATAGGACAGTCTGAGATCCACTAGAAATTCATATAATTACATATTAAGTTATTTTACGCACTACCTCGGGTCTAAACAGTCTAGCAAAAACATTATGTTGGTACTAAATACCTGGAGAATACTTAGAATGACTTTCGAATGTACTTAAGACCCATTAACAACCAAACCCATTATAAAATCATGAATCTGCCGCAGATGACACTTCTTTGGGTCTAAGCAGTTCAGCAGTATCAATAAATTGTTGGAAATTTTATATATTTCACACCCGTTGAAATTTCGTAATATGAATTTGCCTGAATGTTTTCTTTCTTTTCTATTACAAAATTTCATTAGCATAACTTTTTATACTCTTTAAATCGGCCAATCTACATAAGCATTTTATATAAGAATCTTATTAATCCACATGGTCGGAAATATCTGCTTGTTATTAGAGAAATCATATCATTGAGTGTAATATACAATTTTTAAACATTTGAAATTCATTAACATTGACCAGTGAGTTTGGTTTCTTACATCAAATACTAAACTAAAATCACTTTAATGGACTCTGTGTGATCCCTAGGGATCGAGTGTAAGAATTTTATTTGATGAATTTCACTCAAAACTTTTTCCCAAAATTAAGAATTTTTTATTCAATAATTTTTCCAAAAATTTTAGTTTATTGGCTTCTTAAAGGCGCCACTTCATATGCGAGCGAAAGGTGGACTTTTGTTTATTATTTCATTACTTGTTACATTAATTTAATGCTAACTGAACTTTTTTACATAATATTCAGTAATATTATATTCAACTATGACGTTTATATAACATGAAAACTAGTTGTGTGAAAGATTGATCACCTTTGGCTTTAGTTTGAAAATATTCCGACAGATGTCAGCCACTTTGAGTTAAAAGTCGAATATAGACCTAAAAATAATATTTTGAGACCTTAAATTTTTGGGTGCTTTTCAAAGTTAATTAATTATGGGACGCATTTTGTATAAGCTTCATTTCGTTCTGGTTTAATGAAAACAGATGCTTAACAAATTTAATGCCCAACGTCATGTTAAATGGTGGATGCTATTTTGTCGAATACCGTCCAATCCAACGATTTAAATTTAATATAAATAAATCAATATATACGTTAAAAAATTTACACCGAACAAATTTGTGGTACTTTATGAAGATTAAACGTAAATCGTAAAGTAATTGTAATTGTCATTTAAAATACGTCAGTTCCATAATTTGATTGTTAAGAACTAACCGACACATTTCACTTGTTTAGTCACCTATAAAAAAAAACCTCTTTAGATTCATCACAGACCAGTAATGGAATGTATTATATTCGATACTGAATCATATTAAATAGCAGGCATCAACAAATGTCAGAAATTATGAAATTTATCTTTATAAATTAAATTTTGGGCCGCAATAACATTACAGCTTTAGTGTTGCCCAATGATTTCATTTTTCCTGATCTTATTTCAAATGATGTATCGTATATTTCTTGAAATGGTTCACATTATTGTTAATCACGAAATTTTGGATAGAATATTTTAGATTGCAAAAATAGATTGAGAGTAACGGATTCAGAAGGGCTTTAATTTCTGGAGAAGTTCGATACGATCCAATTAATCATCATCAACATAACTAAACAAACATAGTTCAAACAAATTTTTTGTAAAATAGTTTTCGGTGAGACATTTTTATTTGCACTCATTCGTGTTTTCGACCATTTTATTTGATCTCTATATGGTTTCTAGATATTATGGATTACACTGTATATTACTCTATCACATTGCCATATGAATATAATATGAAATAGTTTACAATGCACTAAAAACCAAAATAATTACACAAAATTTGTTATTCATATAAAAATATTCTCATATATCACACCATCACTGTACCACTACCAACCACCCCCAATATTTACCTACTATTTCTTTATATATAAAAATATTTAAATATATACATAATTTTTTTTAATTAAGATGAAAAAGTTGTTATAAATTTATATAAAGAAAATAAAAAACCAACTTAAATCTAACTTTGATTAGGTAGGACTTTCTGTGAAGGAGGTGGCAAAAGTTAGTTTATAAATAAAAAATACTAAAATTTTTAGGAAAAACAAAGTTAAAAAAAATCCGATATGAAGTTTTATTAGTTTTTGAAATTTTTTAATGGAATGAACATTTTTTTCAGTTTTGCATGTTTTGAAAGTTAACTTTTTTTTTAAATGTAGAGTTAAAATTTTATGTTTTGTTCCATGAGTCAAACCTCTTAATTATTTATTTATAATGTAAACTATGCTAATTACTAGTTAATAATTTCTTTGTTACTAAACTATTTATATTTATGTAATTATACGCGTCCATATTTATTTATGTGTTATACTAACCATGAACTATATTTTATAAAATTTTATTATAACTATTTTATTATTATAATAGCAAAAGGTTTAACTCATGAAACTAGTCGTAACAACCTATATATGAATAAAATTTGATTGCATTGGAATTAAAATTTACAATTGTAGGAATTATTAGAAAAAATATATAAAACTAATGAGTACCGTAGAACTGGCACTTTGAAAATTCATTTTATACATTTTAGTTTTATAATTTTTTTTAAAAATGTATTTCAAGGTAATTGATTTATTACCTTTGAATAAATACTTAGTGATAGTGAATACACTATTCATTCTCAATGATAAATCAATTACTCTGTTTTACATGCATTTTTTATATTGTTATAATTTTTCGATTGAAATTCCATTAACTATATAATTTCTAGGTGTCATTGACCGATTCCGATATAGGACCAAATCGTGAATATCACCAGTTACCATTCGATAATGAGCTGAAGCAACATCGTCCGTTGCGTTTAAAGAAAAAAGTTTATGAATTTTATACGGCACCGATAACAAAATTTTGGGCTGATTCTGTAATAAATATTTATTTATTTTAATTTTATTTAACATTTACTAATATTAAATTTTTTTTTTTTTTCAGATGGCTTACATGTTTTTTTTAATATTATTTACGTATACCGTCTTAGTGCGAATGCAATCAACGCCAAGTTGGCAGGAGTTGTATTCAATTTTGTATATAATTACGTTAGGTTGTGAAAAAGTACGGGAAATTGTTTCGTCCGAACCGGCCCAAATATCGTAAATATATTATTTTATTTCTTTTTTTATTTAAGCGTTTGGAGTTCTGTTTTAAGTGTTCATAATTTTAGCTGTAGTTGTCACGAACCCTTTTAAAAATGATAAAATGATGTGCAAAAATTTTATTTTATTTATATACATTCATAAGATTGATGATAAATTCGAACTCGCACACTAAAAGTTGTTGCAGTTTCTAAGACTTTGTTTTTTTAGGGCTCCAAGCCCAGATCGCTGCGGCCTCTGGAAGAGTAATCAAATAATCAAAAAAAATATTGAAATAAACGTCTGATCGAAAAATTAAAAAAATAATGGTGCTCAATATTTTCTAAAAATCTATTCCGTGACACTGGACACCGAACTGGTCTTTCTGTGGCCAACTCTAGTTATTCCCCGGGAATAACTGGGGAAAGAATTTACTTATAATTTATGTTTAAATTATTTTTTTCTGACCTAATGAGAAAAAGTTTAATGTACATTTTTATAAATTGGAAATAATATTTCCACAGCGAATCTGGCAGGGGAAATTTTTCCCCGATTTTATTTTGTTTTCAAAAAATTACCATTAACTTTCGGTTTATTTAAACGGCCATGATTTTTTTAAAATTCTTCATTTTTATGCTTTTCTTAAACATAAATTCTATATAAAGAGTCTTTCTATAAGGACGCTCGATTTTTAAATGTAAATAAAACAAGTTGTGTGTTATATAATCATTTAATTTTTATTTTATTTTAAGTAATACTTCATTTAAGTACGGAATATAATGTCGTTCAAATGTCCACCACGGCTGATGGTACGTATTCGGAAGGTCCAATTTTCGATGACTTGTCACATAAATCTGGTTGAATTTGCCATCCACTTTCATTATATTGACTTTGAGAACATCAATTCTTTGCGATTTATTCTAACATCATCTAACCATCGAAGCACATAGACACACCTCCAATTATAACACGACGTCGTTATTTTTCTACGACTACGGCATGCAGAAGTGATGTGCGTGTATAGTACATTTAATATAGTTTACGAGTATATGTTTAAATCTCTGTCCAATTGTCTCTCTTATGTTTTGCTCAAGAATATATGTTACCACTGTTTGATTGTGATTTAGAAAAATCAATCCGATCAAAGCTTTCGAGTAGTATTCAATAAAATTTACAATAATTAAATTAGTAAATACCATCTGAACCACCTGCCGGAACCCGTTTGTGTTGTATAAATACTTGGATCGTTTTCTATTTCTAATTTTCTATCTACGAGTATTTATTTAAAAAATAATAATTTTCGATTTCGGTCTTATTAAGTCTTTGCAAAAGAACGTGTGTAGTAAATGAAAAGCTCACGATCGCATGAAAAAAGCGGCCGTACGGGATAATAAATGTATCTGGTCTCAGTTTGGTGTGTGATCGACCCACGAAAGTGTTCCGGTGTAGTAAAAACCCTAATTGATTCGTTAATCGGAATAAATTCTGAAGGAGGGGGTTTTTCACGATTGTTGTTTGGTTTCTCCAAAGAATTTAGTTCGTACTACGTGCCTTAAAGTTATACAGTGGTGCCTCGGGATCGACCTTAATTTGTTCCGTCATATATCGAATTGGTCGTAACCGAAACTCTTTCGCAGTTCGCTTTTCACATCCTTACCTTACGACATACGGTTATAAGCCCGATTTTTTCACAATATGCACATTGCATAGCTCCATGCAATCTATATTGGCATGGAAGATGGGTCGACCTATGAGTTTTGCTCTCCGACAAGGGATCATAGTTGTGTTCCATTTCATCACAGATCATAATCGGTAATGGAAATTCTCTTTTCCATCTTGTCCCTACGGAATTCGAACCCGGTACCTCCCGATCCAAATGCCAAAGCTTTAACTACTGTGGCATTTGGTCGGTTTATTATTATAAAGTTATTATTTGATTATTTTTATTAAGCAGCTGACTAAATACATTGTTTTCCGACGGCCCACGCCCATCATCGACGGTAACTAGCGGACAAATTTTCTGTTAAGGAAACTTGCGTCGAATCTGGGTTCAAGCTCATATTACTCATTTCGAAATTGTAATTTAGCTTCTAATGGAATTGCCCCGTGAAATAATGGTGATATCATTCGACGTTTGGATTAGTTTTCTGATTAATATCTCTCTGCAACGTAGAGTCCTTTACACCAGTCCACGTCGCTGCCGTGCGATATATTCATGCTCTCAAATCGCTCTTGCATAATATCCTTCGTAGCGTGCGCGCGCATGTATCACACGTAACCCTGTCCCACACGCAAAACCACATGTCGTCGGTATTCATATCATCCAGTTTATGTGACAAGAAGTTGCTGATTATTGATCTTCACGGAAAATTAGCTGCCTTGGGTTTTTCCGTATACTTTCATTCACAGACGCAATGTTTTCAGCAGACCGTGCGTTTCGATGACGTGCTGGGGTTGGTTGATTATTTGTCGAACCGGTTGAGTTGAATTTGGCCACCAAACGTCTAATAGTCGACCCGGCAGGACGGTTGTGGCGAGGATAAAAATCACGTTTCACGAGCGGAGCACTGACTTTTGAAAATAGAATTTGATGATTAGCAGCCTCGTTGTTCAACGCTATAACCTTCCTTAGTGGTTTGTCTTACACTACTGAACAATTCACAACAAATTTGACAGACGTTGGTTTAACAAGATGGTCTCTATTGAAAAATCCTTTATTATTATTAGGCCCTTTTCCAATTACTTACTTATTTGTGTAGACGTACTTATTTAAATAAGTAACCTCGCGAGGTGAGTTATTTGAATAAGTACGTCTACACAGACGAAAATTGTGTCTTGACTAAATGTAATGTAATGCATGTCGTTTTTGTTTTCAAATCTTGTGACAACGACCAACATGTCAAGAATTTTTTTGTTTTTGTTATTACGTCACAAATAAGTCGGTACAATGAATTGGAATGACTTGACTGAGTTATTTAAGATGGCGCCAAATAAGTGAATGAAGTTTCAAATAAGTAAGTAATTGGTAAAAAGCCTTAGGGTGTTTTCCAAACACCGACTTATTACAGACTTATTGCCTTATTTCGCGCCACCTTGAATAAGTCGGTCAAGTAATTCCAATTCATTGTACCGACTTATTTGTGACGTAATAACAAAAACAAAACGCAATTTCTATTACATGGAAATTAAAATCTTGATCGTTGCCACTAGATTTGAAAATAAAAACTACATGTGTTACATCATAAAGCAAAATATACATAAGAGGACTCATGTAGACATTCCGAGGTTAATCTATTTTACTATTACCAATCTGTGTAAGCCTAATAAGAACAATGAACTATAAACTAAATATGCCGATATGTTTATAAGATACGTATATATGGATTAAATATAGCAAAAAATTAACTTTGTGTATATAAATATATCAAAACTATAAAATAAGATTAACCTCGGAGAAATTGGCTTATAAATTTTGCACTACTTGATCCTCTTATATATTTATTCCTCGATGGTTACATTTAGTCAAGACACATTTTTCGAGACATTTCTCTGTAGACGTACGTATTAAAATAAGTCTTCTCGTGAGGTGACTTATTTGAATAAGTCGGTGTGACGCCAGTCTCCACATAATAAGTAATGAATTCGAACATGTAATATATACAGATTTTATACTCAAATTTAGCAATAACGACCAACATTAGCACTATTCTGGCTTTCCCTGGGAATCGGGAAATAGGAAAAATATTTTCTTAGCAATTTTGATTGAATTGTATTTTTCTGGCCTACTAATGGAATCAGTTTAGTGTAAATATTTACGAAACAAAGTTAATTGAGAAATTATTTTTCCCAATAAAATTTGTTTAGAACAAAAATTTCCCATTCCACTTAGATCTAAAATATGTACACCAAACCTAATGCATCAGTAGGCCAGCAATATAGAACTCGAACAAAAATTCTATGAAAATATTTTTCCTTATTCCCTATTCCCAGGGAGTCAGAATAGTGCCACCTGTCAAGAGAAAATTGTCTTTGAATGTCGATTGGAGCATCACGGACGCGTAATATTGTAGTAAATTATTGGATCGACTCACGATGCTGTAAGCAAGGCCAAACAACCGCATTTAGCAAAAAGCAATTAAAACAAAGACCAAATTGACCGAATCGGGCTATGAATTGCTTCCCAATCGAAGCTTGAAGAGGCGATTGCGAAGCTTGAAAAGGCTAGAATGGTTAGTTATCCGAAGATTTTAATCAAATAAAGTAGGTACTGCCGAAACAAATTCCTATTTCGAGGAATTGAGTGTCGACTATTATAAAAATAGCATCGAACAGGTCCAAGACTTTTCAAACAGCCTGACGCCCGTATTCTTGAATTACACATCCATTTTCAACGACAGACATCCTGTCAAAATTTATGAAAACGTCCGGAAATTATAATTCATCTATTCATGAATTCCCGACAAAGGGTAAAATTTCCCTACTACGGGAATTTTTCCGAATGAGTATAAAAAATGTGGGAAAAATTCCCCGTGTAAGTTTAATTTAATCTTGTGGTTATAGCTTCGCCTTAGGCTGTTTCATAGCAGAATTCTTGTATAGGACTTCAACTATCCCCAACATTATTATTTTTTTAAAATTTAAAGTTTTTTACATTATTGAAATTTTTCGTTTAGAACAGTGTTTCCCAACTTTATTTATTATAATACATCTTAATTTCATATTTATATTAAGGCTCCCTAATTTATGAATTTAGCACATGGCTCCTCAGATATATGGTATGCCTCCCTAGGGGGGCCATATGGCCCCCGTTGGGAAACACTGGTTTAGACGTATCCACAAGCAAACAAATATGTTTTTATTAAACTTCTAAAAATACATTTATAAAAAATTCCTTAAAAATGTGCGGTCTGATTCCTTGATACGTCAAATATAAGAAAATTTAAAACAATTTAAGAGTGGTGAATAAAAAAGGGAAATGGTAAAAATGGTAAAAAAGTATTACGAATTGTTCAAGAATATGATGTATGGTTGCATGTGGAAATGGTAGGGGAATATGTGAGGGAATTTTGACAGATATTCACACGGAGAAAATTGATGTGGGTTTCAAGAATACGCGTTCTGGTAAGTAAATATCTAGTAGCCAAATTATCCGGAAAAAAATTTATATCGATTTTTATTATCACTAAAATTGCGCTATACATTGTAACACATACTAGTCAATACATTTAATTGGAATAACTTTATCGACTTATTTAAGACAATATATGTATAGGGGAGCAACAATTCCACATACGGAACACTTAAAAAGACTTCAATTATTATTTAACAATTCCTAATTTATCAAAATAATAATTCAAATTTAATTTTTCCATAGTCATAAATTTTCGGTGTGGGCATGGAACATGTGGAATCCATGTGATGCTGCAGCGATAATATTATTTTTAATAGGACTTGCATTACGCTTCCGACCAAATACAATGGATATCGGACGTGTTATTTATTGTTTGGATAGTATATATTGGTATTTAAGAATTTTAAATATTTTAGGCGTTAATAAATATTTAGGTACGACGTTGATTACTTAAATCGATTCAATATTTCTAATAAAATTTACTTTACAGGTCCCCTCGTCACGATGATGGGTAAAATGGTTAAAAATATGATATATTTTGTTGTTCTTTTGGCTGTGGTTTTAATGAGTTTTGGTGTTAGTCGACAAGCAATATTATTTCCAAATAATGATGCCAGCTGGAAATTAGTTCGAGATGTGAATGCAATTTACTGCGCCTAAACTAGATATCTCAGACTAAAATTACATATTTGTTCAATCACAGGTTTATTACCAACCTTACTTCATGTTGTACGGTGAAGTATTCGCCGATGATATTGATCCACCGTGTGGAGAAGATCCTAAACAGGGGCCATGTGTAACGGGCCATTGGGTAACACCGATCACAATGTCCATGTACTTATTGATAGCGAATATTTTATTAATCAATCTATTGATTGCGGTATTTAATAATATTTTCATTGAAGTGAATGCGGTTTCACATCAGGTAAGTACATCCAATAACCCCATATGTCTTGTAGATTATTTTAATTTTTCTAAAAATATTTTTTATTTTAATTTTCTGAATTTTATAATTTCATTCTCTATCTCTTCTATTCGCAAAAATACACATTTTGTAGTCCTAAAATTTCAAATTATTTAATAAATTATATAAAAAAATTATTTTTCCTTTTTTTACGAAAATAAAAATATCATAAATTAAATGTATAGAAAACACCTCCGACTGTTTTCCATTCCAATTTTCTTTTTGTTTTTCTTTTTAAGCACTTTCCTTTCTTTCATCCAGTGGTAAAATTGATAATTTAAATTCGGGTTTTTCGCATCATCACAATTTTATTTTTAGGTTATTTAGGGTGGGTAAATATTATTCACATAGCTACCTTTTAATTGAAAATTATGTTGATTTTAATTAAGAATGGTAATTTAAATGTTCACTACGATTACAACATCCCCAACAACAAGGTTTGGGTCCCGTACCATATACCCGTCTTGATTTGTGCATAACACGTAATATGTCAAATCAAAATGCCAATTAAATTTGTTTAAGACAAGTTAAATGTGATTGTTGCCTTGGTTAGTGATAGAATATTAGCAGTCAAAAACGCCTTCTGTTTTCAAATATCAAAACAAAAATATTTCACGCGTGTTTTTTTTGATCCTCCCTGAGATTGTAAAGTGTTTTATTTACTAAAAAAACTGTTCTCCGACATAAATGTCTTCAGAACTGTTCATTTTTTATGCCGGGTTTCCACTAAACAATCAAATCAAAAACACAAACAAAAATTGTTTTTGTCAACAAAAACTGTCATGCTATTTTAAAAAATTTCCCATTTCGAGTCGGTAAGATAATAGGTTTCATTAAAGGAAAGTTTTCTAGTCGGTTCTGTTGAAACACATACTATTGCAGTTTCGTTTTGTGTGAATCTGTTTTAGTAGAGAACTACGCCAATATCTCGGTTTAATTCTTTTCGGGTCTCGTTAATTAAACAAAACTCACAGAACTTAAACATATATGCATAAATAATACCAACAAATCTTTTGGAATAGCTTGTTTTACAAAAAATAAAACTGTTCGAAAAAAAAACAAAACAACGTTTCGTTTTGCTTTCTGAAAACAGAATTCCTTTTAAAACTGTTCGTTTGGTAGAAACCCGGTGTTATGCTGGTATTATGCGTTTTAAAATTCTTCTGTTTTCAGAGAGCAAAACAAGAACATGTTTAGTGTTTTTACAACCAGTTTTGGTTCTGTTTATCCATATTTGTTCACGACGATATTTTTATTATTAGATATGGTTTTTTAATAAATGAGACCCAAAAAATGAGTCAGCCGAGATATTGGGTTAGTTCTCTAATAAAACGAACAACTCTTCAAAGAAGAAATGTTTGTTTACTAAAAACAATGTTTGTTCTTCGACAAAAAAGTTTTAAAAATTGTTTTTTTTTACAAAACGTGACAGTTTTGTTGAGAGAAATAGTTTTTGTTTGTTTTTGTTTTGTTCGTTTGGTGGAAACCTGGTAATTTTTTTTTGTACGGTCTAAAAGTATTGAACAGCTCTTGTAATGCCTTTCCGCTCTCAACGTAATTACTATCTTTACTACAGATCATTGAAATTTACCTCAATTTAATTGACAACCCCTCCACCAGATGATTGGTACTAAACCTCTGTATCGATTAGAACCTTAATAAACAGCCTAAGAGTTGAAAAGAAAGTTTGAGTTTCTTAATGTAGCGTCGGTTATCTGCTTTAGGAATCAGAAATGTCTCAAGTCACGAGGCCAGTGACCCATGAGTTCAACAGTAGACTACTATAATTCATAAAAGAGAAATTATTAAAATTATGTTTTTTAAATTATGAATATTATTGTGTTACGAATTTCGGACGTTCGATATAAATTCGTACTCGATTTTGCAAATAAAACACTCAGCCATTTATGTTACAAACTTTATTTTCCAACACACACAATGCGGTTGTTAATTCCAGTACTTTCCATGAGACAAGTATTCCTCTCTTCCTATCCGACAACATCGTTAATGTAAAGAATAGTAATCGCTTAATAAAATTATAGTCTTTAACTTGGTTCGAACCCCGCGACCTTTGGGTTGATATCATTTAGTGGTATAACTTTACCAATCGACCACCGAGTGATATGCTTGTGTAGAGTAAATTCGTAAAAATACCCCACATTAAATCTGTTCGTCCCGTACAGACACATCCAATGTCATATCGCTTCTATTTATGAACCTGTACAACTTTTCGTCCATCTTCTTTCCAACTGATTCCTCGTTGTGTATCTTGAGATCTGTTTTTCCGCTTTCTGAAATTCAGCCACACTAAGTCACCTCGTCGAAAATCGGCCAATCTCCAACTCTGGTCGTATTGCTCTTCTGATTTATTTCTGGCGTTCGTGCTGTTGCTCTCTACTGCAATCGATCTTTGTGTATTTGTCGTCGTTGTTCAGTACGGTATTTTGCATCCTCTACGCTAGAGAAATCGGTCGCTTCTCGGCTTTTTTTCTTTGACGCTTTTCGCTATTGACTCATTATGTCCCAGATCCTTTCTCTGCCTCGTCGTATTCCAGCACATCTCAACAATCGCACTGGATTCTACTTCAACTACTTTCAACAATAGTATTGGAATCTTCTGTAAGGCCCCTCCCAAAAATCTTTTCTTCGTTTGATAAGCTAATTAGTTCCTCCTTTTCTCTGGCCGTGCAGCTTTTTCGCACAGTTTTTCAATTTTATGTTTTAGAGCAAGCATTTGCCTCTGGTCTTGATAGTTTCTTGAACCCTCTGTAGTTTTCTATATTCTCGGTGTCTGTTCCGCACATCAGTTTTTACGTTGTTTTACTCGGGAATCAGGCTGTCGCGCAAAACGATCATTAAATCGTTGCATGCATTCTCGTATGTAGTGACCAAGTGAAGAATCTTCTTTGACTTTTGAAGTCACCTGTGGCTCAACACTCTGCCACACAGATGGCAGATTTGAATTTTTGACCCATAGATGGAAAATTTGCAAGAATCCCAACACTCAGTTTCGAACGGAGATTATTGATTTAAAAAATAAGTCTGCTCGTCAGGTCGCGACGACTGATGTTGTATTACTTACATTGGAATATTGTCTATATATAGGACAATACTATGTATTTGTAGTACTAGCGAATTACTGCTAGCCTAACGAAATCGATTCTTCCATATTTTTCATCTATGTTTCATTCTCACAATTAACTTTTTCGAGTGTTTTACGAATTGATTTGTCCACCTTGATCTGAGTGTAGTTCTTGCGGTACCCCGAATCTGCAAATTTAGTTGTTCACAAATGTGTCGGCGATTGTCCGCTTCCTGATTTACCATTTGCTGAAACAGTCAATACACACCAGTATTTATCGATTATCATCTTTTGTTTCTGGAAACGAGCCGGCGATGTCCATTGCTATTCGTTCAAATGGTGCTCCAACATTGTGTTGCTGCATTGTGCCTTTCGCCCAAGAGTGCGGTCCATTCCTCGCAGCACACACTTCACACTGTTTGCACCAGACTTCCAGGCCCTTATAGCAATTGACCCAATGAAACCGGTGTCTTATCTTATCCAAGATTGTAATGATTCTCAAATGTGACCCAGATATTCCATCGTGTTTTCCTTGTAGACTTCTCGTATTCGATTGGCAGGTAGCACAATTTGATGTTTATTATTGTCGCCGTTAACCGATTCCCAGATTCTTACTTGTATTCCGTCATCTGTTCTCAGAGAGTGCCACTGCACCCAATAACTTTTAACACTGGCGCTTTGAGATGCAATTTCGTTTCAACGCGGTCTTTTACCATCGACTAGCCATTTCCTTACTAGTCCAATTGATTCATTAGCCTCCTGGTCTTCTTTCAAATGTTGTTTATCTCAACCATGTTCCGATTCAAACTGGATTCGTGGAATAGTTCTTTTGTTCCTGTCTTAAATATTGCTTACAATGAATTTCACAGAGCCTTCTTGATAATACATCTGCATTGTTGTGCAACATACCTTGCCGGTATTCAGTCTTGAAAGTGTAGGGTTGTAGTCGTTCGATCCAGCTAGCCACTTGCCCCTCAGGATCTTTAAACTGCAACACCCATTTGGATGTCAAATGTGTGCTGTTCGAAGAACAAAATCTTATACCCATACAGATATTTGTTACACAATAATTTTTCTTTATTGTAGAGAGGGACCAACTATAATAGGCAACAACTCGCTCTTTGCCCTCTTGTTTCTGTGAAAACACTTATCCCCGTGTTGGTAGCATCTGTATGCAAAATTAATATCCCACCGGCCTGCGGATACGCTAAAATAAAACCGCTGCATAATTTCTTCTTTAATTCTTCAAATGCTTTTTGCTGCTCTGTGTCCCACTGAAATCGTTGTTTTTTTTTGCGGCAAGTCGATGGAGACTTCGTGAAATAGCTGCGAAGTTTGGCACAAATCGTCGGTAGTATGAGGATAACCCTAAGAAACTTCTTAGTGGTTAATATCCTTTGGTGTAGGCCAATCCATTACAGATACTAACTTCTTTGCATCCGTTCGCACACCGTTGCTTGAAACAATATGACCTAAATAGTTAATTTTTTACCTGCACAGTTTACATTTCATTGCACTTAATTTCAATCCTGTCACCCGGATGGCTTGTAGTACTTGTTTAAACTGTTGATGTGTTCATCCAAATAAACCAGACTTGTTTTCCAATTTAGACCTCTTAGAACTTGTTCCACATTAATCTCTCAAATGTAGCAGCATGCATTGCATAATCCAAAGGCATTACCACAAAATGGTAAAGACCATTTCGTGCTGAAAATGCCGTTTTCTCTCTATCATTAGGATGGATTGTCAATGCGCGGTAACGGATAACTGACTTTCTTCGTCACTTCGTTTAATTTGCGGTAATCAACGCAAAACCGTGTTGTCCCGTCCTTTTTCTGAACAAGAACTATTGGCGAACTCTATGGGCTGCTAGACCCCTCAATTACCCCATCACGTTCCATTTTTTTAGTTAATTTAGCTGCCTCTTACTGCTTCGCGGCCTACTCGTCTTGGTGCTTGCCTAATTCTAGTACCGTTTCTATCGATTCTATATTACACAATATTAGTTTTTCCTACTTCATCATTATTAAGAGCAAATACATCGGCTAATTCATTCAGTGCTTCCACTACGACATCTAACTGTTCCGCTGGAAGCTGGTTGCACAATGAACGAATGATCTTCTTCTGCCTATGGTTTGGTGATCGATAACATTGTCTCGACTAGCGGTTGGCAATATAGTTGTTTCTCTGAGCTGTACCAATAACCATCCCTTTCCTAATTACATTTGTTGATGAACCCACGTTCAAAACACTTACTGGTACTTTCTGCTGAAATTTCACTAAGGTTCTCGCAAACAGTAATCCATTATTTTTGACATTCGCGGGCTCCACAATTCCCATCTTAGTATCGTTAGTCATCGTCAATTTTCGCATAGCGAATTTTTCGCACATCGGTGGAATCTCGATCCTGTCTTCGAGTATTAACTCATAAAGCATTTTGTTGACTTGAATTTATTTGAAGAGGTACCTCCACATTGCGCTAATTTAGCATCTGGTTATTCAAATCCATGGCCATTTTGGCATTTCTTCATAACATCCAGTCCAATGATACATTCATCAGTTATCCCAGCTACGATAAACCGATATTTGAAGCGCATTCCGCCGAACGTTACAGGAGGCAGATTCACTTGTTGCAAGTTATAACGAGCATCTACGGATGCATTCACGTTGTGCTAATACCCCAATAACAGCGAAACTTTTGTAATCCTCCCCCTAGTTGTGTGATTTTAACTGTGGTTTTGGAGCATTTTCTTCCTTCCACCAGCTTGTGCCACTCGAAACTGGTGTAACTTAGTTTTTCCGGATCCATGTCCATTAAATGAGACAAGTGTTTTTTCTCCTCTTATCGTCCAACGTGTTACTGCCCCATTTATTCAGGTTTATTGCCTCGTACGTCAGATTCTTTCGAGTGCAGTGTACATACTTGGTTGCTTACAATCCCTCATGTAATGCCCGGGTAGTTGGCATCGAAAACATCGAGACTGGGAACGCGATGGTTTTCTTCCATTATCTCGAAAAGCTGGCCGTGGTTTCCTTATATCTTCTTTAATAACGGCTCTTATTTGCGCAATATCCTCCTAATCCCGCTTGTGCAACTTTATTGTGTCAGTGACTAGGCTTGCTCTAGCGGCCTATGAGGCCTTCTAACGCCATCCCCAATACTTCATTTTCTCTAACGTGTGACTGTTCCAACTGCCAAGGCCTGCTCATAGCTCCTTTATGTTGCAGAAACAGTTGGCAAAACATCTGCAGCTTTCCCACGAAAAGTCAAAATGAGTGCGTTGAGTTGCACTCCTGCGCTCTACCAAATGTGCTGCACTGCCACTTGAAATTGCACTTTACAATTTATGACACTGTGCATGTTGTCTTAGTGAAAGAGAATCTTTCTTTAAACTTGGGATCATTTGTTCTCAGTTTCTTCTTTAACCGCACCACGCACTTTGAACACAGCTTCTGATACCTTTTAGGTGTCAGCTATCTCACGCAACTTCACTTTACGGTCTTCCAAGACGATGTTGTGCACTTTTTTTCTTTTCTGGAATAACTGCCGAAATCGGATGACCATTCAACATCATCGGTGTTTGTTAGGGCCGCGGTTTAAGTCAGCAAGTAGTCCTTATAACACTTATCAAGCCATTCACTGCCAAACAGTGAAAATAACAAAAGTACCATTACTAAAAGAACTGTAACCTAAAAAACAATCGTCGGATTGTCATAAATTTTGACACATATCTTTTGAAGGTTGGTTTCTAAAAATCATATGATTTTTTTATTAGATGTGCCATCTATGTGTCAGCCTCAGCTATGTGTCGGCCTTATTGAGTGACGTAATAGTTGTTCCCAAGTCTATTCCGTCGACGTTATGAAAATCACCCAGGATGGTAGAACTGGAGACTCCTCGCACTTTACGCATCGTTGATACTTCCGATAACTTCTGTATTTTACAACAGTAGCGTCCAAAAGTTACCAGGTTTTACAGTTCTTTCGACTACCAAGAAGGTTAAGGTTTACCCAACACACGAATATGACACGCTCCTTACTTAGCTTTATTAAAATCATTTGATAGCTTGTCTACGAGGGAATCAAGCTCTTGTGAGCATACGGGGACTTTTTAACAATAATGAATTACCTCGAATACTTCTTAAAGTATCGCAATTGGTTTTCTCGGAATGGTTATCGGGCACTTTTCAATTCACTAAATTATCCTTTATTTAAATCTGTAACATCTGGTACTTAATGTCGCTTTCATTTCTCTCTAATCCTATCTCGCATTTTCCCAGATTTTGTGATGTATATTCGCTTCGCTGCCCATAATGACTAACTCTCCGTCTTTGAGTCTCCGTTATTAGGCTTCCTAAAATAACAGATGAGCTGCCTCTCCAGAAGAAATGCTTTCGTTAACAAAAGGATTTAATGATCCATTTGAATGCCGCAATGCTAGCGGTAACCATATCTGAACGTAATTTAGCAACAACAATATTTAGGTTATTTTTGGATATAGTTTAACAATGGATTTTTTTTATTGAGTCTTCACTAAGTCATGCACTGGTTAATTTGTACAGGAATCTCAATATTTAAATTTTCTCATCGATCCTCACCACGTTTGTATCAGATTCGCATGTCTTTAAATCCTCTTGAAGTATTTTTCTACTTTTTTTTGTTCTCGACCGAGAAACAGTGCCACCGCCGGGTTGAATACCGCTCTTTATGACCTTCCCATAATCTGGTGCCCCCATTTGTGACCATCCTTTATATACACTTTCATCGCAGCTATAGCTGTTCAAATCCAACATTGGCCTTCAGCAGTACAGCCAGCGATGCATTACTTAAAGATCTGCAATAAACTGTTAACTCCTCCAACTTGGCAATCTTCAAGTTGAGAGTTGATAGGTCTGGATTACCAATTTGATACTTTTTGGAGAGAAAATTATTTTTGATTGATTGGTTCCGTTGAAATCGAAACCCTAAGGCGCATGTTTATTCTAAAGAATGTTTCCCCAACAGGACGGCGATTAGAATCCTTTGCATTCTTTAGCTGCTCTATGAGCACAGAATTAAATCACAATTTACTTAGGAAAATTATTATTGCAAATATGATGACACATTTTTGTTTATAAGTAGAACTCTGTTTAATGGCATTGAAACGGAAACATAATTGATTTGTGTGGAAAGAAATCATTGTTTGTCATAACTAACATTGACACTTAACCGGGACAAAGCTGACACGTCATACGGATGTATGTGCATATTTTAAGCATTAAGCATACGATCGCGTATTTTGCAATCGTCTGGAGTCCATTTCTATACATAGTGAGTAGCTAGTTTAAATCGTATTAAATAATAAATTCCTTTTGAGGTCTCGAAAAACCCGCATTTTCAATTTCATCACTTTAAAAAACACACGATCATCATCTTTGTCATCCCACTTTATTAATTGTTTTTATTCGTTAAATATTTTTTACCCATTAAATTTGTAATCATATCTAAAAGAAAATAAATTTTATAATTAATCTAAACAAATTAAATTTTTACATTTTTGTAGCATAAATAGAATTTTGTGTACAAATATTTCACACTCGATCAGTTTAAGTAATTTATCATTTCTCTATCTAATCTTCGATGATCGATCATATATTAGATAATTTTTTATTGTTATAAAAATTTACGGTAGGTTTGGTAATAAATCTTTGCAACCCGATTCCTTGTGCAAGCGCACATAAAAATTGTAACAAAAAACCATGATTGGAAAATTGGAAAACAACAAACCGTTTCTAAAATGAAAAGAAAATTAAAATAAAATATGTTTATCTTATAATTATGCTAAAACTATTATTATCTATATAATTAACATAAATTTAATACTGTTGTTTTCTAACCAATAAAATATGCCAAATGGTTTTCTTGCAACAAAAAAATTAAAGTCGAATATTTTTAAAAATCACATTTAGGTTTGGATGTTTCAAAGATTTACTGTTGTTATGGAATATCAATTAAAACCGGTACTTCCCCCACCATTAATTGCTTTTTGTCATTTTTATTCTTTACTTAAATATTGCATACGGAAAGCGAAAGGTACAGAATTTGGTAACAAATACATAAAATTATTCTAATATAAGGCAAATTCCATTAAATTTTTTAATTTTCTTCTTTTTTTCTCTTAATTGCACATCACAATCATTTGTGGTCATATTTCTTTGAATAGGTTTACAAGGCCCGCGCGATAACGGTTTGAAATTATTTTTGGAAAAAGACGATATGGAGCGATTATATGATTTTGAGGAAGAATGCGTCGAAGGATATTTTCGCGAACAGGAGATTATCCTAAATCAATCGAATGACGAACGCATTAAAACAACAACTGAACGGGTTGAGCATATGGTGCAAAAAATCGAGGATATTAATCAAAAAGAAAATATGCAAACGGCCACCATTCAAAATATTGAATTTCGCCTAAGGAAAATGGAAGAATCAACGGAACAAATATTATCAACACTGGCGGTTATACATCGATTTATGTCGACGCACACATCAATTCAAGAAAACTTACAAGGGTCGGTTGGAAATGTTAGTCGTGATTTACGGGTTCGTACAATGTCCGAAACTGATAATCCAAATAATATGCTTCAAATACAACCGCGACGAAAATTTAATCGTTCACTAACCGAAGTTCGACCGGACGTTTATGTATTTGAGGATGGTGTACATTTTGATGTGCTGCCCGTTACCGAAGAAGATGAAAAAGTCTTATCGGGTGTACGTGGTAATGATGATTTGACACTGAAATCCCGTAAACGATCATATAACTCAACGGATTCGGATGTATATGACGAAACCAAATTAAACTCTGATGCCAACGTAAAGGAGAAATCCAGTGTTGAAACAATAAAACGGCCACCGCCTCTCGTACATATCAAACAAGGCACAACAAGTACCGAAAGTAAAGAAACACTGACACCACTTGGGGAGAATAGTGATAATCATACATTGGTGGGGGATTCGTCCGATGACATTGTCGACATGAATTTTGAAGGTAGGAACATTTGTCCCATTTTATTATCATTTTTTGTTTAGTTTTACGGTAGTGTTGGGTTATCCATTTTAGTACATTAGGTACTATAAATATGTTTATTTGTGATTATTGCATGCTCGAATTGGCCAAATAAGTATTTAGCAAAAACAAAATCAAAATTTATTTTTATTTTTATTGTGTCATTTAGAATTCCTAAAAGTAGAACTTTCAGGTGCACGCCAAAGAGCAATACGCCGTAGAAATTCCTCAATAGGTCGTAGAAATTCAGAAAGTTGTACAGCTTATGATATGAATTTACTGAATAATCGTAGTTCTGAATTAAGCTTAAATCAATTAGTACAAGCAGCTGGTATGTCGGCTCGGCGACAATTAAGCTTAACACAATCAGAACCTGATAGTGATATTGTTAATCAAACAGGTAAATTTTTTATTGTTCCATTATTATGTTTAAAAATATCGTTTTTAGACCCTGTTTTGTGTTTTATTAAGAATGCTCATATTTCGTTACTAATGCGTTATAAAATAAATATACAACATCTTTGATGAGGTTCATTAATAATAAGTCATTAAATCGTGAAACTGTGCCTGTATCATTAAGTGGTTAAGGGTCATTTTGCATACTTATAACACAGGAACAGAAAAAAAATTAAACATTTTTAGCCATATCATTTAAAACCTAATCTAGTTAAGAGTTAAATATATTGTATTCCCCTTTTCATGGTGCTGCAACAAATCAGTACATGTAACGGAAGTACTGACAACGAGGGCCTACTTCTTTTAGGTTGGAATCTGGAATCGGCTGAAGTAAAATAAAACAATGCTCAAAAATCTTTATTGTTTCCCGAGAAAAGATGATTTCCCGCCTTCTTTAATAAACACTTAAATCAGCCGCAAACTGATCAGTGGTTGTGTTCAAATTTCACAGTTTCTATCATTCAGCATAAATTAGTTCAGAACTAAAAATTTATTTATTAACATAAATTTTAAATGTTTTGTTTTTGATTCGTTTCGTTATTTACTTGAACATTAAAGTACAGGTCATAGTGCTTCAAATAGTTAATCTCAATAAAAGAAGCTCTCACCAATTTTAGTAAGCAAAACCAGTTACTACAACACCCCAAAAATAGCTAACTAAATGATTAAACGATAAAAATACAACAATTACATACGCGACCGGATGCTAGACTGTTATTCGGGACACGGGCCAATGAAACTATTATGCAATTATTATTGATTGAAACACCTAAAATAAGCAGCAACATGCAAAACTAGTTAGGAGGATGTAGTAGGAGATGGAGTACTCGTACGTCTAAAATTATTTTGATTATCAAAGACTTATTGTGGACTAATTAAATTTTACCATTCAAATTTTAGCTTCCTTACTTTAGTTTAGGTTTTGAGTATTCTACATGAATATTGTTTATGAATCTGATAATGTTAATATACGTTTAAATTGTTTTGTTGAATCAATATCTTGTATCGGTTGATGCTATGAAGGTTAAATTTTTAATTAACAATGAAACATATATTTTCGTTTGTGTTTGTCGGCTCCATACCATATCTGAGCATGTTTTCGTTGATGAATTTTGTGAATACTTGAGGCATAAGAGGATTGATAATCAAATTATTTTGGGTGATTTTAACATCGATATTTTAAAAAATTCTTCTGACTCTGACAACTATCTTTCCATGATGTATTCTGAAGGGCTTGCCTCTAATTATTCAACCTATTAAAGGGACAGTAACTACATCCACTTGTATTGATCATTGTTTCTGTATATCACGGGAAAATAATTTATCTCTTGTCAATGTAGATTTATTAGATTACAGGATTAGTGATCATCATTTGATTTATATTGTGATTGAGGTTAATCAATTAAATCAAATTTACAAAAGAGACATTACGTATGTACACTGTCGATAATCCGTGTTCCGCCACCAAACTTCAAGAATGCGTCGCGTCGTTATTAAGTCTTGGACATCTAGGGCCTTATTCAATATGATCAAACGTAAACAGTGGCTTTTGTAAAAGGCAAAGTGGGTTACAGAAAAACATCGATTTCAACAATATGTTAATAATTACGAGTATGTTTGCAAGGTGAAAATTAAAATTGAAGCTGCTCATGGATCTTATTGCAATTGGAAGTTTAATAACTACGTCCAATGCAAATGTTATTAGTTCTATTCTTACATCCAGTAATAATTTATTAACTTAAATTTAGCACATATTTTTGCAATATTGCTTCTAATTTAAAATCTAGCGTCCAAGTTATAATCAGATGAATTTTGACACAAATAATGTTGACTCATTCTTTTTCCGTCTTATTGGCGAATTTGAAATAATTAAAGCCATTCACTCTTTAAAACCTAGCTAAGCTATCCGTTTTATAATTTTGGGTTGAGTAATTTCCTAATAAAACCCTAACAAATTTTTAACCGTAGTTTTGAAAATACAATTGTGCTTCCCTTTAAATAATTATCGGTCCATTGCTTTACAACCAGTATTATTAAAACTCATGGGAAGATAATTAAAATATGAAACTAGGAACTGCAACTTGTAACGGGTAAGCCGCTATTATTTATAGGGCAAACCCAATTACATTTAATTGCCTCTACCCTATTACGCCCCCCATGAGGCGGCATTAACCCGCTAGCTCAGCGGAAAAGGTTAATTTGGCCGTGGGGATAGGGAGGCTAGGGTAGCGGCCTAGATTACCGCCTGCGGTTAAAATAAACTTATTACGGGGATTGGGTGGGAACACCGGACCCCTGAACAGTTAATTAGGCTAGCAGCCCATTTAGGGAAGTAGGCCAAACGCTACTGTGGTTGTATTGTCTGACTTTCTAGCCAGACATTTTATAATAACACAGTTTTATCCACTTACCTTGCCGGTTGATCTCAATCTCTCTCCCAAAATGTAATTACTTGTGTTTACCACACAAATACATACACACAATACAAAACAAAAGAAGTTATAAAATAAATTTTTTTTATGTATTTCCTTGCTGCCTTAACAACTTCAAACCACGTCACAGGTGTAAAAACAACTTAGTATAACGCTAATACACTAATACCAAATAAAAACTGATCTTACATTCACAATCAAAAATTACTTAATTAATTTACGAAATATATGTATACACAAACACGAATGCACATATGCAATCATCATACAAAATGTTGCCACTTGAAATTGACGGAATGCCCAAAAAAAAAAAAAAAATTGTTTTTACACATCGACTACTATACACTATTATAATGGGTAAAATGACATTCACCAAAAAAAACAAAATACTACACTACCAAAAAAAAACTTTATCAAAACAAAAAAAAAACTTATACTTAAATTGGACCTGAACGCCGGTCTGTCCAAAAACTAACTCCTCGCCACACACCATGCATAAAAACAATCTTTCGAAAATTTTGTGAATTCCTCACAAAATGCCATGGTGGTGTACGAAAACGTGCCATGAATTTTGCTTATTCTTGGCCACGCGAAAAATTTGAAACAAAAAAAATGCTGAGGAAAGACAAATTAATAAGTGCAATTTCCCTCGGTCAATACATAGTTCACCTATGTCATTTACCTAAAAAAACTAACATTTATTGCAAACAAAATGATCAAATTACATTTAAGTGTATTATCGTTCAACCACAATATGAATTTGTATTCATACCGTAATTTGATCGCCATAACACAGAAATGTTGAAGTTTAACATGACGGAGAATTTTATATTTGGAATGTTAATATTTTTGGAGAGGTTAATCTCAAAGTGGTCATGTTAATGAGTAATGCTAAAATATAGAATGTTGGGATAGGTTAGTAACGGAATTAGGTGGAATTCCGTTACAGCGTGGGGAAAACCCAATCCCTGAGATGGAATAGAGATCTCATGCTCGGTTTAGGAGGGACGTGGTTTCAAGAAACCAAGTTACTTTTTGAACAGCCCAACGTGGCGGACGCCCCACACCCTAAGATAGTCTCAAAGCCGGGCACTTAACTTAAAATTCTAAGTATTGAATTTAGATACTATTGACTATATGAACATTCTAATTTAAAAAAAAATAAATTGTTACCTTTGTTTTAATGAAGTTACTGAAAACTTAACTAGTATGACCGTTCAATTTTGTACCCCACAACAAAAGCTTTTGAAAATTATGTATAGTTAAAAAGTTAGCTATTTCCGAAATTATGATATTCAATCATTTGCTACTAATTTTATTATTCAATTTAATGTGTGATTGCGGAAACGATTCTTAGCGACTTTAAATAATTTTGATCTTATTTTATAAATGTTCATAGAATCTCTTAAATTTAATTACCCTAAGAATAGTTTTATTTTATAGTTTACTTAAATCTTATTTTAAGATGTTTTACTAGAAATTGCCATAGATTCATTATAAAAATTTAGATATAGAAAATATCGAATTGCTATATAAACCAATATTTAAAATCAAATCAATCATAATATTTTATCTGGGATGAGAAACTCATCAAAACCGCTGGAATTCCTTGGATGATGTATAGTTCGTTGAAGACATGAATTTGTTGTGATAGAATCCATTACGTGGTGCTTCTTCGTTACAGTAATGTTTGGATTGGAATTTACACAGTCAGCAAAAAGGTTAATACTTTGGTTTGTTTGCCTCCTTGGTCTCCTCGCATTTGAAATACTATTTTACACTCGCCTTCCATTCCCATATATATAATATGACATTACTATATTGAACTTGATAGTCACACCCTCTCTGGCGGTATTACAGCATTAGTCGAATTTAAAACTGCATATGGTCCCGTTAAATGATTTCTTGATGGTACCTTCGAAATCTTTTCGTTACGTCCTGCCCCTAAAATTGTTGTTTTGTATCCTCGGTCGGAAAACATGAAACAACCCTAGAGGAAAGGTAGGAGCAATTTATTTCAAATGTGGTTCATCCCTTCTGCTAGATTGACGGTGCCGGATAAATTGGTGTCGATATTTTTTCAGGTAACGCTATCTCCAATTACATGCTGTTTCATGTTATCACAAATTGAGACCCATTATCCGACTTGATTTGCTGTAAGTCTTCATAACTCAGTAAGATACACGATTACTGAGTATAGCAGCTTAGCTTTGTTTAATTTGATAGTCGTGTGCTTCTTGGTTTCTCAATGGTTCCACATGACTGCATATCTTTATTTAGACCAGGATCCTCTTGATGGTTTGCATCTTTGATGAAAAGTTTTTGACCGTTCTCTGACTGCATAAAAAAACCTGTCCATAACATAACTTCTGATATCCTTTCATCGTCATCTTAAGTTTGGATAATATGCGGTGACTTATGTTGTTTTTAATTCCTCAAAGGTTACGAGTTCCTCTTTATTCAAATTTTGTTTAATTTTATTTTACAATAATTTATATCTTGGCGATATAACTAAAATTGCTACTACACTTTATTACCTTTTAATTGCCAATTTGAATCTAGTAACTTAACCTACCACTAATCATTACTGTAGATGGCGCTACCTCAAGCCCACTTTGCTAAATTATCAGTCTGGGGTTGAGCCAACCTCATCCTTTCTTTAAATTAAACTTAATATTATACTTTCCTAATCGCTATTGACTTAACTAATGACGCTGGTATATTCATAATATCGCGCGCGATATACCAGCCTTCACTTTACCATTACATCATCTATGTAAATGCTCGACTATACATATATGGTCTAATGGTAAAGTGGATGGTGTATGCGACCACCTTTTCTACGGCGGCGCTTCCAATTCCGGTATTTACGAACATCACTACAACATCGCATCCTGTGAAATAATTTAAAAATTGTCTGGATGGCGTGCAATATGCCTTGTGTAATCCTTACGTTATTGCCATAATAAGGTTTACAGAAAATTTCGGCAATATCGACCTGTTGGATTATAAACTGCTCTGATTTTTGTGCAGTTTTAAATTGCCTTTTGTGGGATCTGCATGGTAATGGCTTGTGCAAATTAGATTTCCTCTTCTTACTGCGAGATGAGTTCTTCTTGCCTGTGTAAGACTTTGTTTTAATTTCATTTCCTAATTTGATAGGTAATGAGTCACCATTTAATTCAGCAATTTTGTTACTGGATGGCGATACTAGGTCTGTTGTGTTATTTGTTGATAGTGGCCTATCAGAATACATACTATTGTCTGCAAGCCGCTTACTACAACTCAGGTCCATCTCTTGCTTCGCATAACTGAGATCTACTTTGGTACAACAACTTTCTTGCTGTGATCTTGGAGCTAAGGTAACTTGAGGCATCGTTTCGACAACTGGTATTGCTTGTTCATCAGAAACCTGAGGTAAATTTCTTCGTTCATCAACCTGGTTACCTACACCACTTGAAAATTTTTTATCGTCTTCTAAGATACAGGTTGACGGTGGGATGTTTGATGATATGTTATTAGAACCACATACGTTATTTGGATTTAACGTTGATCGTAACGTCATTTGTGGTGCTTGTGGCGATGGTCTAGTGCTATCTATACTTAGCACTCTCTGATAATCCTCTGTTATATCCGTGTGTTTCGGTAATGATCTTTCTGATGTTATTTTATCCGAATTATATACATCGGCCGGATGAGGTATTCGTGGTGCTGGCGATGAAGTCACTATTGGTTCGCTTGGCAGGCATAGCTTCTTTTGCAATTTTCGCAATAACCTGTGATGTTGTTGCTGCACGCGCCCATTTTTATAATACGCACATGATGATGAATTAGTTAACGTATTATTTGGTGGCATCAGCACTCTCGTCTGTTGAGCTTGTGTATCGTCACTAATTCCCAGGACGACCCTGGTTTCGTGTGATACTACCACTATTTCTTTTAGCTGATTATCAGCCTCTCGCAGCGTAATATCGTACTTTATTAAGGACCGCCCGATATCTCTTAGTGTATACAAGCTTTGTTTCATCTCGTCAATTGTATCGTTGAATACTTCGAAACCTGTGCTTCGGTTGATTCGACCTAGGATATGAAATATTTTGGTGTAGAAAGCTGGTTTCAGCTCGTCTACAGTTAAACCACCATATATCCAGGTTCTCAGCAATTTACGAACGTCCTCCAACTTCTTAAAACACGTTATTGCCTCTTGGAGTGGACATTCTCGAGCTGCCTTATGTGCAAATAGCAAGGCACGAAAAGGGTAGTCTTCTCGCTCTTCTTTAATAGCTTCCTCAAGGGCGATTATCGCTTGCTGATGATCCTCCGTGTGAATTCCTCGTAATTCACATTCTACCAACAATTCATCTCTACTTAATTGACTAGGATATATCATTATTAAAAAAAATAATTCTAACCTAAACAAACCTAATCTAAACTAAAAAAATTAATTTTAAATCTAAATAAAACATAAACAACCACAGTATCGTTCGACCTCATTCGCCATGGGAATGATCTAACTTAATCACTATTTGGGTCAAACAAGGAAAGGAAAAGGACTTTGAATTAATTTGGAATGGAATACCAAACGACAACCCAGATCAGCAATGGCATTCGTAACTTCGATCATATCGCAAGTGATTCTCATTGCATTGGTGAAGTCATTTCGTATCCCAATAATTTACCTAGTTGATTGAAACAATCCTCTTGCCCTCTTATCTCACAGTCATCATTCTAAATCCCCTTGGATGAGTATGACTGTGTGAGTGGCAGGCCGAATTGTTCAACTACAACTAGGAACAGCAACACGCCGATTGCTGTTGCGAATTCCCATCATTTTGCAGTGCTACCTCGACTGATTAATGGCCAACTTGTATTCGATGCACATCCACTTGCAGACGCCTAAGTGTGACCAAACAATCGAGCAGTACCCTGGATGCACTAATATTAAAACCTTAACGAGTGGACTGGCAAAACCCATCCCTAAGGATGAATATTTAAAAATTTAAAACGGAAGTAGAACACGCGCGACACTTAACTATAAAATGATATTTGGGAAATCCTATTTTTGTCGGATTCTTAAAATATGACACACTTCGACCTGTGGCAAATTCTAGCCACAAGCCAAACTGTCTCAACAACGGAGGATAGAACGGTGGGATAAATCCTATTTCACACTTAGTACTGGGATGGGGAATGACGTGTTAGTTAGCCTTAGGAATGAGCATCTCTTTATACCACCCAGGATCATCGTCGCTTGGCAGGAAAGAGATATGCTCCTTACTTAAGGGATCGCACCATTCACCCTTGCCAGTAACGACTTGCGAAGTTGATTGTTGTACTACGAGGCAATGAAAACCTTACAACTTATTGCAAAAGTAGAAACCGATGCATATCTCAGTTCTTTGACAATTCTAAACACACTTCTAAATTCCAAGTGCTACCACAAATGTCGATTTATCCCCCGGAGTGCGGGTTGGGACTTGCCACAGATAAATCATCCATTCGGGGATCCAGCATTGCAACTTAACAGTTTATAATTCTTACCAATACATGTATGACCCAACGATGCATCCGGTCAGGCATGCCTTTCGGCATGACCGCAGCCATACTCATACCGGTTGGAATTTTATATTTGAATTGATAGGAACTGTACCCCTTGCATCAGTACTTACCTAAGAGAAACGTTGAGCATATACAAGGCTACGCTTAAATATCTAAATAGTTTTGGAATTTGTGAGGAAATCCTCAATTTTCTCGAAATTTTTGAAAGTTGTGGTAATTTATACCAATTATTTGGGCCAATTTGTGGTCCATGTTGAACACGATTTTGAATAAATAATGCCTACATAATAAATCACTTATATCGGACCTGATGTAATTTAATTTGGCCCTATTCCGTTTGGGCGCCATTTGTAACGGGTAAGCCGCTATTATTTATAGGGCAAACCCAATTACATTTAATTGCCTCTACCCTATTACGCCCCCCATGAGGCGGCATTAACCCGCTAGCGGCCTAGATTACCGCCTGCGGTTAAAATAAACTTATTACGGGGATTGGGTGGGAACACCGGACCCCTGAACAGTTAATTAGGCTAGCAGCCCATTTAGGGAAGTAGGCCAAACGCTACTGTGGTTGTATTGTCTGACTTTCTAGCCAGACATTTTATAATAACACAGTTTTATCCACTTACCTTGCCGGTTGATCTCAATCTCTCTCCCAAAATGTAATTACTTGTGTTTACCACACAAATACATACACACAATACAAAACAAAAGAAGTTATAAAATAAATTTTTTTTATGTATTTCCTTGCTGCCTTAACAACTTCAAACCACGTCACAGGTGTAAAAACAACTTAGTATAACGCTAATACACTAATACCAAATAAAAACTGATCTTACATTCACAATCAAAAATTACTTAATTAATTTACGAAATATATGTATACACAAACACGAATGCACATATGCAATCATCATACAAAATGTTGCCACTTGAAATTGACGGAATGCCCAAAAAAAAAAAAAATTGTTTTTACACATCGACTACTATACACTATTATAATGGGTAAAATGACATTCACCAAAAAAAAAACAAAATACTACACTACCAAAAAAAAACTTTATCAAAACAAAAAAAAAACTTATACTTAAATTGGACCTGAACGCCGGTCTGTCCAAAAACTAACTCCTCGCCACACACCATGCATAAAAACAATCTTTCGAAAATTTTGTGAATTCATCACAAAATGCCATGGTGGTGTACGAAAACGTGCCATGAATTTTGCTTATTCTTGGCCACGCGAAAAATTTGAAACAAAAAAAATGCTGAGGAAAGACAAATTAATAAGTGCAATTTCCCTCGGTCAATACATAGATCACCTATGTCATTTACCTAAAAAAACTAACATTTATTGCAAACAAAATGATCGAATTACATTTAAGTGTATTATCGTTCAACCACAATATGAATTTGTATTCATACCGTAATTTGATCGCCATAACACAGAAATGTTGAAGTTTAACATGACGGAGAATTTTATATTTGGAATGTTAATATTTTTGGAGAGGTTAATCTCAAAGTGGTCATGTTAATGAGTAATGCTAAAATATAGAATGTTGGGATAGGTTAGTAAGGGAATTAGGTGGAATTCCGTTACAAACTGGAGGCAAATCTTTCATTTAAATAAAGGTTCCACAGGGATCAGTATTGGGACCTCTTTTGTTTTAATCTATGTTAATTCAATTTTTGGTGTAAATTTGTTTGGTTCTATTGTTGTCGTTGCAGATGGCAAGGGTCTTTAAAATCATGGATTATCATTGCTAGGTGTTGGCCAAAAAATGCTTTCCGATCTCCAAATTTTAGGAAAATGGTTTGATTATCTCTAATTTTTAGTGGCAAAACGAAAATTATTCTTAAAATGCAATTAGTAATATTATTCCTAATTATCTATTAGTAAGGTATCATTCCAGTACATGTAATGTTGGTAATTGTTCCAATGATTGCATTTCTATTGATTTAGTGGAATGCTTTAAGTACCTTGGAGTTATGGTTGATTGCAATCTTACCTGGAAATGACATGTTAATAAAGTAAAGAATACTATTAATAATGGTTTACGAAATCTATACTTATTAAGAAAAGTGGCCGATTTTGGAGGTTGGAATATGCTTTATCATGCTGTAGTGGGTGCAGTTTATCAACTTTTAAAATTCTCGTTTCTGTTCAATTCATTCGTATTATTTGTTTCAAATCTTCTCATTATGGTTTTGTCTCTTGCAACATCTCTATATATTCAAAGTCCTACCTTTATTTTCTATGAGGAGTGGATATAGAAACAATGATCTCTATTTTATTTGAGGTTACTCGGTTTTCCTATGAGCATTTTAGTAACTATTTTTTGAGCGAAGGTTGAACACCCTGTGATCGTCTTTTGTTTAGAGGTTTAGTTAATTTTAAACTGATTTATTATTATATTAAATTTATTTATTTTATTAAATTTCTATGGCAAATTTGTTTTAATATTTCTTATTATTCAATTATTTTACTTTTTTCCCCACACACTGTTTGTGACGTGGTGACGATGATTACCCTTTAAATTTAATTATTTTCTAGTGTAACTTTGTTTTAATTTTATATTTTATATTGGTTTGAAAAAAGCCATATAGTGCTTTATAAAAACGGGAAAACCTAATGGTGGTAGGAATGCTTCGTATGAACCTAGTAATAGAAGCTTTTTCCTCTAAAGTCTCTATCCTTAACTTTTGCTATTATAAAACTAATCAAGTCTCACCTTTTATGTTTTGGATGTGAACAAAAATACTGAGACCCAATCTATAATAAATATAGCTCATATCTTGAGCATAGCAAGGAAATGTATTCGAACTAATTGCTTGATCTAGAGCCAAAATCACATCGCTCCTTGTAGCTTGATAGTAACTCAACTGTTGGTACTCGTAGTCCGGTCCGGCCAGAAGAACCTATAACGCTCTGGGTTTATTCTCAGAGCCATCACTTGTCGTAACAATGTTAAATGAGTAACAAAAATTATCTACGTTTTCAATATACAGTCATCCATGTTTAATAACTGCAGCTTTGTCGTTGATCCGCATCGATTTAGTGTTCCAAACTTCGATATTTAACCCAACCTTTTTAGCGTTAACAGCTACCTAGTCACCTTCGTTTTTCTGCAATGCCGGCATGTATTTCTGACGATATTGTCAGCAAATTCTAAATCGTAAGCGTTATTTGATGGCGTTAGTTGTTGATGTTAATTTGCGCGATAATGCTGTCGAAAATGTCCAACAAAAATAGTGGTAATCAAATACAATTTTGTTGAACTCCTCTTTTGGTGGAGAATAGGAGGGCGAGATAGGATTAAATAGTAAATTTAATTTTATAAACTGTTCAATTTTAGGTCGACGTAAGAACAATTCGGCCTGAATCCAGCTTTCTCACGTTATGGCAATTTGCAATAGTAGATCACCAGTTGTTCCTATTGTGTAACTTGTGTTTAAGCTGATGCCAAGAGTGAGACACCGCATTTAAAGGTCTGTGTTCACGATGTCCTCAGTATTAGGTAGATCAGTATAGATGTCCCGTCTGGTATTTGTGCGTTCATAACTATTTATTTGTATTGAATTCCTCCTCGTTCTGTAAGATTGAGCGATTGGTTGATTCAGTGGACTATATGACCAAGTACTGGACAATTGTCCCTGATTACGGGCCCTGGCCGGGCCTATTCATACAGCCTGTTTACAAATAACAAGAGGTAGGAACATAAGGAAGGTTTTTTTTAGGATGAAACGATCCGGTTGTAGACACCTGGTTTAATAGGTAACAATGGTATTGGTCTTTACCAATTGCCTCTTTAAATCAGCCCCTAAGAAAAAAACATTATTATTTTATATGCCTCCGGAAATTTCCTGAAATTGAATTCTAAATAAATACTTTTCGGCTTCCTAAACAATATACAAATTTATTAATTACAACAATCTTGAACTATTGAAGTTAAATCAAATTAGCTCATGGCATTGTAAATAGCAAAATATTTATTATGTATGAATGAATAAAATAAATTTATAATATGTAATGGAAAGATCCCCAATTCCAATCGCCATAAGAAGTATACATTAGTCTCGTAGAGTATCCTAGTAATAGGCTCCTAATAATAATCCGATCTGTGATATGAAATCCCAAATGCAGACACCGCTTTCAGGACACGAGAGTATACATTAAAGTTTGCCTTTCCGTGTAAGGTCTGAGCCTTAATACCACCAGAACTAGCTAGTGCATGAAGATTATGTCTGCAACTTTTCGGCGTTTACTGCGTGGATGTAAACTGATCAACTGCACGCAATCCAAGTAAGGAACCAAATTATAAATGTCGACCCATGGAAGCCCCCTTAAAGTAAAACAGAAATTTGTATTGAACTGTTTCAATTCTTTGTATGTGAACCTCGGTAAGAGCTCGGGTATCATATGGATCGAGAAATTCTTTTGACCACCGTTTAACAAAACCAATTCTATATTTGCTTTATTGTTAATATTAAAGGGTGTTTTTTTAAGAGGTTGCCGATTTTTTTTTTGAATAAAACACATAAAATTATGAAATGACCAAAATTTTTTTTTATTTGGTAGATAATTTTTTGGCATTTAACATTTAAACACAATTTCTGGCATATGGCTACCACGACTATTTTTCACAAATGTCATTCTGGAGGTCCAATTTTCCAGCACTTTTTCAAGCATTTGAGGGCGTATGTCAGCAATGACACGTTGAATATTGGTTTCCAAAGCGTCAATCGATTGAGGTTTATCCACATAAACCAATGACTTCACGTATCCCCACAAAAAGTAATCGAGTGGCGTCAAATCGCACGAACGCGGAGGCCAATTCACCGGACCATTTCTCGAAATAATGTTGTCGTTGAAAGTTTCTTTCAATAAGTCGATTGTTTCACGTGCTGTATGGCAAGTGGCACCATCTTGTTGAAACCACATTTCATTCATATCCATATCTTCAAGATTTGACAACAAAAACTCATTTAACATGGTTCTGTATCGATTTCCATTCACGGTAACGCGTCGTCCTTCCTCATTTTTAAAGAAATATGGACCGATGATCCCACCAGCCCATAGACCGCACCAAACAGTACATTTATCAGGATGCATTGGTAATTCTTGAACGGCGTGTGGATTATCTTTGCTCCAAATGCGACAATTTTGTTTGTTGACGTATCCATTTAACCAAAAATGCGCCTCACCACTGAAGAGAATTTTACGGTAAAAAAATGGATCTTCGTTCAATTGATTTAACGACCAATCACTGAATTCACGGCGCAAACGATGGTCGTGTGGCTTTAATTCTTGCACCAATTGAATTTTGTATGGCACCAAACCCAAATCTTTACGTAAAATTTTCCATAAAGTCGATGGACAAAGTCCAATTTGCTGAGCACGACGACGAATCGATAAATTGTCGTTTTCTTCGACACTGGCCTCAACGACAGCAATATTTTCTTCTGTACGAACTCTTCTCATTCTTGTCGGTGGCTTGGCATCCAAAAGAGTGAATGTAGACCGAAATTTGGTAATTACGTTCTTTATGGTGGTCTCTGACGGACGATTATGTGCACCATAAAATTCACGAAGTGCTCTATAAACATTTTTAATTGAACACTGATTTTGAAAATAAATTTCCACGATTTGAAAACGTTGTTCTGGAGTTAACCTATTCATAATGATTTGCCAAACAATACTGAGTAGAAATGCCACTTTGAGCTGTCAAAACAACTGTCATAAAATAAAACGACATCTATCGGAAAAACAAACCTCCTAAAAAAACACCCTTTATTTATATGGTCTCTAAATTTCAATTCTCTGTCACACATAACATCCAAATCTCGAATGGAAGTAGTTCTTACGACGATATCATTGTTTACAAAATAGTCTCGAGATGAATATACGCGTTTACTAGATTACATTATTGTTTAGCATTTGTTTACATTTAGCTTGAGATTATTTTTTGAATATCATATATGTGAGTTGTAGTCAGATATATGAGTTGTTTAAGCCTGACTGTAATATATTACTATCAATTGAAGTTAAAAAATTTCGACAAATTTTCATTTCATCGGCGTACACAGAAATACCTGAGTGAGTGTGACGTACATGACCTGCAGCGCATCTGATACCTGCAAAACTTAATTGACAGTAGAAAATGAGATGAAAATTAAATGGGAAATACTCTTAAATTCCTTACTAAAGTCAGTGGTGATACATGAACTTCATTTCCGACCTCTATAATATTCAAAGTGTTTGAGGTAAATTCCATTAAATTGACGTCCATAAAGTTCTTGGGGAAGATTTAAGAACATGTCAAACATATTTAGTTTTTAAAAATTTCTGCCAGCGTTTGCTTCTTAAATTACGAAGTATTCACAGTTCCTTATTGTATCATAGAGGAGATGACGATATATTTTTATGCTTAGTATAAGGTCTTAATAAACACATTAAAACACTTGTTTATTATTTCGCACAAAAATTTTTTTTTTTTCCAAAAATGTTTAAAAAAAATTACTCGATTAATTTCGACTTGTTAGGTCATCATCAGGAGTATGATTGGTAAAAATAAAAATTTAGTTATATATAGTAGAAATAAGCAAAATAAAATCAAAGAAGGAGGGACAAAAAATAGGCAATAAAAATTAATCTATTGATCGTTCCAACCATCTGTTGTTTACACGGAAAAATTACAAATAAAAAAGGGGAAGGGGTGCAATAGCAGGTAAGCGATTAGTTATCGGTTGAGTAACAAAATTCAAGGTATATTGAAGTGCATTTAATTACCCGACGTATTAGTCATATTATTAAGAGCGTGAGAATAAAACAGGGCGGGATCTGTAATTGGTGAGAAACGGATTTCTCTCTGTTCGTTAAGGATATCTTGGTTAAGGAATATGGATTTTCAAATTTCGTAAGATTCTAAGGTATCTAAACGTCTGCTTTTAGGTTGTATATGTAATATGTCTAAATTGTTTAAGCTAGCTGTATGATTTTCTAAAGTTACAAATTTCTAATTTTATTACAGAAAGCAAAGTAATAGTGCTTGGTAGGGATCCAACTAGGTCTTTTAAGACTTCTGTCAGTAAGTGTATCAACCAATGCCAACAGTTGTTTAATGGAACTGGTTGGAAGTACTCTATCATGAATCCATCTGCTCCGATTCTTTACGGTTTACCAAAAATCCATAAGGAGGGCATCCCAATTAGACCAATAGTTGCGTATTGCAATGCTCCTGCCTACAAGCTATGTAAGGGTTTCATAAACTTTTTCAATGATCATACTAATTTCTTTTCGGCTTACTCGGTTAAGAACTCGGTAGAAGTGATTAGCAAAATTCAAGACGTCGACATTCCACTACATTCAAAACTAGTTTCGTTTGACGTTGTCAGTCTTTTCACTTCAATTCCAATTAAAACTTTATCTCAAATAGTTTGTAATTACTTAGATAGGGATGTTGTAGATGAGGGCCTACGTCGTGAACTGAAGTTGGTCTTTGAGACTTGTATTAAACAAAACTATTTCTGCTTTGATAATACATATTTCAAATTCGCTGATGGTCTACCCATGGGCTCCCCTCTTTCACCTTTGTTAGCTGAAATTTTCATGAATTTCTTCGAACAAACGATTTTATCAAACAACAATCCTTATTTTCGTCATATAATCTTTTGGTATAGATATGTTGATGACATACTGTGTCTATGGAATGGAACTGATAGACTGTTAAACTCATTCCTTACTTGGTTAAATTCTCAGTATCCCACCATTGATTTTACGTTGGAAAGGGAAGAAAATAAATATATTAATTTTCTAGATATAACAATAACCAGGATTAATTCTTCCTTAGACTTCAAAATTTATCGGAAACCTACGTATACAGACGCTATTATCCCTAGTTCTTCAAACCATCCCCATAATATTAAAATGTCAGCTTTCCACTCACTTATAGATAGACTAATAAACATCCCTTTGACAAATTCAAATTGCGACATAGAGCTTAATATAATTCTACAAATAGCAACGAATAACGGATATGCAACTAAGACTATATTAAAGTTATTAAATAAAAAGCTAAAGCGCAAAGCTCTAACGGGTATTTATCCACCGGATAATCCAACGCAGGAAAATTGGCGTCGCTTAGAGTATATAGGAAAAACTAGCCAACGGATTAGCAACATCGTGTCCGATTATACCAATATTAGTTTTGCTTTTTATAATAATAACATAATAAAGAAAATGGTTTTTAACAATAAACCTAGAGTTGATCGCCTTTCCAAGTCTGGTGTTTATAGGATTAATTGCAATGATTGTAGTTTCTCATATATTGGACAGACTGGGCGCAATTTTGGAGTTAGAGCTAAAGAACATTTATCTGGTTGCAATCAATCAACGTTCCATAATCATTTAACTTTAGAAAATCATACAGCTAGCTTAAACAATTTAGACATATTACATATACAACCTAAAAGCAGACGTTTAGATACCTTAGAATCTTACGAAATTCGAAAATCCATATTCCTTAACCAATATATCCTTAACGAACAGAGAGAACTCCGTTTCTCACCAATTACAGATCCCGCCCTGTTTTATTCTCACGCTCTTAATAATATGACATACGTCGGGTAATTAAATGCACTTCAATATACCTTGAATTTTGTTACTCAACCGATAACTAATCGCTTACCTGCTATTGCACCCCTTACCCTTTTTTATTTGTAATTTTTCCGTGTAAACAACAGATGGTTGGAACGATCAATAGATTAATTTTTATTGCCTATTTTTTGTCCCTCCTTCTTTGATTTTATTTTGCTTATTTCTACTATATATAACTAAATTTTTATTTTTACCAATCAGTAGATACTCCTGATGATGACCTAACAAGTCGAAATTAATCGAGTAATTTTTTTAAACATTTTTGGAAAAAAAAAAAAAAAATTTTGTGCGAAATAATAAACAAGTGTTTTAATGTGTTTATTAAGTGTTAATGTGTTTCGCCTAGTACCAACGGCGCATAGTGTTAAAAGTACTTAGTGTAAGGAATGGAATGCTCGAAACATTCATAAACAAAAACATAAAAATTAACTGCCGGAATCCCAATAACGTTACTAACACTTAAAATGGAGTTAAAGTTAATATTTGCCAATAATTCGTTGAGCCTTACAGAATCTGTTTGACGAAAATTAAAACAAGGCTGTAGTAGCAACGAAGTGAATGTTCTCTTTTTAATGCTCCCATTTAAGATCAGGAAGATTAAAATCATCGACGACAAGGAGGCATCTTGAATACCCTTGATGCCAGACAGATAGTCAGTAAGGATCTGAAAAGTTTCAATTTGGCTGTAAGGACAAATATAGAAACACAATAAAAACATTATTTCGGTTGTTATAAACTTTAACACATACCAGATCGATATTTATGGTATTGGGAATGGAGTTTAGAATGACTGAGCTGTCGAAATTGACGTACACAGCTACGAGAACTCATCTTCCATTCAAATCCGAATTAGGATTATAAAACCGATCTTATCTTTAACCTGTCACACGATGTAGATATCATATCAAATGTAATCGAAAAACTCGTACGGTTCCATACTATTTGGAAAACAAGCATAGAGTATATCATTTGAAAAATTGAGCCCTTATATATTTCCTGTTATATCGGCAGTTAAACGTAAACCACTCAAACTCTACAAACACACGGCATGAGTTCTACTCGAAAAATCGTACGGTTGTAAGCCGTTTAGACATCTCTTCCAGGGAGGTTTATCATATAGGAATCGGTACAAATTCTGTGATGTCATGTAATTGGTCGGTTGAAGTGGATTATCGATTTGATAATTTAATTACCTAATTTATTTATGCTGATATTAGCATTTTTCTATTTGCCAGTTTCTTTTAAATTGATTAATTTAACACGAGATAATTATAGGGAAAGTGGGTAGTTACAAAACAATGGGTTTCTTTTTATAAAAATTCATAAAAGTAATTGTTTACACCGAAACCGAACCCTGTTCATCGGCTGTAGTCAATTATCAGTAAGTTACATGCACATAGATATCGTTTTTGAAGACATAGCAAATAATCACAAGTAATCACATAGTAGATGAAAACCTACCTAATGTTTCGATACGTGAATGGTCTTCAGGAGTTAGTTAGGGTAGGTCAGTTTCCATTAATATATATTTCACTGTGATTCAGTTTATGTTGGTGAAATATTTACATAATCGCACATTTCACTAACCACGACGTTCATCAAATAGTTTGAGCACCATCATAAGTACCATTAAACAATTTTAAAATTATTATTCGAAAAATTGTGCACAATTAAATTGGCACATTGGCACATGTACATAACGCAGCAGTAACGTTTCATCTTAGAATTCGTTAAATTGTTCCATAGAAGATACTTACAAAGCAATATTTATTGCATATTGATTTGATTTTGTACTAACGTTTTTTATCTAATTTTAGGGCCTTATGCACCGTCAAAATCGCTTTCCGTCAAACCGTCTAGAAATTTATTACTACAATTCCATGCTGAATACACATCGATAACAGATGAGCTTGAAAGTGTATGCCATATGATCGCCTCACCGACTATTTCGATACGCGGTGGAAATGAACATGGAAAACATATGAACGAAATGACCAATCCCGAATTTGCTGCACTAATCGAGAAACAACATTTAAAAGAGTGCGAAGATTCGGATTATGTGATGCTGGAACATTTATTTCAAGCTCGATATTCAGTAGAAGAAACAACGGATGATTCGTTGGAAAATGCACCGGGGGCGGAAGTACAATTAACACAGAAGCGAATGTTACGTCGCGAAACTGCTGTCGAATTACCAATTACACCATCAAAATCAAATCGGGCATCTCTGGTTATAACTAATGATGAAACAGCACCTAGCCCAGGGACTAAACTTTCTTCTGATAATTTAAACGATACAATAAATGTACAGTCTCGTACCGTTTCAATCGATCGACAAACATCAACTACTCAGTATTTATTAAATCCCGTCCTAGCTGGTGAACACCATGCAAAATTATTTAAAAAATCTAGTGAAAGTCTACAAAAAAATTCAAGCACCGATACCGAATATTCCCTGCAACCATATCGAGTAATCAAACAAAGTTCAAATGAAACAAACACATCGTTAAATAGTTCTTTTAATATTGATAATAGTTCCCTAACAAATGATTTATCGCTCGACATAGAAAATAGCCAGAATACAACGGTTATAGAGAACGAAGGTGCTGTCGGTGATATTATACCGCATCGTTTACCATACTTGAAACAACAACTAAGTGCCGATGGTGGTGCAAATAAAATAAACAATGTTCCAGTTCTAACGGCAGAACTAATACCAGCGACTGAACCAGGATCGACAATGGCATATCAGCCAAAGAATCTATTTTCAAACATACTGAAGGAGTCCAGTTCAAGTACAGAAGAAACAAGTAAGGATGATCGTAAAAATATTCCTATAATTAGTACAAATTTAGTTCAAGATGAAATTGTTAAATTATCGTCGAATATAAAAAGTTCGACGGACGATGAAAAAGATCCTCCGTTCAATGAAACTATGTGTTAGTTGTAAATAGTTTTTTTTTTAAATACATTTTTAATTAAATTCACCCCGAATAGATATAAATATTACATAACGAACCCGTGGTTTCAAACTAGTCATATTAAATAAAAATTTAGTGCTTACTGTTGGGATTATGGAAACAGTTTGCACAAATTAATTTGCATAATATTTTTAGTGAATGAACCAATTTTATAATTTATAATAGTACAAAGTATTTAAAAATTTGCTTTGATTTTTGTGCCAAAAACACTTCAATATATTTAGATGTATTTCCAAACACATATCAAAATATTTTTATTTTATTTAGCTTTTATTTAATTAATTCACTTAACAATAGAATCAGTTATATAAGTACTTATATATAGGCGTTTAGTAAATAACGAACTATATTGAGACATTGACAATACATAATTTAGAATTAAAGAGACAGTGTTGGTTAATAATTAAAACGAGTATAGTAAAGCCCAGTTGTGATAAGAAATAAATCAAAATGCAAACGACCAAATCATGAAATTATATAGTACTGGCATAATATTAGTACGATGTATAATATCCAAATATATTTAAATTTAAAAATAATAAAATTAATATTTAAAATAACATAAAACTTTTAAGGTCAGAATCAGAATTGCAGCTTAATTATTGCATTTTCTAAGTGTTTATGAATTCAATTAATATCTCGAACGATATGAAAACCCGTTCTTAACGAAGAGGCTGAAACTTTATAGGCGCAGATGAACAAATAATCAGATACAACCCACGGAGTATTAGATTTGGCACTGATTGGGATTGTGACGCAGTGAATGTTCGGATGAAAATTGCTTCATTGCAAAAAAACTTTTGCTATTTGTATATGATCATAATTATTAGCGTCACGAATTGGTTCATACCTATTCGAATCGTTCAAATTATATTTAAATTTTCAAATAAATTGTTTATGTTTAATTTGAAATGTTCATTAGTTTGTGAGTTTAGAGCCAAATTTAGTACATTTTCTAATGGTCCTCTGCATCAATATAAATCGGTTCTAAATCTAGGATCCCAAAAAGTTCCAGCACTCAATCCCACGATTATTATCCCGGTGCAAGCCCTATAGTCTACAATCCGGAATTGTGCTGCTTCGAAAACTGGGTAACTGCCAAACAAGTAGGTAGATTCAGTTATTATATTTTCTAGACAGCCATCACACATATAATATTGACAATACTGTTGGAACAAAAAGGGCTAAGAAAATGATTAAAACCTCCTGATTGGTCACAACTGTTGTTTGATCGTACATCTTGTTTAGCGGACATTAAATTTTATTTAAATATTTTGTAATTCTTACTTTTATATTAAAAACACACTAATATTTTTCTTATTGATAATTTTCTAATTGTGAAAGCACCCTTTTTCTTTTTTTAAAATTGTTTTCCCCAAGATTAACAAAATAATTGTCTCTTCATAATTTTACTGAACTTAATTATACAATTGTTAGCGTCAAAAATTCATGATTTTATCTGTGAAGACGTTGTGTTTTTTAAATTACATTGATTTGATTATGGCCTGCGAATATGATTTTAAACGCTATTCATGGTAGTGCAGACGGCTTGAAACTACAGTATGAGGTGGATTCGCTTTAAAAATGTGAATTTTAGTATTTCCAGGGAGTGGGACTTATATTTATCTAATCGCCGTTTGAATAGTACGATGCCACCTTTGAATCATGCCATCGAATTACGGGTTGTAGCCAAATAAAGAAGGTAGTTTTCACTAAACAGATTTCACTAAACAGATTTGATTGAAACTGGTGTATCTGATCCGTAACTATAGTCCTTTCTATTTGGAATGCACAGCGAATACAATAGTGGCCAATGTGCAGTACAAGAAACGAATCGTATATCGATCAAATAAAGATACGTAAAATCGCTGATTGTCAGAAATCATTAATTTGTATATCTGAGATTTGAGCATGACCTATACTTTCAGGAATAAAAATTAGATTAATGCGCGATAAGGTATCTGAAACTACATTATTAATTACTGCAAAGTGTTGGATGTCGGTAGTAAATTTACCAATAGCATCCAAATGGCGAAATTGACACGGAGGACTCTTACTAGGAAAATGTTAGAGTAAGCTATACAAATAACTCTCTTTTGTGGTCAAAATATGTGTGAGAATGCATGGCCTACCTTCTCATAGCAATTGTTGAAGGTTTCTATGAACGCCGCTAACCAATTATTTGAAATCTCACCAGCCTTTTGTACCTTGCTCCTCGCGGAGTAAAATTTGGTCTAAAATACTGCGTTTAGAAAGAAATGTTTATAAAAGTAAATTATGCCCAACAATAGCCTATTTGAGGTGATTTATTTATTTCTAGAACTCTATTAGTGCCAAGTAAAGTTCCTTGCACATTAACTATAAGAAATTTACTAGGATTAAATCTTGCGAAGAACAATCTTTAGATGTTATTCACAAGATATAGACGCAATCAGTATCAATTTAACGTCTGTATATCCGAAAGTAAAATTTAGTGTCAAAAGAACGGAATGAATTAATTACTAAAAAGTATGTTCTGTTCCTGAGACCGAAGGTCATTTTAATCAATTCAAATAAACCAAATGGAGTTGATAAGGCTGTTGGGATAATATATGGCAATCGCTTCATTCACAATTGAGAAAGTATCTTTTTGTTGAAATTATTACATCATTCATTCCGTACATATGGTGCCCGTGAAAATTTAGTTGCTTGAAAATTCGAGTAAAATTAATTTAAAATGACTGCTTCATTTTATTTAGAATCCCTTAACAAACTTAAATTTCCCATCAGATAAATATTATATTCTGTAATTTAACATTTTATGGAAACGTTAATTTTTTAAACTCTTTTAGGTAATAACACCCTATTAGATTGAAATTTTTGTTTTATATTTTAAACAGCTTTTAAATGGTTATGAAAACTACAAGGAAATTCAATAAAATTTCCATAGTAAATATTGACGATTGTAAACTAACTTTTCAAAATTATAGTAGGTTATTATCAGCAAATATCTTTTATAGTAGTAGTTGTGGAATCCGTGATGCCCCAATCGTCAATTCGAATTATTCGCCTTTTAACGCACAGTGACTGACTTCTGGCGGAATACTTTAAAACTAGGGCCAAATGTGATCAATTTCTCAGAAACTAGTTTCTATGATTTTAAGCTTCACAGTTGACTATAATTCGACTGAATATTATGTAAAAGGTTCAATTAGTTTAGAATTAATGTAACAAATGTTTAAATAATAATAAAATGGAATGAGATTCTTTCTCAAATAAACAAATGTTTCCTTTCGCCCGCATAGGAAATGGCACTAACTAGGCGGTATTTGAAAGGCCAATGGCGTTTAGTCAATTAATTTTTTCCGTTAGGACACATCGATACCATTCGTTAATAAACGCCTCGTGGAAACATCGTTTTCCTGATCAAATGTTGCTACTGATCAAATCAAATAATGGTCATGTATGATGTTTCTCTAGCAGTTGAGAATTTTTGAATCGCCAAAGTGTATTCCGGCGTTTCGGATTTATTTTACTGGGAAAAAATAAGTCCATTTTGTAACAGTTAGACGTTAATTTTTCCCAACATTTTCGCGAGGAATTTTGCTTTTTATATTTTGTGGTTTTCATCGTTAATTCTTCTAAAGATGCTAACATGATGTAATTTGTTATAGCGAATAACGGGAAAGCCAAAATAGTGCCACAGATGAAATCCACGATGCTCCAATCGTCAATAAGCTGACCAATTAGAATTTTTATGGGCTGATACCAAATCTGGTAAATTAGTGTTTTCCCAAACAAAATTCACTACCGTCAAAAATTGCCGTGATTACCAGTTCATGATACGACCCCTTGTTTATTTCGGCTTATTACCACAAACAAAAGATTGAATGGTTCAAAAATTTTTTCAATTATAAATAAATCGTTGAGCAATATTATTGCATCAACAGGTGTGTAATTGAGCATTTTCTCAACAATTTAAACAGTAAAATAAGCGGAGTATCACGTCCTTAATCCTTCAGCTGATTTTAAAAAAATTTCAAATTGACCACGTCTAAAAAAACTGATATTTGTCAATCGCTATGCAGACCCTTTGCAGAACGCGATTTTACTTTAAATGTTATTATTATTATTTTTGATCTTTAATATTATTAATGAAATTTAAAAGTGTTCTTTAATCCCATATCATAGAAATAAAGTAGAATGCTATTGCTATCGTGCAAAAAACTCATTCGTACGGTCAAAAACAGGCAAAAGCATTATCAACAAAAAGATGGCAATCATTGACGCAAATTCTAAAAACTATAGATCATTGACTTGTGTGAGTTGAAGCCTGCAGCTTACTATGGTTTGAACTGAACAAATTTCAGTTATTTCAGATTGATAAATTCCGTCGGAATTATTAAAAATGTACAAAACTTACATAAATGCTATGGGAATGCGGAATGTAGGGGCTCTATGTGTTTTCTAATTATTTGAATATGTATTTGGAAATGAAATTTTACCAGAAAAAAAAAGAAATTTCAAAGACATAATATATCGAACGGGCCTGATGACAGGATGTTTTCGTTGGCATATGACCGGAAGATATTATTCAAAACCAATATCAATAGCAGAAATCATTACTCGTATTTCCTTCCCCTCCTTGCGTTTCAGCACTGCTGTGTGTAGGTGTATTAAAGGAAATTTATCGTTGGCATAAAAGACGTAAAACAAATTTTAAACAAGAATGTGACAACAAGATATGGAGTATAGCTCAAAACTGAATTACCTGCTTGATTAATGTCTTGAAATCAGTAAATATTTGTGATTTTAAGAATGTTACAGTCGCAAAGTGTAAGAACGTTCGCTATTAGTCATTATTAGTTATCTACTGAACCAAATCCTAAACAGTAATTTTGTGCCATGAATTTAAATGTTCCCTCAGTTTCAGTACTCTAAACAAGTTCTGAAAAAAGAATTATTCCATCCTTTTATTGAATAAAACGCAATTATATTTCATTCAAATAAGAATTGTCAACGTAAACCTTTAATACAGCTGCAGATAATAACGATACCATTCTTTGTATATTAATTCTGAATTAAGTTGTAAACCAAAATTAGGCAGAATATGAAAGTAATTTGTAAGTAAGAAACAAATCAATTAATATACAAAATATATCATTTGTTAGAATCTTTAACAATAAATGAACTTTGTAATAGGGGTTTAAGTTACGAGTTCCACATTGTTCTTTACTGACGATAGTGACATTTCATTCGTATTTAAAACGTCTTAGTAGCTGTGTTATTTTGTAAATATACAATATTGATAATTTAAATACATCTTTTCAATAAACGATAAAAATTGCCTGAAAAAGCCTTCTTGCTAACAAATAATAGTCAATTTGGTTGACGTTCTCTTGATTTTCTTGAAGTTCTTTCATTGTTTGAATACTAATGGGTTGGGGAAAAAGAATACTATTATTTTTTCTTTAGACGGCTTTAGTGACATTTATATCGTGATGTATTTGTCGCAGTAGGCGATACTTATACTCGTTGGAAAATTCTATAGATATTGTTTTGATTGATCGATTCAGTTGTCTTGTGAGTTATTGCGTGACAATGATGGAGATAAACAAAAGAAAATTCGCTATATTTTACAATTTTGCTTCGATAAAGGCAGAACCGGGGTTGAAATTGTAAATGGTGTTACAGCCAATCACGTGCAATTTTGGTTTCGTCGATTCCGTTCCGGTAATTTCGATATCAAAGATGCATCACGCACTGAATCGTCGAAGATGTCGATAAAATTCTGGAAATTATTGGAGTAGACCGGAATGCGAGCTGTCTTAGTATCGGCCAGGAGCTGAAGATCGACCGCAAAATAGTTTTGAACCATTTGTATAAGGCTGACGCAAAAAAACTTGATGGACCGGGTTTCTTGGCCAAACGGAAAGAAATCCAAACGGTGGCCAAACCAGAATAGACGGTTGGGCAGGTTTTGCTGTGTGTTTGGTGGGATTAGGAGAAGGAGAATAAGAGGGACATCGTTTTCCACCAGGACAATGCCACGTCTCAGACGTCTATGATGACCCCCCAGGAGATCCGGGAGCTTGGTTGGGAGGTTATTATGCATCCATCTTATAGTCCGGACTTGCTACCAAGCGATTATCGTCTCTTTTTGTTCATGGCAAACGCTTTTGGTGGTTTAAAAATGGCCTTAAAAGAGGCTTGCGAAAACTGGCTACCTCAGTTTTTTGCTAATAGGGATAAGACGATTTGGAAAAGTGGTATAATGAAATTTAGAATGGCAACGAGTTATGGCAAAAAACGGCGCATATTAGAGCCAAAACGAATGTTTGTAGTCATGTTAAATTAAAGCGTCGAAATAAACGTAAAAATAATGAATTTATTTTTCCCAAACCTTATATTTTGCTGCGCGTATTGTTGTTCCCCTTTTAATAGTACCATGAATTCCATTAATTTATGATAAATTTAAGATATGTATTTGTTTGTATATTCGACTTATTTGGACCGATGGCATTGTACCATCTGTAAAATTGGAAATCTCATATTTCTAGCGTTGTTCCTAAAGTTTCGTAGTCGGTCTAATTTCTACCGTCTAGCTGTATCATTCAAATCACCAATAACCATTCGTACATCACGTTCAGGTAAAGATCCAATCAAATCATCCAAAATGATCAAATTGTGTTATTATCCTAAGGGCTGGCTAATTTCACTTGGTTTATACAAAGTGAAGCTCAGATACTCGTTTATTTACTGGTTTCAAATCCAAGGCCGCCTAATTTAGATCTTCTTCACTCTAAGGCTGTGTAGATGTATCTAACTAATCCTTCGACAAGGATTAGTTAGATACGTTAGGACAATCCTAACGACAAGTTTTGGAAGTGGTGATTTGTTCTAAGTTTATCATTAGAGCTCTAAAAATATTACAATAATTCTAATATTTTCTCTCTGATAGTATAAACTAACATTAATCGTCATATCACTCGATTAAGTTGATTTGACTTTTGGATATTATACCGAAAAAGTAAAATTAAATAAATTAAACTTAAAACATTCTTAGAATAGGAACACCCTTAGGATGATAAATCCTGATAAAATCCATTATGAATGTTGTTTCAAGATAAATATTCAAAATAAAAATGTGTTACGTGTTTAAAATCTTCCAAAGAAAGAGCCCCCGTTACTTAATACAATGGTATTAAAATAAAATTTATAAATATAACATAAATTAAAATTAATAAAATAAAAATAATATTGACAATATGTTGAATAATTAAATAAATAACAAGAAAAACATATATTGTGATAAAAATATAATTAATTAAAATTAATAATTGTTTTCGGCAATTTCTACTTAAAAAATTAGAGATTTAAAAAACAAACGTTTTAAATTTGCAATTAGCGACAATACAAAACAAAAACAAATATAAAAAAAAATATTATATTACGTATAAAAAACTCTTTATCTATTTCATAATCATTAAAAATAAAAGATTTAACAATAAATATCATGAAAACAAAAAATTTGCTAACATATCGCTCCTATTATTAATTTTAAAAATCAATTAAATCAAAAATAAAAAAATATCAATACCTAAAAAACCTTCTTAGAAAAACAAAAACAACACAAACCTTAAAGAGTACATTAAATTCTAATTATATTTTAAACGAATATTTAATTTAGATGTATATATACAAGAAACAAACCTTTAATAATTAGAAAAGTAATGCGAAACTTATAAAGTTGCAAAAAATAAATAGGAATATTTTAAACAAACCAAAAGTCTGTTAATTCTAGCACATTTATTACAAAAAATGAGAAAAAGACGTTATTATTAAATTTTAAAGTAATATTAGAAACTTTTTAATCATCTTAAATTCTTTATTATTATTATTATTCATTATTTAAAATATACAAAAAATCATAAAAAAAACAGAAAACATTATCATTAAAAAGGATTATTTTATAAAAATTAAAATATTTTGTTTCATTAAACGTAAGAGTAATGGATGGAGTACACCCCTCGCAGTTTAAAAATTTCATTCAACAAAATTTTTAATCGATGATGACCCCCATCATCAAATTTAGCTACCAGATCATTGATTGATTCCAACTGCGTGTCGACCATTACATTTTTACATGGAACTACGTGTAATAGCCCGATACAAAAAGCGGTGCCGCGACATAATTTTCTGACCGAATAAACTAGGAATGACACAAAGAAATTTGATAGTTTTTTGCAATTACGATTCTTAAATGAACTTCAGTTTAGGTTTTGGAGTATGGTCAATTTCATAAAATGCTATCGTAGTATCAACCGACCTCTACTTGGCCATCTTATATATTTGAGGAAATCCTACAACTATTGTGATTAACTTCAGTACACAAGAATACAGCACACCCAAGTTTAGGTGTATGTTGCCAAATAATACGTTCCAAAAGCTCGCATGATCGACACAAACTTGGAGGCTGGTAATTTTATTGAATATTACGATATCCAGTATTCCACCAATACTGGTTGATTGGAATTCACAATGACATATCATGTGCAGGCGAATATACTAAAATAACTCAATGAGGCAATTTATGGTAAACAGTGGCGTTAGTCATAAAAAGGAAATCTCGAAGTAACAAAGGAGTTAACCAACTCAATGGGAAGTCGGCTGAATTGATGACTTGGAATGTTCTTCGCGAATACAAGTGATTGCAATTGCACAAGTAAATAAGCGCAGGCCAATTGTTGAGTAGACTCAGTTTAAAATCAACAGTTTGCGGAATGTCATTAATTAAATACAATGATTGAGATCAATTACTGTAATTTAAAGTAAACTAGAATGGTTGGATGGAAGAAGATAAAAAAGATATTAGTAAATAAAGTATGGAACTTTACGCTGAGTGTTTTATTTGGCAAAAATCCATTAGGAATCCCTATCGAGCTTCTTAAATTCAGGGTTGAGGTCGTTTGTCCGCTTTTCAAAATCCCGTAATCAAAATCTCTCTTTTCAATTTTGTTTTTCTAAATCTCGATTTTCAAAATCCCGATTATCTGAATTCCGATTTTTCGGCAGGTTTCAAGGCAGAACGCATAAAATAGTTGATGGACCCGGATCAAGATGAATTGGACTTATAACATGATCGTTAACAAAACCAAATTTGACTATAATTAGTATAGAAATCCTCTAATATCTAATATTAACCAAATTTAACAATAATTGGTTAAGAATTGGCGAAATTCTCTACAGAATGCTTGAATTCCAGAACTGCATACAAAATCCACGTTAAAATCCTAATCAAGTTCTACTTACCAAATTTAACCACAATTTGTTATAAAATGAAGAAATTCAAGTTAGAGCAAAGCCAAATTCCAAAATTCTTGAGATTTATGTTAAATGCAAATCACATCGTATAAATCAAATTTAACCATGATCGGCCAGGAAATGGCCGAGCTCTTAATAAAAACAGATTTATTTTAATAGAAAGCGGGATTTTGATAATTCGGGATTTTGTAATTCGGGCTTTAGTACCGATACCGAAATACATAAAGGTGTCAGAAGTGAGATTTGCAAATAGTGACAAATACTAGCGAAGGTTATCATATCAACAAATCGACATCCCAAGAATTAAGTGATAAGCCGGGCTTTCTTCCGAAGGCAATAAAAATGAGCTCTTATCGAGGCTGCAAAAGCTCTATGGATGAGGTTGGAAGGAGAGAGGATTCAGAATGTAATCATACCAGTACAGCCGCCCCTCCCGAACATTAAAAACCAGTAAGAAAATACAAGAGGTCCAAGTTGTCAATTTGATCAGCAAAGTACCAAAATGAACAAACAAGAAGCCAAATTAAACAAACAAGGCGGTCAGTTTGCCGAGTAGGAGCGGAACTTGACGGTTGAAAATGGTTAAGGAATTTGAGAGGCCAATTGCCTCTCGGCAAGACCCCAATTAAGAATTTTAAAGTTCAGTTCCAATCGGCGTATTTTGGTTCTTCTACGGAAAACCGTAGTTCTCTTGCAAACTGCATTCGCAACGGAAAGTTGTATGGCAGTAAATCATGGATGAGTTGGAACGGAAATATGAAAAATCAAGTGATTGCATCATGGGGAAATCAGCAGAACCTAAAAAAGGAAGTAAAAAATTTGCACTTGAAGCTTACGATAACGCTATCTATTGAGTGGATTAACAGTGGACGATTTCTTTGAGACAATCTTGTTTAGGGATATCTCAGAGTCGTCAGGTTTGCATTACAAAGCAGTATATTTTGAGCTTAAGTAACTGCTTGCTGCATCACAAACAGACACATGTCCGACGTTAAGGTTAGAACTTGCATCTGCGAACTCTCATTCATGAATGCAGATCAACAAACGTTGCAGCTATGCTTGTTACCCTTGAATCGTCGAATTCATGCAAAGCACTGATAATAGCATCAGCGTATCTACCTTATGATTCGGTTTCACTTTCGCCTTCACCTCTGCGGAATTTATTAAACTTGTTCCGAGGATAAAGTCAAGCAAATTAACTTTAATAGTTGACTGCTGATGTTAATGCTCATCACACGCTATGGGGTAGCAGAAGAAGAAAGAATATTAATAATAGGGTTTCTCTCTACCTAACTATCTAAGCACATCTGAGCTTGAAATCCGTAACAAACGCTGTGAGCTAGCTTTTATTAATTCGTTAAGGTGGGCAGTGATGATATTAGTTTGTGCACTATATCGATTATCGATTTGATCTTCAATTGGAAGCGACCAATGATATTCTCACCTCTGACCATAGCTGCATCTCTTTTAGCATAAACCTTAAAAGACCGACTCTTAACCTTACCGTAATAAAAAACTAACGCTGGTTTCATTGGGTAAGATACGTTCGACTGATGACATTGAATTGCTAGCTTCGTCTTTCACGGATTCAATCACATTAGCTTTCGAAAAATCTTGACCTGTTATTACCAAGCAAAAAAACGCAGAACAAGCGTTATAGGTGTTCTGATCTGAGGAAAGCTTCTAGGAGAGTTAGAAACAGAGCTCTCTATCTTTCTCTACCATCACTGAGGCCTACACAAATTTTGGCAAATACCCAGGTTTCGCATTTCCGTGTTCGAGCTGAATTCTCTGTCTGTTTCTGTTGAAGTTACCAAAGGTTGTCCACAGGGAAGGTGTTAAACTGAAACTGTCAGAACTGAGTCCCTGACCTCAGTGTAAGCAACGTGTCTAACAAGAACTAAATAATTGCTCCCCAGTTATCGCACGAATCATGTATGAAGCAGGAAATGGCTGGAATAACGATTTGCAGAAAAATGAGGGGATTCATGAGGCAATTGAGCCAGTAATACGATTGAAGGTAGACGACCGCGTTGTGCGTGACACTCGTTGCGTACAGCTAGTAAAACGGCAACGACAACAAGCATCAAGTGATACTGTTCAGTCAGATACGATAGATTATACAGGAAACACACAATAGAAGATCTGCAGCAATATAAGAGACTGCAGAGGGTGTAAAGAAAGTACTGCAAGTAAAAGACCGCAGGAATCATTGTACTATGTTGGTGTGCTATTTAAGTGCATGGCAATTAATATCGCCGGCAAATTTCCAGAAACACAGGAAACTAATCGATACATTGGGCACCCAACAGTTGGGAACATGTTGAGTAAAATCAAAGCCAACGTTATGAAAATGTTTAGTATTATGAAATTTTGAAATCAAATTGGCGATGATTTCACTAATCATGATGCCAACAGTTGGCGGTCCTGAACGCGCCCATTGTGTATTACTTGTTCGATGTATATTGACTATTTAAGCAAGTATGGGTAGAAGTCTATCAGATTGTGAATCAAGATGCGTGGGCCGTTCCCACACATAGTGCACGAACATTTGGGTTTGCAGATTCGAAGTATTCTAATAACTACGCCTTTTTTTATTATAAAGAAGATTTGTATCTCACCTTTTGACACATTGGAATTGGGTGAAAATCTGAAGAAATAAGTCAAGGCCAGCCAGGATAATGTGAATCGATGTGCTCCTCTGTTCATATTGGACTATCGCAGTGCAGTGCATAAAACGTCGGGAAACTCCTTGGTAATACTTTGGTTTGGGAAAGAATCTCATTTACCACTTGACATTGAGCTTGGGTTAACAGAAAATAAACCATTTGCAAAGATTTATTTCGCAGCAAGAAACAACACCACAAACGCCAGCGATAGCATGAAAACGAAGTACAACCTAAGAGCGAATAGCGGTGTGTTTCCCAGAGGGAAATTTAGTTATACATTCCCAAGACAAGAAAAAGAGTATAACCGAAATCACAATGAAGTTGAAAAGGACCTTTAAATCCACGGAGTTACGATGGTGTATATCGGACTACAAACCCCTGAAATAAGATCAAAGTGGTCCACGTATGGTTAGATGAACACTTTGTAACCGAGAAAATAGTGGACAGATCTGTTCGGACGAACAGAATTAAGGTAGAGGTAGTGTGACGTTTTCGAGCGATGAAGGTGTACACTACCATAAGTGTGTTCGTCCGAAAGGTTATACGTTAGAGACCAGCTGGCTGTAATTTTATTAGGTTATTATTATTTTAAATGTGTTACGATGACCAAATCGATTATTGCTCCAATACTAATTGTAAAACGGGTTTTATAATAATATTCCAAATGGAGGGGAATACTAGAATAGCGAAAGTACTTTTCTAAATGACGGTGTTCGCCATCAAAGCGGAAACCTGGGTGTATCAAATGCGTTAAACATAATACAGATCAAATTCGGAATATTTGATTTCTTGGAAGGTACGCGATTACATTTATACACAGATGGTGTAGTACAATTGTGACACATACACATCAATGAATTACAGTAATGGAATAGTCTCGAACAGCGATGTACAAAAACAAATAGCATAAGTTTGGTTTATGATTTATAGAAAAAACACAGTAAAATTGCAAAAATTTATGAAATTTTTATTTGAATCGATAAATTCATTCCACGGCTACGTTTTAAGTGGGCCATAGGAGATGACCAATTTTTCATCACTTTTTGGTATCTCGCTAATGAGACGTTTAATGTTGTCTTCCAATTCTGCAATTGTTGTTTGTTTATTGGCTTAGACGAGAGACTTCACAAAGCCCGGACCGAAACGAGATAAATTGCTCACCGAAATTATTTCTCAATAAGTTCATGGTTTCGCGTGCTATGTGGCATGTGGCGCCGTCTTTCTGAAACCACATATCGTCCAGATTCAGTTCATGCATTTTGGGCACAAAAAAGTCAGAAAACATCAACTAATAGCGAGCGTAATCGAATAACACAATTCCATTTGCGGATATACATTTTACCGTTTTCATCAACACTAGCTGCCTCAGCAGCAATATTTTCCTCTGTACTCACTCTACGATTTTTAGGATTGATGTCCAATCACGTGAAATTAGTGTGAAATTTTGTAGGTCGATTATGACGACCAAGAATTTTGATAATAAAATTCAATAATTTGTAAGCGTTGTTCTGACGATGAAAAAATTCAACTATAAGAAGAACATATAATTGATGTCGATTTCACATTTCACAGCCTACATAAAATTGACCGACATGGCTTGGGATTTCAAGCAGATCCAGCATTTCCAATTTAAAGCTTGTTAATTCATAGTACTTCGCAATAGCCAAAAATCGTACCAGGATATTTCTATTAGTGTATTTAAGGTATATAATTAAACCTCGTGGAATACCCTACATTCGGCCTGTAATCACGGTACTTTAAATCGATATCAAGGGTCTTTCAATAGGGACGCTCGAAATTTGTTAGGTTATAGCAGCCATAACAACATGCCAATCAACATCTGTCAAATTTGTTGTGAATTTTTCAGTAGTGTATGGCAAATCACCATGGAAAGTTATAGCGTTGAACAACGTGTGCAGAAACATTCCGCGCATTATGTGATTTTAATCCTCGCTGCAGTCGTCCTGTCGGTCGACGATTCAAAGGTCTGTTGAAAACATCGCTACTGTGCGTGAGTGTATGGGAAAACAAGAGGCAGTCAATTTCTCGTCATTCACAAGAACTTGGCCTTTCTGAGGTCTGCACTCGTGTAAAATCCAACTGACCCAGGAACTTAGAGAAAACGACCATAGACAACGCCGTGTGTTCACTGATTGGGTTCTGGAGCAGATGAAGTTTACCCAAATTTCACCAAAAAAATCGTCTTTAGCGACGAACCCCATTTTTGGATGAATGGATATGTGAACAAGCAAAATTATTGGATATGGGGCAATACCAATCTACACGAGACACATCAGCATCAAACACATCCCGGAAAAGGCACTGTTTAGTGCAGATTTTGGTCTGGCGGAATCATCGGACCGTACTTCCTCCAAAACGGAATTGCTATTGCCATAGCCGTCAACGGCGAGCGCTGCAGATCGATGATAAGCAAGTTCTTATGGCCTAAACTGGGGGTCTATTACGAAATGTTTTCGGCGCGCTTTTTTTCGACCAGATCGCTAATTTCCCTATTATGAAATTGCGACGCGCATTATTAAATGTAATAAATCGTAAAATTTAATAAGAAAATAAACAATTGATAAAATGTGAGTCATATATATTAAAATTTACATTTATTGTCAGATTTATTTTAGGACCTCAACAAACTCCGAGCAATTCGAAATTATTTGTGATTGATGGTTTTTTCGACGTTGTCGAATATCTCATAATAGTTATATTCGACGTTGTCGAACTGGTCGACAGCGTCGAAAATTTGCGATGTCGAAAATTTCATAATAGACCCCCTGAATGATATGGATGCCAACGACATGTGGCTACTTGCCACATAGCGCATGCCACGATGGACCCTCTGCACGAACGATTTGAGGGATTGGTTATTTCACGAGGCGACGACGTGAACTGGTCACCGAGATCGTGCGATTTAATGCGTTTAGACTTCTTTCTTTGGAGCTATGTTAAATCGCAGGTACGCTAGGCGTATAAACTGCAAACAGTTCATGACCTCAAAGTCAATATAACGAACGCCATCCAGCAAATTCAGCCAGACTTAAGCGATAAAGTGATCGACAATTGGACTTCCCGACCGAATACGTGCCACCAAGCAAAGCCGCGGCGGACATTTGAACGATGTTATATTTCACTTAACGCCATAAAATATTCTTTAAAATAAAAAAAAATGAGTGGATATCTCGCACTGAACTTTGTTTTTGTTTCTTATAGAGAGACCCTTCGTAGTATTTGGTAAAGGCTAATAGAACCTGAATATTAGGAATAATATGCATTTTGGGCTCCTTAAACTAATCTGCTATAAACTACCTTATACATCAGCTGAATTTGAGCATGATTTTCTTAAAAAAATCGTTATTGTTTGTAATTGCTGTTTGTAAACGTTGTTCTTGCGTATATCTCACCATGATGAAATTGTAAACATTACTGAATACAATGAAACAAAAAATGACAGATCATGACATATTACAAATGGCCGAAACGTCACTTAAAAATCATTATCTATTGGAAAACCCTATATAATATTCGGTTTTTTTATAGTAATACAATTTATAGGTTATCAAAGAATTTGTAGCCCTAGTTGTGGCACGGCAAAATAAAATTTTTGGTTCTCACCCAAATTATTTTACTTAAATGCATCTCACATATTTATTCAATTTATTTTATACATAAACATACATACACGACATAAACGTACATACATAAAATTAAAATTTTCGCCTTCAATTGAAATGTTTTGTACGCCAATTAGCAGCAATTCCAAATCTGCCTGTTGTGGTAATTGATTTGGGAAAAATTTCGCTTAAGCAGCGATCGATCTTTTAAATCGATCTTTCCCAAACCGTTTAGCGATTAATTGGTGCTTTATTTTAATTTAATCGAATAAACGTATGTCTGGGGATTACGTATACAATATTCCGTTTTAAATATACCACAATTTATAAATATCAAAGAATTTGTAGCCCAACAGTTGTGGCAAAACAAAATGTTTGGTTCTCACCCTAATTGTTTTACTTAAATGTATTCAATTTTAATCAATCCATTTAATCCATTTATTTTATGTATATACTTTTATTTTACAAACAATATGATTCAATTATTTAAGGCGATAAACTGACAAATTCATTGGAAAAGTGTCATAAATAAACAACAACAACAAATATTATATGAGCACAATTATTGCTCATATTTCAGTTTATTTTTGTTGCTATGGTTTTGGTCGTAACCAAGTTTATTTGCTCAAAAGATGGACATTTTTCAACTAAACCTACGGCTTTATTCTTGAACTATTACGAAAATGTTTGGTACCGAGTTAGTGTCAAAGTATAACGAAAATCTTAAAATGGTATCCTTGAAATTAGATTCCGAAAATTTTCGCAACAGAACCTTACTAAAATTTTCGTAATGGTTTTTTCGTTCCTTATTTCATTTTCGTAATAAAATTATTTGAATTTTTTGAAATATTCGTAGTTAAAACGCGATTATTTCACACAGTTTGATGTCCCAAATTAATTATTTAGAGATGTAATGGACATTTTGTTACCTATAGGTAGTAAGACACGTGATTTCATTTTTTCTTTATTGCTATGGGTGATCATTTGGAAAATTTGGATTCATTTTTTAGAATTACCCCGGTTTTAATTTTTTTTTTAATTTATACAAGTCTATTTCTATTTGATGTCTAAAACAATGTTTTGTTCGAAATAATAATAAACATTCTATTTTTTATTTCTCAAAACACAGTTTTTGTGCCTCTATTCTTAAAAATATGGGAATATGCACAAAAATACACAACAATAATTTAAAAAAAACGTCCGTCTCGCTTAAGGTTTTCAATTGGAATGCCATTTTTAATCACCTCAATACGAAATGTCATTACTTTCGGTACCTATAGTTCAAGAATAGAGCCCCTGGAATAAATTGGGCGAAACTTAGTTGAATATAAAGATTAGATTGGCTAAAGAGTTGGAATAAAAATAATCCCGCTCGGTGAAGGCGCCTTAAATGTAAATTTGAATATTACTGCCATCTACAGTTCAGAAAAGAAAGTGTACTTACTGCTTGACACTCTAGGCGCATTGGTTATATGCCAACGTTTTGTTTTGTTCGTACATTTAACAGATGCCGGTTTGAAAAATTACTGAAAGTTTGGTAATAGGACGTGGGACGTTTAATAGTTGTTCATTACCGGATACTAATTTGGAACATAAATTTGCGAAGCTAAAGAGGCAAATCAAATAAAGGAAAATTCAGGAAATAGATTTCAAAATGTAGTGAACTCAATATTAATGTATGTAATTCCTTATTAAATCGTGGAGAAGCTTATTACATTGAATAAGGATAGTGGCTCCCAAAAGCAAACTTGTAGCTATTGGTGTTGAATTAAACTATTAATGGTTTAGAATTATTTTAGTTTGTGGCAACTATGTCAGATAAAAAGTGTCAGCTTATTTGGTAATATTATACGAGTTACCGTGTATTTGGATGACCTAATCATTGCATCTAAACAATGAAAACGATTGGGTCAAGTTAATTAACTTTTCACTGTCGATTTATATCAACAACAAACAAGAACATTCGTCGTACAAATAATTTTAATTCCATCGTTTAAGTTTCGCCTAGTATCAGTTAAGATCACCTAAATGTTGACTTCACAAATTACTAAGCATATGTCACAACATTGAGAAATTGTGATAAATATTTTAAGTTTACATTTTTAGATACGTCACTGATAAGTATTTAGAGAGAGTGATAAGGTTGTGAATGAATAATTAAAACGAACATCATATATTATAAAAGTGGGGAATTCAATTCTTAATCTGTTATTTTATTATTTATATTATTTTAGGACTATAATTCTAAAATAATTTGAGTTATTTCTCGTTTGTTTTTTATTTGTAATAATTTAATTGTCATTAATAAACTAATTTTTTTGTAAATGCACTTCTATATTTATTCACCATTCCACCACAATAAATATTCCTATTATAAAATATATTGTTCTGTCCACCTCTCTAATTATAAAAGCAGTACACAAGCACTTCCATGCATCCGTCAAATTTATATATAATTCAAAAATGTCAAATACAAGTTTTATAAAAAGACACTTCACAAGAGAATTTTTTTTTCGATAAACTAACCACCAAAGAGTTTATTAAGTCCTAAAATTGAAGATTTATTATACAAGTTTACAATATATTTCTGTAGCGCTAGTATATTTAAAATAATATAATGTGTGGCTATCTTAAGATAATTTTATAAATTTTTTTTGTCTACTTACAACCCTTGTAACGTCAATTAGCAGTTTGGTAATGTTTCATTCCTTTGGCGGAAAATAAGTTATCTAGGAGTTAAGGTGAGGAGACTATAGTGTAAAACGCAATGAATACTGTTTTTTATTGCCATATTTTAGCTTATAATTTTCGTAAAACCAAGAACAGCAAGTGTACACTGAATGATGGTACTACCCATAAAAGTTGAGCAATACTTTTGAGCGTCCGAGCAAGGTGTTCTAATGAAAACATTAATTCTACGATAAGGCGAATATGAATATCTTATTGAAACGTAATTTCACTTTATAACTGCAACTTGTTACTCTTATGCATTCACTATATATAGTTAGGGCACTTCCAATATTTGGAAGTTTTGTAGAAAACACTCAAATAGTAGATGCAGTATAGCTTATTTAGGCTGAAAGTTATCCTTATCCAGTTCTCGTCTATGTGATTTATAATGTTATGCCATAAATTAAATTTACGCAAATTTTTCAATTACAGATGTATTTTAACTCGCCCGCGTCACTTCAAAAAACGAAACTGTGTCAAAATTATACCGAGACGAATGGAAATGGATTTTGTGCACCATTTAAGAATGGAGAATCTTCTGCCGATGAACATGATACTGATGGCAAAATGTCTAAAATTGGACAAGTCGTAACGCTACATAATTGTCTAAATAAATTAGAAAAATGTACTGTACAAAATTGTGCTCTTAACATTTTCGACAATGTTGTCGTTAAAGAAGAATTGATCATAGATGATTACGAGGATTCTGAATCCGTTATTGCAAACTATTACTATGATAGTTTTGAAAAATGGAGCGAATTTGGACAACCACTTAAAACGTTCCTTCAAAATTCCAACTTTAAATATCATCTAGAAGAAAGTTACTTACCCGATAAAATGCACGATGATATAATTTCAAACAATTCTTCGTATTATGACGATAGCTTGAACTCATTAGGTAGCAGCACCGATAAAAGTATTGTAGTTCGAAACCAAGAATGGGCATTGGAGAAGGTGTTTAAAAGTGAATCATTAGTTAAAGCATATTTGGAAGAACAGAACTGGAGTCTCCGGGTTCGGTATAATATCCAAGGTGGCTTTAGATCTCTATATCGATGTAATTTAGTCAAAAATAAAATGCCACAATGTGCTGCAAAACTTTCGACGGAATATAGTGATGCAACTAAAACGTTTCTGGTCTACAACAATCGCCGCAAACATACACATGGTACTATATTATTAGATCACTCAACATCAGATCCGGACGTTCGCCAAAAGGTTAAAGAACTGGTGGATCTTGGACTATCAAAATACGAAATTCAATTGCATCTTGAAAATAACGGGTATACTATGCCTTCCGATAATCTAGTAAATAAAGAAAGAGAACATGCGCAAAAAATGGAATCGGGTCTTTCTAGAGGGTTAGAAATTAAACCTAAGCTGGAACAATATTACAGTAAATACGATTTTTCCACTACTGCGTCCAAATGGATTTTAGAGAAAAAATTTGTAAGTTCGAAATTTGCTTTACACTACATGAAACAAACCGGTTTGTGGAGCATATTTAGTAAAAAACGGGGCCACAAAACTGACAAACAATATTATCGCTGCAATCGAGTGCGTAAAATTGGACCACAGTGTGCCGCCCAGAAATATCTCTTAATAGATCATACAACAGGAGAAGCTTTTCTTTTTGGATTAAATGAACATACGCATGATTCGATTTTAGCTAATGGGCAGAGGAATCACAATACATTCGTTAAAAAGGAAACCGATTCCGAGGTAGAAAATGATGAAAATTATCAATACTTTGGTTATGGTAATGATGGTCGAGAAATGGATGAAACTAATGACTGGTCAAATTCTAGCGCTACACAGAATGACTTGGATCATAACGTTTCACAAACTGGGTTAGGTCCATCATCATCTGACACAAATAAAAATCAGGAATTTTGGATTTTAAACAGAACTTTTAAAACTGGTGCCATGGCGAGATTGTATTTGGACCAACACAAAATGTGGACAATTAAAGATCGGGAAGTAAACGCCATTGGTCTAAAATGTACTTACCGTTGCGGTCTTGTAGAAACTTCGAAACTGCCGCAATGTGATGCAATGGCGTATGCCCAGTTCCATGCTAATAATGATAAAGTTTTTTTCTACACAAATAGTCGGGATCATACACACGCGTCTATTAATAAAGGCGATCAGGAGAAAAAAGTTCACAAACTCTTCCGAGATCATCCGAAACACAATGAATTAAATAGCCACATGAGCAAAGATTTGGATATGAAAGAGAAAAAGATGGATGATATAATGAATACGCCAAATGACTGTAACAATTTAAAAGAGGCAAAATCAGCGCCACCGGAGAGCAGCAAAACGGGTAATGAAATTGTAAAATTATTCAAACAAACCAGCAAAAAACTGATTTTACCATGGGAATTCGAAAATAAATTTGATACATACCAAGATGCTGTTTTGTATATGGATGCGAAACCAAATTGGTACATGTGGAAAAAAACAGATTGGAAGATCGGTGGTTCATCTAAGAGTTACTACAAATGTACTATTAAATCTCGAAATAAACCATGCCCTGCCCAGAAACATATTTTTGATGACGGAGCGAACGATAGAATATCGATTTATTGGTGTCACAAACACTCACACAAATCAAGTACACCAGTTTCGGGATCACCCGTTCCGTTTGACGAACCTGATGAAGAAGTGGCCGTGGTTGTCAATGAAGATCCTTTGCCTCCGGAACCGTCCAACTCAGAGTCGACACAATTAAGTTGTAGCACAAAAGGTACTTGGGGAAATAATTGGGAACTTGAAATGAAATTTACGAAAATGTCTGATGCCTTAAAATATATAAGAAGTAAGGAGATTTGGAGTATTTGTGGTAAGCTAAAAGTTTTATCTGGATATCGCCAATACTATCGATGTAATCTGGTGACAAAAAGTGGGCCGCAATGCGATGCTAGAAAATATTTATTTTTTAATGTGCCAACCACAGAGGTTCTACTTTACGGATGTAATAGTCATACACATGATATGATATTATCAGTAATGGCGCAAACTGACGTTGATGTTACCGAAGAAAATGAAGAGGAGAAGGAGGAACGAGATACCTCTAGGCATGCGGCGGAAGATAAAAGGTACACACTGGATAGGAAGTTTAAAAATTTAAGTGTTGCCTTATCTTATATCGACGAGGCTGATACGTGGACACATCATTCTACCCTTAAAAGTTTGACGGGTGAACGACGATATTATGTATGTAAATTAAAAGGGTATAAAAAACAAGGGTATAAAAAATGTGGGGCACGATGTTGCCTGTTACTTAAAAAGTCAAAACAAGAGGTGTGCCTCTACAATAGGGCACATTCCCATACGCATTCAGTGCCGCTAAATGAACCGGAACAGAAAAAGACCCTTAAAAGGAAGAAGGGTAAAACATCATTTAAAAGATCGCGTCCAACAGCGCCAAAAACATTTTTACAAAAAAATGGAACGGTACGACAATTAAACTCATGGCACTTGGAAAGATATTTTATAAATTCTGAGCATGCTTTAAAGTACATGAAGAAACAGAAAATATGGAGTATATTTAGCAAACGGCGAGGAAATGACGATTGCAATATTCAGTACTACCGTTGCAACAAAGTGAGGAAAGTAGGACCTCAATGTGCGGCGCAGAAATATCTCGCATTCCATCACAGTCGAGCTAAAGTAGCACTATATGGCCGTAACAAACATACGCATGGAGTGATTTTAGGTGAGGAGTCTGAGGAGTCTGAGGAAGAAGTAGATAATAATGATTATAACCAAGATGAAGCGGTTGCAGATGCCGAGCCGGAAAATGCAACCGAGGAAACATACGAAGAGCCATTAAATGAAAATCTATATGCTGTTGATGTTGTGATTGAAGAAGAAGAAGTAGAGCAACCAAATCCACCCAAAAACGGTATGAAACCAGGCAGAGGATTATTCAAAAACTATATATTCGAAAAGAAATTTAGAAATCCTAGAACCGCATTAAACTACGTTAAATCTCAAAAAATATGGAGTGTCTCGTTTACAGGAAAAACGTCGCAAGGTTTCCGCAAACGTTTTCGATGCAACTTGGTTAGGGGAAAGGGACCGCAGTGTGCCGCACGGAAATATTTGGTATACGATGCCGATCCGAAGAAGGGTGTGAAACTATATAAATCTATTAGGGAGCATACACATGATTTAATTTTATCTGGATTACCGGAGGAGGAACATTCTAGTTGCCTAGAAGACACCCTAAACAAAACTGACGAAATTGACGAAGAACCGAAAGAGTTACCTGTTGCTCCAAAAAAATATAGAAAATCGGGAAAGCGGATGAAGTGGAAGCGAAAATCTTATAATTTAGAAAGGAAATTTAAAAATGCGCAATCCGCCATAAAGTATATGAAATCATTAAAGCCAGACTGGAGTCCCTATTCAAAAACATCGCGGAAGCACGAAATAAAGAAATATTATCGTTGTAATATTGTGAAGCCGGGTGGTCCTCAATGCAAGGCGGGCAAATTTCTTTTGTATACCGATTTAAAAAAGGAGGTGTCACTATTTTATTGTGATAATCATACGCATGATGAAATTTTGCAAAAAAACCCGGCTTGTGGTAGAAATGACAATACTGAGGGAATGAGCGATGAAAGTAACGACGACGAGGAACCATAAAGAACAACAAAATTGTGTTGGGTGTCGAAGATTGTTATATAAAATGTATAGTAATTGGTATACAAAATTGCTGCAAGATGAAGTTGCATTTACAAAATAAAGTTATAATGATTATCAGTTATTTTTAATAAATACCGCGTATTTTTAATTATTCAAAGTCTTTAACAAAATGTTGATAAAAGTTGTGGTATTATTGTGCCAAATCCTTAGATTGCAACGCGATAATTGAAATACTAAATCTAATAACCTAAGTGAATTAAGGTTATTCCAGAAGAGAGCACTATTCCTTTTTATTATGGGACCCAAAAGTCGTCCAAATGCAAGAGTGGGACAGTCTGGAGCTTTTATATGAGATGAACCGTTTTGTTTCTAGAAATCTAGGCGAATTCTGTCATGATAGTTTTCTCTTCACTTCACAGGAATAAAAAATGCCAAATTTGGCTCAGCATACGAATACTTTGGTATTCGTGGGTCGTGAATTTGATTCCTGGTAGTGAACAGAAAAAGAGGTACGACTGGGTGTCTTTTAATCTGTCTTAAGTGATAGTGTACCAAGCCATAGAAATCGGCTTTCTCCATGAATATTTGATGAAGTTTTGCCGTTTTTTGTATAAACAGAATACAGCCGCACCAAGTTTAATATCCCGATTTACTCTTATTTGCATATGCAACACTAAAAGGCTAATTGTCATTACCTGAAGTCTGGTCGATATCTCAAATAGTGCAAAATCCACAGGAGAGCTGATAAGAAATCTTATAACATTACACCCAAGGATCCTCGTTTGCAAGCTCACGGCGCGTGATATTGTTTACCCCGTATAATAACAACATTTTATTTTTGAAGAATTAGACCCAATTCACAGGATCTAGAATATCTAGTAACGTAGAAGAGAGTTGGGGACTATTTAACCTTTTATCTGGTAAACATGAAACTACCCAGTTTAAAGTTTATCGATTTTAAAAGTTTTAATAATTTTAAAGTTTATTTGTAATTTACAGTTCGTGTCTTAAGGAAAACGAAAATTTCTGTTTTGACCTTTTGAGAATCCTGACAGCTGAGTAAAGATGTATTGTTTAACAATATTTTTCAAATACAGCTCTATCTCACATGCTGCTATCTCACATCCGTACTCAATGTTATTCCACTCACTTCCATCAGATATTCATCCTTTGTGGCTTCTTCTTACAGTTCCATTTCGTCAATCATGTGCCTCTTGGTTTTGGATAGGCAGCAACTGGTCACAACTCAGTTTATGCTATCAATAGAGGATGATCACTAATACGTAATAATATCCGCCTTTTCGTTAGGTTATGATGTTCAGAAGTGTACTAAGGATATGTCTTGTTCATCAAAATGTCATCAAATTGGTTGCTTTTACATCACTCGGTGTCAAGTGCTTCCTATCTATAATTGATGGCCAGAACAATGATGGACAACTTTTTCTTGATTGGTGGTTCTAAATGCCGTTATGATCTTTAATCGACAGCAGTTTCGTAGACTCGCATTCTATAATTTGGTGTTAAAATTCCTAATAATGAGTTTGGTGTTCATTGATTATAGTGGCTTCAAGCTGATTAGTGTTTTACTAAGTAAAGAGAAATGTAAACGCGATCTTGCGGTTCGAAATTACTGTAAAGTGGAACGAGTATCGTTTATCTTTCAAATTTCAATCACAGCACCATGCTCAATTAAATTTCCAAAATGCGTGTTCATTACACTACTCACAGAAATTAAATGGAACAATTATTGTTTTCCATGATTTTTTGTGTCGGTAGAATAAATATTGGAACAAGAAAACAAAATAATAAGGATAGGTTACCGTTATTTCAAAAATGCGGATTTTTGATTAATGATTTTCTAGTTCTCGATGTTACTAAAGTGCAGACTCTATTTGTATGGGCTATTGCCGCTATACGAGAGATCATGTCTAGTCGTTGTTTGAAAATGGAATTGCCCTTTCCATCTTGTTTTTGCTAGCAACATATTTCAGATAAATTCAGCTCTTCAAACTTCTAGTCCTGCCAATATACATTTCTAAATAGCCGCACTCGCTTGCTGTAAGAGATCTGCCCCCAACTTCAAACCGTTCAAACTGGAAAAACAAACGCTTGAGATTTAATTATTTTAATTGTGTGGCGGGGAGGTTAGGGCGAAGGAGGAGGCGTTAAAAGAATGATGGAATTATGTTTGATATCTAGTTCGATGTCTATCTACCATAAGTTTTCGACATAATTGATTAATAAAATTTCTTTCTGATATCCCCCAAACAAATTGTACACTTAAACTGGTTGTTGATGGAACACTCCTTCTTATCATTCAGCGTAACGGAGGTCTTTCAACGGTGTCTCGCCTTAATCTAACTCGACTGGATATGATGAATCCAATAATGCCTCAAGGAATTTCAATCGACCAATATAAATGATTCGGATAACATTTTACATTTAATTATTTTATCATTCTTGTTCAGATTCGCCTTGAGCTCAAACGCAAGCTCTTGCCTCCCGGTCGATATTGATAAGTATTTGTGAATGATTACTGGCCCATTTTCTGAGCATGAAGTATATGATAATCCTCAGTAACAATTTTATTATTAGTTTCTGAACCTCTTTTGTAAAAAGAGAACGGAAATCGTTCTGCACAATTTTGGTTGCGACTGGGTAGTTTTTATCTTTATCGATTCCTAATTCCTAATAAAACGTCATCCCAAATATAACCGCTTTTCGACGATATTCTTTGATTCGAATTTCGGAGGGATTGAACTATAACATTTTTTGATTATCAGGATCAACCGTTCATGATTATCCGTTCCATAATTTGTCGCTATACATCTGCTCTATGTCAACAGTATCGTCAGGATTGATATCAAAACTTCCTGACGCCAGGGGCTTATGAAATATATATTTTATTATTTATCATCGTTCTATAAATGTGGTTTTTGTTGATTTGCTTAGGGCATGATGTGAAATGTGATACTCGTCCTTTGCACTGAGTCTAGTTTAGATTACAATACATGAGGAATCGATTTATGAAGTTCACTGGTCGCCGTTTAAACGTATCCCGGTGTGAACGGAAGTGGATTGCATAATAAGCTTCGGAATCCTGAGTGTACGTTTATTCGAAATGATACCCGCATAAGGTCCATCTTCTGTCACTGGTTGTTCTTGAGGTAGTTGTTCAAATTTTATGATTTGAATTGATTATCCAAGTCAAAATCAACTAGGGTGACAATGGAATTTTTCTTTCAACCCAAACCCAGATTTTTTAGTGATTTGACCTATGCTTACCTTTTGTCACCTGATTTATCAAAAGGTGCGTATATCATAATCGCACCTATTAATGTGTCAGTTGTATTCGGTTGGCTATAATTCGATACAAGTAAATAATGCAAATACAATAGTTCTATTTTCTATTCGATCCGAAAAGTTATTAAATTAGTTGCGAGCTAGCCATTTATGTTCCAAATTTTTACAAGTATACTTGTTTATCTTCTTCATATAATGAGGCCCGCCATTCAGAATCTATTAGATCTCGTAAAGCCATGTTGCCGCTTTCTTCTTGATATATTTTAACCATGACCGTTGCAATTAAAGTTCTAGTCATGTACTCGCTTATGTTCCTTATGTGTGTTGTTACCGTTTACCACTTCTCAGATCCCTCACGTACTTAATACTTGCGATAACGTACCTTTGTAAACTAAACAACGTATCCATTTTGTGCAGATATAGTGATGTTGATCCAAGCACATCTTACAGTTGTTTCGGCCACGGCAAGAAACACCACACAATTATTTCTCAACGGAGAATCCTCCATACACATAATTTTTTATAAACGGACAATTTTCCATATAAAGAATTATCCCAAATAATATACATACAACAATCTCGTATATACAAATAATGTGTTATGTACATTGTACATAACACATTATTGTTGTTATGCACAAGTGTTGTTGTACGATTATCTATGTACAATTGTACATAGATAATCGTACAACAACACTTGTGCATAACGAAATTGGTGTGAGCATAATAGAATAGAATTGAAAAATTATATTTTGGTTACATAACCTGTTACGAAAGAGTATCTAATGTTATAAAGAGTAACGAAACAGAGGAACAATTTTCATCAAAAAATGCGTGGGTTATGCAATTAAATGGGTTACACAATATACGCTTACACGTCTTTATTTAACGTAATTGTATCGTTTTCTATCAATAGTCACAAATATGTCAATTGTCAATATTGAATAAAAATAAAATAGGAAATTGTTGTGTAAGTGTAGTGTTTAACCAGAGACAACCTAAAAGAAATATTCCATCCTATGTAAACGTAAAAATTTAAACTGCGTGTTCAGTTTAACGAAAAATCTTCTTTGATTGGCTGTGGTATAACCCATTTAAATTGCATAACCCCCAACTTTTTTATTTTACTATTATTGTTTTAATTAAATTATATTAAAGTGCTCCGCTTCGCGCGGTATATTTTTTCAGGCCTTCTTAGTTTGAGAGTAAAGTGTTTTGATTCTCGATCATTTTTGGATGGCTGCTACAGGATTACGGCGTTAGGTATCGTTGCTTCTAAAGTTTGAAATTTTCACTCTAGTGGAACTATTCTGGCTTTCCCTGGGAATCAGGAAAAATATTTAATATTTTTAACGTAACGAATAATTTTGACGTAAATATTTTGTGGAACAAAATTTTCTCAGTATCCTATGTTTCAAAAATATTTACACCAAACCTATTCCTCTAGTAGGCAAGAAAATACAATTTAAACAAAAATAACAACTCAGCGTCCAGTTTTTTTTTTATGACAATCGTAATTATTATGTAATTCTATGAAAGTTCTCACGCACCGTCGATTTAAGTGGTTGCATCCTAACAGTTCCATATCTTCGTTTTCATTTTCGTGAGCCAGTCTTTTGAAAAAGTCATGAAAAGTAATCTATTTAACAAGATTTCCATAGAATGGTGGGATTCCAATTTTCTTTTATTTGATTTCTCCTAGATCGTTAAAAATTGCCAACTCATATTAATATGATTGCCTTCGTAAATTCTTCTTCCTCAGTCACTTCTATAATTATATCCGTATGGAGTTGCTCGATCTGGGTCATTTCTGAATAAAGTTAATTATGTTTATGTTGTAATTTATTTTGGCTTTCGTGCTTCTTTAGTACAGTTTTTCATTTGGATATTAATTCGCAGTATAAATGTACATATTACGTGATCTAGCGCTCTATATTTAAGTGTTTGTTCGCTTATTTGCTTTGTCACACCAGTCGGACTATTTGATGTATTGTTGTTCCATGTTGCTTCTATACAGTTTTCATTGTGCCAGCTATTTATTTTTTAGCACATTGAGTGCCACGAGCACCGCCGGGAGTACACACTTTTCTTTTCCTGTTATGCCATGTGTACCGTCGGCGGTGCACATGGAAATTAATATTGGTAATTTATATTGAATATTTCTCGCGCTGCTCTATAACTAACAAAAAACTATGAATGGTATGGCACCTAGAGAAAAACATTTATTTTTTACTTTTGATTTTTTTGGAGTATCTTTTATTTTACGGGAGTAATAAATAAGATATGTTGAACCAAAATATATAATTTTGTTATTATATTTCATCCAAGAAAATAAGTAATAATAATCAAATTCACTTTAAGATTTTTATAAATAATAAGAAAAATTAGAAAATTAATGAATTTTTGTAAAGCATGTTATGCATAATGGAGGACGATCAACACACCCATTGCAGAAAGTTGAGATTTGTTTGTACTTTTTATTGCTGCATTTCGTAATTATTCCATTTCGGTTGCCTCTTGTGTCATATGTGTGTAGGATATAAGCTCCGCAGGAGGGTCCTGGTAGCACTTTAACACAATGATGATTCACAGACACACTCGCATATCAGTTTTCGGAAATCAACAATTTTTACATTTGGTTTTATATCTCTGTATAAAACCAAACTATTGACAATAGCTGTATTCAAAAGAAACTCGAAACATATTTTATGGTACCATTGAATGATCTTACGCAAGGCGTGAAATAGCTATACATTTGATCTGACAAATTAAATCAATTTCTTGTTTTGTTTTATTGTAATCAATTTTAGGTTCTTGATTTCTTCATTGTTTCGATTCTATTTGCCTGTGTAATTTTCGCTCATATCATGTCTGGTATTAAGCATCAGTATATCGTTTGTCCATCCATTTTGCGACTACAATTCCTGCTCTCTCTCTCTCTCTAAATAGTTTCGTTTTTTCTTATTTTTGCAGCAACGACTTCTGTAGGATTTCCAATACGATTTTTCGTAGGATTCCAAGAAGATGAGTTTGCCGATTCATTAGTTCATAGGCTAATAGTATGGATGTGTAGAAACTATCCGTTACTACTGTTCGCCCCTTGTCAAGGTTCCACACCGACCAAATGGCACAGTGGTTGAAGCTTAGGCATTTGGATCGGCATGTCCCGGTTTCGAATCCCGAAAGGTGGCAGGATGCAAGGAATTTGCATCAACAGATGACGATCTGTGATGAAATGGAACAATATGACCCCCTGTCAGAGTGCAAAACTCATGGGCCGAGCCGTCTTCCATGCCAGTATAGGCTGGCATGGAGCTATGCACACTGGTGTAAAAGTAAGGATGGAAAAAGCAAACCGCGAAAGAGTTAGGAGAGCCTTGGCTCCAAAACAGATTGCAGGGATAATAAAAAAAAAGGTTCCGCACGATCTAAGACAAGTTTGGTGCTATGAGGAGCACCAGGTGTTGCTCGTCCTTTGCTTGTTGTAAATCAGATAATATTTACCACAATAGATGGAGTTTGTCCAGTTTCACTCCATACTTATGAGACTTTCCTGGATTGCATTGTCCGAATATAAGTCTACCATGCCACGGTATCATAAATTCATCCACAACTAACTTTTCCCCAGGTATTTTGGCTGCAACAAAATTTCTTTCCAACATCTCTAGTAGCTGACTAACTTTACTCAAGCGATCATTCGGTATAGCATCAACATCAGAAAAATCGATGTATCTAAGCAGTAATTGAAACCGATTTCTTGGCATAACTTTTGGAACGAAATTATTTCTAAAAAATTCCTTTCTGCTTCAATACATATATATAGGTGGATACTTTACAATTCCCATGTAAATTACTACAAATTGTTTTATTTCTGAAATATTTGTATCTACCCAGTTTTTCAGGCGAGACCGACGACTTATTCGAAACTTAGAGAGCTTTTGCTTCGCATTTGAATTTGTTTGCTCTACCAAAAGTTCATACACTTCATTTGTAACCATACAGTGTTTGAGATGGTTATCACCGGTGGCCTGGCATCGGCAATATATGGAAACGTTTTTATGGTAATTCCAGTCACTCTTCGCCAATTGCTTCTAGAATGGAAATTATTTTCTTCATTTGCATTAGGCGATTCAGCATATTCTAAGACAGCATTAGCGTCTTCTATAGCTTCGTCTGAATCACTCGATGTAGAATCGTTTGGAACATACTCGTTCGAATCTGATGGATGGAAAATCATCTTCATCACTTTCATTATCACTTTCGTCAGCTCATTTACGTTTACCACAAAACACTGCTGCTGGAATAGTAGACATTTATTGCACTAATGTGACGTAAACAAATAACTTGCACTTTCTAGTATCGCGCACTAGCACAAAACTACTATCAAACTGCGTTGAATGAATATTTATTATTCAGAAAACTAAAAACGTACGCAAAAAGAAGAAAGGCGTGAGAAAAGGATGAAATAAAGAAAAATAATTAGAAACACACGGCATACGAGTAAAACGATATTACCTAGGTCCCACGTGTATCGCCGGCTGTCACGCGTTATAACGGCACAATAATGGAAAGAAAATATAACCACTATTACAGGACCCTATTTTATCAATTTATAAAATAATTTGGCATCCTAAGATTATATTTTGTATCTGGTAAGGTGGCACTCAAAGTGTTAAGGTTATCGTATAACTTGTGTACCACATCTCGCACAACTCTGTAGTTATGTGTTTTGTTGCCATCGTAGAAGTAATATTTTATATCAGTATCGATGTTGCAGTAGAATTTGCAGTAAAATTTTTCTGGAGGTTTGTTACCACCGCCTTTTTTGGAGTTCCTTCCTATTTCGTGCGGAAATTGAGAGACGAGACCGCAAATTCATGTATACGTATATGTATTATATATGTATATGTGTTATATGTAATACGACGTATAATACATTATTTTGAATATGTATGCTGTCATTTTTTATACAAGGATGTGTGTTGGTTTTGTGATCATGAGCATCAAAATTTATCGAACCGGGCGGAATCGGTTCAATTTTTTGGTGCTTCCACTCCTATTTTGAGACATTTTCCCATGGTACTGAGATGGGGAATTTAACTTTTCAGTATAAATTTGAACATTTCAGTATAAATTTTAACATTTCAGTAATTTGGGCTTATCGTTAAAGCAAAATCGTTAAATCAAATGGTGTTTGGCATTTATTTTTTAATTTAATTTTATATTTTGAGTGTGAAATGGTGTGGCGCTACGTCCGAACAAGCTACACGTGTTTACTAATACAAACACATTTATGCAACACTATTACGTTCCGGTAATTCTTCTTTCCTGTCATTATTTGTGGACCAAAATACGGCCTCAGATAAATAATAGAAAAATAAAACGCATTTTTAATTATTTTCAAATAAAACAATTTTCTTTATATATTTTGGAACATTCTCGCAATAAGGAAAAAAATAAACTTAAACAAAACTTAAGTAATAGATTGATTTATAATTATCATTTTTTTTGTTTGTTTTATAAATATAAAGATTTATTTACAAAAATAAATCTGAAACATTTTTTTATATTGTAAATATATTTTGTTTGTCTTTACTAATTATGTTGGGCTTGTTAAATTCAGTATAATGTTGTACTTCTATTGAAAATTATTAAAATTAACAACGGGGTTTTATGGTATTTACACAGTGAATAAAAAATAAAATTTTCATTTTGGTGTTTTTTATATTGTTACGTTTTTTTTTATTTAAATTATTATTATACTGTTATTTAGCACTTTTGGCTAGTTTTATAGGAAATAAACAATTAATTTTGTAAGTGGAAGTGGAGCTGTCCAACTATAAAATATAAATTTATAAAAGTTGACAAAAATAAAATTGACACGATATAATTATGTACTTTCAAAAGGTTTGCAACTGGCCAAGCCTGTGCGAAATCAACTTGAGACCAAACGAATTGTAGCACTAAGATTAAAGTAGTATTTTTTGTTTAATATTATCAAATTGTCTTATTAAGGCTTTTGAACTTTAAATTTGGTTTTTCTATATTTTTTTTTGTCTCTTTATCTACTCATAAGATCAAAACATTTTTTTTTCTAAATCGCGGTTAGTATATGTTCGGCGGAGATAAGAAATTTATGTGGGTCTAGATGTTGTATTGCATCTCGGTCACATCTCGGTACAGGTGTACCCGATATATATATATACGACGTCTTCTCAAGTGAGGGGGAGGGGGGGCAAGTGAAATGCACAAAACAACATAAATTTCTTAATCATTGTTAAGAGAACTCAAAAGCGAAAAAATTACTTGATTTTCAATTGAATTGATTAACGATTTTCTATACAAAATGGCGAATATTTCTTACATTTCTATAACTGTATTTAAAAAAAACGCCGAAATGTTTTCTAATTGTAATAATTATTTTAACTAATATTACGCCTAATTTAATATTATTTATTTATTCAACAACAATTTTCTATTCATTTTCTTTATTAAGAAATTATATATATGTATGTACCTATATAAAAGTGTGTAGTTTTTTTAATTTAACTTTTAAGCCAATTTATTAATTGTATATAACCCTCCCAAATGTATTTTAAAACCAAATATAGAATGCATGGCAACACTAAGATACAAGGTGGTTTGAATATTTTATACTGTGGATAAATACGAATTGAAATCGATTTTGAATTAGGTTTTTGTTATAAATTTTATTTTTTATAATATTTATTTAAATTCGGAAGACATTAAAAACAAAAATAATTATAAACAACTTATAAATAATATACATATGTATATATATAATATAATATTTTAATAATTGTAATTACATAAAATAAAATTTCAATTTTTTAATACTGATTTATAACGGAAAATTGAAATTTTATTCAAAAATAATATGTAGTCACGTAAAAAGTACACAGAAAATGAATCACTTCAAGAAGACGTGCCCATTGCAGTTGATATACTCTGCGGCGTTGGCTGGAAATAGTGCAATCCATTCGTTGCCATATCGTATTCTGTTATATAGGCGGGAATTTCTAATTGATCCTTTGATATTGCTGAATACAAATGTTCAACACCTGGTAACGAATGAACTTTTGCTTTAATTGCGGGTGCCATAAAAGTGGTGAACCACCATGTCATCATTTTGGTCCAGAAGGTCGGGTGCACAATATAAAATGCTTTTAAATTTTTTTTGTATCTAAAATAAAAGTTTGTAAAATGGTTAATTGTGCAATATACAATTTCGGACAAAAAGCAATTTACTTATATGGTAATACAGAGTATACATCGCGCAACCAATGTAAAGATGGATAATTACTCGAACTGGTCAACGTATGGAAATATGAAATTACGTAGTCTCCTTTAACAATTGGGTCAAGAAGGTAAATCAAATATAGTAATGCCTTTTCCAAATCTAAATTTTGTGCAGGAAACCATTTGCCACAAAATACAATAACTGGCCGGCCCAAACGATCAACACCACTTTGGTACAAACAGCCAATACCCGAAACTTCGGTTAAGTCTTCTGTGCGGGCACGGTGTAGTAATCGTTCATATCTGAAAATAAAACAAACAAAAAAATATTTAATTAAATAAAGATGATAATTAATCTAAAATCCAGTACATATAGATAATTTTTTTTATTAGGATCTGCAATGCGCAAAGGTAGCACATATACCACACATAGTGAGTAGCAAATTAAATTTTATTTATTTATTTATTTACTTTGTCTGTCAGACCGTAAAATAACCATTTATAAATAGAATTTTGTACTGACGCACCAGATAAACAGCACCACTACCATGTGGGAGAAAACTCGATATATAAACCTTTCCTTTTCTTGAAACGCAAAATATATTTTTAAACGTATCCGCCAAATTCCAGCTCGTTATCGATTTGAAATATTTGCGTTGTAATCAGAATACAACGACTACACGCTAGGTATGTTTGGAAGGGAGATACATGTATGTTGATTATTTACTGATCTTGTAACTCCAATTCACGTCAGTAAAACTTATTTACCTATATCAAATAAACTATTCAGAAATTTAAAATAGTTTAATATTCATAAAAATCAAGTTCACGTTAGTCACATATTATTATCATATGATGTATTATGTGTATTTAACTTAATCAATCTAAATTCCATGTTTCGACATTGAATCACTGTATCATAAGCAAAATAAATAACAAAATTGATTTAAATTCCTACAATAGCTAATATATCTGGATTGGCATTTTATGTTTAAGTTGCTAATACTCATACGTGCGTATTTTGCACTCTATTTTGTTTTTTTGCATTATTATCGTTCATAAGTATAATTACAAGATTAATTAATTATTGAGATAAATTTTTATAATTTAGAGAAATCAAGCAAGAAGAAAATGGCACGCGGCTTTTCATGAGAGTATTATCTTGCGTTTCGACATTAAAAACAATAAAAAAATAAAATTGTGGATTTTATAATAACTTTTATTACAAATGCTACTTAGAATATTATGGACTACCCGTAAAAATGCAACGATATGATACATTTAAGACAGTTTTCAATGGAATCATCGGTTTATTTGTTTAATGACTTTCACCACGGTTTAACTTTGTAATGAATAGCTAATGACAGTAGAATAGCGAAAACAAGTACACAGCAAACTACAATTGAGTTTCAAATTTACGTAATTGATTTTTTGTTGAATTGACTTTTATATTATAAAGTTCACAGTATTTGGTTCATCATTCAATTTTATTTTTTACGATGAACACTGGCCTTCGTTCTTTGTATTTCGTATTTTCCAATTATCAATTTGTCCAAAAGCTACGTGAATCCTTCTTACTATACTCGTACATTAACAAAATGGAATTCGTTTTCATTATTTTATTTGCCAATAGTCAATTCAAAATTATATATCCTTTGTCTGATCGTTGACCACAGCCAAAAATAACATTTGCAGATGTAGAACTACGAACACACTTTAAAAATAAAAAACAATTTATCAAAATTAAACATAAAAGAATGAAGTTTATGCACAGAAGAACACAAATTAATTTTTCAGCTCCATTTACGAGGTATAAATAAAAATCGGTGACAATAAATTTTATCCGGTATCAGTAAGGCTACCAGAGATCAGAAATTTTCACAAAAAATTGAAAACATTTGTTATTGTTGATTTTCCGGCTCAAAATGATTATAGGTAATGAGAATAACACGTACACGTTAAGCACGAAACAAGGGATAATTGACATCCGGAAAGCGGGGTTTTTGAAAGTTTTGTATTTTGAAATTCTTTCACATTTTGTAATCGTGTCGTGACGGAGTGTATGTTTGACCGTCGACGGGAACAGTCGAAAAACAAAATGCGGCAGAAAAAATAAATAAAAATATGTACCTAATACAATTTTAGTTTATTTTATTTATTTCATTTTGTGGTACAGTGTGACAGTGAATATACTCGTCGTGATGTTTTAGTATATAAATGAAATGTGTTTATTTATTAAATTCTTACATAATCAGAGAAGTTTCTTTTTATTTAATTTATATTATGTTTGCATGAAATTTGACCGTGAGAAAAGCATTTTTCGTTGGCCGAAGTTGCATATTTACAAACTGCGTCTGTTTTATAATTCAACCCGAGCGATCAAAATTAGGCAGTGTATTGCGCACCAAGCTAAGGTTGTATAGAATCAAATAATCCTATGTGCATAGAGTGTTAAATTGTTATTTACTTGGCACATTCTTCGTACACTGACATTCATTTCAGTGCCGACAGGTTGCAACTATCACTTTCTCGCTTCGATGCAATTTCGATTGAATAACGTTATTTTGGTAAAAATATGTTTTCTTTCATGTAAATTTTTAAATGATCACCAAAGTAGCAAGGTTTTTTTCTTCGAAGCGAGAAAAGTGACACGGTTCACAAGGAAAAACGCAATGTGCAGGGTAAAATTACTCAGGGTGAATAAAAAACACAGGGTATTTTTTGACAGCGCATTGCATACTAGGATTAAATTATAAAATATACCGACCAAATGGCACAGTGGTTAAAGCTTTGGCGTTTGGATCGGGAGGTACCGGGTTCGAATCCCGATAGGGGCAGGATGCAAAAGGAAATTTTCATCAACAGATTGTAATCTGGTGATTAAAAGGAACACAACTACGACCCCCCCTATTGGCGTGAAAAACTCATGGGCCGACCCATCTTCCATGTCCAGTACTATAGGCTGGCATGGAACTATGCAATGCGCAGATGGTAACTTAAATCGGTCCTATAGCCGTACGTTTTCGATTTTTCAGGGATGCGTAAAGTAAGACGGGAAAATCAACCGCGAAAGAGAGCAGGGAGAGCTTCGGCCCCAGAAAAGATTGCATGGATTAAAATAAAAAATAAAAAAATAATAAAAAAAAAAATAATAAAAAAAAAAATTATAAAATAGGCATAATAATAAATAATTTTTTAATGAGATCGATTTCCCTTTCCTTCTTACTCGTACCAAGCATGTGTATTATGTAGAAACTCAAGGATCTTATTTTATTTCTCGTATTTTGCTTTGTTTTCGTACCGCGAGCCAGACCACCCAGCATTACAAACGCTGAAAGCAGAATGAAATAGATTGAAACATTTACACACGTCGAGGCGAGAAAACAAATAAATTTACTCCGGTTTTTTCTGTGCACTGCATTTTTACCCACACCTAATCTCTTGTTAATCAGTTTCAGTTACAAAATTTGTACATATTTCATTTCTATCAGTTTTCAGGGCCCGTATACTTGAATTCCACATCCATTTTCCCCATGTGGATATCTGTTAAAATTCCCATACACAATCCCTTACTATTTCCACATGTAACTCCACATGTACCAAAATTCTATATTCTTGAATCATTCGGAATATCGAAAATTAGCAATTCAGGAGCTGCTCTTCTAATCGCCACCACTGCGAACACATTATTGAAATATTCGATGAAATATTTAAGTCTTTCAGCACAGACGTAACATAATATATATATATTATATTAAGTTTGTGCAATATATATTATATATAGTATGTTAAGTTTGTGCTTTCAGTCTGATTCTATTCTAACCGTTAGAATATATAGCAGAGAAAACAATGTTTGACCGACTGTGCGTTATACTCGTAGTATCCGGTTATGGTAGCACCAAATTATTGGGAGTTTCAATGATTACACAAGGAACAGGCATAGAGCAGTGTAAAATGGTATATAAAATGCTTGAAGACTGGAATATAACAGAAAATATTAAAGGATTGTGCTTTGATACAACGGCCAGCAACGTCGGTATGCTAAATGGAGCCTGCAAACTTCATGAAAAAAGACTTGGCAGATATTTATTGTGGTTTGCTTGGAGACATCATATATAACGGGTGTTTTTTTAGGAGGTTTGTTTTTCCGATAGATGTCGTTTTATTTTATGACAGTTGTTTTGACAGCTCAAAGTGGCATTTCTACTCAGTATTGTTTGGCAAATCATTATGAATAGGTTAACTCCAGAACAACGTTTTCAAATCGTGGAAATTTATTTTCAAAATCAGTGTTCAATTAAAAATGTTTATAGAGCACTTCGTGAATTTTATGGTGCACATAATCGTCCGTCAGAGACCACCATAAAGAACGTAATTACCAAATTTCGGTCTACATTCACTCTTTTGGATGCCAAGCCACCGACAAGAATGAGAAGAGTTCGTACAGAAGAAAATATTGCTGTCGTTGAGGCCAGTGTCGAAGAAAACGACAATTTATCGATTCGTCGTCGTGCTCAGCAAATTGGACTTTGTCCATCGACTTTATGGAAAATTTTACGTAAAGATTTGGGTTTGGTGCCATACAAAATTCAATTGGTGCAAGAATTAAAGCCACACGACCATCGTTTGCGCCGTGAATTCAGTGATTGGTCGTTAAATCAATTGAACGAAGATCCATTTTTTTACCGTAAAATTCTCTTCAGTGATGAGGCGCATTTTTGGTTAAATGGATACGTCAACAAACAAAATTGTCGCATTTGGAGCAAAGATAATCCACACGCCGTTCTAGAATTACCAATGCATCCTGATAAATGTACTGTTTGGTGCGGTCTATGGGCTGGTGGGATCATCGGTCCATATTTCTTTAAAAATGAGGAAGGACGACGCGTTACCGTGAATGGAAATCGATACAGAACCATGTTAAATGAGTTTTTGTTGTCAAATCTTGAAGATATGGATATGAATGAAATGTGGTTTCAACAAGATGGTGCCACTTGCCATACAGCACGTGAAACAATCGACTTATTGAAAGAAACTTTCAACGACAACATTATTTCGAGAAATGGTCCGGTGAATTGGCCTCCGCGTTCGTGCGATTTGACGCCACTCGATTACTTTTTGTGGGGATACGTGAAGTCATTGGTTTATGTGGATAAACCTCAATCGATTGACGCTTTGGAAACCAATATTCAACGTGTCATTGCTGACATACGCCCTCAAATGCTTGAAAAAGTGCTGGAAAATTGGACCTCCAGAATGACATTTGTGAAAAATAGTCGTGGTAGCCATATGCCAGAAATTGTGTTTAAATGTTAAATGCCAAAAAATTATCTACCAAATAAAAAAAAATTTTGGTCATTTCATAATTTTATATGTGTTTTATTCAAAAAAAAAATCGGCAACCTCTTAAAAAAACACCCTTTATGAATTAATTATATCTGCTGTTTTAGTAGCTTTAGAGGCAGTATCAAGTGGACCCAATATTCAGCCTTTTCAGAGATTTAAGAAGCAGTGGTATTATTTTAATCATACCCAAATAAGCTCCGGTTTAGCAGACGCAAATGTTCAAGGAATCTTCAGTCCACCAGAATATTATTACCTTTATTAATGATCAACTTGGAAAAATACATAATGGGCGAGATGATTATAAAGAATTTTTATGTTTATCACTTTTGTTTCTTAGAGAACCACTTACATATATCACTATAAGAAAAATCCTTTAGTAACAAAAACAAATATTAAGGCTGCTGTGCAACACAAAAACTAATAAAAATATCAAATATACAAATCTTGTTTATTACATATGAATTGTCTTTCTGTTTTAAATCTTTCCCGTGGCCTTTAACCAAAATTTCATCCTTTAAAAATATGGAACCTGATTTCTCTGTGACAAGCTATAAATCATTATTAACGCATTAATTAATTTTCAAAATTAATTCGTTATGGTACTAGTAACATTTCTTTATCTATTTAAGTTTCTCTTTAATTTTTTATTAATAAACTCTAACCGTTGATTTAGCAAGTGGCAACTAATTATTTGAAATTTGTCTCTTTTGGGCGTTTAAGAGCTATAAAATTGTTAATTTTTTAGCTATGATGACGTGCAATACCTCATATTTTTCGTGTTTCTATCAATTAAAAATTAAAATTAAATAAATTTAAATTTTTTCAAGGATAAGTTAGATCCCTCACTTCCCTCTAAGATATTTTGGCTTAACGTACGCAATTTTGGCCTTGGTAGTTCCAAAGGGGTGCTACGGTAGATTTCAAAGCTAATGATTTTAACCATTACCTAATTAATTCTAGTTCCACCCATGATATTTCCAATATTGATTTAGTATCCGTAGAATTCCTAAATTCTTTTTCGTTTGCAAATATATCTATTGCCGATTTGCATTCTGAAATTTGGGAAGTTAAATCGCAATCCTGTCCTGGTCTAGATATGATTAGTTTAAAATTTATTAAGCGAATTTTTCCTATCGTATTAAGATACTTGTTACATATTTTCAATTTTATTTTAACGACCTCTTTATATCCCGCTCAGTGGAAGTTGAGTAAAATTATTCCTATTCCTAAAATTAGCAATCCTTTTGAGCTTTCCCATTTTCGCCGTATTAGTATTTTAATTACTCTGTTCAAAGCGTTTGAATTGGTAGGAAAAAACCAAATTCAATCTCATATCGATAGCTTTAATTTGCTTAGACTTATTCAATCGGATTTTAGAAGATTCCACGGTACACTGCTTTACTGAATGTTTGTGATGATATTCGTCGTAGTATGAGTTAAAGAGAAATGACTTGCCTTACTTTGGTGAATTTTTCTAAACTGCTCGATTCAATTAATCACCAAATTTTGTTTAATAAGCTTATCTCGAACATGAATTTTTCTCTCTCTGCTGCTAAATTGATTTTAGACTATATTTCGGTTCGCTTTCAGGCCGTCTTTTATGACAATTCGTTTTCTGACTTCTTATACCTGTCTTTTCTGGCGTTCCTCAGGGGTCGGTTCTTGGTCCTTTACTATTCTCAATGTACATTAATGACGTGGCATGTTCGATTCGCCATTCTTCTTTTCATATTTTTGCTGATGATGTGCAAATTTATAGGAGTAGTCGCTTTCATTAACTCTAATATTTATCTTATTAATGAGGATTTGGTTTGAATTTATAATTGGTCACTATCTAACTGGCTCGCTCTTAATGCTAGTAATTCTCAGTCTATTATATTTTTTTTTTTTTATTTGTCTATTATAATTTCTATTTTAATTTCATTCTTTAATACAGTTAGAAATTTAGGGTTATATTTCAATAAAACTTACTCGAGGTGATCATTTGATTAATCAGGTTATCAAAACGGTTTTTGGAATGCTTAGTTGTTTGTATTACTTAGTTGTTGTAGGATTCACTGATAGTAAGTTTAAAAAGCGAATGTTCCTCCCGCACCTTCTTCCGCATTTTCTATTTGGAGACGTTGTTTTGTTTGGTATGCTTCAGGAGAATATGAATGTTCTCCAAAGATGTTTCAATGCCTGCACTCGATTCGTTTTTAGTATTAGGAAATATGATCACATTTCTCCCTTTTTGAATTTGATTCTGGGTTGTAATTTAGTTGATTTTTATGAACCTCGCGTTTATCTTTTTATTTTTAAGCTTCTCAGGACTAAGGAATCTCCCTATTTATTTAATAAGTTATTGTTCAGTAGGTCCCATTCTTCAAATTTACGTTTACTTCACCCTGTAAACCTGTGTAGGTCTCTAACTACTTCGTTTACTGTTAAAGGTATTTTTTTTGCGAAAAACAACCCGAAAATTAATTTTCTATTTCGCCAACCATCTTTTTTTATTATTTCATTGAATTCGGCATACTCAAAAAGTCTTAGAAAATACTAAACCGGCATTACTTGACCGAGCTGAAGTGAAAGGGAAGAAACAACGTCACTAAAGGTCGTTTTAGTGTTTTTTTTGGAAAAAAAACAATTTGAGCCACCCCTTAACGTGGTCCGATAGACCTAAAAATTTGCATGAGGTCGTTTCTAATAGAAACGAATATTTTTAGCCCTGAGCCTGGTAGAAAATCAGCCATGAGGAAAAATGGGTCGCCCTAATATATATATATTTATATATATATTTATATATATATATAAGCTGTCGAATCCGTACGAACATATACCTCTCAGGTTATTAGGGTTGAGTGTTGGTGCAGTCGTTATATATAGCATAAGATGAGATGATCGTTGGATGCAATTGATTAATTATTCCAGTCATTTACGACTGGAGGCGATTTATAAACGGTGTTTTTTAGAGGTTCACATCTTTAAATTGGCAACACTGTTTTGTTTGGCAACCGATTTGACAGCTGACATTTGCTTTGTCATTAGTTTGTTTTACCATTTCATAATAGACTCACGCCAGAGCAACGCTTGCAAATTGTTGAATTTTTTATCAAAATAATGGTTCTCTTCGTGAAACTCATCGTGCATTTTACGGTCGTCATATTCGTCCATCAGACCGGATAATTCGGTTAACTATGGATCGTTTTCGCACTACGTATACTCTAAATGATAATACGAATTCAGTAAGACGTGAAACAGTGCGTACCGACAAGCGATAGACGCTGAACAGCGTAGCATTGAGGAAGATCCAAATTAATCAATTCGACGTCGTTCTCAGCAACTGGAGATGTGTCCATCCACTTTATAGAAGATTTTATCTAAGGATCTCGCTGTACGTGCTTACAAAATTCAACTTATGCAGGAATTAAAGCCATCCGACCATCGCACACGCCGCTAATTCGGCCAATGAGCTGAATCACAAATTGATATTGATGTTGATTTTCCAAACAAAATTCTGTTCAGCGATGAAGCTCACTTTTGGTTGAATGGGTATGCTAATAAACAGAATTGTCGGATTTGGAGTGAAGATAATCCACAAGCCTTTACCGAAACACCATTACGTCCAGAGAAAATCACTGTTTGGTGCACTTTATGGGCCGGCGGAATCATTGGTCCATATGCCACACAGCGCTCGGGATACAATTAATTTACTCAAAGAAACATTTGATGAAAGACTAATTTCACGTAATGGTGGATCCTGTTAATTGGCGACCGAGAACGTGTGATCTAAATCCATTACATTATTTTCTTTGGGGATATTGGAAAATTGGATCTCCAGATTACGCCATGTACGCGCCAGCCGAGGCGGCCACATGACCGAAATCATACTCAAGCATTAATGGCATAGAATTATCTACCCAATAAAGCTAGTTTCGCTGATATTCAAAATGTTTCTATTTGTTCTATTTTAATTTAAAATTGTGAACCTCTAAAAGAAAACCCTTTACATATGACGGAATTTAGATATTCTATTCCTAATCACAACTAACAAATTAACATATCTTATCCACAGACAACCTGTGTGAAGAAGGTGGGAACTCTATTTTTCAAATCTGAATATAAATTTTCCATTATTGTGGTGTTATTATTTATAATTAATTTAATTCTATAGTCTCGAAAACTTTACTTTGTTACCTCATTAAGAAACAGTTAACTTTCTTTTAGTAAAGATTATAGGAAAATGAATTAAATGATTTTGTGTGTAGATCAAATTTAATAATACGTCCAAGAGCCCTTCCAAAATAATAAATTTTAACATAAGCGTTATGTTTGACTTATATTAGAAACCTCGAAGCAATTCGCAGTTAATGCCATACTTTGCACTTTTCAAAAGATGGCAATCTTGCCTGGATACTGTGAAATGTACTAAAATAAAGTGCTCTAATGAGAACTGCGACGACGACGTACGAGATTTGCACTAAGTGCAAAGTACACTAAACCAATCTGTTCTAAATAAACATAAGTCGCCAAACATTGGGGTAGGTGTCTAGAAAGCAAACAATTTGTTATTCAGACCTGGATCAGTTTTATCGAGTAAATTTTGATTTGAAATTATATCTATGTGATTGTATGGGTGGGTCATCTAGCGGTTTCTTTTTAAATCATCTTTATCAACGGTGGAAAACTTATTTCTCAGGTGAAAGCTGTTTTGTCGAGCAATGCACATTTTGAAAGAAATTTAGGCCGAAATGAAGCAACAACCGCGCCTGGTGTACGCAAAGTTGTAAAGAAAGTTTGTGACAATGCGTACAACGTACTCTCAGTATTGCTGCTGCAGCCGAAAGAGTGCGACTCAATCCAGAAACATCAATTCGTCTCAATCCAGAATTCAACATTAGCCGTACCAGCCTGAGAAGAATTATCCACAAAGATTTGGGATTGTTTGCTTACAAGGTCCAATTGACTCAGGAATTGAAGGCTAACGACCACCTATTTTGATTTCGCTTCTTCGGTTGGGCATTACAGCACCTCCAAATTGACGGCGAATTTGCTTGAAAAATCATCTTTTTGGATTAGGCAAATTTCCATCTCGGCGGCCATATAAAGAAGCAAAATTGTTGAATTTATAGCATTCAGGAAACCCACTCATAATCGTAGAGAATCCAATCCATCCTCAGCGAATAACAGTTTGGTGTGAAATGATGCTGGCAACACCGTTACAGTCAACGGAGAGCGCTACAAAGTGATGATAACCGATTTTTGTCGTTAGAAATTGAAGACGTGGGCTTGCATAACTTTCGGTTTCAGCAGAATGGCACGACATGTCTCACATGCGATTTGTCGTCGTTAGACTTCAACTTATTGAGTGCCGTGAAAGATCGATGTTATGTGGACAATCCACAATCGATTCGTGCCCTTAAGCACTTATTTACAAGAGAGAAAAAGGTAGGGTTTCAATATACACTTGAATATGTGTGTATCTAAACACGCAGGCAAACTCAACCTAATTAATTTTGGAAAAGTAGTAGCTATTCTTAGTGTTCAGTTGGGCAAAAATGATAAAAACTTTCAAAATGTTTTTTTACCACGTTTTGCCATAAAACGCACTCTTTGATGACAAAAAAAAGAATCTCGCTATCAACATTTTTGTGCAATTGTTTAAATTTTTATTTTGCTGTGATTTTGGTAGTTTGTGAACATTTAATGTTATATTTAGATATTAAGTTGATATCAGTGCAAGAAAAAATGCTAATATTTAAATACATCTTACTTCTAACAAGAAACAGTTGAAGAGCTACTAGGTGCACAACTAAATTTCCAGGATTTTTTGAAAAACGAAAAATGGAAAATTCCAATAGAAATATAAAAAATGGTTTATTCAAAGTATTGTCCTTTTCTATGTACACATTTTTGCCAGCTCTTTGGCAATACATGAATACCACGACAACAAAACGACGCGTCTTTGGATCGAAACCATTCATCCAACAAATTTTGCACTTCTTCGAAACTGCTCAAGTGTAGTCCTTCCAAATAATGCGCCATCGACCGGGACAAGTAATAATCCGGGGGGGGGGGAGGGGGTTTGGCGAATAAGGCGGGTGCGGTTGCAGATCCCATCTCAGCGTTTTGATGGCATCCTGGACGATGGGAATGCGATGGCATGGAGCGTTGTCGTGCTCCAATATCCCTCGTTCGTGCCTCGTGTCTTATTCTGGCCGTTTTTCGAGCAATGGGTTCAGATTGATGAATTCTTTTCGGTAGCGTTGTCAATTGACAGTTTCGCCGTGTTTCAGCAGAGTATAGTCTTCTTTCCGCAGCGATTTCACCGTGCTGTCGATGTTGATGCTTCGCCAGGTAGCCACAACTTTTTGCGTTTGGGATTCTTAAAAAGATCCACTTCTCATCTCCCGTAAAAATTCGATGCAGGAAGCTCTTTCTTTCATGCCGTGAAAGCAAAATTTCGCAAGTGGCTCTTCGATTTTCCATCTGTCTCTCAGTCAACTCATGCGGCACCCATTTTCCCTCCTTTCGAATTTTTCCCATAGCATGTAAACGTTTGGAAATATTTTGGCGAGTCGTGTTTAATGCCTTCGCAAGTTGATCTTGAGTTTGCATGTTAATTTCATCCAACAAAACATGCAGCTCGGTGCCTTCAAATGTTTTTGGTCTCCAGAGCGCTTCTAGCCTCAATGTCGAAATCACCAATTCTGAAGCTTTTACACTAATCTTCACAGGTAGTTTTCGAAAGTGCATGTTCGCCGTAGACCTCCTCAAGCAAATTACGTACTTCAGCTGCATTTTTTTTCAAGTTGAAGCAGAAAAGCAAAGCTTCCTGCAAATGTCACAAAACACGAGATTTTCGTTCGTAGAAAAAAGATTTTTGCGTTGCGATATGTGCTGGTATTACATCTGGTTATCTTTAACAACTGTCCACGCTATGAACAAAACCCAACTTCTGACATAAAGACAACTAGATGTGTCACTAGCACCATATATGTGTGAAACCCGGAAATTTACTTGCGCACCTGATATGTCTTGCATTAAAATAGAACAATAAAAAATATTTTTGTGTACATTTTTTGTACTTCATTAAATAAAATTATTAGGAATTCCTCTTGCCGAATAATAGTGATAGGAATGATACACTAATTTAATAGTGCATGATGTAAATAATGTCAAGATATCTGCCATTAGAAATTGGATTTAAATTTCTTGTTGACATGCGTATTCTGACGCCTATGAAACAATAATGTCATATAAAGGCGTATATGCCTTTCTGTGTTTCATATGTTGTACATAACCACTATAAAATTTTCAGAGTTCTGTAAAAAGAAGCGAATGAAAATAAATCTGTAATGGTTCGTTAGAAGTATTCGAAAATGCTTTACTAAACAAATAGGGCTACTTTTCAGCGTTAATTAGGAGCGGGCTATGATATTTTGCCAGTAGTTTAAAATAAAAATAATTCTGTCTAGGTGGTTGAAACTTGAAATATTTGAAACACTACAAGTTTTTCCGAATTAATGCAAAATGCTCTGCTTATTGCGTTTTATTGAAAAGGATTTACATGTCAACCAATTTACATGTCAAACTTTTACTAAACTTAAAAATAATGGTTTGATGATAATTAGAAAAAATAGTTTTGACTAAATACGTGTCAGCTATTTTCTGTTATTAAAACTGAAGTGATTACCACTACTAGGTAGGTGTGCCTTCAGGTAAAATTCTTTACTAAATAAACCGAACGTAGGTCAACTAAGTACGTTCTGAGTTTAAAAAATTCCCATACAAAATATTAATTGCGATTCTAACGGATTACGGCCACTTTGAATAGGGATAGCTTAACAGTTATGGTCCATGTTTTGCTCTAAACTTAATGGTTTGTTAAGGCTATTTTGTGGCCCATTTTATGGCAATGAGTGCGGAAACTTTAAAAAACAAACTAGTTCGCTATAATAGAGTACTTTGAAAAATAACAAAAACAGAAAACTGAGTTTAGAGAACTAGATTTGGTTATCGAAGGACTTAAAGCACAATTAGGAAAATAGCAGCGGAAAAATGGGCGTAACACAAATATAACAACACCGAACTTAAAATCGAGCTACTGTCTCTTCCTTTGTATTTGCGAAAATATTCGAAACTCGGACACATGTACACAGTTTTTCGTTGAGTTCCAAATCTTTTCAACACGTTTACGTATATTTAATAAGTCAAAACTCTTATGAAAATAAACCTAGAAATAGTTCTATTTAAAAATACTTGGAAAATTTGACATTTTGTGTTCGCCTTTATATTGTCATATTCAACCACATAACAAAAGTCCCTTCGAACCAACTGGTGCTAAAAATTCTAGAGTACAGGTGATCAAAAATAATTTTTTGCAAAAATCTCGTTAACTGCGGGTGTTAAAATAAAAAATAGCTAGTTATTCGAAATTTGTTAATGGGAGTTTGCACTCTTGGTATCTAAAAGCTCGAAAATAACTATTTGTACTATGGAATGACAATATGAAAACCTCTAATACGGTATTGACGGGTAACATGCATTGTGTCGTCTGGATCTATCATCAAACAATTAAAACATTAGAAAAGATTTACTTCGTAAAGCCAGCTCGCCCAATAATTTTCATATATGTAGGTGCTTGGCGATTAAAGTTTAGAGTTGCGCTGTATACAATATTGTGTACAATAACAGCCCACCAAAATATTTAATCAAAAAACAATTATTTAGAATTGTGGAGGTTTACAGATAAACTTTGAACTTGAACTCCAAAAGTTCACATAATCCATATGGTAAAATTTAGTTTCAACTTTTCTTGCTCAGAATTAAAATCTACGAGTATCTATATTTTGACGTAAGCATATCTAGGCACGCAATTTTTCACTAGTTAGAAGTGGGTTTAAACTAACGGAAGAGGCCGCGTAACATTTTAAATCGGAAAGTTTCAGATTTTTACAGTACCTCGTAACACACAAGGATTATGTCTTGGGTTAATCTAAAATTCGAGGATATCTAATTTTATTACAAAATAATTATTCACTGGAATTCATGTCTTAATAAATTGTTAATTTTATGATAAGAATATCACAATGAATTTAGCTCCTATCATCTGCACCGAAGTTGAACCTATTCGTTGCAATATTTATGTTGTCATCCCTTCCGCTTTAAAGTAGTAGAAACAAAAATGAATCAGATATCAAATGACGTCAGTGTGATAAATTTGTCTATACTAACGTTTATTATATTTCATTTTCATCGATAATGGATTTGATGTTAGAGGACGTCAGGAAAATGTAACGGGAGCGTTTGTTGTAATACACAACACTCATTCAATATTAACGTAATACGCAACATGCTCAAATAATAAAAATAACCAAATTCGTGTTATTTTTAAAAACCTATTTATAAATTTGGAATAGGTTATTATATTTGACATGATATTCTCAGGGGGCATATCGCATACGAATAAGTGACGTATTTCAGTTTAGAAATAATGCGAAGGCGACGTTTAACTTGGAAATCTCGCGACAATCTATGTATAATTGAAATAGAACTGTATAATAGTAATGAGCGACTTTTTTTGCTGTCATCATTGTCGTCTAATCAACAAGCCTTATTGAAATTAGTACAGTATGCAACAACAAGAATATATAAAGAACAGAGAAATGAAGTATGCACATGAAACAATTAAAATCGATCTAAAGTTAAACGTACCATACAATAACAATAAAACGGAATTCGGTAAGATTTATAAATTTAGATTATTAAAATCGACCTTATTTTTCAATGATACTGCGTGTATATCATAATGTTTACAAAATTAGTAGAACATAGAAAATAGAAAAATTCAAGGAAAATTTTCCAACATGGAGACATACAAAACAGAGACGCCATTAAATTTTCCTAATCAAAATTCGAATATCCTTATTTAGAATTTTTTATTGTCACTATTGGATTATCTATGTGTAAAACATCCGCGCACATAAAGACAAACACACTAACCTTTCCTCAGGTGTTTCTATATGGCCCGTTTCACTCGAAACACTCCCAGTGGGGGTTTGTGGCATTGGATCACCCAAATCGATTGATGTACCTTCCATCATTGTCATCATATTTTTAATTATTTAGGATAACACATAAAATCACACAATAAACCCGAAACACCCGTTCGTCTGCGATAAAGTGTGCAGTATAGTCGAAAAATCGATAGACTTTATATTTTTCTTCTAAAATTAATTTTTATGATATTTTTTATTTTTCACTTCACAACGACACGCTAATATACACACTTTTCGGCTATATCGTGAAAACTCAACTGTCTTTAATGAAAATTTTCAATCGTTATAAGAATTTTTAAGTTTTGTTTTGTACATACAGAGCAACTCACAAAACAACACACAAGTGAGATGAGAGCGCACTAAAATAGCGGGGATACACAAATAGTGACAGAAGAGACTGCTCGCTCGCATATTTGCTATGGAATATTTTATAGAACGATATTGTTGGGTAGGGGAAGTTAATTTCATTTTTATGTAGAATTGGGGAAACAGAGATTAAAATTTACTATAAAAAATAGTACATAATTTATATTACTAACATGGTGATAGGCAAGAAACGTAATGTGATTTCATAAAAACAACACAAAATTATAATTTTATGAGCAAATAAATTTGCAATATAAATTCTAGTAATTAAAGCCACACTTTAAAAGCCAGAATGTAAAGAAACCGAATTTACTGTTGCGTATAATGTATTATTTATCGTATTCATTAGATACTTTGGTAACACCATCGTGCAATGAACATCAGAAATATCATCTCTCTACATAGAATAATATTACCATGACTCATATTAACACTTCGAATAGTGGTAAGACAAAAAACAGAAGAAATCGATTCATGTTTCTTCTAAGTTCATTGTCGTCGTTTCGATGCGAACGTTAGTTTATGGGAAGGTAGTATTGGAGAATATAAAAGGCAACAGCTGATCCTTTTATGTTAAATATATTACATGTAATCCAATAGTTCTATTTTTATACAGGAAATTGGAATAAAAAAATGTTGGTGACGTCATCGGTGAAATAAAAATAGCAGAAGTAAAATCAATAAAGGTGGCCTATGACGAACGAACTCGCATTTATATACACTGACCCAATTAAACCCTACCTCCGTTTTACTGTTCGATTGCATGTCTATGATACCACTTATTATGTATATTAATGCAATTTTAATTTGTGATGGTCGGCCGGTCGACCTTTCTCTATTAGTGGTAGTAAGAGGTACCAGCATAATATTTTTATATATTCCAGAATAACTCACCCATTTTTATTTTATATGTTTTCATATATCGACATCAATACAATAATAACCTTCGACATCGATCTATTTGAATTGAAAAACAATGTGTTTTTAATTGTTACAACTCACAACGGGTGTGGATTAGTGTTTCGGCATCGAGAAAAATGGAAAAGTAGTCGCTTGTCACATTAGCATTATTCAATATTAATTATTATAATAAATTGTAATCGTGTGTGATCAAAGATCAATTTGTACTAGTTATTGTATTACTATGCAATTACACACGTACAACTAATTGATTTAGTTGTAAATATTTTGAGGGATCATATTCAAAAATAAAAATTGTAATCTTCAATAAAAATTGAATATTTACACGACCCAGTGTTATCGCCTTATCACACATTTAAATATTTGTATAAAATATGAGTTAAGCAAAATTTGCCAAAAATGATAAATATCTAGAACTTGTCTAAATAAAATTAATGGGTACCGAAAATAACGCCACTTCAAAATATTTACTTTACTGTGTCAACACCCGAAATAACAAAAGAAGTATAAAATCGAGATCATTTCTCTTTAGCAATTAAGTATAATAAAAAATATCTTTTGTGCACATCAGTTTCATATATGATCTCTTTGACCTGAGTGAAAATTGTCTTTTAATAAGATGTAAGTCAATATTCTCAAGGTAACAACGTTTATTGTATACTTATAATGTTATCTTACCTTTGTTGATGTTCAAGTCCCTCTAATCCATCTTCAATTACACTTTCGTATACTTTAGCACGTGGTCGATCGCCAAGTAAACGTTGTCGATCTAAATCACCCTAAAAGAAAACAAATAACTTGAAGTTGCTGATTTTAAAAAATTTAAAGTTGAAATATTTACCTGCATTTCAGAAAATGAATGGTGTCCAATGCCCAAATGAGAGCTTAAGCTGCTAGATCCGCTTACATGATTATTTCCATATTCTAAATCAATACTGCCACCATCGAAATCATGTGGACTTGAATCCGAATCATCATCGGCTAAAAATAAAAAATATAAAAAGATAATTAGACAATATTCGTTACGAATGGAGCCCTATCTTACATGAAAATTCAAACGAATCGTTAATCATAACTTTTAAACATAAAATTTAAATTTAAAATTAAGAAGCTACGTAAGAAATTATCACGTTTACAAAACAAGAAAGAGAACTTAGATGCCAACTGCTATAAATTACTAGAGCCATTAAAATTGTTTTGAGAATCAAGACAACACTAAGAGAAAACAAAAAATAAACAAATCAAGACACAGAATGATAAAAAATATTTTTATTTGGTACAGCATGTGAATATACATACAGTTTGTTATACACACATATACGGTTGGTTAGATAAATTAACAAAAAAAAGTTCACGACTGAAAGGCGAACATTTTCCATCGAGACTTTGTGGCACTCACAATTTAAGACTCAAATGGAATACTATATAAGAAATCTATAGTATAAAAGTAAATAAAAAATCGATTGACTTAATTGTGTAGTGTGTACTAGTTTTTATAGTACATATTTACATATCGTACAATGTGCTCTCCCGCTTCCGCTATTTAGAAACGGACTAATCCAAGGTAATATTCCATGGCGTTCTTTTTATTATCGCTTATCAGTGAAAAATATTTCGTTTTTTGTTGTATCATTATTAAATTATTTTATAAATATATATATGACAATTAAGATTTAGAATTTATGAGACGTGCTTATTGCTTCTTCTACATTAGTGTAAATATGTATAAAAATAAAATGAATTCATATCTAAACGATTTAAGCGAAAATAAACGCTAAACGCCTAAATGTTGTGCGTATTTTAATAATACAGTACGCGAAATAATTTTGCATAGGGGATTAATACGAAATTTAGCAATGTTATCGCATTTTCAGCGTTGGAAATACTTAATTGTTTTGTCTCAAACATGAATAATATTTTGTAAAAATTATAATAATATTGCGTGTATTATTTAAATTTTTATGGAAATAATAGCGTGCTCTAACGAATGAATAATATAACGGTGAAATACTTTTTAACTAATTAGTAATCTAATAGTCTGAATAATATTATACAACTTGAATTCAAATTGATACAAAACAACATAATTTACTGACAAAGGCAAAACATTTAAGTCAATCATTCGTTGTTAAATTGATTTGTGTGAGACCTAAAATTATGAATAGACTGCTCAATTATGTACTAAATCGGTAATTATTTTTGGATAAGTGGTGTTGGGGGGTTACAGTTTACAGTAAACTAGGGACAAAAAAGAAGAATATGTATAATAAAATGAGCTTTGACATGCTATATTTAAAAATTAATCTGAAAATTGTGAATAATTAATCTCCGTTTTAATGACAAAGGTAATGTGAATGTCTTTATTAAAACGCAATCAAAACATTATCAATATGTCAGTAATAAGTTGCATTTTGATAAAAAAAAAATTATTTGTAAATGCACCACCACATGAGACCTGTTTAAACAAAGTAAACTTGGATTATTTATTTAAATTAACAATTATTTGTGATAAGATTATTAATAACACCTTCAAAAATTTTGTTTTGTAAGAAATCTTAATCATACAGCGATAACAAATAAATAAGTGAATGGTAAGATCAGACTAATTTCATTGCTTCCCTGTCTTGTCAAATTGCTTGCCACTAAATTTTTCCTACGAACTATCTCCAAAGCCTCCTTCAGAGTGGTTGTATGGCAAGATCATGCATTCTTGTTGTTTCAAAATTGAAATGATCGATTCCGAGATTTCCGAAACCCCGCTCACTACCTTGTCGACCATGATAGTGCGAGAACGCTTCTTTGTACTTGCTTAATAATATGGTTAATATGCTTGTGCCGTTCAAATTAAACTTTTTCGTTACATACACAACCATCAAATTTTCTTACAATGTTTTACACCCGCCATGAACTTTCATTAAAATGTTGGCATTAACTTCAGTTGGCATTAACGTCTGTTAGTTTAATGAGTTCAGCAATGCTTTCTTACATGTTTAAACAATTCCTGGGCTATAATTTCGATTTAAATAAACGTCTTTCTACATCATTTAGTGTCTTTTCTCGAATTATGTTCAAAAAACTAAATGGAAAATAATTTTTTTGAAAAAATTATTTGACTATTTTTTTAATAACAAGACAAACTGTATCGCCTCAACCAGCGAACACTTAAGAGCTTAAGTTGCTCGCTGTTTGTGTCATTTCGGTTAGTGCTACAATTACCGAAATTTGATAGGCTTCTCGCCACATATAAACAACTGACCTCTAAAATTTTGGTGGTCATACCGCTCCCCTACGTGGTCTAAACAGAGCACAACTTAAGCTCTTAAGTTTTCGCTGGTTGAGGCTTAAGTAAGCTACACTATAAACGTGTTTTGTTCTGTAACTTTACAGCACCAAATTTTATGACGTATAGTTACACATCAAGAATTCGCGAATAACTCGAAAAATTTTCTGAAACGCTTTTCGCATATATACGTTGTTACCTGTAGCATCTCTATACCAACAAAAGTTCAACTTTTTAGATAAAATTTATTTGTTTAAGATTTTCTGCTTTTCTTTTATACGCCTAAAAGTTGACAAGAAAATACATATACGTACAGTCGAAACAAGTAGTTTGTCTGCGATATACACAGAAAAAATATTGTTTTTAAGGTATACAAACGAATGTCACCAACTGTACTAATATGTTGTTTGGCAACTGTACAATCGATTCTTATTTTTATTTATTTTTTAATTAATTTACATAAAATTCAATATTTTTATGATATACAAACATAGCAATTTTTATTTATAATGCGAGTTTATATCCGTATTCGAGTGTCACCATCGAATTTGATAGCAACAATTTGGTTACAGCGGCGAAAATATTACGTATTGATCGAAAATCTACTGTTTGTGAATATTATTTTTTAGAACACTGGATCTTTTTATCTGTAAGCAATTTTTATAAAGTTACAGCTATAAAATTTTTACATTTTGAGAATCGCGTCCCCTAGTTAGACGCAGTTTAACAGAAACAACGCCATAATTGGCGTTTAGTTTTAGTTTTATCTTAGTTTTACAAAAATAATATTTCTGTGATTAAAACTGTTCTGAAATGTGTAGCACATCAATCACTTTTAGTACAGTATTTATGAAGGTAATCTCAGGAGCTACGTACCGGATCGGAACCGGATTCCATACCAGAAAAAATTGGGGAAAAATATCTTTATTTCTCAACATATAATCTCCTTTTTGCTCGGTACACTTTTCCCAGCGATGTTGAATAGCGCCACTACCTTGTTTATAGTGAAAACCGTCGAGCTCATTATTGGTAAAAAAATTGTCGTCCACCAAGCCGTTTTTTCACGTTTCAAAAAACAGAATAATACGAGGGGCTACATTTGGCGATTAGAGTTCATCGGGAAGCAATTCGAACTTTAAATCTTTAAATATTGCCATTGCGTTAACGGATATGTGAACTGGTCTTAATGAAACAGCAATTTATTTTTCGCTAGATGTTGCCGTTTTCTTGACATCATTGCTTAAACGCTATAATACACTCGCCGTTGATTCTTTCCCTTTTTTGAAGAAATACATGAAAATTAATATTTGGAGAGTAGCTTGAAGAGCAAAGACGTAACCAACTTCAACACATTAAGTAATTATTACTACTATAAATACAAATTTGGATAACCGCACGGGAACGCAAAGAATGTGCTAAAACGGAATGAAATGGAAACACAAGATAAGCACTTATCATCAAAACCTAGTGCCAAAGAAAAAAACTGTTGCCATACCCTTGCCAGCTGATAGAACTATCTTCGTCATATTTGGAGCCGAATCAATTCACTCTTTTCACTCCATTATGTTGACTGTTCCTTCGTCTCAGAGGTAAAGTAATGGACCCAGGACATCCATGGTTATGAATCGATGCGAAAACATTATTGCTGTGAAACATCGCCGACCACTAAATTGAAACATCCTCCTCACGTTACTTTTATTCCATTGTGAGCAAAAGTTTCACCCCTTTTTCATGGCCAAATTTTCAGTTAATATGCGATGTTCAGCACTTTTTGAAATAGCTACCAAGTCGTTTGGTCGATTTATTTGGTCAACCAATGCTATGTTCGTCATGACAACTCGTAGGTCCTAATTTTTGCCATTCAATATTTTATTGTAAACGAAGGACTAGAATCTCCTAGAGCAGAACCTAGCTTGTCTTTGTTATTGGTTAGACTGAGACTATTCAAATGAAAGTATTGTATCACATATATAACGATGACCATTTTTTTATGTTTACAAATACCCTGAGACCATTCACTTTTGAAGGCTGTCAAACAAATACTAAACAACGCAACGTCTTCAAACTTAAATCTTATAAGGTTATAAGGTACTTTCGACCATAGTAATCTTCTCCAAACGAGAACTGCCACTTATATTATGTATTTGTTTTTATTTTTGTTAGAGAACTGTAGAGATTATACGCGAATAGATTACATCAGCTCAGCAACAACAATGCGTCATTGAACTGGCTATAATTGATTACGTTATAATCTCGAAATGATATGGGCGCCTACATGAGCAGTGCTCATATGCTTACATTTTCAAATATAAGGGAAACTATCGTCCACATAAAACGAACAAACAAACGGAATATCGATGTAATCAAAAATTAGAACTCGATCATAGTAAGCTGTTAATGAACATTTACCCGGTGCTGCGAAAACCAAACATCAACAAACGTGTAGAAGCAGAGGCTAGATTTCCAGTCTACTACAATCTCTGCAGCTGCTAATAAATAGTGTTGGGTGCGATGATAAGTACCAGCAACTCAATAAGTTGCGTGAAAGAGGGTTATTTAGTAACACTAGGAACACTCTAAGAGAATATCTCTACGCAAAAAACGACCAAATTGCTAAAACAAACGGAGCGTCTTAAATATTTAAGAACCTGCATTAAAATAAAATATTTATGAAGAAAAGCCTATAACTATGGCTTGAGATATATAGACAATACACAATGTAACACATAACACATTAAAAACGACCAGTCGCAACTTTGTCACCACCAGGAATCGAACCCGGGACCCCCGAAACACAAAGCAAGCGCTCTACTTACTTTGCTATCGAGAGCGACAAAACATAAACATAAGTTTACAACGGGAAAACGGAAATTCTGCAGGTAGTATTTCCAACATCTGAAATCTTACACAATCCCGAATAAAGTGCTGAGAACAAAAGTAAATGATGATCGCTCAGTTCGAAACATTTCAAGAGAATTTCACAAAGACCTTAATGATGTCAGTACGTAATGAATCTATTGTTGTATGTTGTTTGATGCAGGCTCTCCAAGGATGTTCAAACAAAATTTGAAAACTTCTCTCGAATCCATTACCAACATCTTGAATGAAGGCCAAATCTTTCTTTGGATAATGTCCACAAGTCCAGGATAGAACTTCTTCCTCGAGCATTTCCTGATTCAATTTGACCATTTCCTTAATAAATTTTAGCGAAAGCTACCCTACAGCGGTAAGACAAACCGTACAGTTGTTTTGATCATTGTAATGCTGTGTTCTCACCATGCAATAATACATTGGCCAGACAGCGTGTTTGCTCCCCACACGTGTAAATGCTAAATGCAGTGCTACCCGAAGAGTTAACATTTTCTGTATCGGACAGAGTAATACAGTACCATATAGTTATAGTAAATAAGAATTGTTTACTGTCTAGAAAATTTTAATTCATACGAAAGTGTTTTAGTGTTAAATAGTGTTCTCAAATCGGAATAGTATGTAACACGTACATATTCATTCCTGTTTGAGGAGTGTTTTACATTAATTTTCGACGAATTGGTAAATTATCTTGTTTTTAATTAAAAATGTCACGGCAATACTTCTTATTGCAAGTAGTCCCATGTTTTCGGGGAAAGATGTATTGTGCATTGTACGAAGAGGTTTGGCCATCTCAGCAATGCTTCCAACTCGGTCCTTAAAAAATAGATTGATTCTGAAGATATCGGAGACAACTAAAAGAAGCAAGTTATTAGTGTTACGGAATCATGATCACTCACAAAAATATTTTTAGTAACAAAAATGTGAAGATGATGATTCGGACGAAATAAATCCCATCGCATTTTCTGACTACTACACAATCAATTAGCAAACAATCCTACTGTACCCGACTGGTTAACTGACAGTAACAGGAATTGTGATTGAGAGATGGGATTTTTATTTGTACTTTGCCGTGAATCGTTTGAAATTTAGGATTTACTAATGCATTTAACGCTAATTTTCGCCGGTAACGATAATATTAGGCAAAGAACGAAAACAAGAAATATTAAATCTTGACAATACTTTCCCGTTTTGCTTCTACTTCTATTCTTGCTACCATATAAGCGAAAGAGAACCATCGAAATTGATAATTGAATTGCATAGTAAGGCCCCGATTTATAGTTCGTTAGCGCCGTATGAATTATGTAGGTCCAAGTTGCACAAAAATAACTTATGCAGCATTTAGGAATTAAATAATTTCTCTACTATAAGGTTTACAAAATTGTATACATATGGTATACAGGAGTGAAAATAGGTCTACCTAAGGCTATGGTAGCGGTGGAAAACCTCGAAAACTTATTTCATAATATTTATTTAAGGTTTCTTATTTAGCAAGCAAATAATCAAATTAATTTGCAAGTTTGCTATGGATACTCAATTTAAAATTAATTGCTCACTGAATATGGTATGTGTTCAAATCCACTAGTAATGTAAAAATATCTAGTGTCCGTAGATAAATCGCAAACTAGTTTGCTTCAGGTTGCGAAATAATCGAGTATGTGGCCCATATTGTTTTGACAGTAGGTCTGAAATAGTCTATTTCCTCCTATATGTAATAAAAGTATCAAGTACCAGTATTGTCCGAAATAAATTTTTTTAAACTAATATTTGAAAGGTATGTGTGGACATGTGGGGTATCAATAGATTTCTTAGGGATCTTAAATGGGTGAAAATAAATAGCCCTCTTCATCCTCCAAAACTAGTAAGTCAAACATATTCTAAATAGGTAGGTGAACTTTATAGGAAAACTACTACGGTGTTAACGCAATTTGTATAATAGTTTTCGAGACATTAATTATAAAAGATTACAGCAAAATTGATTATTTGATATAGTTAATTTTAATTCATATAACTATCGTAGAAGTAAAGTTTCTTATATGTAGTGCATCCCATCTAGAAGAAGCCCGGCATCAATGCTAGGGGGGAAGCTGGCAAGCTGGGAACTTTATTGTAAAAAACGTTAGGTTTCACGTGTTTTATGGGATGTTGCCGAGTCTTGTTGAAACGTCCAATGGTTTCTACAAAAATTTTTACATGCCCAAGGTTACAAAGCATAGTTTAAAACCTGTGAATGATCCGTTCAATGAAAACGAGTGATGAGCGTTATGTGGCCGTTATTGCGGCCCAAACATCACTGACGCAGGCGCTTGCTTTCGCAGAGCAATTCGCTGGTCTAAATTGTCTTTTGATTTGCACAACTGTCTTTTGATGTTTGTTTACATATTGCTGAACCGTAAAGATGTTTTCATCAGAAAATACCAAATTATCAAGCTTGCCACCGACGTGCAAGTGTTTTAACACCTTTGCTCTTGCTAGTTGAATTGTCTTTTGTGCAGGCGTTAATCTTGCACTTTTTGCATTTTGTAGGGTTTCAATAGTAGTTCATTTTTTAATATGCGCCCTATGCTACGAGCAGACAAATTGAGAGTTTTCGCCAATTGAACTGCGCTTGTCGTGGATTATGTTGAATTCTGGCCTTCACCTTTTGAACCATTTCTGGCGATGTATCTGTTTTTGGATGGCCACCTCCATGGCGTGTTTTGATGCTACCAGTATCATTGTAACGTGCAATGGTCCGATACACAAACATGTTGTTTACATGTAAATGTCGTAGCTCATTAACCATGGCTGGTTGCGATTTTCCAGCCAAATACGAAGCAATAACACTGTTACGTTTGAATTCAATTTCGATATATTCGCCATTTATCAGGCAGATGATGAATGCCTTCGCGATCGAAACTTCGATCGATTTCGAAGCAAAATAGTCATTGAGCCATTTTTGCATACCTTCAACTTTCGTGAACCGCTGGTCTTTCAAATATGATGACATCGATATGGATAAGTGGTAATCAGAGGGAGCCAAGTTTGGAGAATATGCCGCATGCTGTAAAACGTCCCAGCCTAAGGAGAAGATGAGTTCCTGGGTTGATTCGGCTGTATGTGGACGAGCGTTGTCATGCAGCAATATCACATTCTACCTTCCTTGGCCCGTAAATGGTATTTTCTCCTCCAGAGCATCACTTAATTCTTGGCATGAATATTCATTTTTGCAAAAGATGTTGATGGCTGGTCTGCATCAACCCATGGTTTTCTGTGTTTAGGATTATCGTACAAAATCCAATTTTTATCCCCGTAATGATATTGTACTGTACAATATTTTATTCTTCTGTACCGAGAAAGCAAATTCATACCGGTGGCAACTCTTTAGTTTTTGTTTTTTTCGGTCAGTTTATGAAGACCCCATTTTGTCTTCCTTCTGTATATTTTCCATTGCATGCAATCGAAGTGATATTGCTTGGTTAGTAACTCCTAAATTTTCTGCAAGCTCTTTTTGAGTTTGACATGGATTTTCTTCCAGTAAAGCTTTAAGTTCTTTGTCTTTAAATTATTTTACTGCACCTGGACGTGGATGGTCCTCAAGACTAAAATTCAAAGTCGAATTAATCAATTCCATAGCTTGACCAGAATTTTTTTAATTTGAAAACAGAATAGAACGCAATGACGTAAACGTTGCTTATCGACATCCATCTCTTAAAATTAATGCACACGGAACGACAGCTTGTAAATGACTGAAACTTATCGTCATAGAAACAGCAATAAAAAGTATAAAAACATGCTTGTGGATTATTTTTACCGAAATTACTCTCCTAAATTGATGAGTGCAACAATGAGCTTGTTGAAACCCGAATTGCTGATTAGGGATAGTTTATTGGGATAGGTACTCGAAATTCGTTACGTTAATTATCCGTTGCGTATAATGCATTCGAATATTTTACTAAAGCCACAGTATATGTACTAATACACGTTATCTAGTCCTATAGTTAAGCGGATTAGTTGGATTCTTATTTGGATTAAGGATAGGTTTGAATTTTTCCATATTTGAGGGAAGTAGTTTTTAAAAAGCTGTTTTATAATAGTATTGGTAATTATATTAAGGCCCGGGAATTTTTTGTCTTTAAAGTTTTTGATAATGGATCTGGAGTAATAATTATTGTCATTCAGATTTTTACTTAATCTAAGAAACGTTTCTTGTATTATCGAGCTCTTCCTGTATGCTGATAAATGTATGAATTATATTTAGTTGAACGGTGTTGAGTTTGATCTGACAAAGTTAAAATTGGTGAATTCAGCACGAAAAAATTGGCATTTCGGGTTAAAATATAATATAATGCGCCATTGCATTAGCATAATCTCCCACGTTCATTAAAGTATATTATACCACTTTTGAAAGCCTTATGGATAGTATTTCTACCGCCAGAGTCATATTTGTTCTGAAAATTCGATTTAACTATTGACTAAGTAGAATATAGGCCAAGGAACTCGGTATAATTTTAGTAATACAAATAGAACCATCGAAACATGCATATTGCTTCTATGAGTTTCAGGCTTCCAAAATGAGGAATTGCTGTTTATTTCAGATCCTGTCCCACATAATAATTACAACTCCGACAACTGTTGCGTTTAATCGATTAAGCCTATGGATATTAAAATAGAAATGATAACATTTAATTCTGTTGGAATAATTAGAAGAATTTAAAATTAATTCGTTAATTAAATTGTTAATTTCACTTGAAGACAACTATTTATCCCATTGAATAGCCTGGAATTCGTTGCAATTGTCTGAAATTGTCTCAAGTTCATCGTTCCAATTACACCATTTTGGTTGTATATTTTGGTTTTAACCAAGCCATCCTTCATAATAAGGGAATTTTCTTGATTCGAAAACGAAACTTTAAGTTGCTGTTAGCTACAGCGTGGATATAATTTGGGTACCTAATAAAATATTGTATTTATTCTCTTTTATTGCGACTATAGTAATTCCAATTTTGTTACAACATTGATCAATCTGTTATTTTTTACGATACATTTTTAAGTTCAACTAGTGATTTCAACCCGAGATTATTTAATTCAGTTTTTTATTCAACAATAATTTTGAGCAGCCCACTAAGGTAAAGTTACTTGTTCGATGATCTGGGGGAGATAGGTAAAGAATCGTACGAAGTTCAATCGACAAAAATTAATTACGGTTTTCTAGTGGGCTGCATCTGCACATTGGATTTTGATACCGTTGCCAGATAATTTTATTCTAGTGTTGGAACATTTGTATTGGTCAAGATTTGCTTGACGTACTAGTTCCATCCTTCTATAATTCTCACCCAACAGGGTTCGGTGGTTCCACAATAATTATTCGGTAAAATACTATAATTCGTTAAAAGATGTTACCGATGTCAGCTAACTTAAATTTTTTAAGAAACAAGCATTTTTCCAGTAATTTTGGAGTATTATCGTTTTAAATAATTGAATAAGATAGGCATTTATGATATGAGGGTAGAATCCTCTCAGTTGAATAACGTTAACGCTATCCCCTCTACAATAAATATTTCATAGTTCCATACTACAATTATTAACAATTTGACTAATTCAACTAAAAAGAAATTGTTTGATATGAATCAATTAAAAATTAAAATATGTAGATCGCATCTTATCACAAATACAAAATCTAAATGGTTTATGTGGTGTCGGACAATATAATTTTCTTATGGTTTTCTTGTTTGCGATTTACCCGGGTATCGCATGTCTACATTATGTGGTAGTGAATTTTTATAATTATTGTTTCTATTTATTTCTAAAGGAATTAATTAACTAACGTCTTCCGAAGTGTTGTACAAGTCAAAGAAATGTATATTTGATTGTTTTGTTTCCGTTTATGATTTACAACTTTGGGGTTTCATTCTGATTATTGGGTTGCTCAGTTTTGTGTAAGCTAGCCCCCATATGTGTAATCTAACGCACTCAAAGGGTGTCTCTACCCGGGGAACATAAATCGTAAAACGTTTTATTTGTAGTTTTTATTGTTTTGTGTTCTGTACAATTTCGAAAGAGCAATCACCAATAAAAATATATAAAAAGCGAAAAAATGTCACGACACTATCAATTCGTAATGATATATCGATTTGCCTAGTTAGTTTCAATTACCCCAGAGTTAAAAGTAATCTATCCACTATTATTTATAACAAATGTTATTATTTATAAATTATAGTACGTACGAAACCTATATATATATGAGCCAAATTTAGCTTGATGATGTTTAACGGTGTTGGAGTAGCAGTAAGTTCGTAACTAGTATATAGATAAGACGCTAGAATTATATATCCCGCCTTTTAATTCGCTTGTTTTGCGAAGCTTCTTGCCGCATTTAGTTTATTGTGCGCTCTTTGGCAACAGGAAACTCTTATTTCTATGTTTTCTAACAAAAAACGTATTTTAAGGTGCAAGCATTATATGCAGTACATGTCATTTTCCGTGTCAACCACTTCTCGGTCATACTCAGTATAGCCTTTATATTCTCTTTAAGAAAGGAAACCGTTACAGTAATAAAATCGTTCTTTGCATATATTTTTGCAATTTGGGTTGTATGAACAGGGAGATGCAACAGAGTATGATAGGTTAACAAGATGACCCCAATGCGAAAGCCAAATAATTGTTGTATCCTTGAATCCGGCGAATATAGTTTTCATAAATTATAAATTTGTATTGGAAAAATAAAGTTTCATCCACTTGTTGGGACAGGTTTGATAAGCTAAGTCTACAAAATAGAATGGAATAGTCTACAGAAATTCGTTTGTATCAACAAAGCAGTTGAAGCCTATGTAAAGCTTGCAAACAGTAAAAGGAACAAAGCGCAAAAAACATTTTGTGGCACGTAATCTGCCACGGATAAGCCGATGCATCCACGAGTGTTCGGTGAGGATTTTGGACCGGCGGCCACACAGCAAACGCAACTATCGGTCTTTTGCACATTGTCTTCGGGCATCGAATAATCAGCCGTAACGATTGGCAACCACGCAACTGCGGTTTGACTCCGTTGGATATTTTTTTGTGGGAAGCCTTTAAGGATAAGTGTTACGGTAACTATCCAGAGACTATCCAAGACTTGAAAGATCAAACTGAAGTTGCCATTAATGAGATAGGACAATCGAAAATGTTATGAAAAATTGCGTTGACAGAATGGGGTACTGTAAAACCAGCTGTGGATTTGAATGAAATTGTGTTCCATACTTAATGGCAATATATACTCTTTCTAATAAAATAAACCGCTTTGAAAACTATTTATTCGTCTTTGAATTAGAGCCAAATTAAATTGCAAACGTTAGATGGGCCACCTAGTATTTCATCCATTTTCCGTATTATAATTTTAAAATAATTTCTTTTTGCTGAATTCGTGTTGGTGAACGTATTTCTATCATTAGACTGCACAAAGCAGGAATAAAGACTGATTTATAATCGACGGTCTATGACGCCGTAAAACGTGTTAAAGAAGTTGGTGGGACTTCCGATTGTACTTTTCAGCATATTAACTTTGGGTCCGAATATAATGATAACGTCAAAAATGATAGCTGCAGAATTCGGTGAAATCGAGAATTGTTGACGGATCAGCCGCGTCGGAATAAGCTAATTCAGCGTCCGTTACATCGTACAGAACAAGCTTGGACTTCGAAGTTTTAATTTTGAACCGCTGCCACTTTATAACAAAGCGATGCGAGTAACTGCTCTTAACAGACAATAAGAGGAGTCGAAAGCAGACCTCAGCTGCGACAATTGTTGCTCGCATCCACTTTCCACTCCCGTGATTGTCTGGGCGGACATCTGCTCCACCAAAAATGCCTTTGGTTTCGTCGATAGGAAAGTCAATGTTAGCTCGCCTGATATCAGCAGTTCTTTCGAACATACTAAGGAAGTGAGACAATGCACCACATGGTTGCCAACGGATTCTCGCTTCAGCAAGACTAGAAACCAAAGCAGTTTGGTAAAGACGTTTGGTGCTCAGCCAAATCTCAACTTGATGGGCTACTCGGTCTGGTCAATCTTGAAGAATAATATCTCAGAAAAGCCGTACAACTCAGTAAATGCGCTGAAAGCAATGTGGATCCGTACCTGGTACGACATTAGAGGCAAACAGTACGCGACCATGTCGTTAATTTTCAAAAGTGTCTTTGTAAATGTTTGTAGATCGCCGGAAGTAATTTTGATTAATTTTATTATTGAATATACGTACATTGCGCCAAAATAATTCCTTTTATTTTATTTTGTTTTTTATGACTATTTTGAGTATTTCATAGAGAATTGAAAATGACGCTGTGGAAATTTCTGTACTCCTTGTCGATTTATTGAAATTTTAGCGAGAAAAGTAAAATCACAGTCAGCGTCATGACTATTTTGAGTTATGCATCATTCTATGATGCCAACAGTTGGCGGACCTGAAAGCAGCCAATGTCAGAATTTAACGAATGGATGCGCTTATTTCAATTGAATCATCAAGTACGACACATGATAGAATCTCAGCATAACCATCTACAACATCCGATATTTCAAGATCGAAACGATTGTATTGGTGTATCTATTAAGCGAGTATGTATGGTGGCATCCTCCAACAACTAATACCTTTGACACGTGAACTTTAAGATCGTAAACTCATATTCGCATATAAAATGTTATCTCAATTTTAGCGAATTTCTAAATAATTTCTACTTTTTCTACCTGAACAATAATTTTTGAAATATTTTTTAAATTAAATACGATATTTCGAAACTGAGATAGCCCGAAATAGAGAGCACTCGTAAGAATCTTCTTTATTCTACAAATGTAACAGTCGGAAATACAGCGAATATAAACAGAGGACGCATCAATTTGAGCAACGGTATCGAAATAATTAGCTTTTATGAAGATAACGTATCTCGTGTGATTACTTCAGCAACCAAAGAATTATAAATATAAACTTGTACAAAAGAAGCACAGCCATAAAAACGGCAGACTGGCAACGAACTTGGGTGATGTTCTCCTAAGTCTTCTCTTAATAGATAGGATTGATTAGATTAGCACTATTAGAGCTAATACAGCCTCGACGACGTACACACTTTCTCAATGTGCGATCTGGAATTAGTAGGCACTGTCGAAATACCAGAAGACATTGCTCATTTAACCGTAACACAAAAAAGGTGGACCTCTTCAGAAACTACATTCATGAAGCACAAAAACAACATTGATCGCGACAATTTTTGCTTAACCGGTACGGTACGCCTTGGGGCATCAGATACTTATTTGCAAAATTGCAATTAACGGGCAGTTTCCAACCGATTTGAGATCCCTAACAGGCAGAGAGATGCACAATATGTGATAAAGAACAGCAAGGTTCTTATTATCGGATATGCAGATGATACCGTGTATATTATTTTACGAAAAAACTTGGTGTAAAAGTGAATACAAACACAACGAAAATTCTTACAAGGTTACAGGAGATGTTCTTGGTTAATTTCCGAACTGATAACTAACATTTCGAGTCGATTATAACATCAAGAAATTAAATTTAGGTAATTATTGGGGCTCATATTCTGTATTCAGTAAAAGTTATTACGATCAAAATATCTTTCACAGTTTCCGAATTCGCATTTTGTAAAGCATTCTCAAGATCTGCACTAACTTTCACAAGCGAGAGCTGCGACTTTCCACATGTAGTATCCTATCTACATTTGAAAGAATAAAGTATACAGAGCGATGAAATTCTTTGAATGAACTAAGTTGTAAATTGTTGATACAGAAATCTAGTGATGAATTACCTGTTGTTATATTAAGCAATTTTATTTTAGAGGTGCGTTTTGTACTATGAAGAAATCAACTTGGAATTAACAAAGGTAATCATTTTTAAGCTTTTGTTCTTTGTTCTGCAAAATTCGCAAATCATTTAAGTGAACTTCGTTAACCTCATACTTCAATTAATCGTGTTAAATAAAAATGTGTTACAACTGTAGTTTTAATGGTTGTGTTTAAGAGAATCTGGGGAAAACCACCAACAGCAATGACGAAACTTTTTGTCTTTGAAAGTGGGTATCTCAGATGATTATTTTTTAAATGTTTGAGCGTGGGAGCTAAACAAAAATAGCACAACTTTTTAATCGCTTCTTAAACAGATTTTTAGAATAAATTAAAGCCCTGACGATGTACTAATATTTTGCAGAATACAATGCTTGAAGTAATTAGTCAATATTATCAATTGTTATTTACTTTGTTTAAACTAACCGTGTTCTAGAAACGTATAAACACTTTTGTATGTAATATTTTGTTAGGACCTACACAAAATTTGGGCTTTAAATATAATTTTGAAAGTTGAGAAATAATTGTCAACATAATAACAAACAGTTGTGTTTATAAACTAATCGTGACGTAATGCTGCTTAAGCTTCGAAACTTATTTACTGCGTTCGTGTGTCAAAACGTTTGTTGGTATGAGGTAAATTTTGGTATACCAAAAACAATTTATGAAATTTGCACACTAATTATCAAATTTACAAATCAATTTACATTATTTATCGACCCTCGTACATTTGTGACGATAATTGCACTGATTTTAACATTGTACAACAAATTAAACTACACACGGCCATGATAACAGATTTATAATTAATCCGCGATTGAGAAACAATCATTAATCGGTTACGTCACATTTAAAAATTATTTTCAAAATGTTCAAAGTAAGCACACTTACCACTACTTTTATGTTTATAAACACTCATTATATTTTTGGTTCAGATAAATTAAAACACCTAATTAAATTTTATAATAAAATAAATTTCACTTCGCGTATAAAATGTTTGCGCGTCCGATTGTCACAAAACCAATAAAAAGACTAATCTAATGATTTTTTAAATATTCGAAGTTTCGCGTTTTGATTTCTTTATGTGTTGAATATTTGAAACTTACTTATCACCACCAATAAATATATAAATATAGTGGCTTCCTAACCAAAAAAATCAGAGTTTCCTTATAACTTTAAACACATACTATATTAGTATATCACTGCACTGAACACTTTTCATTTCCAATTCATAAATACTACATTTGGTTCGGACGAATGTATAAACAAATTACACATTCATGAAAACAGAAAAATGTTTTACTAAAGGGAAAATCGCGCATCGCGCTATTCTTTAATTGTATATACTACATAATTCAATTATAGACTAGAAATGGGAACAAAAAAAACGGAAAAACTATGCCAATACATGATGTTGCTTTTATTAAATTAACGAATTTTTTTTTAAATTTCGCGCATATTCATCTACTTTTCGATATTTGTACATAATTTCACTGATATTTTCTCATTTGCTCGAATTCTTTTGGAACACACTAAACGTGTTATCGCAGTTATTTTACTATCGATAAGCAGTGATAACAGACATTGTTGGTGGGAAATGTATTTATTTTACTTTTTATAATACATCGATTATTGTGTTTGTGGATCAACGAAGTGTTTCTGAGTCATTATACTATTCTATTTAAAAAGTTGGTCTCGGAATGTTAAAAAATAGTAAGTAAGAACCTTTTATAATAATTTAGATTGCGCTTATATTCTATCGGAAATAATTTCCGATTATCGGAAAACAAATTTATTGTCTTCGTTGAGTAAACTCAATAACTTGTTAATTTATGCTTGGACCTCTTTTACAGTTCTCATTATTTTCATATATGGCCATTAGCAATATTGCAAGGCATAGTGAGCCTTGTAAATAATGGCTCACTGAACAACAATATGTGTCTTGAGATATCGAGTAAAATAAACATGCTTACACCCGTCACTGTACAAATAAAATATTTAAAACCAGTTTTTGTTTTGATAAAAGCTATGTACATAATGGAACAAAATATTTAATAAAAAATTCTATTTAAAATATCATTAAAAATTTATTAAGACATTCCGGATTTAAGTCTATACTATGCTCTATGTATACTATAATCAGATGTTAACGTGATTTCGAAACACCTAAATCGATGATAATACAAAATGAATATCTTACCGAAAGTTAATAAGCATCTAAAGGAAAATTTTGTAGTACACCAACAAATTTGAAGGTTAATTCCATCATAATCGCATTAAAATATTCATTTTTAAATTAAAAAAAATATAAATACCCAACAATAATGATATTCATCGAAATGACAGACAAAACAGACCAACTAACTATTAACTAAAATAACAAAAAGTCATTTAAAATAAATAACGCAACGAAAAATAGAACGGGCGATTTAGTTTTAGTAAAGATGGATCGAAATTAGAAAAGAAAACAAAATTTAGCTAAAAATAGGTTGCACTCACCACCAATCATAACGGAATGTTGAGGGTTATGTATTATTCGAATTTGCCTTCCGGGAATTTGTGGTTCACCGTATACACCACCAATGTCTTCGGGCAGTTGCCACAGTGCACTACTCTCTTCCAATTGATCGCGCGGAAAATATAATGGAGCAAGCACTTCGTATATACCACGTTCATTCGAATCCAAGCATAAAATTATCGTTTCATTTTTGTATTGTTCTAAAAATCGTCTTATTGTACCTGTAAACAAATATTACAAAATCGTTTTAAATTATTAAAAAAAGTTATACGTAAGGCATACTTACGTAAGGCAATATGGGCACCAAGGTCCGGCGGAAAATTTCTTTGATTCGCACTAATTACACATAAACCTAGCGATTTACAGTTTAATTCTTTCAGCATGCATAGAACGTTCCTGTATGACGTAAACAAGAATCGGCTTGGTATAAAATGTTGATATAAAAATGCGATAGACTCACCGGTAACACGAGTGTAATGTCGTTGCTGATGCTGTTTTATATCTTTCACTATAAATTGGACCAACCGTGTGGATAATATACTTTGCCGGCAGTAAATATCCTTTTGTTACTCGAACTTCACCGGTTTTGCACTCTATGGAAATAAAATACAATTTATTAAAATATTTAGTTTATGAGATTGATCTGTTTGCTAATGTCTATTCGATATAGGCAGGCTCAAACCAATCAGCAGAAGAAAACCACAAGACAACTAATGAACCGTTCGTTAAAGGAAAGCATCTCCTTTTCATGAGTGAAAAAAGCTTGATTGAATGAATAAACGTATTGAGTATCAGGCTGCTTTCAGATAAAAAAAACGTTTTCTTAGTTAGGTCGCTTAATTAACATTCCACATGTCATAAAATAATTACAACAGACCAGGGAAAAAGTGACGATAAAAAATGTTCCAAACAACAATAGCAAACTAACAAATGTAGGTTTAATTAAGCCAAGGTAGACACAATTCTATCAGTACTTTGCATTCATCCGCATACTGTAACATTATCCAATTATTTCTAGCGCATCACAACGAGGGACACATATTTTGAATTAGTCATAAATTTTTGTCCGGAATGTTAACAGGAGTTAGAGTTAGAGGATATTTCATAAAATGTTCTGCATTTTCTTTTTCAAGAATAAAACTCTTCCCTCCAGAAACCACAGTCTTTTGGACACGTGTCTTGAGAAGTAATAACACCAACTTACATTTTAGCTGAAGAATTTCGGGTAACTAGAGATACCGGACCATTTACTTTCTTTTACGTAGTAAAATATGTAGAGTAGGTAGAAATCATGAACAATTTTAACCTCGAAATTTTCGCAGATTTACCATTCGTTATATCGCCGAAGTAAACAAAAATGGTTTTAAAAAATCTCTGTGTCTCTGTCTATGCGTGTGTGGTGTCGCGCAGACTAAATGTTTCTGGTTCTCTACAGCTCAGACCGATTGACTGATCGGGATGAGACTTCATACTTAAGCTTTCTCCACAAATTGGGAGATTCCAGTGATTTTTGATCCATCGAAAGTGATAGCTTCCTTAGGAGCTTCTTCGTTTTTTGAAAATATTTTGAAAAGTATATCATTTACGAGAAAAACAATTAAGAACTAAAAGATTCTAAATTAGATTTGCAACAATATCGGTCCAGATGAGTTTTCTAAAATTTAAGCGGAAATTACGGAACTGCAAATCTTCAATTAGTTTAGAATTAAATACCAGCCCAAGTTCTATCTTCATTCTAATCAATTTGATCAGGCGAAATAATATATAGCTAATCAATCACAGTGCCGAGCTCAAGCGTTTTGGTTCGATTTTGGTACCATAGTATATGGACAGCATACATAAGGTAGGGCTTGTTTTGATATGAAAATGAATACGTTTTTTGGAGTAAAAGATTTACGAAAGCGAATAATTCCAAACCCCAATACCGTTTAAAACTAATATGGAAAATTAAGCCAAAGAAAATAACCTAAATCGGTTTGACCTCGGCTTAAGGCATCTGCAGTTCACAATTTATTGTCGACAGGGTTCTTTTATTTTTAATTTGAAAGATTGAAAAGTGTCAGGTACGTGCCATAGAAAATCAGAAAATACTACTACGAGTATATTGCTTTGCTACTCGTGTAGTATAAGGGTTGAAAAGCTTTGAAACAGACAACAATTTTGACAGTACCACTTTAGTTCATAAGTCCACCGTTTTGGCGCTTCGGGCAAATTATTACTTTATTATAGAACGATATACAACAAGTATAAATAGGGGGGCCATTTAAAGGTTTGTTTTTAAAAACGCTATAAAATGAGTAAACATCTTTATTTTGTGGAAACTTTTTTTTATTTTATAGGTGAGAGTATCCGATTTAGGAGTGAAAAACAATTTCGTTCGTGTGGCTCCCTCTGTTGACGTTACAGTAAGCCATCCTGTGAGTCCAGTTTTTAAATTTTTTTCGATGATTTCGGCGCCTATTTCGCGAATAACTGTCACACTATTATGTTTTAAAGCTGTAATTGTCTCTGGATTATCCCCATAACACGTATCCTTAACGAAATCGCTTATCGCACGGCAAGCAAGAGATCGCTTGTAGATCGGTTTGTATGGCACGTGGCACCATCTTATTGAAACCAAAGGTGGTCTACATTCATAGCGTCGAATTGAGGCCATACAAAGTTGGACAGCATGGCTCTGAAACGGTCGCAATTGCGGTAACGGCGTTTCCAGCAGCGTTCTCGAAGAAAAATGGTCCAATTATCCTACTCTAAAATCCACACTAAACAGTCGCTCTTGATGGATGCATTGGCTTTTCTACGATTAGGTGTGGTTCTTCTGAACCCCAAATCCGGCAGTTCCCGGTCCAAGTGCCGAAGCTTTAACCGCTGCACTATTTGTCCGGTAACCACTTGTCTTTCTCACGAACTTTCTTCACGAATTTCTCTACGGTAGTTTCGCTTTGCGCTCTTTCATGAGCCATATTTCATTTCAAAATTCGCCGTTTTCGGCTACACAACACTGACTTTGAAAATAAGTTTTCAATATTTCCAAACGCTCCTCAAACTGACGAGCTGTCATAATTTGAAGCAAATCGTTCAAAAAAGTGTTATCATAGCCTATAATTTAAAAACAAACCAATAGATGGTGCACCGTATATATTGTTAAAACGATTTTGAAGAATGTCGTAAATATAGCAGAACTACGTTAGTCAACTTTTATCATTCTCATATAATCATACGGCACATCGTTAGATAGGTTTTCCAAAAATCAAGTTTTGTTATCACTATTTTAATTCACAAACCCACCGTTTTGGCGCTGGTAGTTAATTAATTAGAATTATTATAAAATATATACGTGTTGAATATGATTGTAAAGCTCTTGAAGAATGTCACAAATTTAGCTGAAGCATCCTAGTGCCAAATAAGTAAGTACATTAAAAAAATAAAATGTTCTGTAGGAAGTCACAAATTTAACTAAAACGGTTTAGTACTGAAAACTACCGCTATAATGCTGAAGGGATACACGTTTTTTCTCATTCCGATTTAATCATGTGCCAATTTTCAATTTCATGATCGGATATTAAGAACATATTTTCGTAAGTTCTTTGGCAACCATTTATTTGTACTGGATAGTTCTCATTATGCCCCTAATACTTTCTTTTTTTAAATTATTTTCATCCAACGCGAATTTTATTGTATTGATTACCGTTTTTAAATTTAAATTCAGTTAGAATTAATTCATTTTGCGGGTAGTAAGTAAGAATCTGGTTTGCAATAGTCTCATCAAATGATAAAGGTTTACGGGGCATCAATTAATTTCATTTAATTAACCTCTAGTTGTGGTGTTGGAAATATTAATGCAATAAATAAGAATATTATGAGTTTTCACAGCTGTACTTGATATTTTAACTTTTGGTTATCCAGAAACTGGAAACTATGAATAACGTTTTACTATGGAATTTTTAGAAGGACATATAGTTTTTAAAATTAATACCTAAAATTCCAGAAAATATCTTGCAGTGCTTAGTTAGTATTTTTCAGGTTCATAATATTTCCTATTATTGAGTCTTTTGGGAGAATTTAAATGAATAAATAATTGATTTTTTGGAAGTTAACTCGGGAGGTTCAAATTATTACATATTTATGTGTTAGGGATTTCAAAGTTCTGCTGACTACTCACTATTATTATTATTATTATATTATTTTTGCAGATTCCAGGTTTCCTAATTATCACAAACTTTCATCTGTTATCTTTTAATATTATTTATTTAAAGGGTCCAACTATCTATTAAATTGTATTAAACTTTCTAGAAATGTGCTAGTAAATCATCATTAATTCTAACATCTTATATATAACGGACTAGATTTTTACTTAATCATAATTAGAATTAAATTACTAATATGTATTAAACATTTTAGAACTGTGCCAATCTTACAGATTTCTGATCAGCAGTTTTTACTCATTAATCTTGATATTTATATAGAACACTAGACATTGTTTTATTATTTATTTATAAAAAATTTGAAATTCAATTGTGTTATAATTGTTACTTTTATTTTTTCTATTGTAATGGGTTTTATTGTGATTGTTCCGTACATTGGTCTATCATCAGTACTCTCGAATTAAATACACAATCATAGGAAATTATTCCATTTAGCATCAAATCTGTCTGACAAACGACTATGATAATCGACACCTACTTATACACAATCAACTTCCCAACCACCTCCATACCTTTTCGTCCGTTATCGCTGGACCGCGGATAAATTTGAATTTTTGACTCATGGAATGGAAATGGATGGAAAATTTGTAAGAATCCCAACAAGCAGTTTCGAACGGATGAGATTATTGATTTGAAAAAAATGAGGTCGCGACCTGATGAGAAGACTGATTTTTTCAAATCAATAATTCGAACAGATGAAACTGATTGTTGGGATTCTTACAAATTTTTCATCTATGAGTCTAAAATTCAATTGTGTTGTCTTGTGTAATCGGACTAAGTCTGCCATAACTCTCCATTTCTACCCTTCGATTTAAATTAAATGTAAGCAGGTTATAAGGTGGAACCCGGCGTTCCGGGAGATCCTGCCTAATAATCTAGTTCGTGTACTCTGAATCAATCAATCAATTTTAAAATTAGTATGAAAATCGTGATTCTCTTGATACGTTAAGAATCATTAAATAAAATAAAAAGCCTCGCATGTTTTAAATTCGAACTGACAGATATACGAGTATGTAACTTATATGCTGTAACACAATATGGCAAGACAAATCCATCGTAATACAATACATACCTTTAATATCACTAAATATTTCAATTTTCAGTTTTGGTCCAGCTCGATGAAATATGCGTTTTGATATCGAATTTTTTTCTGTTAAGCTTTCATCGGTGGTATTCGTAATCGCGTCAACTTGTAAACAAGAAATGTCTCCTTCCCTGAAAGATGTAAAAAACAAAATGAAAAAAATATTTTTACTGACTTACAGGTAGACAATGATATTTTGTCCAGAGACATTTTAAAAATTAATAAATTAATTTTCAAATTATTTTTATTTATAAGCAATTTCAATTTAACACAATTTTGTCAACCATGCGACCAATAATACCCGTATTTATAGGTTTTTGTCAACTTTTTTAACGCATCATTTATTGTGCACGCACAATAAACTGTTATTATTTATAACATTATAATAGTTTCTATAACAAATTCAATTATAAAATTCCAATAAAAATCTAAATATAAATTTGTATTGAAGACATGCAAACTACTGCGCTGTGGTGCTTCTTGTTGCGGTTGAACAGGAAAACACTGTTTTTGTATATAAATATTGTGCAATTATAATTTACTGTATAAATAGAAAAGCACAATAATAGATTATTACTATTATTATTATACATATACCATACAAAAAATTACAGCTCTAAATTTATTACCTTTATTCAACTCGTATGTAAATGAATTGTGTACACACACGTGGATCTACGGAAATATTGGGTGTCACTTTTACTTTTTTCGTTTAATTTATAAATCAACATACGAATAATGTTTATAATTTTTTTTTTGTACATGTACACATATGGGATTAAATACGAGTGGTCGAAAGTAGAAGAGGGTTTAACCAGGCCTTTTAACATATGTGAAGTTGTGTATTTTATTTTTTCCTTTATTACAATCACAAATTAAGGGTAGGTTTTTGATACAAATTCGATAGAAATTACCTCACTCTGCAGTTTTATAAGTTTTTCAATCGATCTAGAATGAAGTAGTTAATCAGGAGGTTTCTTCATTGACAGTCGCCTAACTGAGTTTGCGTCGTGCAACATATGGCGTGTCGAAGCATTTTGATATATACTAACTACAATGCTTGTGGTTCCTCGCATGTTTGTTTGTTTGCCATGTAGGACTTTGCCTCGGAACGACTGGATGACTTTGATATACGTTTGGTATAGCACCAGAGCCAAATATCGTAGGCTCCCACCAGTTTTTAAATTTCATTATACTATTAAAAATTTAATGTTTATTTCTTCTTTTTTATTGAATTATCTATTTGAATATCGCAGCCCAGTTTGATACTGGTTGACGACCATATTATGTCATCAATTTTTGAACCACTTTCACAATTGAATTTATTGAAACTAAACAGATAAGTGTATCTCTGATGACAATATTTTCTATTTTGCTGACGCTACATCCTATGTTATTTTCGGATTAATGCATGATTGGTCTATTGAACCCTAGCCAGGTTTCCAGAGCTACTGAATGAGACATACTGGCATGCCAGAGGGAGGATGATCTGGTTTACTTCCATTTTTACAATTACTTTCATCCTGTTAAACAGAATCCGAGATGTGCCCCATAATTTTTTTCAAAATAACTGGTATGCACCGTTTAAGGTTTCGATTATGAACGAGTACTTGTCTTTATAGATTATAGGTCTTTACATTTCGCTCAATAATAATTTAAGATAAAATGAACAAATTTTTGTGTTATTACATTCATTTTAAAATCTTAAATGTAATTGCAATTTTAATAATTTTAGAAATTATGTAGATCTGTTAATCGCCATCAAATTTAAAAGCTTTGGAATTTGAATGATCATCTCAAAGTCCAGTGGCACTATTTCGGTCTCTAGGAATAGGAAATTAAGGAAATAGTTTACATATAATTTTTGTTTCAACTATATAAAACTGTGGGCAAAAAATAGTAAGACTTTGTTCATAATTTTAAAATTATTTATTTATTCCTCCAAATCTATTTCGTCCCCCTCAAAGTAATCCCCCCGTCCTCAATACACTTGCGCCAACGTTTTTTCCAATCCTCGAAACAGTTGGTAAAGTCAATTTCCGGAATAGCCTCCAATGCGCGTAGCGATTCACGTTTAATGTCTTCAATTGACTCAAAACGGTTTCCCCGGAGCGGTCGTTTGAGTTTGTTGAACAGCCAGAAGTCACACGGAGCTAAATCAGGCGAATACGGTGGTTGCGGAACGATATGGGTGGAATTTTTGGCAAAAAAATCACGTAAAACCAATGCAGTATGAGAAGGTGCATTATCGTGGTACAAAAACCAAGAGTTGTCGACTAATAATTCCGGCCTCTTTTCACGAATAGCTTCGCACAAACGACGCATAACACTCAAATAGTATTCCTTGTTGATAGTTTGGCCGGTCGGAAGGAATTCGGAGTGCACCACACCTCGATTATCGAAGAAAACTGTCAATATCACCTTGATTTTTGACATGCTTTGCATGGTTTTTTCGGCTTCGGCTCATCTTTGGCCCAATATTCGGCCGATTGATCGTCTGTTTCTGGGTCGTAAGCATAGATCCAAGACTCATCGCCAGTTATAAAACGTTTCATGACATCCTGGTAGTCGGAAAGCATTGTTTCACAGACGTAAACGTGACGCTGTTTTTCCAAAAAATTGAGTGATTTTGGAACTAATCGTGCTTTCATTTTTCTTCCGATATTTCAACGATGCCAGTAAGGTCTCTGACTGTTAATCGTCGATTCTCGAGCACCAATTCCTTGATTTTATTAACTTGTTGATCATCAGTTGATGTTGATGGCCGTCCTAGATGTGGTTCGTTGTCAACACGTTCTCGACCCTATTTGAACAATTTGTACCAATCAAAAACACTTGCTTGCGCATACAATTATCACCGAAGGCCTTTCTGAACGTTTCGACACAACAAAATTAATTCTGCACACAAAATTTAATGAAACTTCTTTGTTGAATAATTTCAATCATTGTATACTAAACACTAATGATTATTTTGATGTGACATTTGGCACAGGTGTCACTGACAGTCATACCAACATAGAAAAAAAAATATTGCGACGAATGGTTTTCCGCGCGAAATTTAAATTAAAAAGTCTTACTACTTTTTGCCCACAGTAGTATATTGTGACCAACATATGACTTTCTTTTAAAACAAATGTATGTTAATTTCGAATACACCGCCCTTTATTTCGATGGCGAGAAAAAGAAAGCAAAAATGTAAGATTTTTGGAATTTATTTCTAATATCAAATTCGTTCGAACTGTCAGATCAAAAAGATTTGATCGGATTCAGCTGTCAGATCAACATTTTTGACATTACAATTTTTTTCACACAAAAATCTTGATCTAACAAATTGCCTAGATCAATTTTAAAAAATCTCGATATTTTGTCAGATTTTTACGCATACATATATACAAAAGTAAACGTCAAAACATAAACATCAAAACAAAGACCCCGCGCCATTTGTACAATTCAGTTTTAAATTTATTTTTGCTTTTATTAAATTTATTAAAATTGTAACGATAATTTGTAATTTTGTGCGACGTATTCTCAAAATATCTTGTGTACTAAAATGTTGTGTTTATGTGCGAAATTATATAATTCCTTATGCTTTTAATTGAAAATTATTGATATTGAGTGGTAAATAAAATAATAAAATTGAGAAATGGGAGACACTATATTGAACATTTTAATTCTTTGCTATATAATTTTTTATTATACCGATGCTCACAAGCTGAAATGATAAACCCGCCATTTATAATGTGCGAGTGTCAAACACCACATTCAATACAAATTTCATATCGACCTTAATATTTTTGATGTTGTTCGCATTCTCAGTGGTTGTCGGCTTTTCTTTAAAATAATTAAAAATCAAACTAAATTTTTCTAAAAAGAAAACCGATAAAACAATTTTTTTTATCAAAATCTTCATTTTCACTTAAAATTTGGAGAAATGAAGTAAACTAATTATTGGGGGTACAAATCAGCTTTGAGAGATTTACAAAATATGGCGTAACTAGTATTAAATCGCATCGTGCCATCTTCTAACTATATTCATGTTAAAGCGTCATCATTTCCCTCTAAAAATCAGTATATGTCATTTCGCCGAAGTGTAAACAACATATTTTTTGTGGTCTAACCATTTTAACATTGTGTCAACAAAACACAATTTGCGAAAAGCGCTGCTTTTTTGTTTTAATACAGGGTGTCCGCCGGGAAGGTATACTACTTTGTTTTGCCGCCATTTAGGCGAATATTAGTATTGACAGTTTATACTTGACAGTCGTGAAGTAGACACGTGGCAAATTTATTATGGAAAAATATTCGATAAACCATCGTGTCAATAGGATGTTACAGCTCGCCCATGACAACCCCGATTTTCATGAAAAAATCATAATGATTGACGATGCACATTTTCATTTAAATGGATATGTGAATAAACAGAATAGTCGGTTCTGGGCAATGGAAAACCCTCACATTATTCATCAGTCACCTTTACATCCATTAAAAGTGACAGTCTGGTGTGCAATTTGGTCAGCAGGAATCATTGGACCTTACTTCTTTGAAAATGAAAACGGCGTAACCGGCGATATCGTGATATGATTGAAAACTTTTTAACGCCACAACTGCATACTTTGGGCTTGATTAACATGTGGTATCAACAAGACGGTGCCACATCGCATACAGCCAGGATTACAATGGAATTACTGCGAGAACTCTTTCCACAACAAGTTATTTCAAAAAATGGTGATGTTGATTGGCCTCCACGGTCGCCTGATTTGACTGCTCCGGACTTCTTTTTGTAGGGATATCTAAAAAGCAAGGCTTATGCAAACAAATCAGAAACGCTTGAGCAACTCAAACAAAATATTCGTGATGAAATTAATGAAATAGGCGGACATTTATCTGATATTGTATTCCATACATAATTGCCGACATTAAATAAAACATTTATCAATATAAGATCCATTCTCTTTCATTTAATCAAAAATCATAAACAAACAAAGTAGTATACCTTCCCGGCGGACACTCTGTATATATGGGAAACATGCTCCATCAAAAAACATGCGAGTACTGGTTCCGCGGTTTTAAAAGTGGCGATTTTGAGACCAGTGACAAAGAACGTGAAGAGAGATCAGTAAAGTTTGAAGACGCTGAGTTGGAGGCGTTATTGAACCAAGATTCATGCCAAACTCAAGAGGAGCTCGCTGAAACTTTGGGAGTAACTCAACAAGCGATTAAAAATCGTCTCAAGATGATGGGTATGGTGCAAAAATAAGTAAATTGGGTTCCGTTAAATTCAAGGCAAGAGATGACGAACGCCGTTTTTCACGTGCGAACAACCGCTCCAAACACAAAATCGGAAGGATTATTTGCATTGAATCGTGACGGGTAAGAAGGAAAAAATCGTGGAGTAAGCCCGGTCATGCGCCAACTTCAACCGTCAAACCGAATATTCATGGCAAGAATTTAATGCTTTGCATCTGGTGGGATCAGTTCGGAATGATCTACTACGAGGCAGTCCCGCCTAACGAAATCATAACTGGAGAACGTTATCAACAACAATTGATGCAATTAAGCCGAGCATTGAAGCTCACACGCCCACAATATACAAAAAGACATGACAAAGTGATCTTTCAGCACGACATCTCTCGGCCACATGTTGCAAGAATCGTCGAGGAAACTTTGGAGGCGCTTCAATGGAATGTATGACCCCACCAGCCATATTCACCAGACATTGCTTCTTCTCTCTACCACTTGCTCCGGCCGATAAGTCATGAATCATTATTTTGTTCTTAATCGGGTATTTTCGTAAATGATATACATTTGAAATGTTGCAACAAGAAAAAGCTTCTAGGGAAGCTGCCGCTTCCGGCCGGCCAATTTTATCAAATTTGCCAGGAATCTTTCAATTTATGAAAAAAACTTTATCAATCAAATCAGTTAATCCATCTGGGCTGTAGAATGAGCACAGACCAACAGACAACAGAAAGACACCATTTCGAAGATTAAATTCTCGGACTTCGGTGTTATAGCGAATGGTAGATCTGTAAACATCTCGAAGTCAACAATTTTCATGACCTATATACAGGGTGTCCTTAAAGTGGCTAACATGAGGTTACTTCTAAGTTTTGTTTAAATTTGATATTCTTTTGAACTAAATAGTCATAATTATTCATACCTTATTTAAAAGAGAATGTTAGCAGCTTTTTAAGGAAATTAGTATTGGGGGGATGGGGTTGGACTGTTATTTAACTTGATGATGGCTTGCTCGCCAAAATTGTGTAACGATAAGATGCGTTATGGATAATATGTTATAAATAATTCTTGATAATAATAATGGCATTATTACGAATTATCAAACTAGTGCCAGACTGATTGCTTTTACTCAGCAATTTTGGAATGTTTTGAACAATCAGTTACACTCGCCAAAAGATCATCTGCCCAAGTCTTCCGTGGTAAAAATGGAAATAAACATTGGCAAAGATTTTTAAAAACTCAGTTGAAGCCAGATTACTCTAAATATAAGGTGCCTCAATAAGAGCGCCGGATTTTAATTTACCGCCATTTTTATAATACGAGTTGTACGGTGATTTTTTTTGACAGTTGTCACGTACAGACCACGCGATTTAAGAATATGGAGAAGTATTCAAACCAACAACGTTTAATTATTGTAAAAGCACATTACAAAAATGGTGAAAGTTTTTTCGAAATCAGTTCGCCAATTACGTTAAGTTTCCGGTCCCAATAATGCGCAAAATGAATCGAAAGTGAGGCGTTTAATTACAAAATTTGAGACCAAATTTATACTGATGGATCAGAAGATCATTGTTCGTCGTCGTCCTTGTCGGTCACTCGAAAATATAGCCGCAGTAAGGGAATCTGAGGTCGAGGATCCAGGAACTTGGGAGTGCGGTATCGCGAAATGTTAACGGAGTTTTTGTGGCCCGAATTGGATGTAATTGATGTGGAGGACAAGTTTTTCCAACAAGATGATGCGACCTGCCACACAGCACGTGGAACAATGATGTTACTGCAGACTAAATTTCCAGGCCGTGTCATTTCTCGATTTGACGATCAACATTGGCCACCGATGAACTTTTTTCCTTGGGGCTATGTGAAGGAAAAGGTGTATGCGAATAAGCCTTGCACATCTTAAAGAGGAAATGCGGCGCGTTATTGGTGAAATACAGCCAAATTTATGCAAAAAATTTTCACCATTTTGAATACTTCTCCATATTCTTAAATCGCGTGGTCTGTACGTGACAACTGTCAAAAAAAAATCACCGTACAACTCGTATTAACAAAATGTCGGAAAATTTAAATCCGGCGCTCTTGGTGAGACACCTTTTATATGGACATCTTAAACAATTCAACGATTTATCTCAAAAACTGTGTAATAATTACATCAATCAAATGCAATCCGACATTATTTTACGATCCTAAGCGCTTCTGACAGTTCTTTAATTCTAAGCAGAAATGTGATGCATATGCTTCCATCTTAAAGTACAATAGTTATTCGTCAAATGATTCAAGAGCCACTACCAAGCAGTTCGCTAAATTCTTTAGTTGGGTTTCTGGAACAACGATTCAGATCTCGCCGTTAACTATTTCAAGTAGATGAATAAAAGCCTTCAATCTTCTTTAAGAAGTAAGCCAATAACGGCCGGTTTTCAAAAATCATTCTCGGTAGCAACTTTTCCTTCCATCTGGAAACTCTTTTATTGTTCCTATCCATAAGAAAGGCTGCAAATCGGCCATTAGTAATTATAGGCCAATTGCAAAGTTATACTGCATTCCAAAATTATTCGAAAGCATCGTTGTAAACGAAAAATCACTGTAATTTGAAGCAGGGATTGTAACAGATGCAGTTACTAGAGATTTTAGTAAGACATTCGACAGGGTTTCTCACAATATTATTATATTTAAGCTAAGAGTGTTTCCATCGCAATTTCTCCTCCTCCTCATATCTGGAGTGTGCCATGGTAGCCATTCGGGACCCATTCTCATTCATTCTATCTTTGAATGACGCTGCTGGTGTTATTGAGAATTCGTTCGTCTCGGTATACGTCGACGATATGAAAATTTATAGATCCAGCTCAACCCCGACTAACTCGAATTTATTACAAGCCAACTTGAATAGCTTTGCTATATGGTGTATAAAAAACGGCCTATAGTTGAACGTAAACAAATGCCTATCCATTACGTACTCTCGTAAGCGTATATACGTTCCCAATTACGAAACTATAATATCAATAACAATGCCGTAGCTGGAGTTACTTCAGTTCGGGATTTGGGTGTAGGAATCTAATTCTTAATATTATCAACCAAAACAACTTTGCGCTTAGATTCGTTAAGCGCGGGGCTAAATAAAGTCACGATCGTTTTGTAATGAAGGCTCAGTATATAAACTATGTTCGCCCTGCTGGAGTACACCTGTCAGGTGTGGCCCCCTATCATAAAATACACATACAAATAATGAGGCAGTGCAACGAAGATTTCTTCGTTTTGCTTTACGTGAGCTACCCTGGGTAAATGTCTTCAACTTACTCCACTACATGGAGCGGCTAAGCTAATCGATTCGTCTGTTCTGCTTGGTAAGATAAATTTAAGCATCAATTCCCGTGCGCTAAATACCTACCTTCAAAATCACACAGCCCAGAACGGACTACGGAAAAATTTAACCTATTATTCGAATGCTCCGCAAAACTAATCTCTGAGTTTTATTTACTTCAACATTAGTAAATTGTCTTTGAAAAGACTTCTTTACATTACTTAAGCGGTGATCTTTGTCATTTTTAATTCATTTTTTTAAAAATTAGTTTTGTTTATTGTTTAAACGTTAAACCTGAAGTTTTGGATTTATAATCATGAATTCTGAATTTTTTACTTATTTATTGTTTTTTGTTTTAGTTTATTTTAAAGTTCATCGTTATTCTAAAATTTTCAATAAATTTTTTAGTTCAGCTGCTTGGATACGGGATTGACAGCCTCTACGAAGTATTCATAAATGGATACGGGCTTACTCTGGGCAATGTTCTGTAGACCGAACGGTTGTGGTACCCAATCCCTTCGTAGTAGTGAAGCAGAATAGCTAATTAGTCAATAAAAACTATGCAATGGTACCAACAAAAGGAAATAATACTCCAGGTGGTACACCAATATCAACATTGGTAAATCCACTCTCTGTGGAGAGTGGACCTATGGATTTTGGGGAGGGCCGTATATTGCATTATCAGGGAACTTCATAACCGTTCCAGAGAAGATCAAATTTACAAAGATCACCAATAAGGAAAAACAGAAGCAACTCGATAGCTGACCAAGCCGGTACTTTTTCTAACGCTATACCTAGATGTACTGGACAAACATTACACGAAATAAGTGATAACACCGGAAATTTTACTTTGCAAATAGCCAAATCTAGTAGAACAACTATTGACTTAAAAAAGGAGAATATAAATCTCTTGGCGAGGCTAGAGCATATGAAGCAATTATTTGCCAAGCTAAGCGAAGAAATTGAGTATCTAAAGCGAGAAAATGAAAACCTAAAAATGAATCGGGGCTCAAAAGATGATTGCGATATAAGAAGCATTGGACCAGACAAACTCATCTATTCCACTGATGAAGATGAATTACAAAGAGAAACGGGCTGGATCCTAAAGAAGAAAAAACGGTCCAGGAAGAGTAAGAAAAGAAACGCTGGACCGTCACTTGAGGCTGAGCAATTAAATGGTAGGGGACAATCTAGTCCAGATTAAAAAGGTAGTAAATGTACCAAAAACATTACATCAAATTTCGTGCAACCAAAAAAAAAATCAACTCCACCAATAAATATTGTGGGTATAGTTACCCAGAAATTCAGTCACTGACAAAGACTATAAGGTGACAATGTTAAATAATGACGAAAATTAATACTCTGGACTCAGATACTTATAGAACCTTATCTATGAAATTGAATGCTGAAAAGTATCAGTGGTTCACTTACGAGAACAAACAGGCCCGACCTATAAAAGTCATGGCAAGATGTTTGCATCACACTTGCTCAAGCAAAGAAATAATGGAAGACTTACAAAATAAAGGTCTTAAAATACTAGATGCTGTGAATATTGTTAACAAAGAGAGAACAGAAATCTAGGAAGGAAACCAAATTATCAGTAAAAGGGAACTCCCTCTTTTTATGCTGGTATTTGACAACAAGGAGACTGTTCAAAACATTTATGGAATAAAAGGAATCCTTCACATGAAGGTGAAAATCGAACCAATGAGGAGAACCACAACACGCATACCCCAATGCAAGAAATGCCAGACATTTAATCACACCCAAAGATATTGCGGCCGGGATCCAAGATGTGTAAAATGCTCAGCTAATCATTTTACCCAGGCATGTACAATAGAGGGAGATGTGCCAGCCAAGTGTATAAATTGTAAGGGCCAACATCCGGCTAATTATCGAGGCTGTGAGGTTGCTAAACAACTACAAAATTTAAGAGATAAAACAAGAAATCAACCGCAAAATCACGAAAATCGAACGGTTCAAATATCAAATCAGATGGATCAAAACCCACAACCAAGCAACATAGGGCAAAGAAGTTCATTTGTCCAGGTAGTGAAAGGTTTGGGTTCAACCAAACATATGGGCTCTGAAAATAACCAAATTATGGAAAACATTATGAACAGCATTGCAGCTATTACAAAGCGGCTAGATAACCAATGCAATCTGGACAACACAATACTTGATCAACTGAAGAAAATGCAACTCCCTTAACGCAATCCAACAAAAAATTTAAGTAAGAACACAACTTTCAAAATAGCAATCTGGAATGCGAATGGCATTATGCAACATATTCCAGACATAGAAATATTTTTAAATTTAGAAAAAATCAACATTTTCTTAATATCTGAAAGCCAACTAGTTAAATCTTCGTTTGTTAAAATACGGGGTTATAACTTATATGACTCCATTCATCCAGCGGAAAGAGCAAGAGGTGGTTCGGCATTAGTAATAAAAGAAAATATAAAACACCATTTAGAATCAAATATCGAAGAAGAAACAATGTAAGTCACTACTGTAAGTTTGAATTTTTGACTCATAGATGGAAAATTTGTAAGAATCCCAACAACAATCAGTTTCGAAGGATGAGATTATTGATTTGAAAAAATCAGTCTTCTCATCAGGTCGCGACGACTGATGTTGTTTTAGTTAGATTGGAATATTGTTTATATATATAAGACAATACCATGTATTTGTAGTACTAGTGAATTACTGCTAGCCTAACGAAATCGATTCCTTCATATTTTTCATCTATGTTTCATTCTCACAATTAACTTTCCGTGTTTTTTTTTACGAATTAATTTTATAATTTTTTTTTTTACTTTTTTGTTTTCTATTGTAATGGATTTTTATTGTGATTGTTCCGTACATTGGTCTATCTGCAGTACTCTCGAATTAAATACACAATCTTAGGAAATTATTCCATTTTAGCGTCAATCTAGTGACAAACGACTACGATAATCGGCACCTACTTATACAGATCGTCATTTTCACAATTTCAAAACCCCGTCCAATGAAGAGCGAATACTGCAAGTCTTGCACAATAGAACATATATACTTGATCAAGGCAAAAGTATATTTACATTTTAACTGGTTAATAAAAGAATTGCGGTGATGTCATCTTTCTCTGAACCCGGTTTTATCTCAAACATGTAACATATAAAACAAATATCCCCGAGAAGAGTTTTTATAAATTCTTACGCACATAGCTTTCGTTTCGTTTCGAGTTATTTTTGTGTTATTTGACAGTTCGAATTTTTTCAGTTCTCACAATATTGTTTGAATTCAATCAATTATTTAATAATGAGTGAAGTGAAGACACACTGACATAAAAACGATAACCATAAACATCAAAATAAATAATTTGAGGTTATTGTTTAAGTTTTTTTTTGAAATTTGATCAACTCCTTCGGTTCGATTCCGCCCTTAACTGAACAATCTGACAATGTTTTTGATTTTCCTTACATTTTGACATATACAACTTAAAGGTCGGAACAAAACGAAAACTATGTTCCCCGAGCTTTGCTGTTTTTAGCGGAGTCCGATAACGGAAACAAAACTCAGTGCAGTTCGGTATCAAAAGAAGAAATTATTTGATAAATATTGAGCTACTAAGCTACTAATTGGACATATCAATTTTCAACTATTTTTTCCAAAATAAATATTTACATATATATATTTAGGTGAAACTACTAACAGTGCAACAGGTTAGGTCAAATTTAAGTGTTTGCATGGTAACCCATAGAAGAAATGTAACAGATGGAAAGATGTGGATTCTTATCCACCAGATCCAACAGAAGGGATTTGGCTAGGAGTTAATGAACCAATTTTGCAATAACCAGAAAAACAGAAATACTTTAACCTGTGTAATGTGGTCAAATTTTCCTTCTTGGGATGTAGTACAAAATTGTTACTGTATTTAATTAAAAATTGCACAACAAAGCCCTTAAATGTGTGTTTTCTGTTAAAAGTGAATTGAGACTAAGGAAAGTATAGAAAATACCACCAGTGACGAAAGATGAAACTCGCTTTGGATACACCCAATACACCTTTTCATTTTTAATATGATAATTTTAGTATTAATTATTAATAAATAGTATTAATTATTAACCAATTATAAATAAATTTATAGTGTTTATATTTTAGTGCAATATTACAAATGATATTAAACTTTTCAAGACCACTTTTCATAGAATTTTTTTAGAAAAACTTGGTTAACGTCTTTTTTTTTTTTATCTCTGCAATCTGTTCTGGGGCCAAGGCTCTCCCAACTCTTTCTCGGTTAGCTTTTTCCGTCCTTACTTTTACGCCAGTGTGTAGGCCAAATCGAGGACGTACGGTCATAGGTCCGATTTGTTACCATCTGCACATTGCATAGCTCCATTTTTCTCATAAAATTTACATTCGAATAATTGCAAAACTCAGAACAAATGGTTATTCCTTTCGAAAATCTTGATGTTGTTGGTCCCACAATATATTGGCGTCATTCGTTTCACGCGTAAACAAGTTTGTCCATGTATACAGAAGAATAATGAACTTAGGAATTATTATAATTTAGAGTAGCCGTGATTTCTATCATAATTCGGAATCAATTAACGTTAATTGTTATCGATGTGTGAAAATAGTACAAATACTTTAATAATACCGCAACAAAATTAAAACAAAAGATTTAATTATATTTATCTATTAAGTTATATTTATAGTAAAATAAAATTTTCAATTATGAACGTTTTCGATCACGTGAAGCCACTATAATACGGTTTAACTACAATTCAGTGTAATATTTTCTCTTTGCCAAGTTATCATATGACCAGTAGTTAGCTATTTATAACCATTTCCATAGTTACTTAAAACTTGGTCTAGGACATTTACATTGGTCGAGTCGTGATTTTTACGGGAATTGTTTATTAAGCATAAAAACCCAAAATGAATATTAACTGAAAAATGATAACGTCAATAACAATGGTACAAAAAGAAAAATTGGAACTTTCTACTTTAAAAAAACTCAGTTTTAAGGATTATTTAAATGAAAAAAAAGTTGCGATGTTTGTCAGAGGATACTCGATATGTCTCTAACTAAAACATGTAGTCACTTCACAAACATATGATGTCAGGTCGAATTTGGATGACAAGATGCATTATTTCTTAAAAAAGAAGTGATCGAGTAATATGTAATCGTGGTACTTTAATAATGTAATCTCGTGGTACTTTGAAACAAGTAGTTTTATATTGGCAAATGTATCCAACAGTCCCGGGACCTGTCTAAGATTCAATGCACCAATAATTCATAAATGCGATATTAAAATTTATCATGTAACGTTAGAAATAAGGCAGCCAAATCTCTCTATGGGATGCAGCGCCAGCAAACTAAATAAAATAAAATAAACAGTTTCCAAATTTTCAATTAAGGAAAATTATATTCTTTATCGAAAAAATGCAAGAAATTTTCGCTTTAATACCACAAATATAAAAATTATAACAAACTCACACGCAAAAATAGATTATGATCACGTTATGTTAATTCATATTCTGAAAATGTGATACAATTTGTATATGTAACATTAGCCTATGAGACATTAATTTAGAGTTTAACAAGCCTTAAATCGAATAGTCTAGTCCATCACTCATAAGTCCCGAGCCTGACACCTATGTAGATGGCTCATCCAATAAAAATTCATAAGATTTTTAGAAAGTATCCACCTTGATATATCAACATTTTATAAAAATGCAACTAATAGTTTGCAAATTATAGTTGTTTTAGTAACGCCACTTTTGACATTTTCAAAACAATGAAAAAAAATGAATTTCGTGTGTTCCCGTCCAAGCAAAGCATTGGCTTGATAAGTGCTATAGGGACTCTGCTCCTTCGAAAGCAACCGTCCACCGTTGGTTTGCTGAGCTTAAATGTGGCCGTACAAACACCAATGGTGCTGAACGCTTTGGTCGCCCGAATTCGGCAGTTATTCCAGAAAAAATGAAAAAAGCGCACAAAATCGTTTTGAAAGACCGTAAAGTGATGTTCTGTGAGATAACACATCTGTGAGATAGCTTATAACACCTTAAAGGTATCAAAATGCAGTGTATACGCTATTTTGTATAATTTGTCCCTGAGAAAACTCTGTCCACAGTGGATGCGGCGCTTGCTAACATTGGATCAATAACACCAACGTGTCCATGGTTCAGAGCGCTGTTTGGAGCTGTTTAACCGTATTAATAGGATTTTTTGCGTCGGTATGTCACAATGAATGAAACAAGGAACCACCACTACACTCCGGAATCAAATCACCAATCAGCTGAGTGAACAGCAGCTGGTGAAAGGCGTCCGAATCGACCAAAAATGCAAATGTCGGACGGTAAGTATTGGCCTCCGTAAAAATGTTATAATCCCTTTATATACAATTTTTTTGTCGCTAAATTGGCACAAATGACTTCTATCTTCACGTGAAATTTGAGCGTGATCAATCCATGTAGTTTGTTTAGACTGCTCTATTATGTTAGTTCATTTCAAGTGTGTTTTACGATTTTTATAATGAATAAAAATATCGAACAAAGAAACGAGAAAGATATAAAAGCCAGCCGGAGTCATATCAGGTGAATACGGTGGTTGTTCGATGATATTTGTTGAGTTTTTGGCCAGAAATTCGTTCATAATGATAGCCTTGTGAAATGCTGCGTTGTCGTGGTGCAAACTCCATGAGTTTTCATTCCACAAACCTGGCCTCTTTCGACGAATCTGCTTTCTCAAACGCCGCCTAGCGCTCAGATAGTATTCTTTATTTACCGTCTGACCTTCTGGCAAGAGTTCCGTGTGCACAACACCGCGATAATCAAAGAAAACAGCCAACATTATATTAGGGTGGGGTCGGAATTGACCCGTTCTAACATTTTCAGTGATTCGGCACACAAAATTTCATTTGCAATATAAAATTTGAGACAAATTCTTTGTTCAATATTTTTATTCATTATACAAATCGTAAAATACACTTGAGATGAATTGACAAAATAGAGTACTGTAAATAAACTACACGACAGATCACGCTCAAACTTCACGTCAAGATAAAAGACAGATGTGCCGTCATTTAAAAGGCGAACTTTTTAAACGACCGATCCCCGTATCTTTTCTGATAGAATGTATATGGCGTTATTGGTGCGTTTGAAGGAGTAAGTTGCGAAAAACGGCCCTAAATGCAAAATAAGAGAGTGCTCTTTCATCAAGACAATCTACCGTGTTACAAGTAATTGGCTACGTATTTCGAATTGCTTCCTCATCCACTGTATTCCTTAGGGAAAGAAATTTGCAACAATTTTGAGGCCAAAGATAAATCGTTCTACAAAACAGGTATCGCAATGTTATAGACAAGCGTTGGAATGAATGTATCACTCTTGAAGAAAACTATTTGATGAATGAAGTCGAATTTGCAACAAAAAATATTTTTCTAGTAGTTAGCCTCGGGACCGACGAATTAAATATAAATATCCGGGATCGGTAAGTTCTGCCAACTTAAATGCAGGAAAATTTTATTTCTGAAACATTAATTAATATTTTACTAATTTAAAAGATGTGTGTCTCGTGATGTTTAATGTTTTTCTCACACAAGATTCTTGCTATTGCTAGAATTTAAAAATTAAATTTGCTGTCTCACTACATTTGACAAATAGCGTTTCCTTTACATTTTTTATTTTACTAAATTAATCGATTAGCGCAAACTCTAAATTGTGCTGCGTGAATTGTACTTGTTTATCAAATTTATTCATGAACAATTTTGACCTCGAGATTTTTGTAGATTTCTCATTCGCTATATCGCCGGACATACAAAGTAGTTTTTAACTGTGTGCTGTGCAGACTACATATCTGTTGGTTCCCTACACCCAGACGAATTGACAGATTGGGGTGAAACTTCATGCTTTTCATAAACGCTTTTTTTATAAATTGGGAGATCAAAGTGACTTTTGATCGGGAATCGGTCCACCGGAAGTGACAGCTTCCATAGGAGCTTCTTCGTTTGGGCAAATATTTTGAAAAATAAAGGATAATTTTTTGTTTTTTCGTGTATATGTTTTTGACACATAACACAGGATTAGCGACATCTGTTAAAGTCAATTGTTCTCAGTTAGCATTGCCATTTCATCATGGAATGACTTACACCCGATTACCCGAAGAACGTTTACAAATTATTGAATTTTATTATCAAAATTCTTGTTCAGAGAAAAATGTGTTTCGCGCACTTCGTCCATTTTATGGTCGTCATAATCGACCTACTGAGCAAGCAATTACAAGCCGATGTGACAAAATTTCGCACCAATTTCTCGTTAGTGAACATCAACCCACCAAATCGTATGCGTAGAGTGAGTACAGAGGAGAATATTGCTACTGTATCAGCTAGTGTTGATGAAGACGACACAATTTCCATCCGTCACTACATGGAAGGTTTTACGCAAGGATCTTGGTCTGAATGCGTATAAAATACAGCTTGTGCCACAACTGAAGCCGAACAACTTGCCAGCGTCGAAGTTTTGGTGAGTGGGCCTTAGAACATCTTGTGGAAAATCTATCTTTTTACCGAAAGATTGTATTCAGCAATGAAGCCCATTTTTGGTTAAATGGGTATTAAGCAAAATTGCCGCATTTGGTGTGATCAGTAGTCACAGGCAATGCAATTACTGTCAATGCACCCAGAAAAACAAACAATGTTTGGTGCGGTTTATGGGACGGTGGAATCATCGGTGGTCCGTATTTTTTCATAGATGACGAGGGCCATAACGTTACCGTACATAGCACTCGCTATCGTTCGATCATTTTACACTTTTTTTGCCCAAAAAGGGGTGAACTGATGGGTGAACACCTACCAAACAGCACGCGAAACGATGGACTTATTGCAAAATGAATTAGGTGAGCAGTTTATCTCACGTTTCGGTCCGGCAAATTGGAGGCCTGGGTCGTGCGATTTGGCGCCTCTTGACTATTTTTAAGGGGCTACGTGAAGTCTTTCGTCTATCCCAATAAACCAACAACAATTGCAGAATTGGAAGACAACATTAAACATATTATTAGCGAGGTACCAGCCGAAATGCTCGAACAAGTGGTGAAAAATTCGACATCTCGCATGGACCACTTAAAACGTAGCCATGGCCAACATTTATATGAAATAATCTTTAAAATGTAAATGGCAAAATTCTAAACCAAACGCTTAAAAATCACCCATTATATCATTTACGAGAAAAACGACTCTAAGAACTATAGGATTCTAACTTAATTTTGCAGCAATATCGGTCCAGGTCAATTTTTCAACATTTGAAAAATTCGGAACTCATGATTTTTCGTAAAAAACTGTTTTTCAACAAAAATTTAAGCTCTGTACAGCCCATCCGAATTGATTGGATTGATCGGGATGAAATTTATAGTTTTTATCACCACTCTTAATTTCTAAGTATACTTTTTTATACTTAAAATCAAGAGTGATGTATTCGAGATCGATGTATAGATTCTTAAACAAAGTCGGGTGTTGGCCGCAATACATTCACCAATCTATTTTTTATTATATTTATTTATTAGAACTCATCATTTAGTAATCTATCTCACTCTACAAATCATTTAGTAATCTGTCTTGCTTAATTTGAATTCTTTCATTTGATCACGATCGGTGATGCTAATAAACACAAGAACGGGCAAACAAAGCACCGCCATAAGACACATAAAATAGTTTCTGACATGGATTTGATATACCCAGTTCGGACCTAAGATTGAGTTATAGCAAACACGTACTATTTTAAATATTAAAATATTTAGTAGTATTAAATTTGTTTAATATTTTTTCATAGAAGATTATTGTTGTTAGAATTTAAAAATTAAATTTGCTGTCTGCGTTTGATAAGTAGCGTGTCGTTTACAATTTTTTTTATTTTTTGTTCTACTAAATTACTAGCGCAAACTATTTGTGTAAAAAATTTAATTTTAAAGACATTTTAATTAGTTTTTAAGTGTAAAACTAATTATTAAAGATATTCTGTTTTTGTTACTCAAACATGTCTATGCATACTTATTGAAAATATTGATGAAACATTAAAATTACGATATACGTATCGTATGAAACTCTTACAATCTAAACCAACGCTGTTCAACTGCACAATATTAACGGGAAACATTTATTTTAAAGGTTTAGGCGGGCCAACGTATTATTTAGTGCTTAAATTTGTACAATTGTACAATAGTTTTTATTTAAAATTTAAATATTATTAATTTAGTTAGTAACCTATATTATCTCATGATAAATATTTTTTAATATTATTTATATTATTTTGATGTTTGTTGTTAAAATTCGGATCATTTCTTCTAATTTGCTGTCACTGATTTTAATTCCCGTATTTTAATTTAATAAATTTCATATCACATAATGTTTTTTCACATATAGATATTATATTCCATTTTCTTTTCAAGATAAAAATAACAAATTGATCAGTGTGTAATTCAAACAATTCCACCTGATATTGAATATCTATATCGTCAACTTTGATACACGTTACATTATTCTAATCTATTGATTAGATTTCTATTGATAGACATTAACTCATTCTTCTATCGTACTAAACCAACTTCTAATGAACTAAAATCTGAAAATCGACTGGAAAAATTGTCCAACCGAATATCCAACATTGGAACAAACTTTTGAAAATGTAAGCACCTTCAATTCTTTTATCCCTTCGGCAAGTTCTTGATGCGGCTCGAAATGCGATGGTATGGTTTTTAATTAGGTATTATTTCTATCTTACATTTGGTTATGTTTTTCATTAAAATAAAAACATTTATGGTACATTACATACAGAAATTAAATTAATTAATTTAATTTTAAAACCCTTTTGATATTTCATCATTAATGCTTGGTGGGACGATCTGAACCAAATTTGATCTTGAAGCACGAGTCATAAAAAATTAATCGCGGACCGTATGTGACTCGCGGCACCAAATGTACACCCCTGAATTAAACGAAATTTTTAAAAAAGTCGGAATTTAGTAAAAAAATTTTGAGGCAAAGCAAGCAATTGATTAAACTTTATCAGATCGGTTTAACCAAATAACCTAAAATATGTTTGCATTGTGATATTGCAGTCATCCAAGACATCCTTTAAAATAATAAAATTACCGTTAAGTAAATATTAAGATGATACAAAAGACTAAATACCGTCAATGGCCAATTCTTATAGGCATGTTATAAAAAATATACTTAATAAATGTCAAGGTAATTGAAAATTTGACGGTACGCCGTAAAGGACTTTATACGAGTGCAAGGTTATACCTTTCGGCTTCCCGACGGAAACATAATTAACGAAATATCACTATATTCTTTACACGAACCGCATTTAATTGGTTGTGTAATATGGAGTGTTTGCTTGCTGATTTTGATAAGACCTACTACAGAGTGGGCCATACGTCACTGAACATTGTCTTTTGATATAATTATTTTATTTTGTATTTTTTTTCTCTTTTTATTTTGCAGTATTAGAAACAACGTTTGGGAGATTCAGTAGCCATGTATACGATTGAGCACCGAGAAATTTTTTTTGAGTTTTATTTTGCTGGTCAAAATTCAATAATTCAAACCCAAAGGAAATTTCTACTTTTTTAACACCAGGAATGCACCATCACGAAATCAAATACGTAATCTAGTCGCTCGTTTTCAGTCATCGGGCTCTCTTAGTGACTTATCTCGGAGTGGAAGACCGCTTGAACCACGAAGCCGAGATAATATCGAACGAGTTCGAGAAAGCTTAAATGAGAACCCTGAAACATTGACTCGTAAACGTGCCACTCAGCTTAAAATGTCTAGGACTTCACTGCGTAGAATAACGAAAAAAAATTATTGCTGTTTCCGTACAAGCTATAAATGGTACTAGCTATAAATTTGCCGCAAGACTATGCAACCCGCTAAAGATTTTGTGCAAAATTGACCGAATTATTAACGAATGATCCTGATTTTATGAAAACAATTATAATGACCGATGAAGCGCATTTCCATTTAAGTGGTTATGTTAATAAGCAAAATTTTAGAATCTGGGGCGCTGAAACCCCAAGAGTGATTCAACAGCGTCCGTTGCATCCACTTAGAGTCATAGTTTGGTGCGGAATATCAGCAGACAAGATCTACGGCCCGTACTTCTTCCAAGACGAAGATGGCAATGCATTGACTGTAAATGACCTTGACTGCGTCACAGGGTTACGTTCGAAAATTGCTTGTTTCCTCAATTTGATAATACTTAAGAAATGTGGTTTCAAGACGGAGCTACGTCCCATACTGCAAGGGAAACAATGAATTTGCTGCGAACGGTTTTTTGTAACCGTATCATTTCACGATTTTGGAGATGTTAATTGGCCATCACGATCACCCAACTTAACACCACCAGATTTCTTTTTGTAGGGATTTTTGAAAGATCGTGTGTACGCAAATAAACCGCAAGGACTGCAACAACTACAAGACAACATAATAGATGAAATTATTGCGATTTCCAGATAAACCAGTTTTGGCTTCAGTTATGGACCAGGTACAGCAAAGAGCAGCAGCTTGCGAAGAGGCTGATGGCAGGCATCTAACAGATATTATTTTTAAAATTTATTTTTTTTTTAAACTTTTCATGATTAAAACTATCTTTTGTAATCAAAATTATTCATTTTCAATCATTCATTTCATTCTGTACTTACCAAATTAACATTAAATAATTTCGTATCTCCACCATACGCTGAACTGCATCTCTCGTATAAATTTTGATACAGAAATTCACACACTTTGGTTGTGTTGGATAATGAAAACATTATTCTTGAAAATTAAAAAGGACTATACTCGTAGATGTCACCATTAAGTTAAAATATTAAATACGCGACTACAAAAGATTTTTTTGTTTACTTCTATTTGCGATATTATCGGATCATCACAGTCGGATGATATTGCAAATAATTCTTGAAAAATCATCCCATAACGAAAGCTCGAGGATTTTTAAATGGCTTTTAGAATAAGAAATGATGGGTTCGGGTTCAGCAAAGGTGCTATCTGACCATTTTAGCGAATGTAGATGGAATTCTATAGTGACAAGTCCTGAGTATCCGGGACTTGCGACCAAAAGTAGCACAGTGACTTATTATTCTATTTAATTTAACATTTGTCTGTGCTAGATTATAAGTTTATAGTAGCTGATTGAGAGCGCAAAAAACATTGAGCATTGATGAATTTAGATCCTGCTTGATCCATTCAAGATGAACATACAGTCTCAAAAAATTATTTTAAGAAACAGGGTTAAATAAGACAAAACCCATCGTAGTCATTCGCTGAATGGCCAAATTATAATATGTCGGTTTTAGAAACCACATTCGATCCTTGGGCATTGGTGAGACAAGTTTTAGATTCTGCTTATAGTTCATTCAAAGTGAACACACAGTTTCAAGAAATTATCTTCACGTTGATATGGTTAAATAAGACAAAATCGCCCATGTTATACGTTGATTGGAAAAATTTAAATATTTTTGTTTTTAGCAAGACAAAACCTACCTATATCGATCGATTTTGAAAAAATTAGTTTAAGTTCCGTTTAAAAAACTGTATTTCGGTTTTTATCAGGATTTATTTTTTAAAATTTATGATCTATATTAATCTTTCATTATTAGGAAACTTGATCGAATTTTATATAGCATATTCACTAGAGCAGAGAGATAATTAGAAAAGCCTTTTGTGGTTTTTACTTTTTTTCCGAACGATCCTTTTATTATAGTTTATGAACGCTCGGATATTGTGACTTCTTCATCTGATTATTTTTTCAGATTTTACTGAACAAATAACGTAAACATTTACATATGTGAGAAATATTTGGTGGATACAAAATATTTGTGTGTAAATAGAAGCTTGACAAAGCTCCAAAATTTTTGATTCTGGAACACATCTGTCCTGCCGCAATGCTAAGCTAAGAATATTCAATTCGTGTGTGAAACCAGTGTTGCTGTACGGTTTCGTAACCATACGAATTGCGACAAATTTCGGAAACATACACATAAGATCAACAATAAGCTTCAAGTGTTTGTAAATAAATGTTTTAGGAGAATACTGAGGGACTGTTGTTGGCCCAAAAAAATAAAAATGTTGAGCTCCATAGATCAACGAATCAAGCAGTCATTGAGACTGAAATAAGAAAGCGAAAATGAAGAGGAATTGATCACACCCTGAGGAAGTCACAAAATAACGTAACAAAAACATCTCTAGAGTCGAATTCACAAGAGGAAAACGGAAAGACGGAGAAGCAGCTGTAACATAGAAATGAACAATGCTTAGCAGAAGCGAAACAACTTGGCAAGTCATGAGTGGAAATCAAAGCAAAATCACCCAACAGAGTTAGAAAGTTCAGTATATAAATTTACGTATTTTCCACATTCAATTATTATTTAATCAATTGAAACAAATAAAATGTCATAACGAAAGTTAAAAATAAATTATTACGAAAATTTTAACTGTTTACGGCTAGTATGCAGCTGACGTGAATGAAATTTATGTTGGTCTCCAAATAATAGTTTGTCAACTTTCTCAAAATTAACGCAGATAGCTTCATATTAGTTTTTGTAATTTTATGTCAAAATATTTTTTATTTGAGTTTGTTTAACAACAAATAAAAATAATTGATGAAATGTCAAAAATTGAAATTTTCATTTTCGTTTTCGCTTGTGTCATTTTATATGTAAAATTTTATTTCACTTCAGCTGTGTACTAGGCATCATGCGGTATTTTAACCAGTTCAAACAGGCACTAATACTATAACACATATCATTTACAGAATTGGGAAACGTTTTTCTATGAGGTCGTCAAAAATTTAGTAAATTTTGTTTTTAGGGATAGTTTGTGAAACAATTTAATGCAATCCTAGGGAGAGGTAATCCCTAACAATTATGATAACCACCTCAAAAAAAGTTTTCCAGGTACGCGACACTTCTCATAAATGTCATCAGCCCAATTTGGCCGCAAGGCCGGTGATTTTGAACATAATCGCCGCTCGTAATGATTAGTGACATAACTTATAACAATATGTAGAAGTGACTAACTTCCCTAATTACACCTAACTTCCGAAGAATTTGAGTGACGTGAATAAAGTACCACCATTTGTAATAATTTTTAATGAGCACTATTGCCTCAACTTTCGAATAACAATGTCTGGAAATTAAATGACTGGGATACAAACCCTTTTATTTAATTAATCATCAGCACCAGTCTAATAAATCTGTTGTGAGCATATACAGCCCACTAAATATTTGGTTGATTCGCAGGAAGCGCTTTATAAATAATTACAAGAGCTTAACAATTATTTACCATTAATTTAAAGATTGGCGTCGCTTTCAGGATTTAAGCAGTGCATTGGAACCGATGGCTAATTGTTGGTTCCCTCTTCGGTAAAATTGATGGTTCTGGCTCCAAACTCCAGAGCCGCTCCAGTCCACTATAAAGATTATTATGAAAAGAAAACGGAAATGGCAGAACGTGAACTGAAGATAATGTTGGCAATTTTAAGACAAACATATAAATACAAAAATTGATTACTGCAGAAAAAAAGATTACAGATTTTTTTAAATATTAGTTTCTTCAGTTGGAGTTGTGAAATTGATTACAAATGAAATTGATTGATTACAGGTTATGTTACAGTAAACCTTTGTGCACGGTAATGTAATAAATATCTTCAATAGTAATTTTTAATTAAAAGCCACTGGCATAATTTGTGTTCTGTTATTTATAAACAACAGACGAGTGAGGCGGAGTTCATCCCAAACGAGAATTATCTACTGTAAAATTTTCGGTGAGCTGCTTCGTTTAGTTTTATTTCCGTTTACAAAGTAAAATAAAGCGATTATGAAAATTGTCGAGTTATTTTGACTACTAAGATTGTACTATATTACCGAAGTATGAAAAAGTCGTATTCAGAAATTAAAATTGCTAGTGTGTATCTATAGCCCAGACTGATTGACTGATCGGGATGAATTCATACTTAAGCATTTTCTTTTAATTTTTTCGCCAGAAATGAAAATGATCGCATTCGTTGTCTACAAATATTTTGAAGAATACAGCATTCATAAAAAACAATTAAGAAAAAACTATGGTTCTAATTTAAATTTTCAACAAAAGTAGCCAGTTTATTTTCTGAACCGTAAGCGAAACGATAATAACGTGGGACACAGCTTAATATTGGCGAATTTGCATACATTGGAGGTGAGGGACAAAATTCAAGTGTTGGCCAGCACATATCCCCTCTCTTTTATGTTGTGCTTTGAAAGCGAACAACTTTTATATAATTACAAAATCGAGGTAATTCAGTAATAAGACTATGTAGGTTCAGTGATAAGACTCTGTTTATAAAAAAAAAAATAAGTCATAAAAATTATTGAGAATATCCACGATATATTATAGATTGCTGATGCTGTAGGCGTCTCAAACGAGTGGAAGCGGATAATTTTGTAAGAGCATTTGGGTAAAAAATGCGTTTTACAAGAAGAGTGTCACGGTGGCATAAAAACAATTTCAAAACAGTCCAGTCCAAATAAGTAAACGATAATTCACTGAACAAAACTGTCGTTGGACAAGCAAAGACAAATACTCCATATGAGCTGTTACGGAGATGGAGTATTTGAAAATTGAGAGGATACATAAAGATCAGCGAGAAAATCTAATTGAAAATCACAATCTACTGAAAATTGAAATATAAAATTATTATTAGAAAATTGACGTCTAAAAATGTCATGTCATACGACATCAGTTGTGTTGTGGACTCCATTATACGTAATTCTGTTTATACATTTACGAACGAATAATCGTCGTATACTTATTAATGAACAATTAAAATATATTTGAATTATTTTTAAAATACATCCTGGGTTTTATTTATCATGTAAGCAATTGACGTTTTTTACGTGATCGTATTAGTCGCTGCAAAAAAATTTACGATTTATACATTTTTTGAAATTGACGTACGTAAACAAATGTTTTTTATGTCAATAAATTTTACATTTAAAAATTCAATTTTTTAAAAAGTTTTTTGTTTGCAATTTGTTCCTATTTCAAAAATAGACTGCTCTGTGTGGAGGATCGACTGATCGTCGTAGAGGAAAGACGTGTTTTTGTCTCTCCTTTAAATAAATTATTATTAATAGTTTAAATCAATTCGGTTTAGGAATGTGTAGTGTGAGAGTGATGTGCTAGTTTTGAGTGAGTTTTGTTCTTCAGTTCTTGAAGTTCACCAGTTAATACAGCTGAATTGAGACAGTTATTATGAAAATTACGTTCAACACATATACAATCAGAGAAGTATCTTTTTATTCTAATTTTGATTCTAATTATATAAAAGTTAATTATTTATTATTGTTATTGTTATTATAACTATTTACATATATGTGAACGGTAATTTATAATCGTATACATAGAAACTGACATTTTAAGGGAATTCCCTTTGTATGTACTTAAGTACATAAAATATTGGTACCCGAGAAACCAAAATTTGAAATTACAACAGATCGAATTGTAACTTACCCAATAAGCGAAAATTTGTATACTCAAAATGGGTTACCACCGTATTGTGACAAAAATGACTTTTTGTGGAATAATATAAATTGATAAATATATAAAATATTAATGAAAGGAGGAAACAGTTTTCTGCCATATTGGATTGTGTTATCCATTTGGGGTTTTATTTAAATTTAATTACATTTTCATAACTTATTTTAATAATTTTCACTTTAAACAATTCTATAAATTGAAATTTTGTCGAAAGTCCTGATTTAAAACAATAAAGTTGTCGGCAAATATAATTCAATTTATTTTTATTATTATTTAAAATTTATTATTTATTTATTTTTTTTACATACCGGAAGGTCAGGGAAGATTGTGATTGCAACATTCTTGATCAGGGGGTCTATTTAATTACTTACGCTTTGAGCATAAACTCAATACAATCAAATATGTTAACGATCCAAAGACTTTTTGCTATGGAATGTTGTTTTTCGACGATATTTCTGGTTGAATTCAGGTTATGTTTTAGTGAAGTTGTGTGAATGTTAGATATAAATTAACCCTGCTTTTAGTTGGAAGAATTTAAATATAGGTAGCTGAATGACAATACCGAATCTAAATTTTTTTTTATTTTTTTATTTTGATATTATTGACGGAATATTTAGGTCATCATATGTATGATAATACTGCCGTGTCATTACGAACGTGAAGTCCCTCGGTTAGATGGTGTTGGATGGGAAGATAGGGTAAAATATGGTTACAAGCAGTATGTGATGAGATGACCCATAGATGTGAATTAAATAACCTAACCAGTCTAGTAGGACTGATGCCGAATACATATGATGAATATTAGTATCCTTTACCTCAAACACAACTAACTTACATTAATTAACTAACAAACTCTAATCTAGAGTGTGAATTTAATTGAGACTAACATTCTAATATATTTAAGTAGTTAGAAAATGACTTTGCTGCGGTTTGCCCTAGTCGTTTCTGTGATTAACATCCTTTCCTAACTAACCTTATCTGTTAAGGATGCAGGCAGGGCCTGGGCCCGCATGATGCTGAAATATTATTCGCATTCAGATATAATTTGTTATTTGATTGTTGATATTTCAGGATTATGGTAACGTACCTAGGATCGCCGTTATGGCTGGCTTGTACGCCTCTATCATATCATATCATTTCAAAAATAGACTGCTCTGTGTGACAGTTACAGAAGGTGATTGCTGATTGTTCCCATTTTTCTGAAACTTTTCTAAGAGTTTTTAATTCCAATATTTAATATATATATTCACAGCGCTAACATTTCACAGCCAAAAACATGAGTAAGTTAAAAATCGCTAATAATCGTCGATCATCTTCTGTAATTCGACCATTTCTTTCTTAATGATTTTTCAAAAGACAAACAAAGTTAGAATTACCTAAACCCTTGATATTTTAAATGTAAGTTTGGTATACATTGTCATTGCAAAACGGTACTGTCACTTAATATTGGCAAGAATTATTTGTGGCCAACAATATGTACATTACGGACGTATTGAAATATTTTTTCAAAATGTTACTCATAAGAATATTACTCATAAAATGATACCAAAAATTACACTCTATATAAATATATTTTTAGATTATTTTAACTCATGTCTTAGAGATGTCTACGAGACCCCATTGTTATCATTTTAAAGATCAGAAAATTTCCTAACGATTTGCGAAATACTATGAGAAAATTCTGATGCAATTTACTATAGTTTTTTTAAAATTCAGTTGGCGAATTTAGAAAACGTTTCTACTTTTATATCGCCGATCCTGGAGATGTTCACGATGTTTCACCTATATGATCAGATAGGTCAGACACAATGCTTAGGAGTTCGCAGCCCAGAGCCATATTTTTGCACGTTGCAACATACCTATCATCTTGAAACTGTCCATAAATAAACTGATGGCATGCCCATTCCAAAACTGTCCAGCCTCAATCCGATAGATTTTTAGTCTCGGCACACGGAAAGAAAAACTGATTTACTGCTCGAAAATGTTTATTTCTCATCGGAGAGTCATATTTCGCAAGTTGCCACATACCGATCATCTTGAATTTTATCCACAAATAAACTGTTGTTTTCTCATTACCCATTCCACCCGTAAAATTTGCGGTAAGAAGAGACAGGGGTGGGTCAGATTACGGTTATTTTTAATTGGTTCTAACCTAAATAACCAGTCTAAATAGTCAGTCTAATGCGGAAAAGGGGTTCAGTTATGATGATATTACCATGCCATGTACGACTTAGAATTTCTATGAATTTGAATAGATTTTCAAAATTTATTCCACCGATCCTATAGATTTTCTCACAATGCCAAGGATACCTGCCGCCTTCCGGTTTTAAGTAACCTTAGGAAAGCATGAGGCACTGCTGTGGCAGATCTTTTTTTTATCAAACTTACTGTATGACGAAAAACGCCAGGGCGGTACTCTTATCAATCGCACCAATCCTGGAGGACAAGAACCATTTAGGTTCTACCTCCGACAGCTAGCACGACACTATGGACTACGACTAACTCTTCTTAGGACACCAACGTGCAAATATGCGAAGACCACACGTCCACATCTTGTCTACTGACAAGTTTAGAATTGGAGAGTACGAAGAACTTGGCATTTTTAAAACAATCGGATCTTTCACCGATAATGCCTTGACAAAAAGCAAAATTAGAATCAAGGACAAGAGGACTGTTCATATGAAGAACAAACGAAGTCAATCAAACAACTTGAGCTCTAAAATCCATCTAAACGCGATAAAAAAGCCTTACCTCCGTTGGAAATTGTCGAAGAACCAAGGATCACAAAAAACCGGGCTTAAGTTATGAGACAGCCATTCGGAACGAGGATAAACAACAACTTCGTTACGGTGACACATTGAACGATATCAGAATAAAAATCAACGACCAAAAATTTCCCGATGGAGCTACTCATGGACGGTGCTCGCCCAAAACTTCTGTGCGGCAGATTCAGAAATGAGAATAACCAACCCTTCAAAATGAATCTCCAAGACTAGGTCTCCATCAGGTCTCAATAATAAATCTGTGCAACATCGAGGCGTATCGGGCACGAATTAAGCTATAACGCGCCTTCCACACCATCAAGACTAGGTCTTTCTCGGCTTAGTAACAGAATGGCAAAACACAGACAGGGCCAGAAAAAAGGACTAAAACGCAAGCACTTTTTCCATCAAGATTCAAATAGCCTCCGTCAAAACATATAAACACGGGCCCAGAGAGACCACTAAATGACCCTTTGAAGGAGACTCAGCACATGGAGGTAAGTTCAGATTAACTTACATAGGTTCCTACAACCTCAAGGAGTAGACATTTTATTAAGAATACTTAAACACATCGAGTGGCAAGTGTATATCGATAGACTCCAATATAATTTATCTGGTATTCAAACCGAATTTAATACTATCGCAGATTACAGCATTGCAAATGATATCACCGCACCTTTTCTGTGATGGAATCATTACCTTGAGAAGTGGAGAGATGTTCGCAAATTGTTTGTCAGTGCCTGGCGAATAAACGACTGGATTGCCTATCGGTCTTCCCACATTAGATATAAAATAGCGCCAAAGGTGTACGGTTAAGCAAAGCCCTCTTTTAAAACATAAAAATTCACGAATGTCAATCAAGGAGCCAAATAATGAAATGATTACATTAAAGGAGGAAGTCTTAGTTCATTAGTGAAATGTTACTTCCCCTATTGCATAATTTTGGGTAATCGAGAAGTAAATGAGGACTTTAACACGAACACATTTGTCTTCATTCAGAATTTCAATCACATTTGTATTCAACATACGCTCAATTAACTTTTTCGCCTTTTGAGGAATCCGCTGGGCTATAAATTAATTCGGCCCACTGAGATAATGATAATTTCGGATAGAGAAGCAGCAGTTGTCGCCCTACCCAGTCTTTTACTCCAAGTTGACATGTAACTACTATTGTGTTTTAAAATAATTAGGTTAAGAAAACAAAATTACCTTATTGTGTTCTGTTGGCCACTTTAGGAGCGGAACAGAAGGAAACGAAGCAGTTGTTTCCCAATACCCTGAAATGAGGCTGCTTGAAATGAGGCAGACTAATACTTTTTAATTATAACATCAGACATCTATAGACGGAATACTCAAGTTGGATCGCTAGTCACTGAGATCCATAGTTTGGCACATGACAGGACTTGGACCATTTAACGGTCACTTACAAAATAGAAAAATCCCTACGTTGCAGATTCAGCAACGCAGCAGGGGAAACATCTGAACATATATTGTTCACAATCATATGTCTTGCCAACACGCTCTTAAAAGATTCAGATTTCTCAAAGTTTATACTAAACACTCGTACAACACCAAACCATATTTTGCCAAAACTAAATTCTCAGTTTACGTGACAGACTAACTGGGTTGCACAATAGAACTAAAGGTCGCAGTGCACATGGCTCTCCAGTGATTTTTAACTTGTCTAACGACATTTTACGTTAATTGTTAAACGAAATATCCCAAAATAACCCACCATGTTTAAGGGTTCTCGTCCATATATTCGAATCGATCAGAATAATTTTTATCAATGTACTGAAAGAGGACACATATCATGAATTGCACTAAAATTTTAAGATGTTAAATTTCTTAGTTACTCCATTTTTTCTCTTGGATTAATCTTGGGATAACTTAGACAAAGTTCTAACGACAAAATGAACATGACCTAGAGGTGTGTTAAGTGGACAGAGTCAAATTATGACGATTTTTAATTAGTCTACCAATATTTTTATCCATTTTAAAAATCACCATAATTTGATCCCTTTACTGCTAAATTAGAATTATTAAATTAATTAACATATCCAAGTTTTGAATAAAAAAAACTATAATGGCATCATAATTGCCTCGCGACAATCGCGCAATTCGTTAGCAAAGTTGTTGATATTTGAAACGTCTCAATAGCGATTCGTAGACATCTTTAAGATATGTTATTAGACTATAAGATTATTTTGAATTTTTTAAAATATAACAGTGTCCATTTATGGTGAGAATTTCACAATCATTTACATTTCAAGTCGGTGAACGAATGTACCAATATATTTAATTAACATAACCAAACAACCAAACAGAGAGCTTACGGTTTTTTACTTATAAAAACACCACACACTCCTTTGTTGATTCAGAATTATTCTTGTGAATGAAAAGCAACATTTTTAAATATTTGCCAACTAATTGTGCATGATATTAGTATGGACACATACAACTGAAACGTTTCAAATCAAATAATTGTTATTTTATTTCACGTACATAAATTACTTGTATCAATAACGTATAAACATTTTTTTCGAAGAAATCAAAAATTTCCATAAACGTGAAGATGCTATGTGTATTCTACATTAAAATGTGCATGTGTGTGTGTCTTCACCCAAGTAAATAGATGCGTCATGTTTGAATACGTAGTCAATTAATTTCGGTCGTTTATTATCTATTTTATTATGCGGGAAAAATTATCCATCGCAATGATATTAGGTAGGCATCACGATTTTTAAAGGGTGTTTTTTTTTGAAGAAAAACACTTTGAATATAATTGGAACTAGCTTTATTGGATAGATAATTGTATGCCATTAATGCTTGAATATGATTTCGCCATGTGGCGGCCGCGGCATACGTGTATATGGAGGTACAATTTTCAATCACTCTTCGCAGCAATTTCGGCCGCATCTCGCTAATAACTCACCGAATATTGTGTCCCACTTGTTCAATCGTGTCTGACGAAAGAAAATAATCTAATGGAGTTAGATCTCGATGGCCAATTAAGAGGACCCGTGTCTTTGAGTAAATTAATTGTATCCCGCGCTATGTGGTATGTGGCACCGGCCTGTTGGAACAACATATCAGCAAGATTTATGCCAATTGGGATACAAGAAAGTTAGAAATCATGTATCTATACTATTCACCGTTGTCTGTAACATACAGTCCATCATCGTTTTTGAAGACATATGGACCAATGATTCCACAGGCCCATAAAGCGCACCAAACAGTGATTTTCTCTGGATGCAATGGTGTTTCGACAAAGGCTTGTGGATTATCTCCACTCCAAATCCGACAATTCTGTTTATTAACGTACCCATTCAACCAAAAGTCAGCTTCATCGCTGAACATATTTTTTTTTGGAAAATCAACATCAATATCAATTTGTGCTTCAGCCCATTGGCCGAATCGGCGGCGTGTGCGATGGTCGGATGGCTTTAATTCCTGTACAAGTTGAGTTTTGTAAGCACGTAAACCAAGGTCATTAGATCAAATGTTCCATAAAGTGGATAGACACATCTCCAGTTCCTGAGAACGACGTCGAATTGATTGATTTGGGTCTTCCTCAATGCTACGCTACAGCGTCTATCGGTACGCATTGTTTGACGTCTTACTGGATGCGTATTATCATTTAGAGTATACGTGGTGCGAAAACGATCCATAGTTAACCGAATTACTCGCTCTGATGCACGATTATGACGACCGTAAAATGGACGTAAATACACGATGATTTTGGCGAATTTTGATAACAAATTTCAACAATTTGCAAGCGTTGCTCTGGCGTGAGTCTATTCATTATGAAATGGCAAATAGAAGTAATGACATAGCAAATGTCAGCTGTCAAATCGGTTGTCAAACAAAACAGAGTTGCCAACTTAAAGATGTGAACCTCTAAAAAACACCCTTTATTACGTTTAATATCAGGTGCGCAACTAAATTACCGGGTTTCACACATAGATGGTGCTGCGACACATTTAGTTGTCATTTATACCAGAAATTGTGTTTTGTTCATTGCGTGGGAAGTTGTTAACGATAACCAGTTGTAATACCAGCACATATCGCAATGCAAAAATATTTCTTCTAACAACGAAAATGTCGAGGTTTGTGCGAAACAAACAGCATTTGCGAGAAGCTTTACTTTTCTGCTTCAACTTGAAAAAAAAATGCAGCTGAAGCACGTTATTTGTTTGAGGAGGCCTACGGCGAACATGCACCATCGAAAACTCTCCGAAGGCCAAAAACATTTCAAGAAAATAAATTGAAGAATTTTGAGGAAAAATTCTAAAGGAGGGAAAATGAGACAGATGGAAAATCGGACAGCCACTTACGAAATTTTGCTTTCGTGGCATAGCTTCCAGCATCGAATTTTTACAGGAGATGAGAAGTGAATCTTTTTTCAGAATCCCAAACGCAAAAAGTCGTGGCTCATCAACATCGACGGCACGGTCAAATCGCAAGAAGACAATGATCTGCGTTTGGTAGACAAAGCTGCTGAAATAGAGCATGTCAATGGGCAAGGCAACCGACAAAATCTGAACCATGCATTGCTCGAAAAACGGCCAGAATGGGACACGAGACACGAACGAGTGATATTGCAGCAAGACAACGCTCCATGCCATCGCACTCTCATCGTCCAGAACACCATCAAAACGCTGAGACGGGATCTGCTACCACACCCGCCTTATTCGCCAGACCTGGCCCCCTCGGGTTACCACTTATTCCAGTTGATGGCGCATGGCTTGCCAGGGCTACACTTGGCCAGTTTCGAAGAAGTACAAAATTGGTTGGATGAATGGTTTCGGTCCAAAGACGCGTAGTTTTATCGTCGTGGTATTCAAGTATTGCCAGTGAGATGGCAAAAATTTGTAGATAGGGAAGGACAATACTATCCATATACAATTTTTTATATTTCTATTGAAACTTTCCATTTTTCAATAAAACCCGGAAATTTAGTTGCGCCCTAGTATCATAACATTAAGATTTATATTCTAAAGTTCGGTTCATTAAAATTACGAGTTAATATGGAAAATATAATTAATTTTTGGAAATATCAAATAATCTATGTCCAAATAAAATTTAATTATGTATAACCAATTTCCAAAGTTTTATCAGTTGCTGCGTTTTTTTTTTGAAACAGCTGCTCTAGACCGCGATAAATTATATTTTGATTTTTTAAACAATTCACATATTATTAAAATATTTGTTTTTCGGATTTATTCAATCGAATCCTAAAGAGGTTATACTAAGTCAATATCTTGCATTATATTATCGAATAAAGTTTATTTATGCTTGTTCTCAAAAACTCTGAACAACTCTGGATATTATGTAGAGTACAACCGAGTTCACCAAAAAACTTAATAATTACTGAACTGACGAAACAGGGAAATTTTTTTAGTACACAATTTTTTGATTGTTCCTTACTTCATTTACAACTGGAAATTTGAAAGAATGAAAAATGAAATGAGTGTGTTTGTTGTGTTGTGTTTTTAATAAGAAAAAGTGGATATCTTAATGTTTGCTGGTGAAATTAATTAATTTATTTTAATATTGGATAGTATTGTGTTTAATTATAAACCAAAAATTAAATGTCAAAATGATTGACTTGAAGTTAGTTAAAGTTGTTGTTCTAAATTTTTTTGTCTAAATTTCCCTGTATTTTTCATATATTTTATCGCGGTCTCGAACACCATATTTCAGAAAAACGCAGCTTGTATTTGCATACTTCATAAAAAGACGAACAAACATTAAAGGCAAGAGTATACATTCTTATTATCTGCAAGCCTCATGCCGAATTTTAAAATTTGATTGAAATTTGCAAAACCAAATAAAACCAACGTAAATGAAATGATAATTTTCTATTGCTGACGCAATTCTTACCCCACGCCTCATAATATGTATACAATTATTCAATAAAGGTTCAAAGAAAGAGAATATCGCGTCTGCTGCTGCTGCTGTATGGCACGACATGTTACCATTTTAGGTTATTTTGGAATTTTCATATTTTATGATTTTTATTTGTTCGTCTTGTGTGCCAAAAACCAAAAATCCAACAAACAACAAAACAAAGAAAATTGAATCCCGATGCCACCGATATATCCACCCACGATATACCACATAAAACGACTATTAGAAGAAGAAACAAACATTTTACGGTATTTTTAGAAACGAATTGATTTTGATAGTTTGCTACTATACCGTGTACTAGACATTGTAATATACGTAGTCGAGTTAGATAGTAGATGAGTTAGGTTTTATTGTTAAACAAACAAACCAAGAATCATGATTTTGTAATGAACGGCCTTGACTAAATTAATTGAATGATGTGGTAATTAAATTAGTTCTCGATTTAAAATAAAAACACTTTTGTCATAAAATTGTTTTCTTTAATTGACACATTGCTAATTTTTTTAATACAACGATAGATAGATACTAGCATATAGTTGCATAGTAATTTAATACGTTGATTCAAATACATACGTAAATCACTAGTCTACTAGTTCGTGATCACAAAAATTAATGACTATAAAACTAATATTTACCTGGTTATACTTTGGTATGCATGAAACCTTGTTAATATTTCTCCTCACGAAAAGACGTACACATTTGGTAAAATGATTATTACGTTAGCACACGAGATGCTTGTCTTACTTTAGTGCTAGAAAATTTGAGTAAGATGCAGTTATCGTAAGTGGAAAATTTACAAAATATAATAATTAGTAGTAAGAATTTTCCGACAAATTTTCGTAAGCCAATTTCCCTACAATACAATTTTCAATAATTGTAATTTTATTGTAAAATTGCCCAATATACAAAATTATATGATTGTCAGTCACCTTCCCAATAGGTTTTGACATTGTTGGCAGAAGATTTAACGGAATTTTGTGTTCAATGAATAGCAGTCAAAATATTGGATATCTGCTGGATGGTTGATCCTCTTTTGGGGACGACCATATACCAATTAAATCAAGCAATATGAGAAAAATAATAATTCTTATTTGAAGAAAGAAAAACTTTTTAACTAAAGTAATAATGACCATGGGTTAATTTACAAAAATTGCCTTATGCCTGCCAGTTTATTATTTTTTGTAACTCCAAATTATACCATTTCACTAATTTTACGAACTCCTTTTTTTAATTTTACTGAACGTTTTTTTTCAGAGGGGAATCAAAATCAACGGATAGTAAAAAAATAAAATAGAGATGTGGTAGCGTAGATGTAAGTGAGGAAAATTAAAGAGAATATCCTGGTACGATTCCAGAAGTCGACTGGTTAAAATTGCTATTTAAACTTTTTGGTAAAAAATTTGTTGCTATAGTCAGATAAAATATTCTTGGTTGGTTTTGAGTACAGAAATATTTTACTTGTTCATATACAAAGTGAGTCATCTAATGGTCGTTTTTCAATCGATTAATTTTAGTACTTAATGTTATCTGTTCTAAAAAATTCTTTGTCATATGAAAAGTCTAAAATATGCCATTTATCGTCATGGAGTCGCTGGAATTGTTCAAAAACAACAACATTTCGCAAATTACGTGAGAGTTTTGCTCGACATGGACAACCTAATGAGCATGCAATTGGTAAAATGATTGATCGTTTTGAAGAAACTGGTTCAACGGAAGGGCATAGATCGTATCAACAAGTTATCGAGTTTGTACTCCTAAAGCGGTGGCAGCTGTGTAGTGAAAGTGTTCGTAATGACCCAAACACATCACCAGACATTGTTCACAAGAACTAAACATTTCACGAACCACATTACGACGCATTTTGCACGTTGATCTTCATTTGCATCCATACAAAAGTCAACTAACTCAAAAATTGAAGCCACCAGACCATTTAAATCGTCGTCGTTTTGTTAATTAAATGCTTGAACAAAATGAAGGGTTTTCATCAAAAATCATCTTTAGCGATCAAGCTCATTTTCATCTTAATGGGTCCGTCAATAAGCAAAATTGTTGATTCTCATGTTATTCACGAAGCAGAAGTTTATCCTCCAAGAGCCACTGTTTGGTGTGATTTTTTGGCTGGTGGCATAAATGGGCCGTTTTTTTTTTGAAACGAGCAGGAAAATGCCCTTACACTGAATGGAGAACGTTATCGCAACATGTTAACTGGTTTTTTGTGGCCCAAATTGAATGAATTGCTTGTCAACGGACTTTAGTTTCAACAAGACGCAGCGACATGCCACGCAAGTCGTGCAAGAATCCATTTATTGTCAACGAAATTTCTGATCGCATAATTTCAAGAAATTGTAAAGTTCCTTTTCCACCAAGAAGCCCGGATTTAACACCACTTGATTATTTTTGGTGGGTTTGTTTGAAAGCTAAGGTGTGTGCTAATCATCCACAAACAATTCAACAACTTAAAAACAACATTTGAGCTGAAATTGAGGTCATTGATCCGCATTTATTGGAAAAAGTTATCTACAATTTTGATGTTCGGATGCAGGCTTGTAGACGAACCCATGGTGGGCATATGAACAATGTTGTTTTTCACACATAAATGGCATAGAAC